>OY856414.1:894577203-895944703 GCA_963693085.1 Alisma plantago-aquatica | reverse complement strand
TGTTGATGTAGGTGTATGGATGTATCTTGTCGTAGACTATCTTGAAAGATCTTGGAAGTATTATCAAGACCATATCTAGTTTTCGTGTTTTCTAGTTTTGCTAGACCTATGGGTCATGCAAACATATGTACAAATTTTCTTTCAAGAAATGCTTGTGTAAATGACTATGTTATCAATATAGTTGTTTTTGGGTTACATCTTTAATTGGTCTTGATACTTAAATTCTATAATCTTAGAAACCAATTTGATATGTTGTGTCATTGGTTTCTGGGACATTATAGGAGTAGCCACTAAGGCTTTCCCAACATGTAAAAGACTTATGTCCATAGAATATATGCTCTTAGCAACGTTTATCTCCATACTCTTGGTCTTAATGCTTTACTTGCATGATTAGATACCATCTTGTGTTGTATGATTGTTAATACCTCAAAAGAGTAGTATTAACCTAAATCTAAGTGTTACGGAGTTGCATGAATGCATGAGAATGTTGGAATGCTTAATCTAATGATCATATAGTTTTGTTTTGACTGTTTTTTTTTCCATCTCTAGAGAGAAACAACGTTATAATCTAGATCTATCCTATTCTCAAGAGATGAGGGAATAGAAACTAATGATGATTGCTTGTAAACTTGCCAAGGTTATACAAATGATGTGAGCATTGCATTCTACCGAGAGACCTTAGTTGGTAAAACCCAATTGAAGTTTCACTTCCATACTTGATACCTTATCTTTTGACTTTGTTATTTTTTTACCTTACTTCTTGCTTTGTTTAACTTGTTTGTTGAAGTACCATTGTACCATAAGGAATGCAAAACTTTATCTCACTCTTTAGTTGGTGTAACTAAGCTAAGGCTCAAAATTCTTAGCATATAACCTTGTCCCTATGTATCGACCCTAATTTACTACATTAGACCCCATATTATCGTTGTGGGGCCTGAATGTTGGGATATAATTTGAAATTTCAATTACTCTAGATCCTCTCCTTTTGGACATGTGGTTTAGGCCGATCAAATTTTTGGTGCCATTTCTTGGGACAAGGCAACTGGTATTGTTAAGAATCCGAGTCTACTTTGAATACACCCATGCCTCAACTCTAACAATAGATTTGACTACACATTTTTATATTTGATAACTCTAACTATAATAAATACCTTGTATCACACGTCCAGTTTCTAACTCAACTGTGCAATTTGTTTCAGATAGCTTGGGTGAACCAGATAGTAACCACTTCACTACCAACCTCAAGGATCATGGATCCTCGCTGGGCTGCCAGCCTGATCCTAAGGGTAGGATACCTTAACGAAGATCATGATTCTAAATGTGAGGAGGATCATCATGAGGAAGAAGAATGTAATGAGGAAGATCATCATGATGGGGAAAACGAAGAAGAGCATGAACAATGGCATCCTAATATAGAACATCATGATTAAAATAGAAGAAATTGGAGGAACTACAATAACAATGATGATGAGGATGATGGAGGTCCCTCTCTTTGTGAGTTGGCTACTACCAGAGCCAATATATCCAGATGCCCAATCTTTATTACTAGATTCAATGCTCCAAACATTAAACTAAAACCAACAATCATCACCA
Source organism: Alisma plantago-aquatica (assembly GCA_963693085.1). Taxonomy (NCBI): domain Eukaryota; kingdom Viridiplantae; phylum Streptophyta; class Magnoliopsida; order Alismatales; family Alismataceae; genus Alisma; species Alisma plantago-aquatica. The sequence continues at coordinate 895,943,110 of OY856414.1, read as the reverse complement.
TGATCCAGAACAAGACCTTTGGGGGAAATTATCGAAACGTAAACCTGTATCATCACTTGGATGCATTTGAAAAAATATATGACACTGTCAAGATGAATAGGGTACCTCAAGAAGTAATCTAATGAAAGGGATTCAAATTTTGTCTATAGGATAAAGCCCTATCATGGTGATTTTCTCTTCTTAACAAAACCATCAATGGATGGGTTCCTTTGGCTGACGCTTTCATTAGCAAATTCTACCCAGTAGAAAGGACTCACATAATCAAGCACAAGATCACTGGCTTCATATAGAATCTTGGTAAGAACCTATATGTGGCATGGGAAAGAGTTCAAGAATACTATAGAGACTGCCCTCACCACAACTATGACAAGGGATTTCTTATTACAACCTTCTACAATGGGCTTACCTATACTCAAAGGACCTCACTGGATGTGGCTACATAAGGTGACTTTCGAGGTAAGAACACAAAGAAGTCCATGAAGATAATCAACAATACGACTGCCTTACAAGATGATCTTGATTATAATAGTGGGACAACCAGGAAAGCATCATCTAAGGTACTTCTGCTGAGACCAAGTTTTTAGAATCTATATCTGCCTAGATTTAGAAAATTTCCTTAAATGTGAAACTATTAAAGTATTATGGAAGAAAGGGAAAGACCAAAGGAAAAAAAGTAATGAAATGTGTTACCTACCGAGAAGGGGAACATGGAGTAGACAAATGTATCTATACCCAACCCAAAGAGGATAGTGAAGAAGAAAACACTGAAAATGTCTCCTATGCTAACTTTAAGAGGCCAAATCATCCTGGCTTCTCCTATAGAAACAAGGATGCCGCTGAAAATGCTTCTCATCTAAACAACCCACCTAAAAGATACACTAATAAAATGATTTGCCATCAAAACAAGAAGAACTACCACGAACAAGGCCAAAACCAAGATAAAAATTTGAGTAGGCCAAGTCAAGATCAAGGTCAGAACAGAAACACCAATGAATAAGATCTGGTATTTGAACTTATTGAATTTTTGAAAAGACAAGCATTTGTGAGTGAGAAACTAATTCAAAGCACCATAACCAACACATGTTTATTGAACACAATGTAAACCCATCTAGGGGGCATAATAGCTCAAATGACTGACATGCAACCCATGCGAAGCAAATTGATCAACAACTAGAACAACTATCACAAGTGATAAAGAAACCACATGGAAGGATACCTTCAAATATTTTAAGTGAAAAAATGACCACTCTCCACTTAGGAAAAGTCTTAGAAGAATCTACAAGCAAGACTACCCAAAAAACACTCCTACTATTGAATCCCAACCTGAAACTATCATAGTATAAGAAGAACCTAGGGTAGAAGTTTCTATCAAGGTTAAGAAAAAGGAAAAGGGTAAGAGAAAGAGGCTAGTTAAGGAGAAGAAACAAGAAATGTCTGAAGAGGTTCTAGTAGGTAGGGACCCGTATTCACCCAGGATCCCTTTCCCTTGTAAGCTAATCAAAGCTCACTTAAAGAAGAGATATGAAAAATTCATAGAGGCTATTAAGAAACTGCACCTATATGTTCCTTTCCTTGATGCTATTGAAGAAATGCCAATGTACACAAAGTTCTTCAAGGACCTTATTATGAAAAGAGGACAGGAGACCATGTCAAAACTATCAAGCTAGAAAAAATGCCCAATGCTTTCATCCAAGCAAAGATGCTTACCAATAAAAATGACCCTGAGGCCTTCACAATCACATTCATTGTGTGAGATAATGAAGTAAGACAAGGTCTAGCCAATCTTGGAGAAAGTATTAGCCTTATGTCGCTCATTCTAGATCAGAGTCTAACACTAGCCAATATGGTCAAGATAGGAATGTGAATTCAATTAACAGACCATTATTTTACTAAGCCGATAGGGGTTGTAGAAGATGTGCCTATCTGAATCAGAAAGTCTTTCATACCATGTGATATAGTTGTGATTGACATAGTAGAAGACCCGATATGCCCAATAATATTCAAAAGACCATTCCTCTCCACTAAGAGAGCTTTGATAGACATCAAAGCTAGAATCATCACTCACAGAGTAGGGAATGATCACATTGATTTCCAAGTTCAAGACCTTATGTAAGGACCACCTCTATTTGAGTTAGTCTATTTCATGGATAGATACAACTAGTCATGTGAGGAAATTCAAAAGAAAAATGCTATAGGTGACCCGATGATGAGGGATTTGAAAAGTATTGACCTAGATCTTGAAGTTCTAAAGGTAGTCAAGGTTCTAAGTTATCTAAATCAACCCAAAGAGGATTGTAGTATGAAGAAGATGTAGATTTTGAGGCAGTAAAGTACGCCTCTTTTGAGAAAACTCCAGAGGAGAAAGAAGAACCTAAGCCTAAATTGGAGCTCAAGAAGCTTCCTAAAGGATTAAAATATGAATGTTTCGACACTGAAGAAAGGATCCCAGCTATTATAAATTCTCCTTGAAGGTGAACAACAAGAGAAGCTATTGAGGAACTCAAGCTGAGAAGAAAAGCAATAAGATACTTGGTTGAAGATATAAAGTCTTGATCCGAGCTGTTTGCATGCATAGAATAAATCTGGAAGAAACTGCCAAACCTCCAGCCCAACCTCAAAGAAAGTTGGATCAAAACCTGAGAGAGGTAGTAAAGAAAGAGGTCATAAAACTCTGAGATGCAGGTATAATATACCCAATAAGGGACGACAATTGGGTGAGCCCAATACACATAATCCCTAAGAAGGGAGGCATGACAAGAATGAAGGGAGAAAAGGGAGATGCAGTGACAACATGAATAGTAACATGGTGGCAGATATGCATGGATTATAGAAAGCTTAATGCCTTTACTAAGAAATATCACTTTCCATTGTCATTCATAGATCAAGTCCTAGAAAAATTAACCCATCATTCATACTTATGCTTATTGAATGGATACTCATGATTTTACTAGGTTACCATTCATCCAGATGACCAAGAGAAGACCACCTTCACTTGTATCTACGAAACATATGCCTTTCAAAGAATGTCCTACAACCTCTATAGTGCACCAATAACCTTTCAAAGGTGTATGATTGTGGTGTTTGTAGACTTTTTGGAAGACATCATGGAGGTGTTCATGGATGATTTCTCTATGTATGGTGCTAACTTTGATAGATGTCTGAAGAACCTATATCAAGTTTTAAAAAGATGTGAAGACAGACATCTAATTTTGAATTGGGAGTAATTCCATTTTATGGTTGGGGAAGGTATAGTGTTTGGGCACATAATTTCTAAGAAGGGAATTGAGGTAGATTTAAGCAAGGTGGAAGCCAATTCTAAGTTGCCACCCCCTACATCTATAATAGGGGTGAGAAATTTTCAAGGCCACATAGACTATTACAGAAGATTCATCAAAGATTTTTCCAAGATCTCTAAACCCATGTCTAATCTGCTAGTCAAAGACGTCGTGTTAGATTTCACAGACAAATACCTGAAGGATTTTGAAACCTTGAATTGTGCTTTGGCGACCACACCAATTCTCTAGGCCCCAGATTGGGAGCTTCCTTTTGAGATAATGTGTGAAGCACGTGACTATACCATTGGAGTTGTGCTTAGACAAAATAAAGTCAAGAAGCACCATGCCATTTATTATGCAAGAAAAAATAAATGGTCACAATAGTGTTTGGCTTTGACAGGTTTAGGTCTTACCTGAGTAGATCAAAAGTGAAAGTTTACATATATCACTGAGCCATCAAGTATCTCATGTAGAAGAAAGACACCAACCTAGGCTCTTGGAATGTAAACTCTTGCTGCAAGAGTTTGATCATGAGATTATAGACAAAAATGGGATAGAGAATGTAGTGGTTGACCACTTGTCCCAAATTGTCATAGCCGATGATGACCCACTACCGGTAAATGACAACTATCAAGATGAAGCTCTAATCATGGAAAAAGACATCGATCCCAGGGTACCATGGTTCACTGATATATGCAATTACCCTGAATGCCAACAATTGCCACTAGAAATTGCTTACAATGAAAAAAGAAGCTATTCTCTGACCTAAAGAACTAATACTATGATGACCAACTTTTTTACAAGGTGCCCTGACAACCTGTATCGCTGATGCATTCCGGAAGAGGAAGTGCCACAAATTCTTCATGAATTCCACTCTTCGCCTTATGGTGGGCATTTAGGCGGGAATAGGATGGATTCCAAGATATTGCAATCTGACTTTTGTCAGCCTACTATATTTAAGGATGTACATGTCTATGTGAAAACCTGTAAAGACTATCAACACACTGAAAATATTTCTAGAAGGAACAGGATGCCAATATCTAATTGGATCAAAGTTGAAAATTTTGATGTCTGGGGATTGCTACATGGGGACTTTCCCATATTCGAAAGGAAATCATTACATTTTAATCATTGTAGACTATGTCTCCAAATGGGTAGAAGCAATACCCACCCCCTCCTATGATGCAAAATATGTTATGAGGTTGTTTGAAAAGATCATCTTTCACATATATGGAGTCCCACACACCGTCATTAATGACAGGGGATCCCACTTTGCGGAAAGATAGTTTGCTGCTCTATTGAAGAAATATGGGGCGCGACACCTTATCACCCACAAATCTCAAGACAAGTGGAGGTTTCCAATCAACAGATTAGACAAATTTTGGAAAGGATTGTTGGTAGAACTAGAAAATACTGGTCGATCAAGCTCGATGACGTCATGTAAAAATACCACACTACTTAAAAGACTTTCATAGGTACCACTCCCTACAGGTTGATATATGGCAAGGCATGTCATTTTCTAGTTAAACTCGAATGCAAAGCCTTCTGGGCAATAAAATTCCTAAATATGGGCCCATAATTAGTAAGCAAGAAAAGGTTTCTTAACTCTGTAAGAAATAGAGGAGCTTAGGATCCATGTTTATGAAAATGCCAAGACATATAAATAAAAGACCAAGGTGTGGCATGATTCCCACTTAAACAGAAAAGATGTATATGAGGGAGACAAGGTTCTTCTTTTCAATTCAAGAATTAGACTTCTCCCTGGAAAATAAAGTCAAGATGGTCATGCCCCTTTACTATGGAAAAGATATATCCATCTAGGATGATGGAGCTATCCAGTGAAAAGACATGGATATTCCCAGTGAATGGATATAGAGGGAAATGATGTCATGAAGATGAAGCTTTTACCAGAACGACTGGGGTTCAATTGGATGAACTATCACCAGCACCACCAGACTAAAAATTAGGAAGATAACAAAAGAGAGTCAAGAAAAACACTATAAATCAACACTTCTTGGAAGACAACCCAAGGATTTCTTAATTTCCAATTTGTTTTAGTTTGTTACCAGTTCATGAAACATGGTAAAATGCTTGAGGATGTTCACCAGTTTCCTCACTTCATCAACACTTTGAATATGATATCTAGGTTTGTATAGGAAATAGAATGTCACAAATCAAGTGATTTCTCTCCAATTATTGGGTATTGGATTCAGAGGTCAATTTTACTAAAGAAAAGAAAAGTCGAGGAATGCACTGTTTTCTCCTTGCCTTTGATAGGTGGATCCTTGATTGGCCACTATCATGGTGGTCAGGTTGATGGTCACCCTTATAGGTATGGGACCTTAGTTGCATGACTTCACAGGAGAAAGTATATACTCATATTACCTTTGTATGATGTGAGTGTTGCTTCAAAAATCCCTTGGTGGATATTCAATAGTACATTTGCACTTATGCATGGGTTGTGGACTACTATAAGTGGTCAAGTTGTGACCTTTAGGAAGGAGTTCATTGGTTAGGATTTTCTAATATCTATTCTAGATCTTATCTAGTTGCTATTTGGTCAAATTTATTTTCTAGTTTCTAGTGTACATAGAATAAAGTTAGTAAAAAACTTGAGATCTTTCTTATGATGTAGGGGCCATCAGTTCATGGAAACAACAAGGGATCGAACCTATGGTAAGCCATCCGTTTCTAATATGATAATGATCAAATTTGGCCCCAGACTACCCGGTCATTAGATCATTAAGTCAGAGAGTCCATCAGATCACAAACTCTACTGGACCATTAAGAGATGCCAGCTAAACCATCAGATCATAAAATTTGATTAGACATCAATTTTCCAAATTCAATAAAACTATAGAAAGCTTAAGCGCAAAAGAAAGCATAGAGTCTTTAATGCCAGTAGATCCATTGATCAGATGGTCTGTCAAGCCATCTGATGGGTCAGATAGTTGAAAACATCATGTTTCATAACCCAGTCGTATCATTGGATTAGGGACTTGGATCATTAGATCACATTACCCGCTAAACCATCAAATGTTTGAGTCATCTTAGCCATAAGATCTTCAACTCATCAAACCACTAAAAGGCCAAAATTCAGACCCGATGGTTGCCTGGGTCACACCTCCCCTATGGTTGTTTCTATAAAAGCAAGGGTGGGTTCAATACCACATTTTTATCAATTGTTCAAGAAATAAAAGTGAGAGAAGAGAAATTAATCCTAGCTGCCTAATCTCTTAGGGATAATAACCATCATAAGACATGCATCATCTTCAACCTCCAACCATCAGAAGATGAAGACCCGAAATCTGACAATCTCCTACTACCACTGACATATGGGAACCGAGTCCGAACCCACACTGCCACTATTATAATTGCAAGACTGACACCGCAACAACATGAGGAGTAGTGACAATTTGGAGGAGAAGCTCGGACGACCAGACACTACTGCAAAGTCAACTACTGGTAAATCTACCGCTAACCTATTGCATTTTGACTCTCTAATTTTTATCCGTCGTGTTCACCTACAACGACCTAACCTTCGGTGCCTGTTTCTTTTCCTTAGCTAGCATCAGACCTTCATTAGCTAGAATCAATAGGAAGACCACTTAACCACTTTACCTTCTTTCCCAAACCATCATTTCCCTTCCCCCCATGAGTGACGACCATTAGTTATTTTCTCTTCAGGAAAAACCATCATTTGTTTATCACCCCTACCAACACCATCGTATCTTGGGGGTATCTTCTAAGTTTATTAATGCGTTTCCCACATAGGGGAGACCATCATTTATCTGCTCCTCCTCAATAAACCTTAAACTTTTGCCTCTGCTGGTTAAACCATCGAGTTTGCCCTCCAACACAAACAATCAGTTTTGTGGGTCCCTTGGTCAAACCATTGGTTTGTCGCCACTCATAGCAGACCATTGGATCATCAACTAAAATTGTTGGATTACCATGCTTCTTAGTCAACTTTGCTAAAACAACCAATTTTCTATACCTTTAGACAAACCGTCGATTGTCTTCTTCCCCTATTAAACCTTCAAGTTCCTGATCTAAGAAAACCGCCGACTTGACTTACAATTTCATACTTGAACAAATTAATTGTTGGCCTAAACTTGCAAGAGATATGCCAGTATCTGCATAGAAACCAATTCCTAAAATGACAGGTAATATAGGCAAAGATCAAGGCATCAACAAGGGTCTAGTCATTCAGGAAAGTGGGACTAACATAATTAGAGCCTGCATGACCCAATAAGAAATAGATAAGATGGGGAAACTAAAAGACAAAATGGTACCTTATGTCAAGCTCCATGGAGATCCCACACCCAAAAACATCCATGGAGATCCCACACCCAAAAGGCTGTTCTAGCTTGTGTGGTTTGCTCTAGCTTCTCTCTACCCAGGGTGCCGCTGGGGGGAGGGCATCATCGCTGGTGTGCCCTCCCCTTGGCCTCCAATCATCCACGGTGACCGAGGATAAAATTGTGTTCTCCTGGAGAAAAAGGCGTCGAGATCCCAGTTGCCCCGACGGGTGCTCAATCGGTTCCGGGAAGCGCAGGGCGTGTGCGTTGCATCAGACGCGACTCGATCGAGGTCGGCGGCTTCGATTTCAATTGACTCCATCTCATTTAAGAGAGGCGAATGGAGAAGAGCCTTCCTCTGTCGCCACTCACGTTTGCTGATCCACCAACCATGGTACATGCGTGTGCCACCTTCCCCCTGAGAAATGACCTAGTTACCCAGGTCATGGCGCCGTCGTCTGTAGCTGGCCCTATTTTGGCGTCCAAGGTGGAGATGGGCTCCTCGACGGGCGTATGCTCTCATGTGTCGTCCTGCCGAAAGGCCTCTCCCTCGATCTGCAGATGTCTTCTCTTTCCAGGTGTGGCCGTGCCACGTTGGTCAGTTTGGGCATCTCCTGTCCGGCCGGCGGTGTTCTCTGCTTGGTGGCACCCTGTTCGCGCTGAGGTTCACTGCTGGATGAAGGGTTGTCGAGGTGCTGTTGTGCTAGCAATGGGCATTTTCTCCCCCTCTACTACTATGCGATGCTCTCATGGTGTTTGTTGGAATACCTCTGAGCAAACAGCAGTTTGGGTGTCTTCCCCGGCAGTGGTCAGCGGCCCCTACTCTCAGTGGTGCCTCTGCTTCAGCTGGCTTGGAGCACCTTCATGGTGTTTGACAGTTTGCCTCGTTGCATTTAGGTGTTCACGAGGATGGGCTTATGAGGGGGGCTGGTTCCTCTTCTCTTCCTTCTTGTCCTTGTGCTGCTGCGTGCAGGAGTTTGGTGTTGTGCTAACAGCTTCTCGGAGACATGGGCCATTGCAGGTTAGCATCTTGGGTGCGTGACAGGATGTTAGTTCGAAGTATCTCCCTATTCTTGGCATTGTACCACAACTTGTGGGTACGGCTATTAGATAGTTGGTGTCGTGCCAAGCTTAATGGAGTGAATTGGTTCTGACCTTTCCCTACCACTCTTTGTTGTTTAAAATGTGCTGGCTCTTGCTTCTCTTGTGGTTTGTTCAGCTTATGCTGTTCTGTGCTAGGGGTTCCTTTTCTTGGGTGTCGCCCATTAGAAACCTATAGTTGGATAGCTGAGAAGATCAGAAACTTCTTACCTAGCTCTGGGATGGACTGCTAGTGGTTGTTCTATGTCATGTTGCTATTAATATTTGTGGGTATGCTGAATGCATGTAATAGTGTCTTGCATAGTCGTCTTCTGGTTGGACAGGTGGGACCTAGCTTGTTTAGTTTGTTTGATTTTTTTAGTTTTTGTGTTTACCTAGATATCTTGTATGTCCCCCTACGTGGGGATTTTGATCCTTGTTTGAGCTTTTATAGCTCCCGTCGATGTAATGGGGTACTTAGTGCCCGAAGTTTTTTTGGTATTAATAGTAACACGCTTTTTGACTGACCAAAAAAAAGCATCAAAGTAAGGCTAGAAGAAGACAGGAAGAAAATGCTAGCTGAACCAATTCCTAAGGAATCTTCTAGCTCTAAGGAATACTCTAGAACTAAAACTTCTGAATATACGCCATCTAATGAATTCCAGAATTATAAGAAGAGGAGGGCACCAAGTCCCCCTCCCAAGACAAACCTAGAAAAGTGAATAGGACATCTGAAGTGGTAGTTCAACATCAACTAGAAACCACCACTACATAAGCTCTTACAGTGTTATTTTACCAAGAACAAATGTTGTCTACAATGAACAACCTGACAACTACTTCTTTCCCGAATATGATGAACACATGCAGGTCTGGGACCATATTTTTGTAAACAAAACTTCAAAGCCATAAGATTTGGCAATGTGGATAGTTTGGAAAGATTGGAAATTTACCAAAGGGTAAAGGAGACTCTTGGAAAGATTGGAATCTACAAGATTTGCTTCAATAGGCACCTCTCAAACAATGAACTCACTCTAGAATCTATGTCATCTCTGAAGAAGCTGCATGTAACAAAAGAAGAAACAATAGAGTGTGGGGGAAATTACAAATTATTGGTGCACATTATTAGAGAAGAATACATACACACTAAGAAATGGCTCAATTCCATCCTCACCGAATCTAATGAGCAAGCATAAAGAGCCAATAGAGCCAAGGGAGATACAGAAGTATGAGTATTTTTCACTAATAAGATGTGGGAAGAAGTTATCAGAGGAAACTAATATAGTTTGCAGCAGTCAAAGGCTTCCATGATGCATTCTGGATTCATACGGGTGGTATAAAAACTCTTCTCCAACACCCTATTCTTCAAGATAAACATAGGGAACGTGACCAGAATGGACCTCCATGTTTTGTTGAGAATTATGGAAGGGAAGCCTATCAACATCAGACGAGCTCTAATTGATAGGCTAGCAGTAGAGATTGGGTCAGAAGGCTCCCATGACTTCTTCTTGGGAGGCCTAATTACATACATTTCCCATCGACTAGGATACCCCAACGAGCTAAAGTTATTCTCAGATTTGACACAAATGGCCAAGTCAATGCCAAGTATCTAACTGCTACTAACATCCTAAGGAGGCAGGTGCTGAAGTACTTCTACAGATTTTGTAGATCCAATGACTTTCTGCCCATCCCCGAGATGTGCAACTACGACTATGACAAAATCATATTTGGGGAGGATGAGATTCAGAAGATGAAGGGTGGATCCAAACCCCTTCCATCCATCAACGTACATGTGTTTGTAGAGAAGAAACAAAAGAAAAATGAAAATACCTCTACAAAGCAACCAGTGTGAAACAAAGTGATAGTATGCTTACCCAAGAGGATGGAAACAAAAACTAAGAAGAATAAATCTCCTACACTCAAGGAAATAAATATTGAAGTGACTGGAACAAAGAATTTGGAGATCACCCCCATCATAATTACACTTGGGATATTTGGAGGAGTAGAAATTGAACCCATGACGAATACCACCGCTACCAATGTCCCAGAACAAGTTGATGAAGCTCTGGATGATACTACTCCTTCAACAAACATACCAGATGAAATGTCGAATTTACCTATTGAACTAGAGTAGAGGAGAATAAATAGCCTACCACAAATGTGAGTGTGGCATCCAACCACAGAATTCCTGAGGAAACATACAATGATATCAGGGTTGATATGCCAATCAATATATTAGAAATGGATATTCTAGAGAATGAAATCCTAGAAGAAGAATCTCTACCAAGATTCAATGCAGAGCGCAACATACATCAGAGCAGGGGCCATGAAGAGTCTACGCAGGGGAAAGAAGTAGGACACAAAGCAAGCTCAATAAGGCATCAGGAACAACCACGACAAGCACCTGTTGTGACTAAATTCATGGTGATAGGGCAAGAGATAGATGACCTCCATGAGATCATCTTTAATTCTTATTATATTTCAAAATTAACTATACATATGTCTACACTAACCATACAAGTGGAGAAAATAACTACCAACATGCATCCTCTTCTTGGATTGCCACAATAGATGTAGCTTCAAGCTACAAACCAATTGTAGGTGATGGAGGCATTGACAGGAATGCCAAGAGAAGTCCCCCTTCTCTAGCAGGAGAGAGATGAATTAAGCCAAGAGAATCAACAGTTGTGGATCTAGGGAATGAAGAGGAAGGAATCCCTAGTACCATTATCTTCAATGATGAGGCATCACCAAAAAGATGACATATTGCTAATGCAGAAGCCTCATCTCTGACGACAACTGATGCCGACATCTAGCTCAAGGTTAATATGCTGCTAGCCAAAATACAAACTGGCAAGGTTGCACTTCAAGAGGATGAAGCTACTATGAAATTATTTTCTACACTAAGGGAAGAGGGCTCCATAGAAAATAGGGAAGTGCCTCCTAGAGAGGACAAAACTGCCAACTCCCCAGCCTTTCTAGGGCACTCCACTAACAATAATAAAGAAAGGGAACCCACAAATCTAGAAGACCATGATTTTCCGTAGGTCCCATAATAAGTCACTCATGTCAAAGAATTTTAGGCATTCGATGAAAATAACATAATTCTAAAATCATCTGAGGCAAGGGAGGAAGCACTGAAAATGATAGAGGATATAATGGATGGACTAGATCCACTTTTTGAGTACAAGGCTCTACCACCTCCAACAAATTAGAAGCCTTTGTAAATGAATTGCTACTGGACTAACCAATCAAAGGAGGGGTCCACCCAAATCCTTTTATGGTAGAAATAGAGGAGAAAGTAGCTGAATGGGATGAGGTAAACATGAACAAGATGTTCAATAATTCACCAACAAAACCAAATAATTTTGTATATCCCAAAACACCGGTGATAGACAATTCAAGCCTTGCATCACTGCCGCCGCTGCCATGAAAGATGAAGGACATGGAAATGACATTATTGTTGGGAATGTTTCTACATGAAAATCATGTCATGGATGATATTTTAGATGATGATAAGCCTAGACAAGACATTGTCTATAGGAACAACTGACACAATCTGACGACAAATATTGGTGGAGTATTCTTTAGGTCTTGGTGCAGAAGTATCATTGAAGAATATATGTATGAGATAAGATAGGTATTGTATTCAATGCTACATCAACCTTGACAGCCCAACTATACAACAAAAAAAACTACTCTCCCTGGGTTGAAGAGATGTAACATACACTGCAAAAGATAAATAAACTAAATATTATAACTTTACCATTCAAGGCTTTCAACCACTGGCTTCTTACCATGGCAGATCTTTCCACAAGGAAAGTTTTTACTTATAACTTCAGTGCAAAAGACCTACCATGTTGAAGGATGGTTTTTGAGAAACCAGAGCATAGGATGATACATGAATCTCAACACATATGAAACATATGATACAAGGAGTAAGCGGGTGGTATCGTCCAAACTAGAGGGAGATTTATATCAATTGTGGTGTACTCAAGGAAATGAAAAATTTAGGGGATAGTGCATTCTTGGTAATATGAATGATAGAAGCTATAAATTAAGGGGCTTCCTCTAGAGTAGATTGCAAACAAAGAATTTCACGCTCTACAAGGAAAATATGTCATGTAAGACATCCATGATAGAAGATTCTTTGACAACTTTAACATGGTAGACATCCTAAGAAAAATGTATAACTTCATTCCCCTCCCTTTGAAGACTCCATGGAAAGACCAACTGCAGAATATGGAGAAGGAAGTAGAAGCCCCCCCCCCCCAAGAAATATTTGTAGATATCTCGATCATTCCCCCTCCTCAACCATAAACGTGACCCCCTCCTTCACCAGAAACTTAAACCATCCCAACCCACCCTTAACAAAAATGGCAGCCAAATCCATGGCTCCCGAAGTACATTTTAATCCCTCCCCAATTTGCCTAATGGAAACTAATGTTGAACAAGTAATGGTGAGCCCCTCAGATATTCTGGGGCCTGAAAAAGCTACTCTACAACCTCAGAATGAGATCCATGAACAAGAGGCTAAAGAAGAACTGACGCCCCTACCTCCTCATATCAAGAAGAATACAAATCCATGATAAATAATGAAACTGAGGCCAATAATGGTGATGAAGTGGTCCCAACCGATTCGGTACAACCCACCTTTGAAAACTTAGACAAAAATGCTTGTTATGGGTTATCGTTTGAAGATCTCACCTTTATCATGGAAGAGACGAGACCATAGGAAGATGAAATAGTTACCGTCTTTGAATGGGACAACATTCAATTCCTCCGGCCAGACCTCCATGAGACAATCAACATCAAGTCAGCTTTCCAGTTAATCCTAGCTGACGATCTGGATGATGTGAACATGGCCTTGTACAAGATAGTTGGGTACATCATTCACTAGAAAGAGTCTGGAAAACATTAGCGATTAATAGATCATTTTAAGTGTAATGTGCCACACTTTATATTTGTCCATATTATGCACAATGGTCACTTGACACTTCTACCTATTAATACAAGGGCTCAGATGTCTATGTTAAACAACAACTCAGACGCTATGTTCATCATGAAAAGAACCACCTATCATAAAAAATCTAATAGAATCACTAAGTAGAAAGTATCTGAAGTGGCTACAAAGACTGTTGAGTTGATAAGGATGTTTGGAAGGGGGCTTCCAGATGAAGGATTAAAGTTTGAAACACCATAGTTCTGTCATAGGAGCCCACATCAGGAACCAAGTCCAACGCCTTGTGGTTTCTACATTCTATTCTGGATGTATATGTTAGCTACTTCCATCCAGAAGGTGGAGTAATATCAAGAAGATTATTCCCACCACCTTTGTAGGACATATGGGTTGAAGATTCTCATGTCAGAATGGGCATTGACTAGATCACAACATTAACTCACCTATTCTAGATCAACCTTATTATTTGACAACCTAGGGATAGGGTGCATGATAAGTTTTTTTTAGAGGGGGGTCAAATAGGCGAGCTTGGTATTTTTTTGCTTGACCTCCTAATTTTCTACATTACCCATTCTATTTCTTACTTGCAAACAATTTTTGGTGAAATTTTGCTAAAACCTTAAGCTCTAATTGACAAAATTTGCCAAAGTATTTATATTCTTGTATCTTTAACTGAAAAGGAAAGCTTTCTAGTAAATAGAAATTTTGGATGTTACACCATCCCTACCTTGGAACTTCTTATCTTTAGGCTAATTCTTAGCGTAATCATTCCAAGAGTAATGTTTTGGGCTACTAATTCATATAAATAAAAACCTACTTGACCAGGTATTCACACCATTCTTATCTCAATATACTACAAGCAATAAAAGAACACTATCATCCTAATAGAAACCATCTCAAATATGGAAGACCCTGCCTGGCGTACCTTCGATCGACCACCAAACTCCCAAGTACATGTTGGAAAGTGAAAATTTGAACAACAGAGGAAATAGGTACCCCTTCCAGTGCTTAAAATCCCTGCTATGGGATCAAAAGAAGCACGACATCCCACTTTTTAATGAAAATTCCACTATCTAAACGTTGTAAGCAAGAATAAAAGTCTAGTGTGAATGAAAGCATGAGAGTTGTGCCCGACAAGATGTTGAAAAGCTATGCCAAATCATTGTATCGCTGCGCTCAAGAATGTAGATACGCCATACCCAGTAGTGGAGCCTGGAATCCAAGAAAATATCCACTTGTGCTTCGATTGATTTCTCATATAACCACATGAAATTACATTAGGACTAGTAGTTGAGTAACACTATTTTATAACAGTACTCGTGGTTGAGAAAAACCTAGAAAGACACGAAACACAAGCATCCTTAGTCCACATTTACACCTTTATCTAGGTCAACCCAAAAAATTAAAGGTTGGGTGTGAAAACAGCCTCTATGGCATTTTACATAAGTATAAATTCAAAATGAGGTTGGGTGCATTTCGTGAAGGGGACTCTCCTCTTGAAAAGAGGATATGCCAGGTATATGAGGTAATGCAACTCTAGAAAGAAGGGGGAGGAAATTGGGAATCTAGTAGACAATCTAAGCTATTACACAGATATCTTGACCTAAGGATGACATGAAGACATGGTTAACATGTAGACATAATACTATACAAATAAAGCCCCAACATTTTCCCGATGCCTTGATTCTATTTATTATCTTGAGGACAATCTAAACTCTAAGTTTTGGGGGGTTTATAATATCCAATTTCAGGATATTTCATGCCTTATATCACCCTTAATTTCCCCTCTTTATACAAAGTTACCTTAACCTTCTTGCATTTTACCTACGTTTACCAATTATACCATGATTCAAAGGTAACTTCCCTATTCCCTGCATGTAATTGACAAGTCATGGCTTTACACCATTGGATAGAACGCCCATTGGTTTCCACATATGATGGAAACCACCCACAACACTGGAGTCGAGGAAGTGCTATGACTGACTGACCATCAATTTTTGACTAATGTTGTAGAACTACCACCTATTGACAGTTTAGCCATCAGTTGTTAGATCTGATGGTTAGTCAGGTGGCTGACAATCTAGCCATCAATTATCATAATCGATGGCCCTCCTGTGTCCAAGATATTAACTACTGATGGCTCACCAGCTAGATCCATTGATGGTTGGTCTAGTCAACTGATGATTAGATGAATCATAGAACCTATGGTTAGCTTCCTTCCAGAGTCTGACCATCAGTTGTCAAACCCGATGGTACAACAAGACACATCCTCTAAAGTCCACCATCTCTAGCCACAATCATTGGTTTCAAACTGATGGCTTGACCGCTCCCGCTGACCGATGACTCCTCTACAAAGATCTACTGACCAATGGCCGTATTGGGCAACTATCATTAAAAAATATTGTGAGTGTTCCCTAAAGTACCTCCACTAGAGTGCCTCAAGAACTGCACCTAGGCATCTAAATAAAAGATTCCATGCTACAAAGTGGGGGTGTCGTAATGTGAAGGAAATGACATAATGATATTGGAGAGCTACCTCAGCATAGACCTACACATTTCACCATTGGTTCATGGACTCCAAGGAGAAGAGTCTAAGGGGATATCACACCTCCACCTTCACCAAGCATCTTCTGGCTTCTTAGAGAGGAGGAGGGAGAAGGAGTGGCCATATTCAAGGCCAAAACTAGATTTCGATTGGAGAATCATTCCATTGACCTTGACCATCCATGGTCACTATTGATGTATCCTCCTTCTTCTTCTATGAATCTGTCTACTTTCTTCACCCCTTTCATTCCATTTCATCTTCCACCTCCATGTCTTGTTACACTTGTAAATTTGTAGTTCTACTCACCACCATGAGTGGCTAAACATATAGCTTGGCATGGGAGTAGCCACTAAGACTCTCTAACATGTAATACTAATATCCATTGAATATATGCTCTTAGCAATGTTTATTTCCATACTCTTGATCTTAATGCTTCACTTGCATTATTAGCTATGATCTTGTCTTGTTTGCTTTTAATAGCTTGAAAGAGTAGTATTAACATATATCTAAGTGTTATGGAGTTGCTTGAATGCATGAGAATGTTGGAATGTTTAAGCTAATGATCATATAGTTTTACTTTGATTGTTTTTTGCCATCTAAAGAGAGATACAACCTTATAATCTAGATCTATCCTAAGCTTGAGAGAGGAGGGAATAGATAGTAATGATGATTTCTTGTAAACTTGCTAAGGGTATACAATGGAGTGAGTATTGCATGTTGGTGAGAGACCTTAGTTGGTAAAACTCAATCCAAGTTTCCCATCCATACTTGATACCTTATCTTTTGACTTTCTTATTCTTTTACCTTACTCCTTGGTTTGTTTAACTTGTTTACTTGTTTGTTGAAGTACCACCATTCCGTAAGGAAAGCACAACTTAATCTCACTCTTTGGTTGGTGTAACTAACATTAGGATCTAAATTCTTAACACATGCCACCCTTGTCCCTGTGGATTGACCCCGATTTACTACATCAACTCCCATATTATTGTTGCGGGGGGCTAAGTGTTGGGATATAATTTTAGAAGTCTGATTACTCTAGATCCGGTACTTTTAGACATGTGATTTAGGATGATCAGATACCACTAGAGAAGTTAAGGAGCACCTATTCCATGTATGTAGGTACTTTCCTAGGTGAGAATGAAAAAAATTACAAATTTAAAATGGGCTATTAATGGGTATTTATCTTGCCATATTACATGTTTGTTTGAAACAAGATTCATGTAGTCAAATAAGGTTCTGAGCAGTTATCCCCTAGTTAAAAAAATTCTAAGCACAAATCAGCTATGCACAATTGAGTGCAAATCCCATTTGCACAATTAAGTGCATATCCCTTTTGCATAATTGAGTGCAAATCAAGTCTGCACCATACTAGACATGTGCCATATCTTCTATGATTTAGACACATTAACGAACCCATATTATATAGAAGTTCTACATGAGTTTCAACTTAGTATATACCATGTTATACAAAACCTAGATTAATTCAAAATTTCAATTTGGTAAATCATTATCATCCGAGCATGAATCCCTTTTGCAAAATCCAGTGTAGAACCTTTCTATAGAATTTAGTGGATATCCTTTTCTCTCATTTGGGCACAGATTAGGCCTGCACCATACTTGAAACTTGTCAGATTTGCTATGATTTATACACATCTACAAACCCATATTACATTAAATATCTACTCGAGTTTCAACCTAGTAAGTATGTTATTATACAAAAACCAAATTAAGTCAAGATTTTGACCTGGTAAACCATTATCACTAAAGAATGAATTCCTTTTGTACAATTTAGTGTAGAACCTTTTTTGCACATTTTAGCATAGAACTTGTTTGCACATTTGGGTGCATATCAGGATTGCACCAGACTGGACACATTTTAGATATACACTGATTAAGAGACCTCTAAAAACCCATATTACATTCAATCTCCTCATGAATTTCAACCTAGTAAATCAGTTATTACATCAGAAGTTCTACCCAAACTTTGATTTGATAAATCCATATCCATACAAAACCCAAAACCCAAATTAAATTAATGTTTTGACCTGGTAAACCATTACACTTATAGTGTAGATCCTTTTTACACATTTTAGTGTGGATCTTCTCCACACATTTTAGTGCATATCTATTTCATGCATTTGAGCCCTGATCAACTCTGAAGTAGACTGGGCATCTATCAGATGTGCTTTAATTTAGACATATCTACAAAAACCCATATTACATTGATGTTCTGCATGATTTTCAACCTAGTAAATATTATATCATACAAAACCTAGACCATGTCAAAAAAATTATCTGGTGGACCATTATGCTTATAGTGATATCCCTTTTGCACAATTCAATATAGATCTCTTTTACGCAATTTAGTGCAGATCCCTAGAACAATTTTGTGCAGAACCTGTTTACAAATTTGGGTGTAGTTTAGGTCTGCACCAAATTGTACATTTTTCAGACATGTTCTAAAAAAATATATAACATGCAAACCTATATTACATTGAAACTCTGCCCAAGTTTCAACTTGGTAAAGCCAATGTCATACAAAACCCAGATTAGGTCTAACTATTGACCTGGTAAGCCCTCATCCTTAACCTTGATTCATTGCCTCAAAATTCTTAACAAAACCTAAAATATGGTGCAATTCATCTCCTTAAATTGATAAGACACTACACTAGTTTGACTCATCATACTTGATGCATGGTTAAGTTCATATAAATCAATAACTATAATATCCAACTTTGAGATGTCCCCCTTCTCACATATTTCTGATACATATCCACATAACTTTCATCCACATCAATTCTAACCACTATCTCCTATTAGTCACTACCATGCAATCTCATTGGTTTTCCCTACATTAGGAGTATTAGTTTCCCTTATAGTCACCATAAATGACTAGCAGTCAGAAAAACTTTATCCCTAACAATGGAACATCGTCTTTAGTAAGTTCATACAAAGAAGAGTATACTATATGCATCCAATAAGGATATCTAGACCAAAGGAAATGAGCAACACACTTCTAGCCCGTGTAAGGGCTAGCGGATGGCCACTACTTAAATCATTAGGGAGATCTACTTGTTGGATGATTGATATCCTTTACATGATGGTCATTCTCCACCTTAATCCTATAAAGGAGACAGTGATAGACATTTCCTACCTTCCATGATCATCCATCCATCTAATTCAAATTTCCCTACAATGGAAGGGACAATTTTATCCACTTGATACCACAATCATAATCATGGGAATATCCTTGATAGATACATAACTATCCATTTTATTTACATCTTTTAGATACCTTTTTAGGATTGTATTGTTGATTATTTTCCTAGTTTTATAATTAATTGTCTTAGTTTAGTTTTCTCTCTTTTCTAGAGTTTTGATTATATGTGCTTGAATTTTGTAGGAAATTATCCGAATCACTCCAATGATTAGATACTCTTGGAATATATTTGCACAATTTCCAGCAATCCTGGTATATATATACTTTGCGCTAAAAAGAACATAACTTTTGCATCCCATGGAAGAATTTAAAGCACAAGTATGCATTGGAAAGAAAATTGAATTCTCTACATGAAAAATGTATATTCAAAGGTTTTCTAGCTGGTTGGATGGCCTTAAGGGACGATTGTTTTGTCATTTTGGGAATCAATAGCAATGAAAGTCACTTGGTCAAATATTAAAGAAGAAAACTCAAGAAATCCCTCCATTTTTGGACTAGCAATTTGTATTGCTAAAGTTTACCCATTTGAATGGGAAATTTGGCCAATTTCATATGTTTTTATGTGGTGGAAAGAATTCAAATAAATATTGGTCAAATGCTGAAATGATAAAATCATCAACGCGGTCAAGGTTTGAGTAATGTGACTT
Organism: Alisma plantago-aquatica; assembly: GCA_963693085.1. Classification (NCBI taxonomy): domain Eukaryota; kingdom Viridiplantae; phylum Streptophyta; class Magnoliopsida; order Alismatales; family Alismataceae; genus Alisma; species Alisma plantago-aquatica. Next base: position 895,923,085 of record OY856414.1, on the reverse strand, counting down.
CAGGCCGAAGCAAGGGATTAAATGCAGTTGACTGACCGACACCAGAGATAAGGCAATCTAGTCGCCAGACATTTGTATATGCATTTTCCCCCTCCTTTTCCTCTATAAAAGGAGGAGAGGGCTCCACAAGAAAGGGGAATCTCTTCTTCTATCACATTTTTTATCATTACTTGTAGAATTCTTATCTCTTGCTCTAGGTTTAGCTTTTATTTACATTCTTGTTCTTACATCTTGTACTCTAGTTTTTCAATAAAGAATTTTAGTTCATTTTCCATTCTTGGTATTCTTTCTTTAGGAAAGGAATAAAAAAGGGTTGCCACTTCATGCACTAGACTAAGATCCTTTGAGATTCTTCTTCTTTCTAGTCTATGGTTTCCTTTCTTCTCCCCTTTGTCATGCATTTCATTTCTATCGATTGTGAGAAGTTTCCTATATCAGGGCATGGGGAGTATCCCCATAGCCATAGTTAAACTAGATCTATTATATATTATAATACTTGTTAGACTGTCTTTGTTTGGATTTTTGCTGACTTAAACAACTTGATGTCTTGTTTTTTTCGAATGTTAATTTTGGGTAATGAGACCTCAAACCCCAAGACTTGGAACAACCAAATAAATACACATGGATCCGAATGAGACCTCATAAGGATCCTTTGTTGGGATGTTCAGACAAGGTTTTGTGAATGCCAGAACCAATGGGTTTGCAGGGAGTTCGACTTTTGTAAATGCATTTGAGGATGTTTTTGCATACCTTCATCTAACTTGTTTTATTTCTATAGATTTCATCGATCTAGTTTCACACAGGAAATGGTGGTAAAAACCATAATTCTGACATCCTTTATCATTGAATCAATCTCAACTTTTCTTTGTGTTTTCTTTAGTGCAAACTTTCCATTATCTGTTCTTAGCATAACCAACTCTCGAAATTGATATTTTACTTCCTTGTCTCATGATTGGATTTGAGTTTCAACCACCACATTCTTTTTGTCATCCCTTGGATCAATACTTGTATATACTCAGTTGATTTGTTGTTCACAACAAATTGACAACCTGGTTAAAAGATTAAACTCTAGGATTTTTCTAGTGATTGTTGTGTGTGCAATGACATGCATCAATTTGACCTCAAACTTGAACATTGCTTGTCCTCGAGCAACATTGAATTTAAAACATGGAAACATAATACTTTTGGTCTATCTTCCTCACTTGCATAATATCACCTGAGTCCTTCCACATTATATGTCCAAGCAACCTTAACTTCCATATTAACAAAAATTAATTTTCATATCCCCTACTTCAAGATTATTTTAAAACTTAGTTCCATTTCAAAACCACAATAAAATAGATTTCATATTCCCTTTGCATTTGGTACTTCTGCATATTCATTCGAGTTATTTGCACATAACAAAGCTCAAGGATTTGATGAGGTTTTGTAGATTTCCCTGGGTATAAAATTGGAGTGAAGGAGGTATGGAAGGAAGCGGCCTCTCCTCTATCAACTAGAGGCCTCTTATTTTTTTATTTGAAGTTATATTGACCGCATGTTTTGGTGTGATTTTTCTGCATCTTCTCTTGATGGTATTCCCCTATTAACTTTATGAGGGGTATGGAAGAAGTGAAAGGAGTAAAATAGGGTGTGCCACCCCAAACTTGAATTTTGGCACATTGGTTTTTTATTTTTCTGTGTAGATGGAGAGATAAGAAGGTGATGGAAGAAGTATAGAAAAACACCGTTCTTTGTACAAGTCGTTTTTCTAAATCTAAGCATATTTGGAGTATCATATTTTGGGTCATTTAATTCTGAATTATGCTAAATCAAGAAAATTTTCAAGTAAATCTATAACATTAGACAAGGAAGCATTATTTTTAATCCTATCAGTCCTCTAAGGCTTACCATCTTTTCCAAGGAATGGTGTTAGTTTATATCATAGGTGATAGGATAATTTCTAGCAATGATAGATTTTATAATTATTACAGAATAGGTTGCATCATCCAAGGGGGTATATTGATAAATATGTATATCATCACAACCAACTAGATAAAGGTTTTGGCTAAGTCTATTCTTAAGTATAGGTAATTCCTAAGTCAAACAAGTCCTTGTCAAAAAATGGTTAGTAATTGATGAGGAGGTACCATGCTGGCTCTTCTTCTAGTCTCCTCATCAGGTTCCTAAATGTAAATAGCTTACAAGAAGAATAGAAGGAAATCATCAAGCCCAACACCATGAAGTTGGCACCATTTCATCATAGATGACAACATAAGAGGAGTGTTATGAAATAAGTGGCCGAATTACTCATAGATTCTTTCCCTAATTATGAAGACGTCCCAATACCATAATATATGATAAAGGAACATCAACCATTCCACATTGCATATGTAGTAGAATTAGTAAATATTGGTGTTCGGCCCATAATACGTCAAGTAAAGATCAAAGAACCATTATCCTCATATGTCAAACTTGGATTGACAGATCTTCTTTGATGATACATTGATATTTTTTCTTGGAGTTATGTTGACATTCTAGGTCTCAATGAATCCATCACAGTCCTCTATCTTCCTACAATACTAGGGATGCATCTTGTTAATCTGAAAGTCTTCTGTGTTCGGCCAGAATGGAGTCGACCAAGAGGAGAAAGGGGAAAGACCAGAGAGACCGAGAGAGAAAGACAACCACTGCTTTCATGTGAAACCTATATGTGCTGAGAACTGTGAAACTAGTTTTCACTGAGAAGTGTCAACAATTCGTGTTGGTAAGTGTCAAACCTATTGGCACCTAGAAATTCAAAATGAGTTAGTGTTGGGAAGTATAGATTGGACCGACGTTTTCTCCAGCTCTATCAATGGAGACTCCCTTATGTGCAAATCATATCCTTGCCCAGAAGTGTCAAACCTTTTCACACAAGAAATACAAAGCAAGGTGAGAGCACATTAGATTGTTTTCTTCCTAGTAATTTGTATACCACTATGTTATATGAAACTCACAAAATACTATTTTGATAGGTGAATTGGGGTACTGATTTTTGACCATGTCTGGATTGTAAACGAGTGTGCTGAATTTAGATGCTCATATGCATTCCTTACTTATGCATGTATGATTCAGTTGTTTTCTAGGTTTCCAACTAAAACTCGGTGGTGACTTCAAACTTTTTTCTCATTTTCGACTTCTAATGAAAACAAAATTGTGACCCTGATGGGGACTCAAATTGGACAAGAGTTGCAAAAACAATATGGTGTCATTCTTATAGGCCATGTATCATATCCAATGTGGTTTGCCAATGTTGTACCAGTTCTAAAGAAAGATCGATGTGCCTAAATGTGTGTTGATTATAGAGACATGAATAAAGCCAGTCCCTAGGATGATTTTTCATTTCCACATATTGATGTTTTAGTTGATAATATAGTAGGGCATGGTATTCTTAGCTTCATTGATGGATTCTCGTGATATAATCAGATTAAAAAGAACCTTGTGACATGGAAAAAACAGCATCTACTACAGAATGGGGAGTCTTCTGTTATTTCATCCTATGTGTGTAGCCCTATAGGTCCCAAATTACGTTAGCAGTGAATATCCATAACTAATGTATGACATGACAAGCAATGAGCAGTATCTATAAATTATGCCATTTGGTTTGAAAAACATAGTGCTACGTATCAATGTGCTATGGCAGCTTTATTTCATGATGTCATGCAAAAGGATATTGATGTATAAGTTGCTGCATGATTGCTAAGTCAAAGCATGCAAATGAAAATGTATATTGCTTAAAAAAGATTTTTAAAATGCTCAAACGGTTTCATCTTCATTCTCAAAAGTTTCATCTTCATCTTAACCTAGCAAAGTGTACCTTTGCGGTCACCTATAGAAATTTGTTAGGTTACATAGTCATCCAACGAGGCATTGAAGAGGAACTAGGGAAATCTCAGGCCTTTATTGATCTACCCCCTCCTAAAATTGAAAAAAAAATTTGTGGTTTGCTTTGAAGGTTTCAATACAGTAGACAATTAATTGTGAAGTTGATACTAGTACATGAACCTATTTTTAATCTCCTAAAGAAAAAATCAAACACAAGATAGAACAATCAACATCAAGCTACATTCGATAAGATCAAGGTGTACTTATCCAATCCACCAGAGCTCAAACCGACAGTGTTAAGAACCCCTTTGACTCTATGTTTTTCTGTGATGGAGGAGTCTATGGGAGAAGTACTAACCTAGAAGGTCAAAAATGGTGAACAAGCAATCTATTATATGTCAAAAAAGGTTTCAATCACTAGAAGTAAGTAAACCATGGTGGAGAAACATTGTATATACTTGGTATATTCCACTTGCAAGTTGTGTCGTTACCTCATGTCACATCCATTACAACTTGTGGCTTACCATGATCCTTTATGATATTTATATGATCACCCATCCTTGACAGATCATTGTGACACATGGAAGGTATTACTATCAGAATTCAACATTAATTCTATATCAATGAAGGCCATAAAGTCACAAGTTCTTGTTGACCAATTAGCTGAGAACCCAAATGCACATACAGAAAAATGGGATTTAGTTTTTCTAGATGAAGATATTAACATGACTGAAGCTTCTAAAATAGATGATCACAATAATCTAGATGCTTAGATAGTTTTCTTTGACGAAGTAGGAAATCAACACGGAAGGGGGATAGACATCATTGTCATTGATCCTAAAGGCAAACATATACTTTTTCTTGATGATTGGTGTTTGATGCTACAAACAATGTGACTGAATATGAAGCTTGTATTCTTGGTATACAAGTTGCAAAGCAGATGGGAGCTCATTACCTTCAAGTCATTGGTGATTCTCTACTTATAGTTTCTCAAATAAATCACAAATGTAAGAGTATGCAAGAACATCTCATTCTTTATCATGAATATCTCACTAACCTAACTAAGGATTTTGAAGAAATCAAATTCAGCCATTTAAAGTGAGAAAGAAACACGTATGCAGATGCACTTCTACACTTGCGTCATGGGTTGAAATTCAAGGCCTAGAAAGTTTTTTGGTTAAAGTAAAGACATTAGCCAAACTATCTTATTGCATGCAGATAGAGAAAATTAACTAGTCTTAGTGATGGAGCCCCTGGTTTTATGAAATCAAAATATTCTTAGAAGGGAAACACTTCCCTAAAGGATCTTCTAAAAGTAATCAGTCGACAATTGGGGTATGGATTCTCAATTTACACTACAATGTGGAAAACTTTATCGTCGCTCTCATAATCAAAACTCAACTTTGATGTTTGACCCCTAAAGAAACAAATAAAGTCATCATAGAGGTTCATGTAGGTATTTTTGGTGCCCATGTGGGAGTGATGCAATCCACAAAGTTCAGTTTTTAGGGTACTTTTGGAACACAATGGAGGTTGATTGTTCTCAATCTGTTTGTAAATGTCAAATATGGAAACTTCATGCTGATCATATTCACTCCCCACCTAATCATCTTTATAGTATGGTCATGCCTGGGCCAATTTATATTTCGTAAACATATATGATCGATAAAAGCCATCCTTGAGTATCTAATGGTCATTGCTTCATCTTGTTAGCAATGGATTATTTCACAAAATGGTTGGAGGCTATATCTATATCCGTAGCTTCAACCTCTCAGATCATCAAATTCCTCATGAATAACATCATCATTCATTATAGGATTCCTAGTGAGATAATATCTTACAATGGCTCCAACTTTGTCACAACAACTATATGAGAATACTTGGATTCATTTGGAATCAAGCATCACCACACATCTCCGTACTACCAATAGATTAATGGTGCAGTGGAAGCTGCAAGTAAATATCATTGGAAACATTTAAAAAAGACAATCTATTCATCTAGATAATGGCACAAACATCTAATAGCATTATAGGCTTATAGAATGTAAATCTGGACATCAATAGTTGCCACCCATTATTCTTTAGTTTATGACACAGAAGTTGTTTTACCTATTGAGATTGAAATCATCATTAAGAATCATTGAAGAAGCCAACATTCCAGAGACAAACTAGGTACAAGATACGATGAGTGCATATTCATCCTAGTTTTAGTTACATTTCTCATTTGGTTCTGCATTCATTTCCATCATTTTACTCTAGAAATAGTTTGCATTTAAGTTTTCTTTATTTTATGATAACTTATAGCCTGCGTTTGGCACGGGACTGGGATTCTAGAATCTAGACTGGGTTAGTCGGGGTTAGTCTGATGATCTGGGTTGGGTAGCCAGGATGAAATCTAATTTTGTTTGACAACCCAGTCTAATTCTGATCACCTGGTCAGATTTGAGTCTCGTTTCAGTCCGATTCTATTTGGTTGCCAGTCAGGATTCAATCTAATTCTATTTGTTAACCAGGTCACAATTTGAACTGTTTATTTTTAGTGAACTGATTTCAATACAAATATGTTTGCATTATAAAAACTGATTATATGATATTGGTTACACACAAAAAATTAACATCAATATTATAAAATTTAGGCTTACTTAAGTCATGGTTAGTTTGTTTTTGTTATACAAACGCAAAGTATTGTAACCACTCTGTGAATACTACAAGGGATGAATGAAAATGACATAATTATGAACATGTAGCGGTGTTGTTTTCCAAAAGAGTAACTAAACAAGGGGGTTGGTGTACCCCTAAACATGTGCATAATTAAAATAACTGGGAAGAGAGAGACACAACTAGTCTTGTTACACAACTTAAACAACAACAACATGGTCCAAAATCAGCAATTGTGAGGGCATTTTCATTGTGGTGGTCTTCTCCTAAAGTTTTAACAACAAAAAATAGCTATGAAGATTGGTTACTTTAAGACAAAAAGTGGAAACACAAAATAAGATAGGAAAATGAATGTGTTGCTTGGACCTACCTTGGTTTGTTGTTGTTGATGTTGCTATGTCACGGAGATCGTCGTTGTCTTTAGACGGATTTGAACTGATGGTGATAGGGAAATCGATGGTGCTAAAAGTAATAAAGGGGACTTTTTAGCAAATGCAATATACCTTGTCGGGTGTGTTCTCATCATCGGATTCGTCCAAATATTCCCTATCCTCTGTCGAATACTCAAACTTTTTGAGATGATCGGGTGTCTCATTGTTTATGTTGGTTATCCAAACCTTGATGGTATTATGGTCAACCAGACAGAGAAAAATCTTGTCGCTAAGGCCCAATAGAATCTTCCTAACCCACTCGCACCAACGGGATGTGGATACATGATTTCTAACAACATCGTACTTAACCTCGATAACATATGATGAATTTCCAAAATTTAGGTACATTTCACCATCCTTGTAACGTCTTCCATTTAGATAATGCTAATGTTTAGGTATAGTGAGTTGTTCTTAGGAACAATCATCTAGGATGATGTCCAACTGTTCTTCATTAGGGAATAGTAACATTGGGGTAGAGGCCCATGCCATGGTGACTGTTGAAAATCTAGGGTTTTGTGGTTGGAGAGAGTCTAAACAATTTAGATGTTATGCCTACAACAATGTAAAATAATGTTGAGAAAAAGTAATATAAATATAAGTACTAACAATAGACAACAACATGGGTTGTTACAACAACATGTCCGATGTTTGAATAAAATTTAGATGTTATGCCTACAACAATGTAAAATAATGTTGAGAAAAAGTAATATAAATGTAAGTACTAACAACATACAACAACATGGGTTATTTCATGTTCATGGTAGAGAAATAATTGTTTCACAGGAATACATAACATATTGTCTGTGTAGTTAACTATAAATGAAGCAAACACAGTCAATCAAATACAAACCGGCATTCATTGCACTAAGTTATTTAATTTCTACCAACATCCTTGGGTACTCCGCATGTATCTCCTGTTTATATTGTGCAAGTATGAGATATGTATTGTTGGTGAACTGGATCTTGTTGTACTCCTGGTGGATAAATTTGTGAGCTAGTCCAGAAAGTCTTTGGAACTACATCCAAATTTTTTGAAATTTTCCATCTCGCCTTAAACATACCCATACTAATATCAGTTATGCATGTTATCTCATGGAACTCAACTATGGCATCACGCCAACCCTTCCAAGAAGAAGGGACACTTAGTTTGTGCAAGTAATATTGTCGACCTAACATTGTTCCTAGGGCTATGCAAGTAATATTGTCGACCTAACATTGTTCCTAGGGCTACATCACATTCTGCATCCCATACAAACTGATTCATTGTATCTGTTAAACTAAAAAATACGTGTGTAGTCTGTAAAGAAACATTCATGATGGAGATTATCTAGAATGAGAAATTATATAACTAAATGGTATTTAAAATTAAGTACCGTGTGAATAATCTTAGTACATGTCCAATATTCAAGATGGTAGTAGGAAACATACCTTCCAGTTATACATTAGTTTGTACTAAGTGTAGTACGTAGTGAAATAAACATGCAGTACATTGATAAAGACAAATTCATATAGACTAGTGTAGCAAGGGCATTATATGACCATACGGTGAGTGGTCATGCTTCAGGAGTTGTTGCGCTGGCCTAAAGAAGACAATGGAAATAGTCAGTAGATAGAAGACTATATTTTTTGTCAACAAGGAAATGAAGTTCGATTTGGCATGATATTATTTGTTCGGTTCAGTTTGATCAACCAATGAAAAACCTACACTGGTAACTAAATTCAGCTGGAAGAGTCACATGATGTAGTTTGATTTAATTTGGCAACTGTAACAGTAGCCAAACAAAACCATACTGCATCATGTGCCTATTTTAGCTAAATTTTGCAACAGCAAAGGCATTTCATTGAATGACCACTGTGAACCGTACAACTCCCACCATGCTAATTGGACTCCACTTCTTTGTCACAAAAATGTTGTCTCTTTCTACCAGATGTATCAATTGCATTCTTTTGGCCGACCCAACATTTCATGGTACATGACTACATCTGCACACCCAATTGTTCCCTTGTACAGTGACTTTAAAAATAAAACATGCCCACTAATCACAAGAAGAAGGGTTTTGTTCGTCCGCTCTCTTTTGTGTCAGACAAATTTGGTCATCCGACATAGACCCCTCACTATAGATACACAACAAAGCCTTGTCGTATTCTTCAATATCAACGCATGCTGCTTCCCGTTCTACTTTTTTCAATTCCTTGGCCTTGTCCATTAGCCAATCGAAAATCAGCGGCATGTATTGATTTTTACCAGGTGATGGTGAAGAAGAAGAATCGACTAAGTTGTTGATTTTTACCAAGTGACGATGAAGAAGAAGAATCGACTGAGTTGTCATCGGCATAGCATATATACTTTGACCAATCTAGGGGTATGCCATCTACATCACATTCCATTTTTGACCAGTCTACTATGACTTTTGTCGACTTATCCTTACGCTTTGTGTAGAACACAAACTTTTTATTGAATTTGTTGTCGTGCAACATCTATAGGTTGTTCCAAAATGAATGGTCAAAAACTCATAGCTAAGTCGGTATCACATTTTATTACTACATCCAAATATAGGTGCATGAAATGAGTATGCACGAATATGCATTGATTAAAATATATTCAGACATGCAAAATATTAAACATAATGACAAATTTTCCCAATTTGAAAAAAATAGGTAATCACCTTTGTCATAATGTTTACATGTACCATATTAAGTTGTTGTAGATAAGCTAAGCATGGGTTATTACAACAACATGTCTGACATTTGAATAAAATTTTGCAAGATTGATCGTTCAAATATAAATGGAACATAAATGTCATGGAGTCATTGGAGGTGACGGTGTACCCAATAGAGTATTATAACTATCCTCTAACTTGTTAACATTAGTGTAAATTGTATCGTACTGGTACTGGTATGATTTGTAAACCTTTTCGACATCATGATGGATTTCAACAAAATCCTTCATGTTCATTGCTTGACCCCAGACAGATTTGCACTCATCATTCAATAACTTAATCTCAGCCTTGAAAGAATGAGTTGTTGGTTGGAGATCGACCGCCCAATGAAAGTATTTGCAACGGTCTTTTCCCTATATTGTAATATGAATTTTGGATTAGTGTTAGCGAACATATATCCATGTGATAATCGATAATAACTCATCTTTAGTGCCTTTACATGTCGAACCTCTTTGGTAGAGCAGATGTAATACATTTATCCAGGTCTTTCACTAAAAATGCCGAAGTCATACAACCTGAAATCTTCTGTATTAATCCGCAATGCGGCCAGAAGACCACAAAAACACCTCCTACCTTCGAATTCATCTATTGACATCTAAATACATGTAAGTGTATAATTGAAAGTAAGCCAACCATGTAGGGATTTAGTTAAATAAATTATTCATGCATCTTTAAGTTTAAACATACAACATAATTCATAATCGGGAAGGCATTGGATTTTATATTATGAAATATTGTAACCTTCATCCTATGTTGTTGAATCACTATTAGTCAGCATGTGAAGTTTTTTGCAAAGATAGTCACGTCTTCTACTAAGTGTCATAATTTCAGTGACCAACCTATGTGTATCTTCTCTTGTGGAACATACAAAATCACAACACGAAGACTAGTGCTTTCATTCGTTTTGTGCATATGCTAGTTGCGCTACCATAGCATCCCTAATTGTAGTTAGGGTTATCACGATATGTTGGACTCGTTGTACGGGTTACATCATACGACACCTATTTTCAACAAGACCCTTGCCACACGTAAAATGCGGTCTGTATGGATTGTTATCTTCAAAAAACATTTGCCACATATGTTCCATCCATATGCACTCGCACAGTGCAACAGAATCCACATGGGCAGAAAGGCATCCCAGTACCCATTCGAAGCAAACCTATTGATAACAAAAATAATGACACACTCAGAAGTAGGTGGTATACCAATCATCTAACTTAGGAATCAAATACGGAAAGGGACTAAGTCAAACATGTTGTAGAACATGTTTCAATGTCTCAAAAGTTACAAAAAATATGAAATTCAACAATTTTCCCACATAGAATTGGAAATTCTTTCACGCAAAACGTCTCCCTCCCTAGCATCAACCTAGATTGTTTGTTGGAGAGAACTCAAATCTTTCAAGATGTTAGGGGTTGTATGAGGATCTTCCAAGTTTTTTTCTAAGAAAAGATCACCATCATTTTGGTGTAGGATAAAATTGTGGATGATGCAACAAGCCGTTACTATGTGAGACTGTGAATGCACAAGAAAAGTTGTTCCTTTTTTAAAGTAGGCAAACTGCTTCTTCAACACACCAAAGTCTCATTCAAAAGTGTTACAGAGTTGAGCATGTTGGTGGTTGAACATCTCCTTCTTACTGGTGTATGAGTTTCTGTTACCTCGATACTCTGCTATATGGTAAGCTACGCTTCGATATGGTACAAGAAATTGTCGGGTGTTGGGTACCTTGCATCAACAAGATAATACTTTCTAGTGGGTACTTTGAAACCGCCTGTGGTTGTAGTTGCGTCTAGTACATGTTAGTCAGTTGCAGAGCCCTCCCAGCCAGTCATGATATATGTAAACTCAATTGAAAAGTTTACTACAGCCATGACATTCATAGAAACATTTCCTTTTCTATTTCTATAATGGTTCATCTTATCGCACTTCCCCAAATTAAATGCCAAAGAAAGTGTTTATACTAGCAAAAAATTGATGCGGAAGAAATTGATGGTCATACCTTGAAGTAAGGGTAGAATATTGTACTCTCTAGTATGCACTAGTGTGGAATTGTGGATGTAGTTTGCATCACAACATATTCATTGCACAAAGCACACACTGCATCCAATACCTCAATAAACTTTCTACTTATGGTCTCACCAGAGTGAATCTAGTCCTCAACTAGAACATGGTTGGTATGGTCATGTCCAACCATTTGATGGAAGTCGCATACGACCTCCAGTGATGACACACCTCTAATACTTTTCAAAAAACCACGCTCCTCAAGTTTTTTCACAAAGGCTAAAACCGTGCCAGGTAGCATGCGGTATAGGTCATACACCCTCTTTTCATGGCCAGTTATTATTTCTAAAACCTTTTGATGGCTGCTCCTAATACTAACCGATCTTGGTATTGGTTGTCGTGTAGCTCTGTCATTTGAATTGTCCATGATATTTGGTCTACTATTGCGTTAGCAACGGCATTATCTGGATCGGACATAAGATGACAAAGTTGTACAATGTCATCAGTTATTTTAGGATGTTCAATACCGCCCATGCTGTTTATTATTAAAGTTATTACCCGCATAAGAAATAAATAGAGAGATTGCAAATATGAAATCACCACGATAAAATATACAAGTCATATGTATAATCATAACTATTTGTTACTTACTACGATAAATAACATAATACTGATATATTTATAATCACGAAAAACATTACACAACACAAAATTTTAAAATTGTTCCCAAAGCAACCAAATATTTCAACATCAAATTTAAAAATTGTTCTTAAATTAAAGCCTCAATACTGATATTATTCTTAAATTTGACAACCTCACAAGAATGACTAAGGGGAAGAGCCTCTATTATTACCACTCGTGGAACTAAATGGTGAAGGTGGTGATTGTGAATATGGTGGCTTGAAGGGTTTTTATGCTCCATAAGTTCTATTCTTCATTTCCCAAAGGTCTTGCAATAATATGGTAATTTTGTGTGGGGCATCTCAAAGGCTTAGATAAATGTTACGGTTTGATGAGTCCTTTATGTCATGCACAAGAGTGGTAAAAATAGGGACATGGGCGTCAGGGTACGTTGCATGAAAATGGTGCAAAATGGTTTGATACTCATCTTTATCATTAGATCTACTGGCGATACTGGTGCCCATCTCATGTACCTTGGCAAACACCTTTGTGAATTTGGAAATGACATCATTAGTAAGGCCACAATTGTCATGTGTCATTGAGGCTCACTTCCTACATCTATGTGTGGGAGGAGTCCTTGCACCAACACCTTGGTTGTCTATTCTGTCATTGTTGTCCTCACTTTGCATCCTAAAATAAGCCATATCTTCAGTAAGATAGGTCGGTTTTGGTCTGACAAATGGATCAGATGCATCCAAGTCGACAAAAACATCATCTTTAGATGGAACATCAGAAGGAAGTTGTCTATTTGTTGAGGACATTGCATGATGTCGCCTAGTGATGTTCCTCCTCCCCATCATCTCGACATCGTAGTAGTGGTAGAATGGTCTGGTGATCAATCTCGCTAGTTCCTTGTTTCCCTAAAATGGTCAAGCACTACTGATTAGGTCAATGTTAATCACTTTAAGTGAATATTTCATATTTAGGGGGGTGTATCATTGGACATACCGCAAGTGTCTCCCTCCATTCTGGGGTGTCAGGTAGTATTGGCTTGTACCTACTCTCATCCCAGCCAACAACACTTTTGTTGGTCACCAATTTTGTCTTTGCAAAGTCTCTCTTGATGTTCTTCCACCAAGTTTTTACCTGATCCATTGTACAATCCTACGTCCCCATCATGTTCTGCCAATCGCGTAGCACCTCCCTCCATGCGTCCCTAGTAAAAATTCCATCGATGCACCTACCCATGTCATATTGTCTCTTCAATGCTGAAACCAAAGCCTCATCTGACTCTCTTGTCCATTCAATACAGATCTTCAGGTCTGGTGCAGACATAGTACCAATGGCACTGCAATAGATCACTATAGTGAGAGTGTTTAAACAAAACCTTTATACCAACCTAGTTTGGGTCTGTTTATGCAGTTTAGACATCAATAACTTGTTTTAAAGTAGTCTATTATAGTTTTCATAAGGTATTATGTTTTCCATTTGTTAGAAAATAATATTACAGAGTATGTTGGATAAATTGGAGGACTATGTTTGAATAGATGGTTAAAAATACTTATGACAATGAAATTCACTTCTATTTTTTGTTATAGCTATAGGTGTTGTATAATTTTTGCCAATCGAAAGGTAAGAGCTTAGTGATAACAAGAACTGATGTCAGATAGGCGAAGGAGTCAAATAGTGACCTATTTATTAATAGAGAAAGTATTCACAGCATAATTGTATTGTCGATATCAAGAAATTTTGACAGTTCCTTATTAGAGGAAAAAAATTTCCCTAGAAAACTGGAAATGTCATAATAAGGTTCGATGATTAATAGCAATAGAATTTATTCTAATAATAAATAACATTGATTAGGGTACTATAAGGTCATACATACCACATTAAGGGGAAAGATGACACATATTTTGTTCCAAATTAAGACCAATTATAGTTTGTTCCACATTAAGACCAATTAGTAGTTTGTTATTAGAATCAATATCAATTCCATGATATTGGAATGAGATTGCATATATGAAATTAAGCAAATAACAAAGAAACCATTCAATGAAGAAGAACATGGCATACAAACAACAACCAAGGGAAACAACCCTAATATTTTGTTCCATCATACAGAAATTGTTTTTGTCCTGTACAAAATCATATCCAAGTTCAAATCAATGATGTGGCATGAATTCAATTAAGCAAATAACAGGGAAGGTATACAATGAAGCTTAACGTCGCATAAATACCACATTAAAGAGAAACATGAGACATATTTGTTCCCATCATAGAGAATTAGTTAATAAAAAATAATAGCCATTAGGGTAGGTGTAAAGGTCATGTGATTTGGTAAACAAGCATTGATGACAGATAGGTGGAATATGTCAAATATTGACCTATTTATTAACAGAGAAAGTATTCACTACATAATCGTATAATGGTAGGTGTTTTTCTGCTAATAAAAAAAAGTCATTAGGATAAATATCCTACTATCTGAAATAGCAATATAGGTAAGTAATAGTTGTACGTAATAGAACATGGATAATAGACAGTGAAGACACATGGATGTAGTTGTTAAATACTCACATATGATAGTGACATTCACACATTCAATTTTTGTTTATAGATATAGGTGCAGGATAATTTTTTCCAATCAAAAGGTAATAGAGTACGGATAACAAGTAATGAGGACAAATAGGTGGAGTAAATTATTGACCTATTTAGTAATAGAGAAAGTATTCACAACACAATTGGATTGGCGAATAGAGTATGTTGGACATGATCTTGAAGAAATCAATCAAATGTAATCATTATAATTTATTTGGTGTATTGGTAGCTATTTTTCTGCTAAAATAGACATATTGTTTGGCCATATCATAAGCTCATATGGTAGTGATATCAAAAAATTTTGACATTTCCTTATTAGAGTAAAAATGCCTTGGTAAAACTGGATATCTCACAATTAGTTTTGATGATTAATAGTAGCGGAATTGATTCTAATAATAAATAAAATGTATTAGGGTACTATAAGGTCATACATACCACATTAAGGTGTGTTGACCTATTTATTAATAGAGAAAGTATTCACAACATAATTGTATTGCTGAACATGGTATGTTGTACATGATCTTCAAGCAATCAATCAAATGAAATAATTTTAATTTATTTGGTATAATGGTAGTTGTTTCTCTGCTATTATGTGTAGTATTTTTTGGGCATAAATTCAATTGCTAATATCATAGGGATATCAAGCATTTCTAACATTTTTATAGGAGACAAATAATTCCCTATTAAGACATAGAATATCATAATAGGGTTCGATGACTTACATCCACATTAATGATTCTAATAAAAAATAACAGTCATTAGGGTACTATAAGGAATATCCTGCTATCTGACATATCAATACAGGTAAGTTGTGTGTGGATTTTAGTACTACTAAAGAGGTCATACATGGATGTTCTGGTCTGTTTAAAAAAAACCATAATAAATATTGAATATCTTATACGACATTTTAGTGCCATATTATGTAAACATGCATACATAGAGAATGAGGTCCTCATACCAAATAAAACATGGATAAAATCATTTTACAGGTATATGAGGTAAGTCATGACGTTTTACAGGTATAGGAGGTAAGTCATGGCATTTTATAGGTATGTCGGTTAAAATCAAATTAATATAGGGGTTGTAGGTGTAGTATAATTTTTTCAAATTGTATGGTAATAGTCTAGGGATAACAAGCACTGAAGACAGTTAGGTGGAGTAGTTAAAAATGACCTATGTATTAACAGAGAAAGTATTCACAACACAATCATAATGCTAAACAAGCTATGTTGGACATGATATTCAAGCAATCATTCAAGGTAAATCATTTTCATTTATTTGGTATAATGGTAGATGAGTTAAATAATTACATGTTAATTTATTTGGTACTCAATGTAGCTCAACGACACATTTAGACCACATTCAAGGGATCATACCACATTCAAGTGAAAATATAGACATATTTTGGTCCATCATAGAGAATAAATTTTGACCTAATAATTCCTTACCTAATAAAACGTGTCCTTTTATGGCATAGTTGACAAACAAGGATCCCAGTTAAATAAACATAATACATAATGTGTTTTATCAAATAGATCATACACCCGTGGAACCAAGCACATTAAATTGAGTTGTTATAAGGGGTTTGTAAATCAAAACAAGACTGCATATGAGTCTTATATACAATACTAAATGCAATTAAACTCATATGACGAGGTAGGTCACTCAGCCATGCATTACAAGATGATAATGGCAATATGAGGTTATCTAACACATTAATGTCATTCATTGTATCAACCATTCAACATTGCTATACTTACAACTAAAATTATAGATCAACTAAAAATAGTTTTGTATTGTTGAGTAGATATACCTGGTAAGAAGAATATCCACGTAGAAGAGGGGATCACACAACCTTTATGAAAGTATTGGTAAGAAGAATATCCACGTAGAAGAGGGGATCACACAGTCTCCAAGAAAGTATCGTTACATATATGAAGACAAGGTAAAGGGAATAAAGATTAGTGTACATTCCTACTACTACATCCGCCTACTAAAAGAAAAATATGCTCGGCTAACACATACCTCTCAAGCAGATGGGCGACTTTAGAATATAAGGGCTCAGCAATGATGGCTTCAGAGAATAGTTGGCGGAGGATGTGAAGTTGAATGGGGAGGAGATCTATGAAAAAACACAACACTATATGCCGACTACGGCAATCGGTGCCCTCACCAGGGTTTGGTCGATGCCTTGCACAGAGTGAAAAGGGGGCGTCAAGGGGCTTTAATTGGAGATAACAAGTCAAGGTGCCTAACCTTGATTCTCGCCATCTAGTCTGGCATCATAGTGTTGGGTTTCAGGGGAGGCAGAGAAGGTAGCGGAAACAAAAATTTCTTCTCCCAAACCCAGAACAAGGAAACGCGTCAACGTCTATACAATAGGAAAGGATGGTTTGTCAAATCATACCTTGTCCGAAGGCTTGCTCGGGGATAATACCTCGTGGCTTGCGCGGTCTTCACCTCCAGTCTTGGACGGTGCCTGTGCAGCTCCTGGTCTCACCGGGACTGTCGGGATTGACAGTTGTCCTCCGAGCGGCAGAAATCTCCCGCCTCTTAAGTAGTCCATACAGACCACCTAGAACTCCAATCTCCTTGTCCCACAAGGAATTAGAAGGAGTCGCACCCTCCTGTTAGTGTACTAGTCACTGACACACTCTCCTTCTACCAGTCGCTTTCTACAATTGTCTTTCCCTTGTTGTGCCTCCCTTATCGGGTAGCACTTACTCAGGCTCTCTCGGTTACCAAAACTAGAGAGAACGAAAAATTTACAGAGAAACTGGTTGCACTGTGTTGTCCTTGGAGAAGCCCCTAATACCCCTATATATAGGAGGGTCATTGGATAGGGTTCTCTATCCCGGGAAATATGGGACTAAAGCAGGAGTAGAAGGGTTCGAGATTTTCCACCAAAACAACCAACTGCGTAACCTGAACTGATTGTTTCACAACTGAAACGGTCGGTTGGGGACCTGAGCCGGTCGGTTGACACCTCAACCGATCGGTTGGGACCCATGAAATGGTCGGTTCACTTCTGAACTGGTCGGTTCATGGTCCTGGTCAGTTCCCGATTGACTTTTCTTCTTTTGTTTCTAATTGGTATCAAATACCAATCCTTGTTCCAATCAAATTGGGCAAGTGAAACGAAAAGAAATTTCTCACCAATCCTACTTTCCCAACTTGCTCGATTGCATCAGTTGAATCGATCTTTTCAACACTTGAAGCAATTGTTTCACCATGTCCATCAGCCGATCGACTCACCATCTGAGTCGATCGGTTCACCAAGCTCAGCCAATCGGTTCATCACATGAGCCGATCGGTTGGGAGTGCAGATTGTGCAGAATAAGTCAATTGCAGTTTCAATCAATTCGATACTCCAATCAATATGTCCAACAGCTTGAACATTATGACATTGAGCTATCAATTAATTGAGTGTTTAATTGAACTACTAAACTCCTTTGGTAATCAATCTAAACATTGTTTGTGGACAAAACTCCTCTTCTAGGTTAAATCCTATGTGTGTGACCCTGCATGTCCATTTCACGTGGGCAGTGAAAGTCCATAATACTTATGACTTCACAAGCAAAGAGCGGTGCCTAGTCACACATCAGTGCTACCCAAGTGAAATAGAAAGTTGGAGAACAACTTTCAATCCTACAATCCGTGAATGGTGTTACAGTGAATGTATAATTCCTTTTTCACTGATATCTCGAATGAACTCGAGGCCTGGAACAGTCATCCTGTCAACGTTCATTCACTTTCTTGATCTCAGAGTAGATTGGAAGAGATATGTATGACATCGATATCACATATTGATTCACACATGCATGCATGCCTTTCTCAATCCTACTCATCAAGTGGCCATGGATACCAAACTCCCTCAGGAGGGACAAATCCCATATCTATCACTCACCCCTCAAAAGCCCCGTGTGTCAAAGCCACCCAATCATCACCTTTATAACAACCCATGTTTCAGGACTGCGTTTGATGATGTCAAAGTGTGCCCAACGACATGTGTTGAGTGTAGTGATTTCAGGTCAAAGAATCACATTTGCCACCATCACTATGAGTACTGACTGTGACTACCATGTCATGGTTCCATGTGTCAAACTCACGGTGGGTCTGTCCGGTACACTTGTTCTCTAACAAGTACCTATGTGTTTGGTTTGATATCTCTATATCATGACTAATGAGATTCTGTCATCAACCAACACCACAATCCAGTCTTGTGTGTCATTGCTGTCTATCTACCTTCCACAATGGCATCTGACTAGGGACATAATGAGAATGTACAAACTCTTAGCATCCGTATGATCTCATAGTTCAGGTCCTGAACCTGAAGGCATACGTCATTGAGTATTGTCATTCTCTAGACATTCAATCTGTTTTATCACTATCTCATATGACTGAACCAGAAAGAATTGGAAGCATGCCTTTTGATGTTTATCGAATCAATCTTAATGTATCTCACCAATCATCCCATGATTGGCTCTCAGGGCATACATACCAAAAGAATCCCACTTGCACTGCGAGCCAATCACCCTTGAATCGTATTCATAGTGATCTTTCAAACATGTCCCACATGTTACTCTGCTCTAGTGTGATCATAGTGAGTAATGGCAACACCTTGACAAAGTCAGTATAAATTGCATGTCTCTCATCTCTCCGTTGTACGTCACACTTATGAGATGGAGTTTCCATAATATGCGATCTAGTATTCCTTTGCTAACCTTTAGCCACAAAATGTGTACTTCATCTATGATAATCTTGAACACTTTTCATTGATCTCATCAAGAATTAACACTTTACCAAATTTGTACTTCATCTATGATAATCTTGAACACTTCAAGATATTCATATTGGTATTTCTCTAAACACCATTTGAAGTATTAACATTTGTTCCAATAGGTATGTAAATACATCACATGTATTATACCTAATAGGATAATCATTCTCCCACTACCTTTAGTGAAAATTGATTAGTCATGTCCAAGATATTCATGTCTCTTACTGGTTCTCTAACCAAAAGAGTCTAGATTTATCCATCACATGGAAACTAGAAATGAATTTCTCATGATTGATGCTAATTTTATTGTTTGAGTTATTTATAACTTTTAGGTATCATTTTATCTTATGCATATCAAATACCACAAGATAAACAAGGCATTGCCACAAAGATCATATTGAAACATCTCTTTATTAATTTCCTTCATTGTCATACAATATGCAAAAATAAAGTGTTTCTATCTATTGGAAAATATGAAATTGCAGTTCATAACTGTATTACATCCTTTTAGGCTGAAAATAAACTAAAGTACTCCTATCTATGGCGGAAACACTTGCCCCATTTATTGAGTGCTTTACACTTTACATCTTGGTATCATATACCTCAAAAGTGTTACAAGTTTACTTTCATGACACCTTTAAGTAGAGACGTTTGTCACCTCCTTCTTTTGTTCTTCCAGATAGAGAGGACAATTCCTTTTCCAATGTCCTGGCTTTTGACAATGGTGGCAATTGCCTTTCTTGGTCATGCCTCCCTTGGCCTTGAGAGCTGAAGATGACTTGGGCTCCTGGCTAGCATTAGAACTTTTTTTAGCTTTGCCCTTTCTTGCTCATGATCACCATCACAGACTTAGGCTTGTCCTTCCTCATCTGTGTCTCGGCTGTCCTCAACATGCCCAACAACTCTGACAGTGGCCTATCAAAGTTGTTCATGTTGTAGTTCATCACAAACTGACTGTAGGATTCTGGAAACGATTACAGTATCACGTCAGTAGCCAACTCTTGGCTCAGTGGAAATCCCAGTCTTGTCAGGTTCTCCACATACCCAATCATCTTGAGTGTGTGAGGACCAACTGGATCTCCTTCTGTCATGACACACTTGAACAGTGCCCTTGAGACATCATATCTCTCTTGCCGTGCTTGATCTTCATACATGTTCCTGAGATGCTGAATCATCTCAATGACACCCATGTTTTCATGTTGTTTCTGCAACTCGTGGTTCATAGATAACAACATCAAGCACTTTGCATCAATGGCATCATCAAAATGCTTCTTGTAAGCATCCCTTTCGACCTTTGGTGCATTAGGAGCAAGTTCCTCTGGAATTGGAGTATCCAGGACATAGAGCTTTCGCTCTTGAGTGAGAACAATTCTCAATGTCCTATACCAGTCGTGGAAGTTTGTCCCATTTAGCCTGTCCTTTTCAAGGACCGATCGCAAAGAGAAGTGATTTTTGTTTGTTGTCATTTGTACTACAAAAGGAAATATGCAATTTTAGTCCAAAAACTCATTTTTGACTTATTTGATTGATTTGAAAAGTTGACGATATAATTAGGCCTTTAATTAATTATCGCTCCCACTATTTTACTTCAAATTGATAGCCCTCACCATCAATTTGGAATATTGCAGCGTACAACCTTCTAGTGGGCAAGATCCTGAAATCCTCTAAGTCATGGACCAACTAGGGCTGTCACCCACAACTTAGATCTCTCAAGTAGGCAACTCTTGCCAATTGCATCATATGCAACTCTTGATAAGATGTCATATGCAACTCCTTGCCATGATCATCTCCATGCCTCAAGGTACTAGATCCCATCTAGATCTAGATCACCTTGTTAAGTCCGACCCAAAGAAAACATGATGAATATGCACCCTACTAGGGCAGACCCACATATCCATCCTTCACGCTTCCACGAGATAGATGGTGCATCACGCTAGGCCGCGCCCACACTTGGTCGATCAAGCTTTTCACATGTGTCGCATTTGGAAGGCATCTAAAACTTAATATTTAATGAGGGATTTGGTTTTATATACATATACATATCCAATCACCACAATATATAGTACGTATCATATACATGCTATATCCCACAGAAAACATGCAAAATGATAAAAGCGATGATTATGGCCATCCTAATGTGATTCCTCGAGCCAAGAGGAATCACGGTCATCTAGGTCTACATCACATACAACATGTACAAGATGAACTATGTGCTTTGCCTTTCTAGGTTTGATCAACTCATCACATGACTGACTGGCTCGCCATCAGGCCGGTCGGCTGGGTACCACCAGCCGATCGGTTCGCTCCTCCAACCGATCGGTTCGCCTGGTCTTCGTGCATCTCATCATGGCCGCCACCTGCTCGTCTTGCTCCTGGAACCTGTCATCAACCGATCGGCTCACTCCTTGAACCGATCCTCTTGAACGTCAACCGATCGGTTCACTCCTTGAACCGATCGTCTCAGCTGTCGTCAGGATGTCCGTCGTTCTTTGACATAACAGGAAATAAAATTCTATCCTATTTTACATTGTAAAAAGAGAAACCTCGAGTTACATTCGAGGGTAGAAAAGGTAGGAAGGAAATCTCAAATTATTTCGAGTTACATCAGGAATAGGAGAAGGAAGATCGGTGCGCAGACTGAGATGCAAGCAACCACATACAACCATACACATATAGGGTTTATTGGCCATAACCACGCTATACATCCACCACAAAACTCGTTTAAGGGTGACATGTATCAAATGCATTCATATTACATATCATATATGTATATTGGGATTTGTGGATTTAGGATTGGACATGCATAAAGCCAATTTTATTTGCATCGTATGCAATAAATAAAGGCGACAAACCAAAATCGATCATATCGATAATCCTAAAGTATAGAGCAGTTGACGTGGCTCTGATACCACTGTTGGGTTTCAGGGGAGGCAGAGAAGGCAGTGGAAACAAATATTTCTCCTCCCAAACCCAGAACAAGGAAACACGTCAATGTCTATGCAATAGGAAAGGATGGTTTGTGGAATCATACCTTGTCCCGAGGCTTGCTCGGGGACAATACCTCACGTCTTGCGCGGTCTTCACCTCCGGTCTTGGACAGTGTCTGTGCAGCTCCTGGTCTCACTGGGACTGACGACTCCTGGTCTCACTGGGACTGTCAGGATTGATAGTTGTCCTCCGAGCGGCAGAAATCTCCCGCCTCTGAAGTAGTCCACACGGACCACCTAGAACTCCAATCTCCTTGTCCCACAAGGAATTGGAAGGAGTCGCACCTTCCTGTCAGCGTACTTGTCACTGACACACTCTCCTGCCACCAGTCACTTTCTACAGTTGCCTTTCCCTTGTTGTGCCTCCCTTATCGGGTAGGACTTGCTCGGGCTCTCTCGGTTACCAAAACCAGAGAGAACGACAACTTTACAGAGCAACTGGTTGCACTGTGTTGTCCTTTGAGAAGCCCCCAATACCCCTATATATATAGGAGGGTCATGGGACATGGTTCTCTATCCCGGGCAATATGGGACTAAAGCAGGAGTAGAAGGGTTTGAGATTTTCCACAAAAACAACCAACTGCGTAACCTGAACCGATCGTTTCACAACTGAAATGGTTGGTTGGGGACCTGAGCCGGTCGGTTGACACCTCAACCGATCGGTTGGGACCCATGAAACGGTCGGTTCACTTCTGAACCGGTTAGTTCGTGGTCCTGGTCAGTTCCCGATTGAATTTTCTTCTTTTGTTTCTAATTGGTATCAAATACCAATCCTTGTTCCAATCAAATTGGGCAAGTGAAATGAAAAGAAATTTCTCACCAATCCTACTTTCCCAACTTGCTCGGTTGCATCAGTTGAACCGATCGTTTCAACACTTGAAGCGATTGTTTCACCCTGTCCATCAGTCGATCGACTCACCATCTGAGCCGATCGGTTCACCAAGCTCAGCCGATCGGTTCATCACATGAGCCGATCGGTTGGGAGTGCAGATTGTGCAGAATCAGTCAATTGCAGTTTCAATCAATCTGATACTCCAATCAATATGTCCAACAGCTTGAACATTATGACATTGAGCTATCAATTAATTGAGTGTTTAATTGAACTACTAAACTCCTTTAGTAATTAATCTAAACATTGTTTGTGGACAAAACTCCTCTTCCATGTTAAATCCTATGTGTGTGACCCTGCAGGTCCATTTCACGTTGGCAGTGAAAGTCCATAATACTTATGACTTCACAAGCAAAGAGCGGTGCCTAGTCACACATCAGTGCTACCCAAGTGAAATAGAAAGTTGGAGAACAACTTTCAATCCTACAATCTGTGAATGGTGTTACAATAAATGTATAATTCCTTTATCACTGATATCCTGAATGAACTCGAGGCATGGAACATTCATCCTGTCAACGTTCATTCACTTTCTCGATCTCAGAGTAGATTGGAAGAGATATGTATGACATCAATATCACATATTGATTCACACATGTCTGCACGCCTTTCTCAATCCTACTCATCAAGTGGCCATGGATATCAAACTCCCTCAGGAGGGACAAATCCCATATCTATCACTCACCCCTCAAAAGCCCCATGTGTCAAAGCCACCCAATCATCACCTTTATAACAACCCATGTTTCAGGATTGTGTTTGATGATGTCAAAGTGTGCCCAACGACATGTGTTGAGTGTAGTGATTTCAGGTCAAAGAATCACATTCACCACCATCACTGTGAGTACTGACTGTGACTACCATGTCATGGCTCTATGTGTCAAACTCACGGTGGGTCTTTCTGGTACACTTGTTCTTTAACAAGTACCTATGTGTTTGGTTTGATATCTCTATATCATGACTAATGAGATTCTTTCATCAACCAACACCACAATCCAGTCTTGTGTGTCATTGCTGTCTATCTACCTTCCACAATGACATCCGACTAGGGACATAATGAGAATGTACAAACTCTTAGCATCCGTATAATCTCATCATTTAGGTCATGAACCTGAAGGCATACGCCATTGAGTACTGTCATTCTCTAGACATTCAATCTGTTTTATCACTATCTCATATGACTGAACTAGAAAGAATTGGAAGCTTGCCTTTTGATGTTTATCAAATCAATCTTAATGTATCCCACCAATCATCCCATGATTGGCTCTCAGGGCATACATACCAACACATAGCTCAGTGATGCCTGACGAACCAGCAGACCCCCAATCTGAATCTGTCAACTTCATTGACCAACTATTCACCCTATGTCCCTACACTGCCATCGATTCGGTGTGGTAGAGGCAACTTTAACTCACAAAGGCAATAGTTCCACCCAAAAGAGAGCAAAAGAGGGAGAGGGGAGCAGGTCTAGGAATGGTTGTGCCAGGAGAGAAGAAGAGGGAGAGGGGGAAGGGAGTGTTTGGGGAAACTGAATAGATTACTCGTGTTCTGAGCAAAACTTGGGTTAGGAAATGGAAACCCACCTCTCATAGGACTGGCCTGGTCTGGTTTTTAGGTTTCTGTTATCCTGAAATGGAGCCAAAACTAGATTAGCAACCAAATATAAACCAATCCTAACCCGTCGCGTGTGTGGCCGGATTGGCACTAAGCGACAAGTAATAATCCAGATCTAGTCCCGTGCCAAACGCAGGCATAAGGTTTTGATCCAAAATCCTTGTTTCCATGGCATGCCTGAGCTTCATAGCATGGTGGGTGTGTAGGAGGTGGTGGTCTACTAATGTAGTAGTGGGCCCAAAAAACTTTTAAAGAAATGAACCATATTTTCGATGATTTGTTCCTTCATTGGTTGTTGAAACCATCAGTTTGCATTACTTTCTCCATGCCATTGGTTTCCATGTATCTACCCTTCCATCTATTTCCATTCAATCGATTGATGATCCACTAATGCATGCATTTGACCCTATGGAAACAACACGGGGTGCTTTGTCCACCCATCGGTTGACATCTGATGGTTGTTCATAGTTTCCATTCTGATGGCTAATTAGACTCCTCCTTCCAATGGTCTTATTTTGAAGGATTTCCCTGCCTTTCACCATCTGGTGATCCGTCTAGCATCACCTATCGATGGCTAGCCTGACCCCGCATACCGATGGATCTCCAACGTGCCTACCTTTCGATGGAAGTCTTGTAGGCCTCTTCTAATGGTTCACCTACTTCACCTTCCGATGTCTGACCTACACAACTACACCAGATATAAGTTCTACAATATTTTCAGATGGTCGGGCATCATCAGGGGGAAAGGACCACTCTGGACAATGCAAGGACATGCTTCTCCCTCAAAAATCAGCCGTCCAAGTGTCATGAGATCCTGAAGAACATGGATAAGAACCAGTCATGGGGTGAAGAAAGAGAATGCCCAACAACCATAAAAAGTGTTGGGGAATCCAAAGTCATCATAAAATTGAATGAGAAGTTTGACCTTATAGCCAAGAAATTGTGTTAGAAGAATACAAGCTCCTTTGATGTAACGACCCCACCTCCCATAAACCCCCAATTAAGGGAGACCAAGAGGTCAGAGCCGTTATCCCAATTTCCCAGATCAAAGATTCAACAAATAATCAGTAATAATTATTAAATTCTACCATGACTATACTGAAATCTGGAATAAAAATAAAACTTTGCATACCTTTTTTTCAAAACCTTGGATATCTAACTTCTATCCACCTCTGGACTCTATTCTAACTAATCATCCTTGCATTTTATTTCTTAATTTCACAATATGCCACTTTACTGTTTTTCCTTTTCAATCTGTACCTAAAACGCTGACAAAAAAAACGTCAGTCAGCATAAATGAATATGTCGGTATGTGGGGGAAACAATAATCAGGCAATTATCTATAACAACATATTGCAAGCAATTATGGTTTAGCAAGCAAACTTTACATCTTAAACATAACTACTCAATCCATACATACCCTAACCCCTACGCTTGTCCCTGTAGTGGACATGGATACTACCTCTCATATGGTAGATCCCAACTAACCCCCATGATCCTACCTAACAGGTAGATCAATACCTAGGGTTGAAGAGTCGCATGGCACTACCCATAGGTAGCCCAATCCCTAACTCATGATATGATTAAGAGTTGCATGACACTACCCATAGGTAGCCCAATCACTGACTCTTGATAACCTAATGGTCCTACCTAACAGGTAGACCATGTACTAGGTCATCCTTTTCATCATTCGCAAAGCCACAGAGGAGGACTAGGATCTGAGCG
Organism: Alisma plantago-aquatica; assembly: GCA_963693085.1. Lineage (NCBI taxonomy): Eukaryota > Viridiplantae > Streptophyta > Magnoliopsida > Alismatales > Alismataceae > Alisma > Alisma plantago-aquatica. The sequence goes on along the minus strand of OY856414.1, from coordinate 895,896,221 downwards.
AGTTAGGTATACATATTTCAGGTGATAATCATAGTCACTTTATAGTTGCATGAAATAAAAGTAATCTAAGTAGTTATTTTTAGGAAACCGATAAAACATCTGAGAATCGCTATGAAACTAAAGTGATTAACCATAAGTGTAACCACATACATGATCGAGAGTAACTTAATGTCCAAGACAATCAAACAACCAATCAACAATATCCTAAAATTAATGCATAACATGCAAGTGTCATTATTTTATCCAAAACATTCTCAAGATCGACTTGGATTCCATCTTAGGATTTCTAGGCCAACTTTAGGGTTTTATTACAGTTTTAGTCCCCATAATACATTTATCACTTTTAATGCCTTTTAAATTCACAAACCCTAATTTCAACGTCATGGGCATACTTGAATGTCAATTAAGTCTAATATATCTCTTTTACACCAAAACTACCATCTTTATCCTTTTAAGTCATGTCAAGATCATTAGGCCCAATTATCATCTTTGGTTTCTTTTGAATTGACAACTCACATTTCATTAGGGTCTAATTCACATATGAACTCTATTTATCGCTAATTCCACATTAATCCACTAGAAAATCCTAATTACCAAATTAAGGGTATTTATCCACAATTAGAAACTTTTATACTCAAAATAGCCGAGAATCATCATATCTCAGCTTTATTCATAGATTTGAACAATTAAAGCCATTAAGAGTCATAATTACCAAGATCAGGGTGTCAAGGCCCATTAAAGCATATTCATGTACATGGAACCCTAAATAAATTAAACTATGCATAAAGATCATCTTTTTAGATCTAATGTGTTCTTTTTATAATCAACAGGTTAACATCAACTTTAAACATCCAAATAACCCTTCCCAATCCATTAATCATCATAGATTAGGGTTTCTTAATCATGAATGCATTAAAGTTGATAACTTCAACTTCTTTTTGAATTTTAAGAGGAATTAAACTCTAAAACTATTTTTATTAGATTCCTTGCATTTTTATGAGCAAAATTCATATATTACATGTATCGATCCGAGCTACAAATAAATAGATAATGTTTTTACAAAATCACTTACTTGGACCAATGGGATGCTGACACGTCAGCAATCCCATACAACATGACTCGGCCGATTGGATACATAACCAATTGATGCATTTACCCCCATGCGGCCACTTGTCTCTTTAAAACCCAGAGGGGCAAAACCGTCAAAAGACAATTCGGTCTTCTTCCTCCTCGCGAGCCCTAGCTGTCACCGACTGCAGCTGCTCGTGGGGTCTCCTCCCACCTCCCCCAAGGTCGGGAGCTCAACAGGGACTGCCGCCCTACCTCCACCACCTTCTACTGCATCCGTAGAGGTCCCAAGGTGTGTCTGAGGTGGCTGGGATTGGTCTGGGTAGGTCTGCAACTCATAGCCATGGCACAACCCTCCTACTGGTGTAGCACGTAGGCGAGAGTCCAGGGATGATGGTTGATCAACCTCAGTCATTGTGGGAACATCAGGCCACCATCAAGACCACTCCATGGCCCCTCATTTTGTGACACCTCATCATGCTAAATGAGATTACTCAAAACACAAAACATGATCAACTACTAATTAATCACAATCAAAATTGCAGAATAATTAAAACTGATTCCAACAATGTAAATAAACTCTAGAACATTTACAAAAGGTCCATCATTCCATTTTCATATGTTGTAACAAGTATTTACTTATGGGTCCAAAGACCTAAGTTACATCCTATATACAAATGATATTTCATATGTACATGCCATATATTTACAAACATTGGCATACTACCCAAAATCTCATATCGATACAAGTATATCATCTAGAAAACACATCCATACCCGGACCTGAGAGTACAAGGATGACACCAGGACTCTACTACTAACATCTACAACTAACCAACCTTATGAATCTATTGATCACCAGGTTGGTTTTCTTCCACATCACGACCTCAACCTCATTGCCTGCGACCACCTAAAAAAATTGTGGTGACCCACGGGTGAGACCCAGTCCCAGTGAGAGATACAACTCTCTCCAACTTATATTGATCATAACATATTAATTAATAGTAAATTCATTGAGTAGTTAGGGTATTGAATAAGCAATATGAACAGACTGAATAGTTTAAGCATACTAAGCAGTTAAGCAAATAAGTTGTAGCATCAAGTAGAATTACACAATTTTCATAAGCCTACATCATGTAAGAACTATGTAGTGTAAAGACAAAACAAGGGTTAATCAACCAATGTGATATGTATTAAACCCTAGCAATTATACTACACGGTTGATATTATATATATTTTTTATAATTCCCTGGGGAGTTTGAGTTGTACCACTCAAAGTCCAACTGACCATTGTGAAGTGTTATTCAGTTCCGTATAAGATCTAGGAGTGCCGGTATCCTAAGATCTCTTCCCCTCGGTCAGTACGAGTAAACTGTAGTGACATACTAGTCAAACTGCCAACAGTGACATATAGTCAACTGATAACAACTAGTTTCTACTTGGTACAAGTTACAACACTAGAAAATAGGGTAAGCAAAACCCTCTAATCTGAGGTACAACAACAGCTGTCCTCAATCACATCAAATGTCTGAGGCATGACGGTAGCCATCCTCCATAACCTGCAATTGTGGATGACCAGGATATATCCTCAACTTGCCACCCCCACATACTCAATAGTATGCACTCCGAGTTTCCCTTGGGAATACTCATTTCACCATCCAGTAAGTTCTGACACTGAAGATGGCTCTACGGCACGGGGCTCTACACGATTAAGGTTACACTTGATTAATTATTGCCAATTGAATGCATTAATGCTTTATCATACAAGTGGACATTCAAAACCTAATTATTTTCTAACAAGAATATATTTATAATGACTTCAAAGGATATAAAAAATTTGAGATATAAATCTTAATCACATTACCACACCCTATCATTCATTGCAAATTAATGGACCACACTTATTATCATACTATTTCAAGATACCAATATCTTATCACAAGTTCCAGGGTTTTAACCCTTATTGGAACATAAAGAGGAGTTCACCTCAATCATGGCTTCAAACTTGCCCAAAGGTCATTAAGACCATCACATTATTTATAGTAAGGTTATCATCATCATTCCATGCCTTAAACAAGGCTCAAACAATCATTAGCACATATGTGTCCATAAATATTAACATGGCAAGGCACTATGATATTCAAATAGTACTACAATGTGGTTTCAACACAAGAAGAGTGTAATTCATTATTACATTAATCATTCAAGAGGTCTGATTATAACCAATCAACATCATATAATTACATCAAGGTTAGGTATAACAAGCAAGATCACATGGGAGTTACACATCTACTTATTATAGTGATTTATCAAATATAACTATATAATGGCAAAGATAAGACTATCAATTAATGGTATTGAAAAATTGAATTATCTTCACTAGGACCCACATATAATAACATGTGATTTATTCTAATCCATTGGATGTTAAAGCATCCAATATTATTCATTGGATCAGGTTCATTTTTCAAGGTCATCAATTGAAGTATAGGTCTAACCCTTAGATCAATTTAACCAAGGAACCATTGGTTCAAGGTTTAGTCAAATGTACAATTACATTCCTAATTCATCATATATGGTGATGACCTGATCCACCATTAATTGTGATCATTAGGTCACCATTAGTTTCTAGATTAGTAATACATTCAGTTAACACCATCAAATATTAAGCTAATATCATCATCGATTGATAACATCATTAGAATACTTAGTGGATGATAATTAAACGTCTAATTGAGTCCATACCTGACCTAAGGTCGTGGCCATAGGTTTTCACTATAAATTTGACACCCTTGATCATGAACATCAGTTGCCAAGATATCAACACTATTAGTTGTTGCATGGTATGACAATCAATTATGTGATAGGGAAGGAAATAGCTTGAAAACCCTAATTTGAACCATCATTTGTTTTGTACATAGCACCATAAGTTATTGCTATCAACCTGTCCCAGATCATGTTACACCTTATAAAGGATGTACACATGTTTAAAAGTTTATATATAACTGGAACAGAACAGGGAACACCATAAAAATTCGTAATTCTAAACAAGCATGGTTTCTCTATGCTTAGATCATCACATTAAAGCATAAACATGAACTAACAAGCTTCTAGTAAGCAATATAAGTGAAGAATGTTATATAACTCACCTATATAGAGTATTTCAGATATCAAACAGAAAGAATCTCGAGAAAACAAGGCAAGGAATACCTAGATTCAGATCTAAACTTGGCCAAATAGGCACTTCTCTCCACAAAGAAGCAAAACCCTAGAAAAAAACAAGAAGGAAGGGTTTTTTTAGTTCTAGAGTCATTTTCACCATGGAACAGCAGGGTTCCAACCTGGAGAGATGTAGGAGGAAGAAGAGAACAGAATTAAATGGAGGAAATAAGAAAAAAATTACACTTTTAGGTCAATATCACTAGGAAGACGCTTTATAGACCCAAAAAGGGAATCAATTGCAACCCTAGAATTTTTTTCCAAGAAGATCCCCACTTTCTTCTTCCTTGAGCAGCAAAATTTGCAGCTGAACAGAGGGAGAACGAAGCTGGGAGAAGGAGAGAGGTTGTGGAGAGAAAGTGGCTCGTTTTGGTGCTTGGGGATAAATATATGACACTTTAATATTAAGAAAAAGAAAAAGTTGAAATTCTAGTATATATCCAAGTGTCCATGGCTTTAAATTATTAAGAATATATAAGCACTCACAAAAGAAGCTCTCCCACCATCCCTCTAGACCTGCTTAGATTTCCTTTGTCAAAATTCCCAGCCAATCACATAATTCCTTAGTTGATAGCTACTAAAGGTAGCTCATTCATGAAAGGAAAAACCCTAAAATACCCTTGATGAAAACACCTTCAAACCATGGCTCAACTAAGAGCCCCATCACTAAAAAATATCAAGAATGATAATATAACATCTAAGGAACATAATGTATGTGACAAATTCCAAAGAAAACCCCTCAATTGGGTAAATTGCTAAAAGTCCAAAATGTACAGAAAATTGCATAACTTGCTCAAACAGTGTCCAAATTGGACTAAATTCGAAACTTAAGCTTGTCTTATGATTTCAAAACATATAAAAAGGTTATATTAGGGTTATAAGTATTCAATTATGGTAATTAATCTCATTCAACGCATTAAGCAAGTTCAAGGGCCTTACACATTTGCTCTAGGGTTTCTCTACCCTCTCATGGCTAGGGTTTGCACGAAAAGAACAAGGAGAAGAGAGAGGGATGCGTGGGATCTACTTGGTCTCGAGGCTAAGGGTTCCACCCTTATATAGGGGAGGATAGCAATGCCCTAACATGCTTGCCCACGAAGAAAACAAAGCCCTTTCCCAATAGGAAACCAATTTTCCTTAATTAAGAAGTATTCTCTCTCTCTTAATTATCTCCTTGATAATATATATTCTTTAGTTATTAGGAATTTGAAAACTATCTCTCTTATCTTCTTTTTACTTGGATTTTAATCCATTGGCCACGAAATTTGACTTCCTTATAAAAAAAGTATTTCTTTTTGATAATACCAAAAGTCATTAATTATATAACACATTATCCTCATATTAAGACTTTTATATTTTTGTATTTTCTCTTTCTTCTTCTCCATTGGGACTCCTTGGACCCCAAGAAATTCTAATATTTCAAAATTCCTTTTTAAGGATACTTATTATCCTTCTAGATGCATTCACATCCATTATTTCTCATTATCTTACTTATTTCTTTATTAAAAGATTTTTTTTCAAGGGTTTCTCTTAATCTTTTATTTCCTTTTTCCTCTTTTCCTATTTCTTCCATTAGAAATCACATATAAACGAAATTTACTCAATTGTGTCCATTAATGCCACCTTCTAGAGATTTCTATATAATTCTCATGAATACTTTGCTTAATATTCATTATCTTGTATCTTTTTTCTAATATTTGGACTTTTCTTCTTTTCTTCTCTTTTATATCCATTATTGGATTAATCTAATAATAGGAACCACGAAATTCCTATCAGAAGGGAGAATTGCAAAGAAATCCCTTCTTTGAAACAAAGCATACAACCTTTTCAATTAAGTCCATATTCATAAAAACATTACATTACAATTATGAAAACATATGCAAAATTGAGGTTGTAACATCCTTCCCCTCTTATAGGAATTTTTCCCTCAAAATTCCACCAAACATATAAACAATTCAGGATAAGACTTTTCCATATTCGTTGTGGGCTCTGATCTCCAAAACACAAGATAAACATAGCGGAAGCGATTCGATTAATCAGCAGAATACGAAAATCACGAGAAATTAAAACTTTTCGAAAATGAGATCTTAAAAACCTAAAACTCCTTTTATAAAAGTAAGATGAACTGTTTACATCTCTGATAAATCACTTCTCGAGTGATTATATACGTCATGATACAAAATCTCAAGATTTCAAAATTCTCAGATCAACAAACTCCTAGGACCTGAGTGTACAGAGACGACATAAGACTATTCTGACTACAAGACTAGACAGCACATTGTTTCCACCTGAAGTCACTGCTGCTCCTGAATTTGCTGTTGTTGCTGCTGTCCACCTGCAGATCGGTGCCTTCGACCTTGTCGTCCACCTAAAGATAGAAATCTACGGGGTGAGACAATTTTAAATAATTGTCCCAGTGAGAGTTATAACTTTCCGCCATAAACTTTGTTAGAAGCAATCAAAGGAATATCATGAGCAAGTAATTTAGGTTACTCACAGCAGGCTTGATAACAAAAACTCATCTTTAATTAAGGAATATGAAGAACATGTATACTAATACTTGAACAGGATATTAAAAGCAAGCAATGTAATATCAATCAATGTTCCTCGTAGTTCAACCTAAGCAGTTATGCTACGCGGTTGATTATGTTTTACAAACATCATTATGCCCTGTGGAGATGAGGTATACCGCTCATGCTCCAACCGATCACTAGTAAGTCGCATCGATATCATACTAGGTCATCAAAAGAGCCGGATTCTCATGACCTTCAACTACCTCAGTCAGAATGAGGATAAACATGCAGGACATCTAGTGTCCCTGCTAATATAGCTTACCAGGGTATTCTGGTACTTCGCTATTAGAGTCACAGTGGCATTCTGCACTCTCTTCACCATCAAAAGATTTCATGTTTATCTCTCATCGATGCGGTATAAAAGATTCCCTTGGAAGTACAGTGTTACATCATCCCAGTATAAACATATAGTGAAGGTATTTTACTTGAGTTTCCATCATAAATGGTACTTTCTCTCTCCTCTCACTATTAGATGATGACTACACCACTTAGATTAGGTTAGGTTAAGTCCCCTTTGATCTACATAAACCAAATCACCACTATCAAGTTATTAGAGTTTACATAAAACAAGGTATCCTTTAATTGAACCCATTTAGGCTGAAACGAGTTGAACCCATTTGAGGTGAAATGAGTTGAAACCATTTGAGGTGAAATGAGTTGAACCCATTTGAGGTGAAACGAGTTGAACCCATTTAGGCTGAAACGAGTTGAACCCATTTGAGGTGAAATGAGTTGAACCCATTTGAGGTGAAACGAGTTGAACCCATTTGAGGTGAAACGAGTTGAACCCATTTGAGGTGAAACGAGTTGAACCCATTTGAGGTGAAACGAGTTGAACCCATTTGGATTGAAACAAGTGTGAACCCGTTTGGATTGAAACGAGTGTGAACCCGTTTGGATTGAAACGAGTGTGAACCCGTTTGGATTGAAACGAGTTGAACCCATTTAGGCTGAAATGAGTTGAACCCATTTGAGGTGAAATGAGTGTGAACTTACTTGGGTCCAAACCGCATGAACATAAAAGGTGACACATATGTTATGTTTGAATAGGGTTTCCTATGTTGAAGCCTTTAATTGGCCAAAGCCATGTTAACCACTTACGGATTGAGTCAATTAGGATGAGCCTCAATCAATTGGACTCCAAATTGACCCTTAATTGAAAGCCAATTAGGGTTAAGTCTAACTCAATTAGGGTTTCCAATCGGCTAATCATCAATTCTCAACAATGTGAAACAAATTGTAATTGAACCCATCAATCGAACTCCAATTGGGCCCAAACTTGGCCCAAACGGTCTTGAGATCGTTTGGATGACCTCCAAATGGTCTTGAGACCGTTTGCCCAAAGTTTGACCAAAATCTAAGTTGATTTGATTAGGATTGAACCCTAATTAGGTCTAAAATCAGCACTTTTATCAATTCTTCAACCTATTGAAATTGGACCTACAATTGATCAATTTTCCTTAACCCTAGACCTCCAAACGGTCTTGGGGTGTCACTAAACGAGTGTAAGACCGTTTGGGTGAACCCCAAACGGGTTTGAACCCGTTTGGATCCTCCAACCCAAAACTCAACAAGATTTATAATTAAAATCAGCAATTTCAACCCGATTAGGGTTAGGGTGTTGAAGTGCCTTCAACTCTCAATTGGTTAGGAATTAGATTATAATTCTTTGTAGGAAAGAAATTCAATACATTATGAACAGACCCTCAAATGGTCATACCTTGGTCAACCCTATGAAATGGTCTTGGGGTCGTTTTGATCCAAACGATCTTATAGGATCGTTTGAGATCAAACGGGTTGAACCCGTTTGACCTTAAACGAGTTGCACCCGTTTGGACCAAAAGGGTCCAAGGTCATTACATAAAGTGACCTAGGAATCCACGTCCATCATCCTCAACCTCTTTTCAGGTCGGTTCCTCCACCGTTTTGCTTGCAAAAGAGCAAGGAAGAAGGGAGGTAGAAGAAGAACTAATCATAAAAATAAGAACAAAGATATGCATAATAAAGCTAAGAGTTAGAGTTATAAAACGCGCCTCAAACGTGGTTCCTTGAGCTTTCAAGCTTCCAAGCTTCGAAACTTTAATGGTGGCTTGAGCTCCACAGGTCATCCAAGGTTGTTTCTTCAAGAAAGGTTGGGAAGGATCGGCTAGGAAGAGAAAGCTAAGTAAATTAACCATGAAACCAACCTTATACTAGGATTTCCCCCATGAATTCAAGCTAGAAGATGATGCTTTCTTACCTTAGAACAGGTTGGTCGTTTCCCTGAGCTCCAGAGCTTTGCCTTGGTCGGTTGAGAAAGATAATAAGTGAGGAAGTGAAGGGAAACATTTGCTTGGTTTGGAAAGAAAGGTGCTTATATAGTTTAGGCTGATTTTCACCATAAGGACCTCTAAAGCATGTAATTCTCATCCACGTCCCTCCTTATTTCTAAGGCACGTTCAAGCTATCAAAACTTAATCAAAGCCCATCAAAACTCAAGATCTAAGGGTAAAGAAAACCAATATGCACACTAAGGTATATATATATATATATATATATATATATATATATATATATATATATATATATATATATATATATATATATGAAGGGTCTTCTTACTCATACTAGGTGTTTTCACTACAAAGATCATCCTTCTCATCTAATTATTTAATAGAAGAGCCCCTCTCATCTTTTCTTCTCTAAATGATGTCAAGAGTCATAAAAGATATTCTAGAAAGTGTATAGTACAAGTTGCACCCCACATTTTGGGTAAATTGCACTTTACACCAAAATTAGGGTTTAAGCACAAGGATTGCTCCACAAGCTGAACCTTGGTGCCCAAACTTGGGAAATCCATCATACCTCATCATATTCCTTCATATGATGTCTCTTTATTAGAGGAACATCTTAACCTGTGTAATTTGCAAGTTAACCCCTCTAATTGGGTAATTTGCACATAGGTCCCTGTATTACCAAACAATACTACAATCATTGTTTAAAAAGGACAGAAATGAAAATGTATGTTCCTTAGGAACTTAATTACATGCCAAAAGATAATCACAAGGATTTAATTACATATCTTAGGCAAAACACCTAGGGTTAATTCATAACCCAGGTCAGGGATGTTACATTCGTCATTGGCTCCCATGTGACTTCATCCTCTCCATGGTGCTTCCAAAGAACCTTTATCATCTCATATTCTTTACTCCTGAGCTCTCTCTCACCTTGGTATCTCATACCCTTATAGGTGACTCAGGGTAAGTTAGCCTCCCTTGGGAGCTCACTAGGTTCATTGCTCTGCCCATGGCCCGGGTACCACACATAGTGCTCTAGATCGGACTTGTGGAGCACATCATACACCACGTTATCCTGAGGGGTAAGGCTAAACATAACCATCTCCACAAATCCATCCCAAATGGACCCATGTATCAGGGACTCAACTTTCTCAGCTATAGCTCAGAGGGGTCGGATTTTCATATCACATATTCTCCCACAGTGAACTACATGTTAGTCTACTTTGCATCAGCTCACGACTCATGTCACCCCTGGGCTCTCTTTCAGCCATCACACGATCAAAGCGACTTCCTCTGCACACACTGTGGCCTTTTTCTGACCTTCGCGAGGTCCCTTCACCCACATCATCTTAATGAAGCGATGACTGACACAGCCTCCCTTACAAAGCTTCTTACATCCCGATATTGGCTATGGTGGCTAACATCACAACTATCATAAGACAAGAACTGTCTCCATGTTTCACCCTGAACGAGCACACATGCTCTCATCAGACCCTTTAGTCTGGATCATACTAACCATCAGTTAGGGGTGATAAGTTGTACTAGTCATCGAGTTCGTCATGTACTTACTTCCACCACATGGAAGTGAATCTTTAGGTCATACTCATGAACATTTGAACTCGCATCATGGTGTAGTTGAACCATCTCTCTTACATGTAGTTCAACCGGATCTATCCCTTAATAGTACTCTTTCTTTATCTTTAGACTATGTCATCTAGGTAAGGCGATCTACCATAACCCATATTGCACCTTGACCTTCTTCAGTCCATGGGAGACTTACCACGACATCCATAGTGATGAACTCCCATTCCCTCTCAGGGACTTCTATCCTCTATATCCACTCAATGGGTTATTGGTGTTCGTCGTTCACCTCCTGACCTACATGGCGACAAGCCACATGCAACTCCATACACTTCTTAGGCATCCAGAGTACTACTACTGTGGGCTCTGATCTCCAAACCATGATATAAACACGATTCAAACTTAGCGGAAGCGATTCGATTAACAACGGAAGACAAAAATCATGGACAATTAAAACTTTTCGAAACAAGAGCTTGAATCCATAAAAGCATCTTTCCTAACAAGAGATAAACTGTTTACATCTCATGATAATTACTTCTTGAGTAATTATATACATCAAGATACAAAATCTCAAGAACTCATAACAAAAGACTCCAAGACCTGAGAGTACAGAGGACACATAGGACTGACTCTAACTACACCACATGGCAGGCTAAATCTCCACCTGAGATTTACTGCTGCTCCTGGTGCTGCTGCTGCTACTGCTGGGACTGGTCACCTGTAGACCGGTTCCTCCGTCTCCGACGTCCACCTAAAAAGTTGAAGTCTATGGGGTGAGACAATATGACATAATTGTCCCAGCGAGAGTTATAACTCTCCGCCAGAAGCTTTATTATAACATCAAAGAATATCTTAAGTAGTAAAGCTTTCAAAGTATTCAATAGTAGTTGCAGCTATAAACAAGAGCTAAACATTTATGAGACATGAAGAATATAAGCACTATTACAGTGTATCATCAATCAACAAACTCGTAGTTATCTCTAACATGTATACTACACGGTTGATTATGTTTTACAAACAATATTATGCCCTGTGGAGATGAGGCATACCACTCATACTCCAACTGATTGCTAAGAAGTCACATCAGTATCATACATAGGTCATTAAGAGAGCCGGATTCTTATTACCTTCACCTTCCTCAGTCAGTAAGAGGATTACTTGTAGGACATCTTGTGTCTCTACTATTATAGCTCACCAGGGTAAACTGGTCCTTCGCTATTCTAGAGTTACAGTGGCGTTCTGTACTCTCTTCGTCATCAGGAGATTTCATGTTTATCTCCACTGATACAAATATTTATGTTTTCTTCGTCATCAGGAGGTTTCATGTTTACCTACTACTGATACGGTATGGGATTGTAGTGAAGGATTGACGGATTACATATCTACATCAATTTCCTACACTAGGATGTAAGGTTCTACACATCCATATACCCCACATACTCACTAGTATGTGATCCAGGAGTCCCCGTAGGAAAACATGTTTCACCATCATTTGATCTCTAACAATGATGGATCTATGATCAGGGCTCTACATTTCACTTGATTAGTTAGGTACATTCAGTATTCTTTTACATCATACATTGTTCTTCAAACAATAACAGTAGCATAACAGCTATGAAAGTAGAATACTAAATGCAACAAACCTAACTCACATCAATCATCATTTCTCATTATACTCCTCACAAGTCATCTCTAAAGCATGACTTTGATGGTATTCATGGCTCTCACAGCCCATTATTATCATAGAATGCCACTGAAAAGGCATCAAGATACTTTATTTATTCATAAAGCTATCAATATGCCTTTAATGAATATAGTATCATCATCCATACCTGGATATGATCACCTCCATATCAGAACCTGCATGGTTAATTCAACTAATAAAGGTAATTCAAAACAATGATTATACTTTCCACTCTTGTCATAAGAGCTAAGTTCTTTGATTCTTATCAACTAGAGTTTAATACTCATATAACATGTCATCACCTCTGAATTAGGGTTTACTATTCACATCACATGTCATTACCCTTGAATTAGGGTTTACTATTCACATTACATGTCATTACCCTTGAATTAGGGTTTACTATTCACATCACATGGTGAATTGAACTCATAACATCATCATGTATGAGGAACATCATCATTGATGCTCTCAGATTAGCTTAAGATTCATCATATATCATAATTAGGGTTTTCATGATCTCACATAGGTGGATCATACCCTAATCATGTACATTCATGTGTATTGAAGGTTCTTTACTTGAGTTTCCACTCTAAAATGGTACTTTCTCTCTCTTAAGGTACTTTCTCTCTCTTAAGATGCTTTCTCTCTCCTCACACTAGTAGATGGTGATAACACCTCTCTAGATCAGGTTGGGTTAAGTCCTCATGGGCTAACATAAGCCAAAACATCATTAACATGTGATTATGGTTTTATTAGAAACATGTATTACTCAATTAATTTACCTCATGATCACCATCATGGGTCAATTCATTAAACACTTAGTCCCTTAATTTTCTAAGCTACCATTAAGATTTAGATTAGATCACCATTGAACCAATTACCACTTCAAGTGATTATGTATAAATAACATTGAAAACCTCCAAACGGTTTCAACCTTCAACCACCAAACGGTTTGAAACCGTTTGGGTGCATTGACCGTTTGCTAGGTTTGACTCCAAGACCGCATGACCTCAAGGTCGTTTGCCCAAACCGTTTGGGTGCATTGACCGTTTGGAAAGGTTGACTTTCCAAACCGTTTGAGCTTATGCGGTTTGAAACCATTTGATCAACTTGTCTTGAGATCGATTGGTCCAAACGACCTTGAGATCGTTTGAGCCAAAATGGTCTTGAGACCGTTTGGATCCAAACGGTCTTGAGACCGTTTGGTCCAAATGGGCTCAAACCGTTTGGACCTCCAACATGGTTCAAAAGTTACAATTGTTTATGATTAAGTATGTTGAAGCCCTCAATTGGCCAAAGCCATGTTAACCACTTATAAATTGAGTCAATTAGGATGATCCTCAATCAATTGGACACCAAATTAACCCTCAATTGAAAGCCAATTAGGGTTAAGTCCATCTCAATTAGGGTTTCAAATCGGATGGTCATCAATATTCAACAATGTGAATCAATTCAAGGTTGAACCTATCAATTGACCTCCAATTGGGCCCAAACTTGGCCCAAACAGTCTTGAGATCATTTGGATGACCTCCAAACGGTCTTGAGACCGTTTGCCCAAGAAATCATAAAACATCTAAGTTGATTTGATAGGGGTTGAACCTTAATTAAGTCACACATCAGCAATTTGATTATTTCAATAACCCATTGTAATTGGGCTCTCAATTGATCGATTTATCTTAACCCTAGACCTCCAAACGGTCTTGGGTTGACACCAAACGGTCTTGAGACCATTTTCCCATCCAATCTTTGGACTCTAGTGAAAATTCATCAAGGTTGGATCTATTGAGTTGATCATCACATCAATACTTAATTGCAATATGATTTGGTACCTTTGGACCTTCAATTGGTCAACTATACTTGACCCCAGACCTCCAAACGGTCTTGGGGTGACCCCCAAACGGTCTTGAGACCGTTTGGGTGATTCCCAAACGGTCTTGAAACCGTTTGGGCTAATCAACCCAAAATCTCAACTTAACTCATTGGAGATTCAGCACTAATTTCAATTAGGGTTTGCCCTATTAATCATCCTTCAACTCATGACTCGTTTGTAATTAATCCCTCAAATTTGGTGGGTCGTTAATTAACATCATTATGAGCAGTAATCCCAAACGGTGAACATTTGGTCAACCATCTTAAACGGTCTTGAGACCGTTTGCCCAAAAAGGGCAAATTAAACAGATTGAAAATCAGAACTTAATTCAATTGGTTTTGCTAATTGATTTGCTTATATCTCACGATTCCTTTGGAGTTAACCTCACAAATTTTGTGGGTGATTAACCTACATAATTATGAACAAGATTCCCATACGGTCTTTGCTTGGTCAATGGGACCAAACGGTCTTGAAGACCGTTTTCCCTCACACGACCCTGAAACTGTTTGCCCACCAAACAGTTTGAAACCGTTTGAACAAATGGTGGAGGTCGTTTGATAAAGTGGAAATCCATGGATAAGCATAGGAATTAACGCCCTTATCTTCTACCTTGAGAACAGTAGCAGTTCTTCACGATTTTGCTTGCAAGGATGCAAGGGAAGATAGGGAAGAAGAAGAACTAGCAACTATATGCATAGAAAAGATGTATAATCAAAGCATAAAGTTTAGAGTTATAAAACCCGCCTAAAGGTTGTTCCTTGAGCTCCAAGATTCCAAGATCCAAGCTTTAATGGCGTCTTTGAGCTCTAAAGGTCGGCCAAGGTGAATTCTCCAAGGAAAAGTTGGAAAGGAATGGCTAGAAAGATAGAGCTAGGTGAGTTAGCCATGAATTCAACCTTGAAAACGAGTTTCCTCCATGAATTCAAGCAAAAGGGATGATCCAAACTTACCTAGGACCCTTGGTCGTCCTTCTCTGCTCCAGAACCTAGCCTTGTTCGGTTTTGAGCAAGGGGAAAAGAAATGAAAGGGAGAGGGTCGTTCCCTTGCTAAGTGGAAAAGTTGTATATATATACTTAGGTGAATTTTCAACATAAGGACATATGTTTTCCTCATTTCTCATCTAAGTCCTTCCTTTCTTCTTTGCACGTCCCCAAATATTATTTCTAAGGACAAACTTCTTCTAAGATCAAGAATTGAAGGCAAAGAGGATCAACCCATCACTAAAGCATACACATAAAAGGGCTATTATACATACACCTTGTTTATTCAATCACAAAGGTGTTCTTTATTATATGATTATTCAAATGAAGTGCCCTCTTCATCATTTCTACTCTAAATGATGACAAAAGTTATAAAAGATATTTTAGATGATGTATTGTACAAGTTGCACCCCTCAAATTGGGTAAATTGCACTTTTCCCCAATTTAGGGTTTTCAAGCACCGGGATTGCTTCCACAGCTGCACCTTGGTGCCCAAGCTTGGGAAATCCCTCAAACCTTACCATCATCATTCTCATGATGTCTCAACATCAGAGGAACATCTCAACATGTGCAAATTGCAAGTTAACCCTTCTAACTGGGTAATTTGCACATAGGTCCCTGTATTACAAAACAATGCTACAACTTTATATAAAAAGGAGCAAAAACTGAAATATATGCTTCTGAGAAACTTAATTACATGCCCAAAGTTAATCAAAAGGATTTAATTTAATATTTAGGTAAAACACCTAGGGTTAACTCATAACCCAGGTCAGGGATGTTACAAATTATCCACCCCTTACAAGGATTTCGTCCCCGAAATTGATAAGACATATTTAGAGAAAAGGGCAGGATACTTCCTTCTCATCTCATCCTCTAATTCCCAAGTGGCTTCTTCAACACCACGGTGGTTCCAGAGGACTTTCACAAGACTTATATCTTTCTTCTTTAACTTTTTAATTCTGTTATCAAGGATTGACACTGGTCCCTCCTCATAGGATATATCATTATTCAATTCTACCTCCATAGGTTGTAGAATTGACTCGGTGTCTGGGTGACATTTCTTTAGCATAGAAATGTGAAACATAGGGTGTAACTTCTGTAACTCTGGTGGCAGCTCTAGTTTGTAGGCTACTTTTCCAATCCGTTCAATGATTGGATAAGGTCCCACAAATCTAGGAGCTAACTTCCCTTTCTTTCCAAAACGAAGGACTCCTTTCCAAGGCGAGACCTTGAGATACACTCTGTCTTCAACCTGGAACTCTAAGGGTCTACGACGCTTGTCAGCATAAGATTTCTACCTATCTTGTGCAGTCTTAATCTGTTGTTGTATTATCTTAATCTTTTCTGTAGTCTGCTGCACAAGATCAGGACCTAACAACTGACGCTCACCAGTCTCGAACCAACACAGAGGTGATCTACAACGTCTACCATACAAGGCTTCATAAGGTGCCATATCAATACTATGCTGATAGCTATTGTTATAGGCAAATTCTATCAAGCTTAGGTGTAGATCCCAACTCCCGGTAAACTGGAGAACAAATGCTCTCAACAAGTCTTCTAAGGTATGTATGGTCCTTTCTGACTGTCCATCAGTCTGTGGATGAAAGGCCATACTAAACCTTAGCTTGGTGCCTAAGGCTCTGTGTAACTGTTCCCAAAAATGACTTGTAAACTGAGGACCTCTGTCAGAAACTATTGTGACAGGAACTCCGTGCAAACGCACTATCTCTTGCACATACAACTGTGATAACCTTTCAGCAGAATAGGTTGTTTTGACAGGTAAGAAATGCGCTGTCTTAGTCAACCTATCTACAACTACCCAAATGGAGTCATGTCCCTTGTTTGTCCTGGGTAGGCCAACAACGAAGTCCATGGTCACATGGTCCCACTTCCACTGTGGTATGGGTAAAGGTTGCATTGTTCCTGCAGGTTTCTGGTGTTCAGCTTTAACTTGCTGACACACAGGACATCTCAGAACAAATTCTGCAACATCCTTCTTCATTCCAGGCCACCAATACAGATCTTTCAAATTTCGATACATCTTGGTGCTCCCTGGATGCATAGCATACATGGAAGAATGAGCTTCTTGTAGGACTAACTTCCTCAAGTCATCCACATCCGGCACTATCATCCTTCCATTATAACAGACTACTTGGTCATCTGAGTCATGGAAACCATCTCGCTTCTCATTTCCATACTCAGATCTAATCTGCTGAACTGCAGCATCAACATGTTGTGCCTCCTTAATCTGCTCTCTTAGGGTAGGTTTAATATGCATCTCAGCCATCAACCCGGCTACCAATGACACCTTCAACTGTACATTGTCTTGCCTTAAAGAGATAAGCATATCTCTCTTAGAGTATACTAAAGAGTTTAGTTGTGCTCTATCCATGGTTGATGTTGCTGATTTCCTACTCAAGGCATCTGCAACAACATTGGCCTTCCCTGGATGGTAATCAATTGTACAATCGTAGTCCTTGATTAACTCCATCCAGCGACGTTGCCTCATGTTGAGTTCATGCTGAGAGAAGATATACTTAAGGTTCTTATGGTCAGTGAAAATCTGAAACGTCTCTCCATAAAGATAATGTCTCCAGATCTTCAAGGCATGAACCACGGCAGCTAACTCTAGATCGTGTGTCGGATAATTCTCTTCGTGTTTCTTAAGCTGTCGGGAAGCAAAAGAAATCACTTGTTTATCCTGCATCAACACACATCCAAGTCCATTCTTAGAGGCATCATAGAAGACTACATATCCTTTTCCTTGCTCAGGTAGCACAAGCACAGGTGCACTTGTCAACCTCTCCTTCAACAACTGGAAAGACTGTTGACACTTATCACTCCAAGAAAAAGGAGCATCTTTCCGGGTTAACTTGGTCAAAGGTAAGGCTATAGAGCTAAAGTTTTTAATAAACCTTCGATAGTAACCAGCTAACCCCAAGAAGCTTCGAATCTCCATCGGTGTCTTCGGTTGTTCCCATTGTAGAACAGATTCTACCTTTGCAGGGTCAACACGAATTCCCGAGGCAGATATCACATGTCCAAGAAAAGATACCTTCGGCAGCCAGAACTCACATTTGCTAAACTTATCATACATCTTATGTTCTCTTAGCAAGGTCAAAGCTTGGCGAAGATGCTACTCATGCTGTTGAGCATCCCTGCTATAGATCAAAATGTCATCTATGAAGATGACAACACACTGATCAAGGAAGGGTCGAAAAATTCTATTCATGAGTTCCATAAATGCAGCTGGTGCATTGGTTAGTCCAAACGACATAACCGTGAACTCATAGTGACCATATCTTGTCCTAAAAGCAGACTTGGATATGTCACTATCCTTAATACGAAGTTGATGATATCCAGATCTCAAATCTATCTTTGAGAAGACTGTTGCACCACGCAACTGGTCAAAAAGATCATCAATCCTCGGAAAAGGGTACTTGTTCTTTATTATTACTTTATTAAGTTGTCTGTAGTCAATGCACAACCGCATTGACCCATCTTTCTTTCTAACAAACAAAACCGGAGCACCCCATGGTGAAGTTCTTGGTCGGATAAAGCCCTTCTCAAGTAACTCTTGAAGCTGTTTCTTGAGTTCTGCCATCTCGGCAGGTGCCATCCTATACGGAGTCTGGGCTATGGGTTTCGTATCTGGGATCAGATTGATTTCAAAATCAATCTCCCGAGGTGGTGGTATACCAGGAAGTTCTTCAGGAAACACATCCTCGAATTCCCTGACTATGGGAACTTCAGCAGGATTGGGACCTTCCTTGGTAACATCTACCACATGGGCCAAGAATGCATAACATCCTTGTCTCAACAGCTTATCAGCAACCATAGCTGATACAAGACAAGTGGGCAGAATCTTTCTTTCACCTTGAAAGATCCATGTGTCGCCTTCATCAGCAAACACAGCCAACTTGGATTCACAATCCAAGACAACTTTATACCTTTCTAAGGTATCCATCCCGAGGATTATATCAAATCCTTGCATATCAAGTGGTATAAGGTCCACTTGAATGCGATGATCAGAAAAGAAGAGGATGCAGGGAGAACATACCTCCTGCAAAATGGCAGACCCACTCAACGGAGTCTCCAACAACAAACTATCTGCCCTATGACTAACCGTCATATTGCAGTTACGAATCACTCTCCGAGTGATAAAAGAGTGCGTAGCACCCGGGTCAATCAGAACACATACAACACAGGATGTAGACATATCAGAATATAAAAGTTTCATCTGACCTGCCACTACCCGTGGATTGACCACTGCTTCAGGTCGGTTCATAGCATAGAACCTCACTGTTGCCTGGTGTTGAGGTGGTGCTGATGATCCAGCTTGAGATGCTTGTCCACGTCCTCGAGCTGCTCCTTGATGTTGTCTATTCTGAGGTCCTTGTTGATTCTGTCTCGGAGGCTGTGTCACACTGACAGGCCTAGAACGACAATCCTTCATCAAGTGTCCCACCTTACCACAGTTGTAGCAACTCCTCTCCTGTTGTTGTGGTCTAGGTGGTCCAGTTACTGACATTGATGCAGAACTGTGCGTCCCTTGAGGCGGTTGACTCCGTCCTCTACCTCTTCTTGGTGTCCATTGAGTTTGAAAACTTGACCTGGGTGGTGGAGGGTTAGGTGCAGAGAATCTAGGTTTCTTGGGATCCCTAGATGAAGAACCCTGGAACTGTGGGTATCTTTTTTGAGTTTGTCTCTTCTCAACCACAGATCTCTCTATCCTTCGGACTGATTCAACGAAGGTAGAGAATCTCTCTTGGTTTTCTAAGGCAGACACAGGGGTTGATATATCAGCATTCAAACCCTTTTCGAATCTTCTGATTCTTTCCTCCTCTGTGGCAGCCATGTGCGGACAGAACCGCAACAACTCCATGAACTTAGCTTCATACTCGCTAATGTTCATCATACCCTGCCTTAGTCTCTCAAACTGAGAGATCTTCTCATCTAGGAAGGTCTTTGGAAAATATCTATTGATAAATTCCCGACGAAACTCTTCCCATGAGAACTCGATTCTAGGTCTCTTCTGCTCTTCCATGTTCCACCAGTGGCCAGCACTGCCTTTGAGAAGATAGACAGCCTGTCTAACCTTCTCAGCTTCCGAGATAATAAGAATCTTGAAAGCCTTCTCCAACTCTGTCAGCCATAAATCAGCATCTGCGGGGTCAGCAGTCCCAAAGTACTCGGTAGCTCCGACACGACAAAGTCGTTCGAACGTCTTACCGATACCTTGTGTTTCAGGTTGGACAGGCACCCTAGGTGTAGGCATGGGCATCCTGTCGGTTATGTGTGTCATGGCAGTCATGAACTGCCCGAACATTGTCTGTACAACTGGGTTACCCATGTCGGCTGGGTCAAACTGGGGTGGCTCTCTTGGTGACTCTGGTGCAAGCTGTTCTATTCTTGGAACCCTTGCACCGCCTTGAGGTGCACTAGCACTACTCTCTGCCACATGCTCATCATGAGGCTCAGCCATCCTTATGTATCTTCTTCTCCTGAGGAGCAGAAGATTCTATTAGATAAGGAAGGAGTACTAAAGATAGACTCGACATCCTAAGTCCTATGCCTCTGTAGACTCAACTGACCTAGAGCTCTGATACCACTAATTGTGGGCTCTGATCTCCAAACCACTATATAAACACGATTCAAACTTAGCGGAAGCGATTCAATTAACAGCGGAAGACAAAAATCACGGAAAATTAAAACTTTTTGAAACAAGAGCTTGAATCCATAAAAGCTTCTTTCCTAACAAGAGATAAATTGTTTACATCTCATGATAATTACTTCTTGAGTAATTATATACATCAAGATACAAAATCTCAAGAACTCATAACAAAAGTCTCCAAGACCTGAGAGTACAGAGGACACATAGGACTGACTCTAACTACACCACATGGTAGGCTAAATCTCCACCTGAGATTTACTGCTGCTCCTGGTGCTGCTGCTGCTACTGCTTGGACTGGTCACCTGTAGACCGGTTCCTCCGTCTCCGACGTCCACCTAAAAAGTTGAAGTCTACGGGGTGAGACAATATTACATAATTGTCTCAGCGAGAGTTATAACTCTCCGCCAGAAGCTTTATTATAACATCAAATAATATCTTAAGTAGTAAAGCTTTCAAAGTATTCAATAGTAGTTGCAGCTATAAATAAGAGATAAACATTTATGAGACATGAAGAATATAAGCACTATTACAGTGTATCATCAATCAACAAACTCGTAGTTATCTCTAACATGTATACTACACGGTTGATTATGTTTTACAAACAATATTATGCCCTGTGGAGATGAGGCATACCACTCATACTCCAACTGATTGCTAAGAAGTCACATCAGTATCATACATACGTCATTAAGAGAGCCAGATTCTTATGACCTTCACCTTCCTCAGTCAGTAAGAGGATTACTTGTAGGACATCTTGTGTCTCTACTATTATAGCTCACCAGGGTAAACTGGTCCTTCGCTATTCTAGAGTTACAGTGGCGTTCTGTACTCTCTTCGTCATCAGGAGATTTCATGTTTATCTCCACTGATACGGATATTTATGTTTTCTTCGTCATCAGGAGGTTTCATGTTTACCTACTACTGATACGGTATGGGATTGTAGTGAAGGATTGACGGATTACATATCTACATCAATTTCCTACACTAGGATGTAAGGTTCTACACATCCATATACCCCACATACTCACTAGTATGTGATCCAGGAGTTCCCTTAGGAAAACCTATTTCATCATCATTTGATCTCTGACAATGATGGGTCTATGATCAGGGCTCTACATTATACTTGATTAGTTAGGTACATTCAGTATTCATTTAACATCACACTTTGTTCTCTAAACAATAACAATAGCATAACAACTATAAAAGGAGAATACTAAATGTAACAAGCCTAGCTCACATCAATCATCATTTCTCATTATACTCCTCACAAGTCATCTCTAAAGCATGACTTTGATGGTATTCATGGCTCTCACAGCCCATTATTATCATAGAATGCCACTGACAAGGCATCAAGATACTTTATTTATTCATAAAGCTATCAATATGCCTTTAATGAATATAGTATCATCATCCATACCTGGATATGATCACCTCCATATCAGAACATGCATGGTTAATTCAACTAATAAAGGTAATTCAAAACAATGATTATACTTTCCACTCTTGTCATAAGAGCTTAGTTATTTGATTCTTATCAACTAGAGTTTAATACTCATATAACATGTCATCACCTCTGAATTAGGGTTTACTATTCACATCACATGTCATTACCCTTGAATTAGGGTTTACTATTCACATTACATGTCATTACCCTTGAATTAGGGTTTACTATTCACATCACATGGTGAATTGAACTCATAACATCATCATGTATGAGGAACATCATCATTGATGCTCTCAGATTATCTTAAGATTCATCATATATCATAATTAGGGTTTTCATGATCTCACATAGGTGGATCATACCCTAATCATGTACATTCATGTGTATTGAAGGTTCTTTACTTGAGTTTCCACTCTAAAATGGTACTTTCTCTCTCTTAAGGTACTTTCTCTCTCTTAAGATGCTTTCTCTCTCCTCACACTAGTAGATGGTGATAACACCTCTCTAGATCAGGTTGGGTTAAGTCCTCATGGGCTAACATAAGCCAAAACATCAGTAACATGTGATTATGGTTTTATTAGAAACCGGTATTACTCAATTAAACCCCTCAAGGGTATTTTGGTAATTTACCTCATGATCACCATCATGGGTCAATTCATTAAACACTTAGTCCCTTAATGTTCTAATCTACCATTAAGATTTAGATTAGATCACCATTGAACCAATTACCACTTCAAGTGATTATGTATAAATAACATTGAAAACCTCCAAACGGTTTCAACCTTCAACCACCAAACGGTTTGAAACCGTTTGGGTGTGTTGACCGTTTGCTAGGTTTGACTCCAAGACCGCATGACCTCAAGGATGTTTTCCCAAACCGTTTGGGTGCGTTGACCGTTTGGAAAGGTTGACTTTCCAAACCGTTTGAGCTTATGCGGTTTGAAACCGTTTGATCAACTTGTCTTGAGATCGATTGGTCCAAACGACCTTGAGATCGTTTGAGCCCAAACGGTCTTGAGACCGTTTGGACCCAAACGGTCTTGAGACCGTTTGGCCTCAAACGGTCTTGAGACCGTTTGGATCCAAACGGTCTTGAGACCGTTTGGTCCAAATGGGCTCAAACCGTTTGGACCTCCAACATGGTTCAAAAGTTACAATTGTTTATGATTAAGTATGTCGAAGCCCTCAATTGGCCAAAGCCATGTTAACCACTTATAAATTGAGTCAATTCGGATGAGCCTCAATCAATTGGACACCAAATTAACCCTCAATTGAAAGCCAATTAGGGTTAAGTCCATCTCAATTAGGGTTTCAAATCGGATGGTCATCAATATTCAACAATGTGAATCAATTCAAGGTTGAACCTATCAATTGACCTCTAATTGGGCCCAAACTTGGCCCAAACGGTCTTGAGATCGTTTGGATGACCTCCAAACGGTCTTGAGACCGTTTTCCCAAGAAATCATAAAAAATCTAAGTTGATTTGATAGGGGTTGAACCTTAATTAAGTCACAAATCAGCAATTTGATTATTTCAATAACCCATTGTAATTGGGCTCTCAATTGATCAATTTATCTTAACCCTAGACCTCCAAACGGTCTTGGGTTGACACCAAACGGTCTTGAGACCGTTTGGATGAGTTCCAAATGGTCTTGAGACCGCTTGCCCATCCAATCTTTGGACTCTAGTGAAAATTCATCAAGGTTGGATCTATTGAGTTGATCATCACATCAACACTTAATTGCAATATGATTTGATACCTTTGGACCTTCAATTGGTCAACTATACTTGACCCCAGACCTCCAAACGGTCTTGGGGTGACCCCCAAACGGTCTTGAGACCGTTTGGGTGATTCCCAAACGGTCTTGAAACCGTTTGGGCTAATCAACCCAAAATCTCAACTTAACTCATTGGAGATTCAGCACTAATTTCAATTAGGGTTTGCCCTATTAATCATCCTTCAACTCATGACTCGTTTGGAATTAATCCCTCAAATTTGGTGGGTCGTTAATTAACATCATTATGAGCAGTAATACCAAACGGTCAACGTTTGGTCAACCATCTTAAACGGTCTTGAGACCGTTTGCCCAAAAAGGGAAAATTAAACAGATTGAAAATCAGAACTTAATTCAATTGGTTTTGCTAATTGATTTACTTATATCTCACGATTCCTTTGGAGTTAACCTCACAAATTTTGTGGGTGATTAACCTACATAATTATGAACAAGATTCCCATACGGTCTTTGCTTGGTCAACGGTACCAAATGGTCTTGAAGACCATTTTCCCTCACACGACCCTGAAACCGTTTGCCCACCAAACGGTTTGAAACCGTTTGAACAAATGGTGGAGGTCGTTTGATAAAGTGGAAATCCGTGGATCAGCATAGGAATTAATGCCCTTATCTTCTACCTTGAGAACAGTAGCAGTTCTTCACAATTTTGCTTGCAAGGATGCAAGGGAAGATAGGGAAGAAGAAGAACTAGCAACTATATGCATAGAAAAGATGTATAATCAAAGCATAAAGTTTAGAGTTATAAAACCCGCCTAAAGGTTGTTCCTTGAGCTCCAAGCTTCCAAGATCCAAGATTTAATGGCGTCTTTGAGCTCCAAAGGTCGGCCAAGGTGAATTCTCCAAGGAAAAGTTGGAAAGGAATGGCTAGAAAGATAGAGCTAGGTGAGCTAGCCATGAATTCAACCTTGAAAACGAGTTTCCTCCATGAATTCAAGCAAAAGGGATGATCCAAACTTACCTAGGACCCTTGGTCGTCCTTCTCTGCTCCAGAGCCTAGCCTTGGTCGGTTTTGAGCAAGGGGAAAAGAAATGAAAGGGAGAGGGTCGTTCCCTTGCTAAGTGGAAAAGTTGTATATATATACTTAGGTGAATTTTCAACATAAGGACATATGTTTTCCTCATTTCTCATCTAAGTCCTTCCTTTCTTCTTTGCACGTCCCCAAATCTTATTTCTAAGGACAAACTTCTTCTAAGATCAAGAATTGAAGGCAAAGAGGATCAACCCATCACTAAAGCATACACATAAAAGGGCTATTATACATACACCTTGTTTATTCAATCACAAAGGTGTTCTTTGTTATATGATTATTCAAATGAAGTGCCCTCTTCATCATTTCTACTCTAAATGATGACAAAAGTTATAAAAGATATTTTAGATGATGTATTTTACAAGTTGCACCCCTCAAATTGGGTAAATTGCACTTTTCCCCAATTTAGGGTTTTCAAGCACCGGGATTGCTTCCACAGCTGCACCTTGGTGCCCAAGCTTGGGAAATCCCTCAAACCTTACCATCATCATTCTCATGATGTCTCAACATCAGAGGAACATCTCAACATGTGCAAATTGCAAGTTAACCCTTATAACTGGGTAATTTGCACATAGGTCCATGTATTACAAAACAATGCTACAACTTTATATAAAAAGGAGCAAAAACTGAAATATATGCTTCTGAGAAACTTAATTACATGCCAAAAGTTAATCAAAAGGATTTAATTTAATATTTAGGCAAAACACCTAGGGTTAACTCATAACCCAGGTCAGGGATGTTACAACTACCACTTATTATCTTAGTAGTACCACGGTGTATGGTGAACTTAAAATCATGATCTCATGTATGTCATGATTCCTCAAGGTTGATTCCCTAAAACACTCTAGTTGTGGGTTTCATCACCTTCTTTTCCAGAGAAGTGCATCTGAGGTTCTACCACCATCCTTCTATCACAACAAGCCCTAGGCTGGCTAACCAAGCAACCACTAACTCGATTAACAGATCTCGTTATATTTGAGTGTTAGCCAAACATATCTCACCACTTAGGGTTCACCTAACTACCTAGATTAGGCAGCTGCATCTCAACAAGAGAATCCATTACCACATTTCATCTTTATGTGTTACGTACTATTGAAGATATACACCTCCATGTATTCCACTTATTATCTCATCTAGGACTATAAGTCTATCTTCATCAAGAAAACTCTGAGTTCATCCTCTTGGTTATCGGACTCAACCTTGTATAACTCATATATTCCACATAGCTAATGATAAAAACATCCTCATAAGATGACTACCTTAGTTCTCTTGGTGTTTGTAAACCATCCATGCATCGTACACTCCATAAGGGTACACTATTATCTCTATCCTCATACATCATAGCAACATTTCCACTCACATCATCTTTATCCTTAGTGTATGGCATGCATATTGCCCTATCTCTCACCCCCATAATGAGAGGAAATAAGCATTTGGCTGCAGTCCAAATTCAGAGTTCTTCCCATTCCAAGAGTAGAGATGGTGCATCCCACATTGCTGGTACACCTTCTAGTCTAGGTTGAAATGTGCAACACATGTCCCTACATCATGAACATCTCGATATCAAGGTTACTTCCATAGAAAACTGGTCTCGAACCCACTTGGGTCATCATACCATCCTTGGTCATCTCCTCTAGGTCTATAGGGTGTTGGCACTTTTGGGGTCATCCCTCTCCCCTTATGCATCCAGAGAGTGCCTTCCTCATCTTCCCTTTGTGTGGGCTCTGATCTCCAAACCATGATATAATCAAGATTTAAACTTAGCGGAAGCGAATCGATTAAAAGCGGAAGACAAAAATCACGGGAAATTAAAACTTTTCGAGACAAGAGCTTGAATCCTTAAAAGCTTCTTTCATAACAAGAGATAAATTGTTTACATCTCATGATAATTACTTCTTGAGTAATTATATACACCAAGATACAAAATCTCAAGAACTCATAACAAAAGACTCCAAGACCTGAGAGTACAGAGGACACATAGGACTGACTCTAACTACACCACATGGTAGGCTAAATCTCCACCTGAGATTTACTACTGCTCCTGGTGATGCTGCTGCTGGGACTGGTCACCTATAGACCTGTTCCTCCGTCCTCGACGTCCACCTAAAAAGTTGAAGTCTACGGGGTGAGACAATTGTACATAATTGTCCCAGCGAGAGTTATAACTCTCCTCCAGAAGCTTTATTATAATATCAAAGAATAACTTAAGCAGTAAAAGCTTACAAAGTATTCAATAGCAGATGCAGTTGTAAACAAGAGTTCAACATTTATCAAGCATGAAGAACATATGCACTATACAGTGTAACATCAATCAACTAACTCGTAGTTATCTCTAACAGGTATACTACGTTGTAGAGTATGTTTTTCAAACATTACTTTTATGCCCTGTGGAGATGAGGTTTACCACTCATACTCCAACCAATCACTGCTAAGTGCCTCGGTATCATACTAGGTCATCGAAAGAGCCGGATTCTTATGACCTTCACCTTCCTCAGTCAGTAAGAGGATTACTTGTAGGACATCTTGTGTCTCTACTATTATAGCTCACCAGGGTAAACTGGTCCTTCGCTATTCTAGAGTTACAGTGGCGTTCTGTACTCTCTTCGTCATCAGGAGATTTCATGTCTATCTCCACTGATACAGATATTTATGTTTTCTTCGTCATCAGGAGGTTTCATGTTTACCTACTACTGATAGGTATGGGATTGTAGTGAAGGATTGACGGATTACATATCTACATCAATTTCCTACACTAGGATGTAAGGTTCTACACATCCATATACCCCACATACTCACTAGTATGTGATCCAGGAGTCCCCGTAGGAAAACATGTTTCACCATCATTTGATCTCTGAAAATGATGGATCTATGATCAGGGCTCTACATTTCACTTGATTAGTTAGGTACATTCAATATTCTTTTACATCATACATTGTTCTTCAAACAATAACAGTAGCATAACAGCTATGAAAGTAGAATACTAAATGCAACAAATCTAACTCACATCAATCATCCTTTCTCATTATACTCATCACAAGTCATCTCTAAAGCATGATCTTGATGGTATTCATGGCTCTCACAGCCCATTATTATCATAGAATGCCACTGACAAGGCATCTAGATACTTTACTTATTCATAAGGCTATCAACATGCCTTTAATGAATATAGTATCATCATCCATACCTGGATATGATCACCTCCATATCAGAACCTGCATGGTTAATTCAACTAATAAAGGTAATTTAAAACAATGATTATACTTTCCACTCTTGTCATAAGAGCTAAGTTCTTTGATTCTTATCAAATAGAGTTTAATACTCATAAAACATGTCATTACCTTTGAATTAGGGTTTACTATTCACATCACATGTCATTACCCTTGAATTAGGGTTTACTATTCACATCACATATCATTACCCTTGAATTAGGGTTTACTATTCACATCACATATCATTACCCTTGAATTAGGGTTTACTATTCACATCACATATCATTACCCTTGAATTAGGGTTTACTATTCACATCACATATCATTACCCTTGAATTAGGGTTTACTATTCACATCACATATCATTACCCTTGAATTAGGGTTTACTATTCACATCACATGGTGAATTGAACTCATAACATCATCATGTATGAGGAAAATCATTATTGATGCTCTCAGATTAGCTTAAGATTCATCATATATCATAATTAGGGTTTCCATGATCTCACATAGGTGGATCATACCCTAATCATGCACATTCATGTGTATTGAAGGTTCTTTACTTGAGTTTCCACCCTAAAAGGGTACTTTCTCTCTCTTAAGGTACTTTCTCTCTCCTCATACTAGTAGATAGTGATAACACCACTCTAGATCAGGTTGGGTTAAGTCCTCATGGGTTAACATAAGCCAAAACATCACTATCATGTGATTAGGGTTTGATTTGAACAAGGTTTTACTCAATTGAACCCCTCAAGGGTATTTTGGTAATTCACCCTATTGATCACCATCATGGGTTAATTCATTAGTCACTTAGTCCCTTAATATCCTAG
Organism: Alisma plantago-aquatica; assembly: GCA_963693085.1. NCBI lineage: Eukaryota > Viridiplantae > Streptophyta > Magnoliopsida > Alismatales > Alismataceae > Alisma > Alisma plantago-aquatica. The sequence goes on along the minus strand of OY856414.1, from coordinate 895,866,993 downwards.
GTTATCATTAGGGTTTAGATTAGAGCATCATTGAACCATTTACACATTCAATAGATTAAGTGAAATCAACCTTTGAAAACCTCAAACGGTTTCAACCTTCAACCTCCAAACGGTTTGAGACCGTTTGGATGAGTTGACCGTTTGCTAGGGTTGACTCCAAGAATGTGTGACCTTCAAGGTCGTTTGCCCAAACTGTGTGAGGGTGTAGACCGTTTAACAAGTTTGACTTCAAGACCGAGAGGGCTTACACGGTTTGAGACCGTTTGATGTCTTTCGATCTTGAGATCGTTTGAGTCCAAACGGTCTTGAGACCGTTTGGCCCCAAACGGTCTTGAGACCGTTTGGCCCCAAACGGTCTTGAGACCGTGAGGCCTCACACGGTCTTGAGACCGTGTGACCTCAAACGGTCTTGAGACCGTGAGGTCTCAAACGGTCTTGAGACCGTGTGACCTCAAACGGTCTTGAGACTGTTTGGTCCACTTGGTCTCAAACCGTTTGGACCTCCAACATGGTTCAATGATTTCAATCGTTTATGATTATCAATGTTGAAGCCTCCAAATGGTCAAAGCCATGGTAACCACTTATAGATTGAGTTAATTAGGGTTATGCTTAACCAATTGGTCACTCAATTGACCCTCAATTGCTATCCAATTAGGGTTGAAGTTGGTTCAATTAAGGTCCATCAACGTTCAACCATCAACACTCATCAATGTGAATCAACACAAGGTTGAATCCTTCAATTGAGCTCCAATTGGGACCAAACTTGGCCCAAACGGTCTTGCGATCGTGTGGATGAACTCCACACGGTATTGAGACCGTTTGCCCAAGATTTCATCAAAATCTAATGTGATTTGATAGGAGTTGAACCTTGATTGAGCCTCAAATCAGAATTTTGATTAATTCAATAACCCATTACAATTGGACCCTCAATTGATCAAATTACCTTAACCCTAGACCTCCAAACGGTCTTGGGTTGTCACCACACGGTCTTGAGACCGTTTGGATGAGTTCCAAACGGTCTTGAAACCGTTTTCCCATCCAACTTTTGTATTCTAGTGTAAGTTCTTCAAGGTTGGATCTATTGAGTTGATTATCATATCAATACTTAATTGCAATGTAATTTGGTATCTTTGTACTTTCAATTGGTCAACTATACTTGACCCCAGACCTCCACACGGTCTTGGGTGATTCCCCACACGGTCTTGAGACGTTTGGTTGATCCCCAAATGGTCTTGAGACCGTTTGGGTCAATCAACCCAAAAACACTAAGTTATTCATTGAGATTTCAGTTCTGATTTCAATTAAGGTTTACCCTAGTAATCATCCTTCAACTCTTAGCTCGTTTGGAATTAGTCCATAAACTTTGGTGAGTTGTTAATCAACATTATTTTGAACAGTAATCTCATACGGTCAACGCTTGGTCAACGTTCTTACATGGTCTTGAGACTGTTTGCCCAAAAAGGGCGATTTCAACAGATTGGAAATCAGGAGTAAATTCAATTAAAGTTGTTGATTAAAAAGGACATATCTCACGATTCCTTTGGAGTTATAATCTCAAAGTTTGTGGGTGATTAGCTTACATAATTGTGAACAGAAATCTTATACGGTCCACGCTCGGTCAATGCGGATAAATGGTCTTGAAGACCGTTTGCCCTTACACGGTCCTGAGACCGTTTGCTCACTACACGGTTTTGCAAACCGAGAGGGCAATTTGTGGAGACCGTTTAGTAAAGTGAAAAGTAGTGGATTAACTTTGTAAATAACGTATTCATCTCCTAGCTCATGAACAGCAAGGATTTCTCACGGATTTGCTTGCAAGGTAGCAAAGGAAGGTAGAGAAGAAGAAGAACTGTCATCTAAAAGCATAAACGAGATGTATATAACAAAGCATAGGTTTAGAGTTATAAAACCCGCCTAAAGCTTGCTCCTTGAGCTCCAAGATTTCGAGCTCCAAGCTTTTAATGGCGTCCTTCAGCTTCCACAGGTCGGCCAAGGTGAAACCTCCAGGGAAAGTCGAGAAGAGATGGCTAGAAAGGTAGAGCTATGTGAGCTAGCCATCAATTTGACCTTGAATCCGAGTTCTAACCATGAACTTAAGCAAAAGGGAGGATTCAAACCTACCTTGCCCTCCTTGGTCGTCCTCCTGAGCTCCACAGCTTCTCTTTAGTCGGTTTGGGTGAATAGAAAAGTGAAAGGAACGAAGGGAGGGTTTCCTTGCTAAGTGAAGTGGAGAGTATATATATACTTGGGGTGAGATTTTCAACATAAGCTCATAAGTTCTCCATATTTTCAACTAAGTCCCTCCATCCTTCTATGCTCGTCCCTTCATATTAATTCTAAGGACATACATTCTTCTAAGGTCAAGAAATGAGGGCAAAGAAGATCAACCTTTTAGTTAAGCATACACATAAAAGGCTATTGTACATACACCTTGATTATTCAATCACAAAGGTGTTTTTCATTATATGATTATTCAATTGAAGTGACCTTTCATCATTTCTTCTCTAAATGATGACAAGAGTCTTAAAAGATATTTTAGATGATGTATTTTACAAGTTGCACCCCTCAAATTGAATAATTTGCACTTTTCTCCAATTTAGGGTTTTCAAGCACCGGGATTGCTTCCACAGCTGCACCTTGGTGCCCAAGCTTGGGAAATCCCTCAAACCTTACCATCATCATTCTCATGATGTCTCAACATCAGAGGAACATCTCAACATGTGCAATTTGCAAGTTAACCCTTCTAACTGGGTAATTTGCACATAGGTCCTTGTATTACAAAACAATGCTACAACTTTATATAAAAAGGAGCAAAAACTGAAATATATGTCTCTACGAAACTTAATTATATGCCCAAAGTTAATCACAAGGATTTAATTACATATTTAGGCAAAACATCTAGGGTTAACTCATAACCCAGGTCAGGGATGTTACAAATTATCCACCCCTTACAAGGATTTCGTCCTCGAAATCGATAAGACATATTAAGAGAAAAGGGCAGGATACTTCCTTCTCATCTCATCCTCTAGTTCCCAAGTGGCTTCTTCAACACCACGGTGATTCCAGAGGACTTTCACAAGACTTATATCTTTCTTCTTTAACCTTTTAATTCTATTATCAAGGATTGACACTGGTCCCTCCTCATAGGATATATCATCATTCAATTCTACCTCCATAGGTTGTAGAACTGACTCGGTGTCTGGGTGACATTTCTTCAGCATAGAAATGTGAAACACAGGATGTAACCTCTGTAACTCTGGTGGAAGCTCTAGTCTATATGCTACCTTTCCAATCCGTTCAATGATTGGATAAGGCCCCATAAATCTAGGAGCTAACTTCCCTTTCCTTCCAAAACAAAGGACCCCTTTCCAAGGTGAGACTTTGAGATATACTCTGTCTCCAACCTGGAACTCTAAGGGTCTACGACGCTTGTCAGCATAAGATTTCTGCCTATCCTGTGCAGTCTTAATCTGTTGTTGTATTACCTTAATCTTTTCTGTGGTCTGCTGCACAAGATCAGGACCTATCAACTGATGCTCACCAGTCTCATACCAGCACAAAGGCAATCTACATCGTCTACCATACAAGGCTTCATAAGGTGCCATACCAATACTATGTTGATAGCTATTGTTATAGGAAAACTCTATCAAGCTTAGGTGTAGATCCCAACTTCCGGTAAATTGGAGAACACATGCTCTCAACAGGTCTTCTAAGGTCTGTATGGTCCTTTCCGACTGTCCATCAGTTTGTGGATGAAAGGCCGTATTAAACCTTAGCTTGGTGCCTAAGGCTCTGTGTAACTGTTCCCAAAAATGACTCATAAACTGAGGACCTCGGACAGAAACTATTGTGACAGGAACTCCGTGCAAACGCACTATCTCTTGTACATACAACTATGATAACCTTTCAGCAGAATAGGTTGTTTTGACAGGTAAGAAATGCACTGTCTTTGTCAACCTATCTACCACTACCCAAATGGAATCATGTCCTTTGTTTGTCCTGGGTAGGCCAACAACGAAGTCCATGGTCACATGGTCCCACTTCCACTGTGGTATGGATAAAGGTTGCATTATTCCTGCATGCTTCTGGTGTTCAGCTTTAATTTGTTGACACACAAGACACCTCAGAATAAACTCTGCAACATCTTTCTTCATTCTAGGACACCAATACAATTCCTTTAAATTACGATACATCTTGGTGCTCCCTGGATGCATAGCATACATCGAAGAATGAGCTTCTTCCAGGACTAACTTCCTTAAGTTATCCACATCTGGCACTATCATCCTCTCATGATAAAAAGCTACATGATCATCCGAATCATGGAAACCATCTTGCTTCTCATTTCCATACTTTGATCTGATCTGCTGAACTGTAGCAGCATCTTGCTGTGCTTCCTTAATCTGCTCTCTTAGGGTAGGTTTAATATGCATCTCAGTCAACAACCCGGCTAACAATGACACCTTCAACTGTACATTGTCTTGCCTTAAAGAGATAAACATATCTCTCTTAGAGCACACTAAAGAGTTTAGTTGTGCTCTATTCATGGTTGATGTTGCTGATTTCCTACTCAAGGCATCTGCAACAACATTGGCCTTGCCCGGATGGTAATCAATTGTACAATCGTAGTCCTTGATTAACTCCATCCAACGACGTTGCCTCATGTTAAGCTCGTGCTGAGAGAAGATATACTTAAGGTTCTTGTGGTCTGTGAAAATCTGGAATGTTTCTCCATAGAGATAATGTCTCCAGATCTTCAAGGCATGAACCACAACAGCTAACTCCAGATCGTGTGTTGGATAATTCTCCTCGTGTTTCTTAAGCTGTCGGGAAACAAAAGAAATTACTTGTTTATCCTGCATCAACACACATCCTAGTCCATTCTTGGAAGCATCACAGAAAACTACATATCCTTTTCCTTGTTCAGGTAGTACAAGCACAGGTGCACTTGTCAACCTCTCCTTCAACAATTGGAAAGACTGTTGACACTTATCACTCCAAGAAAAAGGAACATCTTTTCGGGTCAACTTGGTCAAAGGTAAGGCTATAGAACTAAAGTTCTTAATGAACCTTCGATAATAGCCAGCTAACCCCAAGAAACTTCGAATCTCCGTCGGTGTCTTCGGTTGTTCCCACTGTAGAACAGATTCTACCTTTGTAGGGTCAACACGAATTCCCGAGGCAGATATCACGTGTCCAAGAAAAGATACTTCCGGCAGCCAGAACTCACACTTGCTAAACTTAGCATACAGCTTGTGTTCTCTTAGCAAGGTCAAAGTTTGGCAAAGATGTTGCTCATGCTGCTGAGCATCCTTACTATAGATCAGAATGTCATCTATGAAGACTACAACACACTGATCAAGGAAAGGTCGAAAGACTCTATTCATGAGTTCCATAAATGCAGTTGGTGCATTGGTTAGTCCAAACGACATAACCGTGATCTCATAGTGACCATACCTTGTCCTAAAGGCAGACTTGGATATGTCACTATCCTTAATACGGAGTTGATGATATCCAGACCTCAAGTCTATCTTTGAAAAGACTGTTGCACCACGCAACTGATCAAAGAGATCATCAATCCTCGGCAGAGGGTACTTATTCTTTACTGTTACTTTATTGAGTTGTCTGTAGTCGATGCACAATCGCATTGACCCATCTTTCTTTTTGACAAACAAGACCGGAGCACCCCAAGGTGAAGTGCTCGGTCGGATAAAACCCTTCTCAAGTAACTCTTGAAGCTATTTCTTGAGTTCTGCCATCTCGGCAGGCGCCATCCTATACGGAGTCTGGGCTATGGGTTTCGTATCTGGGATCAGATTGATTTCAAAATCAATCTCCCGAGGTGGTGGTATACTAGGAAGTTCTTCAGGAAACACATCCTCGAATTCCCTGACTATGGGAACTTCAGTAGGATTGGACGTTTCCTTGGTAACATCTACCACATGGGCTAAGAATGCATAACATCCTTGCCTCAACAACTTATCAGCAACCATAGCTGACACAAGACAGGTGGTCAGAATCTTTCTTTCACCTTGAAAGATCCATGTGTTGCTTTCATCAGCAAACACAGCCAACTTGGACTCACAATCCAAGACAACTCTATACCTCTCTAAGGTATCCATCCCGAGGATTATGTCAAATCCTTGCATATCAAGCAGTATAAGATCCACTTGAATGTGATGGTCAGAAAAGAATAGGATGCAAGGAGAGCATACCTCCTGCAAAACGGCAGACCCTCTCAACGGAGTCTCCAACAACAAACTATCTGCTCTATGACTAACAGTCATATTGCAGTTACGAATCACTCTATGAGTGATGAAAGAGTGCGTAGCACCCGGGTCAATCAGAACAGATACAACACAGGATGTAGACATATCAGGATATAGAAGTTCCATCTGACCTGCCACTACCCGTGGATTGACCACTGCATCTGGTGGGTTCAAAGCATAGAACCTCGTTGTCGCCTGGTGTTGAGGTGGTGCTGATCATCCAGCTTGAGACGCTTGTCCACGTCCTCGAGCTTCTCCTTGATGTTGCCTATTCTGAGATCCTTGTTGATTCTGTCTCAGAGGATGTGTCACACTGCCAAGCCTAGAACGGCAATCCTTCATCAAGTGTCCCATCTTACCACAGTTGTAGCATCTCCTCTCCTATTGTTGTGGTCGGGGTGGTCCAGTAACTGACATTGATGCAGAACTGTGAGTCCCTTGAAGCGGTTGACTCCGTCCTCTACCTCTGCTTGGTGACCATTGAGTTTGAAAACTCGATCTGGGTGGTGGAGGGTTAGGTGCAGAGAATCTAGGTTTCTTGAAATCCCTAGATGAAGAACCCTGGAACTGTGGATATCTTTTCTGGGTTTGCCTCTTCTCAACCACAGATCTCTCTATCCTTCGGACTGACTCAACGAAGGTAGAGAATCTCTCTCGGTTTTCTAAGGCAAACACAGGGGTTGACATATCAGCATTCAAACCCTTCTTGAATCTCCTGATTCTTTCCTCATCTGTGGCAGCCATGTGCGGACAGAACCGCAGCAATTCCATGAATTTAGCTTCATACTCTCTAATGTTCATCATGCCCTGCCTCAATCTCTCAAACTGAGAGATCTTCTCATCTAGGAAGGTCTTTGGAAAATATCTACTGATAAATTCCCGACGAAACTCTTCCCACGAGAACTCTATTCCGGGTCTCTTCTGCTCTTCCATGTTCCACCAGTGACCAACACTGCCTTTGAGAAGATAGACAACATGTCTAACCTTCTCAGCCTCCGGGATAATAAGAATCTTGAAAGCCTTCTCCAACTCTGTCAACCATAGGTCAGCATCTGCGGGGTCGGCAGTCCCAAAGTACTCGGTAGCTCCGATACGACGAAGTCGCTCGAATGTCTTACCGATACCTTGTCCTTCGGGCTGGGCAGGTGCCCTAGGTGCAGGCATGGGCATTCTGTCAGTTATGTGTGTCATGGCAGTCATGAACTGCCCGAACATTGTCTGGACTGCTGGGTTACCCATGTCGGCTGGGTCAAACTGGGGTGGCTCTCTTGGTGACTCAGGTGCAGGCTGTTCTATTCTTAGAACCCTTGCACCGCCTTGAGGTGCACTAGCACTACTCTCTACCACGTACTCATCATGAGGCTCATCCATCCTTATGTATCTTCTTCTCCTGAGGAGCAAAAGATTCTATTAGATAAGGAAGGAGTACTAAAGATAGACTCGACATCCTAAGTCCTATGCCTCTATAGACTCAACTGACCTAGAGCTCTGATACCACTAATTGTGGGCTCTGATCTCCAAACCATGATATAATCATGATTTAAACTTAGCGGAAGCGAATCGATTAACAGCGGAAGACAAAAATCACGGGAAATTAAAACTTTTCGAGACAAGAGCTTGAATCCTTAAAAGCTTCTTTCATAACACGAGATAAATTGTTTACATCTCATGATAATTACTTCTTGAGTAATTATATACACCAAGATACAAAATCTCAAGAACTCATAAAAAAAGACTCCAAGACCTGAGAGTACAGAGGACACATAGGACTGACTCTAACTACACCACATGGCAGGCTAAATCTCCACCTGAGATTTACTACTGCTCCTGGTGATGCTGCTGCTGGGACTGGTCACCTGTAGACCTGTTCCTCCATCCTCGACGTCCACCTAAAAAGTTGAAGTCTACGGGGTGAGACAATTGTACATAATTGTCCTAGCGAGAGTTATAACTCTCCGCCAGAAGCTTTATTATAATATCAAAGAATAACTTAAGCAGTAAAAGCTTACAAAGTATTCAATAGCAGATGCAGTTGTAAACAAGAGTTCAACATTTATCAAGCATGAAGAACATATGCACTATACAGTGTAACATCAATCAACTAACTCGTAGTTATCTCTAACAGGTATACTACGTTGTAGAGTATGTTTTTCAAACATTACTTTTATGCCTTGTGGAGATGAGGTTTACCACTCATACTCCAACCAATCACTGCTAAGTGCCTCGGTATCATACTAGGTCATCGAAAGAGCCGGATTCTCATGACCTTCACCTTCCTCAGTCAGTAAGAGGATCACTCATAGGACATCTCGTGTCTCTACTATAATAGCTCACCAGGGTAATCTGGTCCTTCGCTATTTTAGAGTTACAGTGGCGTTCTGTACTCTCTTCGTCATCAGGAGATTTCATGTTTATCTCCACTGATACGGATATCTGTGCTTTCTTCATCATCAGGAGGTTTCATGTTTACCATCCACTGATACGGTATGGGATTATAGTGAAGGATTGATGGATTATACACCTACATCAAATTCCTACACTAGGATGTAAGGTTCTACACATCCATATACCCCACATACTCAACATTATGTGATCCAGGAGTCCCCGTAGGAAAACATGTTTCACCATCATTTGATCTCTGACAATGATGGATCTATGATCAGGGCTCTACATTTCACTTGATTAGTTAGGTACATTCAGTATTCTTTTACATCATACATTGTTCTTCAAACAATAACAGTAGCATAACAGCTATGAAAGTAGAATACTAAATGCAACAAACCTAACTCACATCAATCATCATTTCTCATTATACTCATCACAAGTCGTCTCTAAAGCATGATCTTGATGGTATTCATGGCTCTCACAGCCCATTATTATAATAGAATGCCACTGACAAGGCATCTAGATACTTTACTTATTCATAAGGCTATCAACATGCCTTTAATGAATATAGTATCATCATCCATACCTGGATATGATCACCTCCATATATCGACTCCCCGGAAAGGGTAGAAGAGTGGGACCTACTATGGGACATACAATGCATTACAGACGTATGATCATTACACTTCAACCGGGTTATTCTATTCCACCTCTTATAGAGAAAAGAACTTAAAGTCAAATACTTGCATGGTTAATTCAACTAATAAAGGTAATTTAAAACAATGATTATACTTTCCACTCTTGTCATAAGAGCTAAGTTCTTTGATTCTTATCAAATAGAGTTTAATACTCATAAAACATGTCATTACCTTTGAATTAGGGTTTACTATTCACATCACATGTCATTACCCTTGAATTAGGGTTTACTATTCACATCACATATCATTACCCTTGAATTAGGGTTTACTATTCACATCACATATCATTACCCTTGAATTAGGGTTTACTATTCACATCACATATCATTACCCTTGAATTAGGGTTTACTATTCACATCACATATCATTACCCTTGAATTAGGGTTTACTATTCACATCACATATCATTACCCTTGAATTAGGGTTTAGTATTCACATCACATGGTGAATTGAACTTATAACATCATCATGTATGAGGAACATCATTATTGATGCTCTCAGATTAGCTTAAGATTCATCATATATCATAATTAGGGTTTCCATGATCTCACATAGGTGGATCATACCCTAATCATGCACATTCATGTGTATTGAAGGTTCTTTACTTGAGTTTCCACCCTAAAAGGGTACTTTCTCTCTCCTCATACTAGTAGATAGTGATAACGCCACTCTAAATCAGGTTGGGTTAAGTCCTCATGGGTTAACATAAGCCAAAACATCACTATCATGTGATTAGGGTTTGATTTGAACAAGGTTTTACTCAATTGAACCCCTCAAGGGTATTTTGGTAATTCACCCTATTGATCACCATCATGGGTTAATTCATTAGTCACTTAGTCCCTTAATATCCTAGGTTATCATTAGGTTTTATATTAGAGCATCATTGAACCATTTACACCTTCAATAGATTAAGTGAAATCAACCTTTGAAAACCTCAAACGGTTTCAACCTTCAACCTCCAAACGGTTTGAGACCGTTTGGATGAGTTGACCGTTTGCTAGGGTTGACTCCAAGACTGTGTGACCTTCAAGGTCGTTTTCCCAAACCGTGTGAGGGTGTAGACCGTTTAACAAGTTTGACTTCAAGACCGAGAGGGCTTACACGGTTTGAGACCGTTTGATGTCTCTCGATCTTGAGATCGTTTGAGTCCAAACGATCTTGAGACCGTTTGGCCCCAAACGGTCTTGAGACCATGAGGCCTCACACGGTCTTGATACCATGTGACCTCAAACGGTCTTGAGACCGTGAGGTCTCAAACGGTCTTGAGACCGTGTGACCTCAAACGGTCTTGAGACCGTTTGGTCCACTTGGTCTCAAACCGTTTGGACCTCCAACTTGGTTCAATGATTTCAATCGTTTATGATTATCAATGTTGAAGCCTCCAAATGGTCAAATCTATGGTAACCACTTATAGATTGAGTTAATTAGGGTTATGCTTAACCAATTGGTCACTCAATTGACCCTCAATTGCTATCCAATTAGGGTTGAAGTTGGTTCAATTAAGGTCCATCAACGTTCAATCATCAACACTCATCAATGTGAATCAACACAAGGTTGAACCCTTCAATTGAGCTCCAATTGGGCCCAAACTTGGACCAAACGGTATTGAGATCGTGTGGATGAACGCCACACGTTCTTGAGACCGTTTGCCCAATATTTCATCAAAATCTAATGTGATTTGATAGGAGTTGAACCTTGATTGAGCCTCAAATCAGAATTTTGATTAATTCAATAACCCATTACAATGGGACCCTCAATTGATCAAATTACCTTAACCCTAGACCTCAAAATGGTCTTGGGTTGTCACCACACGGTCTTGAGACCGTTTGGATGAGTTCCAAACGGTCTTGAGACCGTTTTCTCATCCAACTTTTGTATTCTAGTGTAAGTTCTTCATGGTTGGATCTATTGAGTTGATTATCATATCAATACTTAATTGCAATGTAATTTGGTATCTTTGTACTTTCAATTGGTCAACTATACTTGACCCCAGACCTCCACACGGTCTTGGGTGATTCCCCACACGGTCTTGAGACCGTTTGGTTGATCCCCAAACGGTCTTGAGACCGTTTGGGTCAATCAACCCAAAAACACTAAGTTATTCATTGAGATTTCAGTACTGATTTCAATTAGGGTTTACCCTAGTAATCATCCTTCAACTCTTAGCTCGTTTGGAAGTAGTCCATAAAATTTGGTGAGTTGTTAAAAAACATAATTTGAACAGTAATCTCATATGGTAAACGCTTGGTCAACGTTCTTACACGGTCTTGAGACCGTTTGCCCAAAAAGGGCGATTTCAACAGATTGGAAATCAGGAGTAAATTCAATTAAAGTTGTTGATTAAAAAGGCCATATCTCATGATTCCTTTGGATTTATCATCTCAAATTTTTTGGGTGATTAGCCTACATAAGTTTGAACAGAAATATTATACGGTACACGCTTGTTCAACGCGGCTAAACGGTCTTGAAGACCGTTTGCCCTTACACGGTCCTGAGACCGTTTGCTCACTACACAGTTTTGCAAACCGAGAGGGCAATTTGTGGAGACCGTTTAGTAAAGTGAAAAGTAGTGGATTAACTTTGGAAATAACGTCTTCATCTCCTAGCTCAGGAACATCAAGGATTTCTCACGGATTTGCTTGCAAGGTAGCAAAGGAAGGTAGAGAAGAAGAAGAACTATCATCTAAAAGCATAAACGAGATGTATATAACAAAGCATAGGTTTAGAGTTATAAAACCCGCCTAAAGCTTGCTCCTTGAGCTCCAAGCTTTCGAGATCCAAGCTTTTAATGGCGTCCTTGAGCTTCCACAGGTCGGCCAAGGTGAAACCTCCAGGGAAAGTCGAGAAGAGATGGCTAGAAAGGTAGAGCTATGTGAGCTAGCCATCAATTTGACCTTGAATCCGAGTTCTAACCATGAACTTAAGCAAAAGGGAGGATTCAAACCTACCTTGCCCTCCTTGGTCGTCCTCCTGAGCTCCACAGCTTCTCTTTAGTCGGTTTGGGTGAATAGAACAGTGAAAGGAACGAAGGGAGGGTTTCCTTGCTAAGTGAAGTGGAGAGTATATATATACTTGGGGTGAGATTTTCAACATAAGCTCATAAGTTCTCCATATTTTCAACTAAGTCCCTCCATCCTTCTATGCTCATCCCTTCATATTAATTCTAAGGACATACCTTCTTCTAAGGTCAAGAAATGAGGGCAAAGAAGATCAACCTTTTAGTTAAGCATACACATAAAAGGCTATTGTACATACACCTTGATTATTCAATCACAAAGGTGTTTTTCATTATATGATTATTCAATTGAAGTGACCTTTCATCATTTCTTCTCTAAATGATGACAAGAGTCTTAAAAGATATTTTAGATGATGTATTTTAAAAGTTGCACCCCTCAAATTGGATAATTTGCACTTTTCTCCAATTTAGGGTTTTCAAGCACCGGGATTGCTTCCACAGCTGCACCTTGGTGCCCAAGCTTGGGAAATCCCTCAAACCTTACCATCATCATTCTCATGATGTCTCAACATCAGAGGAACATCTCAACATGTGAAATTTGCAAGTTAACCCTTCTAACTGGGTAATTTGCACATAGGTCCATGTATTACAAAACAATGCTACAACTTTATATAAAAAGGAGCAAAAACTGAAATATATGTCTCTAAGAAACTTAATTACATGCCCAAAGTTAATCACAAGGATTTAATTACATATTTAGGCAAAACATCTAGGGTTAACTCATAACCCAGGTCAGGGATGTTACACTTTGGGTCCCATGAGTTCATGAAGGTGATCAATCTCCTAGCCCATGGCCCTCAGACAATGATAGTTGTTACCTCCCGACCCTATGGTCATGTGCAACTAGGGAATTAGGCAACTCCTACTCCCATCGATCTTATCCCTACCTGACCCTAGGATAGACTTAGGATCCTAACATAGTACATATCCAGTGTGAAACCTTACCCAAGTCTCCATCATCTCTCTCGGCATTTGTGGCCTGACTTAGATCCTTTCGTATGGATCATGGCGACCTATCTAGCTCAGTTAGGCCCCATACTGGTTACCTCCATGGTAACACATCCACATGCACTTAGAGATGGTTATCTATGGGTCTACAGGTTCATTCTTATACTATGTACTCTCCACTTAGCTTCTCAAGATCCTATGAGACCTCTTTAGGTTGCCTCAAACCCAACAAAAGTTGTACATACCCTACAGAAGGGTCCCTCTCCCAGGATGGGAGGAAACTACATCTTGATAGCAACAAAGGTCACAAATGTCTCTACGTCTAAGGTTTATATCCACATGAACATGCTTAGCCCTAGCAAGCTACTATGGCACATAGCTAACAAACAAACCACCTTCTAAACCATACTAGGTCTTCATGGTAGGTAAAACTTGTTCTCAATCCTCAATATTGGACCAAGATCATACCTTCCCAAGTCATCAACTTATATGCGAGGGGTTCATCAAACATACACCTTAATCCAAGGGGTTTCCCTTTCCTCTAAACATGAGGGGTTCCATGCTCCCATGTGTAGGAACTCAAACATCTGTGTGAGCATCAGGTGCACCAGGAACTACTACTTCCCCTCTTATAGGTCTAGGAACCCTAGGTTCACCTCTTATGCAACAGATGTCCAATTGCATCCTCAACATTCTAACAATGAACCAAGCATGTACGGGGTGCATCATGCACGTCCTATTATCCATCCACTTGAACAATACCTCAGAGTCGAGTCCTCCTCAAGGATAACCAACTAGGTATAAGACCTTACAACTTGTTACTAAACCTCCTCAGGGTCTAAGGACCTCTTCTTCCTATCCCTAGCAGGTAAGGACCTATATCATCTACACATAGGTACCAACAACCTCATCTTTCTTCTAGGGTTTGGTTCCTCTAAAGGAAACCAAGATACCAAAACCCTCTAGGGGTCATGTATGAGGCAACCGCAACCATCCACTTAGGCCACAATATACCCAACTTGTCCGGGTTCCTCATATCCCAGAGTCTAAGCTTCCAACCTTCTTATTCGGGTCTTGCTCTCTCTCTCTAGAGGTAACCCTACAAACAACCTTTCCATTGGATGTTCTCTCTCTAAAAGGGTGGATCAAGCTCACATGCATACACTTACATGGGTGAAACCTACGTTCGCTCGAGATTATCTATGGCTCTTTATGCTTAGCTCATAATCTATCCAACATGTCCTTCTGGCCTGGGTTTTGACCTACTGCCAGCACTTACTAACGTACTCTAGGTGCATACTATGCCATGATCATACCAGCCCATAGGGTTTCTATAGGGTCATCACTAACCTCATCAATGAAGGAGTTATCCTTCAACCTAACATGCACGACCCTTCCTAGGGTTGGGTCGCCAAAGGTACTAGGTCAGCCAACCTCACATGGCTCACTCTATCATAGGGATTCAAAACCAACATCATGTCAAACCACACACAAGGTCGACCATGACTTCCATCTCATCATGCCATCTCTCTCTCTAACCACCACATAGGGTTAGGGTTAGCATCATCCTTAGAGGATGTGACATGTCTCTACCTTTAATGGAGGTCTCTTCCTCCAAGACCAACTCTACTTCATCCTCCTGACAAGAAGGTCTAACCTCAGGTCTCTCCTGAGGGCATGACAACACATGTCATACGACCTAAGCATGCAACTATTCTTCAGTTTATGCTTAAACTATTAAGCTTATCTCCATGACATCTTATTTACATGCTTTTTCATTAATTTGGTGGAGGATTCCTTAACCTTATCATACATACCCTGACCTCAAGAGGGTGAGGAAGAGAGACAAAAACCCTAAACCTCAGAATCTTAACAGAATTAGGGTTGAGAAGGGATGAAAATAAATGAGAGAGTCCTAAAGGTATCTTATTTTGAGTCAGATCTTAAGACATTGTCCAGACAGTCACACAGATCCGGGAGTCCTCATATTCTGACTAGTAGTGTAGAGGAAAATATTTCCAGCCCCCAGACGTGATCCTTTTCTAGACACCTCTATCTTTCGAAAAATCCTCTAATAACTCCCTCGGTTCTGTGGAATTTGTAAAATTTAATAATTACTAAAGTTTAAATGAGGAACAAATGCTCTGATACCAAATGTAACGACCCCGCCTCCCGGTAACCCCCAATTAAGGGAGACCAAGAGGTCAGAGCCGTTATCCCAATTTCCCAGATCAAAGGTTCGATAAATAATCAGTAATAATTATTAAATTCTACCATGACTATACTCAAATATGGAATAAAAATAAAACTTTGCATACATTTTTTTTTAAAAACTTGGATATCTAACTTCTATCCACCTCTGTACTCTATTCTAACTAATCCTCCTTGCACTTTATTTCTTAATTTCACAATATGCCAATTTACTATTTGTCCTTTTCAATTTGTGCCTAAAACTCTGACAAACAAAAGATCGGTCAGCATAAATGAATATGTCGGTATGTGGGGGAAACAATAATCAAGCAATTATCTATAACAACATATTGCAAGCAATTATGGTTTAGCAAGCAAACTTTACATCTAAAACATAACTACTCAATCCATACATACCCTAACCTCTACGCTTGTCCCTACAGTGGACATGGATACTACCTCTCATATGGTAGATCCCAACTAACCCCTATGATCCTACCTAACAGGTAGATTAATACCTAGGGTTGAAGAGTCGCATGGCACTACCCATAGGTAGCCCAATTCCTAACTCATGATATGCTGAAGAGTTGTATGGCACTACCCATAGGTAGCCCAATCACTGACTCATGATAACCTAATGGTCCTACCTAATAGGTAGACCATGTACTAGGTCATCCTTTTCATCATTAGCAAAGCCACATAGGAGGACTAGGATCTGAGCTAGTTAGGTATACATATTTTAGGTGATAATCATAGTCACTTTATAGTTGCATGAAATAAAAGTCATCCAAGCTGTTATTTTTAGGAAACCGATAAAACATCCGGGAATCACCGTGAAACTAAAGTGATTAACCATAAGTAGAACCACATACCTGATCCAGAGTAACTTGATGTCCAAGACAATCAAACATGCAATCAACAATATCCTAAAATTAATGCATAACATCCAAGTGTCATTATTTTATCCAAAACATTCTCAAGATCGAATTGGATTCCACCTTAGGATTTCTAGGCCAACTTTAGCATTTTATTAAGGTTTAGTCCCCATAATACATTTATCAATTTTAATGCCTTTTCAATTCACCAACCCTAATTTCAACATCATGGGCATACTTGAATGTCAATTAAGTCTAATATATCTCTTTTACACCAAAACTACCATCTTTATCCTTTTAAGTCATGTCAAGATCATTAGATCCAATTGTCATCTTTGGTTTCTTTCGAATTGACAACTCACATTTCATTAGGGTCTAATTCACATATGAACTCTATTTATTGCTAATTCCACATTAATCCACTAGAAAATCCTAATTACCAAATTAAGGGTATTTATCCACAGTTAGAAACCTTTATACTTAAAATAGCCTAAAATCATCATATCTCAGCTTTATTCATAGATTTGAATAATTAAAGCCATTAAGAGTCATAATTACCAAGATTAGGGTTTCAATGCCCATTAAAGCATATTCATGTACATGGAACCCTAAATAAATTAAACTACACATAAAGATCATCTTTTTAGATCTAATGTGTCCTTTTTATAATCAACAGGTTAACATCAACTTTAAACATCAAACTAACCCTTCCCAATCCATTAATCATCATAGATTAGGGTTTCTTAATCATTAGTGCATTAAAGTTGATAACTTCAACTGCTTTTTGAATTTCAAGTGGAATTAAGCTCTAAAACTATTTTAATGGATTCCTTTTATTTTTTTGAGCAAAATTCATAGATTACATGTATCAATCCAAGCTACCAATAAATAGATACGATTTTTACAAAAATCACTTACTAGGACCAATGGGATGCTGACACGCTAGCAATCCCATGCAACGTGATTCGGCCGATTGGAAACATAACCAATTGACACATTTACCCCCGCGTGTCCACTTGTCTCTTTAAAACCCAGAGGGGCAAAACTGTCAAAAGCCAGTCTGGTCTTCTTCCTCCTCGCGAGCCCTAGCTGCCACCGACTGCAGCTGCTCGTGGGGTCTCCTCCCACCTCCCCCAAGGCCAGGATATCAATAGGGACCGTCGCCCTACCTCCGTCATCCTCTGCCACGTCCGCGGAGGTCCCAAGGTGTGGCCGAGGCAGGTCGAATGGGGTTGGGCAGGTCTGCAAATCGCAGCCATGGTGCAGCCCTCCTACTGGTGTAGCACGTAGGCGAGAGCCCAGGGATGTTGGTTGATCAACCTCGGTCATTGTGGGAACATCAGGCCACCATCAAGACCATTCCATGGCCCCTCATTTGCTCTAGGGTTTCTCTACCCTTTCATGGCTAGGATTTGCACAAAAAGAACAAGGAGAAGAGAGAGGGATGCATGGGATCTACTTGGGCTCAAGGCTAAGGGTTCGACCCTTATATAGGGGAGGATAGAAATGCCCTAACATGCTTTCCCATGAAGAAAACAAAGCCCTTTCCCAATAGGAAACCAATTTTCCTTAATTAAGAAGTATTCTCTCTCTCTTAATTATCTCCTTGATAATCTATATTCTTTAGTTATTAGGAATTCAAAATTTATCTCTCTTCTCTTCTTTGTGCTTGGATTTTAATCCATTGGCCACGAAATTTTACTTCCTTATAACAAAAGTATTTCTTTTTCATAATACCAAAAGTCATTAATTATATAACACATTATCCTTATATTAAAACTTTTGTATTATTTGTATTTTCTCTTTCTTCTTCTCCATTGGGACTCCTTGGACCCCAAGAAATTCTAATATTTGGAAATTCCTTTTTAAGGATGCTTATTATCCTTCTAGATGCATACACATCCATTATTTCTCATTATCTTACTTATTTCTTTTTTAAAATATTTATTTTCAAGGATTTCTCTTTATCTTTTATTTCCTTTTTCCTCTTTTCCTATTTCTTCCATTAGAAATCACATATAAACGAAATTTACTCAATTGTGGCCATTAATTCCACCTTCTAGAGATTTCTATATAATTCTGATAAATACTTTGCATAATATTCATTATCTTGTATCTTTTTTTTAATATTTGGACTTTTCTTCTCTTCTTCTCTTTTATATCCATTATTGGATTAATCTAATAATAGGAACCACGAAATTCCTATCAAAAGGGAGATTTGCAAAGAAATCCCTTCTTTGAAGCAAAGCATACAACCTTTTCAATTAAGTCCATATTCATAAAAACATTACATTTCAATTATGAAAACATATGCAAAATTGAGGTTGTAACATCTAGAGTAGAAGAGGAAGAGTACAAGTTCATTCATTAGCAGTGCCAATAGGACAGGGGCCCCAACAAGATAGATAAAATTGAAAACATGCTAGGCAAGTTGGTCATTCAAAATGAGGCAATTATTTGTCAGGAACAGAGGGAGTTGCAAAACCAAGGTGCCCAAATCCGCAATTGAATATCAAATTTCTCAGCTAGCAGTATAAGTGGCTTCTTTAAAAAAACATTCAGCAAGTAGTGCATGGGGATGCAACTGCAACTCATCAACATCACCAAGCAAAGTTTATCTCTATTGTCAAGGAGCCAGAAAACATTATATTGAGTCACCCAAGCATCATTGTTCGAAAGCCTGATTGGGTGTACATGCTGAAAGATTAATTTCCCGTAGTCTATATGGATTACGAGGAGGATGCAACACGTATGTAGACAACAAAAGTCAAGGTTCCACCACTATAATGTCTCCGCATATAGTTTCAGAGAGGGTGCCTATGCAACAGGAGCAGGTGAAGGTTCTATTCCATAGTGGAACAATCACAATTAATAATGAGGCACTCACAATTCAGAAGGAGCAACCACTTATCATTCCATCCACAGGAGATGTGCCAAATCCTATGCCAAAGGGTGGTGTTGAGGCAAGCTCAGGGGAAGAGATCCCTAGTGTTTCATTAGTTCCTCCACATAAGTGTACTGAGAAGCCACATGTTCCATTCTCGGATAGTCTGAAGCTGAGAAAAGAAGACATGAAATTCAAGATATTCCTTGACATCTTTAGTAAGCTCCACATCAACATCCCATTAGTGGAGGCCATTGAACAAATTCTAGTATATGGAAGATTTTTGAAGGACATAATCAATAAGAAGAGACAAATAAAAGATACAGATGTCTTGCATGTTGATGAAGTGATGAGTGCAATGATCAAGGGGAAATTATCAATTAAGAGGAAAGATCCAGGATATTTCTACATCCCCTATTCTATAGGCAACCAACATTTCACACAAGCACAATGTGATTCTAGAGCAAGCATAAATCTCATGAATCCTACCACTTTATGGAAGTTGGGATCAAAGGAACCAACAAAGACATCCATGACAATTGAGTTGGCGGACATATCTATTGTGAGGCCATACGAGATATGTGAGGATATCCTAGTCAAAGTTGACAAATTCATCTTTTCTTTTGATTTTGTGGTCATGGACATGCGCGAGACACGAGGACCAGAAATGATGTTAGAAAGGCCATTCCAAGCTATGGACGACATGATCACTACCATGGGTAGAGGATACGTGATGCTCGGGATAGACAATGATAGAGTGGAGTTCAGACTGCGAGATGATTCTTCACCACCATACCGTGACAACCTAGGCTGAAGAAAATCACCTTATTGAACCTAGGAGATTAAACAAGGGCACTTATGGGAGGCAACCCAATTTTATTTTTGTTATTTGCTATTTGTTTAGGTCTTTTTGTTAGTTACATTTCATATTTTTCATGTTATATTTTATTTGATGTAAAAAGGTACTTTGATGCTCTTGTTTGTTGTGTAGGTGCCAAAGTCGGTACTACCGACTCCTTATCAGGTAAAATTCTACAGAAAGTTGGTACTACCGACACCAAAGTAGGTACTACCGAGTTTTCTTAGAAAAATAACAAGACTCCTGGAACAAAGTCTGTACTACTGAGTCCAAATTCGGTACTACCATATTTTTCAGCAAAAGTTACGGAGCTACATGGAAAAGGTTGTCAATACCACCGACACTTATGTCGGTGGCACTGACTCATAAAGCTCGAAGAAGGATAGAGAATGTCATATTTTGGTGCCAAAAAGACACAAATTAGTGGCACCAGCAAGGGGGATATATGTAGCACAACTTGATCCAAAGAGTCACCAATCATCCACCATCACCACCCTTCAAAGCAATTGGTACCCCCGTTCCACTTCTATGTTTTTTGAGGTCATAGTCAAGTATATGCTTAGGAGGGTGCTGGAATGACTTTATCTTTATTTTGTTTCTTAGTTTTTTTATTTATTTTTAGTATCCACATCTATCTAGTGTAATAGTGGAACTTAATGCATGTATTCTATCATTTTCATGTGTTTAAGTGGACTTCGTTGCAAACTTCTTGAGTTGTACCACTTAGAGGAAGTGTATGGGCTAGTCATCTTAAGGACATTTAATATGAATAGACATTTTAATTATTCATGAAATATGGATGAAGATGGGTTTTGAGCCTAGATTGATCAAATGATTAACCAGATCTTAAATGGAAATTTACAAAAGAAACCCTAAGGTTATGCTATTCACATTAGAGAGGGACATATCATAATCTCATGAAAGGCATCGTCTCTTAGTTATGTGATTCCATCCATTTTCCATTCATTTTGACTCACCACCGTAATATGATCAAGTAAGTCTGAATTATTTCCTCTTGTTTACACTGCATGGTATGATAGATCACAAGATAGCTAGTTCCTCTATGAATGCATTAGTTAAAAAAATAGTTATTATGCATAAACAATTTTTGTGCATATCATTTTTGTTGCATACACAATTACATGTCGATAACATGCATTTCATATCATTCATTTCCATATCATTTTTCCTTCAAACTTTTAGTGCAGGAATACACATCCATACTCTCTAAAAAATAGAAAAAAAAGAGAAAATAATGAGTGATATGTTAGTATAGCCCAAGAATAATGTTCCATCATGCTAAAATAATGGGCCAATGAAAAAAAAGTTGTTAATGTTTTAAAATTAAGAGGGAGAAGGATGCCTTTAGCTCTCCACAAAAAGATGGAAACATTCACATAATGTATTATTTCTTTAAATTCATGTTTGTCAGATTGACAAAATCATTTGATTCATGCATCATTCCACCAACAATAGTAGGCATTAGGATTCATATATTTTCATTCTCTTCACCATATAGGTTCATCATGTTTTATTTTTCCATAAATAATTCAGATGTACTTGTGATTCTTCATTTGCCACCCATTTCATACCCGTCATTTCTCTTATCGATAGGCCACTTATATGATTTTCTCCTCACCCATTCTCATAAGGAGAACTGCTTCCAAGTAGTTGGTAGTTAGGAAAAGAATAATGTAGAATAGGGAATCACATGATGTACCAAGCGAACACCTGATTGATTATGATATTAATTGCTCTCTTGATAGTGTTCATTGATCTAATGGTGGACAATTTTATAGATATTTTTGGTCGCTATAGAGCATTTGATTGTTAATGATCTAGTAAAGGACAGTTTGAGACCACCAGGCGGGGATAGTTGAGAAATGAAATTCATAATTTATATTCTTTTGTTGACTTGTCTCAAATAGATTCGAGGGTGTGCTGCTCAAGGAAGAGCAACATTTAAGCTTAGGGGAGTTTGATGCATTGGTTATTTATTGTTTTCACAGGCAATTTTATATTGATTTTTGTGCACTATTTGTTAATTTTCATATGAATTGTGCATGATTTATTCTCACTAGACTGTGATACTTATTTGTATCAAATAAATGTAGTTTCAATGTTTCCGAATGATTTATTATGTTTCCATAGCTTATATTCAGATTTTGTGAATTTCAAGAATTTTTGCAAGAATCTACATTGCTCAGTACTACCAACTTTGGTGTTGGTAGTACCGACACATGCTCAGTCTGGAAAAGAAAGAAATTGAGAAAGTCCGGTAGTACCAACTCTGCATGTCGATACTAGCGACCACATCATAGAATTTTGATTAAGATTTGATGAAGCAACTCAATACTATTGATGCACGGTCGGTAGTACCGACAACTTTCCAGGTGGTCGTAACAATTAAAGGAGTCAGTAGTACCGACACCTAGACAATAGTACCGACATGTTGAGATCAGGAAGATTTGAAGAAGGTGTTTAATCTGACTTAGGGGGCGTTCGTCCAGTCCTAATCATTACGTTCTATTCCATTGTATGCTAGTCGAGAGCCAGGAGAGGAGACAACAATATTTTGGACGATTTGGGCACTCCGGTGGGCAGATTTACAGCCGAAAGACAGCAAATCGCTCCGTTCGTCAGAGGGAGTCATCCACACCGGTTTCTCTAGGGGATTTCTTTATTTTTTTATGTTTCCCACATTTTTCTTCTCCTCTCCTATGCACTTGACTATGGAAATCATGTGGAGTTAATCCTCTTATTCTTTAGGACTCGGGATCGTAGCCCGGTTACTCATTGTAATTGGCTTTTATGTATTAATATACAATTTTCTCTTAATCTCTGGACATATTTCTACGAGAGTATCATAAATTGTCTATGCTTGATCATCATAGGTAGTTTAATAGACCGTATTTGAAATTTTAAGCAAGTTTAGGGTTTAGCATTTTTTGTCCCCATCTGAAATTGACCCGAACCTGAAGAACCCAAATTGGGGTCGGGTCCGGGTTTGGAGTTTACACCCGAATTGACCCGATTGACTCAAAATTCAGATTTATATTTTCAAATAAAACTACAAAAACTATACTTTAAGACACCAAATGGCTCATTAAATTACTAATCCATCAACTATGAAGTTTATTTTCACAATTCTACATGATTTTGTATTGATTTGTATGATTTGTTATACTAATTATATTATGAATTTATGTCTAAAACTCTCGAACAAACTAGCCTATCATATATGTTTCTCAATCACATTGTATGTTTATCACAATGAATTTTGTTAATTACACTTGGGTATTATCAATGACTATACTAACCATAGTATTTTTTAAAATTAATTATTTTGGTGTTAGATTTAAGGATATCGACCCGAAAGGGTTTCGACCGGAAAATCTATTTTTTGCAAATTTAAAATCTAGCCAAAAAAGTATTGACCGAAAGTAAAACCTGCTCAACCTGATTGCCACCCCTAAGCCCAGCAGCTATCGATCGTGAGGTGGCGCGTGCGTACTAATCCTTCCGAGCCTTTTCGATTTTTAACTTTGATTCCATTATCCTTTCCTGTGGGGTTTAAAGGAACTAACGGATCCAATAGTTTTTCCTTGCAAGGTTTTCGGTTCAAACTTTCTATTATTAAATTCGATTGGATATATGGTGCATATATTCGGTCCTACCTAGAATATAGACCCTGTACCATTGAATTTAATAATGTACATATAACAAAATTCTCTGGCAATTTCTATTTCCTGACGAGAGTGCCGCAGAATTCGATGGAATTTCACCATAATTAAGAGAAGAAAAAAAAAACTCACCGTTTGGTTGTTCTCCAATCTTCGTTCAATACTTTGACGAATAGTTGGCCATGAAATTGAGGCGGCGAGACGAGCCCGGTATTTTGTTGGCATCTATTATCATCGAGAGAGGAAGGACACAATGTTCATCATAGCAAATATCTCAACACGTCGCTTTGTATTTATTAATTGGAAAAAGATAATAAATAGTGTTTATTAATAAATGAGAAAAACCACGCCATCTCCAGCTACCTTAGGATATTTACATGAGAAAGCAAGGACAGGCAGATTGTTGTGAGGAACCGTCCAATCCCGCTGATCCAGTTCGGGAAATGAAGCATGTATGTATGAATGCGTTACGTTAATTAGACAATTTGTAGCAGGCAGCACATGTTGAATGTTCGTTTGCTTGTCTTGACAAACTCGGCAAAGAAAACAAACGGCTGATGGAACCGGTCGACCGGTCACGCGACGGCAACCCCTGCACGTCGCGGAGGAAAGTAGCTGCTGCTGTGAACCCCAGCTCGGCTTCCGGGGACGGCATGGCTCCTGCTCCTCGAGTACGCCGCCGGCCTGGCGGCTGTGAATTCGGCCCCGTCATTCCCAAAGTCGGCCTCTTTGTCCTCGTCGATCCTCCACACGACGGCGCTCTGGCTCCTCTGAACCCCGTCGGGGCCGACTGCGGCCGGGAGGACACGCGTGGCCAGCATGCTCTGCGACGCGGCCCTGATGAGCTCGCTGTGGTCGTCCTCGGAAGAGCGGGACCTGGTGCTGTAGGAGCGCGGGATGGGCGGGTAGGTTGCCCCCATGGAGAACCCACCGGCCATGGCGACGCTGGAGCCGGCGCACTGCGTCATGCCGCGCTCGTAGGAGTCGCGGATCGCCCGGAGCACGCGGACGGGGGCCTTGAGGACGGCGCGGAGCCATGCGAGCTTGAGGCCGTGGTGGTTCTTCTTGACGGTGGGCTTGGCGGTGCCGTTAGGGAGAGGGTCCTGGTGCTGCGTGACTGGAGTGGGGCTAGCTGTGGTTGGGGGATGATCCTCATGCTTGGTGGCCAGAATGGGGTTGTCGGTGTTTAGAGGAGGTTCTTTGTGTGGGGCGTGGGTAGCGGTGGCGGCCGCAGTGGCCTGGGAATCGCCGGAATTGATAGGAGGGAAGTGGTCTTGAGCCATTTGATAGGTGTATGAGCACGATCAGCAATAATGAATCAACCTCGAGAGGAGGAAACCGGAGTAGCTGAATCTAAGATGGATTGGCACCGGAGCGGGGCAAACAAGAGGAATTCTCGTTTGGGCCGTGAATCCTGATCTGCAACGATGGCGGAAGGAAGGAGTCGACTGGTTTGACTGGCGGGCGTGTTGTCGGAGGAGCAGAGGAAGCAAGTAGCCGAGAAAACAGGGACAAGTTGAGAAGCTGGGGAGCCCATCCATTCTTTTTTTATATTAAGAAAACCCTCCAGTTAGTCTTTCGAACGGTAAAGCTGACGCTGCCGAATGCTCGCGACATTTCACCGAATTTTCTATGGGCGTTGGAAACCCGACTTCCGCAAGGGATAAGGGGCTATATGAGCTGTAATAATTAGGTATCAACAGCTCAACGTCGCGTATGCGCACGGTTGGGTTAACCCGAAGCCGAGGTAAGATTGATAACGATTAACGGCAACATCTGCCGTGGATAAGTGTTATGCTACAGTCGTATAACTGAGACAGAGGGTCAACCAAGTAAACCACGCGATCAGGCCAACGTACGTCGTGTGTCTGAGTGACCATTTTCTGACCCCTGGGAGGACAGGTTTTGGACATCAGTGCTTAAAATAAGATTATGTCCGTTTCGGGTACTAAGTCAGTCTCAAATATGAACAGTGAGACACATTCATATATGTATAATAATCATTTGAATTTATCATTTACATAATGGAATGTGTTGTAGCTGCTGTTGAATTTCAAAGTAAAAACATTTAGTCCCACATTGCTTACTTTGGAGACTTCCTTTAAAATAAGATTATGTCCGTTTCAGGTACTAAGTCAGTCTCAAATGTGAACAGTGAGACACATTCATATATGTATAATAATTATTTGAATTTATCATTTACATAATGGAATGTGTTGTGGCTGTTGTTGAATTTCAAAGCAAAAACATTTAGTCCCACATTGCTTACTTTGGAGACTTCCCTCCTATTCATATGTCCATGTAATATTTGAGGAATAAAATTGGATGTGGGCTTCGCACGAGTATGGTGGGGCAGCCCAAGTGGGTTTGGGCCGGTCTGGTCCGGAAACTGTTTAATCGGACGTGTCGGCGCACGTCGCATCCCACGCGCAGAGGGGTACAGAACCGGCCTCCTGGAGTCCCTTGTGCGGGCGCGGCCCCGGCAAAGTTTTACCGTATGCTACACACGGGTTTATCCACATGTGTCGTATCTCTTGGCGGTTTTTTTTCCAGGGAAACACAGAAGTTAGAGAAGATATTCAGGTTGGGGAATTTTTAGTATCAGAAACCACGGCGGTTTAGTTGCGTGGCAACCGCTGGCCAATGTCTCTTCTGTTGGCAACTGTTTGCATCCGTTGATCCATCTCTGAGTTTCTATAAAACCAAACATCTTCCTTTGTTTTTTCGTATGCACAATAAAAACACCAAACATTGTCTTTCTGTTCGTTGTTTTTTCCGATGCCGCCAACTCCGATGATCGATGGAAGAACGATCAAAGACCTTTCGCCTGAGGAGGGATTTGTGAGTGCACGCTTCGCTCCTCTTGTTGTTGTATCCTGGGAGGGTTCGTGGATTACTACTGCACGGACGTTTGTCATTGAGTAAGGCGGAAATACTCTTAAGGATAGTGCATTTCTGCACGCCTCAACATTCTGATATTTTCTTCTTGTTTACATTGCGTCTGTTTATTACCACTGTAGAGTAACAATCTTAAGAGTATATATTGTTTCTACGATGGTTAACAACATGGAAGGCTTCGAAACTCCTTTCACACCGGTAACGCCGTCTGCGTCAAACAACTAAGTTGTTACTGATTTGACAATGTCGCAAACTCCTCTTCCTGATGTTTGTAAAATTGAAACGTTTGACGGTGTTCATTACAGTGATGGCAATAAAAGATTTTCACTGCATTAGAAGTATCGAATGTTGCATTTGCTTTATCCCACCGAAACCTGAATCTGATTATGTTGAATGGGAAAAGGCAAATCATATTTTTCGTCATGTTATTTTAAGTATTATTTCTAACCAACTTTTTGATGCATACTTCCCTGTTAAAATTGTTTCTGAAATATGGGAAAGTATAAACAAGAAATATGTTTTAGAAGAGGCTTCTACGCAGAAGTTCACACTTACAAATTTTCTGGAATTTTGCATGTCTGATGACAAAGATATAATCACTCAAATTCATGATTTTTAGATTTTACTCGATGATTTGAAAAACGAAAAGATAGATCTTCCGGAATCATTTATCGTTGGTAGTTTAATTGAAAAACTTCCCAGTTCTTGGAAGAATTATAAGAACAATTTAAAACATAAACGTAAGACGATGTCTCTGGATGATGTGATCATACACATCTGAGTGGAAGATAAAAATCGTATAAGAGAAAAATATGATATGAATAAGGAACTACTTTCTTCCACAAACTTTGTTAACACTGATGTCAAATAAAATAATAAATCTTCTGATCATGCTAAAAATCGTTGGAAGAAGAAAAAGGATAAAAGAAACAACCATAAAAATAAAGGCCGCAAAGACATAGATAAAAATAATGTTTTTTGTTATGTATGTGACAAACCTGGTCATACTTCTCCTAAATACAGGCATAGGAAGAAGAAGTAATCCATGATTCGAAGGAACCTTCAACCAACCTTATTACTGAGGACGTGTTTGTGGCATTTGTCAGCATTGACAACATGGGATCATTGACTCAGGGGCTAGTCGCCACATCAGTGGCAACATAGATGCCTTCGTGACTTTCACTGAAGTGGGACAGGAGGAACACTATGTTGTCATGGGCAACTCCACTGCTACTCCTGTGACCGGAAAGGGCAATGTCATGATCAAGATGACTTCTGGAAAAATTCTGCTGATCAAAGATGTGTTGTTTGTCCCAGATATTCGTGTGAATTTAATTTCCGCCTCTCAACTTGTAAAGTTTGGGGTGAAAGTGTCCTTTGAATCAAAGGTCATTCTCTCCAAGTTTGGAGACTACATAGGCATGGGATACTACTAAAATGGCCTTTTTATGTTGAATGTACCAAACTCTACTGATAATGAAATAAGTCTTTATGCTTATATCGTTGATTCTTTTAATGCATGGCACAATATATTAGGACATGTTAATTTTAAATATTTATAACGCATGAAATTTTTAGGTTTACTAAAGGATATTAAAATAATAAATGTCAAATATATGTTGAAACTAAATCTACCAAGAAACTATGTCCTCAAATTTCACAAAGAAAATTTGAATTACTAGAATTAGTACACACCGATCTTGGAGATTTAAAAGGAAATCTATGTAGAGGTGGGAAACGTTTCTATATTATTTTTTAGATAATTTCTCACGATATACAAAATTATATTTACTACATTCAAAGGATGAAGCTTTTGGAATGTTTGTTAAATATAAAACAAAAGTAGAGAATCAACTTACTAAGAAAATAAAATGTCTTTGCTCAGATAGGGGTGGTGAATATGATTGTTCTCATTTTAATGATTTTTGTGTAAACCATGATATTATACATGAATACATACCTCTATATTCGCCTCAATCAAATGGAATTGCTGAACGAAAAAATAGAACTCTAAAAGAAATGATGAATTCTATTTTAATCAATTCAGGCACACCCAACAACTTGTGGGGGGGAAGCGATATTGTCATCTTGTTTTCTTCAAAATCGCATCCCTAGTAAAAAGACAAATAAGACACCATATGAATTATGGAAAGGATATCCTCCTAATTTGAAATATCTCAAAGTGTGGGGGTGTCTAGCTAAAGTCCTACTAACTGAGCCTACGAAACGAAAATTGGGATCTAGAACTCTAGATGGTGTTTTTATAGGTTATGCTCAAAATAGTGCCGCATACAGATTCTTGGTTATTAGAAGTAGCAACAGTGTTGTAGAACCTAATACTATTGTTGAATCTAAAAATGCAGAATTTTTTTGAGCATATCTTTCCTATGAAAACTCCCCTAGAAAATTTATCTAATCCTTCAAATGAAATTTTAGAGAATATCCCAACTACATCAAATTCTAATGATGATTTAGAACCTAATGATATAGAACCTAGAATATCCACTAGGATGAGGAAGGAAAAGAATCTTAGTGATGATTTCTATTCCTTTATAGTGGATAATGACCTTCAATCTTACAATGATGCTATTAATTCAACTTATTCCTCTTTATAGAAGGAAGCAATTAATAGTGAGATTGAATCTATATTATCTAATCATACATGGGAACTAGTGGAACTTCCACCAGGTATTAAACCCATAGGATGTAAATGGATATTTAAAAGAAAATTGAAAACATATGGGACTGTAGATAAATACAAAGCTCGTTTGGTTGCCAAGGGATATAAACAACAAAAGGATATTGACTATTTTGATACCTTTGCTCATGTTACTAGAATATCTTCAATCGGGATTTTAATTGCTTTGGCATCTATTAAGAAATTAATTATACATCAAATGGATGTTAAAATTGCTTTCTTAAATAGAGATTTGGATGAAAAAAATTATATGGATCAGCCTGAAGGTTATGTAGTTTCGGGAAAAGAACATATGGTATGTAGACTAATCAAATCTCTCTATGGCTTGAAACAAGCACCTAAACATTGGCATGAGAAATTTGATAAGGTAATTGTATCATATGGATTCCATATAAATGAAGGAGATAAATGTATATATTCTAAAGTCGATAACCAAGGTCGTGTTATTATATGTCTCTATGTAGATGACATGCTTATTTTTGGCACTAATATTGATATTATAAATAGTATGAAAGGCTTCTTGGCTTCTAATTTTGACATGAAAGATATGGGTGAAGCATATGTAATCTTAGGAATTAAACTCCTTAAACATGATGATTACATCATGCTATCCCAAGAACATTATGTTGAGAAAATTCTCAAAAGGTTTTTAATGTTTGATTGTAAGCCAGTAAGTACACATTTTAATTCAAATTGCCATCTTAAGAAAAATAAAAGTACTAGTGTTCAACAAGTCAAATATGCACAAGTAATTGGAAGCCTGATGTACTTAATGAATTGTACTCGTCCAGATCTAGCATATGCAGTGGGGAGATAAGTAGATATACCCAAAATCCTAACAAGGATCATTGGGATGCTCTACATAGGGTTTTAAGATACCTTAAAGGCACAATTAATCATTGATTGATTTTTTATGGATCTCCAACTGTGCTAGAAGGATATTGTGATGCCAATTAGATTTCTGGTTCAGATGAATTGAAATCTACAAGTGGTTACATCTTCACTATGATTGGAGGTTTTGTGTCTTGGAAATCCTCCAACCAAACATGTATAGCTAGTTCCACTATGAAATCTGAGTTCATTGCCTTAGAAAAGGCTAGAACTGAAGCTGAATGGCTAAGACATGTTCTAATGGATCTTCCCATTTGGGAGAAACCTTCTCCACCAATGTTTATACAACGTGATAATCAAGCTGCCATAGCAAGAGCTAAAAACAAAGCCTATAATGGGAAGAGTAGACATATTCGTCTACGTCACAATATTGTGAGGCAGCTTGTATGTGATAGCATAATCCCAATGGATTATGTAAAGTCAGAATTAAATTTGGTCGATCCTCTGACAAAGCCATTAAGTCAAAGACTGGTGAGCGATACATCGAGGAGAATGGGATTATGCCCATACCAGAAGTCGAAGTGATGGACACCCAACCTTCATGAACGGTGAACCCGGGAAGAAGGTTCAATGGGAAAAATTAAGTCACTAGAGGACTCAATGTGTTGTAATAAATGTATCTCATTCTTATGATGTAAATAACAATTTGCAATGTTTCAGTTGAATATATTTCTTAATGGATTTTGTAACCATTAATGGTGGTGTATATACTGCAATATATGCTTGATGAAAGTCCAACTATATGAGTGTGGAGTGAGACCGCTCCTGTTGAGATTCAGGCAGATCTCTAGAGCATTCATGAATATTCCCAGTAGGCGCATGGCCTAAACGCGCCAATCTGTAAGAAAGGTAATTGATTTTATGAGTGTCATGTGAGTAATGTACCTCTAATCAGGTAAAAGAGGAATTGGTTCAAGAACATAGTTCCATCAATCTTCTACAGATTACGTACATCAACTATATGCTTTAGTTCAAAGAACTCAGTTCTACCAAAGCTTATGCATGCTATTTGTTTAAGTTCTTCCAGTGGTCAACTCGATTTTTAGTTTGGTTTTGTTTTGAAATAATGGGGGATTGTTGTGGTTGCTGCTGTATTTCAAAGCAAAAGCCTTTAGTCCCACATTGCTTGCTTTGGAGACTTCCCTCCTATTCATATATGGCTGCTAGTCCATGTAATATTTGAGGAATAAAGTAGGATGTGGGCTTCGCACGAGCATGATGGGGCAGCCCAAGTGGGTTTGGGTCGGTCCGGTCCGGAAACCGTTTAATCGGGCACGTCAGCGCACGTCGCATCCGCGCGCAGGGGGGTGCAAATCCGGTCTCCTGGAGCTCCTAGTGCGGGCATGGCCCCAGCAAAGTTTTGCCGTATGCTACACTCGGGTTTATCCACATGTGTCGCATCTCTTGGTGGTGCAGTTGTGTGGAAACCGCTGTCGATGTCTCTTGGGTTGGCAACCGCTTGCATCCGTTGATCCATCTATGAGTTTCTATAAAACCAAATACCTTCCTTTGTTTTTTTGTACGCACAATAGAAATACCAAACGTTGTCTTTCTGTTCGTTATTTTTTCCGCTGCCGCCAACTCCGATGATCGCTGGAAAAACGATCAAAGATCTTTCGCCTGAGGAGGGATTTGTGAGTGCACGCTTTGCTCCTCTTGTTGTTGTATCATAGGAGGGTATCCGCCGTGGATTACTGTTGCACCGACGTTCGTCGTTGAGTAAGACAGCCTCAACAGTCTGGTATTTTCTTCTTATTTACATTTCGTCTGTTTATTACCACTGTAGATCAACAGAATGTACTATCAGAGAGTGATTCACATACATTTAATCCAATCAATAAATGAGAGAGAGGGTCAAGTAAGTAAAGTTGGAGATCGGGCCTTCTGACCTAAGTGAGAATAGCTTTTGGACGTCAGTGCTTTAAATAAGATAATGTCCACTAAGTCGGTCTCATATGTGAACAGTGACTCATTCATATACGTATAATAATCATTTGAATATATCAGTTACATAATGGAATGTGCAAAACGAGAATGATCATCATACATTGAATTAAAAAAAATGATGAACCAACGGCCAACAAAAGGGGAATGTATATATTAACAAATACAGGATCTTTGATGACGACGCTGATATGTACAGGTTAGGAACAACAAGAGATTCTTCAGGAACAAACCGTATGCAATAATTCAATGACAAACAGGATCCTTGATGTTGAATGGGACACCCTAATCTCAGACTTAGTCTTCGGACTTCCTGAACAGTGTGAATTGTGCCTCAGGCCAGCGTCAACAAAACACGCACGTGGATGTCGTTTAAGGGGAACCTTCTCTCTACTTTTACTAGACTAAAACCCGTGCTACGCACGGACGTGAGAACAATCAATTATCTTACAAGTATGGCTTGTATCTAAACATTAGCATCTGAAGGTATAATTGAGAACAAATAATTCTTATACATGTAGCCATTGCTCCAATCGTATGAAATAACTGGAAAATGACACATTAATTTTAATTTAAACAGAAACAATGAATGTAACCCGGGCTATGCACGCGTGCGTTGTGGTAGCTGTGTAAGTGCATTGCAAATAATGTCATATGGTTGTCAATAAGTGACTATGCTGACTATGTCATGGATGGAGAACTGTAAAATTCAGTATAAACGATATGTAAAAACTGTCACAGCCACAAGATAGCAGGATACAAATTGCATTACAGACAATTTATGTTAATCGAACTTTTTTGTGCTAAGAATAATCATCATGCGAAGGACTTTAATTTAACGCTTTAAATAAACTAAAGTGTGGTGCTAATATATCATATTATAATAATATTTGTTTGATTACATCCAAAATACAGCCCTCGTTTTTTTTTCACAGCCAAAAGTTGGACATGACCTTCAGAAGGCAGTCTTTTGTAAAGCAATTTACTGTTCACGGATTTAGCCATAAGGAACCATCGGACTCATGTTTCCATGTCCACCGATGTCTCCAGCTCCTTGATTTCTTTAACATTTCAGCAACAAACCTTACTGGTTCAGCTACCTATCACCTCTGTTTTCGATCCTCACTAATAGAGTGCTAGGAGGAATGCACGCTTAATACTGAACAGAAAGTACAGACTACTTTTACAGGCGGACAAGATCCTTTCGATGTAAATATTGAGTTTATATGCATTTAATTTGGTGTGATACTCGGTTTGCTGGATGTGTCTTTCTCGCTGGCAGTTTCATTCTCGAGGGGATGCTTCTTTTTATCCTGCAAGTTTTATCTATAATAAGAAATGCATATTTAGAAATTTGTAATGGCATTATGAATACATAACATTAAGAAGATGTTGTAAATACTTGTATGAAATATATTGTCTTGGCAGCTAATCTGAAAAAGAAGGCAATATTGCAATTATATAGCTTAATCATATTATCTTTTAAGTAGTTTGTTGACATTGCTATGTAAAGTACTTTAGCTTCTCTGTTTCCAAAATATGTAGCCAAAGAAATTCATTACATCTCTATAAAAGAATGTCCAACATAAAAAGGTACATGTGTTAATAAACATACATATATATCTGACATAAGAATGTACTACATATTAGTAGTCATAGTTATATATTCAATTTACATGGCTGGAATTATTTAACTCCGATTATCATGTCGTACCAATCAAAATGGAAAGTACCATGCTTGGGATAGAACTGGGACTGGAAATCCATCACATGTCTATTTTGATACACGTAGGAACTAATAGCAGAAGCTTGCAGCACGGAGACAGGCACACACTCTGTTATGATTTAATGATGTTAATATGTAATCTGAATGCTACTGTGTATGAATAAGTAATTATAATGACAGATTAATATTAGGGGATTGAATAGCAAAGAAGCTGCTATGTGGAGGTCATATTAAAGATTTATTTACTGATCTACCTCGTTTGATTTTGCAGTAAAAAATATGTTTACTAATTTATTCACTGTATAAAATGTTAAGTTGTTGTATTAATTTCCATTAATCTCAATTTTGACGATTTCTTTTGCTATTTTTTTATGTAGTCTGTCAAATATACAAAAGGACAATAGAAAAAAAATAGTATAATGAACAAATAAAATGTATCCCCGTTATGTGCAATTGAGATGTCACTTCCGTTTGTTGAACCACCTGGTCATTCACATACTTAGGAACACTCGTATGAATGTCAATCTTGTTCTCATAAAAACGTTTATGAGAACTAAAAGGTTCAGTAAAACTTGAAATAGGAAAATTCATTATTGCTAACTAAAAGTAGTTAGTAAACAAAGATGAGCTTTGTGATAATGTTATGTAAGAAAGATGAGCTCTATGAGAATGTTATGTATAACATTTTGTAGAGTCCAATTTACTGAAATTGCGAAGGACCAATAATGACTGAATAGTGGAACATTTATGTACCGGTCAAAATTTACTTCCTTGTTCCATTAAAGAAAAAGACGGTCAACATGATTAGTAGGTTCATTTCAGAAGGTAGCTTGACTTTCCTATATTGACTTATCAAAATAAAGTTGTGCCTTTGATCTAAAAATGAAGATCATTTGTAAGTTAAATTAATGTTAATAATAAGTTCTATATAAATTGTATCAGACTATAAGAAGTATTGAAATGAATTACTGAATTTTTCATATTAAACATCGTGACTCTAAAAAATAGCTTTTGATAAATATATTCGTTTGAGGTTATACATGTATATGTCTTGGTATTATGTTCTTACTGTTTTATGGATAATATATATACTTTAATATAAAGGTTGTTTTTGTATAGGTTTATAGTATAAATTGAGGTACATTTAAATTTTTATATAAAAAAAGATTTAGAATCAGAAGAGTGATAATGTTGTGAGTAGAATGATGTATATTTGTACTGCTTTCATTTCAATGTATAGGAAAATGATACGATGAATAATAGACTTTTAAGATTGTATTCTATTTTCCCATAATTTTTTTGAGAGAAGTTGTAGTATGAAAAAGAGAGGTGAAATATCAATAATCATTATCATTTTATTCCTTATGAATGTAGTAGAACATAAGATGAAATTTTTATTCTAAAAACATACACTTTTATTTATAGAGTTTTTTTTAGTATGGAAGTCAAGTGTTGTGTAATATGTTCTTAATCAAGACATATTTGTGAAAACCAATATCACTGATATTTATGTATGTTGATCATCTTTTATTGTTGTTTATGTGAAATGATGTGAAGCTTATTTATTAATTTTTGTTAGAGAAACTGTAACAAACATGAAAATTTGGTGTAATAGGTTATATTTTCATTTTCTTCATATGAATGTTTATGTGGCATTGTCACTTGCGAACTCTTTAACATCTAAATTTTAGCAAAGCTAGTTGGTTGTAAAGAGTGATATGAATATATTCTTAAGAAGAGAAAGCATATATGAATTTTAGAATGTCTATCTCTTATGAAATTTGCAAATTATACTTAAATAATGACCAATTAATATTTAAAAATGATTATTTTAAAGATACAATTTCTTAAAATGATTATATAGGAAAAAGTACATATAAACAATTATAATAACAAGAATAAAGTTTTTAAATTAAAAGGCATATCTAAAGACAATATCTTTTTCATATGAGCTCCCTTTAGATGATAAAAAGTAACATGGAACATTTACGTACCAGTCAAAATTTACTCCCTTGTTCCACTAAAGAAAAAGACGGTCAACATGATTAGTAGGTTCCTTTCAGAAGGTAGCTTGACTTTCCTATATTGACTTATCAAAATAAATTCGTGCCTTTGATGTAAAAATGAAGATCATTTGTAAGTTAAATTAATGTTAATAATAAGTTCTATATAAATTGTATCAGACTATAAGAAGTATTGAAATAAATTACTGAATTTTTCATATTAAACATCATGACTCTAAAAAATAGCTTTTGATAAATTCATTTGTTTGAGGTTATACATGTATGTGTCTTGGTATTATGTTCTTAGTGTTTTATGGATAATATATACACTTTAATATAAAGGTTGTTTTTGTATAGGTTTATAGTATAAATTGTGGTACATTTAAATTTCTATATAAAAAAAGATTTAGAATCAGAAGTGTGATAATGTTGTGAGTAGAATGATGTATATTTGTATTGCTTTCATTTCAACGTATAGGAAAAGGATACGATGAATAATAGATTTTTAAAATTTTATTATTTTTCCCACAATTTTTTTGAGAGAAGTTGTAGTATGAAAGAGAGATGTGAAATATCAATAATCATTATCATTTTATTCATTATGAGTGTAAGATTCTTAGTGTAGAACATAAGATGAAATATTTATTCTAAAAACATACACTTTTTTTATAGATTTTTTTAGTATGGAAGTCAAGTGTTGTGTAATATGTTCTTAATTAAAACATGTTTGTGAAAACCAACATCACTGATATTTATGTATGTTGATCATCTTTTATTACTGTATATGTGAAATGATGTGAAGCTTATTTGTTAATTTTTGTTAGAGAAACTATAACAAACATGAAAATTTGGTGTAATAAGTTATATTTTCATTTTCTTTGTATGAGTGTTCATGTGGCATCATCAGTTGCGAACTCTTTAACATCTAAATTTCAACAAAGCTAGTTGGTTGTAAAGAGTGATATGAATATTTTCTTAAGAAGAAAAAAGTGTATATGAATTTTAGAATGTCTATCTTT
Source organism: Alisma plantago-aquatica (assembly GCA_963693085.1). NCBI lineage: Eukaryota > Viridiplantae > Streptophyta > Magnoliopsida > Alismatales > Alismataceae > Alisma > Alisma plantago-aquatica. The sequence goes on along the minus strand of OY856414.1, from coordinate 895,830,010 downwards.
TATGAAGTTTGCTAATTATACTTAAATAATGACCATTTAATATTTTAAAAAATAATGATTATTTTAAAGATACAATTTCTTAAAACGATTATATAGGGAAAAAGTACATAAAAACAATTATAATAAAAGGAATACATTTTTTAAATTAAAAGGCATACTTAAAGACAATCCCTTTAGATGACAAAAAGTAATATCTTCATGTAGTAGGAGATTTTTCATAGCTATATATGCATGCATACATGTATACATATATGTGCATTGTGATAGTAACTTCATTCAAAAAGTATTATTCTTGCATAATAAAGTGATGATGATATGAGAATATGTTTTACTTTTTATCATGTAAATTGTTCTTTAAGAATGAGTATTTTGTAAATTAAAAAGCAATTATTTAGCATGTTTTACCTTATACCAGAGTGTCATTTGTTTTTCCATTGATCAAAAGAAGTGACTGTAAAGTCCCCATTCATTGTGTAGCGTTGGTTCTCTCTACTCAATCATAACTAAAAAGTAAATATTTTTCCAACTGGTTCCTCAAATATTTTTTCAATGACATTTTGGCTTTCATCCTAACAAAATATTCATTAGTAACATATGTTACTTGATTTAGCTCTATATTTGATAATAATTATTTGTGTAGATGTTATTATGCTAAAGTATCAATTAACCTCAGTGAAGTTTTGCAATAGTCTTTCAGTGGTGACACATAGGAATGAATTTGCATTTTCTCCAAATAGAGTAACGTATGCGTCTCCACTTTGATCAAAGATCTTGGCTTTTATTTTCAACCTAATACGAAACATTTTTTATAGATATACATGTTTGTTGGAATATTGTATGTCAAATGAGTGTACATTAATGACATTACCTTATTATTGGAACACAATCAATAACACCGCAATGATAGCATCTTGTACTTTCTATTGCTAATTTGTACTTCTTTGAGCATGATTGGCAGCAATCATAAAATATTTCATCTTTAGAAGATACATTTGCAACTGTGCCTTTTATTGTGAAGTAAAGAGGTTGTAAATAAAAAATAAAAATAAATTCAATCTAGGAGTTTAAGACATGAATATAGGAGTTTGAAATAGTAATTTTATTAAATTATATAATTACTTTATCAATGATAGATTTTGCATGAAGAACAACGTCACTAATAGTTACAAATTCAGTGCTTCTCTCCATTTGTTTGTTGCTATATATACGGATTGATGTTGAAAGTTCATCCTTCAATTTATCTTTAGAAAACCTACAACATGTAAGATAATTAGAAAGGCACTATAAATTATATTATTTTCTTTGTTTTTGAAATATGAGTATTTGTTTGACACTATGAATCATTACTAACCACTTTTTTAGTTTTTCAATTTCATTAAGGCCAGTTGGTTCTATATAGAGATCTGAATAATCAGTGCTTGCAATGCAGTACTCATCTATGAAGGGAAATTTTGTTAGGAATATATTTATTAGAATGAAAATGAAGTTATATATTGTTATGTACCATTGTATGTATCAATTTTGAATTTCGTTGCAAGAAGAATTAATCGGATGCAGCAATTACTATGTCACAAATGAATACACATTATTTACATTAGAAACACATATTTATTTAAGGTAATCATTATAAATCACGTTTGATCTACAATATGGAGACTGATACGGGAGTTTCTCGACATTGTTCTTGATTCTAATTTCCAGATAATTCCAATCACATCTAATAAAGAAAATAGTTAAGTTTGTATATAATAAGCATCAAACAATATTATAATTTAATAACTTACTAATTAAAGCTCGATTTTTAGGTTTCAATGAGCTTATTTCATCCAAATGGTATGATGTGGTATTTAGAATATGGCATTGTTTGATCATCTTGCACCTTAATACCAATTGAGCGGTCATTGATAAATATGATAAAATTATGAGGCACAATCTGAAAGTCAAATTGGAGTTTTCTAATGCTTACAGATTTCAACACCAAAGTATTACCTATAGTAAGCAACAGATCCCATTTAGTTGGATTTGAATGAACAATTCTTGCTTGCATTTCATCACCCTAGAGAAATTCACATTTGCTTGTAAAATATATAGGTAATGTTAAAATAACATAATGCAAAGTAAATTAAAAAATACCTCAGAATCTATGAAAATAACTACAAATGACTCCATTTTTTCAGTTGTTTTGTCAATTGTTCGTCTCCATTTGTTTGCAACACGAACAAAAAGTACTACTTCGTATTGATTTGGATGTATCATACGAAATAAAGATGGCTTGCATCCTTGTAAGACAACATGTAATGATTTCTTCATCTCTTCTATATAAATTTTTATATATAAGATCATAATTTCATTTGTAATGACTAACCAAAATGATGGTAATATATTGTACCATCTTGTGGAGGCATAGAAGTCTTTTTTGAAGTTATTAAATAAAATTGATCATATGGAATTTTTAGTTTTTTAATATCTCCACTTGGTTTATCAGTTTCAAATTCTACAATTCTTTTAGATAGAACCAATTCTTTTACTGGTGTTTTAGGACTAATTTCTTTGAGATTGGAACTCTCTGTACCTGCAAATTATTGTTTAAAAAATTATTTACAAATTAGATTAAAATGAATAAGGTGTGTGATTCATTTGATTGTTTTTTTATCATATGACATTTGGTTTTTCTTGATGTTGTGTGTTATCTTACCTTTTGGAATATCATAAGTTGATTTCTTGATTTTGAAATCACTCATAGTTTGTATTTCATCATCTGTAGGGAAAAAAAAGTAATGATTAGAATCATATAAAGAAAAAAGTAATTAATCCAAATTTTGAATGATGAATCTAGATTTTTTACCTTTTAAAGTATCATCATCTACTTTGAAAGTGTGTTTATCATCCATACTTTGATGTGAATCTCCTATGGATAGAATAAAATCAAAGATAAGAATAATACATTCAAAAAGGAAGTTTTTAGTTGGATATGTGACTGAAAAAATTTCACAATATATAACAAAATAAATGATTTCATAATCAATAATAATAAGGATGTAATTTAATATGATATGATTACCTATATTAAATTATGGCTATTTATCTATAAGACTTTGTAATATTTCTTTGTAGACTACATTTTTTGTAAAAAAAAATTGGTATTCCATTGCAATTGCATGTCATAATTTTCAAACCTTCTCTTGATGTAACTCGAGAAATGAAAACATATAGTTGTCCATGAGAAAAATAGGTGTTTTTAAATATAGCCCAACAGATTGTAAGGTTTATCCTTGACTTTTATTTATAGTCATAGCAAAGGCTAATCTGATAGGAAATTGTCTTCTTTTCAAAATAAATGGTGCTCCAGTTTTCTTTTCCGTGAAAGTAATACGGGGGATATAAACATGATCACTGATATGACTTCTTGTAATAATTTTATCATCGAAAACATGAAGGCTAATCATTCTTACTATTAATCTAGTTCAATTGCAAAGTCTGATTGATTGATCTATGTTCCGAATAAGCATAATTAGAGCTCTGACCTTGAATGATAGAGCGTGATTTGGAATACTTGAACATTTCAAAGAATGTAAATATTCGTCAGAATATAAAGTGTGATCAATTGTTTTGCTATTATCAAGTGTCTCTACACTGTCAAAACTATAACATAAGGATGAAATTCCTAGTAAACAATCTAACAACAAACAATTTAAATCATCAACTTCATCATTTCTAGATGCAAGTATAGCATACATTTTAAAGTAGTTTGGATATGTATGCTTCACATCAAAATTTGGATAAGTATTTTCAATTAAAGTTTGTATAGTGGTTGGCTCATTTAGCAATAGTTCTTGAGGTAATTCAATCCAATTATCATGATATTCATCATTTACATGTACATATGGAATGTTACCATCACCTACTTTTAGCAACCATTCAATAAAAAAATGTCTGTTATCATTAAAGTTTGTACTTATATATTCAACACACATATTTGTTGACAATGCATAAATATGACATTGATTCCAAAGTTTAGATTGACTAATAGTTGCATTGGTAATATCAGATCATCCTCCTTTAGGTATAATAGGTAAAATTTGTCTGAAATCTCCACCTAAAACAACAGTTATGCCTCCAAATAAATGATCTTTTGAATTTTCTCTTACATGATGCATAATATCTTTTAAAGTTCTATCTAATGCTTCAAATGCATATCTACTCATCATAGGTGCTTCATCCCAAATTATCAACATTGTTTTTTGAATCAACTTAACTAAATTTCACTTCAATGGTATAGCGCATGTTGAGTTTTCATCCAATTCTAAGGGAATTTTAAATCTAGAATGAGTTGTGTGTCCACCTGGTAATAATAATGCTACAATTCCTAATAAAGCAACAACCAAAACTATTTTTCGATCGCTTCACAATTTTGCTGACAATGTATTCCACAAAAATGTTTTCCCCGTACCTCCACTACCACTCACAAAGAAAAATGAACCGATGGGAGAATAATATGATCAGATAATATCATTAAAAATTAGAATTTGTTTCATATTTAACTTCTTATATTTTTCATTAAATTCAGCACATAAATTTATATGATCATACATCAACTCTTCACGAATTAGTCTATTATCTGATAATCTTTCATCTAAGAGTATTGGCAATAGAAACCCAACAAAGTCTTTTAAAGACCTTACATTTTTGTTCAAGATTTCTTCAATATGTAGTAACACTTTGTTTTTCAAATCTGATTCATCATCTATTTCTTTTGGCATATTAGAATCAATAGGAATTCTATTTCTAAAATCATCAGTTAAATATTTCCATTGATCGTTCCATATCTTTGTTGGATTGTTTATTTCAGTGCATAGTAGTAGAGAACAAAATAAATGGTGTAGTTGTCAAGCTGTAGCCCATGTAATAGCATCAATGAAAGTGTATTCCCATTCAGACATATCTGATAACAAACCCATCTCATGACATGTTTCTTTAAAATTATTACATAGATGACCATTTACTATTTTTAATTATGTATAATTTTTTGCACCAGGAACTTTACATAGTAACAATCTTAAGTAATACAATTCTCCAACACATGGATTAACATAGGGTAGTCGGCCAATTGAAAAAACACCCTTACGTATTGACCAAAATTTTTTATTACTATCCCATGTTCATTGTTGTGGAAATTCTACATATGTCAAATTTCTAGAAATATTTGTTTTTGTATTTATTTCAAACCATTCAGTCAACATAGTCTTTTCAACAAATGGTTGTTTCATTACACTTTCAATTTGTTCATCATCTATGAAAGTTACATGATTTTCATTAGGTAAATGTATATCTAAACGTAAGACAGAAGGACTACGGTGATGAATATGGAAATCAAATATTCTCCATGATGCTTCAGAAGCAGATATATATCGACAATTTAGATAGGCAGCTATCTCATCAACACTTGTGGCATTCCCATTTTGTACAACAGTGGTAGCTCTATCATGGCCTTTATGTAAGTATTTGTATAGATACTTAATAGCTTGTTCCTGATTACATATTTCTATATTTCTATGTGCGTCATATTTATTTAACAACTGAATATTATGAGGTACAATCCAACGATTATCTATGCTTACTGAGTTCAAAGTGAATTGTCTCCCATTATTTCTTCTTCGGTATATTATATAACCATTTGAATCAAAAGTAGTTGTTTCGTTAAATTTTCTTGGATAGAATTTATTGTATCTTTTTTTAAACATACAAGGAGAGTTTTTATTGTAAACACCACAAGGACCATGAACCATACATTTGCAAACAGTTTCATATGCCAAAGGATCGATATGAATATCAGGTATCTCAGCTGAAATGATGCGGTCTACATGTTCTGTAGATCTAATTTTACTATGATGATCAAGAGTGATCAACAAATGCATGTGTGGTAGTCCTCATTTCTGGAACTCTATAACTGAAAGATCTAAATAAAAAAAACCATTTATTATATTATATAAATAAAATAATGACTATAAATATGTATACCTGCAATTACTTTTCCAAATAGTTGCTTCTTGATGATATCATCTTTTAATTGTTTTTGCTTAATATTAAATATTCTAGATACAATATCTGGTCGATCTTCACTTGATTTTCCACCAAAATGTTGGATATATTCATGTATTTCAGGCCATTTTGGATTACATGTGAATGTTATGAAAAGATCAGGTGGACCTGCCCATGCACATAAAGCCATTGCATCATGAAAATTTTGTTTCATATATCGTGGTCCTCCTATAAATGATGCCAGTAAGATAATAGATTTGCATATACTCAATGCATTATTAATTCCAGAAGAATATGAATCTTTGATATTAGCATATGTATCTACTCGGAATTTATCTTGATTGTTTTTATACCATGATAAACGATCATATTCAATGCAGGCATAAGCATCAACTATAAATTGTTGCAAAAGCCTTCCACTTCTAAGTAAAGCATTATTTTTTTCAGCATCACGATCATGCAATCAATATGAATAAAATTCTAGAATGCAGATTGTTTATCGTTTATGGTTATTTCCACTTTGATTACATCGAATCTCAGGTCTCCAACCATCCTCACCATATGGGAAAAGTAACGGATATTGCAATGGCATATAAGCAGGATGTTTTTCGCTAATTCTTTTTAATGTGTTATCTTTTAGACAGATAATAATGTCTCTACATTTAGAAATTCCCTCATCTCCACCAACAACTATTATTGCCAATTCATTCATAGTAGGTAACGAATATTGAGCATTAACATTGTTTCTGCTAGCAATCAAATGTAATGAAAGTTCATTAATAGAATTATTTTGTATCCACTGATTAACAGAATGAAATATCATAGCATAAGGATTTATATCATTAATCATTTTCTGCAATCTAATAATCATAGATTTATTCACTTTTGAGCATTCTTTATTATTTGAAAACACATTACACTTATTGATGTCTTCATGTTATGTATCATATACATAAAGTTGAGCATATAGAGGTTGATTACCATTACAAGGTAAAAGTGAACCAATAAGGTGATAAATTTGTCCATGAATTATAAAATTATAAGGACCTCTACCATCAATAATTGATGTGTCTTACAATACACCCATCGATGTGAAAGCAAAAGCATTATTGTATTGGCGAATGTATTTGTGATAATGTCTTCCTTCCTTAGAACTTCCTTTTAGTACAAGGTAAGAGGGGATAGAATCCAACATTGGTAATTTAAACTTTCCATCCCAACAACATGAATGAAAATGTGGAATTCGATCACCTTTTTTTTATAACTCTTTCTTCAAACCACATGTATGCACCACAATGTATGCAAATACATGAAGGAAATCATAAGTAATGTCGTTCTTTGAAATTTTCATATGTGTAACCCATCATTTATAATTAAATATTACTTTTATTTTAGTATATGTATATTTACATGGAAGTTACTTTGATCTATTTGTGGAATCCTAGCATCTCATAGATAACTCTGTAAATGCTTCTTACTTCTTTCATGATTACAACCACCTACAACCAATGTAAATATATTTATTACATTTATTTAGTGTTATTTATAATGAACTATTAACTTACATGTGAAAATTCTACAATAAGAAATGAATTGAAAAATTCTACTATTGAACATGCTTTGCGGATGGCTTTTGTACTAACAAAAATATGTAAATTTTAAAAATACAAACCTTGAGAAGATGAGCTTGACATGAGTGAAATTAACTTTTATCCTATTACAAAGAAATTCAAAACAATTAGTTAATTATAATGTTATTTTAGACTTTCTAGTCTTGTATGCAACTCTTACTCCCCACAACAATCAAGAGGTCAAAATTGTCATTTTTAAAGCACCAACTCAGACTTACATTAAAAATTAGTGCACATTCACATTTTAAATATATTTATTAACATGGGCATATGCATTTGGAAAAATCAATATTTAAATACTAAGATGACATAATAAGAGACATGATGTAGTTAGAAAAAAGAGAGTTACTGGTATAGTTCCCGAAACTACATTATTTGTTTGGGTTGTAGTCTTTACTTCCATAATTAGAAAATTCCAAGGACCTTATGATAAAATATATAGGATATGATCTACCCCTACCAGCTGAAATGCTTGTTGTGATGGCTATTTGTACAGAATGTGCATGTCAGATTACTTCTAAAGTTAAAATAAACTGCAAACGACACAAAACTTGTTCTCATTAAACATTATCATGTTACCCAAAATAACACAAATGGCATGACAAGTAAAGAAAATTAACCTATCTTTGCCTACCATGACAATTGAGCATGTTAACAATTTATTTAATACCACCATTTCTGAACACACAAGCATCCCATTTTGACCATTGATGGTGCTCTATTTCATTGGTTCTACTCTTATAAAAGAAAGCTGAATTTAATTATTGTGTTCCAAAACTAAGGTAATTTAAATATCTCCACGAAAGACTACTACATAAAAGGTAGTGATGTGTTTAGCAATAGAGATGTCGAATAATAGATGATTATGTATATGATCATCCTTCCAGAATCCTACTTGTATCTTATCAAATCCTTATACTTGACTGGGAAAACACATAGCCTTCCCAATCCCAATACTTTTGTGTTGCGTCTTGTTTTCTTAAATCTAATAATCCAAGAAGACACCCTTGCATACTTCCTGATGCCACTCCAATCACAGTCAGAGAACAGAAATAGAGAGCTAGAGAAAGGAGGAAAAACAAACAGAGTAAGAGTGGTTTACTTGTCGATGCACCAACGCCTTCTCGAAAATCGTCGCTACTCCAATCGCCAGTTAGGAACCCCCGTTCAGGAAAGGGACTGCAAAGATGAAGAGAAATAGAGAGTCGAAGAAGAGGAGGAAGAACAAACAAAGTAAAGAGTAGTTTACCTGTCTATGCCCCGATGCCTTCTCGAAACTGATTGCTACTCCAATCGCCAATTTAGGAACCCCCATTCCGGAAAGGGACTACAAATACGAAGAGAAATAGAGAGCCGAAGAAGAAGAGGAAGAACAAACAAAGTAAAGAGTAGTTTACATGTGGATGCACCAACACCTTCTCGAAACTCAGTCGCTACTCCAATCGCCAGTTAGGAACCCCCATTCAGGAAAGTGACTACACTACCAAAAAACATAGTATAGGTGACAGTCATGTAAAAGGTTATACATTTTAGGTGACATGCTTGTGCATCACTTATAATCTGTATAAACTTGTGTAAAATAGATGACATACATTTTAGCATTTTGAAAAGGTTACATACTTTAGGTGACATACATGTAAATCATCTATAATCCATATAATCCTATGTAATATGGATGACATATATTTTATCATACATGAAAGGGTTACACCGAATAGGTGACATACATTTGAATCACCTATGCTCTAATGGGGGTTTTCCATATAGATGACATGTATATGAGTCACATGTGATCTATAAGGGAGTATATATTTAGGTGACACACATGCATGTCACCAAACTTTTAGGTGACACATGTACTTGTCACCTAAACTTTGACATGTCAGTTATCCAATATCTCCCAACCAATAATAAGCATCAACAAGTTTTATGGGGATATATCAATACATTTATTGACAATTCATAAAGGAAGATATGTGAGAGAAATTGTTGCTGAGAGTCTTTCTAAGTAATCTGGAGGGTCAATCATAAAGGGATATTGGTATGAAGATCTTCCCCCAAATCATGTTTGGATGTGAGTTTACTTTAAATCTCTGGGTTTTGTCTTCCTGTTATCTGGGAAATTTAAATATTCCTGATTCTTGGAATGAGATGTGCAATTCCAAATCTCAGGTCGCTGACTCTCTCTGTAGTCTTTTATATTATCATATTTTGTGTGAAAGGAACTCCAGGGTTCATGAGGAGAAATTCAAAGATGTGGAAACTATTTGGAAAATTATTCTTTCTGAGCTGAATGTTTTTCATACGATTTTGAATATTGATGAGGTTTGATTCAGTTCTGGTTGGTTGACTTCCTGTGTTTGTGGCTCCCCTCCTTGCTTGTCTCTGCTGGTCTTACTCTCTATCCCTGTTGCTGGCGGCTGTGAAGGATGATGCTCCTCCTCTGGCTGTTGCTTAGTGATCGAGCTTAGATCTTTGGTCGCAGCTGCGGTTTCTGCTCTTGGTCTGGTGGCTTGAATGGTAGAGTTTATCCTCCGAGAGTGGCAGAACTCTTTCAAGCTTGGTTCTTCTCTTACTGCTTTGTGCTTGATGGTGGGAGGTTGCCTATGTCCTTCTTCTCTGGCTGCTGCTATTTTGTGACCCTGCTGCTGGCGGCTGTGAAGGATGATGCTCCTCCTTTGGCTGCTGCTTAGTGATCGAGCTTAGATCTTTGGTCACAACTACGGTTTTTGCTCTTGGTCTGGCTTGAATGGTAGATTTTATCCTCCGGGAGTGGCAGAACTCTTTCAAGCTTGGTTCTTCTCTTACCTGCTCTGTGCTTGATGGTGGGAGGTTGCCTATGTCTTTCTTCTCTGGCTACTGTTGTCTTGTGACCCTACTGCTGGCGGCTGTGAAGGTGCTTGGTGATTTCACTTCAACTGCTTATATGCTGCGTCAGTAGGTGCTGGTTGCTCCCCTCTCACTGATGATCAATGATGGCCGAGCTTTACTGATGGTGAATTGCTGCTCTGTTTGTTTGGATGTTCCCCTTTTTGCGCCTGGATGAGGGCCGTTGGGTTCTCCCGCCTCACTGTTTTGCTGATGTTTGGTGTCTGCTGATGTTTTGTTAGCTTTTTTGTGATAAGTTTATCTATCTCCTAGTATTTGGTTTTTGGATGGTGCTGCTGGCTTAGTGGTTCCTAAAGCCTATCCTTTGGTTGGTATGTCTATGGGGTTTGAGCTTATCCTTTGGGAGTGGCAGAGCTCTCTGGAAGTGGTGTTTGTTCTCTGTTGGTGTCAGCTGCGGTTTCTTTTTTAATCTTGCAGTTGTGTTGAGGGTCCCTCTTTGGTTTCATGAAGGTTCAACCTTTTGTTTGTTTGTGGTTCCTCTTGTTGTTTCCTCTCCTGTTGTGAGCTCATTGTTCGACTTCTTTTGATGTAAAGATAGATAGTTCTTTCTTTTTGAGTTGATTCTTGTTTAGGAATCAACAAACATTGTACAGACACAAAAAGCAAAAATGAAAAAAAAGCAACAGGAGTTTTGACCGACCAAAAAAAAGATCTTCCCCCAAACTCATATATGTCTCTTTTGTGAACATTATAAGGCTAATGGGTATTTATCTTGCAAGACAAATTGCTCCTTGACAGTGGCTTGCATAGATCACACATCCCCAATAACAATTGTTGCAAAAGAGTAGTGGTTGTCGAAAGCACTCAAACGACCTTGCTTCCATCGTCCCCAAACTCGTAGGCATCTCTTTTATGAATAATTAAGGGGACAATACATATATACATATCTCAAATCTAAGCATTTTCTAGGACTTTCTATGAGAGGACACTATCATGATATGGCCCCTCGCTCCACCCAAAAGCATTTTAACAGACTTTATACAGACACACATTGTCATGATATGGACCATGGCTCCTCACTAATATATTTTGGGAGATTTTTATGAGTGGACATACTCATGAAATGGGCCCAGTCTCCTCACAAGTGCATTTTTAAGAACTTGTTGTGAGAGGACACTATAAAGATATGGGCCACAAGTCCTCAAAGCTACATTTCAAGGAACTTGTTGTGAGTGAACATTGTCATGGTATGGTTCATGGATCCTCCAAAATGCATTTTCATGGGGATATATCAGTACATTTATTTGACAACTTGTAAAGGAGATGTGTGAGCGAAAATGTTGTTGAGAGTCATTCTAAGTTATTCATAAAGGGATATTGGCATGAAAATAGTCACCAAACTCATACATGTCTCTTTGGTTATCATTATAAGGCCAATGAGCCTTTGTCTTACGCGGCAAATTTCTCTTTGGAAACATCTTACATAGACCTCCCACCCCCAGTAATGATTCCTGCAAATGGGAGGTAGCTGCCATAAGCACCCAATCAACCAAGATTCAATTGTCCCCAAACTCATAGATGCCCATTTATGAATAGTTAAGAGGACAATACATATATACACATCTTTAGGACTTTTTTGTGAGAAGATTGTGTCATAACATAGGCCCTAACCCCTCATGGAAGCATTTTAATGGACTTGTCTGAGAGGACATTGTCATGTTATGGGTCGTAGCTCCTTGCACATGCATTTTGGGGGACTTTATTGAGAGGATTCTCATGATATGGTCATGGATACTCACAAATGTAGTTTCAAGGACTTGTTGTGAGAGACCAATATCATGATATGTGCTCAAGATCCTCACAAATGCATGTCAAGGGACTTGTTGTGAGATGATATTGTCATGATATGGGCCCAAGATCCTCTTAAATGCATTTCAAGGGACATATTGTGAGATGATATTTTCATGATATGGGCCATGGCTCCTCCTAAATGCATTTATGGACATTATCAATATACGAGCCCTGACACCTCCTTAATGCATTTGAAGGGACGTGTTGTGAAAGGACACTATAATGATATGGGTCGTGGAACCTCTCAAATGCATTTTTAGGGACGCGATGTGAGATAACATTTGTCATGATATGGGCTCTGACACCTCCCAAACACATTTTCGTGGACTTATTGTAAGAGGACGTTCTCATGATATGAGACCTAACACCTCTCAAATGCATTTTTAAGGACTTACTGTGAGATGACATTGTCATCATATGTACCATGGAACCTCTCAAATGTATTTTCAAGGATTTGGTGTGAGAGGAGATTGTCATGATATGGGCCCAAACTTCACCCAAATACATTTTTAGGGGATTATTATGAGAGTAAATTGTCAATATATGGGTTATGTCTCCTCCTCAATGCATTTGAAAGGACATGTTGTTAAAGGACACGATCATCATATGGGTCGCACCTCCCAAATGCATTTTTAGAGACTTGTTGTGAGATGACATTTGTCATGATATGGTCCCTGACAATCCCAAATGCATTTTTATGGATTTGTTATGAGAGTACGTTGGCATGATATGGGCCCTGACACCTCCCAAATGTATTTTCATAGACTTGTTGTGAGAGGACGTTGTCATGATATGGGACCTAACACCTCCCAAATGCATTTTTAAGGAGTTATGGTGAGATGACATTGTGATCATATGCTCCATGGAACCTCCTAAATGTATTTTGAAGGACTTGGTGTGAGAGGACGTTGTCATGATATGGGCCCAAACTTCACCGAAATGCAATTGTAGGGAATTATTATGAGAAGACGTTGTCAGTATATGGACCATGGCTCGTCCTTAATGTATTTGAAGGGACGTGTTATGAAAGGACATTATCATGATCTGGATCATGGCACCTCCCAATTGCATTTTTGGGAGTTGATTTGTCATGATATGAACTCTGACACCTCCCAAATGCATTTTCATGGACATGTTGTGAGATGACGTTGTCATAATATGGGACCTACCACCTCATAAATGCATTTTTAAGGACTTTTGTGAGATGACATTGTCATCATATACGTCTGGCACCTCTCAAATGTATTTTCAAGGACTTGGTGTTCGAGGACATTGTCATGATATGGGCATAAACTTCTTTAAAATGCATTTTTAAGGACCTATTATGAGAGGACACTGCCAATATATGGGCCATATATCCTTCTTAATGTATTTGAAGGGAAATGTGAAAGAACACTATCACGATATGGGTCGTCGCACCTCCCAAATGAATTTTTAGAGACTTGATGTGAGATAACATTTGTCATGATATGGGGGCCCTGACACCTCCCAAATGCATTTTTATGGACTTGTTATGAGAGGACATTGTCATGATATGGGACTTGAAACCTCCCAAATGCATTTTCATAGACTTGTTGTGGGAGGATGTTGTCCTGATATGGGACCTAACACCTCCAAAAATACATTTTTAAGGAGTTACTGTGAGATGACATTGTGATCATATGCTCCATGGCACCTCCCAAATGTATTTTCAAGGACTTGGCATGAGAGGACATTGTCATGATATGGGCCCAAATTTCATAGAAATGTATTTTTAGGGACATATTATGAGAGGACGTTTTCAATATATGGGACATGGCTCCTCCTTAATGCATTTGAAGGGACATGTTGTGAAAGGACATTATCATGATATTGGTCATGGAACCTCCCAATTACATTTTAGGAGTTGATGTGAGATAAAATTTGTCATGATATGAACTCTGACACCTCCCAAATGCATTTCCATGGACTTGTTGTGAGATGACGTTGTCATGATATGGGACCTACCACCTCCTAAATGCATTTTTAAGGACTTATTGTGAGATGACATTGTCATCATATGCGCCGTGGCACCTCCCAAATGCATTTTCAAGGACTTGGCATTAGAGGACATTGTCATGATATCGGCGTAAACTTCACCGCAATGCATTTTTAAGGACTTATTATGAGAGGACACTACCAATATATGGGCCATGTATCCTTCTTAATACATTTGAAGGGACATGTGAAAGAATACTATCACGATATGGGTCATGGCACCTCCCAAATGAATTTTTAGGGACTTGATGTGAGATAACATTTGTCATGATATGGGCCCTGACACCTCCTAAATGTATTTTTTTGGACTTGTTATGAGAGGACATTGTCATGATATGGGCCCTGAAACCTCCCAAATGCATTTTCATAGACTTGTTGTAAGAGGACGTTGTCTTATATGGGACCTAACACCTCCCAAATGCATTTTTAAGGAGTTACTGTGAGATGACATTGTGATCATATGCTCCATGGAACCTTTCAAATGTATTTTCAAGGACTTGACGTGAGAGGACGTTGTCATGATATGGGCCTAAACTTCACCAAAATGTATTTTTAGGGACTTATTATGAGAGGACATTGTCAATATATGGGCCATGGATCCTCCTTAAATGCATTTGAAGGGACATATTGTGAAAGGACATTATCATGATTTGGGTCATGGAACCTCCCAATTGCATTTTTGGGAGTTGATGTGAGATAACATTTGTCATGATATGAACCCTGACACCTCCCAAATGCATTTTTATGGACTTGTTGTGAGAGGATGTTGTCATGATATGGGACCTACCACCTCCCAAATATATTTTTAAGAACTTACTGTAAGATGACATTATCATCATATGCGCCATGGTACCTCGCAAATGTATTTTCAAAGACTTGGCGTGAGAGGACATTGTCATGATATGTGCCTAAAATTCATCGAAATGCATTTTAAGGACTTATTATGAGAAGACACTGCCAATATATGGGCCATGTATCCTTCTTAATGCATTTGAAGGAACATGTTGTGAAAGAACACTATCACGATATGGTCTGTGGCACCTCCCAAATGAATTTTAGGGACTTATTATGAGAGGACACTACCAATATATGGGCCATGTATCCTCCTTAATGCATGTGAAGGGACATTTTTTGAAAGGACACTATCACAATATTGGTTGTGGCACCTCCCAAATGCATTTTAGGGACTTGATATGAGATGAAATTTGTCATGATATAGGCACTGACACCTCCCAAATGCATTTTGATGGACTTGTTATGAGAGGACGTTGTCATGATATAGGACCTGACACCACCTAAATATATTTTGAAGGACTTACTATGAGATGACATTATCATCATATATGCCATGACACCTCCCACATGTATTTTCAAGGACTTAGGATGGTTTTGGTTGTGATAGTTGGCCTTGTTTTGACTGTGATGGTCTGTTCTACTTCTGAACAGACACTTCATTTTGATCTGGTCGTGATGCTGCATTTGTTGTGGTCGTGACGTTGTGCTGTGAGGGTGGGTCGCGATGTTGTGTTGTGGGTTGGTCATAAAGCCTATGTATAACATTGGTCGTGACGCCTTACTTTAACACTATTGTATCACGTTCTATCATAGTCATGACATGCATCGTGGTGACAATCGCGATGTTGTGTTGTGAGATATGGGTCGTGGCACCTCCCAAATATATTTTTAGGGACTTGATGTGAGATAACATTTGTCTTGAAATGGGCCGTGACACCCCCCAAATATATTTTCATGGTCTTGTTGTGAGAGGATGTTGTCATGATATGGGACATGTCACCTTCCATATCCATTTTGAAGGACTTACTATGAGATGACATTATCATCATATGTGCCACGACACCTCCCAAATGTAGTTTTAAGGGCTTAGGATGGTTTTGGTTGTGATAGTTGGCCTTGTTTTGATCATGATTATCCGTTCTATTTTTGTACGTGACACTTCATTTTGATCTGGTCGCGACACTGCATTTGTTGCGGTCGTGACGTTGTGTTGTGAGGGTGGGTCACGATGTTGTGTTGTGGCTTGGTCACGAAGCCTATGTGTAATACTAGCCGTGATGCCTTACTTTAACGTTGTTGTGTCACATTCTATCACAATCATGGCATGCATTGTAGAGACAACTGTGATGTTGTGTTGTGAGATATGTGTCATGGCACCTCCCAAATGTATTTTACGGACTTGATGTGAGATAACATTTGTCTTGAAATGGGCCCGGACACCTCCCAAATACATTGGAAGGGACATGTTGTGAAATGACACTATCATGATATGGGTTGTTGGGTCTTGTTTTGGCCAAGACTGTCGTTTCTCTTGTGTTTTTGGTCGAGAAAGATGTACACCATGTGCATTTGAGGTCGAGACAGTTGGTGTTGTTTTGGTTGTGATGGTTGACCTTATTTTAGTCATGATGGTTCGTTCTTCTTCTGGACATGACACTTCATTTTGGTCTGGTAGCCACACTGCATTTGATGTGGTCATGACGTTATGCTCTGAGGGGGGTCACGACATTGTGTTGTGGGTTTGTAATGCCCAGGCCCACTGCCCAAGGCTCGAGTAGAGTTTCAGGAATGAAGATTGGCCCCAAAAACCACCACTAGCCTTAACTACGCACTTTGTCCACACTGACGCGCAAGCCAAGATCAACTTCCTGACTGGTCACCCATCCTAGTACTACTCCAAGCTGAGCACGCTTAACTATGGAGTTCTTTAGTGATGGGCTCCCGGAAAAGGAGGTGCACCTTGGTGATATGGGTAGTCCAATCATTCCTTTTAAGATCATGTTATCTGATGCCTCAAATCCTGTGATGTTACAATCTCCCCCACTTAGACTCTTGACGTCCTCGTCAAGGCTTAACTATATGGCCTCATAATCTGACCCCATTTCAGTGCAGACCCACAATGGCCCATGGACACCCAGCTGCCATCCACGGCTACCAACGCAAGGGTGGCTCCATCTCATCTCTACGGATAGCCCTTTCCAACTTGCCTAGACCGCACGGCTCAAGACTGGCATGCCACATGCCCATGTGGGCCCCACCTACTGGAGGGGTTATGGCTCTGATACCATTTGTAACGTCTGGGCCCACTGCCCAAGGCTCTAGTAGAGTTTCAGGAATGACGACTGGCCCCACAGATCACCACTAACCTTAACTTCACGCTTTTTGTCCACTCATGCGCAAGCCAGGAGCAACTTCCCGATTGGACTACCCATATCACCAAGGTGCACCTCCTTTTCCGGGATCCCATCTCTAAAGAACTCCATAGTTAAGCGTGCTCAGCTTGGAGTAGTACTAGGATGGGTGACCAGTCGGGAAGTTGCTCCTGGCTTGCGCATGAGTGAACAAAAAGTGTGCAGTTAAGGTTAGTGGTGATCTGTGGGGCCAGTCGTCATTCCTGAAACTCTACTAGAGCCTTGGGTAGTGGGCCCAGACGTTACAAATGGTAACCACATACCGGATTTGATAATTTTAGAAGCATTAAGAAAATCCAACCAAGCATGCAATCCAAGTAATTCAACAATCACATAATTCTTGAGCCAATCTGGGAGCGCCACATCATCTGCTCCATGCAACGTTGTTGATTTAGGAAACATAACTAGATTACGTTATTAGCCTCGGTAAGTTGTTGGCTCATTCATCCCGCAGAGGGGCAATTTCGTCCAATGCGCTTGCTGCTTCTTCAACCTCGGGCAGCCGCTTGCTGCCGCCCTAGCGGCCGTGGGAGCGACGCCTCCTCCTTCTCCCTGACCTCCTCGGCCACCAGGGAGGGTGTCGTTGTCTCCGCCCTTCCCTGGCGCACGCGAGGCTCCTCCTACCATGGCTGAAACGGCCGGTAACGACTTCTGCAACCTCGCGACCCGCGTCTAGGCTGCAACCTTGCTGTAGGTGTGCCATCGACGTTTGGGTGAAGCCCGACATTCAAGATCATTAACTGATCCTTCACTGGTCCTCGAGGTACTTCAGGCCCTCCTTGGGATGACCCCACATCCCTTCGTTGCTCTCGAGAAGACACCACTCGAGTTTTAGGGTTTTGAATGTAAAAGATGAAGAAGGAGAGAGAACGGATGCTTGGAACTAACTTAAACTCGGCCAAGGTCTCTACCCCTTATATAGGGGAGAGTACCCACGCCCTACATCCTTCATCCATGCATTAACAAAGCCTTTTTCTAATAGAAATATATTTCCTTCATTAAGAACCTAGTTTCTCTCTCTCTCTCTTATTTCCTTAATATTCCTCCTTCTTTTGATATTAGGATTTCGAAAATTATATTGTTTCTTCTTTGTACTTGCCTTTTCATTTATTGGCACAAAATTATATTCTCTTTTTAATAGAAATCATTTCCTGTTTCATAATGCCACCAAAATCATTAATAATGTATCATATTATCTTTTATCTTGCAAATTTTGATATTTTCTCTTTTATTTTCCTCATTGGTATTCCTTTTATCATTAGGAATCCTTGGAACACGAAATTCCACAAAGGATCTCCTAATTACACCTTTTCCACTTATTTCCAACATTTTAACATTATTTTCAATCTCTTTCTTATTAAAGAAATACTTAATTAAACTTTTCTTTTCTTATTGCCTTTTCTTTGCAACTTTGGACTTCTTGGTACCCAAGGAACCCAAGAGGCACGAAATCCTCTTTGGATTTGCCTTCTAGAGGTTTCCACATTATTCTTTTCTCAAATATTCAATTATTCATTACTAATTGAATTTTCTTTGTTATTTGGGCCCAATAGCCAATAAAGCCTATAACACAAACATCAAGGCCATTGTAAACAAAATCCATGTATTCAAAACAAATTATACCATTCTTTGCTCAATTATCCTTAATATGAGGAATTGCATTTCTCACCAATTGAGCCCAAAATTGGGGTGGTAACATCCTTCCCCTCTTATAGGAATTTTGTCCTCAAAATTCTATCCAGCAAACAAACAATCAATTCAGGATAAGACTTTCCATGTCCATCATTGGCCCCTATGTGGCATTACCGTACTCATAGCGCTTCCACAGAACCTTTATCATCACATATTCTTTTCTCTGAGTCTTTTCATCCCGGCGTCTATAAACTGCACAGGTGACTCAGGCCATGTCAGCCTCCCTTGGGGCTCACTAGGTTCATTTCTCAGCACATGGTCGGGGTACCTCACATAGTGCTCTAAACTGGACACATGGAACTTATCACACATTACTTTATCCTGAGGGGTAAGGTCAAACTTAACTTTCTCCACCAAACCATATCAAAAGAACCATATCACCCAGGTGAGGACAAAATCGCAATTTAGTTATGTTTTTAAGTTCTTGCCCGCGTGGCCTTGCGCCAAGCCTGCATGGCAAATAAGAGTTTAGCAAACGCTGATGTGTCAGCGGATGATTGGTCCAAATCAATTTAGCTTGAAAATTGTGTAGTTATTTATT
Organism: Alisma plantago-aquatica; assembly: GCA_963693085.1. Lineage (NCBI taxonomy): Eukaryota > Viridiplantae > Streptophyta > Magnoliopsida > Alismatales > Alismataceae > Alisma > Alisma plantago-aquatica. The sequence continues at coordinate 895,810,205 of OY856414.1, read as the reverse complement.
GGTAACTCAGAATATATTGAAACTATATATCAAATTGCTCAGGAAAATGAGAAGAATCTAAATAAAATAATAGTAGAACTTGATTATGCTTCCTGTTCTAAAAGTATGTACAATACATGTTCTAATGTGTTTAATGTAAGAGAAAGCTTAGTTTTGGTTAATATGATGCTTAATTGGACATATTCATTTATGTTAAGATAATACCTAATCTAGACATGGATAATGAATAAATCCTTGATAATTATGAATAATGGATGATTCTAGATTAGTAATCTTATTCATGTTGTTTAGGGTTTTACAACCAACATGGACATCTTGAGATAATCTTAATACTGATAATGTGAACTAGATGTAATGAGTAAGCTAATGTGCTTAAGTTAATGATTAGGGTTTCACCTAATATTAATAACTGGATTTGTAATCTTAGATACCATAATGTGAGGAGTTAGGGACTGTGACCCTAAACCCAGATCCAAACATGAGATAATCCTAAACCCTAGTTTAGGAACACATCTAGATCTGAGTAATATAATGTGAACACATGGTGACACATATGCAATATGTATATTTCAGATTGAATGCTTGTTGCTTGGATGTTTGGATATACTCTTAAAGTACATATGATGTTCTGCATGGTTTCTGCGATGGCATAAGGTACGTGGTTACGCTTATGAATACATGTATCGAATTCTGAGATTTCCGATGTTTCTCGATGAGATTGAACGACAAATAAACTGCTTTCTTGTTTATTTAGTTCTTGCAAACTATAAAGTGCATATGAGTATCATGTAAAGTAAATAATAGTATTCTGAACCCTGGGTTAGACTGATCTTAAGGGTAATGCACATGAGCCCTGGAGGGACAGCGATTACACCTGAGGTGGTTGACCAGATATGGGTTAGAATATGAAAAACAAGTTTATATTCTTATGTGCAAGATAAAGATGTTTTCTTATATCTGTACTTGTGATTATTGTTTGAACCCACATACCAGTATAGAAATATACTGATCGCGTATTTGTTTGTCGGCGTTTTAGGTATTAGATATACTTGATTCGTGGACATGAGGGTACAGATAGAGATGTTGAAGACACTACAGTTTAATCATGAAGGCTTAGTTTTAATGGTTTATCTTCACACATGTAAAATTTAATTCTGTTTAAAAGTTATGTAATTCCTTAGAGGGGCTTTTTAGCTAAACATGTAAATATTTGATCATTAATGGAAATTGTTTACTATTTTGTATTATTTCATGAATCTGGTGCTGGAAGTTATGATTAACGATCTGCGACTTTAAGGTCTTTTAGACACACAAAAGTGTGGGTCGTTACATTTGGTATCAGAGTTAAGTTTGACCTTGTGGGTATGCACTAAAATGGGGTCAGATTATGAGGCCATATAGTTAAGACTTGACGAGGACGTCAAGAGTCTAAGTGGGGGAGATTGTAACATCCCAAGATTTGAGGCCTCAGATAACATGATCTTAAAAGGAATGATTGGACTACCCATATCACCAAGGTGCACCTCCTTTTCTGGGACCCCATCACTAAAGAACTCCATAGTTAAGCGTGCTCAGCTTGGAGTAGTACTAGGATGGGTGACCAGTCGGGAAGTTGATCTTGGCTTGCGCGTCAGTGTGGATAAAGTGTGCAGTTAAGGCTACTGGTGGTTTGTGGGGCCAGTCTTCATTCCTGAAACTCCATTAGAGCCTTGGGCAGTGGGCCCGGGCATTACAAATGGTATCAGAGCCATAACCCCTCCAGTAGGTGGGGCCCACATGGGCATCTGGCATGCCAGTCTTGAGCTGTGCGGTCCAGGCAAGTTGGAAAGGGCTATTCGTAGAGACGAGATGGAGCCACCCTTGCATTGGTAGCCGTGGATGGGAGCTGGGTGTCAATGGGCCATTGTGGGTCTGCACTGAAATGGGGTCAGATTATGAGGCCATATAGTTAAGCCTTGACGAGGACGTCAAGAGTCTAAGTGGGGGAGATTGTAACATCCCAGGATTTGAGGCAGCGGATAACATGATCTTAAAAGGAATGATTGGACTACCCATATCACCAAGGTGCACCTCCTTTTCCGGGAGCCCATCACTAAAGAACTCCATAGTTAAGCGTACTCAGCTTGGAGTAGTACTAGGATGGGTGACCAGTCAGGAAGTTGCTTCTGGCTTGCACATGAGTGGACAAAAAGCGTGCAGTTAAGGTTAGTGGTGATCTGTGGGGCCAATCGTCATTCTTGAAACTCTACTAGAGCCTTGGGCAGTGGGCCCAGACGTTACAAATGGTAACCACATACCTGATTTGATGATTTCAGAAGCATTAAGAAAATCCAACCAAGCATGCAATCCAAGTAATTCAACAATCACATAATTCTTGAGCTAATCTGGGAGCGCCACATCATCTGCTCCATGCAACGTTGTTTCTTTAGGAAACATAACCAGATTACGTTATTACCCTCGGTAAGTTGCTGGCTCATTCATCCCGCGGAGGGGCAATTTCGTCCAACGCGCTTGCTGCTTCTTCAACCTCGGGCAGCCGCTTGCTGCCGCCCTAGCGGTCGTGGGAGTGATGCCTCCTCCTTCTCCCTGACCTCCTCGGCCACCAGGGAGTGTGTCATTGTCTCCTCCCTTCCCTAGCGCACGCGAGGCTCCTCCTACCATGGCTGAAACGGCCGGTAACGGCCTCCTGGGATGTTACAGGGTTGGTCGCAAAGCCTATGTGTAACACTAGTCGTGATGACTTGCTTTAACATTGTTGTACCACATTATATCATGGTCATAACATGCATCATGGAGACAATTGTTATGTTGCATTGTGAGATACGGGTCATGGCACCTCCCAAATGCATTTTTAGGGACTTGAGGTGAGATAACATTTGTCTTGAAAAGGGCCCTGAAACCTCCCAAATGCATTTGAAGGGACATGTTGTGAAATGACACTATCATGATATGGGTTGTGGCAACTCCCAAATGTATTTTTAGGGATTTGATGTGAGATAACATTTGTCATGATATGAACCCTGACACCCCCCAAATGCATTTTTATGGACTTGTTGTGAGAGGAAGGTTTCATGATATGACACCTAACACCTACCATATTTATTTTTAAGGACTTACTATGAGATGCCATTATCATCATATATGTGATGGAACCTCCCAAATATATTTTCAAGGACTTGGCATGAGAGGATATTGTCATGATATGGGTTCAAACTTCACCCAAATTTATTTTTAGGGACTTATTATGAGAGGACATTGTCAATATATGGGCCCTGGATCCTCCTTAATGCATTTTAAGGGACATGTTGTGAAATGACACTATCTTGATATGGGTCGTGGTACCTCTGCAATGTATTTTTAGGGACTTGATGTGAGATAACATTTGTCATGAAATGGGCCCTGACACCTTCCAAATACATTTTCATGAATTATTTGTAAGAGTATGTTGTCATGATATGGGACCTAACACCTCCCAAATGCATTTTTAAGGACTAACTGTGAGATGACACTATAATCATATGTGACATGGAACCTCCCAACTGTATTTTCAAGGACTTGTCATGAGAGGACATTATCATGACATGGGGCCAAACTTCACCCAAATGTAATTTTTAGGACTTATTATGAGAGTACACTATCAATATATGGGCCATGTCTCCTCCTTAATGCATTTGAAGGGACATGTTGTGAAAGGACAATATCATGATATGAGTCATGGCACCTCCCAAATTCATTTTTAGGGACTTGATGTGAGACATCATTTGTCATGAAATGGGCCCTGACACCTCCCAAAAACATTTGCATGGACTTGTTGTGAGAGGATGTTGTCATGATTTGGGACCTCAAACCTCCCAAATGCATTTTTAAGGACTTCCTGTGAGATGATATTGTCATCATATGTGCCATGGCACCTCCCAAATGTATTTTTAAAGACTCGGCATGAGAGGACATTGTCATGATATGGGCCCAACATCACTCAAATGCATTTTTAGGGACTTATTATGAGAGGACACTGTCAATATATGGGTCATGTCTCCTCCTTAATGTATTTGAAGGGACATGTTGTGAAAGGACACTATCATGATATGGGTGGTGGTAGCTCCCAAATGCATTTTTAGGAACTTGATGTGAGATAACATCTGTCATGAAATGGACCCTTACAGCTCCCAAATGCATTTTCATGGACTTGTTGTGAGAGAATGTTTTCATAATATGGGACATGACACCTTCCAAATGAATTTTGAAGGACTTACTATGAGATGACATTATCATCATATATGTCATGAGCATATGTATTTTCAAGGACTTGGTGTGAGAGTACATTGTCGTGATATGGGCCTAAACTTCACCAAAATGCATTTTTAGGGACTTATTATGAGAGGACAATATCAATATATGGGCCCTGGCTCCTCCTTAATGCATTTAAGGGATATGTTGTGAAAGGACACTGTCATGATATGTGTCGTGGTACCTCCACAATGCATTTTGGGAATGTGATGTGAGATAAAATTTGTCATGAAATGGGCCCTGACACCTCCCAAATGCATATTCATGGACTATTTGTAAGCGGACGTTGTCATGATATGGGACCTGACACCTCCCAAATATATTTTTAAGGTCTTACTGTGATATGACATTGTAATCATATGTGCCATGGAACCTTCCAACTATATTTTCAGGGACTTGGCGTGAGAGGACATTGTCATGATATGGGCCCAAACTTCACCCAGATGCATTTTTAGGGACTTATCATGAGAGGAAACTATCAATATATTGGCCATGTCTCCTCCTTAATGCATTTGAGGGACATGTTGTGAAAGGACAATGTCATGATATGAGTCGTGTCACCTCCCAAATGTATTATTAGAGACTTAATGTGAGACAATATTTGTCATGAAATGGGCCTTGACACCTCCCAAATGCATTTTCATGGACTTGTTGCTAGAGGACGTTGTCATGATATGGGACCTCACACCTCCCAAATGCATTTTAAGGACTTACTATGATATGACATTGTGATCATATGTTCCATGGCACCTCCCTAATATATTTTTAAAGACTTGGCGTGAGAGGACATTGCCATGATATGGGCCCAAACTTCACTCAAATACATTTTCAGGGACTTATTATGAGAGGATAATATCAATATATGGGCCCTGACATCTCCTTAATGCATTTGAAGGGACATGTTTTGAAAGGATACTATCATGATATGGGTTGTGGCACCTCCCAAATGCATTTTTAGGGACGTGTTGTGAGATAACATTTGTCATGATATGGACCCTGATACCTCCCAAATGCATTTTCATGGACTTGTTATGAGAGGACGTTTTTATGATATGAGACCTGACACCTCCCATATTCATTTCTAAGGACATACTATGAGATGACATTATCATCATATGTGTGATGACACCTCCCAGATATATTTTCAAGGACTTGGCATGAGAGGACATTGTCATGATATGGGCCCAAACTTCACCCAAATACATTTTCAAGGACTTATTATGAGAGGACATTGTCAATATATGGACCCTAGCTCCTCCTTAATGCATTTTAAGGGATATGTTGTTAAAGGACACTATCATGATGGGTCGTGGTACCTCCACAATGCATTTTCAGGGACGTGATGTGAGATAACATTTGTCATGAAATGGGCCCTGACACCTGCCAAATGTTTTTTCATGGACTATTTTAAAGGACTTATTGTGAGATGATAATGTAATCATATGTGCCATGGAACCTCCCAACTATATTTTAAAGGACTTGGTGTGAGAGGACATTGTCATGATATGGGCCAAAACTTCACCCAGATGCATTTTTAGGGACTTATTATGAGATGATACTGTTAATATATGGGCCATGTCTCCTCCTTAATGCATTTGAAGGGACATGTTGATAACAAACACTATCATGATATGAGTCGTGGCACCTCCCAAATGCATTTTTAGGGATGACTTTTTCTGAGATGAAACTATCATGATATGAGTTGTGGCTTCTCTCGCATGTATTTTTTGGGACTTGTTGTAAGATGAATTTTTTTCATGATATTGACCCTGAATTCATACAAGTCTCTTTTATGAATAGTTAAGAGGACAATATATATATATATATGTCTTAAATATAAGTGTTTCTAGGGACTTTTTGTGGGAGTACATTGTCATGATGTGGTCCCCAGCTCCAACCAGAAACATTTGCACAAACTTCCTAACAAAGGACACTATTATGATATGGAACCTGACTCCTCATAGATGCATTTTAGGAAACTACCATGAGAGGACATTCTCATGGTATGGGTATGGTCTCCTCACACATGCATTTTCAAGAACTTGTTGTGAGAGGGCATTATCAATATATGGGACACAATTCAAAACTACATTTTAAGAGACTTGTTGTGAGAAAACATTTTCATGATGCGTGTCATGGGTCCTACCAAATGCATTTTTGTGGGGATATATCAATACAGTTGTTTGATAACTTATAATGGAGACTTGTAAGATAAATTTTTTGAGTCACTATAAGTCAATGTAAGAGTCATTCATAAAGAGGTATTGACATGACAATTGTCCCCAAACTCAGACATGTTGCTTTTGTGATTATTCTAAGGCTAACGAGCCTTTATTTTACGAGGCAACTTTTCCTTGGAAACAACTTGCATAGACCTCCTACCCCCAAGCACCAATTTATATAAATGGGAAGTATCTACCACAAGCACCTGACCAACCATGCTTCAATTGTCCCCAAACTCATTTATGCCCATTCATGAATAGTTAAGAGGAAAATACATATATAAACATATTAGGGACTTTGTTGTGAGAGGATAATGTCATGATTTGGTCCCTAACTCCTCCTAGAAGCATTCTAATGAACTTGTTGTGAGAGCACACTATCATGATATGGGCCCTAGCTCCTTGCACATGCTTAGGGGGCTTGTTGTGAGATGTTTCGCATGATATGGGCCCTACATACTCACAAATGTAGTTTTAAGGAGTTGTTGTGAGAGGCGACTGTCATGATATGAGCCCAAGATCCTCATAAATGGATTTTAAGGGACTTACTGTGATATGATACTATCATGCTAGAGTGTAACGACCCTAGAGGTCATGACAAGGTGTCCATGAGAGTTTCTTGACATGCATTTCAAGGACTTTGTATGATAGAAAACTGTCATGTTATGGGCCATGGCTCATCCTGAATGCATTTTTAGAGACATGAAAATAAGTTGCTAGGCGGTCATGATATGGTACCCAGATCCTCCCAAATGTATTTTAGGGACTTGATGTGAGATGACATTTGTCATGATATAGGCCTTAGAGCCTCCCAAATGCATTTTTATAGACTTGCTGTGAGAGGACACCATTATGATATGGGTGATAGCACCTCCCAAATGCATGTTTTAGGACATACTATGAGAGGACACTATCATGATAAGGGCCCAAACTTCACCCAAATGCATTTGCATAGACTTATTGTGAGAGTACATTGTCAAAATATGGGCCATGTCTCCTACCTAATGCATTTGAAGGGACTTGTTGTGAGAATACTATCATGTTGTGGGTCGTGGATCCTCCGAAATGCATTTTTAGGGACTTGATGTGAGTTGTCATCCATGTCCCTTTCCATTGGCTTGTTGGGAACAACATGGCATCAGGATGCTGATGGAAATACTAGTTGGTTATATTTGTTGTAATTTGTGATTTTAATCTCTTGTAGTCAAGTTATGCTAAGCTCATTGTATTCTCAAGTTGAAGAACAATGCTAAGAACATACTTGATAGTGATTCCTTTCATGTGCCCATGGTATGTTTAGTTTCTTTCATAGGGGATTGGGGAATGGGTGGTTGTGGTAGATTTCACAAAAGTTAGTCTATTGTATAAAACCGGAGACAACATACAATGTATAGGTGAGTTGAATGAAGTAGTAAAGACAATGACTTCTTGGTTGGGTACAGTCAAACATCAGGGTGGTGGCCTAGGAGGAAGGCGTAGATTCAGTGTCATGGTGGAGGCCTGCCGCTATGACAGAGCTACCTCTATGGCGAACCCACTAGCAAACCTCATATCTCACCCCTTCCCTCCATTACCTTATAGAGATTTTCCATAATGGATTTTAGGGCTCGACTCAATGCGGCAAGGGTGGCTTGGGGGAAAAATGAGGCCCAAATCTGTTCGACGACCATGCTAAGATTTTTAGAGTAGACAATAAGTGTAGAGGTTGGTGTCACCCTCATTGCAGAGGAAGCTCTGGTTGGCGACAGAGATGAATGTGAGCAGCATGCGAGTGCTGATGAGGGTCACCTCATCTCCATCACGGCAGATCTCGTGGTGGTCGATGAGGGAGTGAACACGACTATGGTTTCAGTGAATGCAACCAAGAAAGAGGATTGTCCTGGGATGGGGGGAGATCCTAACATTGGTAGGGATGAGGGAGTGAACACGACTGTGGTTTCACTGAATGTAGCCAAGAAAGAGGATTGTCCTGGGGTGGGGGGGATCCTAACACTGACAAGGATCACCTATTGGGGGTGGTGATGCTCATCAGATCTTTGAGGTTATACATGAGGGGCATGTTCTTGGTGTGGGTGCTACATATCCTCCTCAGGTTGCGTGCGGGGATCTAGGATGTGTCGGGAACACCAACAATAGTGATGGAGACTTCTTCTGGGTCGGTGATATTCGTGTCTCCCTAGTGGTGGCTTCTTCCCAAACTAGGTCAAGTCCTGGACACAAGGGGGATGATGGTATGGCTGAAGGTCAATCGACACCTTTGCAAGCGCGCCCGCACCCCCTATGGTTCAGCTGATCCCCTTGTGGGTCCTCATATCCCTAGGGATGCGTACTTCCAATGCCTATGCTGAGGTCACTGACGACACCAATGCTAAGCCTCGATAGCCTATTTTCATTATTGGGCTTCAGGGAACCTAGCACGTGACTGTGAGGTAAGGAGGCCAGTCTGGAGGCGACCCCCTTCTTAAGGATCTGTGCTATCGCTACCTTCAATGCGGGCATTGGAGGTGTCATTGCTCTTCCCTAATGCTCAACTTTTGGTGCAAATCTCCTACTCACTTAGTGTGATATTTTCGGACGTACAATCAGGCTGAGTCAGGCGTGAGGTTGATGTCCTATAGGTGACAACATCTACCGTCTCAGGTGGGGTTCCCAATGATGCCAAGACTAGGTTCATTGTGAGATGGGTGCAAGACTCAGTAGGTGCTAGCCAGTGTTTTGCGGCGTCCTTGCCTCAGTGATTTTTTGAGGGGGCGGTGACTGTACATGTTCACAGTCACAGAGTTTTGATGGGTTCTTGAGCCACTCATCTGTGAAATTGGTGGTTAATAGCCATAAAGATGATGGATATGCAAGAGAGGTTGATGACAATGATGACTAGTTGGAACCTTAGATGGCTTCAGGTGTAATAATTGTGGAGGATGGTCTTGATGATTGACTTTCTAGGGTCCATTTGGTCTTGAGAGGTATGGTTAGATGGATACTAGGGTGGTTGATTATGTTGTGTTTTTCTTGGGGATGTCTTGATGGTTGATGGATCTTTATTTGAGTTGCTCCATCCTATTTTAGTCAAAGATGGACCTATGTAATGTGGATGACATCACTTTGTTTGGTTGAATGGCAAGATGAATAGGATGAACCTGATTTGAATTTTTAAAAAAAGTTGACTTGAATGAAAACAATGTTGGTTGGATCTCTAAGGACTAGATTGTAAAAAGGTGAGATGTTTGGGTCTGAGACAATGGAGGCATATAACTTTCCCCACTCGGTCCTAGGTCAGGAGGGTATTAGAAAAATATCATTATAATGTGGGTAGAGCTAAGAAAATTTTGATGTGGATACCTCGTGCCCGATCACACCGCTAGTCACACAAAAAATTCTTGTGGTGCCGCCCCTTCCAACTCTTCGTCCACCCCCGACGATTTGGACTCCGTGTCTTCTGCTTCCTCACTCTGTCCCCCTCTTCCAGTTTTATGGCCTACTCCCCCTAAATTGTCACCGCGCCCACCCCCTTCCAGATTCGTGTCCATGCTCCCCCTTCTAACATGACCTCATCCCTACCTTCCAACTGCCATGCCCCTTCTGATTCCACACCTACCCCCTTCTCATTGACCTTAGCTCCACGTGCTCCAAGAGTAGCCAAGCAGCAGTGCCCCCCACCCCCGTCAGTCTTCATATGCTCGTGCTATGTGATGCCGAGCATGTGATTTTGATTAGACCAACACCGTCAGTCCTCATGTAGTCAACTCGAAGGGCCAAGATGAAGTTGTCGCAAGCAAGGTGCGTGACCTAGATCTCCAGATGCGGTCCGTTGCTTTCAAAGTCCTACAGGAGTTTCTCCAGACGTGGGAATAGAGATTGCAGTCACTCCCCCCAGATGCTATTTGCAACCTGAGCTCTCCCTGAGGTTAGGCTTTTTACTTATTTTTGGTACCTATTGAGATTTGGGTCCCGTTGTCAATTCCCCCCTTTTCTATTCTAAGATCATGCCAACATTTGTTTTCTTCCATTTTATTCATGTAATTGAATCTCTACTTGTAGGTGAATGCGAAACAGACAGTTTTTTGGAGTCCAGAGATGGTTGGGCAGGCGTTTAAACATTGGTTTCCATCACACTTTTTTGAAGAACAATGATAATAATCATGCCATTGTACACCCAAGAGTAAACATACAATGCATTTATATGCTTTTCAATTTATATATGCTTGAATTGTTTCTTTATGCTAGCAACCTAGTATGTTGAGTGTGATTACTTGATATTTGGGTCTCTGCTTATGATAAGATCCCGCTGTCAGTTTCCCCTTTTTCTATTCTCAGATTATGTCAACGTTTATTTTCTTCTATTTTATTCATGTAAATTGAATCTCTACTTGTAGGTGAATGCAGAACTGATAGTTCTGTGGAGTCGCCGAGGTGGTTGGGAAGACATTCTAAACATTGGTTTGCATCACACTGTTTTGAAGAACAATGATAATAATCCCATCACTAATAACAAGTACACTCAAGAATAAACATATCATACATTTATATGCTTTTTATCTTATGTATGCTTGAATCCTTTCTTTATGCTAGCAACCTAGTATCTTGAGTGTGACTACTTGATATTTGGGTCTCTGCTGATGACAAGATCCCACTGCCAGTCCCCCCCTCTTTCTATTCTCAGATTATGCCAATGTTCATTTTCTTCCATTTTATTCATGTAAATTGAATCTCTACTTGTAGGTGAATGGAGAATGGACAATTCTGTGGAGTTGCTAAGATCGTAGGACAGATATTCTAAACCTTGGTTTCCATCACACTATTTTGGAGAACAATGGTAATAATCTTGTCACTAATAATAGGGTCTCTCAAGAGTAAACATTGGTGCATTGTTCTTAAAAGGCTGCAATAAAAATCCAAATTCTTTACTACATATTATTTTTTCATATTCACTTTGAATCTATCAATTTTTAAAACTAATGTACATCAATACGATTCTGATTTTGTTGGTAGGCCTATTTGTAGTCTGCTTTTGGTGTTATTTTATGGTAGTGTTTGGCTAGGATAGTGGACAACTAATCGTGTAGTGAGGATTTTGCGTGTACCTACTCCAACGCCATGACATGGTGTACTAGTGCCATATTTTTCTTTTTCTTCACATCAATTAAACCATTCTATTCATAATCAGATATCGAGTATTTGAAAGTATTATTTATGTATCTAACTTGTCTAATAGGAAAAATCTATATATTCATAAAGTATGGCTGGTTTGCATGAAGTAGGATATCAGATCACATGGATATTTACTAAAAAAGATGGCACAAAGTCCCTCTTAGTTCTATACCATAATTTCAATGTAGAGGAAAACAAGACCCTCAGAAGAGCTTCTATTGCCAGGTTAAAAGCTGAGACGACGCTTCATGGCTTGCAAATCTTCTTGAATGAAATACCTTAGACAATAAAAAGAAATCCTACAGTATTATGATATTCTCCCATACATCTTACAATCATCACAAGCCTTTGAAGAATTCTCCTTGATTTAATGAGTAGCAATCAACAAGGGAGCATACACCCTGTATTTACTGAACTCATCCATTATATAGTGTATGGTTTTCCTGTAGAATGATAGAAATGTTGCACAAAACACAAGGAGTTTTTGTATCTTTGTTACTTTTTTGGGGCAAGGTTTATGTCCTCCCCATCGTGTCTTTATAGCTTGTCCGGGGCAAGGTTCATGTACTCCCCATTGTAAATGTGCTATTTTCAAATCAATAAAATTATGTTTGTGACGTTAATGTTGTCTATGGGCAATTTAAATCATAATTTTTAGAATTGGTACTTATATAAAAGATATACACCATGTTTTGGGGGATTAGACAAGCTGTAACGATTTCCACTCTAGGTACCCATGGTTCTACCTGTCATTTAGTTTGAAATATGATTTACGATGTCATCCATTCATCAGAAAAGTTATGCAATACACCATCATCTTTTACTGAAAAGATGTTGGCCATAAACATAATCTTTTACAATTAGATTATGACTTATGATGTCACTTATTCCCGTTGTTACTCAACCTCAGACTTGGAATAGGTGACGTTGTTTACTAAAGCCTACATAGTGTATATATTACACTAAAAAGATGACAGTCATTGGATAGCTGACTACCATGTATGTAATCTTTTTGGACAAAGATGACACAATTAAACATAATTTATAAAGTGTTTTTAGTAGTGCTACAAAGACGAAGACAAATACAAAATTGGAAAAAAGGAGGAAGAGCGCAAAGAATGGTTTACCTAATGATGCACTAACGCCTTCTGGAATATCGCCGCTACTCCTATCGCCTTTGAGAACCCCCGTCCAATGCAAAACCCTCGGTGGCTCCATCACTCCAAAGGGAACAAAGCATGATTCATTAGCCAAATCTGTCGACAGAAGCACGGGAGAAAGAAGAAAACCATCTACCTTGACAATGGCACCACCAATGCTTCGGTCCAGTCATCCTATGCAACTGACATTGCTTCCTCATTTCTACCAAAAACCCTACAGGAAATCGCACCGACAGAGGCTGATGCGAAGAGTCGAGAGAGAAATTGGCTTTTCAACTCTCATGCAAATTGCACATTATGACATCTAGAAACTGTTCTTTGCACAGAAAAAGGACCGCTTGTGTCTCTATGCAGCAAATGACCATTTTGCAAATCTAAAAAATGACGAAAAATATTGCAACGACCCCCCCGAACGGGCTTTCATATATAGTATAGATTTTTGTAAACCTCACCCATTTTATTGATATTAAGGGATAGAGAATGCAAACATATATATCTTATGACAGAAGAAACATAAGGTCTTAACTCAAAAGGAGCGAGCTCCCTATTAAACAAAGAATATAAGATAGGCAAACGACATATGCAATGTAACACTGACGATACACCGCCCCAAAGGGGATGGCCTTCTCTATATAACTAGCAATGAGCATGTGCTAAGCACGTGAGTTCCTATTGAGTTTTCATGACTTGAAACAAAATTTACATCCTAGACCAATGTACATAAATTTTATTTACACCTTACCATATAAGTGACATTTACATCATTGGTAATAATATATTACTCTGCATACCACAATTCAAATATTTTTCATTACTTAATATTGCACCAATTAATATATACTTTTTCTTTCCTTTTTTACATCCATCATTACTATTCATTTGTTAAAATATGTCTTCATCGTTGTCTTATATCAAAATAATTATCTGGTTAATATATTCTACATGTATTGATAGTAATTACCTTAGAGTTTATTTTATAACTATATAGTGTTCTCAAAGAGATAAAGTTATTAAGATATCATTTTTATGATCAATTATATAATGGTAAGCTACATAGTTAGTTTGATGTGATCATATCAAAAAGGTATTTAATATGGTACCAATTACATATATTAGATAAACAAATGAATATGATTTATTCCTTGTTAATTTACCCCTCTCCAATTCTATCTTATCTCTCTTTTACATTCCTCATCTTATAGCACATCATTTTATAGTAGTTTGTATATACCATGTATGGCACAGATGTAGTGTTGCATGGGCAAGATTACCAAGATCTCATGCAAGATCACAAAGATCTTCAATGTTCACATATATGACATACCATTTGATGAAACAAAAGTACTTATTTAGTGCAAACACAAGTGTTGTACCATGACATGAACATAATAATTTACAACTTGAGATAATTTTGTGTATGCCGAAAAAGGAAAACCAGTAGATGAAATATAGATATATAAATACGATAAGTTCTCTCCCTTTCTCCCTTACTATTTAGTATGGTTGTCAATGTTTTGGATGACCCCTTGAAGCCCACTTGGTCCAATCTTGTAAAAATGATGTTGAGTTAGATTTTTTTTCAATTCCTTTATGTTTCTAAATTGATCTCCAAATTGAATCAAATTAGTTGGGTTTGCATTTTTTCAATCCGTGTACACTTTGGGTGACAAATTTGGAAAATCTAATCTCTAATATGAGTACAAATTAATATTATTAGAATATGAATAAAAAAATACGGATCTGGTTTTAAATTAGCCATTATAGTAGAAAGTCTGGTTCTTAGTCTACAGATTTGTAATAACAACAACAAAAATTGATCTCAAACGATTCTAGTTTGAAAATGATAATCATTTTTCCCAATTATTTATAAATCTGCATATCACATGCTAGTTGTCTAATTTTTCCTCCATGTGTCTATTTTTTCTAAAATAAGTGTATAGTTGTCAAACTACTATCTGAGCATGTGGACCCTACTCGTTTCTATCTGGGAAAAAGGATTTTGCAGGTACATTTCTTGAAATTTGGTTAGCTTCATGTTGACATCTAACATGGAGTACAAATTAATATGATTTAAATAAATATAGAAGAATGAAGTACATTGTCTTTATAAATTGGTCATATTTCAAATTTATTTGTAGTGCTCTGAGTTTTATAAACCCAAAATATCATAAAAAATAAAAATGCGTTTAGTTGAAACATGATATGTGAATAAATTACTTACAATGTTGCATATATGAGAGACGGTGCATTATATAAATACATGAAAGGAGCTACTTCTATAAACACAATGAATATAAAAAGCTCATATTCTCATTTTTATGATTTTTTACACTTCTCATACATAACAAATAAGAATTTTAGACTGTTCACCTCATAATTTTATTTTTAAATCTTTAGTCTTTGCCATTCAAAAATTATTGAAAATCTTATTCTTGTTGTGTTGTGCGAGCTTTTTTCATAAAATAATTATGTAATGGGAAATAGCTAACTGTTGGCGCATAAAGTCTATGCGAAACTGGCACAACGGACCGCGTTGCCCAATCATGGTACCAAACACACATCCCGATGAAGAATACAAAATGCCAAGAACACTCTATTAAACTTTTATATAATATAAAATACATACGTATCAAATAAACTATTAATTAAGACACGCAATGTGTAAGTAGCTTAAATAGTAGATTACACACTGATAATTATTTGTAGCTAACTTTAACAAAGTTGGGTCACCTTGATTTCACATGTTCCATATTAAATTTTTAAGTCTCCAATGAAGACCGTGTTTGACATAATTGATAGAATCATTAGTGGATTAGTAGAAAAGAAATTAGATTGCAATAAAACTTAAAGGAGGTGAGGGACCCTACGACTGAGTGACCTTTTTGATGTAAGAACAAACTAATTAAAGTCATATTTGAATTAAGATTATTATATATAAAAGTGGAAGAACATTGTTGAAGTAGGGAGGCAGGCTGCTGGAATAGCAACCAAGCAACCATGTCACTTCCCTTTATTCATAGGGTAAAAGATGACCCACAAGCTAAAGTTTTAAACCAACAACCCATATTACCATGTCATCATAACAGTTTGACAAAGAGTAGAGTATCCCCATAAGACAACCCACAACACACACAAAAGTCACCCCTTAAAAAAGCATCACGTACGTATGGATCATGATCAAGAGAATTACAGAGCCATAATGTCCTATGAAGGACATGCCAAGTCATTCTCGACCATGAAGTTGTTCAAACCCCTAGGAGTCATTCCCTTGTCATCCTGTGGGATAGCAAAAGCCACATATGTCTTTTGTAGCTAGATACCCCCATGTATATGTGTTTTACTTGTGTTCTGATACACGTATGATTCGGTCTATCTGTACAGTCCTTTTGGCAATATATTTACCTATTTCCAAAAAAAAAAGCCACATATGAATATTCTTGATCTCTAATGCAGAGGTAGCATCGCCTCTAACACAAATTTATCCCATACAAAAAGTGTTCTATGTATGTTATCAATAACACAATATCATGGTTGTTACATATATTTTCAAAATATGGAACAATTCTTATTCATCAAATGTGTCTAATGATGCAAGAAGCAAGAGAACACCAGTTCTATATATGGTTAGTATCTAGAGAAGCCTCTTTATCAAACAATATATACAGAACACAATGACGTATGTGTATTATCCAATGATGTCTCCCAATAAAATGTGACCATATTCATCGGATGAATGGTCAATTAAAAAAAGTATGGTCTGTATCTTCATAGAAATAACACAAAAACAAGCAAATGATGGGCCATAGTGGCCACGTTTGAATCAATTGTTAGCAAGAAGAAGGTTTGTTGTGAAGAATAAATCAGAAGATGATATGCATTTTTGGCGAGCATTACTATGGAAAAAATCTACTATTCTACTCTACTAAGAACCAATCAATTAAAACTCATCTCCGTCCTCGTAGATCCCCTACTTCCGTACGTCTCCTATGTGCGGCTTCTCTTCGTTCTCATCAGTTCTCGTCTTGGCTACGTCTTCTGTCCGTAGCTAAACTAACAACATTTTATCATCAAATTGGTTCTATAAATCCTGTAAGTCTTTTATCATGAGCATCGTAATGCCACATATCTCCCATAGTTCTCCACGAGCAACCCTACATGCTCTTATAAATAAAAGTAAATATTTTATTGTGATAGGGATTTTTTTTTCTCTGTAGAATCTTATGACTACTTCCATATCACTTCATCGTGGAGCCACAACTTCCAATTAAAACCTAAATAGTCACCATTCTACGAGTGGAGATGTGTGTATATGAAGCAGGTGAGTCCAAACCGGTTATACACAAATCTTTAGGGATATATTGTTAAATACCTTTTAGTGGGCCTAAAATAAATACATTATTAAATAAAACAATTTCCATAAAGGATGCATCTATTGGAGATGAGATGGATTCCCACAACTGACATGCCTCTTCATAGTGGATAAAGAGACTTTATGATTTATTATATAAAGGATGATCCTCTCTCCATGAGATGCTATCCGGTAACCAACTCCACCCATCAGAAAATCCATCAGGAAAGAGAAACCATATTCCCCTTTACGTACGCTTCCGCTTCCGCTTCCACTTGGGGGACGCTCGCTTCCATGTGGGAATGCTCGTTGTCTTCTCTATTGTTGGATGTGGCCCTTGTTTCTGCACAACATAATCTTGGACCAATCTTCATGGAGGCTTCTCAGAATTTAGATATGTCCCTCTTATAATGGTATCAGAGCACTGTTTGATCTTCTTCAGAATTGGTCTTTAAATATGGATAATATCCTTTCTTCCGGCGTGTGGATCAATGATCATCGTTCCAGATTGTTTTCTTCCGACATGTCTTTCTATTTTCTTTGCTTTTTATTTTTTCCCGAATCACTAGTGTCTGAAAGTGGGTTGAATTTGTTCTTGACTTCATGCCTGTTGGGCACGGTCTGCGCTATAGGGAAAGACACAATATATCATCAATCGAAAGCACATGTATCGGGTATTTAATATACTAATCATGATGATAAGTTTTGAACCGACACCACTTTAGGCTGAGAATAAAGGGACTACCATTACAACATTTCTGATCAATTTGTAGTGACTCGTCCATAACCCTGTCTTGATCTTTTCCTACCTTGTATTTTGCTTTGAATCAAATCGTAGTGACTTTTGGCAACAATATGATCGTGGTTGGTTGTCTCGATGGATAATCAATTTTGAGTTGGCACATGTACTAATTGTTTATTACCAACTTAACACATGATCACAGTGAATAATCTTGATGCCTATTAATTTAGCCCTATTTTAGGGCTTCAGCTTGTGTCATTTTGCTCTTCAATCACATCTATACCTGTTAGATTGCATGTTATTCCTCCCAATATGCTTATTTGTTTAAAATGCACTTATGGACATTATTTGCATGTTTTTCAGGCATTTAGACCACACTTGATGGAAGAGAGAGAGAAGGAGTGATCCTAGGGTTTCTCTACCCTTGGATAGACTCAAAGTGAAGTCTGATGCTCCCTCAACCTACCCCTAGTGGCTAAAGATCTATTGAGGCAAAGATGTCCAAGAAAATCCAAAGAACGAAGTCAAAGTGTTGATCTAGGACCCACCACGACCATTCTGCACAGAAGGGTTGTTCTACATAGAAGCAAAATGGGCGTGGCACATCACCACGGCCACCATCACCCAGCTTACCACAACCATGGCACCCAGCACAGACGTGCTACCCTCAACCCACCACGACCGTGCTTGTTTTAGTGCAAAAATGACCACCAACCTGACTTTTAACCATTATAATTCCCACGACCTTTGTATCCTACCACGACCATGCTCACCCTTACCCACCACGGCCGTGCTACTCACAAAACCTACCCATTTTTGCACTACTTTACCCATATTGCCCCTACTTAACCTAGTGCTTCCCCCACACCTATATATACCTAGGTGGCGGTTGGGGTATGATGTTAGCTACCCTACAACTACTCTAGCCTCCCCATTTCATCCTCCACCCATTCCCACCTCATTTAACCTCCATTTCACCATTTCCACCATCAAAACCCTACTTTCCTTCCATTTCCACCATACATCCATGCCATTCACCTACTTTGGAGGAGGGAGCTCAACCTACAGTTTCTAGGAGGTGGAGAGGGAGGAGTCTTCACCGAGCTCATCATGGCTTTTCACTCCTCTACTCATTCTTCTTCCTTTCTTTTTGTATTTTCCATTTCCATGAGTAGCTAGGCCCCTCTTGGTGGGCTTTTTGGGGGAAATTATGTTACTTTGATACCATGTTGGGGGAAGATGACATGCAAATGTTGTAATTCCATTTGCTAATGATTATGTTCTATTTATATCTCATTCTCCATAAATTGCTTGATTGTTTTGTGTGTGAAATCACCTAGGAATTTAGGCAAATTGCTTATATGTGTGAATTTTGGGATTTGCCCCTAGGTCCAATTCTTGGATCCCTATGTTGTCTCCCATCTTCCTACATCCTAATAAATCTTCCTAAACCTAAGTGAGAGATCTAAGTAGCTAGATTAGATAATTCTAGTGCAATTAGCATGGAGCCTTCTTAAGACTAGAATGTGGGGGAATTGGGGTCCAAAGCCCTAATTTCACCTCCCCATTACTACCCTAGGCCCCTAATTGCCCTAGCAATGTTTAATCTAGCAACCTAGACTTGATTAGACTCTAATTGAATTGAACCACCTAATCCCTAACCCAATCGAGCCTTGTAAGGGTAATGGGAGTTGTTAGGGACTAGTTCCCCTATACATATCCCATCTCATCCATGGCCAGTTAGTAGCTTAGGTCAATTCATTAGAATCTAACTAGTTGTTTGGTTTGAATAATCTTAATGGATGAGTAATGCTTGCATGCCATCACCCCCAACTTCGTTGACAAGTTCATACCCCTAAACAACCCACACCTCTCTTTACTTATTAAAACCCTAGTTTTGTGCTTGCTTAGCTTAGTTAGCTCTTTTATTGCCTAGTTATCTTCTTGCTTTTCTCTTGCCTTGTTCATGCTAGCTTAGCTCTTTAATTGCTCTTTTACTCTTCTCTTTCTTGCCTTAGTGTAATTTGCCCTTTTCATATCTAGTTTAATCCTTTCTTGCTTCTTTAGCTTTAATCTAGTCTAGGGTTAATTTAGTTTTCATTCCTGTATTTAATTATTCGGTTGTTCATATTAGTTTAACAATCAAAACAACCCCTTTAAACCCTTAACCCTAGTCTCCACAGTAGGAATCTAGCAAAACTAAACCTAGCTCTAGTGCCCCCTCTTCTCCCTATGGATCGACCCTATACTTTCCACCTTCCTATACTACGACACGACCCCGTGCGTTTGCGGGTGTACGTAGTTGTTTTAGTGTGAGTAGGTGTTAGGTTAGGTTTTATAAATATCGAAAGTGAATCCACCGTGTGTGCCGATCTCGTGGGGCACATCTAGTTGAGTCAAATCGGCTAGCGTGTAGCACCTCTAGCGGACACACCACCTATGTTAGTACACATATCATTGGTTTATTACTAAACTAGTGCATGATCAAGGCCATTGCATATATGATGTACCGAATTCATGACAATTCAGCTACATGAATGTATTATCTGATCTATAGATTTGTAAATAAGATGCATGCATAACTTATTTGTGTTTGCCGAACTGATCCATGTTCCCACTAATCATTCATAAAGAAGCTTCTCAGAATTAACTAAATGTAGTATAAGCATAATTGTGTAGTTGAGAGAATAATTTTGTAAAACAGAAGGCTGCTGAGTCGTAATTAATTTATGTAAGAGGAATACCACCCAAAGGTGTATTACTCTGTTGGCATTAAGTATGACATGGAAAAGATGAACATGACTTAATATATATAATACTTTGCCCAAAGGTGAATGTATTGTGTTTCATTAATGCATGCTTCTTCTTCTTGGTCTATATGAGTGTGAACAACACTATGCAAGAATCCTACTCAGTATTCTAAATCATCCAAAGATAGTTTGCATTGACTAATTGTGATTCATGTTATAAAAGTAAATTAAAGTAGACCTCATTTTACTTTTATAATTTTATTGTGATTTTTTTTATATAGATATTTTAATTATTGCAGTTGTTTCCTCATCTTTATATGGTGAAAATAGCATTCCAAATCTCAACAATTCAAATTTTAATGAATGGAAAGAGAAGGTCATGTTTACATTAGGGTGTATGGACTTAGACTTAGCTTTCCAAGTGGAAAAACCACAACCACTAACAGAGGAAAGTAGCACTACTGAAAAAGTCAATTATGATGAGTGGGAATGCTCTAATAGGCTTAGTTTGTTGCTTATACAAGTACATGTGGGAAAGCATATTAGGCTGTCCATTCCTACTTCTGAATTGGCAAAAGATTTTCTTAAGGAAATGGAAGAACAATATGTTTCTTATAGTAAGTCTAGGGCTAGAACCTTAATGACTAAGATGTCCTCTATGAAGTATAACGGTTCTGGTAGGATCCGTGAACACATCATGGAGATGAGAGATATTTCCGCACAACTCAATGAGATGGAGTTATCCATCTCTAATGAATTTCTTGTTCATTTCATTTTAACGTCCTTGCCTAGTCAGTATGGATCATTCAAGGTCTCTTACAACACACAAAAGGAAAAATAGTCAAAAAATGATTAATTGGTCACGTGTGTTCAAGAAGATGAGAGACTTAAGAATGAAGGAGTCCCTATTGTGCATTTAAGCACCCATGACAAGCATAACCGCAAGGGTAAAAGAAAAATAAAAGGAACTACTCCTATATCAGGTGGGGTGTCCAAGCCAGGAGATGGCAAGGATGGGGGAAGCAAGGCTAATATGAAATGCTTCTTCTCCCGTAAGAAAGGACATGCTAAGAAGGAGTGCTTTATGTACAAGAAATGGTTAGAGAAGAAAGGTATAATGTCTCTTGTTTCATATGAATGTCATCTTTCAAATGTTCCATTATATAGTTGGTGGCTTGATTCTGGTGCCACCATGTACATTTCTAATACATGCAGAGATTTCTGAATAAAAGGAAACCAACGGAGTGTGAAAAAGTCCTTTATTCAAGAAATAAACTGGGTTCTCGCAAAAAGGCTGTTGGCACTTACAGATTAATACTTGACAATGGAAAGTTGTTGGACATAGAAAATACTTTTTATATACCAAACTATAGTAGAAATTTAATCTTTGTTTCTAGATTAGACAAATTAAACTATGTTTTCATTATTCAAAGAGGACAATTATCATTGTATAAAAATTCTTATTTAATTGGTACTTGTATTTTAATAAATGATCTTTATCAAGTTAAATTAAGCTCCCATTTTGAGAAATCTTTTACAGTCCAACATAATATTATTGGTAATAAGCACACACTGTTAGATGAGAAATCATCACTTCTTTGGCATCGAAGGTTGGGACATATTTCTAAAGAAAGAATCCAAATATTAGTAAAGGAGGAAATTTTAGGGCCCTTAGACTTTACTGATTTTGGAACATGTGTTGAATGCATAAAGGATAAGCAAACCATCACTTCTAAAAAGGGTGCCAAAAGGAGTAATGGAACATTAAAAATAATTCACATGGATATTTGTGGACCTTTTCCACCTTGTTTTATAGGGGAAAAATATTTTGCAACCTTTATCGATGACTATTGATGATATATGTTTCTCTATTTACTAAATGACAAAAGTGAGGTTTTTCAAGCCTTTAAGGACTTTAAGGTTGAAGTGGAGAAACAATTAGGTAAAGTGATTAAGATAGTCAGATCAGATAGGGGAGGTGAATATTATGAAAGGTTCACAGAGATGGGACAAAGAAAGGGACCATTTGCACATTTACTTCAAGAAGAGGGTATTGTACCTCAATATACAATGCATGCACACAAAGTCAAAATAGTGTAGCTGAAAGAAGGAATCGAACATTAAAGGAAATGGTTCATGCAATGCTTTGTAATTCATCCCTTCCTTCTACAATGTAGAGTGAGGCTTTCAAGGTGGTAGTGCATGTATTAAACAAGGTTCCTAGCAAGTCTGTCTAGAAAACCCCCTATGAATTATGGATAGGAAGGAAACCATCCTTGAACTATATGCACATATGGGGTTGTCGTGTAGAAGCTAGAATTTACAATCCACATGAGAAGACATTTGACCCAAGAACCACTAGTGGTTTCTTTATTGGTTATCCAGAAGGTCAAAGGGATATAGATTTTACTGTCCATCTCACCCATAAAAAATAGTTGAGACGGGTAAGGCTAGATTTTTGGAGGATCATCATCTCAGTGGGAATGACCTACTTCAGAATATATCTTTTGATGAAATGCAAGATAGTTCTCTTACACCTACACCTAGTCAAAGACGTATAGGCTATCCAATTATTGTTCCCATGAACAATTGTCAAGTGAATGAGCCAATAGAAGTAGATCATGCTCCTAATCAAGTTGTAGATGAACATATTGATCATACTGATTATGAAGAACAACCTGAAGAGTCTATAGAAATTGTAGAACCCAATGATGAATTAAGAAGATCCACAAGATCAAGGAGACCTACCATCCATCTGACTATGTTGTATACCTTCAAGAGACAAATATATGCTTTGAAGATATTAATCCCTGATCTTTTTCACAAGCAATGGATTGTGAAAATTCCTCTAAGTGGATTGATGCAATGAAGGAGGAACTAGCATCCATAGACAAAAATCAAGTATGGGACATTGTACCTTTACCAGAGAGCATTAAACCTATTGGTTGCAAATGGGTCTTTAAGACCAAAAGGAACTCAAATGGTGAAATTGAGAGGTACAAGGCTAGATTAGTTGTGAAGGGTTTCACACAAAAGAAAGACATTGATTACAAAGAGACTTTTGCTCCAGTCTCATCAAAGGACTCCTTTAGAATAATCATGGCCTTAGTAGCTCATTTTGACCTTGAGCTACACCAAATCGATGTGAAACGACATTTTTGAATGGGGACTATATGAAGAAATCTATATGGAACAACCAAAAGGTTTCATTGATAATAGTAGAAGTCATATGGTTTGCAAACTGAAGAAATCAATTTATGGACTTAAATAAGCATCCCGACAATGGTATATAAAGTTTAACACCATTATATCAACTTTTGGGTTTAAAACTAATATTGTTGACCGGTGTACATACCTCAAGGTCAGTGGGAATAAGTTTATAATATTGATTCTTTATGTAGATGACATTCTACTAGCAAGTAATAACTTGAGCATATTGCATGAAACCAAGCAGTTTCTTTCTTCTAATTTTGATATGAAAGATATGGGTGAAGCCATGTATGTACTCGATATAGAGATTCACAGAGACTGAGCTAAAGCATACTTGGAATATCCCAAAAGCTTTATATATTCTCATGTTTTAGAGAAGTATGGAATGAAAAGTTATTCACCTGGACTAGATCCTATAGTTAAAGGAGATAAATTTAACTCCAATCAGTGTCCTAGTAATGATATTGAAAGGAATGAGATGAGGAAAATACCGTACTTATCTGTAGTTGGGAACTTATAGTATCTTCAAATATGCACACGGCATGACATTGCTTTTTCTACCGGAATGCTTGGTCAGACATTGACCATTGGAGAGTTGTGAAGAAGGTGATGCTCTACCTGCAAGTGACAAAGGACTACATGATTACATATAGAAGGACAAACCACCTTGAGGTTGCGGGATATTCAGATGTAGATTTTGCTGGCTGTCTAGATAGTAGGAAGTCCACAATGGGCTATCTCTTCCTACTAGCTGGTGGTGCAGTATCATGGAGGAGTATCAAGGAAAAGACTACAACTTCATCTACCATGGAAGATGAACTTATAGCTTGCCATGAAACATCATCACATGCAATGTGGATTAAGAATATGATATAAGATCTTAAAGTTATGGATACAATTCATAAGCCAATACATATATATTGTGATAATGAAGCTGTCGTCACTTTTGCTAATAATGATAAGAGCACCACTGCATGCCGTCATCTAGACATAAAGCTCTATGTTGTTAATGAGCGAGTTGACAACAAGATGATAGTGATTGATCACATTGGTACACAATATATGATTTCAGATCCTCTTACTAAAGGGCTAGCTCCAGGGTTGTATACATCTCATGTAAAGAATATGGGTCTGAGAAAGTCATTTGATGTTTAATGATTAATGTGATTTGACAATGTAATATTTAATGTGTGATCACATATCTGACTCACTATTTTTGTTTCAATACTAGATATAACAGAATGTCAGTTTTGACATAAAGTTGGACCAAAGAAATAGGTTTGAGGTTGACCTATTCATAAAGTTTATGTCACTACATATAAGACGATTGAGTATTGTGGTACATAGATGGAAGTACTCGTTTATTGAGTATCAACCGCTATGACTCATATTTAATTCTTTTATATGGAAGTATTTATAGAGCATCAATAGAAAATTGTTAACTTTTATTGCCATGGCATTTTGGACGAAGTGGAAAAATGTTAAATATCTTTTATTGTGGCCCAAAATAAATATAATATTAAATAAAACAATTTCCATACTTCCGTACGTCTCCAATGTGTGACTTCTCTTCGTCCATCATCAGTTCCGTCTTGGCTACGTCTCCTGTCCGTAGCTAAACTTACAACATTTTATCATCAAATTGGTTCTATAAATCCTGTAAGTCTTTTATCATGAGCATCGTAATGCCACATATCTCCCATAGTTCTCCACGAGCAACCCTACATGCTCTTATAAATAAAACTAAATATTCTATTGTGATAGGGCTATTTTTTTTTCTTCTGTAGAATCTTATGACTACTTCCATATCACTCCATCGTGGAGCCACAACTTCCTGTTAAAACCTAAATAGTCGCCGTTCTACGAGTGGAGATGTGTGTATATGAAGCACGTGAGTCCGAACCAGTTATACACAAATCTTTAGGGATATATTGTTAAATACCTTTTAGTGGGCCTAAAATAAATATAATATTAAATAAAACAATTTCTATAAAAGGATGCACCTGTTGGAGATGAGATGGATTTCCACAACGGACATGCATCTTCATGATGGATAAAGAAGTTTTATGATTTATTATATAAATGGTGGTCCTCTCTCCATGGGACGTTATCTGGTAACCGACTCCACCCATCGGAGAATCCACCAGGAGAGAAATCATATTCCCCTTTACGTACGCTTCCGCATAGAAATGCTCCTTGTCTTCTCTGTTGTTTGGACGTGGCCCTTATTTCTGCACAACATAAATATGGACCATCATGGAGGCTTCTCAGAATTTTGGTATGCCCCTCTTACATATATATCACGAGCACAGGAGCACTCAATGGATAAGATGTCTATATATTGAACTTGGATTTAACGGTGTGTGCGTGAACTCTCATGCCAACCTTATATCGAACGGAAATTGGCACAGGACGCGCAGGGGGGATGGCGTGCGTTTTGACGTGCCCCCTCCTGCTGCCTGTGACCGATTTTAGTGGATGGGGTCCGCTGGCAGGTGGGTGGAGGTGGTTTTACAGGGGTAAGGTGGTAGAGGTAGGTAAGAGACTGATTTGATAGTTTTTTTTAGAGAGATTGAGGCGGAAATATGAAGAAAAGTTTATTTTGCACATAACTTTTGATCCGTAATGAATTTTTTGATGAAATAAAAAATGTTAGATTTGTTATGGAAAATGAAATCTAACAAGACCAATATTTAATATATTTTTGAGAAAATAATATACATAAATATTAGAAATGGACACATTCAAACAAAAGTGGGCACATTGAGGAAGTGAGGCATTCAAGAAAAAGTGGCGCATTCAAGCAAAAGTAGGCGCATTTTTTATTATAATGGGTGCATTCAATCAAAAGTGGGCGCAATCAAGTAAAAGTGGGTGTATTCAAGTAAAAGTAGACTCATTTAAGTAATAGTGGACGCAATCAAGTAAAAGTGGGCACATTTAATCAAAATTGGGCACAATCAAGAAAAACTGGGTGCATTCAAGCAAACGTGGGAGCATTTAAGTTATAGTGGGCGCAATCAAGTAAAAGTGGTCACATTCAAGTAAAAGTGAGTGCAATCAAGAAAAAGTGGGTGCATCTAAGCAAAGTGGGCGCATTCAAGCAAAAGTGGGCGCAATCAAGAAAAAATAGGGTGCATTCAAGCAAACGTGGGCGCATTTAAGTAATAGTTGGCGCAATCAAGTAAAAGTGGGCACATTCAAGTAAAAGTGGGTGCAATCAAGAAAAAATGGGCGCATCCAAGAAAAGTGGGCACATTCAAGCAAAAGTTGGCGCAATCAAGAAAAAATGGGTCGCATTCAAGTAAATGTGGGCACATTTAAGTAATAGTGGGCGCAATCAAGTAAAAGTGGGCGCATTCAAGTAAAAGTGGGTGCATTCAAGTAAAAGTGGACGCAATCAAGCAAAAGTGGGCACATCTAAGCAAAAATGGGCGCATTAAGGGCTATAGTGGGTGCATTCATACAAAAGTGGGAGCATTCAAGCAATAATTGGTGCATTTTGGACAATAGTGGGCGTATTCAAGCAAAATGGGGCGCATTGAGGAGGGAAGTAGTGGACGCATTCAAATAAAAGTAGGCGAATTTAAACAGTACAATGGGTGCATTCAAGCAAAACTGGGCGCATTAAGGGCTATAGTGGGCACATTTATACAAAAGTGGGCGCATTCAAGCAATAATGTGTATTTTGGATGATAGTGAGCATATTCAAGCGAAATGTGACACATTGAAAAGGGAAGTAGTGGGCGTATTCAAGTAAAAGTAGACGCATTTAAACAATACAGTGGACGTATTCAAGCAAAATTAGGTGCATTGATGACTACAGTGGACATATTCATACAAAACTGGGCGCATTTAAGGAGAGAAGTGGGCACATTGAGGAGATGAGTGGGTGCATTGAGTAGAGGAGGGCGCGATAACAATAGTAGTATAATATTTGTGTATATATTTTTTGTTTTAAAAATATGTCAATATGGGTCTGGTTAGAGAGTATTTTTTATAAGCATTCTAATATATTTTATTTTATTAAAAAATCCTTATATTTTAAAAGTTATGCTCAAAATAAAAAAATGTAAAAATAAAATAAAAAACTGCCAGCTACCAGCCTGGCCGAGTGGCAGGCCGTGATGTGGCGGGGACAAGACTGACAGGGTGTCAGAGGAGCAAACAGCAGTGGGCAGGATTGTCAGGTTGGTATTCCGCGCGTCAAACCCCGCGTCACCGCGGGTCACGCGTTCGGAAACTTAAACTCGACAACTCCAAGGCTTCGATGAACTGTGAACATATGCTACACTAGACGTAGTGGAAGGCAAATTTGGGGTTAGATCAGGTTCGGAAAGGTCACGTGTGAATAGAATCCATGTAACTCATGAGAGTTCACCACACAACCAACTGCAATAGTTCTCTATCAGAGTTTTCCAATACATATTCTGATGGACCTTGTTTTAGAAGAGCCCCCACGCAATGCAATAATGTATCAGTGGGATCGATGCAGGGGTTTATGTCGCCGATGGCAACTTGGAACAATTGATCTAAATAATTTATTTATGAAAGAGCTACAATTTGTAGTGGTGAAATACCATGGTTTGCAGAAATCTTATTCCAGTTGAACGACGTATACTACTCTCCACTTTTTGTCATGGTATGGAGAATTGCTAATTAATTGTATATTTTTCCCTTATATTCATTGTTAGACACCATGGTCGTACTTTTAAATTAGGGTTATACTAGAGTTTACAAATGAGATTGATAATGTAATGCATACAAATAGATGCATTTTCCCGAATGGAAAATATATCATTCAAAGAAATTCAACAAGGAGATGTACTTCTTGCTTTTCCAGACCCTCGCTTCTTTCCAATTCGAGATTGTTGGGCTTTTTGGTCATAGAAGAGCAACAACTTATCTCGACCTTCCTACGGTATTTACTACTTTTACTGTCTGTACTTTTTTTGCTTACGTTCCACTTCTTGCTTACTTTATTGAAAATATAATGTATGCCTCCTGGTTAGTTTTAATTATTTCGTTGTCATCATATAATATTGTATCAATCACATTTTGTAGATGTTATGTGTAGAGAAGTATCGGTACAGTGGTACCGTACCACTGTATGTTTTGATCTACTGTGATATAATCATAATGTTTGATTCGTGTTATCCAGATTATCATAAATAGAAGTCATGTTTACACAATTCCAGAAAACTATGGATGGAGTATATAAAATCTTATGTTGTATGTTAAAAAATTTATTCTACATTGTAATTAACTTGCTTTGTTTATTATAGTATCGCGACTATATATTAACATGAGTTAAGCATATAATGAATTCAGAGTCAGCTGATATGAAGGAGAATATTGTTGCTCTTGTAAATGAAATATATACAGCTAATTCAATGTGGAATATTAAGGTGCCTCTTATATGTGCATTTCTGGCTCGCTAGCGGTGTAGTTATTCTTTCACGGAGTACAAGATGTTATGTTCTTATTTCTTAAATGATTCTTCTGTGATAATTTGAAGAATGATGATGTAATTTGTCGTTCTTTTTTATCCACTACGGGTATACTTCAAGTGGATCATACATTTCCATTGTTGCAAGTATAGGATACATATAGTCAAATCCGAATTAAAATTTGTAAACAAGTGAACTCCCTTCAAAATTTATGCAGATAACAATAAGTCCTTGATCTTGAAATATAGTATATGTTCACATCAAGAATGACGATTTTGTCTGTCATCCTTTCTTCTTTTCAGCTTTTCCTAACTTAAAAGACTATGGATGGTGAATAAGGTGTTTTTTTCCTTGAGCGTAGACACCCTATCCCAATTCCATGTCTCTAACATGTCCCTATGGATTTCAACAAAACATCTACCCAACTCCTTACTTGTAGGGGTAGTAGTCTGGGGAGATTCCCAATAAGGATATGACTGAATTTAGGCAATCGGGTACCCAACTCCTTACTTGTAGGGGTAGTAGTCTGGGGAGATTCCCAATAAGGATATGACTGAATTTAGGCAATCGGGTCAATATTTGCTCTGGATGCTATAAGAGTACTGCAAAGGATTATTTCTAACAATAACCACACCACTATAAGAAATTACACACAACAACTTAACTATATCAATTCCCATGACACCACACCAGTTCAAAGTGAGGTGAGGACATATCATTGTCAAAAAAATCCATCAGGCATACTAGGTCATAATCATTTTTCTCTATAGATAAAGTTATCCACATACAATTTTATTCATGTTCGAAAACACATTTTCAAATACACGATGCACAAAGTTCATGACAAATTACTTACAAACGAGTGAAGATGCATCCTTACATTATGGTGCAATTTTAATTTTTTCTTTTGAAAAAAAAATCAAAACATCACCTCATCAACTTTTTTCATACTTAGGAATAATATGGGCAACATAACCACATGGTATAATTTCATATTTAAAATGTGATGCATTTTTGTTGTAGAAAAAGTTGTAAAGTTAAATGTGGATATAGTTTTGTTTCCAACACATTTATTATTGCTAATGTGAACATTATACGTGGGGCATATGGTTTTGTGTTGAACTCATACTTTTTTACTTATCTTCTATTAGTATATATATGCTTAAGATTCAAATATATTTAATCACTACCAATCTTGTTTATTATAGCTCTCACTCCTTTATCTGTATACCGTATATCTACATCTTATATTTAGAGATTACCGACTCATTTAAAAAAAATGATTTATAAACAACTTTTACATAACAGATATCACCATATTATTTGGTTTTATAAACAACATATTTTTCTCTATCTTATTGTTTGTGATAATGTAGTTGATGCCTAGCATGATGTTGTCCCTTTTGTGGCGTGGTTTACAATATTTTCAATACCGAACACTATATGAAGGATAAAGGGATCACTCATAAAACAATTATTAATCAATTAAAAATAATATATTTATTCATAAAATTAATATTGGTTAAACCAAGACCAAGCATCCTAAATCTTCTCATATTTTTTTTAATATCACTAATCTATTATTAGTTTTTCTTGATATGTGAAAGACTTATATCTCGTGTTTCATCACCATTCATCTTGAGTCTCGCTTGCCATGATGTTAATAATATCCTCATAGTTATATTACATAGGTTGTAATGACCCCGCCTCCCATTAACCCCCACTTAAGGGAGACCAAGAAGTCAGAGTCGTTATCCCAATAAACCGGATCAGAGGTTTGATAATTAATCAGTAATAATTATAAAATTCTACCAAACTAAACTAAAAGCTGGTATAAAATAATACTTTATATACCTTTTAAAAACTTTAGATATTTACTTCTACATCTTGATTATATTCTATTGACATGATTTTACCGTGTGTATAATGTAAGTACACATATCAATGTAATATAGGCCTTGTGAGGCCCGAGTCGAACTCAGGGAAACGTAAATTTCAGTAGACTACTACTAACTGGTTGCGATCAGCTAGACCGATGGGAAAAATGAGTTTGATTTTGAAAAAGAAAATAAACTAAAAGAAAGCAAAAGCGAACGATGATTAAATGTTTAGTTTAATCAAATTAAATGAGAATCCTTAGGATTGCGGTTTCACTGTGAGATCTCACTGTATGTAAATCTACACAATTAACATAATTTGTTCTCTTTCCCTGATTATGGCCCATAGTCAGAATTTCTAACTTCCGCGATACAATTCACTACCTAGTTCTAGGCCAGTTCCACGCCAGTAGTAACTTATACCCTAGATCTAGGTGCTTTAATTATTTCTCTGAGTATCCACCATTAATCATACATTACCTTGTCTAAGGAATTTATTGATTAATATGTTAATCGTGCCTTTTCAACCACAAATTCTCCGTCAAAAGTAATTAATGGCATTAGAAATCGACTATGGTGATCAAGCATAGTAAATTACAATGGAAACATGATAACATATCAAGGGAAAGTGAGACAAATTATGATAATCAATATAACATTGTCATACAGAGATTCCCCGGGCTAGTCCCGGTCCTAAGGATAGAGGGGATTAGCCCCGCATATTCATAACAACATTACACATGGAAAAGAAAGAGGGAAACATGGAGAAACGAATGAAAATATGGTGTAACCCCTGAGGAGAAGATCCGGATGATCCTCGGTACGAGACACACGTTATGCAGCCTTCCGAAGGAAGAATCGTCCGTCTACGGCTCTGGAAACATCCGGGGCATAGCTCCGGGCTCCGTTCTTTGCTTTTTCTTCTATGGGACTCATGCAATGGAATAGAACGCCCCCTTAGGTCTGGCCGTCTTTTTTTGAGGTATAGACATGACTTACGGTCGCCAAAAGATCGCAGCTGTTCGATCGTGGCAATTCTAGGCGTAACTCTAATCTGACGGTGTCGATACCATCGACGGGGTGTCGATGGTATTGACACCTTAGAGATCACTTTCGTCGCTAGAAACTGGGGACAAACTGGCTGCATTTTGATACCATCGACCGTTCCCGTCGATGGTATCGACGCGATGATTTTTGGCACACTGATGTACTTTCAAGACCATCGACAGTGGGTCGATGGTATCGACTGGTTCACTCTCCTTTCAGCTTTGTTGCTGTTGCCTTGTCGATGCTATCGACAGACCGTCGATGGTATCGATGGGTCCATGAATACAAGGCTCCTGAAATGAAGAGAGGAACAGAAATCAAATCTGAAAAATTTGATAATTTATACAGAATAAGATAAACTAAGATAAATATAATGCATACAATGATTATAGGAACAAGGAAATGAATCATGCTATTATAGTCACAAAATGACAAATAATTACACAAAATAAGTATAAAACCAGCATATAAATGCGACTCAAAATCACTGCATCAAACTCCCCTTAGCTTGAATCTTTCTCGTCCTCGAGTAACAAAACTTTAAAAACTGACTTTAAAAACTGACTGAGAGGGTCAACTAAAGAACATAATCACATAATTGATACCTCAGTATGATTCCCGCCTACATTTCACATATGGACCCTTACCAACCACATAACGATAACTGTTGGTATGTATGCCTTGAGAGCCGATCATGGGATGATTGGTGGGATACATTAAGATTGATTTGATAAACATCAAAGGCAAGCTTCCATTTCTTTCTGGTTCAGTCATATGAGATAGTGATAGAACAAATTGAATGTCTAGAGAATGACAGTACTCAATGATGTATGCCTTCAGGTTCAGGACCTGAATGATGAGATCATACGGATTCTAAGAGTTTGTACATTCTCATTATGTCCCTAGTCAGATGTCATTGTGGAAGGTAGATAGACAACAATGACACACATGACTAGATTGTGGTGTTGGTTGATGACAGAATCTCATTAGTCATGATATAGAGATATGAAACCAAACAAATAGGTACTTGTTAGAGAACAAGTGTACCAGATAGACCCACCGTGAGTTTAACACATGGAACCATGACATGGTAGTCACAGTCGGTACTCACAGTGATGGTGGTGAGTGTGATTCTTTGACCTAAAATCACTACACTCAACACATGCGGTTGGGCACACTTTGACATCATCAAACGTAGTCCTGAAACATGGGTTGTTATAAAGATGATGATTGGGTGGCTTTGACACATGGGGCTTTTGAGGGGTGAGTGATAGATATGGGATTTGTCCCTCCTGAGGGAGTTTGATATCCATGGCCACTTGATGAGTAGGATTGAGAAAGGTGTGCACGCATGTGTGAATCAATATGTGATATTGATGTCATACATATCTCTTCCAATCTACTCTGAGATCAAGAAAGTGAATGAACGTTGACAGGATGACTATTCCATGCCTCGAGTTCATTCGGGATATCAGTGACAAAGGAATTATGCATTCACTATAACACCATTCACGGATTGTAGGATTAAAAGTTGTTCTCCAACTTTCTATTTTCACTTGGGTAGCACTGATGTGTGACTAGGCACCGCTCTTTGCTTGTGAAGTCATAAGTGTTATGGACTTTCACTGCCAACGTGAAATGGACCTGCAGGGTCACACACATAGGATTTAACCTGGAAGAGGAGTTTTGTCCACAAACAATGTTTAGATTGATTACTAAAGGAGTTTAGTAGTTCAATTAAACACTCAATTAATTGATAGCTCAATGTCATAATGTTCAAGGTGTTGGACATATTGATTGGAGTATCAGATTGATTGAAACTACAATTGATTGATTCTGCACAATCTGCACTCCCAACCAATCGCCTCATGTGATGAACCGATCGAATGAGCTTGGTGAACTGATCGGCTCAGATGGTGAGTCGATCGACTGATGGACAGGGTGAAACAATTGCTTCAAGTGTTGAAACGATCAGTTCAATTGGTCCAACCGAGCAAGTTGGGAAAGTAGGATTGGTGAGAAATTTCCTTTCATTTCACTTGCCCAATTTGATTGGAACAAGGATTAGTATTTGGTACCAATTAGAAACAAAAGAGGAAAATTCAATCGAGAACTGATCAGGACCACGAATCGACCGGTTCAGAAGTAAACCGACCGTTTCATGGGTCCCAACTGATCGGTTGAGGTGTCAACTGACCGGCTCAGGTCCCCAACAAACTGTTTCAGAAATGAAATGATCGGTTCAGGTTGTGCAGTTGGTTGTTTTTTTTTGGAAAATCTCGAACCCTTCTACTCCTGCTTTAATCCCACATTGCCCGGGACAGAGAACCCTATCCCATGACCCTCATATATATAGGGGTATTGGGAGCTTCTCAAAGTACAACACAGTGCAACCAGTTGCTCTGTAAAGTTTTCGTTCTCTCTGGTTTTGGTAACTGAGAGAGCCCGAGCAAGTGCTACCCGATAAGGGAGGCACCACAAGGGAAAGACAACCGCAGAAAGCGACTGGTGGCAGGAGAGTGTGTCAGTGACTAGTACACTGACAGGAGGGTGTGACTCCTTCCAATTCCTTGTGAGACAAGGAGATTGGAGTTCTAGGTGGTCCGTGTGGACTACTTCAGAGGTGGGAGATTTCTGCCGTTCGGCGGACAGGTGTCAATCCCGACAGTCCCGGTGAGACCAGGAGCTGCACAGACGCCGTCCAAGACCGGAGGTGAAGACCGCGCAAGCCGCGAGGTATTGTTGCCGAGTAAGCCTCGGGACAAGGTATGATTCCACAAACCATCCTTTCCTATTGTATAGACGTTGACGCGTTTCCTTATTCTGGGTTTGGGGAGGAAATTTTTTTGTTTCCTCTGCCTTCTCTACCTCCCCTAAAACCCAACAGTGGTATCAGAGCCACATCAACTGCTCTATACTTTAGGATCATCGATATGATCAATTTTGGTTTGTCATCTTTATTTATTGCATACGATGCGAATAAAATTGGCTTTATGCATGTCCATTCCGAAATCCACAAATCCCAATATACATATATGATATGTAATATGAATGCACTCGATATGCGTCGCCCTTAAACGAGTTTTGTGGTGGATGTATAGCGTGGTTATGGCCAATAAACCCTATCTGTGTATGGTTGTATGTGGTTGCTTGCATCTCGGTCTACGCACCGATCTTCCTTATCCTATTCCTAATATAACTCAAAATAATTCAAGATTTCTTTCCTACCTTTGCTCCCCTCGAATGTAACTCGAGGTTTCTCTTTTTCCAATGTAAAATAGGATAGAATTTTATTTCCTTTTATGTCAAAGAACGGAGGACATCCTGACGACAGTTGAGATGATTGGTTCAAGGCATGAACTGATCGGTTCAAGGAGTGAGCCAATCGGTTCAAGGAGTGATCCGATCAGTTGATGACCAGTTCGAGGAGTGAGACGAGCAGGTGGTGTCCATGATGAGATGCATGACGACCAGGCGAACCAATTGGTTGAAGGAGCCAACCGATCGGCTGGTGGCACCCAGCCGACCGGCCTGATGGCAAGCCGATCAGTCATGTGATGAGTTGATCAAACCCAGAAAGGCAAAGCACAAAGTTCATCTTGTATAGGTTTCATGTGATGTAGACCTAGATGACTGTGATTCCTCTTGGCTTGAGGAATCACATTAGGATGGCCATAATCATCACTTTTATCATTTTGCATGTTTTCTGTGGGATATAGCATGTATATGATACATACTATGTATTATGGTGATTAGATATGTATATGTATATAAAAACCAAATCCCTCATTAAATATTAAGTTTTAGATGCCTTCCAAATGCGACACATGTGAAAAGCTTGATCGACCAAGTGTGGGCACGCCCTAGCTTGGTGCACCATCTATCTCGTGGAAGCGTGAAGGATGGATATGTGGGTCTGCCCTAGCAGGGTGCATATTCATCGTGTTGACTTTGGGTCGGACTTAACAAGGTGACCTAGATAGGATCTAGCACCTTGAGGCATGGAGATGATCATGGCAAGGAGTTGCATATGACATATTATCAAGAGTTGCATATGATGCAATTGGCAAAAGTTCCCTACCTAAGAGATCTAAGTTGTGGGTGATAACCCTAGCTGGTCCATGACTTAGAGGATTTTAGGATCTTGCCCACTAGAAGGTTGTACGCTGCAATCTTCCAAATTGATGGTGAGGGCTATCAATTTGAAGTAAAATAGTGGGAGCAATTATTAATTAAAGGCCTAATTATATCGTCAACTTTTCGAATCAATCAAATAAGTCAAAAATGAGTTTTTGGACTAAAATTGCATATTTCCTTTTGTAGTTCAAATGACAACAAACAACAATCACTTTTCTTTGCGATCGGTCCTTGAAAAGGACAGGCTAAATGGGACAAATTTCCACGACTGGTATAGGACATTGAGAATTGTTCTCACTCAAGAGAGAAAGCTCTATGTCCTGGATACTCCAATTCCAGAGGAACCTGCTCCTAATGCACCAAAGGCAGAAAGGGATGCTTACAAGAAGCATTCTGATGATGCCATTGATGCAAAGTGCTTAATGTTGTGCTCTATGAACCACGAGTTGTAGAGACAACATGAGAACATGGGTGTCATTGAGATGATTCAGCATCTCAGGAACATGTATGAAGATTAAGCACGGCAAGAGAGATATGATGTCTCAAGGGCACTATTCAAGTGTGTCATGACAGAAGGAGATCCAGTTGGTCCTCACATACTCAAGATGATTGGGTATGTGGAGAACCTAACAAGACTGGGATTTCCACTGAGCCAAGAGTTTGCTACTGACGTGATACTGCAATCGTTGCCAGAATCCTACAGTCAGTTTGTGATGAACTACAACATGAACAACTTTGATAGGCCACTGTCAGAGTTGTTGGGCATGTTGAGGACAGCCGAGACATAGATGAAGAAGGACAAGCCTAAGTTTGTGATGGTGATCACGAGCAAGAAAGGCAAGTACAAGCGCAAGGGTAAGGGCAAAGCTAAGAAAGGTTTTGATGCTAGCTAGGAGCCCAAGTCGTATTAAGCTCTCAAGGCCAAGGGAGGCGTGACCCGAAAAAGGCAATTACCACCATTGTCAAAAGCCAGGACATTGGAAAAGGAATTGTCCTCTCTATCTGGAAGAACAAAAGAAGAAGGAGGCAAAAAACGTCTCTACTTAAAGGTGTCATGAAAGTAAACTTGTAACACTTTTGAGGTATATGATACCAAGATGCAAAGTGTAAAGCACTCAATAAATGGGGCAAGTGTTGCCACCATAGATAGGAGTACTTTAGTTTATTTTAAGCCTAAAAGGCATGTAATACAGTTATGAACTGATATTTCATATTTTCCAATAGATAGAAACACTTTATTTTTGCATATTGTATGACAATGATGGCAATCAATAAAGAGATGTTTCAATTTATAAAGATATGATCTTTGTGGCAATGCCTTATTTATCTTGTGGTATTTGATATTCATAAGATAAAATGATACCTAAAAGTTATAGATAACTCAAACAATCAAATTAGCATCAATCATGATAAATTCATTTCTAGTTTCCATGTGATGGATAAATCTAGACTCTTTTGGTTAGAGAACTAGTAAGAGACATGAATATCTTGGACATGATTAATCAATCTTCACTAAAGAAGTGGGAGAATGATTATCCTATTAGGTATGATACATGTGATGTATTTACATACCTATTGGAACAAATGCTAATACTTCAAATGGTGTTAAGAGAAATACTAATATGAATATCTTGAAGTGTTCAAAATTATCATAGATGAAGTGCAAATTTGGTAAAGTGTTAATTCTTGATGAGATCAATGAATGAAATACTTGGACCAAATGTTTGAGATCCTTATGAGTGATTATGATAGTGTATCATAGTGAACTCATGATTAAGGCATGGTGATG
Organism: Alisma plantago-aquatica; assembly: GCA_963693085.1. Classification (NCBI taxonomy): domain Eukaryota; kingdom Viridiplantae; phylum Streptophyta; class Magnoliopsida; order Alismatales; family Alismataceae; genus Alisma; species Alisma plantago-aquatica. The sequence goes on along the minus strand of OY856414.1, from coordinate 895,772,038 downwards.
TCTAAATCAAGAAGGAATCTTACTCTAAGGAGTTAGAGAATGATTATCAAATAACTTAATTCTTCTTAATAAAAGAATACCACACACTAATAAAGGACATTAAGAATCACAAGGAGTTGTAAGTTCTTATATCCTTGACAGATACACCTCGTTTATCTATGTGATGAGTTGTTCATGTGATGAGTCAACTATCTAGATGAATATGAGGAACCAAAATTTGAGTTATGGTTTATGACCATTACATCCTAAATGGCATCCATGTGAACCATAAGGTATGACCTTGATGGTAGCACCCATTGGAATGAAATCCATAAGTGCAAATGAGTCTTAAGTGTTAAGACACATGGATAACATTTTGAGAAGGATGATTCTTGTTGATTGCAACTTAATGAATAATACATTTGGCATATGGATACTAAAACCACATTCCTATGAGGAATAAAACAAGGATGTGTATGTGACACAACCTATAAGGTTTATGAATCCACTAATGCAAATGAAGTCTATAAGTTACAATGGACTAATCAATGTGATTGATTGAGTACAAGCAACTCAGAATTGGATCTTTACTTTGATAATATAGTCAAAGGGTTTGACTGATAAAGATAAAGAAGGGATCTGTGATTTAGTGGGAGCATGTTCACATTCCACATGTTGATGTGAAATGGAAATGTTCTAGAATGGAAATCCAAAAGTGGAAATTATCTTTAAGGAAGATAGAGATGTTTCCTATGTGATAGGAATAGAGATCTATAGAGATAGTTCTCGAAAACCTCTTGACCTGAAAAGAGAAAGCATACATTGGCAATTTGTACTGAAGGGTTCAGTATTCACAGATTCAGTGGGAGAAAAACGTGTCCATGTTATATGGAGTTAGTATCCCAAGGACAAGTGTCCAATTCTTATGAAGAATGGGAACACTAAGAATATATATGGATCTATCATGTATGTAATCATCCCATTATCTTGCATGTATCAACATGGCAAGAACAAAATGCATTCATCATCTTGTATGTAGGACATGGCAAAATGATGTGCTCATCTTGATAACTCGTATGTGAGACATGACGAGTGGATGTCTGTCTACTTCCAGTAAGGGTTACTGGAATACCATGAGAACTTGATAAGTACTTGAGAAGTACTAGTTCTATGGAGATAAGGAAGAGTTCATTGATGCAAATTTCCGAAAGGACAGAAAACTAATTGCAAAATATATATAGGATATATAAAAGTGAAAGTTTGTTGATAATTGAAAGTGTTCCAATAAAACCATTTAAAAGGAAATGCCGAGTATCTATGCGTTAGAGAGCAGCAGTGGATACTATATGGATCTGGAAGTTCATGAGATGAACTTATAGATATTCCGCTCATTGATGTCAAGTATGGAATCCTTGATCATGCAATGTGGCTAAAGGTTAGAAAAGGAATACTAGATCGCATATTACGGCAACTCCATCTCATACGTGTGACGTACAATGAAGAGATGTGAGACATGCAATTTATACTGACTTTGGCAAGGTGTTTCCATAACTCACTATGTTCACACTAGAGCAGAGTAACATGTGGGATATGTTTGAAGATCACTATGAATATGATTCAAGGGTGATTGGCTCACAGTGCAAGTGGGAGTCTGTTGGTATGTATGCCCTGAGAGCCGATCATGGGATGATTGGTGGGATACATTAAGATTGATTTGATAAACATCAAAGGCAAGCTTCCAATTCTTTCTGGTTCAGTCATATGAGATAGTGATAGAACAAATTGAATGTCTAGAGAATGACAATACTCAATGATGTATGCCTTCAGGTTCTGGACCTAAATGATGAGATCATACAAATGCTAAGAGTTTGTACATTCTCATTATGTCCCTAGTCGGATGTCATTGTGGAAGGTAGATAGACATCAATGACACACACGACTAGATTTTGGTCTTGGTTGATGATAGAATCTCATTAGTCATGATATAGAGATATCAAACCAAACACATATGTACTTGTTAGAGAACAAGTGTACTAGACAGACCCACCGTGAGTTTGACACATGGAACCATGACATGGTAGTCACAGTCAGTACTCACAGTGATGGTGGTGAGTGTGATTCTTTGACCTGAAATCACTACACTCAACACATGTCGTTGGGCACACTTTGACATCATCAAACGCAGTCCTGAAACATGGGTTGTTATAAAGGTGATGATTGGGTGGCTTTGACACATGGGGATTTTGAGGGGTGAGTGATAGATATGGGATTTGTCCCTCCTGAGGGAGTTTGATATCCATGGCCACTTGATGAGTAGGATTGAGAAAGGCGTGCATGCATGTGTGAATCAGTATGTGATATTGATGTCATACATATCTCTTCCAATCTACTCTGAGATCAAGAAAGTAAATGAACGTTGACAGGATGACTGTTCCATGCCTCGAGTTCATTCGAGATATCAGTGACAAAGGAATTATACATTCAATATAACACCATTCACGGATTGTAGGATTGAAAGTTGTTCTCCAACTTTCTATTTTCACTTGGGTAGAACTGATGTGTGACTAGGCACCGCTCTTTGCTTGTGAAGTCATAAGTGTTATGGACTTTCACTGCCAACGTGAAATGGACCTGCAGGGTCACACACATAGGATTTAATCTGGAAGAGGAGTTTTTTCCACAAACAATGTTTACATTGATTACTAAAGGAGTTTAGTAGTTCAATTAAACACTCATTTAATTGATAGCTCAATGTCATAATGTTCAAGGTGTTAGACATATTGATTGGAGTATCGCATTGATTGAAACTGCAATTGACTGATTCTGCACAATCTGCACTCCTAACCGATCGACTCATGTGATGAACCGATCGGCTGAGCTTGCTGAACCGATCGGCTCAGATGGCGAGTTGATCGACTGATGGACAGGTCGAAACAATCGCTTCAAGTGTTGAAATGATCGGTTCAACTGGTCCAACTGAGCAAGTTGGGAAAGTAGGATTGGTGAGAAATTTCCTTTCATTTCACTTGCCCAATTTGATTGGAAAAAGGATTGGTATTTGGTACCAATTAGAAACAAAAGAGGAAAAGTCAATCAGGAACTGATCAGGACCACAAATCGACCGATTTAGAAGTGAACCGACCGTTTCATGGGTCCCAACTAATCGATTGAGGTGTCAATCGACCGGCTGAGGTCCCCAACCGACTGTTTCAGAAATGAAATGATCGGTTCAGGTTGCGCAATTGGTTGTTTTTTTTGGAAAATCTCGAACCCTTCTACTCCTGCTTTAGTCCCACATTGCTCGGGATAGAGAACCCTGTCCCATGACCCTCCTATATATATATAGGCGTATTGGGGGCTTCTCAAAGTACAAAACAGTGCAACTAGTTGCTCTATAAAGTTGTCGTTCTCTCTGGTTTTGGTAACCGAGAGAGCCAGAGCAAGTGCTACCCGATAAGGGAGGCACATCAAGGGAAAAACAACTGTAGAAAGCGAATGGTGGCAGGAGAGTGTGTCAGTGACTAGTACAGTGACAAGAGGGTGCGATTCCTTCCAATTCCTTGTGAGACAAGGAGATTGGAGTTCCAGGTGGTCCGTGTGGACTACTTCAGAGGCGGGAGATTTTTGCCGCTCAGAGGACAACTGTCAATCCCGACAGTCCCGGTGAGACTAGGAGTCGTCAGTCCCAGTGCGACCAGGAGCTGTACAAACACTGTCCAAGACCGGAGGTGAAGACCGCGCAAGCCGCAAGGTATTGTCGCCGAGCAAGCCTCAGGACAAGGTATGATTCCACAAACCATCCTTTCTTATTGTATAGACGTTGATGCGTTTCCTTGTTCTGGGTTTGGGGAGGAAATTTTTTTGTTTCCGTTGCCTTCTCTGCCTCCCCTAAAACCCAAAAATAACTACCCTTCAGGAGACAATAATCATTCATAAGAAATGTCTACCCCAAGATCAATGAACACTATCAAATAAGGCAGTTAACATAATAGAATCTTTAGGTTCAGGCTTGGTGCATCTTGTGATCTTCTATCTACGTTGCTCGTTTCCTAACTACCATCTAAATGGAAGCAGATCTCCTGATATACATGAATGAGGAGAATATCATGGGTGGCTTACCACTTAGAGAAATAGGTGGATGGAATGGGTGGCTATGGAAGAAAAGGAAGCACATTATAGTCGATCATGTAAAAACCAAAAATGAATGACCTATCATGATGCGAATGCAAATGAAAATATCCTAATGCTACATTTTTGGTGGAATGATGCATGCACTATCATTCCGTCTCAAAGTAGGATGGAATATCTAAGAAAACTACACCATGTGCTTATTCTTCTTAATATGCGGGTGAGAACATGTTCCTTTCTCCCTCTCATTCATACTTACTTCTCAATCAATTTTTTTTTTAAACAAGACCCATTTCCAAAAACAAGAATGGAATATTTGTTGGGCCTCCTTCCTTTTACACAACTTGTACATTTGATGCATTCTTTTGGAGGGTATGGAACAAGTTCAATGCCTTTAATGTTTTTAGAAGAACATAATATACATGATGTAAAACTATATGCTCAAAAGATGCGAATGCACTACAAAATGACAATTATGCAACTAAATGACATGCACTTAAGGAAAAAGTGCATGTATACTACTCTATACTTTGTTTCTTCATTTTTCATGCAAAACATGCAAGAATAACTGTAATGCAAGACCCATCTACATGGAATGCAATCAAAGAGTGAATGAAAATAATGTGCTCTAGTTCTTATGATGGAGTATGAATGAAATTTTGGTAGATCAGATCACAAGATTAATTGACAGAACCTTCAGAAAAAATTATATGTCCCTCCTGACTGACTTGTGTACCAATTAATCAAGGAGTTTCTCTCTCTCACTTCAAATTAGAGTCACGTTAATGTTTGGTCATTTTAGGCTCAACACTTATATCAATCCTCTTATCATGAACCATAAGGATATACAACCATGTTCAAATGTTTTAAAGTTGACCTACCCAAAGAGTTCCACAAGCGATGTCCTCAAGTTTTTATAAGACAAGCTTAAAATTTCTTAAATATTTTTTTATTCAAATTCATTTTCTCCCAAACCCCCACATGAAAACATTAAGATGACATGCAATTACATTTAAACTCCACTGATTACACTATATAGATAGTGGATCCTAGAAAATAGTAAATCTAGAAATTAAGAAAGCTAACAAGAAAGATGAAAACTTCAAAAACAAACGAAAGATGAAATAAAATAAAGAAAAACTAGATAGAAGTTGTTCCAGCACCACCCCTAATCTTGAATTCAACTATGGCCTCATAGTTCAAATCCAGACTTAAGAGGTGGAATGGTGATACCCCTTTTATTGCTCCAGTGGTGGGTGTGGCGGGTAGTGGTGGTCGTTGGATGACGAAGCTCCAGATCTCACCATTGTTGCACGGGCAACAAGTGAGAGAGAGAAAGGAGAATGGAGCTCAGAGAAGACGGTCGAGGCACTCGAAGAAGATGGAGATCCACAGAGGAAAAGAAGATTCTCAGAGACGATCGTTGGTCGTGATATCGGTTGCTCCCGGGCGCTCAAAGGTGCTTGGGATTGGTTGTGGAGGATAGGCACTCAGGATGTGATGTTATATTGAAGAATTGCCTCCCTTTTTATAAGGGTCGGCCGGGTCTACTTTCGGTGTGTCGATACCATCAATAGGCCTGTTGATGGTATCGACGGCTGTTGAAATCCGCAGCTCACTACAATCAACGACTATTGATGGCTTGACGTGGGGGCCCGTATCGTCTATGTGTCGATGGTAGCGACAGAGTGTCAATACCATAGAAACTGTCCACAGATAGGCGTTGTGGACCGCTCAATGAAGACTGTGGATCACTGACATGTCTGTCAATACTATCGACGTTGCGTCGATAGTAGCGATGCCTAGTTGTTCCTTTGATCATCGTGAGGTCTGGCCCTTCCATCAATGCTGATGACATGTCGATACCATCGACCAAGGTATCGACAGTATCGACATTACCACTGTTCGAGAAATCGGTCCGCACGGCCGCATATACTCCCGCATATACCTATTCAGTCACCTTACCGCACCGCATATTACTAATCGGTCCACTAAGCGGTCATGGGCCGCATATACTCCCGATTGGCCGATTAAGCGAACGATTAAACTCCGCTTTTTGAAAAGCCCACAACTAATGTTCATGCATTTCGTACATGCATGCATATATATACACACATTTAATTGTATATATAAATTGAGATATATAGTCATTGAATTATATGTATACATTGTAATACATATAAAAATTTTCCACATGCATTTATACATTTATTCGCATACCTTTTGATATATTAACATGTATAGATACATATACAATATACCTAAATATACAATCAAATATTTGTGCATGTATATATACATTTTGATTTATTCACATTTATACACACTATACATATATTTATACATTGATTTACCTACATTTTAGTATTTGTACATATATTACAAACACATTCTATATATAGACATATATACATATATAAGCATACCATGCATCATACATGCATATTAATATGTTTATAAGTAAATAGATGTACGTGCCTACTCTATATGTTTTAATTTATGATCTTGCTATATTATTTTATATATAATTAGTTTATTGAAATAAAAAAATCCAAAACCGCATATACTCCCGCATACCGCATATACTCTATGCAGTACCCTCTCCGCCCGTACACCGGATACCGCTTTCCTGAACCATGGACATTACTGAGAACATCCAGTCTAAATATCTCCAAACATTTCACTACCATAGATGACTTTTCGATACCATTGACTCTCGACCATCTTTCTACTTGTTCCCATGTCGATACCATTGACGAGGCCGTCGATAGTATCAATGGGATGAAGTTTCAGTAGAAATTTTTGCTATTCCAAATTCAATACCATTGACCCAGGCATTGATGGTATCGACCGTTTCCCAGCCTACACACTCAACAAACATATCAAGGTATCATTTTTAGAGACTACGTGCTAAATTAATGAAAACTACCTAGGAATATAAAAAATTTAAAGAGATAACCATGTAATCTACCAAGGTTGGGTTGCCTCCGAACAAGCGCCTCATTTAACATCTTGGGCTAGACGCAATCATGCTCCTCATTCCTCTTTTAGTGCCATGAGCTTGATCTCATGCACTTTCCTTGCGTAGTCTTCCCCATATTAGTGCTTTAGACTTTGACCATTCACCAAGAATGTTCTCGCACCATCTCTCACCATGATAGAACCATGGGGTTGCACCTCCTCAACCACAAAGGGTCCACTCCACTGGGATTTCAATTTCCTAGGATGCAACTTCAATCTCAAATTGAACAATAGCACACTATCACCCTTCTTGAAAACTCGCAATTGAATATGGCGATTGTGTATTTTCTTTGTCTACTCCTTGTAGATCCTCGAGTTCTTGTATGCATTCATCCTTAGCTCATCCAACTCATTGAGCTCTAGCATCTGCTTTCTCCCTGCATCATCAATTTTCATGTTTAGCTTCCTTAGCGCCCAGTGTGCCTTGTGCTCTAACTCCACCGGCAAGTGACAAGCCCGCCCGTAAGCCAACCTAAAAGGTGTGGTGTCTATAGGTGTCTTAAACACGGTCCTATATTCCCATAGTGCATCCGGTAGTAGTGCACTCCAATTTTTCCTGGAAGAGGCCACCGTGCATTCCAAGATCTTCTTGATCTCCCTATTGGAAACCTCCACTTGACCTTGCATCTGCGGGTGGTATGGGGTACCTACATTATGCTTGACCCCATATTTACTCAATAGTGCAATGAATTTCTTGTTCGTGAAGTGGGTGCCTCCATCACTTATGATCATCCGTGGCACACCAAACCTACAAAAGATATTCTCTTTCACGAACCTGCACACTACCGCAGCGTCATTAGTCCTTGTGGGTATTTCCTCTACCCACTTCGACACATAATCAACAACAAGCAATATATATAAATTAGAATTGGAGGACACAAAGGGTCCCATGAAATCAATGCCCCACAAATCAAATACCTCATCTTCTTGAAACACATTGAGGGGCATTTCTTGTTATTTTGAGATGTTACCTACCCTTTGACATGAGCCACACCTCCTCACATAATCATAGGTGTCTCGAAATAGTGTGGGTCAATAAAGGCCACTCCCTAATACCTTAGCTGTCGTCCTCGTGCTCATATGATGACCGCCAGTGGGCAATGTATGACAGTGACTGAGCACACTATCATATTCTCTCTCAGGTACACACCTGCGTTAAATTCCATCCATGCACTATCTCAAAAGAATAGGGTCATCCCAAAAATAATATCTCAAAGAATGGAAAAACCTATTTTTCTCTTGGTAAGTCCAATCATCCGGGAGTTCTTTTCATGCAAGATAATTCACGATATGCGAAAACCATGGGTCCTTAGATTGAATAGAAAGGATTTTCTCATCCGGTAAGGTCTCGGTAATGGGTATGTTAGTATCTCTCTCATCGACCCACTCTAACCGAGACAAGTGGTCCGCAACCACATTCTCAATGCCCACCTTGTCCTTAATCTCAATGTCAAATTCTTGCAAGAGTAGGATCCACCTAATGAGTGTAGGCTTGGTGTAACATCCCTGACCTGAGTTATGTTCTAACCCTAGGTGTTTTGCCTAATAAAGTTGATTTGATGCTTTCACTTATCTTTTGAAAAGTAATTAAGGCTCTGGACGAACTTATATTTCAATTTCAGTCTTTTTTGAATGATGTTGAAACATTATTTTGTTAATTTTGGACTAAAATGCAAATTACCCAAGTTGAGGGGTTAACTTGAAAATTCCACATGGTAAGATGTTCCTCTTATGTTGAGACATCATAAGAATGAATATGATGTAGTGGTATGGTTTCCACAAGCTTGGGCATCATGATAAAGCTTGTAGAGCAAACTTTGTGCATTAAAACCTAGTTTTGGTGTAATGTGAAATTTACCCAAAACCTAGGGTTCAACATGCAAAATACCACCTCTAGAGGGTCTCTCATGTTTCTTGGCATAAAGTAGAGCAAAGAAAATAAGAGGGGCTCCTAATTTGAATTATCTTGGAGGAGAGATAATATTGACATTAAAATAATCAAGATTTAAGCATATATGGAACTTTAATTTAATTTAATGCAAAAAGAAATAAATTAATTGAGGAGCCCTTCAACCAAAAGTTGAAGGATGTGTTTGTAATAGAGTTGGACGAGCTTGTGCCTTTCTATGGCACAAAAAGATCTTGGTTGAGTGGAAGCCACTCACATTATTATAATAAAAAGTAATATCCACTAAAAGGATGGATATTAATATAAAACTCTTTAAGGTGCTTAATTTCTTTTCCATTAATCTTTGGATAATGGAGATGTTTTGCAAGAACATTAAGATGGATTCGTGGCCAAGAAATGGATGGGGATTTGATGGAAATTATTTTGGATTTAAAAGAAAATAATCCATTTTCTCTTTCCTTGAAAATCCCTTATACATGATCTTTTTCCAATACACATAAGGACTTTTCCTTAGTTTTTCTCTTATCACTTTGCTTTGGCCGACCAAGAAAGATCTCAGGAGCAGGATAAAGACGAACAAAACCTGTTGGTAAGGTTTTGATCATCTTCTACCTCGGATTCATGGTGAAAACCCTAAAGCAATGCTTGATTCTTGGTTTTCTTCACCCGATTTCCAATTCTAGCCATCTTTTTCATCCAATAGCTCAAGAACGGACCTTGAGCAGTTGCTGGAACTCCATCCACCATTAGAGCCGTGGAGCTTGGATATCAGATTTGAGGTGGGTTTTATAACTTTAACCCTTAAACATTGATATTGCATCAAGTTCTCTATGATTTGTTGGTTATTTTCTTCTATTTCGAACTCTTTTGGTTCATTGCTGAAATTCCCATGAACAACGGTTGTTGTTCTTGGTTTTTCTAAGGAGGACGATGATGACATAATCTTAGATGTTTATCCAAGAAAAATCCCAGGTCAAACTGTCTCCTGAGTTGCTCAAACGGTTTCCCAAACCGTTTGGGAGCAAACGGTTTCAAACCGTTTGAGATGAAACAGTTTCACCAAATCGCATGAGAGCAAATGGTTTCAGACCGTTTGGAGGTGTTGACCATTTGAGAATTTGTTGCTAATAATGTTGGTTATTGATCCACTAAATATAATTGATTAACTCTGAGTGGTTCATGAGTTGAAGGTCCAACAATCACCAAAACCCTAATCGGGTTGAGTGCTGATTTCATAAGTGTTTGAGTTTGAAACTTGGGTTGATTGACCCAAACGGTTTCAAAACCGTTTGGGGGTCACCCAAGACCATTTTTAGGTCTAGGGTTGGATATGGTTAAGTGTTTGAAGATCCAAAGATATGGTATTAACCCTAATCGGCTAAGTGCTGATTTTGCATTGGAATGAGTTGGTGTTTTGGGTTGATTGACCCAAACGGTTTCAAAACCATTTGGGGATCACCCAAACGGTCTTAAGACCGTTTGGTGATCACCCAAGACCGTTTGGAGGTCTAGGGTTAAGTATGGTTGAGCAATTGAAGGTCCAAATATATTAAGTTGATGTACAATCAATTGCTGATTTGGTGACCAATCCTAGTATCCAAACCTTAGTTGAATGACATGGTTGATGATGATGTGATGGGAAAATGGTCCCAAGACCATTTGGAGGTCATCCAAACGATCCCAATACCATTTTGGGGTCACCCAAGACTGTTTGGAGGTCTAGGGTTGACTATGGTGAGGTGTTTGGAGATCTAAAGGTATTGAGTTGAAGAGTAATCAATTGCTGATTTGGTGAGCAATCCAATGAACCAAACCCTAATTGGTTGACTTGGATTTTGATGTGGACATGGGAAAACGGTCTCAAGACCATTTGGAGGTCATCCAAACGACCTCAAGACCGTTTGGGGTCAAGTCATGTTCAATTTTGATGAAGGTTCAATGGTTTCAAAGTTACCAATCTCACATTGTATAATGTTGAAGGTTCATCAATTCCAAACCCTAATCCAATTGATACAAACCCTAATTGATGATCAATTGAGGGTCAATTGAGGGTCAAATCAGTTCAATGATGACCTAATTATCTCAATTGAAGTATGGTGATTGGTCCAATTGATGATTGGTTACATGAATTCAATGGTTGAAGGAACCAACATTGGAAACCCTAATTTAATTGGAGTGGTTGAGACCCTTTTTGGTCCTTGTGGTTTTGAGGGGTTTTGGACCAAACAGTCTCAAGACCGTTTGGGACCAAACGATCCCAAAATGTTTAGGTTCATGCGGTTTCCAAACCGATTGAGTTCATGCGGTTTCAAAAGTCAACTTTGGGCAAATGGTCTTCACCACCTACTTTACTAAATAGTTTCAAGGTGGTACTTTAGCAAATGGTTTCAATGGTTGCTCAAGACCGTTTGAGGTCTGATTTGGTCAAGACCGTTCAGAGTCTATAAGGCCAAAACTGTTTGGTGGATAATTAACCAAAACCGCATGGGTACTTAAAGTGGTTAAAGGACAAAGTGATTAGTTGACTAATACATGATGTAATCAAAGATGATTATAGTAATTACAGCTTAATGGGATGAGGTGATTAGTACCCTTTGAATAGTTAAGCCTTAATGGTCATGGTGACAATTACATAACCCATGATGTCAATTCTTCTTCAAGATTGAGTTGACTTAGCCTAATCAAGGCTGATGCAAACAACATCTTATAGAAGATGAGAGAGAAGACTTCCTATATGAATGATAAGCATATTATGGCTAAGTCTTAACACTTTTAGTATGAATGAATGTCTAATTAGGGTATGATCCTTCATAGTAGGATCATGAAACCCTAATTATGATGGATGATGAATCATAACCCTAACTGAGGGCATTAATAGGTGAAATCTTAATACATGATGATGGTATGAACTTAATTCATAGTGATGATATGATAAACCTTAACTCAAGGCACTTTGATGCTCACTCCTACTTGGGGTGAATAGCAAACCCTAACCTAGGGTGATGTGATATGAATAGTAAACCCTAATTATGGGTTGTTAGTTTTAAACCCTAATCAAGGGTGATGTGATGCAAATAGTAAACCCTAATTATGGGTTGTTGGTAATAAACCCTAATCAAGGGTGATGTGATGTAAATAGTAAACCCTAATTCCAAATAAGGTGAATGAATATGTGAAACCCTAATTCTGGGTTATACTTTTTACTAAGAAGCTCTAAGGTTGGATAATGAAATGATGAGTCATTTATCCTATTTGAGCTAAAGGGGATGATTAACCCTAATTGAATTGAAAAGGGAAACCCTAACATTAGCAAGGGCATAGTGGTATAACCCTTGAACAATGATGTCATAATTGTTTTACATTGTGCTGATAGGAAATTAATGTATCTGTTATCATCTGTACTAATCATGCAGGTCTTATGAGATATTGAACATAGCCAGCTTTGAGCTATGATGCTTTGTTTATTGAAAGTACTTTATGAGCTTTGTAAGCAATGATATGTTATGTTACTTAGTGAAAGGTAACAAAAGAGATTGATAGGCTGTAAGAGCCATGTGAGATACCTACATTGCAATTACCATGTTTACACTGTCAAAAGACTTGTTAGCATTATGTTACCTGTTCAAGTGGTAAAAAGTATATTGATGATCTAAGGGTTTGAACACCCATATTATTGGATTATGATGATGAGATGATAAGGGATTGAGATCCCAATGTTAACAAAGCTGTGAAAAGAACTTGATAGAAATAATACTCCTTCTTTATAGTAATTGTTATGATGTTTTATGATTGAAAACATGCCTGATGCTAAAAGAATGATGTAGTGTACTTAATTAATCAAGTAAAATGACATCATGTAGAGCCCTGACCATAGATCCATCATCGTCAACAGTTAGGTGATGGTGAAATAGGTTTTCCTAAGGGAACTCCTGGAGAGCATACTTTTGAGTATGTGGGGGTAATGGGCGCGAATATCCTTACGCCCTAATGGAGGAATTGATGTGAGAATAATATTAAATCTCTCAATCCTTCATTATATGTATATGCCGAGATGATGTATCACTAATCTCCTGATGATGATGTTAATGTCGAATCGATGTGAGATAAACAAGAAATCCCTCGATTGCAAAGAGAGTACAACATGCCACTGTAACTCTAATAGCGAAGTTGACAGTATACCCTGGAAAGCTATATTTATAGCAGAGACACAAGATGTCCTGCATATTGCTCCTCACACTGACTGAGGAAGATGAGGTCATAGAAATCCGACTCTTCTGATGACCTATGTATGGTACCGATTTCGATTTCGCAATGGTCGGTTGGAGTACGAGCGGTATACCTCATCTCCTTAGGGCAATAATATGATTGTAAAACGTAAATCATCAGTGTAGCATATTTGCTTAGGGTTGAATTACGAGAATCAATGTTTGATGATACATTTTTTATTATGTCTTACAAATATAAAGGATATACATGTTTTTCATATTCCTTATTAAATGAATGACTTGGTACTTAATCAAGTTATAATTGAAATGATTGCACAGAGAATACTGCTCTACTCAGCTCAATCAATGATTTATCTGCTATTGAATATTTATAATTCTACTGGTTAGTGTTATTCTATTATCAGCAATAACAATGTTTCTGGCAGAGAGTTATATCTCTCCCTGGGACAATTTTCAATTGTCTCACCCCCGTGGGATTCAACTTTTTAGGTAGACTCCGAGGAAGAAGAAACCCTTCAGTGGGTGAGCAGCAACAACAACCACAACAACAACAACAACAAGGCCAGCAGTGATCCTCAGGTGGAGACACTGTCTGTCAAGTCCTCTATATAGAGAGTCCTATGTGTCATCTATGTACTCTCAGGTCCTAGGAGTCAGTAGATGGTTTGATATAGATCTGGGATTTTTGGCTTGATGCCTCGAGATTTTATATATTGCTCATGTATAGTTTAACTAGGCAGTCAATGTTATGACTCTCGAGATGAGATGATACAGAGATGTACTGAGGAATCAGAATGTAAATAACTTACTTTGCTCCTTTATGATAGAGTTTTACTGTTTGTGGATTTCTTTACAAAAAGTTTTAAATTTTTAGTGAATTTCAGTAATTCCACTGCTATTAATTCACTTCCGCATTAGTTAATCCTATTTTCATAAGTTGGATGCCACACTTGGCGTCTTTCTTTTCCATTAAGTACTTTATGGAGGCATGGTTCGTCCATACCACAACTTTAGACCCCACTAAATATTGACTAAATTTTTCGAATGCAAAAACCACGACAAGCAATTCTTTTTCTGTGGTGGTGTAATTAAGTTGGGAAACATTCAAACTCTTAGAAGCATAGAAAATAACTATGGGTTTGTTCTCAAGGCGCTGCCCAAGAACGGCCCCCACGATGAAATCTGATGCATCACACATAAGCTCAAAGGGCTTACTCCAATCCTATGTTTGAACAATCGGTGCGGAAATTAACTTTTGCTTGAGAACTTCGAAGGCATGCATACATTTGTCATTGAAATAAAAAATTGCATCCTTCTCAAGCAATTCCGATAATGGCTTAGCGATTTTAGAAAAATCCTTGATAAACCGGCGATAAAACCCTACATGACCAAGGAAGCTCCTCACCCCTTTCACTGAGTTCGGTGGGGGTAGTTTGGAAATAACCTCAATCTTTACTGGATCTACCTCCAGTCCCTTGCTAGACACCTTGTGTCCAAGCACTATGCCTTCGCTAACCATCATGTGGCATTTTTCCCAATTGAGGACTAAATGTGTGTCCTCACATCTTTGTAGCACCTTGTCTAGTTTATATAAGCACTCATCAAAAGACGCATCGTAGATGGAAAAGTTGTCCATAAAAACATCTAGACAACACTCTACCATATTCGAACAGATAGCAAGCATGCAGCGCTGAAAAGTGGCCGTTGCGTTGCACAAACCGAACAACATATAACGATATGCGAAAGTCCCATAAGGGCAAGTGAAGGTAGATTTCTCTTGGTCCTTAGGGTCTATGGAAATCTGGTTATAGCCAGAATAGCTTTCTAAAAAGAAAAAGTGAGAGCGGACAACCAGCCGTTCTAAAATCTGATCGATGAATGGCAGGGGAAAATGATCTTTCAAAGTGGCGGAATTTAAATGATGGTAATCAATGCAAACATGCCACCCGGTTACCAATCGGGTGGTGACAGGCTCATTCGAAAGATTTTGAGTTACCGTGATTCCCCCCTTTTTAGGGACTACCTATGTTGGGCTCACCCATGTAGAGTCTGAAATAGCATAGATGATGCCCGCAGAGAGAAGCTTGATCACCTCCTTCTTGATGACCTCCATCATGATGGGGTTGAGGTGATGTTGCGGCTGAATCACATGTTTGACTCCTTCAATGAGCCGAATCTTGTGTTGGCAGAGAGTAGGGGCGATCCCCTTTATGTCAGAAACCAACCACCCGAATGCACCACAATGATTCTTCAACACAATCATAATTACTCTTCCTCACCGGCACTCAGATATGCCAAAATGATCACCGGTAGCTTTGCATCAACTGCTAAGAATATGTATTTTAAGTGAGGGGGCAACGACTTTAGCTCTAAATCTGGCGGGCTTACCAAAGAAGATTGAAGTGGTGGTTGCAGCGGTCCTAGTTCTTCATAGTGCTTGGCATAGTAGCAAGGAAGCACTCGAAGCATCTTCACACATTCTTACAATGATGTGCTTCTCATCCAATCATCCATGATGTTTAACAAGAAAGCTTCAAGAGGTAATTGTGGGTATGAGTCAAGCATGGAGACTTCTATAGCATCATCCTCAGTAGACGGTGGGACTTCCTCTTCTTCATCATTGGGATAACCCACAACTTTAACAAGAGAAACCACATTTGTTTGTTCCATGATGTCCACAGCAAGTGTTCCCTTATCTACCTTTGTCATGACGTGAGCCATATCAAGAAACAGTTTCCCTAGACAAATGGAAATGTTGTGATCAAAGTGTCTAATTTTTCTACACTGTCCTTGCTCCTGTGATGATTGTGAGTCAACTGGCATCTTTATTTCAAATCTTTCATCTGCTATACCCATGGTCAACCGACCTCTACCCATTTCTAGAATCATGTCAGCTGTAGCCTGGAAGGGTCTACCTAGAAGCAACTCATTTTCTTGCTCATCTTGCATTTCCATCACCATGAAATCTACCGAAAATACAAATCTTTCCACTTTGACCAGAACATCCTCACAAATCCCATAAGGCCTAACAATGGAATTATCTACAAGCTAGATTGTCATGTTACTCCTTCGGGATTCTTTAAGACCAAGTTTCTTGAAAGTGGAGAGATGCATCAAATTGATGCTCGCTCCTGAGTCACATAGTGCTTCGCCGAATTTCACCTTTCCAATGTAGCATGAAATATTGAAACAACCCGGATCTTGTCGCTTTGGGGGCAATTTTCCCAGAATAAAGGCGCTGACCTGCTCCTTAAGCACTACCACCTCTATTTTAGGAATCTTCCTCTTCTTGGTAATTATATCCTTCAAGAACTTACCATAGGAGGGTATCTGCTCAATGGCCTCTAGCAAAGGAATGTTGACCAAAAGTTTCCTAAAGCTATCCAGGAACTTCTTGAACTGTGCATCCACCTTCTTTGCTTTCCGACTATCTGGATAAGGAACCGGGAAGGTCTGTGCCCTCTGATGTGGTGGCACATAAGGCGTTCTATTCTCTATCTCTTTCTTTGCAATGGGCTCCTATGTGGCCTTCTTTGCTTCATCATCCACAGTCTCTGTGACTACGACATCCTCTGCGGCCTCACCTGTGGCTTGTAGCTATGGTGTGCTTGGTTCATCGGCCTTGGAGTTTAAAATTTTCTTTCCACTCCTCAACAAAATTGCTTTAGCTTTGTGGTTTCCACCTGGAACATCAATATTCCCTGGAAAACCCTACTGTGTTGGCCTCTTCAAACTTGCAATTTCAGTTGCCATATGTGCAATAGATGTCTCAAGCATCCTCATCTGTGCCCCATGACTCAACAAAGTCTGGCCGAACTGGTTCATAAATTCTCCTTGAGATTTAATTTGTTTGCCGAAAGTGCTCATCAACTCTTGATTTTTCTTTATCACCTAGTTGAACAACTCATTACTCTTATCTTCTACACTGGGCTGGGGCTTCTGATTTGGATCCTGCAAAAAGTTATTTGGATCCTTCCAAGATAATTTCTTGTCCTTTCTCCATGAATAATCATTATTCCTGTAGCCCTACTGTTGACGCATGAACTTAGCCTATGCCTCATCATCAGATCCTTCATCATCTTTTTCTAGCAGTCTCTTTTCTATTAGGTCCATCTTCTCATTTAATTCTTTAATTGCCTTGGATCCCCCTATGATTTTGACCTGCTCTGGTGCATCTCTTTCACCCCAGGATTGCTTCTTAGCCATGTTCTTTAAAATTTCTCTACACTTTGAGCCTATATTGTTCAGAAAGAAACATGTCCCTACTGAGTCCAAATTACTCCTGTCGTGTTCATTAAGGGAAAAATAGAAGATCTTTGCCTGAGTTTCTAAATCCAGCCCATGATGTGGGCATTTCCGCAACATGATGTTGAAACGTTCCTATGTCTCTGAGTATGTTTCACCTGCATGATGTTTGAAATTATGAATCCTCCTCATGAGATCATTTGTCTTCTCGGGCAGGAAATATCATTCAAAGAAAACTTCAATCATCATGTCCCATGATACCACATACTCATCATCTAGGTTGTAGAGCCACTCCCTTGCGTTTCCTGCTAGAGAAGATGGAAACAATTTCAGATAAATTGCCTCCTATAGAAATCTATACACTTTCACCATATCACAGTGTTCCACAAAGGTGCTGATGTGGGAAACTGGATCTTCATTCTTTAGCCCATGGAAATCCTGCGACTTAACCAACTAGATCATCCCTGGGTCAATCTTGTAACTAGGTATGTTGATAGCTTGTTTCTTGATTAGCCCCTTCTGCGCAGAGGAAGAAGAAGCTTTAATCTTTTCCCAAATGGTCTGCTCCTCAGCCATTGTGAAAGTCTCAAGTTCTTCTTCAACGTATTCGGGTGGTGTATTTATCTGCTCATCTTTAGATCCGAAAGGTGGAACCTTAGGTGTCGACTATGCGTAGTCCGTACTACGTGTCTTCACCATGTACTAGTACCTGAAATGTGGAAAATTGAGTAAGTACTTTGCTAGATGAATAAAGAATCTGAAAGATAGACAATTAATCTCAATAATTAAAAATGCAAATAAAAATAAAAAGTGGCCTAGAGTGGCCGCTTGCAGCACTCGTTGTGCCAAAATTTATCGTTTCCCCAGTAAGGGCTCCAAAAACTTGACATGATTTTACTGTGCGTATAACACAAGTGCACGTATCAATGTAATATAGGCCTTTTGAGGCCCGAGTCGAACTCAGGGAAACATAAATTTTAGTAGACTACTACTAACTGGTCGCGATCACCTAGACCGATGGGAAAATGAGTTTGATTTTGAAAAAGAAAATAAAACTAAAAGAAAGCAAAAGCGAACGATGATTAAATGTTTAGTTTAATCAAATTAAATGGGAATCCTTAGGATTACAGTTTCATCGCGAGGTCTCACTGCACGCAAATCTACACAATTAACATAATTCATCCTCTTTCCCTGATTATGGCCCGTAGTCAAATTTGCTCACTTCCACAATACAATTCACTACCTAGTTCTAGGTCAGTTCCATGTCAGTAGTAACTTATACCCTAGATCTAGGTGCTTTAATTATTTCTCTGAGTATCCACCATTAATTGTACATTACCTTGTCTAAGGAATTTATAGATTAATGTGTTAATCGTGCCTTTTCAACCACTAATTCTCCATCAGTAGTAATTAACAGTATCAGAAATCGACTATGGCGATCAAGCATAGTAAATTGCAATGGAAACACGATAACATATCAAGGGAAAGTGAGACAAATTATGATAATCAATATAACATTGTCATACAACGATTCCCCAGGCTACTCCTAGTCCTAAGGATAGAGGGGATTAGCCTCGCATATTCATATCAACATTACACATGGAAAAGAAAGAGGGAAACATGGAGAAACAAATGAAAATATGGTGTAACCCCTGAGACGGAGAAGATCCAGATGATCCTCGGTGCGAGACGGATGTTCTGTAGATTTTTGGCGGAAGAATCATCCGTCTACAGCTTTGGAAATGTCTAGGGCGTAGCTCCAAGCTCCATTCTTCACTTTTTCTTCCCGAGACTCGTGCAATGGAATAGAACGTCCCCCTTAGGTCTGGCCATCTTTTTTTAGGTATAGGCATGACTTACGGCTGCCAAAAGATCGTAGTCATTTGATCGTGGAAATTCTGGGCACAACTCAAATCCGAAAACGTCGATACCATTGATGGGGTGTCGATGGTATCAACACCTTATAGATCGCTTTCATCACTATAAACTGGGGGCAAACTGGCTGCATTTCGATACCATCGACCGTTCACACAATGGTATCAACGAGATGATTTTTGGCACGCTGATGCACTTTTCAGACCATCAACAGTGGGTCAATGGTATCGACTGGTTCACTCTCCTTTTGGCTTTGTTGTTGTTGCCTTGTCGATGCTATTGATGGACCATCAATGGTATCGATGGGTCCAGGAATACAAGGATCCTGAAACGAAGAGAGGAACACAAATCAAATCTGAGAAATTTGATAATTTATTTAGAATAAGATAAACTAAGATAAATTTGATGCATACAATGATTATAGGCACAAGGAAATGAATCATGCTATTATAGTCACAAAATGAAAAATAATTACACAAAACAAGTATAAAATCAGCCTGTAAATGTGACTCAAAATCACTGCATCATCTATCTAATCCTCCTTGCACTTTATTTCTTATTTTCACAATGTGTCACTTTACTGTTTGTTCTTTTCAGAGTTGTACCTAAAATGCCAAAAAACAAAACGTCAGTCAGCATATATGAATATGTCAGTATGTGGGGACACACAAAATATCACACATAGGGCTAACAACCTAATTATCAGAATCAAGTGAATTAACAGTTCAATTTACGATTTCAATGTGTCAAACTCCACCACTTTTTCCCTAACCCTGGAATACCCCCTTTAGGGTTTCTCTTTTGCCATTAACTTAAGGCCACCTTCTCCATCCTGAGCTTGGTACCCAGGGTCACCTCTCATGGTGCCCAATAGTCATGCAATAAAGGCCACCTTCTCTATCCTAATCTTGGTGCCTGGGGTCACGTCTCATGGTGCCCATGGGTCTTCCCTCTTGGGCTTGACCTCATTGCCTCTTACATTAGGGTGGCATGTAGGTGCGAGATTACCCATTATATCATAATTGTGATAATCATAGTGTCTTTATAATTTGCATGTATGAACATCCAAATAGATAGGTTGCATTCAATGCGATCAATCATCTGGAAAATCCTTCAGAAAACTAAACGATTAACCATAAATAACCACATACGTGTCAGGATGATTTGAGTACAGAAATAATCCAATCAAGCAAGAAATCCAGTAATCAAGAAAGCATACAAGGTAATCCTGAAATATGCATACAATCTCCTATCATTGATCATGCTAGCATGCTTTATTAAACTTAACTCACATCCTAGGGTTTCTAGTCCTTTTTAGGGTTTCAATTGCAATTAGGGTTTTGTCATACTTTTACATCCTTAAACCCTAATACTTCACAAACCCTAATTATATCATCTATCTTTAAAAGATCCTAAGATCATCTTTTGACAACACAACCCTAATTTCAGATTAAATACACTTTTCTTTCCTTTTTCCCCTATTTAGGGTTTCTAAGTGTATTAACCATTATATTAGGTTTAAAACCCTAAACCATTAAATTAACCATCTAAAACTGGTTAAGATCTAACATTATCTCATAACATGTTAACAATACTCCAATTAACCTATTTCTACTCATAGAATCATCCATTATCATCAATTAGAGTTTCCAACCTAATTTTTAATATCTTTTTCATCAAAATAATACACTTTTTCAAAAGATACGGATTCAAGCCTTCTAACTATTTTTATCTTATTCCTTGCATTTTTTGATCAATTTTCATGTATTAAGTTTCTTCATCTGAGTTTTCTATTTATTTCTATGATTTTATCAAGAAAAAGCCTTTTTTCTGAATTAATGAGGCAGAGATAGAAATTACCTGAAAAAACGTCGGCTGCAAGATTGGTGGACCGGTGATCGGCTCCCTGGATCAGACGGTTCCTGTTGCGCGTGCCTAAAACAACTGCTCCTATCCTCATTCGTTGGATCTAGCCCGAGATCATGGTGGACCGTGATCGGATGGCTGTTGATCGTTGTCTACCTCCTACTACTCGACGAGCTACAATCAACTCTTTGGTTGACTTTGAGCTCGAGGCCACCAGCAAAGAATTGAAGGTGCTAGGAAGTTCCACCATCATTGCCCAAACTTGATGCACCACTCAATTTCCCAATCTCACTTGACCTTCACGGCGAATGAGTCACCAGAGCTCCGGCGTGGCTCGCAGGTTGCAGAGGGATGTAGGTTAGGGTGAATGTCGCAATTGACATCGTCACTCAACTCGTCATCACACTCTATAGCGATTGGGATCGTTTCTAAGTTTGTTGGTATTCCCGAGTACCCTCCCTTATATAGGGATAGGTTTGGGAGTCTGCAAAATTGGGAACTTCTTCCCTCATCGTCAACATCACACAATCTTAGGGTCTAGACGCTTCAGAACAATCTCCTGAAACCAAAGGATTGATTCGATCTTCGAATTATCATCTCAGTTGATGGGAAATTGGATTCCCCATTCTCCTCCCAATCCTACTGTGATTCGAGGTAGACGATGAGCATCTATCATTGGATCCATGGTCCCCTGTACCACACGGGTCATCCAACAACCGTCATTTCTCCCTGAAACCCTATTATCTCAAAATCAATTAAAAAGGTGTTTTAACATGATAACTTGGAAAAATTGTTTCTCTCTCCTCGATTAACATTTTCCTCTCAAATTTTAGGGGAAACTCCATCTTGGCATTATCTAACTGTATATTAAATTTGAGAGTCAAAATTCAAAGGATGAGAAGGTGTCCTTCCCTCCCAAGTTATCCATCAATTAAACCAATTTTAATTAATATTTCTTTTTCCTTTGCCATTATCTTATTATCTCAAGTCCCTTGGTCCTCAAGAAACCTTAAAGGTACGAAATATCCCATTGGGAAATATCCTTTTGCCTTTTCCTTTTATATTTATCTTATTCTTATATTTCTCCTTTTATTAGGCAAATCCTTTTTCTCTTTTCTTTTCAATTGGGCTCAATGGCCAACTAAGCCCATTAACAAATAATCAAGGCCATCGTAGATGAAATACACCAATTAAAACAAACAAACCAATCATAGATTTCATTTAGCATTAAAATAGAATTATACACCTCATCACACTATTTTAGAAAATTGATATTATAACATCCTCCCCTCCTTATAGGAATTTTGCTCTCAAAATTCCACAATCAAACAAACAAGTCAGGATATGCTTTCTCCATGTCTGTCTTTAGCTCCCATGTGGCCTCATCCTCTTGATGGTTCTTCCATAGAACCTTTACCATCTCTATATTCTTACATCTGAGTTCTTTCACCTTGGTATCTAGAATCCGCAAAGGTGACTCAGGATAGGTCAGCTTCCCTTGAAGCTCAATAGGCTCAATGCTCAGTACATTGCTCAGATCATGCACATATCACTTCAGATTGGACACATGAAACACATCATGCATCATACTATTCTGAGGGGGTAACGCCAAATGATATGCAGCTTCACCAATCCGTTCTAATACCTCAAACGTACCCACGTATCGGGGACTCAACTTTCCTCTATTCTTGGCTATAGCTCGAAGCGGTCGGATTTTCAGAAACACATGCTCTCCTATAGTGAAATGCACATCAGTCCGCTTTGCATCAGCATATGACTTATGTTGATCTTGGGCTCTCTTCAGCCTTTGCTTGATCAACATAACCTTATCAACATACACTTGGAGCTCATATGACCTCAACAGGGTCCTCTCACCCACATCATCTCAGTGAAGTGGTGAATGACACAGTCTCCCGTAAAGAGCTTCATACGGAGGCATCCCGATACTGGCTTGGTAGCTATTATTGTAGGCAAATTCAGCTAAAGGTAAGTACTGCTCCCATGAGCCACCCTAATCGAGCACACAAGCTCTCAACATATCTTCTAATGTCTGGATCGTCCTTTCTGACTGACCGTCCGTCTGGGGGTGATAAGCGGTACTAAACTTCAACCTCATTCCCAGTTCCTCTTGAACTTGCTTCCATAACTTGGAAGTAAACTTGGGGTCTCTATCAGATATGATCGAACTGGGTATGCCATGCAAATGCACTATCTCTTTGATATATAGCTTAGCTAGGTCTGATACCTTGGTAGTGGTCTTTAAGGCAAGGAAGTGCACTGACTTGGTAAGACGATCTACCACAACCCATATCACATCATGACCCTTCCTGGTCTAGGGTAGACCCGCCACAAAATCCATGGTGATCTGCTCCCATTTCCATTCTGGAATCTCTATCGATTGTAATAGTCCACCGGGTCGTTGGTGTTCAACCTTCACCATCTGGCACGTAAGACAACTGGCCACACATGCCACAATGTCTCTTTTCATTCTTGGCCACCAGAAAAACCTCTGCAAGTCCTTAAACATCTTGGTAGTTCTCGGGTGCACCATGTACTTGGAACTATGAGCCTCTTGCAAGATACACTCCCTTATCGATGAGTCCACATGAACACATATGCGATTCTCGAATCTGATTCCTCCGTCTACTCCCATTGAGAGATGAGTCCGTGGCTTCATCATCAAACCTTTCATCTTGTCGAGTTCTCCACTGACAAACTGTGCTGCCACAATCTCACCTAACGACTCAGATTGGATTTGGATATTGGCCAATCGAACTCGATCTTCAAGCAGTTATGGAGTCCACTCCATCAGCTCCTCCAAACTCTTCCGCTGGATAGACAAAAAAGCTACACACTTGAGCTGTTTCTGACTCAAAGCATCTGCTACAACATTCACCTTACCAGGATGATAGGCAATGGTGAAGTCATAATCCTTCATATACTCCATCCATCGTCGCTGTTGTAGGTTAAGGTCTCTCTAGGTCAGCATGTACTTTAGGCTCTTATGGTCGGTGAGGATCTCTAAGATAGCACCGTATAGGTAATGCCTCCATATTTTCAAGGAATGGATGCTAACAGCTAACTCTAGGTCATGTGTCGGGTAATTCACCACATTGGGCTTGAGCTGTCGGGAAGCATATGCAACCACATGCCGATTCTTTTCCAACACACAACCATTTCCCATCTTGGAAGCATCTGTGAATATCATGAAACCCTCATTGCCAAAAGGTAGAGTCAACACTGGGGCAGTGGTCAACTTCTCCTTTAGCTCCTGTAAGTGAGCTTGACACACATCAGACCACACGAACTTTACATCCTTCCGAGTTAACATGGTTAGTGGCAAAGCAGTTTTTGAGAAATCCTTGATGAAGCGACGGTAGTATCTGACCAACCCCAAGAATATGCGAATCTCGGAGGGGTTCTTCGGTGCAGGCCAGTCTTGAACTGCCGATACTTTGGCTAGATATATGATAATCGTTCCTCCTGAGATGATGTGTCTGAGAAACATGACTTGGTCTATCAAAAAATCACATTTTGAGAACTTTTCGTAAAACTTCTACTTTCTAGGATATCAAGGACTCTACCCAGGTGGTCACGATGTTGGGCTAGGTCATCAGAGTACACCAAGATGTCGTCTATGAACACTATCACAAAAGAGTCAAGGAAAGGGTGGAACACACTATTCATAAGGTTCATAAAGACACTAGGTGTATTGGATAGTCCAAACAACATGACCACAAACTCATAGTGGTCGTATCGGGTTTGTAAAGATGTTTTAGGTATATCCTCACTTCTTACTCTCACCTGGTGGTATCCTGACCTCAAATCAATCTTGGAAAAGACTCGAGTCGATTTGAGTTGGTCAAACAGGTCATCTATTCTGGGTAAGGGATACTTGTTCTTAATGGTTTCCTGGTTGATCATCCGATAGTCCATACACATCCGAAGTGACCCATCCTTCTTTTTCACAAAGAGGATTGGTGCTCCCCATGGCGATGTACTAGATCGGATAAAGCCTTTATCTAACAACTCCTGCAACTGGGTTTTCAACTCAGGCAACTCGGAAGAGGCCATTCTATAGGGTGCCTTAGATATAGGATTAGTCCCAAGAGCTAACTCGATGGAGAAATCTACCTCCCTATCAGGGGAAATCCCTGGCAGATCATCTGGAAACACATTTTCATACTCCTGAACCACCTCTATCTCCTCTAAGGATTGCCCCATAACTTTAGGTTTGGTAACTACGACTAGGTAGGCTCGACAACCCTTGGATATCATCTGCTAGGCTTTCAAGGCCGACACATAAAGGCGGGTTGTCACATCCTTCCTTCCTCGAATGGTGAAGTGTGGATGGCCGGGTTTCCTAATAAGGATCTTCTTTTATCTACAGTCAATTTGGGCTGTGTAGGTGTAAAGCCAATCCATAACGATGATTACATCAAAATCATTCATATCGAGAAGGATGAAGTTAGTGGGAAGCTCATGGTTCAGATACTTAACTAGCAAGATAGGGGTTTTCACAAGAGATGTATAGATACAACCATTTGGGGTTGTGACATCCAAAATATAACCTAAATCCTTGATGTCCAAACAAAGCATAGTTGACATATTTCTTGAAATAAAAGTATTAGTAGAACCAGAATCAAAAAGTGCTTTTACATTTTATCCCATGAATTCCAACAAGCCTACATAGTTCATACCATATAAGAAAAACTACTACATGGTCTACTAACTAAAAGAAATCTCTATGGGTTATTACCCTCGATTAGCCTATTAGCATTCGCCTAAGCTTCTTCGTTGTCGATGGTGAACACTATAGCTTGCCTCCTCTCTCTAGGAGGGGGTCCTCTGGTTGGTGCTCCACCTCCTGCTGGGGGTGCTACTGCCACCGATTGAGCTGCTACTGGTCCCCTCAGATCAAGCTGAGGAAAGTTGGTGATGAAGTGACCCTCTTGCTGGTAACGGTAGCACACCCTCTTCTCGAAGTGACACTTCCCAGGATGTGACCGTCCACAGGTGCGACACTTTAGAAAATGATTCTCACCACATGGCTTGCCTTTGTGTCCATGTTTGCCTTTGTTGTGGTTGCACCCTAGTCCCTTCTTGTACTCATTCTTCTATCCCTGAGCTCCTTCAGTGAAACCCAGGTATCCTTTGGAGGGGTTCTGAGCAGGCATCACCATTCTTTCCATGTCCAAGGCAGTGTTGTAGGCATCTGAGAAGGTCTTCAGCTTACTAGCCATCACATGATGCTTGATGACAGGGTGCTAATGCTCTATGAAGTGGTCCACCCTCCTCTCTTCATCCATCATGTATCTGAAATATTCCATGATGAGGAACTTGCAACCAAAGTCTACAACTAACGAGATTCCTCGAGTCATGTTGGTGAACTCTTGCTCCTTCTCCTTCTTAGCTGAGATGGGGATGAATTTGGCTGTGAACATGGTCTTGAAGTTGTCCCATGCCATTGAATCTTCGCTTAGGTATCTTCCCGTGATATGGTTCTCCCACCATATCTTGGCTGCTCCTTCTAGAAGGTGAGAAGCAAAAAGAACCTTCTTGTTTGGCTATACTTCAAGCATACAAAATCCATTCTTGATAGCCAGGCTTCTACCTTATCGACCACTTCAGACTTATCTTTTCCCCAGAACTTCTCGACGTTCATCTTAATGAAGTCTAGGATGGTAGCTCCGACACGAGGATGAACTGGAAGCGGTTCTCCATTCTCATCTCTGACTATGTCTCTGATGGCCAGGGCACTGATGGCCTCAGTCATCTGCTTCTGCTGCTCCATCCATACAACATCAGTGGTGTGAACCACCGTGGTCAGTTCTAGACCACCAGACCGGTCCTCCTCCATCTGGGCTTCTTCCTTGTACACATGTTCCTCTTCTTGTTCCTTCTCCAGGTCTTCATAGGGTATCCGATCAGGGTTGGGGATCTCACTTTTAACTTCTCCTGGTCTCTTCCTCTTCTTTGAGGATTCGCTACCATGGTTCCTCTTTCTCTTCTCGGAAGACCCCTTCCCCTTGCGGGAAGGACCACCACCATTGGCGGCATCCAAGATAGCAACGGTCTTCACACAAGCCCTCTACATAAGCATAGAAATAGACCTTTAGTCTATACTTAACTAATTATACTTATGTCAATGACATCTTAATTTCGTATCTTTTATTAATTTGGTGGAAGATTCCTTAAACCTTATCAGCCTTACCCATACCTCAAGAGGGTAAGGAAGAGAGAGATAACCCTAATCCTTAAAATTCTTAACATAATTTGAGTTGAGAAGGGATGAACAAGATGAGAGAGTCCTAAAGGTATCTTATTTCAAGTCAGATCCTAAGACATTGGCCAGAGAGTCACATAGATCTGGGAGTCCTTGTATTCCAACTAGCGGTGCGGAGGAAAATATTGCCAGCCCCTGGACATGATCCTTTTATAGACACCTCTATCTTTTGGAAAATCCTCTAATAACTCCCTCGGTTCTATGGAATTTGTAAAATTTAATATTTACTAAATATTAAACGAGGAATTGATGCTCTGATACCAAATGTAATGACCCCGCCTCCCAGTAACCCCCACTTAAGGGAGACCAAGAGGTCAGAGCCGTTATCCCAATAAACTGGATCAGAGGTTCGACAATTAATCAGTAATAATTATGAAATTCTACCAAACTAAACTAAAAGCTGGTATAAAATAAAACTTTACATACCTTTTAAAAACTTTGGATATCTACTACTATCCACAACTTGATTCTATTCTATCTAATCCTCCTTGCACTTTATTTCTTATTTTAACAATGTGTCACTTTACTGTTTGTTCTTTTCAGAGTTGTACCTAAAACGCTGACAAACAAAATGTCAGTCAGCATATATGAATATGCCGGTATGTGGGGACACACAAAATATCACACATAGGGCTAACAACCTAATTATCACAATCAAGTTAATTAACAACTCAAGTTAAGATTTCAATGTGTCAAACTCCACCGCTTTTGCCCTAACCCTGGAATACCCCCTTTATGGTTTTTCTTTTTCCATTGACTTAGGCCACCTTCTCCATCATGAGCTTGGTGCCCAGGGTCGCCTCTCATGGTGCCCAATAGTCATGCAATAAAGTTCACCTTCTCTATACTGAGCTTGGTGCCTGGGGTCACCTCTCATGGTGTCCATGGGTCTTCCCTCTTGGGCTTGACCTCATTGCCTCTTACATCAGGGTGGCATGTAGGTGTGAGATTACACATTATATCATAATTGTGATAATCATAGTGTCTTTATAATTTGCATGTATGAACATCCAAACAGATAGGTTGCATTCAATGCGATCAATCATCCGGAAAATCCTTCAGAAAACTAAACGACTAACCATAAATAACCACATACCTGTGAAGCTAATTTGAGTACAGAAATAATCCAATCAAGCAAGAAATCCAGTAATTAAGGAAGCACACAAGGTAATCCTAAAATATGCAAACAATCTCCTATCATTGATCATGCCAACAAGCTCTATTAAACCTAACTCACATCCTAGGGTTTCTAATCTGTTTTAGGGTTTCAATTACAATTAGGGTTTTATTGTACTTTTACATCCTAAAACCCTAATACTACACAAACCCTAATTATCTCATCTATCTTTAAAAGATCCTAAGATCATTTTTTGACAACATACAATCATAATTTTGGATTAAATACACTTTTCTTTCCTTTTCCCCTATTTAGGGTTTCTAAGTGTATTAACCATTATATTAGGTTTAAAATCCTAAACCATGCAATGAACCATATAAAATAGGTTAAGATCTAACATTATCTCATAACAGGTTAACAATACTCAAATTAACCTATTTCTACTCATAGAATCATCCATTATCATCAATTAGGGTTTCCAACCTAATTTTTAATATCTTTTTCATCAGGATAATACACTTTTACAAAAAGATACTGACTCATGCCTTCTAACTATTTTTATCTTATTCCTTGCATTTTTTTGATCAACTTTCATGTATTAAGTTTCTTCATCTAAGTTTTCTATTTATTTCTATGATTTTATCAAGAAAAAGCCTTTTTTTCTAAATTAATTAGGCAAAGATAGAAATTACCCAAAAAAATGTCGGCGGTGAGATTGGTGGACCGGTGATCCGCTCCCTGGATCGGACAGTTCCTATAATGCACGCCAAAAATAGCCACTCCTATCCTCATTCTTTGGATCTAACCCCAGATCATGGTGGATAGCGATCAAACGACTGTTGATCGTTGTCTACCTACGAATGCTCGACGGGATGCAGTCAACTCTCTGGTTGACTTCGAGCTCTAGGCCACCAGTAGAGAATTGAAGGTGCTAGGAAGTTCTACCGTCGTTGCCCGAATTCGATGCGCCGCTCAATTGCCCAATCTAACCTGACCTTCACCATGAACGAGCCGCCGGATCTCTGCCGTGGCTCGCAGGTTGCAGAGGGGTGTAGGTTAGGGTGAATCTCGCAATTGACGTCGTCGGTCAACTCGTCGTTGCACTCTACAACGATTGGGATCATTTCTAAGTTTACTGGTATCCCCGAGTACCCTCCCTTATATAGGGATAGGTTTGGGAGTCTGAAGAATTGGGAACTTCTTCCCTCGTCATCGACAACACGCAATCTTAGGGTCTAGACGCTACAGAACAATCTCTCGAAACCAAAGGATTGACTCGATCTTCGAATTATCATCTCAGTTGATGGGAAATTGGATTCCCGATTCTCGTCCTAATCCTATTGTGATTCGAGGTAGACTATGAGTGGCTACCATTGGATCTGTGGTCCCTTGGACCACGCGGGTCATCCAACGACTGTCATTTCTCCCCGAAACCTTATTATCTTAAAATCAATTAAAAAGGTGTTTTAACATGATAACTTGGAAAAATTGTTTCTCTCTCCTCGATTAACATTTTCCTCTCAAATTTTAGGGGAAACTACATCTCGGCATTGTCTAATTGTATATTAAATTTGAGAGTCAAAATCCAACAAATGAGAAAGTTTCCTCCCCTCCCAAGTTATCCATCAATTAAACCAATTTTAATTAATATTTCTTTTTCCTTTGCCATTATCTTATTATCTCGAGTCCCTTGGTCCTCAAGGAACCTTAAAGGTACAAAATATCCCATTGGGAAATATCCTTTTGCCTTTTCCTTTTATATTTATCCTATTCTTATATTTCTCCTTTTATTAGGCAAATCCTTTTTCTCTTTTCTTTTCAATTGGGCTCAATGGCCAACTAAGCCCATTAACAAATAATCAAGGCCATTGTACACGAAATCCATTAATTAAAACAAACAAACCAATCATAGATTTCATTTATCATTAAAAGAGAATTATGCATCTCATTACACTATTTTAGAAAATTGAGGTTATAACATCCTCCCATCCTTATAGGAATTTTTCCCTCAAAAATCCACAATCAAACAAACAAGTCAAGATATGCTTTCTCCATGTCCGTCTTTAGCTCCCATGTGGCCTCATCCTTTCTATGGTGCTTCCATAGAACCTTTACCATCTCTATATTCTTACATCTGAGTTCTTTCACCTTGGTATCTAGAATCCACAAAGGTGACTCAGGATAGGTCAGCTTCCCTTGAAGCTCAATAGGCTCAATGCTCAACACATGGCTTGGATCTTGCACATATCGCTTTAGATTGGACACGTGAAATACATCATGCATCATACTATACTAAGGGGGTAACGCCAAATGATATGCAGCTTCACCAATCTGTTCTAATACCTCAAACGGACCCACGTATCGGGGACTCAGCTTTCCTATGTTATTGGCTATAGTTCAGAGAGGTCGGATTTTCAGAAACACATGCTCTCCTATAGTGAAATGCACATCAATACGCTTTGCTTCAGCATATGACTTCTGTCGATCATGGGCTCTCTTTAGCCTTTGCTTGATCAAAGCAACCTTATCAGCATACACTTGGAGGTCATCTGACCTCAACAGGATCCTCTCACCCACATCATCCCAGTGAAGTGGTGACTGACACGGTCTCCCGTAAAGAGCTTCATACAGAGGCATCACGATACTGGCTTGGTAGTTGTTGTTGTAGGAAAACTCAGCTAAAGGTAAGTACTGCTCCGATGAGCCACCCCAATCGAGAACACAAGCTTTCAACAGATCTTCTAATGTCTGGATCATCCTTTCTGACTGACTGCTCGTCTGGGGGTGATAAGTGGTACTAAACTTCAACCTCGTTCCAAGTTTCTCTTGAACTTGCTTCCACAACTTGGAAGTAAACTCGGGGTCTCTATCAGAGATGATCAAATCAGGTACACCACGCAAACACACTATCTCTCTAATATATAGCTCAGCTAGGTCTGACACCTTGGCAGTGGTCTTTAAGGCAAGGAAGTGCGCCGACTTGGTAAGACGATCTACCACAACCCATATCGCATCATGACCCTTCCTGGTCCGGGGTAGACCCACCACAAAATCCATGGTGATCTGCTCCCATTTCCATTATGGAATCTCTATTGACTGTAACAGTCCACCGTGTCATTGGTGTTCAACCTTCACCATCTGGCACGTAAGACAGCTGGCCACACATACCGCAATGTCTCTTTTCATTCCTAGCCACCAGAAAAACCTCTACAGGTCCTTAAACATCTTGGTAGTTCCCGGGTGCACCATGTACTTGGAACCATGAGCCTCTTGAAAGTTACACTCCCTTATCGACGAGTCCACAGGAACCCATATGCGATTCTCTAATCTGATTCCTCCAACTACTCCCATTGAGAGACGTGTCTGTGGCTTCATCATCAAACCTTTCATCTTGTCAAGTTCTCAACTGACCAACTGCACTGCCACAATCTCACCTAACAACTCAGATTGGATCTCAATATTGGCCAATTGAACTCGATCTTCAAGAAGTTGTGGAGTCCACTCCAACAACTCCTCCAAAATCTTCCACTGGATGGACAAAATAGCTACACACCTGAACTGTTTCCGACTCAAAGCATCTGCTACAACATTTGCCTTACTAGGATGATAGGCGATGGTGAAGTCATAATCCTTCATACACTCCATCCATTATCACTGTCGTATGTTCAAGTCTCTCTGGGTCAGTCGATATTTTAGGCTCTTATGGTCGATGAGGATCTCGAAGGTAGCACCGTACAGGTAATGCCGCCATATCTTCAAGGCATGGATGATAGCAGCTAACTCCAGGTCATGTGTCGGGTAATTCACCTCATTGGGCTTGAGCTGTCGGGAAGCATATGCAACCACATGGCGATTATGTTCCAACACACAGCCAAGTCCCATCTTGGAAGCATTGGTGAATATCATGAAACCCTGATTGTCGGAAGGTAGAGTCAACACTGGGGCAGTGGTCAACTTCTCGTTCAACTCCTGGAAGTGAGCTTCACACACATCAGACCACACAAACTTCACATCCTTTCGGGTTAACATGTGCAGCGGCAAAGCAGTTTTTGAGAAATCCTTGATGAAGAGACTGTAGTATCCGGCTAACCCCAAGAAGATGTGAATATCATAGGGGTTCTTCGGTGTAGCCCAGTCTTGAACTACCAATACTTTGGCTAGATCTACGATAATCATTCCTCTTGAGATGATGTGTCTGAGAAACATGACTTGGTCTATCCAAAACTCACATTTTGAGAACGTTTCGTAAAACTTCTGCTTTCTCAGGATATCAAGGACTCTAACCAGGTGTTCACGGTGTTGGGCTAGGTCATCGGAGTACCCCAAGATGTCGTCTATGAACACTATCACAAAAGAGTCAAGGAAAAGCTAGAACACACTATTCATAAGGTTCATAAAGAAACTAGGTGCATTGGATAGTCCAAACGACATGACCACGAACTCATAGGGTCATATCGAGTTCGGACAACCTTTTTAGGTATATCCTCACTTCTTACTCTCACCTGGTGGTATCCTTACCTCAAATCAATCTTGGAAAAGACTCGAGCCAATTTGAGTCGGTCAAATAGGTCATCTATTCTGGGTAAGGGATACTTGTTCTTAATGGTTGTCTGGTTGATCATCTGATAGTCAATACACATCTGAAGCAACCCATCCTTCTTTTAAACAAAGAGGACTGGTGCTCCCCATGGCGATGTACTAGGTCGGATAAAGCTTTTATCTAACAACTCTTGCAACTGGGTTTTCAACTCAAGCAACTTGGCAGGGGCCATTCTATAGGGTGCCTTAGATATAGGATTAGTCCCAAGAGCTAACTCGATGGAGAAATCTACCTCCCTCTCAGGGGGAATCCCTGGTAGATCATTCAGAAACACATCCGCATACTCGCAAACCACCTCTATCTCCTCTAAGTGTTGCCTCTTAACTTCAGGTTCGGTAGCTATGGCTAGGTAGGCTCGATAACCCTTGGATATCATCTGCTTGGCTTTCAAGGCCGACACATAAAGGCTGGTTGTCACATCCTTCCTTCCTCAAATGGTGAAGTGTGGATGGCCGAGTTCCCTAATAAGGATCTTCTTCTCTCTACAGTCAATCTGGGCTCTGTAGGTGTAAATCCAATCCATACTGATGATTACCTCAAAATCATTCATATTGAGAAGGATGAAGTCAGTGGGAATCTCATGGTTCATATACTTAACTAGCAAGGTAGGGGTTTTCATAAGAGATGTATAGATACGACCACCCAGGGTTGTGACATCCAAAACATAACCTAAATCTTTGATGTCCAAACAAAGCATAGTTTCCAAATTTCTCAAAATAAAAGTATTAGTAGAACTAGAATAAAAAGTGCTTTTACATTTTGTCCCATAACTTCCAGCAAGCCTACATAGTTCATACCATATCTAAAAAACTACTACATGGTCTACTAACTAAAAGAAATATCTATGGGTTATTACCCTCAATCAACCTATTAGCATTTGTTGAAGCTTCTTCATTGTCGATGGCAAACACTCTAGCTTGCCTCCTCTCTCCAGCAGGGGGTCCTCAGGCTAGTGCTCCACCTCCTACTGGGGGTGCTACTGCCACCGATTGAGCTTCTACTAGTCCCCTCAGATTAGGCTGAGGACAATTGGCGATGAAGTGGTCCTCTTACTGTCAACGATAGAACACCCTCTTCTGGAAGCGACACTTCCTAGGATGTGACCGTCCACAGGTGCGACACTTCAGAAAATGATTCTCACCACATGGCTTGCCTTTGTGTCCATGTTAGCCTTTGTTGAGATTGCGCCCTTGTCCCTTCTTATGCTCATTCTTATATCCCTGAGCTCCTTTAGTGAAACCCAAGTATCCTTTGTAGGGTTTCTGAGAAGGCATCACTGTTCTTTCCATGTCCAAGGCGGTGTTGTAGGCTTCCGAGAAGGTCTCTAGCTTAGTAGCCATCACATGAGGCTTGATGGCTGGGTGTAGATGCTCTATGAAGTGGTCCACCCTCCTCTTTTCATTCGTCATGTGTCTGAAACATTCCAGGATGTGAAACTTGCGACCAAAGTCTGCAACTGACGAGCTTCCTTGAGTCATGTTGGTGAACTCTTGCTCCTTCTCCTTCTTAGCTGAGACAGGGATGAATCTGGCGGTGAAGATGGTCTTGAAGTTGGCCCACGCCATTGTCTATTCTCTTAGGTCTCTTCCCGTGATATGGTTCTCCCACCACATCTTGGATGCTCCTTCCAGAAGGTGAGCAGCAAAAAGAACCTTATTGTTTGGATGTACTTCAAGCATACAAAATCCATTCTCGACTGCTAATAACCAGGCTTCTTCCTTATCGACCACTTCAGACTTATCTTCTCCCCAGAAATTCTCGATGTTCAGCTTGACAAAGTCCATGATGGTAGCTCCCACACAAGGACGAACGAGAAGTAGTTCTCCATTCTCATCTCTAACTATGTCTCTGAGGGCCAGGGCACTGATGGCCTCAGTCAGCTGCTTCTGCTGCTCCATCCTTACATCATCAGTGGTATGAATCACCATGGTCAATTCCAGACCACCAAACTGGTCCTCCTCCATCTGGGCTTCTTCCTCGTACACATGTTCCTCTTCCTGTTCCTTCTCCAGGTCTTCATAGGGTATTAGATTAGGGTTGGGGATCTCGCTTTCAACTTCTTATGGTCTCTTCCTCTTCTTTGAGGATTCACTACCATGGTTCCTCTTTCTCTTCTCAGAAGACCCCTTCCCCTTGCGGGAAGGCCCACCACCATTGGCGACATCTGGGATAGCAACGGTCTTCACACGAGCCATCTACATAAGCATACAAATAGACCTTTAGTCTATTTTTAACTAATTATACTTATGTCGAAGACATCTTAATTACGTATCTTTTATTAATTTGGTGGAAGATTCCTTAAACCTTATCAGCCTTACCCATACCTCAAGAGAGTGAGGAAGAGAGAGGAAACCATAATCCTTAAAATCCTTAATAGAGTTTGAGTTGAGAAGGGATGAACAAGATGAGAGAGTCCTAAAGGTATCTTATTTTGAGTCAGATCCTAAGACATTGGCCTGGCAGTCATACAGATGTGGGAGTCCTCGTATTCCGACTAGCGGTGTGGAGGAAAATATTGCCAGCCCCCAGACATGATCTTTTTCTAGACACCTCTATCTTTCAGAAAATCCTCTAATAACTCCCTCGGTTCTGCAGAATTTGTAAAATTTAATAATGACTAAAGATTAAATGAGGAACCAATGCTCTGATACCAAATGTAATGACCCCGCCTCCCAATAACCCTTACTTAAGGGAGACCAAGAGGTCAGAGCCATTATCCCAATAAACCAGATCAGAGGTTCGACAATTAATCAGTAATAATTATGAAATTCTACCGCTTGATTCTATCCTATCTAATCCTCCTTGCACTTTATTTCTTATTTTCACAATGTGTCACTTTACTGTTTGTTCTTTTCAGAGTTGTACCTAAAAGCCGACAAATAAAATGTCGGTCAACATATATAAATATGTCGGTATGTGGGGACACATAAAATATCACACATAGGGCTAAAAACCTAATTATCACAATCAAGTTAATTAACAATTCAATTTACAATTTCAATCGGTCAAACTCCACCGCTTTTTCCCTAACCCTCGAATACCCCCTTTAGGGTTTCTCTTTTGCCATTGACTTAAGGACACCTTCTCCATCCTAAGCTTGGTGCCTGGGGTCACCTCTCATGGTGCCCAATAGTCATGCAATAAAGGCCACCTTCTCTATCCTGAGCTTGGTGCCTGGGGTCACCTCTCGTGGTGCCCATGGGTCTTCCCTCTTGGGCTTGACCGCATTGCCTCTTACATCATGGTGGCATGTAGGTGCGAGATTACACATTATATCATAATTGTGATAATCATAGTGTCTTTATAATTTGCATGTATGAACATCCAAACAGATAGGTTGCATTCAATGCAATCAATCATCTAGAAAATCCTTCAGAAAACTAAACGATTAACCATAAATAATACCCGTCAGGCTGATTTGAGTATAAAAATAATCCAATCAAGAAAGAAATCCAGTAATCAAGCAAGCATATAAGGTAATCCTAAAATATGCATACAATCTCCTATCATTGATCATGCCAACAAGCTCTATTAAACCTAACTCGCATCCTAGGGTTTCTAATACTTTTTAGGGTTTCAATTGCAATTAGAGGTTTGTCATACTTTTACATCCTTAAACCCTAATAATACAAAAACCCTAATTATCTCATCTATCTTTAAAACATCCTAAGATCATATTTTGACAACATACAACCCTAATTTCAGATTAATACACTTTTCTTTCCTTTTTCCCCTATTTAGGGTTTCTAAGTGTATTAACCTTTATATTAGGTTTAAAACCCTAAACCATGCAATTAACGATCTAAAATAGGTTAAGATCTAACATTATCTCATAATAGGTTAACAATACTTGAATTAACCCATTTCTACTCATAGAATCATCCATTATCATCAATTAGGGTTTCCAACCTAATTTTTAATATCTTTTTCATCAAAATAATACACTTTTGCAAAAAGATATAGATTTAGGCCTTCTAACTATTTTTATCTTATTCCTTGCATTTTTCTGATAAACTTTCATGTATTAAGTTTCTTCATCTGAGTTTTTTATTTGTTTCTATAATTTTATCAAGAAAAATCCTTTTTTCTGAATTAATTAGGCAGAGATAGAAATTACTCAGATGACTGTTGATCGTCGTCTACCTCCGACTTCTCGACGGGCTGCTGTCAACTCTCCGGTTGACTTCGAGCTCCAGGCCACCAGCAGAGAATTGAAGGTGCTAGGAAGTTCCTCCGTCATTGCCCCAACTCGATGCACCACTCAATTGCCCAATCTAACCTGACCTTCACCACGAATGAGTCGTCGGAGCTCCGCTGTGGCTCGCAGGTTTCTGAGAGGTGTAGGTTAGGGTGAATCTCGCAATTGACGTCGTCGCTCAACTCGTTGTCGCACTCCGCAGTGATTGGGATTGTTTCTAAGTTTGCTGGTATCCCCAAGTACCCTCCCTTATATAGGGCTAGGTTTGGGAGTCCAACAAATTGGGAATTTCTTCCCTCATCGTCGACAAGACGCAATCTTAGGGTCTAGATGCTTCAGAACAATCTCCCGAAACCAAAGGATTGATTCGATCTTCGAATTATCATCTCAGTTGATTGGAAATTGGATTCCCGATTCTCCTCCCAATCCTACTGTGATTTGAGGTATACGATGAGCGGCTACCATTGGATCCGTGGTCCCCTAGACCACGCGGGTCATCCATCGGCCGTCATTTCTCCCCGAAACCCTATTATCTCAAAATCAATTAAAAAGGTGTTTTAACATGATAACTTGGAAAAATTGTTTCTCTCTCCTTGATTAACATTTTCCTCTCAGATTTAAGGGGAAACTCCATCTTGAAATTATCTAATTTTATATTAAATTTGAGAGTCAAAGTCCTTCTGATGAGAATGTTTCCTTCCCTCCCAAGTTATCCATCAATTAAACCAATTTTAATTATTATTTCTTTTTCCTTTTCCATTATCTTATTATCTTGAGTCCCTTGGTCCTCAAGGAACCTTAAAGGTATGAAATATCCCATTGGGAAATATCCTTTTTCCTTTTCATTTTATATTTATCCTATTCTTATATTTCTCCTTTTATTAGGAAAATCCTTTTTCTCTTTTCTTTTCAATTGGGCTCAATGGCCAACTAAGCCCATTAACAAATAATCAAGGCCATTGTACAAAAAATCCACCAATTAAAACAAAAAAACCAATCATAGTTTTCATTTATCATTAAAAAAGAATTATATATCTCATTACACTATTTTAGAAAATTGAGGTTATAACATAGGTTCTATTAAGATAGAAATGGGTAGGACAATAGTTTGCTTTATTTACAATTTATTATAATAGAGTATTCGGTTTGTATTTATATGAGAAAGTATACAGTAGAATTTTAGAATTTACTATAAATCTTAATTATTAAGCTATAATACTTTACATATATAATTTTTTGGGATGTATATTCTTTATTGTATATTTGTCTTATGGTATTGATTTTGGTTGCTTTTATGGTACAGTCTTTCAGAATTGGAATTTGGATGAGACACTTCATTTATTTTTGGAATTCATTTCATTTTATTCTATAGGTTTAGTATAATATTTTTAGCATCAATGGATCATGCAATTATCTTTATTGACATTTATGTGCATTTAGAGCGTATAATTTTATCTAGAGTATCTTCATGCTGCTCTTTATTATATTTTAAGTTTTTTTTCTCTCTTTCCAATAGATGTGAATTTATGTGTACAATGATGGCTTCAAAACAATGAACAAAAATATGATGTTATCCTCAACTTGCTTTTTTGTTTTACTACAGCCGTTGAATCATTATATTTTTTCTTTAATGCAAGCAACATAAATCAATGACCATGGAATGTACAATATAAGATCTGATATGTTGGGTGAAGAAACAATCTTTTATTAGAGAATTACTTGAACTAATTTTCACTTATTTCAATAAGGATAAGAGTGGTGTGTTGTGAATGTTAAGAATTTAGAGAATACATTCTAGCAAATAAATATATAAAACTTCCCATTCTTTACAAAATCCTATTTGTTGAATATTAAGATAGAGTTATAATCATTTTACTGATTTGGTAAATCAACTCATGATAAATGAATAATGTTAGTGTTATGATATACATGAATATACAATGTCAAATTGTGTCCCTAATGATATAGATTCACAACATATACATTGTCAATCTTTGAAGAAAACATCAGCAATAATACTTTAGTTATCGTATTTTTATACAAGTACATATTTGTATTCATGCCACTCATTGCAACTTTATTGGGTACTATAAGAAGTTTTAGATATGCTTTTTTTTTCTTCCATTTAATAAAACATGATACTATCATGGTTGTAAGCTTGTAATAGTAGTTAGAATTGGAAATTCTATCAAACAAAAATAACAAAAAATAAAAAAATATAAACATTATGTGTGAACAAAAACTTTTCATGCAATTGTATTTAAGTTATTCTTATTCATTTTTATAACCACCGATTTCACTTGTACCTTCCTAGAGAAAAATGGGTCAGCATTGTCAATATTATTCTATTAGTGTTCCTCTTAAATAATTGAATTCTAGGTTCTTATTGTAGGATGTAAATATCAAATGGCTCATAAAGGCTATGATTTTCAAAAGTCTATTTGATATAAAAGGGTAGAAAATTTGATTAACTTAGTTATGCATTCAATTAACAATGAGAAATAGATTGTCTAGTAGTACCAATTTTTAAACTCATTTTTATTTCTATTTAGAGTAAGGAAGTATTACTCCAATTCCAAAAATTATATGATTGCATTCAATGGAAGAAAGGTCATAATAATTGTCCCACTTATTGGTAACCGTACATAATAATTAATTCAAAAGATACTTAAGCCTCAACTTGAAGATCATATTTGAATGTATAAAAAATTAACATATCAATTACGATTGAAATGAATAAATCAAAATCAACTCAATGAAATCTATGTAAAACACACTCTAAATAAACATACGACTACATTATGCAAATTTTTCCTTTAATTTTCATATTAATTTTTTATGTGCATGAATGTATATATATATATATATATATATATATATATATATAAACACACACACACACACACACACATATATATATATATATATATATGTTATTGTCTATCTCTACTTTAATTTCTCACACAACGAGCTATATCTAAACAATAGTTCCATATAACTCACACAAGGGATAGATAACAACATAAGATGCAAGTAATCGATTTTTGAAATTATGCTCTTTTGAATTTGTAAATTTTTGTTGATTCTTTATGATTATGAATTTGTAAGATGATAGAATATTTCATCACAAAGATTTAATTTGTAGTGTCTTTCTTACTTTTGACCTTGAATAATGTCCATATTTTGGAATGTAACTCTTTGTAACTCATCCTTGACTGCAAATTTCTATCAACCATGGCATAGAAGGAGTGAATTCCTTGATTTGATGTGAAAAAAATTGTATTTTGCAAACTAATATAATAATAATATGAGAAATGTCAACATATTTATTAAAAGCATGGCTCTCTTGAAATTTAAAGAAGAATTTCTCTCTATTTTAACAATGAGTTCTATCTATCCTTAAATAAATAACATGTATAATATATATAAATTTCAATATCATAATTGAACATGGACATTTGTTCATACGATATATGAAAACCATATATGATATCAAATAAATAATAGTTCACTTTTTAGTTAGAAAATACAAACATTTCATGCAGACCATCATGAATGGATTCTATAATTGTATCTCCCATATGTACTACATGCAAACCTTTGGTTATCTTTCTACATAGTATTGATTAAGAGACACAATTTGTAATAGACTCATGGAAAAGGATAGTTGATGTCAAAATCCATGTATGTGTGTAGTATGAATGTACCAAGACCGATGAGAATACAACTGACTTCCTTCAAATCCATCTCAATTTAAATATCAAAGTCAAAAACCAAGAAATGTCAAAGAAACCAAACCCAACAAAGAAATAATCCAATGAAATGTATGAATAATTAATCAAAGTGATTATAAAAATGAATGAAAACTTTAGACAAAACTATTGTAAGAAATATCAAAATACAAAAAAATTACTAATTAGAAAAACTATGATGAAGGAATATATTCATACACATTCATACCAACGGCTGCATTTAGGGCCGAAGCAAGAGGGATGAAAGCATGATCCATGCCCTCCCACCAAAAAAAATGAAAAACTTCAATTTATACATACATTTATAGGTTCATATTGTAATTAATATAAATTACAACACATTACTAATGATTATTTAAGATCAGGTTTAGCAGATTGTTGCTTCTATTTTCAATTGTTGGTCGCATATTGGAAACCTTATTATTGTATCTTTATTATTTTTTGTCAGTATCTGTCTTACAGAGGTGCTATATTTACAAACTACAAAACAATTGTATCAAAATGTAAAACGGATGTAGTGTTTTGTGTTGTTAATATCTTTCAAGGGATCTTTCATGCAATACTTATGTTGATCACATTTTTCATTATTATGAAGTTTTATTGTAAGGTTCAAATATATTTCAATTAGTTTATGTTTGATTATCCTCAAATAAAATCCCCCCCAGTGTCCAAATTTTGGCTCCTCCTTTGGCTAAATTGCCATCAAAGAATAGGTTTGTAGGCATATTGGTGGAGAATGTTCAAAGGATTTTACATAGTAAAG
The DNA here is from genome assembly GCA_963693085.1 of Alisma plantago-aquatica. Lineage (NCBI taxonomy): Eukaryota > Viridiplantae > Streptophyta > Magnoliopsida > Alismatales > Alismataceae > Alisma > Alisma plantago-aquatica. Next base: position 895,730,073 of record OY856414.1, on the reverse strand, counting down.
AACATGTGGAAGAAACAAAGAGTTGAATATAGCACACCATTAACATGTAAATAGATCCCTGATAAAGGAAAACTTGGTTAAAGAAAATGTGTAGATGATAAGTAGTTTTTAATATGTGGTTGTGTAAAATATTGAAACACATTCAAAATTTATATTATTTAGTTTTTTTTATATATAGCATTTGATGTCATCACAATATAATTTTATGCTATTATGAATGGTATTTCATTAATATGGAATAATCATACACAGAAGTCATGTGCATAGAACGTGCCTTATACTAGTATTTGCAATACAATGCTATGAACTATGCGAATGAAAAAATGATAAGCTTTTCTGATGTTATATTTGTCTCCTCAAGGGTATTGCATAAAAGTTTTGAGTGATGTCAACTAATAGTGATGATCATGTAAGGTATCAAATCACCTATATGATAGAGATAATAGTAATTTTGATGTTGTTGTTCCTATCATATCATATATGACTATGTTTACAATACAAATCGACAAATTTGATATTTGATGGTATATTAAAATCTATTTAGTATTGACTGACTCTCTCTATCTTAGATCAAAGATCATACCAAAATCTCATATTAGGACAAAGGAAAAGTGGGATGATGATGGATCTTTAATAAGTTGACCAACAATCTCTGGAAGTAAGAGCACTTATTTTGTTCCTTATCGAGATTCAGGGGGTTTCTTTTTGTATTCTTTTAATGAAATAGTTCAACAAATATAACAAAAAAATTAGTTATTGAGGAAACCACTTTAGCAATCATATAGTGAGAATGAAGCCTGAGATTATGTTTGTTCCGGGTAATGAGTTTGTCAAATATGCAAAATCAGAGTCATTTATAATTTAATGATAAATAATTAACTATTTCAGTTACTAAGTTTGTGGAATTTACAAAATGAGAGTGATTAATCCAATCAGTTAAGAAATTACCCACCGGTACGATCATCGAGCTGGCATATCGGCAGGTTAAAACATAAACAACCAAAATCAATCAGACCCTGACGGAAGGAGAATGCATATTATAGTAATTCTAGCAGAATGCATTTTATATCCATGATGACATTGAGGTGAACTGAATAGGAGCTAAGAGATTCTTCACGAACTAACAGGTAGAAAATAGTTCAATATTGTCGTTGATGTTGAACAAGCTTCGTTTTCTGTGTGTGTAATCTATACTCATACTATCAGTCTATTACCCACTTGCTTTCCCTTACAGTTTCATCTTAGGGTTAGTCTTTTGACTTTTCGAATAGTGACTATGTGCATTAGGCCCACGATGTTAAAAGATGTAGGTGGATTTTATTTAAGGGGCTTTCTTTTGACTTCTTTTATTTGTAAACAAGATCCACTAAAATTGATACTACGGGCTGAAAATGCAAACAAATAGGCCTTATGATAAAGAAGCATAAGGTCTAACTCAAAGAAATCACCAAAGGACACAAGGAGGTGTTTATTATAACAACAACTAAAGGTCATGCATGCATCAAAATTAGTAATGTTCTTGATAAACCCCTTCAACTCATAACATAAAAAAGAACATCATTTTCTTCAGAGAGTAAGGTTGAGAAACAAGAAAGACAAGCTAACAAATAATAGATCACCATAGGAGGATGGAATCTTCATAAAAGAGGCCATAAGACAAAGTTATAAACCCAAGGGTTGTGCTCCTTGCTAGAACAACCCACATCGACATGTCACCATAGAAAAGTTTCAAAAAGACGGGATGGGATTGCCATTTGACAACATACAACACAAAAGAGTTCATTCATAAAAATGTCAAGTTATGACTGAGAACACTATGGGTTCATCCAGTCCTTTGAAGGAGAGGCCAAGTAATTCTCAATAATATCATTAGTGATGAACGCGATTATTTTTATGTGTGTGTGATATATACTCATACTATAAGTCTAGTACCTACTAGATTTCCCTTATAGTTGCATATCAGATCCAGTCTGCTGACTTCTTGAACAGTGCGTCAGGACCATGATGACTAAAGACACATGTGGATTTCACTTGAGGGGCCCTCTTTCTACCTTTTTTTTGTAAACAAGTTCTGCTACATTGGTACTAAAGGACTGAAAATGCAAACAAATAAGCTTTTTGACAAAGAAACATAAGGTCTTATCAGAGAGAGCAATAAAGGAACCCAAAATGAGTAAGATAGAGTGTGCACTAGTAGGAGGTGTTTGTTGTAGAAACAACTAAATTCCTACATCACAGTCAGTGATGGAAGTGATAGATGAATTTCACCTCACAACATGTAAAGGATATCATTTTTCTTTTTCAAGAGTAAGATAGGGAAATGAGAAAGATAACATAGAACATGATAGACCACCACAAGATGATGGAATCTACCTCACAACATGTAAAGGATATAATTTTCGTTTTAAAGAGTAAGATAGGGAAATGAGAAAGATAATGTAGAACATGATAGACCACCATAAGAGGATGTAATCTCCACAAAAAGCCGACAAGAAGAAGTTATTAATCCAAGTATTGGGCTCCTCTCTAAGACAATGCTCATAAACATGCCACAATACAAAAGTTTTAGAAATAAGGGGAAACATCCTCATTAAACAACCAATGACACAAAAAAACATAACTGATAAAAACGCCAAGATTGTGACTAGGAGCAATATCTCTAGACGAGAGGCCAAGTTATTCTAGACTACAAATATGATTGAGCCTAAACTAGTCATCACATCGTCATTCTATGTGATAGCAATGTCCCTAGGTTCAATCTTTATCGTTAGAGTAGAAGAGGCATATAACACACAATAAGAAAATGATTCACAAAGAAATTATATATATATATATATATATATATATATATATATATATATATATATATATATATATATATATATACACGCCCCATCTTTATTGCCCGCGCGGGTAGCTACCCGCCCACCCTTCCGACCACATTTTTTCAATTTTTTTCACAATTGTAGAGGACTATTTTGTCTAGCTCTCCAAAAACTTTTAGCCAAAAATAATATCATTTACCCCTCCAAAATAAAAAAAACCCATCCTTATATATATCTGCTGTATATTTTGTACATAGTTACTCTTTTGTTCGTGTAGTTACTTTCTGTTCACCATAGTTACTTTTTTGACAGCAGAGTTACTTTTTTAGCCAGGAGAGTTACTTTTTTGGCTGCCGGGTAGAGAAAATCCAGGCTACCCACGCGGGCAACGAATGAACGCCCATATATATATATGTAAAAAATGGTGTGCTTGTTATATGTTTTTGTAATTTAAAATGTTTGTGTCTAATCATATATGTCAAATGATATAATCCACAAGAGAAAAGCAATTCTATTTGCGATTTCAACTCTTTGCTTTAGTTTTCATGCTTTAAATTTATCAATGTCAGTTCGTTTACCTCCATTCAAACTAGAAATAAGGTAATTATCAAGACACTAGGATCTATTCCCAAGGATATGTTCTTGTAACCAACCCTTTCCCATGTCATCCATGGGGACTCAGAGAATGACCTCTTTACACGATTGCAATTTTCATTGTTGCTATAGTCTAGGAAGACTAAACATAAGGATCTAATCATATAATTACAAACAGATACCAGCCATGCTGACTAACCTCACATGGTTCCATAATTGGTCAACTTATAGTGTAGAAATAGTTGATTTTTGTGTCAACCTACACTTCTACAACCATTTTAAGAGAGGATTTCTTGGAAGGAAATTTGATGCAAATCCAACACATACATTCATGTTTCTTTTCATGTTTGTATGGTTATCTCAATTGCCTACTACAACCCTAATAGACAAGATGGCATAGGGTGTACCAATAGTGGGGGTGGAAGAGAGTGAGACATGGTCACATAGAGGGCACTATTGATCTTTTTTTGATAACCCATGGGCATATGCTTCCAGCCATCAACAACACAACATGACTACAACAATGATATTTTATCATATGAGATGATCTCATAGATTCATATAAGGGGCTCACAATACCCATATTGTAACTTTCAGTGATGTCTAGAAAGTATGGAGGAAATCAAATATTTCATGCCCACGATCTCACTTTTTCAAGAGGGTGTACCTATGTGGTGATGAATGACATACTGTATTGTGGGAAGCCATTCGTAATGGCAGTGGACAATTTGTTGAAGTAGAGGACACTTTGAGGGGCCTTCAATAGTGTATGCAGAATAATGAGGATAAACTCTATGGGGCATTCATTTGATCATATTGATGACCTCGCCCAAGTTATTGATGATATAATAGATGTTGGGGCCCGCATTGTTGCTATATGAAAACCCAACGAAAGGTTCTCATTTATTTATTTCCATAGGGAGAGTGGTGCTAAATAGTATTCTTCTTGACCATGTTTGATTACCTATCATCACTATGAAGAGCATCCAACACAATTAACATCTTGCATTCTCACAAGTGTTGAAGACAACTCTTGACAAAGATGTTTCTGAGATGGGGTTTGTAGCCGCTTGGTGAGATTTTACTTCTTCCTCATTGTACACTATGTGTGTCCAGACCTAAGAATCGGTCAGAAGAAATTCTAGAAATCGGAAGTCACTACATTAAAATCATATGTTGATCTCTCTTTTTTTGGTCAATCAAAAAAGTGTGTTACTAAAACCAAAACTTGAGGTACAAAAAAGTTCCCCTAAAATAAACTACCCCTTGATACTCAAGACAACAAGGTATCAAGGTACAAAAACTGTCACTCATGGGAACATACACAGAAAACCCTCCAAGCATCCCATACACCCAAATACAAAATGAAGGAGAGGCCAAGCCCCCAAAACCACTAAGCACACCCACAAAGGAGGGGACCCCAACCCACCAATACCTTGTATCCAAAGGAATAGTAAGCACTGAAAAAGAGATCCCTGAATACACCCATGATAACAAACCATTGCCAGAAAAACAATTCCAGCAGACCAAAAACAAAAACACAAGAAACCCGAAGGCAAACCAAACTAGATCTATCCTGCCACTGATCAGCCACGAAAGAAGATGAAGGCCAAGGAAGCCCCTTAACTGCAATAAAGAACACCCACAAACATGGAAGAAAGACTATCTCCCTTCTTCATCATAGCCTCCCTGTCTCAAGCTACAAGAAAGAAAGATTGTAGCAATAGGATAGCTCTGCCATAGCCGACCCACTAGGAAGAGTCTCCCACTTCTCCTCCCTTTTCCTTAGGCTTCTTCCATATCTTCTTACGCCTTGGACTGCCATTAACCTTGAAGTCCACCACGGGGTCCGATTCAAGATCACAGGAACAACAAGACTCCTCATCAGTATCCTTGTTCACTGTCCTGGAATAATCCAGGTGGATCCCTGATGCAAGCATCATATTCTTGGCTCCTTGTGAAGAGAGATTCGTGTTGGCCAGGGACAACTCCCAGTCGAGATTTAGACCTTCCAACGTCTCCAAGTGATGAGAGGATACCATCTCTGGTTCTTGGAAGCATGGACGACCCTTACTAGATGTAACATTTCTCTCAACCTGCGCAATTGTCTCCTTTACGACGCTAGGGAGATCCCCCAAGACTGAGTTCTTCTCCTTAGCCATCTGTCGAGCACCTTGAGTGCTGCTGCCTTTCCTAGTACGCAGCTGCAGTTCTTTGAAGTCAGGTCTGCGCCCAACTATTAACGGACATGACGACTGCCTATGGCCGAAGCAGCGACACCTGGAACATAAGGTCAGCCTCGAGATGAACTTGAGTTTGAGCTTCCTGTGAGCTCCCTCCATCTCCACTGTGACGTCCTGGGGAAAGCCAATTTCTGCTGGTAGATCCACATAGACCAGTGCCTCCTTAAGGCAGTTGACAGTGAGTGTTGAATCATCAAAGTCAACAGGCCACCCAACCAGGCTTGCAATCCCATTCAGGTTGTTCATCGTCCATGGAAGGTTGGGATTCTCAACCTTGACCCAGACTGGGAGCTTGTGGAAAGACAGGGGCTCGAGGGCGGTACCTATCTCCCAAGGATGGACGATGACTAGAGCACCATCAACCATCCAAGGCACTTCATCCAGTACCCTCTCCCTATCCTTAGCTGTCAGGAGTTTAACGATGAAGCCTTCCAACTCATCTGCCACAATTTGGACCTCGCCACTCAGCCTCCACTACCGCTTGATCCATCCAAGGATCTGGCTCTTGAAGGGCTTCCGTGTCATGAAGCGAATACTCACTCCAAGATGGCGTGACCACATATTTTCTCGAGATGAAAAAGAGCTTTGACCCTTTTTTGATGGTTGGCTCTACGAATACCATGACATCAGGGGAAAAACTCGCTCGTCCAGGGTGACTAGCGTGCACCCAGTCACTCTCCGATGAAGAAGCCTGCACTCCTCTGTCCTTGGACGGCGTTGGGGAAAAGGGCCTAGGGTTCGAGGTTGAGGGCGACACAGAGACGATCGGAGACATGCCATTCTGCAAGATTTGGGATTTCTCCTCTCCGCCGACCACTCGTGATCCCGTCGGAGGGGTCGATGCAGTCTTCACCCATTGAGAACCATCACCATCGCCTGCTCCATCGAAAACCCTGGAAGATCGCCCTCCGCCGCGCCCTTTCCCTCGCCCTCCACCTCGCCCGCGAGCCATCCCTCTATGTTATTAAACATAGAATGGTATTTCCAAGTTATTTAGGGAGATATAAATGGTATTTCCAAGTTATTAAACATCAAATTAGTCTTCTCTAGACCAGGGGTTATGGGCCTTGAAGGTGATAACTCTAGAGATAACATGAAAATGATGAATTATAACATCAAGTAGTGCCTCTGCATAGCAATTGGCCATTTTCTGATAGTTGTAAAAGTGTTTTTCTCATTTGGGGTGCCTCCTTGTAGTGAAGATACCATGAAGGCTTTGCAGACTAAACTCCCATTCAAGGCACCTCATTCTATGATAGACACTTTGACTTCCATTGATTCCCTTATAGAGGGTGTTGTAACTATTGTTGGACAAATTAGATTACTTCCCAAAGGGACTTCATGTGGTAGAGATGGTTTGAGGGACCACCATACTTTAATCATTAAAATTAAGGAGTTAAATCAGTTAAATAAAAATGTGCATGGAAGTGATACTGCGGACCCCCAATACCTTTTAATATCAATCTAAAACTCAATCAACTAGTTTTACCTCTAAAATTTTAATTTGTTCTTTAGTTAAATCACTCCTCAAAACTAGATCTTAAATATTGTTCACTGCAATTGGTTTGAATTCACTCTTGAAAAAAGTCATTCCTTGGGACCGATACCTTTCTACACTCAAATCAACTTGCTTGATTACAAGTGAATTGCTTGATGTTAAAAGGTTAAACTCTAGGGATAATTTCCCTAGTGAGTTTGTTGCGTTCAACACGACCATCATTCATCTCTTATGTTCCCATGAATGGTTTTATTTGATCTTAATGGAAAAGGCTAGAGGAAAAATAGAATAAAGGGAATAAGGGTGTGGATGATATATCATCTATAACAGTTCTAATAAGATTATTGTAAATTTAGAGTAGTCCATGAGATGAAAATGATTGTTTTGTTAACATTTTGATCTTACTTTGCTTAATACTCACTTATATTAAGCATTTTTGGATTACTAAAAAAACATAATGATTATTGAATCAGATTCCATAATATGAGTAGTACTTTGAAGTAATAAAGAGAAAATTCTAAAACATGCTGTTTCGGTTGGGATCATTGAAACCTTAAACTTCCCCCAATGTTTTTGATGTGAAAGTGAATTAGGATCACTCTCTAATAAACCCTAAGTCATAAGGGAGTATTTTAAAGAGATTCAAGTCCTACAAGACAACTATGAGGGGAGTTAGGGGAATCCACAAGTATGGGATAAAGGACCCAATTATCCATAAATAAGAAACTATGGATTAAAGGGGATGAGGTTGCAATCCTTGTAATATACTCGAAAAGAGTTTGATTTTTAAAAAGAAAAAGAGATGTGGGATGACCTATCCTAGTACTAAGGAGTTAGATAGAGAGGTTGATGTGCACAAATCATATCATCTTTTTTTATCATGTTTGGTTGCATATCCATGTTGTTTTGACTCAACTATCAATCTCATTCATGCTAGATTCTATATTTTTAGCTATTCTTACTTGTCTCATGGTTTGTATTGTAGGTACTATATTTTGCAATGAAATGATGAGGAATACATCATATTATCTCTTATTGGATCACTCCTAAAATATCTACATGTTTTGGGGTTTGAAACTATGCAAATACCACTTTTTACAGCATGTAAATTGGACTTACACGCTGAACGTAATGAGAAAAATACACAACAAACCAGAACAACCAGGTGCACGACGTGTCTTAAAAATGCACACTGTGCACCTGGGAGTGTCGAACAGACTGAAAGTTTATAGAAATTTGCACAACGTGCACCTCGGAGCTGAAAGTTTCTGGAAAGTTGCACGACATGCATTTCTTCAGCGAACGTCATGCACCTGGGAGCTAAAGGTTTCTGGAAAGTTGCACGACGTGCATTTCTTTAGTGCACGCCGTGCACAGTGCATTCTAGAGCAAACTGAAAGTTTCTAAAAAGCTGCACGGCGTGCACCTGGCAGTTTCACTATTTTGAAAAATATGAGTTTTTGTTTAAAATGAAGTGGGAACTTAATGGGCAGTTATGCTCGGTCATTTGTGTCAGTTCCCTCATCCCATAGAAAGCCTAGAGTAGAGGAGGGTGATTTGGAGGAGAAAAGAGGATTTTTGTTGGCAAAGGAGCCCATTTCTTCTTCTCTTCTTCTCCATTGTCTTCTCCAAGGTGCATCCAAGCTTCCCCAACTTTGTGCAGCTTCTCGGGAGGGAAGTTTGTCCGGTTTGGAGAAGCTGTAGGAGTAGAATTTCATCTTAAAGTCAGAATTCTACCTTTCTTGAGTTACACCTTGGGATTACTTAGTTTTTCCTTCTCTAAATCATGTTGAATTCTGAAAATTCTGCACATTTCCTACTGTACATATTTATGGACGAGTAGTTTTCTTTTCTTAGATATGGGATAGTAGCTCCTATGTCATAGAATGTTTGGAACATGGTAATTTCGTACTAAATACTATGTTGCTTGTTTTTCCACCTTGAAAGTACCAGTTTCTTCCTTTATACATGTATGGCTGGCCACCTTATGTGTATGTTTTATGCTCTTTTGCTTGATCTGAGAAGATAGGTGGGAGAGTAAGGAGGTACTCTCTTGGCAACTCCTTCTTTACTATGAGAGTGGAAATTATGGAGTTGAGGAGTAGGTTTGTGATCCAAAATGAAATTCATACATGAGAGTGTTGTATTGAGTTAGGATCGTTGTACTCACACCGAGAGGTGAAGTGCAACATACAACTCTCCTTTAAAACAAGTGCTTAGTATGTTTAAATTTCACACTCCTATTTTATGCTATGATATATTGGTGAAATCCTAGGTCCAAGATCCTTCCAAATCTGAATCTTAACCTTTCTTAAGTGATAATTTACTGATTTGTTTTAAATCTATAATTTAGTTGTTCTAATCTAATCATCTTGTGTACAACAATCTAGATTATTAAAAATCATAACTCTTGTGCCTAATTAACCTACACTCCTTGTGTTCGACCTCGACTACAACTACTCTTGTATACTTGCGGGATATAGCTAGTTGAGTAAAATATCATTCTTATGATTGAAACTCATTAGCCTAAATAGCCAACAAGTTTTTGGCGCTGATTTCGGGGAGCATCAGTATTCCTGTTAGAGTAAGAGTTGTTGATAACTAAATGAGACTAGATCACAACCTTCATATCCACCAATCATATCCATAAATCATAATTCATCATGATTATCATAATTTATTTTATCTTCCATGTTTGTTTTTGTATCTCACTCACCTTGTTTATTTGTAGGAGCATATGGGGTGTTCATAAAAAGATCCTTGAACCATGCATATCTCTACATTCAGAAAATGAACACATCATTTGCAACCCTCATGGAGAAAGGAGTGAAACCCAAACATATATGGAGGAATCGCAACCCACACAACCATCATCCATGTCACCATCATCCACACGATATTCACCCATTCTACCTTCATCCACACCACCGCCATTCACACCTAACTCACCACCATCATATACACCACCAACACCCATACCACATACACCACCACTATCTACACCACATCCACCTAATCCTCCGGATCCACATGAAGAACTAGTCAAGGAGGATGACCTTCCTCTTAAGGACTACTTTGGTACATCTGTAATGCACATGAATGGGCTTATTAATATTTCAAAATTTGAGGAAGAGGAGTTTTGTATCAGCCCAACCATCATACAAATGCTACATCTAAATGCATTTGGAGGGACACTAATGGAGGATCCAAACCTCCACATTGCTGAATTTTTGCAGTTGCTAAACACCATAAAGATATATGTTGTTCCTACTGATGGGATACACCTAATCATTTTTCTATTCTCTCTTAGAGATAGAGCCAAGGCATGGCTCTATACTTTACCAAAGAAGTCAATCAACACTTGGGAGGAGCTTCTAAAGGTCTTTTTGGCAAGATATTTTCCACCTAGCAAAACTTTACAACTGAGGATTCAACTCATCAATTATTCTCAAAGGGATGGAGAGACCTTGTATGATACATGGGAGACGTTCAAAGATCTTCAACATCTTTTTCCAAATCACGGTCTAAGTAATTGGCTTCTATTGCAATCTTTCTATAATGGTTTGTGCTACAATACAAGGATGTCCATTGATGCAGCTGCAAATGGAGCACTAATGAATAAATCTTATGGAGGAGCCTATGTTATTATTGAAGATATGGCAGCAAATCATTTCCAATGGAGTCCGGATACAAGCTACCACCCATCCTTTTCACATACTACTTTCGAAATGCAAGTGGAAGATCATACAGTTGATGCTATAGACTTGATTGCAGCAAGGCTAGACACTTTGTCACAAAGGTTTGAGAATATAAGCACACAACTAATTCAAACAACCAACAATATTTGTGATGCATGTGGATTGCTTGGACACTCATCTTCTACATATTATGCTTCTTCTATTTATTCTCCAATGGGCTACACTTACCGGACTTCTATAGCAATGCGAACCCAAATTTCATTCAGCCACAACAACCACAAGTAACTTCTAGATTAGAGTCCATGCTTGCAACATTTATTTCAACTCAAATGCAGCAAAATGAGGAGTTCCATCAACAAAGACAATCAATGAAGGGTGCCATTTGCCAAGTCTCTTCTAAGGTGGACGATATTGCCACTCATGCACACATCTTGGAGAAACAAATTACCCAACAAGCTCTTTTTAGCAAAGAAGCATTTCCACCTATCTTTCCTAGTCCACCGGAGATGAATCCTACATATTTCCGGCCAGTGACATTGAAGAATGGAGTTTTTATAGAGGTATATCCTTTAAAGTATGATGATGTTGATACCCATGATGATTATGAAGTTGCAACTAAAGGGGAGAAAGCTACAACACATGCTCTACATGTTGATTCTTCAAGCAAGCCACATGTCCTTCCTCCTCACACTCTAGATGACACATTGATTTATAATGAGAGCACTCTTCCCAACTCATATTTTAATGATGCTTCAAAGGGGAATGAAAAGACAAATCGTATTGGTATACAAAAGATTATTCTTGTTGTAGCTAATAGGTGCTTTCTCTTTCCCCAAATCAAGGATATATTTGCAAGGAGGCATCAATCTTTAGCACAACAATTTCCAACTGCAAATCAGAGCACCGATCCTCCATGGACTTTGATGTTTTCACCATGATGAGGTACCCAGTTGCAACCTTTTTAGTTTGATTTATGCAGTGAGGACACTGTAGATTTCAAACTTAGGGGGGAGCAACCGGAAGATAACCTAGTTCTTTTAGCTTTTCCCTTTCATGTTATTTGCTTCTTGTCATTTTCTTTTGTTTTGTGTTCACATTTTAGTCTTTTTTTTTAATTATGCTCTTCTTGTAGAAAATCTAGTATGATATGAGGCTTATCTTTTATGTGGATAGAACTCCTATGCTTAACTGATTGTCCTCTTTTAATGAGAAATATCATTTAGAGAAATTGTAAAAGACACACATTAATCAAATGAAACCTTTTTGTCCATCAACATGTGCTTAACTCTGGTTTATGCTTCTAGCTTGAACATTCATCTATCACATCCTTGATTGCTTAAAACATGTAATGGTTTCAATTTTTGTGAGTAAATCAACTTTACAACATCATTTAGAATATGGGATTCCCTTGCCAAGTTCTTAGTGCATTTTCAACCACTCTTTCAATGAAATTTTTTTCAAAACAAATGAATGAAATCTAGCTAATGTTGCAATTTAGTTGACTCTCCTATGTTTTGGAAAATTTTAAAATTTCTTTTGGCCTATTTCACCCTCATACCTCTTAAAAGATGGCTAAACCACCCATATATCATTCTAGCCTAGTGTAAGTCTGATCTGGCCACGATGGTTAGGTGGTATGTCTTAAAAGAGGGTAAAATATCCCAACTGGCACTCCATGTGTGCATAAGCCTACATTAGCAGCTGAGTGCCAGAACACATAATCCATTGTCACATCATTTTTGGAAAGAAGGAGAGTACAACTAAAATTGTTATTTTTAACTAAGATTTCATCTTTTGTATCCTTAATAGTTGAGAGTTTGACTTGCACATCCACTAATTGCATGGCTTGGCCATCCAAATTCTACTTAGTGTTGTTTAATTGATTGATTCATTTAATTGTGACCACCCCTATTAAACTAAAAATCTCTTTCTTGGGTGTTTAAGTTGAATTGATGGCTATGAGTATAAACATGTTATCATGGTTGGCTTGGTCTTATACACATCTTTCTTTTCATTTGATCTATGCATGAACTTGAAAATTCTTCATTTGTGTTTCTGTGCTCTTTTTGCTTGAGGACAAGCAATGGTTTAAGCTTAGGGGGATTTGATGTGCAAAAATCATATAATATTTTTGATCATGTTTGGTTGCATATCCATGTTGTTTTGACTCAATTATCAATCTCATTCATGCTAGATTCTACATTTTTAGCTATTCTTACTTGTCTCATGGTTTGGATTGTAGGTACTATATTTTGCAATGAAATGATGAGGAATATATCATATTATCTCTTATCGGATCACTCCTCAAGTACTTACATGTTTTAGGATTCAAAACTATGCAAATACCACTTTTTACGGCATGTAAATTTGACCTACACACTGAAAGTTATGAGCAAAATACACAACCCAGAACAACCAGGTGCACACCGCATCTTAAAAATGCACGCCATGCACCTGGGAGCATCGAGTAGACTGAAAGTTTCTAGAAAGTTGCACAGTGTGCACGTAATTGCACGGTGTGCACCTCGGAGCTGAAAGTTTCTAGAAAGTTGCACGACATGCATTTTTTTAGCGCACACCGTGTTCCTGGGAGCTAAAGGTTTCTGGAAAGTTGCATGACGTGCATTTATTTAGCGCACGCCATGCATAGTGCATCCTAGAGTAAACTGAAAGTTTCTGGAAAGTTGCATGGCGTGCACTTTGGATGCACGACGTGCACCTGGCAGTTTCAACATTTTGAAAAATATGAGTTTTTGTTTAAAATAAAGTGGGAACTTAATGGACGGTTATGAACGTTCATTTGTGTCCGTTCCCTCATCCCAGAGCAAGCCTAGAGTAGAGGAGGGTGATTTGGAGGTGAAAAGAGGGTTTTTCTTTCCAAAGGAGGCGATTTCTTCTTTTCTTCTTCTCCATTGTCTTCTACAAGGTGCAGCCAAGCTTCCCCAACTTCGTGCAGCTTCTCGGGAGGGAAGTTTGTCGAGTTTGGAGCATTTGTAGGAGTGGAATTTTATCTTCAAGTCGGAATTCTACCTTTCTTAGGTTACACCTTGGGATTACTTAGTTTTTCCTTCTCTAAATCATGTTGAATTCTAAAAATTCTGCACATTTCCTACTGTACACATTTATGGACGAGTAGTTTTTTTTTCTTGGATATGGGAGAGTAGCTCCCATGTCATAGCATGTTTGGAACATGGTAATTTTGTACTAAATGCTATGTTGCTTATTTTTCCACCTTGTGAGTACCAGTTTCTTCCTTTATACATGTATGGCTGGCCACCTTATGTGTATGTTTTATGCTCTTTTGCTTGATCTGAGAAGATAGGTGGGAGAGTAAGGAGGTACTCTCTTGGCAACTCCTTCTTTACCATGAGAGTGGAAATTATGGAGTTGAGGAGTAGGTTTGTGATCCAAAATGAAATTCATACATGAGAGTGTTGTATTGAGTTAGGATCATTGTACTCGCACTGAGAGGTGAAGTGCAACATACAACTCTCCTTTAAAACAAGTGCTTAATATGTTTAAATTTCATGCTCCTATTTTATGTTATGATATGTTGGTGAAATCCTAGGTCCAAGATCCTTCCAAATCTGAATCTTAACCTTTCTTAAGTGATAATTTACTGAGTTGAACTTAGTAAGTTTGCTTTGCAGGATGTTCCCATCTGGGTTAGGATCTATGACCTCCCTATTGAGCTTTAGGATAAGGGCATGCTTGAGCACATTGTGTCTGTTTTAGGTATTCTGATCGGTGTGGACAAAGCTACAAAATTGTGTCTGAATTTGGAGTATGCTAGAGTTCATATTCATTTTCATTCTTCTTTAGATTTCCTTGTGTATCTTGAACAGGAATCGAATGATAGAATGTATCATAGAGTGGATTTATTCTATGAATGGATCCCTTACATCTATCCTACTTGCTTCTTTGGACATGATGAATTTTATTGCCCAATTCATGTCAAACCATTATAGGATGCTAAACTAATCTAAAAACCAAAGGATTTACTAGATATATCTGGGAACTCTATCCTGTATGTGTCCGGTGCTATGGAAACAAGTGATATTCATTTTGTAGCTGTTGGTTCGGGGAGCTCTGTCCTTACTACTATAGAATGGGGATATGTTGTCAGTTATTTTTCAAGGAAAATCGACAGTAGTATGTATATTGTCAGTTATAAATAGACAACCGTTGTGGATTAACCAATTGAGAAAACACAGGTTGCACTTTCTCTTTGCCGTCTAT
Source organism: Alisma plantago-aquatica (assembly GCA_963693085.1). Lineage (NCBI taxonomy): Eukaryota > Viridiplantae > Streptophyta > Magnoliopsida > Alismatales > Alismataceae > Alisma > Alisma plantago-aquatica. Next base: position 895,714,976 of record OY856414.1, on the reverse strand, counting down.
CACTTATCACAAAAATTGACGCTATATATCACCCACAAAAATAAAATTTTGTGGGCATTTCATTTGCCTGCAAAAAACCTATGTAGTTAGTTCATATTAAAGAAAACCGACAGTACAAAGTGATACACGTGCCATCTGTCCCACATAAAACAATTGCCCTTTCTCAGCATTTGTTTTATTTGTGACCGATGAGAAAAATTTTGTGCCATGTGACCCGTTCTTTGGGTCTATTGAAAAAAGAGGGGACATTTTGAATTTGTTTTTTATTATATTTTGATGAAAATAATAACAATAATAGTGAATTATGATGAAAAAGAATTAGATTGTGATGAATTGTATGATTATGATGAATGCATAAATGTAATAATGTATTTAATGATGGTTCATGCTAAATGATGCAATCAAATAAGTATTTACTGATGATCTCATATATGTTGTAATGATTACACTTGGATGAAAAATGACTCTAAATTTACTTGATATGACAATGATGTTTATGTTGACTCTAAATTAACTCAAAATTTGTGAATAAAACCTAATTTGTAAAAAAAACCTTAATTTGTGAATAAACCCTAATTTGTGAATAACCGTAATTTGTTAATAAACCCTAATTTTTGAATAAACCCTAATTTGTCCTAGAAACCCATCCAAGATTTATGCATAAGGAGTAAACCTTGGATAGTCCCCAGTTTGGGAATGTTCTTGAGCACTTCATCTCACTTAGGACGCAAGTGTATAATGTGTGTTTGATTTCAATAAATTTTGACAACATTTCCCTTTTGTTCTCTGGGTACATATGTAGGTGGATATTTTCCCATCTACATCGGTGTACTTAGAGAACTACGGGGAAATGCTGCCAAAATTTATTGAAATCGAACACGCATTATACACTTAGTAGTGAGATGGAGTGCTTGAGAATGGGATAGGTGTTACATATTCATGAATCTAAATGCTACTAGATGATTAGGGATCAATTATTCAAACATATGTTTTCCTAAAATTAACTTACTAGGTTGAACCTGATGAACTATTCGTCTCCCATCTGATCATATAGAAATGGATCAATCATGGATGTTGAAAACAAATCACTACACTTTGGAGTTTATTAATGGTCTCGATGAGTTTGTAAGATTTGTAGAGAAACATAGAAAATAACCCGGAGATAGGTTCTATTGCCCTTGTAGGAACTATAGCAACAACCTGAAAGTTGACACTATTGACATGATCAAAGATCATGTCATGTGTAATGGGATTGTACAGGGCTATACAGAATGGTACTGGCATGGGGAGATTCCTAGTATGAGATTGGAAGATGTGGGTATTGGTATTTGTGTCCAAGAAGAAATGGATGATGATGTTGATGAGAACAGACCAATTCTGATAGACATGGTTGATGCGATGCTAGACACTTGTGGGGTAATATTGTAGACCCAACTCTCTTATTTAGAAATATTGTGCATGATGCTAAGAAACTATTATACTTAGGTTGTAATAAGTTTAAGAAGTTGAGTGTTGTGTTAAGGTTGTATACTATGAAGGCTAATAATAGATGGAGCAACAAAAGTTTCACTTCTCGCTTATCTTCGTTGAAAGATATTCTCCCTGAAGGCAACAAGCTTCCAATCTCAACATACGAAATGAAAAAGATGTTGTACCAAAAAGGACAGGAGGCTAAGAAGATACATGCATGCCTGAATGATTGTGTGCTATTTCAAAAGGACTATATCGATCTAAAAGAATGTATAAAATGTGGGTGTCTAGGAATAAAAGGATGACATCGGGTAAGACCAAAACTGTGTCTCCTACAAAGGTGATGTGGTATCTGCCTATAATATCCTAGTTTAAATTCTTGTTTTCTAATGTTGTAGATGCAAAAATTTATCTTGGCATGCAGAGGTAAAGAAAAAAAATGATGTTATGCTGCGACATGCATCTAATTCCCCGCAATGAGATAAAATTGATTTATTGTATCCTGAATTTGGTGAAGAAGCCAGAAATTTGAGACTTGACTTTGTACTGATTGGATGAATCCATATAGAACATTAAAAAACCAACATAGTAGTTGTCCTGTCATGCTTGTTGTATATAATCTTTCTCTGTGGTTGTGTATGTAGATTAAGAATGTAATGTTGTCGTTGCTAATATCGGGCCCCAAACAACCTGGCAATGATATCGATGTTTACCTTGAACCTCTGATTGATGAACTAAAGTAATTATGGGGAGAAAATGTGATGACTTATGATTCTCTTTGCTGAGAGATGCTAAATTTATGTGCTATGTTGTTTTGCACTATTAATGACTTTCCTACTTATGGCAACTTGTCTAGAAACAATATCAAAGGATCCAAGGCATGTCCTATATATGAGGAAAATACATATTCTATCAGAGTAAAACATGGTGGTAAGACTATATATCTTGGTCATTGAAGGTTTCTACCAATGGTGCATCCTTACCGAAAGTTTTGTGAAACATTCAATGGTTCAAATGAGGAATAGAGTGCCCCAAAACCTATGTCAAGGGAGGATGTTTATGCAAGAGCAAACAACACTGTAAATCATTTTGGTAAGAGACAATGTACTACTCCCATAGGTGAAAAGTCTTTATTCAAAAAGAGGTCAATATTTTAGGATCTTCCTTATTGGAGTTCTTTGACAGTTCAACATTGATTCGATGTCATGCATGTTGAGACAAATCTTTGTGATAACATTATTGGCACTCTGTTGAATATACCTAGTAAGACTAAAGATGTCATCAAATCCAGAATGGATCAACATGAAATGGATATAAGTAAAAAATTAACAAACATAGTTTCTAAATGTTGCCTCACATATCTACCTCCTACTTGTTACACCTTATCTACCAAGGAGAAGAGAACTTTTTAAGAGCACTTGCGTAATGTTAAGGTACCACATGCATACTCAACTACTATTTGTAAAATGGTATCAATGAAAGATATGAAGCTGATATGTCTTAAATCTCATGATTGTCACACTCTAATACAACATATATTGCTTGTGGCTATTTGATCTATCTTTCCTAAGAATGTAAGATTTGCAGTCACTAAACTTTGCTTCTTCTTCAACACTCTATGCATAAACGTAATTAATTCTGAGATTCTAGATAAGTTTCCACAAGAAGTGGTCATTACCCATTGTCAACTTGAGAAATATTCCACCCCTTCATTCTTTAATATCATGGTACATCTAGTTGTCCATTTGACTATATAAGTGAAAATGTTGGGTCCAATTTTCTTGCATTGGATGTATCCTTTTGAGCGGTACATGAGTATTCTTAAAGGTGATATTCAGAACCATTGTCACCCCGAAGGGAGTATCATTGAGGGCTATATTTCTAGGGAGGTTATGGACTTTCACAATGACTTCTTTGAGGTGCAAAGAAACTACTGCTAATGCCATGAACCCTGATGTTTATTCTGTTAAAATATTTTGGGAGAACAACATATAAATATTAGTTGTGAGTAGTGGGAACAAGAACACTTTTATATTGTACACAAAATTGGCGATGTGGGTATTTATATCACGGAAACACCAACAAGCTCAAGAGAAATTATCCCCAAACCAATTCAATGTGGCTTGCTAGAGAGAATAATCAGACTTATATTAGGTGGTTTGAAAAGGAAGTATTGAATCAGCTATCTCAAACACCAAATAATGTTACAGAAACTATCAAATGGCTCGCGTATAAGCCAAGGGCCCACATTACATCTTATGCAAGGTTTGACATAAATGGTTTTTCATACTACAGAAAACGTCAAGATGATGATTGTTGTCCAAAATAGTGGGGTCACCCTTCAAGCATCTTAATCATATTTTTCTAGTGCTAAGGATAAGAGTTCACGTGAAGGAAAGATATCTTATTACGTTGTCATTGAATACATATGGGAAATTGACTACATAAAGTTTAGAGTTCCATTATTTAAGTGTAAATGGGTTGATAACAATAAAGGAGTTGTAGTTGATGAACTCAGTTTCACAATAGTGAATTTTAAGTGGACAGGTGAGAAGGATGAATCATTCATCATGGCATCTCAGGAAAAACAAGTATTCTATATCAACAATCCTACAAAAGAAAATTGGCTTGTCGTTCTTCTTGGGAAAAGCCAGTTCATTTCAATTCCTATTGACGAAGAAGAGTACTACAACAAGTATGATGACTCTAGTCCATTTTCTGTTGGCTTACCAAGTGTAAATGTTGAATCTAACACTGACGAATATACACTTAAAGATCACACAAAAGGGATATCAGTTTAAGGTATACTGCTCATATCTGATCTGACTTTTTTTGCATTCTATAACATGTTTATTTGTTCATATGTGATCTAAATTTTTATAGTGTTGAGTTTTTATATGTGATTTGACTTTTTGTTTACTTTTGATTTTACAAATGGCATCTGACCAGGAGCACAATGATCATGAACATGAGGATGCTGAGCATCCTGACTAGGGTGCTAAGAACCCAAAATGTAACGGAGTTAGAGGGATAAATATGATGAAAGATGCCACAAATAGGAAAGAGAGGAAGAGCGTCGTTGAATTCAATGAAGCAGACACACCACTTACTAATGATATTGTCAGCTATTGTGGGGTCCTTGTTTGAAGCAAAGTGCCTTTACTCTCTGAGGATTGGAGAAAAGTGAGTCTGGTCTGTAAGGACCTCATATGGAAGGACTTATAGGTGAGATAAATGCAGTTACATTTTATAGTCTTTTTCCTATTCTTTCTTTTAACATTTCTAGATAGTATTGAATGTTGAACCTTGTAAGAGCTGGTACGAACTTGATGAAAAGACACATTACAATATTGTAATGCAACTTGTTGGGAGAAGATATAGAGATTGGTGAATAATTATCACAAGATATTGTGTCTTTGGAGACAAGAAGGAACCCTAGATAAAATAGAACTATATTGATCAAGATGATTGGAAGGAGTTTGTTCTATAGTGACAAACAGAATGGTTCAAGATATTGAATTAATTGCATATTTATAATTTCTTATGGTTACTTAACAATCACTTGTATGAATTAATCATGCCCTTCGCGAAGCTCAAAAAGACAGACATGATAATAATGTTCACAACCACCGATTGGGGTCAGGTGGTTATTGGTACCGCCGCCTGATGAGACATCAATAATAAGAGAAAGAGCACGGGGAAGAGAAAGGGCAAGAGTAAGGGTCTTCTACTTCTACTCCTACTCCTACTACCGAGTCTTTTAGTACTTCTGTACAGTTGCCTCGCTATGTTGTGTGGATATATGCAAGGAAAAGTAAAGTCGAAGAAATCCCCATCCAAACAACACCGGAGGTAGCTGTAAAAATGGTAAATTTCTTGGTCTAGTGACAATGTCCTTGTTGCTTTTTCCTTGGTCTTAAGTTTTACTTAATAGTTACTTTTTAATCATTAATCAGTTTGACCTAGTTGCCCAAGAAAAGGAGGGTAGGTTACCCCCCTTAGGACACATGCGATGAGTTGACAATTGCTCTAGGGATAGAAGAACATCTAGGATGTGTTAGGGGCAATGGAGCTGGTTATGGGATAAAATCTTTTTTTGGCTCATCCCAACAAAAGCACAAACAAACAAAGAAAGGGGAAGTGGACCTGGAGTATGTGTAGAGATTGGTAGATGCAGTCTTGGAGAATACTTTACTTCTCAAGCAACATAGAAACTAGCTTCTCCAGCAATCATAGTGTGCACTTGTTCATCACTCTCCCATAGTGTATTGGGAGAAATCCTTCGGTCCCGGAGGGCACAACTGATGTAAGATTTCAATTCAAGTCAATTTTATTGTGACAAAAGTAATCCCTCAAATCAATATGTATGTTTGTCAAATTAAATTTATGTTTCATAAAGTTGTAGGCTAGAAAATGCCGTCTTGCCATCAATGAACCATCATACAACATTGAGGTAGATGTCGAGGCTGATACCGCCACTATTGTTCATGGTATTCTCCTTCCTACTGATCACTATCGTGTGATAATCATGTGCGTCTTTATAGGAATGAGGGACATACCTCTCCTATACGAGCACCCAGATGCCACCACAGTTAGGGAGGTAGAAGGTGGCTTTACTAGGTGGCCCAAACAACTCGTTCTATTTCTTGAAGTATGACCAATGTATATTGAAATTTATATACAATTATCAAGAGCTAATATTAGAATATATACATGAAACCTACAACAACTAAGAATCCCCCTAAGGTTCTGATGCCTCTAGTTGTTCGAGTCCTTAGGTCCTAAATGCCATACATTGACAAGATTGTTAGACACTATAGACCAAACTTATACCATTGTGATCAACCTTGGGGAGGACATTTAGGTATACAACATGACAATGTTATAGTGTTGACATATGTCTCTGAGGTATTTAAGTATGATTGTCTGAACACATCACTAATATAACTTTTGGATACGGTGAGTGTGAATACCCCATCATATGTAAAAATTGTTTGAAATTTCCTACATATAGACTGGGTATTGGTTTATATATAATATTTCACTCATTTGTATTACACGATTCATGACTTCGGAATAACAAATTTGGGATTTCTAGTACCGTCAATGATTAGCGATGTACTTAGAGATCCGAGTGGTGTCAAAGAATATGTGACTACTACGATGCATGTTTTTCATGTTTCCAAGAATGTGAGCTTAGCTCCCTTTAATGTTAGGTGTGTTTTTGGCTTGTTGTTTATATGTCTTAACCTGTTGAATACAATTTTGTTGTGAGATTCAATTTTTATCTTAATTACCTTCTATTTCAGAAATATGCACTAGAAATTGTTAATGATTATTCCTGAGACTTGGAGTGTGTATTTCTTTGATCCTTCGGGTGAAAAACTACCACCAAATGAGGGGCACCCAATGAAAATGATTATTCATGTGTAAGTATAGTTTTTTGGTGCCCAACATACTTGTTAATGTTTGCACCATATGACAATATAATAATACAACATATATGTTAATTTAACTTATAGGGGTTCTAAACCGTGCGGTACTCTTCCTCCGTGCAGTACTCAGAAGTCCGACAGGGTTGTGATCGGAACCTATCCTAGGGAGGTTCTCACATATAACATAGGGGTACTCTTGAATCCATTCCCTGTTTGCCAAGGCGCGGTCAAGCCGTTCATGTAGAAGCCCTTTTTTGTAGGTGAAAGCGTAGCCTGTGCTACCAATATCAGCAAGGCCCGCCTGGGTAATTGCCATGCTGAATCTCGCAGCTTCAGAGACATTGAACCTCTTACTTCCTATCTTCTCATCCGGGTTTAACATACAGTTGAAGTCGCCTATAGTAACCCAAGGCTTATCGATCGATTTGCTGAGTCTAATCAGGTGTTCCCAGAGGACAGGGCGCCCTCCAGGGTTAGGGGAAGCGTAGATGAAGGTACAAAGAGTCTTATTGTTAATACAGCAGTGGATGAAATACTTGTGACTCTCCAGAATCTGGATTTCACAATCGTCATCATTCCAGAGTAACCATATACCGCCTGAAAACCCATTTGCCTCTACTCTATGTGAGCTAGCGAAACCAATGTCCTGGATAGCAGATTGCGCCTCCTTGCCCGAGATGCGGGGCTCAAGAATGGAAACAAGCTTCACTTTGTGTTTAACAACCAGATTTTTGATGATTTGCCTAGCTGCCGGCTTTCCGGCACCTCTTATATTCCAAACGATCGTATTAATCATAGAGAGGTTTGGGTGGAAGGAGGGGTTCCTCCGTCAGTAGCCTCAGTCTCCCGCCGCGATCTATTCCTGGTAACATACTGATGTTCTGTTTGTGGACTGCTCGTGTCGAGCTGATGCATCTTCTCTTTTGCTTTCCTTCCTTGCAGAGCAGGTTTTCCGGTTCCATTGTTAGGATTAGATTTATCCGTTGTTGGCCTAACTTCCTCGACTACGATATGGGTAGTTCTGTTAGGTGTAATAGTGTGGATGTCTGTTCTCCCCTCGATGACCTCATTACCTATAGGTCTGACGACGGTGTGCTTTGGATTGGCCTCCGTAGCAGGTTGCGCCTCTTTCTCTGGAATACGATCCTCATTTGTCTTTTTGGTTGACACATCAATGTCTTCGTTTCTTCTTTGCTTCTTCCTCCAGGCTTTGGGTCCACGGGCATCAGCAGGATATGCTGGCGCATGTTTTCCTTCACTGGTATTCTCCTTCTCGATGGCTTTCCCGTCCTCCTCACTGTCTAAGGCCTGGAACTTGTTGGCCGACGCCCTGGTTTTCTTTGGTTCGTTATTCCGTTGTGGTCTCCGGGCCATCACATTCCTACCATAGTACACCTGCCATTTTCCCCCTTCCTCTAACCATCTAACCCCCGCTTCATCTTCATTCGGTTCTGCGGCGGCCTGATGTGGGTCTGTGTCCTTCCCCTTGCAGTCAGCCTCGGCATGACCTAATCTACCGCACTTTAGGCACATGTCCGGCAGCGACTCATATTCAATCTTATACTCCCGACCATTTATCAGTATAGCAGGATGGATGGGTTTAGTTGTGTCGAGTTCTACTGCAATACGCGCAAACCTGCTTCTTGTGCGATTCGTAGAGTGATCATCCACCCTGACGAGTCGTCCAATAGCTTGGCCGATGGTGTTGAAAATCTCTCTATTATAGTAGTGAATAGGGAGTCCTACGACTCGGATCCACGTTACAATGTGGCTTGGGAGTCCCTTTGATGGTTCGAAGTATCCATCCCATGGCCAAACAGCAAGACAGCCTCCGAAGAGGGACCATGGTCCTTTAGTTAACACATTTTCTTGATCAGTTTTGCTGTAGAATTGGACAACATAATGTTGTTCAGCGAGCTCGTATAGTTCAAACCGGGCTGCCGGTTTCCAGAGAAGCTTCAACCGTTCGGACATGGTAAGGAAACCGACGTGTCTATCGATCAACTTGACGATCACAGCATACTTGAAAGGTCTGCTCATTATTTCTTCTGCCTCCGGTGCGACAAAAATTTCTGGAAAGCCTCGTTCACATACCAGTTCGATGTCTTCAGGGTTGATTAACTCTTCCGGCTCATCGTCAATGAAGAAGGGGTCCGACGCCGCCCCCCCTCCCTCGCTGTTTCCGGTGACGGCTTGTTTGAAAGACTTTACAGGGATCGGAACTGGGACTTCCGAAGTAATAGGAGCACTGTCCGCTTCGCCGCCTGTATCTACCTCCATATGGTTTACATCGCCGGTAGCTGTTTCCTCGCCCCTCATCCCAACATACGTTAGTTTGAGCCCGACCTTCTGCAAACTCGCCGGACTCCCCGGTCTGGTTGTCGGTAATTCTCTATTCGCGTTGCTCTTGGGACCCCCGCCGTCATCTTCTAGGGTTTTCCGTAACTCACTTGTCGCGTCGCCCCCCGTAACCAAAGCTTCTTGGACGTAGGAGCCAAGCTTTCGCAACATTCTGGATCTACACTGGAACCCCTACGCCCCATTCCATACTGCTCTATGCAATGCTAAAGAACATATTACCAAATGGGACAACAGGTTGAGGAACGACCAGAACAAAACCAAGCAAAAGCTCATCAACGAAATAGCCAATCTACAACGGGGGATGGAAAGGTCATACACTGTAGAACACGACCGGCAGTGCCACAAGCTCGAGAATGAGCTGCAAAACTTCATGCTGAAAGAGGAAGAAAACTGGAAACAGAAGAGCCACATTAACTGGCTTGAGAATGGCGATAGTAACACCAAGTTTTATCATGCTTATGTCAACAATAGACGCAGACTTAATAACATCTCTAGCCTTAAAGACAACGAGGGGAACTGGATCTCCAACAGCACTGAGTTGAAATTGCTAATCTTTAATCACTTTGAAAGCATGTTCACCGAAACAAAGCCTCCGAACACTACCACCATGAATGACATTCCTGCTAGGTTCAAAGCTCTCACATCTCGCCAATTGCGCATGTTGGGCGCGGTGACTACTGAGACGGAGATCTGGAAAATTGTTAAACAGGCAAATCCATTCAAGGCAGCAGGGCCCGATGGTACAGATATGCATTTCATCAAGTCGAACTGGAAGACTGTTAAACAGTCCCTGCTCACTTCGATTAGAAGCATGATAAATGGCAATGAGATTCCGAGCACAGTCGCGGATGCAAGCATTGTGCTTATACCAAAAGTGAAACATCCTACTAATTGCAGCCAACTCAGACCGATTATGTTAAATAATGTCTGTCTCAAGCTGGCTTCCAAGGTTATAGTGGGCAGAATCAAAAGATACATGTCTCAGTGGGTTTCTCCGGTGCAGGCGAGCTTCATTCCGGGAAGGTGTATTTCTGACAATATCATCGTTGTCCAGGAGATCATACATAACCTGAGGCACAAAACGAGTGCTCCCTATATGGCCATCAAGGTGGATCTTTCCAAAGCATATGATAGAATGTCATGGAATTTCATCGAGAACACCTTAAATAAGATGACCTGGCCTCCACATATTAAATCCTATATCATGAATTCGCTTTCAGCTGGTAACACGAGTATCATTCTCAATGGGGAGTCTCTCCCACCCTTTAAAACCTCCAGAGGTCTCAGACAAGGTGACCCGCTGGCCCCGTACCTGTTTGTTATGTACATGGAGCGTCTAACGCAGCTAATCAACCAGGCTGTGGAGGCAAAACAATGGAACCCAATCAAGATCTCTCAACAGGGACCCTACATTTCCCACATCAGTTTCGCCGACGATATTGTCATCTTCGCTAAAGCTTCTCTGTAACAGATGACTATCATAAACCAATGCTTCAAGAGGTTCGAGGCAGCATCGGGCCAGAAAATCTCGATTGAAAAGTCTAAGATTTACTTTGCAAGCTCTGTTAGTAGTGGCACTAGATCAGCTATCTGTAGAACCAGTGGGATCATGGAAACCGACGACCTCGGCAAGTATCTGGGTGTACCCCTTTTGCACAAAAAAGTGAGCAAACACACCTATTCTTTCCTTGCTAACAACCTGGAATCTAAGGCAAATGGCTGGACGGCTAGGACTCTATCCTTGGCGGGGCGGATATGCCTTGCCAAATCGGTGATGACGACCCTCCCAACCTACGTAATGCAAACTGCCACTATTCCCATGTCCATCTGCAGCAAGCTAGATAGAATTACCCGCAATTTTATCTGGGGTGGTTGTCAAAAAGAGAATCCTGTCTCCCTAGTTGCATGGAGCAAAGTGACTACTACAATGAGCAATGGAGGACTGGGCATCAAGTCCATGGCCGACTGGAACAAGGCGCTCATCTGGAAGAATGGCTGGAGGTTTCTGAACTACAAAAATTCGCTCTGGGTAGAGGGGATGCGGCACAAATATAAGAACTATAATGAGCACTCTAGCAGGAGGGCGACCCCAGTATGGAGAAGTATATATGAGGGGCTTGACTTCATTAAAGATAATTGCATCAAAACAATTAACAATGGGACTACGACGCTGGTCTGGAAGGACCATTGGGTCCCTGGTTTCAAAGACCTGGGGGCTAACTGTACTCATCCTATTGGCACTGACATTGCCGACCTTACTGTTGATTGCCTAAGAGACCTCAACGGAAATTGGGACAAGGAGTTTCTGTCTAGCTACCTCCCTACTGCCTGTGTTAACCGTATCATGGACCTCCCAGTTCCTGCTATGAGCAAGGGAGAAGACACTTGGAGCTGGATGCATAATGACAATGGCGAGTATAATGTATCTGCTGCTTACGACATCATCCGGAATGATAACCAGTACCCCCATAATAAGCTGTGGCACTTAATCTGGAATTTGCAGGTACCAAACAAAATCAGAACCTTTATTTGGTTGGTCGCTCATGAGGCTATTATGACCAATGTCAGACGGAGACAAAGGAAGTTTACAGATTGCTCTATCTGTCCCAGATGCGAAGCCTATGAGGAAGACGCTCTGCATGCCCTTTGGCTATGCCCTAATGCACAGGAAGTTTGGCTCAGACTTTATCTCACCAACCCACCCGATCAGCCATTTATTACCATCCAAGAATGGCTCATGCATCACTTGCAAGTAAAGGGAGATCACCCGGCACAGTTTTCTGTAGCCTGCTAGATTATCTGGAAGACTAGAAATAAGGCAGTGTTCGATACGGTTCCTGTTGGTACAACTAAACAACTTGTTCAGTTCAACGATCTTTGGAATAAAATCCTCACGGCTAGATACAGGAAGGAGTCAGCTAAAAACAACCACGCAGACGAGGATCACGAGAACACAAGCATTCCGGATCATGTCAGAATTTGCTATGTTGACGCTGCTGTTAAAGGAAAGGAGGTTGCTATAGCTGTCGCGTCTCTGGATGAGAACAAGTGCTGGGCTGGTGGGTTTGCTAACCTTGTTCATGTTGAGTCTGTGACTGAAGCTGAATTGCGGGCGATCGAGTTGGCGGTGAGGTCTACGCCCAATTCTGATGATATTAATACTTTCATCGTTACTGATAGTGCTCGAGCCTTGGAAGCTATTGAAGGACATCCGCGGAAATTCCCTACTTTGAACAGCTGGATCCGGTCTATTGAAGATAATATCAACAGAAACCCTAAGATACATATTGTGCATCGGCTAAGGAAACATACTATCCTGGCAGATAACCTAGCCAAACACCACCTAAGACACTTCAAGGAGGGTCATTCTTATACGAACCCTCCCCTCGACCCTGTGGGTCTACCTACCCCCTTCCCCTTATGTAATGGTAGGAGTCCTACCAAATTTTGCTATGTAGCTGATAATGTCTTAAATATTCGTCTAATGCCTGCTAGAGGAGAGTGGGTTGAATAAGAAGATCTCCTGACTTACCCAAAAAAAAAAAAAAACTTATAGGGGTATGAAAGTATTTCGTACCAATGGAGGGAAGGTAGATAAGAAAAAGAAATTAGTAACTTGGAGGAGTATTGATGTATACTCTTCTCATTCCAATTGCATAATATGTTATGTTCAACTCTGCTTAATTACATATTAATGTAAAATTGTAAACCTACATGCCCCTATACAAGACAATGACTGGGCATGTGTATATTACATGATTCTATGCATGTGATTGCAAATCATGTAGAACAATACAAATGTATACTAAATGTAAGTTATTGGTCTTGGATCAGACACTAAGAAAGTAATCTCATTTTTGATAAATCTAATTAGAAGTCTCATTCTCTCTGTATTTTTTTCCAAACAGCGAGCCCTATACATTAAAGAACCTGAATGACTTATGTGAATAGTGGTCATCCTACTTCATTAAAAATTTGGACTTGAATGAAAAATTTGATTGTTATTGATATTTGTTGGTAGTTTGAACTTTGATCTCAGGTTTTATATATGTATCTCTAAGTGTAAATTGTTCATATATAAATACATTCTGAACTTAAAATATGAGATGGCAACTAATGTTGATATGTATTTTGTGAGTGTGAATTGAATGTTAAGTGCATATGTCTGTGTGAATTTGAATGTGAAGGTATGAGGAAGAGAATGATGTTTATGTATGAACTTGAAGTGTGGCTGGGGGGAAATGAAACAATTGAAATGTGACTCCATGCATTTATTTACAGTTTTGAAGTGAAAAAAATGATAGAATATGGCATGTTTCTGCTACTTTGTATAATTTATCTTTTTCTTGTAGGTGTGCTGGCCGGTTGTTAGGTCGCGATGCTTGCAAAGAGCCTTCTATTCTTCAGATTCAGTTCTGAAGAACAACAATGAATAGATAGGCTAGCAGGTTGGATAGTAGGTATGTAGACTTGCTATACAAAAACATAGACATTTCTCGTCGATAATTTTGAAATAATCGACTAAATATACTTTCATTGTCAGTTATTTATAATAAATTGACGATATATACCTAATTTTTTTATTGTTATAGATATTTCTCATTGATTTATTTGATAAAATTGACTACATATACCTTCCTCGTTGGTTCTTTCAAGTAACCGACAACATATACCTAAAATATTTATTGTTCAATCACTAATAAAACCAACAACAAGTTATTTGGTGTTGCTTTCTTGTTAGTAACCAACCGATGAGGAAATGTTAGAGCAACATTCATTGAAAGTTACGTCGTTGGTTTCTCTCTAATAGAGGACCAACGTGAAATTTTTTATTGATGGTTTTTGTAGCCGATGAGGAATGATTCAATTTTAGCATCACCCACTTCGTCATCAATTTGAAACCAACGTTGAATGCCAAAATTAACTGACACAGTATGCCCATTCTGTAGTAGTTACAAATTCTTCATGTGAAGTTGTTCTTTGCAAGATAGGACTTGAACCAGAAATCTCCCTCAATTTGATAGGTCTGACACATAAATGCAGAGTTACTTGAAATGTCTCAAAGTAAAGGAATCAATTCTATTTCTTCTATTCCTATCTCAATTTTTCAATCTTCCCATTGTTCTTCAGGGGTTTCTTATTCTATAATACACGTAAATGATTTTCTTAAAGTCTCCTCCTAATTTTAATCAAAGACTAGTGCTGGTATTTTTCATAGACTCTTGGGCTCTTCCTTTTATCCTATGCATAAAAATTTGGGGGATCATGAAGTTATCATAGAAGATAAGATTGGTGATGTAGGAAACTCAATAATTGGGAGTATTAAATGAGCACCTATCTTCACATCTCTTCTTGAAATGTAAGGGGGATATCTAATAAGAATAAAGGGGTCTGGGAAGAGATTGAGAGGCTAAAGTGTGATATTATTATCCTATTTGAAACTAATCTTAGAAGAGACCGAGCTTCAAGTTTTATGAGTAGGCATTTTCCTAATTTTTCTTGGTTATCAAATCATGATTCACATATTCTTTGTAGAGTTTTTATCCTTTGGAATCTATATGTTTGCAATGCGGAACTTATTAGTCAATCAAACCAGTTCATTTATTCCAAGGTCTTATTCAATTACTCCATCTTTCATTTGACTGAAGTATACAGTCATAATTTAGATGTGGATAGAGAATATATTTGAAAGTCTATTGAACAACTTAATGATTCTATCTATGAACCTTGGTTCTTGTTAGGTGATTTAAATGTGTTTAGGAAGGAGAATTAAAATGTTGGAAGACAACCACCTTCCAAAAAGTCCATGGAGGATTTATTGATTGTGCCCTTAATTGTGGTTTGTCTGAGATGGACCTTCAAGGTCCTTTTTCACATGGGAGAACCATCAAGGTGGCCTTGATTATTGTACTTCAAAGATCAACAAAATTATTCATAACACATATTTTCTTTCTATTAACTCTGAAGTTAGAGGTAACATCATTTCAAAACTTGACTAGTGATCACAAGTCCTTTCTTTGAGGTTAGGTGATCTAAGAGTTGTAATGTCTCCTTTTAGGTTCATAAATTCCTGGACCATACGTAATTAGTTACTTGATGTTGTTAAAGAATAGTGGAAGCTAGAATTCCCTGGTTTCTATATGTATAAAGTTTATAGGAACTTTTTTTTATTCTGAAGTCTAATCTGATGAAGTGGAATAAACTTAAAATGGGGAATTTCTTTGAGAATGTTCATATTCAAAAAAATTCTACTCTGGAGACCCAAATTGCTTCAGGTTTGGATCCTTTAAATGCTTATTTGCATTTTATTGCTTTTGAAAAGAGAAAGATGGCTAGCCAGGTTGAGTTGGATGAAGAATCCTTCCTATGCCAGAAATCTAGGGTCCAAATGTTAGATGAGGGAGATTCTAATACCAAGTTTTTTTTACTCATCTATGAAAACTAGAAGGAACCAAAATCATATAAAAATTTGTATATTGGAGATTCTTTGAGTTATGATTTAGATGATATCAAAGAATATATTACTGGGTTTTCTACTAATTTGTTCAGTTGTCCTAGTGTACTTGTTTCTGTTTGGCCTTTTAAATGGGATGGTTGATCCCTTAATTGTGAACAAAAGGATTTTCTCATTTCTGATATTTCTAAGAAGGAGATTGATGATGTTATTTTCAATCTTAAAGAGGACAAGATGCCTGGGCCTGATGGTCAAAATGGTTGTTTTCTGAAAAAATCTTGGCCTATTATTGGCGAAGACATTTCTCTGGCCATAAAGGAATTCTTTACTAATGAAAAATTCTTAGGTAAGATAATGTACTTTCATATCCCTCATTAGTAAGGGTGTTGACACCTCTAATATTAGAAACTGGTGTCCCATTGCTCTTTGTAACGATTTGTATAAAATTATCTTAAAGATTATTGCTAAGCATTTGTAGGTCCTGCTTCCCTCCTTGATTGATGTTAATTAATGTGCTTTTGTGAAGAACATGAGTATTAAAGATGCTATCCTTCTTACAAATGAAATTATTAGTGATTTCAACAAATCTAGTAATAAGATGTGCATCCAAGTGGACATTTCAAAGGCTTATGATACAGTTAGATGGAAATATTTGTCTCTATTCTTTTCAAGATGGGTTTCCCTATGCGATGGATTAATTGGATTCAAGAGATGTTTGTTTCTTCTTCTTACCAGGTTCGCATTAATGGTGAACCATATACCTCTTTTACTCCCTCGAATGGAATTTTCCCAGGGGACCCATTACTCCCTATTTATTTGTCATAGCTATGCTATGTCTCTATGAACTTATCAAGTCTTCTATTTTAAAAGGTTATTTCATTCTTGTCTGCGTCTAAAGAGGTGTTTGTTTCCCATCTCTTATTTGCTGATGATATTATGATTTTCTCAAAAGCTGGTGCTCAGATTGAAAGGATCACCAGGAATATCTTTGAGAGTTTTGGCTCCTTTTCTGGTCTCCACATTAACTCTTCTAAAAGTGATGCCTTCTTATGAAGAAATTCTAATAGAGAAATTATTGTTGAAGCTTTGGGATTAATGAAAATCCCCTTCCCTCTAAATACCTTTTCATTCCATTGTTCATTGGGAAGCTCTTTAAATCCTATTGTTTTGGTCTTTTAGACAAGATTAAAAGGAAGATGGAGAGTTGGAAATCAAAGCTTCTCTCTATGGACACTAGACTTGAACTCATCAAGTCCACCCTTTCTAGAATACATCTGTACAGTTATTATCTTTTCCCCCCGTGCTTTGGATTGGATGAGATAGATAAAATATGCACAAATTTTTTGTGGGGTTCTTATGATACAAAAAAACCTTCATCTTGCTATATGGGAAAAGGCAATGCTTCCAAAGGATAAGAGTGGTTTAGGAAACAAAAGAAGTAGAGACATTGACCAAGCTTGTTTAATTATCAATGCATGGGATATTGCTAAGAAGAAAGATACTCTCTGGGTCAAGTGGATATGTGATAAGTACTTGAGGAAGGTCTCCTTCTGGGCTTGTGATGTTTTCAGTAGTTTTTTGTGGTTATTTAATAGTATTCTTGGAATTAGGCCAATTTTGGCATCTTACACTGAATTTTGTATTGGTGATGGCTCCACTTTTAATCTTTGGACTGATCCTTGAATTAATGGGAAATGTTTACTAGATTTCTTTAATAAATCCCATGACATTAAATCAGGTCTCCCTCAAGATTATTTCCAATGGGTCTTGGTGCCTTAATAATTCCAGAAAATTGAAAGACCTAAACAATTTTCTGATTTCTTTGAACATGCATTTTCATAATTCTGATACCATCCTTTTTTATGGTAAGGATCACATCAAGCTTAAAGTTTTATGGAATGTGATTAGGAAGAGAAGTGAGATTAATGATATCTTCATTTGGCTTTGGAGTTGTAAAGGTCTATGGAAAGTGATTTTAAATGTCTGGAAGGCAATCATATTAAGCTCCCAACCTCTGATAATGCTAGAATATGTGGTATTTCACTTGCATCTACTTGATTTTTATGTAGAAATGATTATGAGGGTACATGTCACATTTTATTTGATTGCTCATTTACTGTAGAAGTCTAGTTTTCTTTTGGTCTAATAAATGACCATCATGCCCCTCGTAACTAGTCTGATGTTCTAAATTTTGATATTGACAAGATTAAATGTGCATGCCTGCTTACTTTTTATTATTGTTGGTAGGAGAGGAATTTCAGAGTTCATGAGTGTTATTCAAGGTCCTCGATTGATATCTAGAAGTCTGTGGAAGTTGATCTTGTCGTATTCTTTCTTGGGACTTCATGATTTCCCTATTTTGGTCTTGTGTTTTAGTTGGTGACCTTGGTTCATGCTTCTTTTCTTCAATCATCTTCTCTTAAGTCTGTAGTTCTATTCTCATTTCATATCCATCAAAGCTCTAGTATGGTTTACTATTTATCCTTCTTATATGCCAGTTTTGTTCTTCTTGCTTCCCTTCTTGGAGTAGGTATTCAGAGGCTTCTGGCTTTAGTTGGATGGTGTGAAGTTTTCCCTAATACTATGTGGATGGAAGGGTTGGAGATGTTATTTTGTTGGTGCAGACAGTGATATGTAGCCATGGTGAGCGTTCTTTCTCTATCTTGTTCTGTTCTAATATGGAATTGAGTTTCTGTCAACTTGGTTGTTTCTATTGGATCCTAGATGGGTGATTAGATGCTCTAGAGGGGGTGAATAGAGCTGAATGCACTTAAACAAAATTCCTTAGACCTTCAAGATAAATTATAAGATAAGGTTGCTAAATAGGTAATTTGAGTGCAACTAAAACATGCATATCAAGGATGAGAGAGATTGAGCAAACACAAGTAGACAAGCTATTTAGAGTGGTTCCACACTTCAAACTATAAGTATGTCAGTCCACTTACCTAGAGAGGTCAACCTCTAGGATTTCCTAACCATTGCATTCTTATATTCATTCATAAGACTTACAATACATGACCAAACAAAGGACTTACCTATCCAATACAAAGAGTCTTCAACCTTACCAAGGACTTACCCACTTTTCAAGGAGTCTTCCACCTTCTTCCAAGGACTTACCTACTCTTGCACAAGTCTTCAGCCTTGCAGGGATTACCCAATCTTCTTGGATCTTCCGCCTTTGACTTCACCTTCACTCAGAGAAGCTTCCACCAAGGACTTACCCACTTGAGCAAGGAGTCTTCTGCCTTCACCAAGGGATTACCCACTCTTACTCCAAGTCTTCAGCCTTGATCTTCACCAAGGGACTCCTTCCCTTGTTCTTCTTCACCTCTCTTAGCCAAGAGAGAGAACCTTCATCTTCATGGTTGAAATGAGAGAAAGGGAGGTGGTGGAAGTGAAAGCCTCACAAGATATACATGTAGGACTAGCTCTCTTATAAATATCCTACTCACTCTAATGGATGTAGTAAGTGATTAAGCTTAGAGAGAGAGAGGAGGCTGTAGGAAGCACTTAGCTATAGAATAGGAACCTCGCATAGAGTTTTGCAATGAATGCTCAACCTTGGAATGATGCCCAAGGGGTCCTATTTATAGCTGGGGATGCCTCTTAGCCTTTGGGAACACTTGAGAACAAAAACTAACAGTTTTGTGGCTTGCAACAGATATATTTTCACTTGTTGCAACTCCACAATGGATAGAAGCACTTTTCTGCACTTTTCCGTACAGTGCAATCAGTTGAGTTTCTATAAGGGTAACTCGACCGATAGAGTAAAAGACAAAGCTGATATTCAGACCATCGGTCGAGTTTGTCCTGGGGAAACTCGACCGACCAATGGAAATTGAATTGGTCTGGTAATCCATCGGTCGATTTCTGTGTAGTGTAAACTCGACCGATCAAAAGTCATTTTCAAGATCTAATTAGGATCGGTCGAGTTTGCAACTCATAGAACTCGACCGATGAACAACCTGATGTGAATTTTGGAAAATGGCTTTTGAGTTCTTATACATTCGATCTAAGTGCTCCTGATTTTTTCTAAACTTAATTATAAGTCATACAATCATTACAAGTGATTTACAACATGATTCTAATAGATTTACATCATATTAAAAAAATATGCACTTGTATTGACTTTGACTTGTCTTTTCTCCAATTTAAGATGCACAAGTTAGGGCATTTGGAGTGTGTCTATACCTAATATGAAATCACTCAAGTAGAGACATTTGACACCAATAAGTGGAATGGTTAGTCATCATCAAAACATAGGTTTAGTCAATTTAGACGTGAGTCAACATTGACGTAATTGACCTTGAGTCAATAGTTTCCACTTCTTGCTTTGTACAAATATGATGTTTTTTCATGATATTTATTCTTATACGGTTACGGGATGTAAGGGGAATATGTTACTCAGTGCTACCTGATGTGACACTAGAAGGTCTATAGTTTTATAGTCTTTATCTTGGATCTTATGGTCTCCCTGCTATGTCCTATATGAGATAACTCCTTCACTTCTGGAAGATGGACTCTGTTGTTTTCTAATTTTCTAAGATCCCCTCGCTTGGGTGGTATTCTTCCTTTCCATGCTTAGTCCTTTATAGAATACTTACTTGTATAGATTTTTTCTTGTATAGATTCTTCTTTTTCTCTTCACTTATTTCTCTCTCTCTCTCTCGAGAAATGAACATATTATACATACCATCTTTTAAAAATTGAAAAACAACAACACAAGTTTAATGTACAAAGACAAAATGTTCCCATAACGTGACAAATTTACTTAGTTCAATACAAGTAGATTCAGGGAAAAATAATGAAATATTAGAAGCTAATAGATATGAATTTTTTTTACTACTAATTATATCTAGTGTTTCCATTTGTTCTTGATACTACTACAAAATATGCTTTCTAAAATAGTTTATTTTTTCATTTCACAACATGTGTCACCATTGTATTAGACCACGTGATATTATGGCAGAGTTCTCTATATAATAATTGTTGTGCATGTTGTAATATATGTGTTTTATACCACAACAAATGCATGTTGTAGTTCACATCAATGTTTTATACAACATGTTGAGAAAAACTAAAAATATATGTAAACACACGTTTCACATTTGAGATGACATGAAAGTAAAACACAACTCAACTCACTAAACAATTTTATTTTATGCAAAACATGCGTTCTTTGTTGTAAATATATAATGGATAATATATACACCTATTGAGGAAAAAAAATATGCCTTGACACAAGATAAAACTAGCAAGATAGAAGTATGGTTAATAGTTTCTCACTGCTACGACACTAACAACTTCTATGTTGTATCAATTATACAACATATATATAAAAGGTATTTACATGAAAATACACACACATATGTGTATATATATGTATCTATATGTGTGTCTATATATATAATATTTTATATTTGGGGGGGGATGACCTCTGCTTGCCCCTGGCTCCGCCCTTGAGTTGGAGTATGTTGTGTGATTTTGATAGATAATAATGGGTAATAATATGCTGATTGATTGTTGTCTATTATAATAAGTAACCATACATCATGTGAAATATTTTGTGTAAGTATTATATATTATGATGGATTATAGTATGTTGTGTAATTATGGTCTATTACAATGAGGTAGCATACATGGCTATTACAACAAAATATGACATGTTGTGTAATTATGGTATTTTAAAATAAATTTGGGTATGTTGTGATATTATGTTCTATACAATGGTTTAACAACTATTGTATTATACATATACTACAACACGTTTGACTTGTTGCATATAATTTGTGTTGTATAAATTACACAAAAAACATTATGCAAACAAACTTGTTGTAATAAATATGCTAACTACAACACAACTAGTAGAACCGTTTTATTTTTTCTATTATAAAAAGTATTTTCTACAGTAATGTGAACACTCTGAATTAAAATTGGTTATAATTGATGATCAAGTGAAAGCGAAGATTTGGTGTATAAGTTGGGGTCACTAATAACACCTAAATTTAGGCATTTATGCTAAGCATATATTTATGATTTAGTTTAATAAAGCCTTAATATGTACAAAATAACATTAGATTCTTATCTTTTGGTAATTTATATATTTTCATAGATTAAGTTTCTCAACTAGCCTATTTTGAGGCTTATAGGCACTGAACCTGAGAAGAAATCTATTCTCTAAGATTTCTCCCCAACACACAATTTTTGTAGCAGCTAGGTTTTCATTCGTCACGACCGCAGTGGACTAAGCATCGCACTATGTGCACCACTTAGGAGATGGTGGTCCAGCTGACTGATTCTCGTCAGTAAGAAGGTTCATCGACGTAGGCCACTCGTCCACCGGTAATAGCCCCACCTGTTGGGGGTGGGTTTGGGCCATGACACCGTGACAACGTGATCCACCCCCACCGTGACTGTGGCACGACCACGACTGCGGAATCCAGTGTGACCTCAGCAAGATTGCGACTACGACCGTGGTGAGCAAGACTGCGACCCTGATCAACACCTCAACCATTTTACCTATAAATACCCGCCCCTCTCCACTTGAAGGGGTTTTCGAATTTTAAAGGTTCTAGGTGTTGGTTCTGAATTTTGGAGGTTCCAGATGTTTGTTCTTAATTTTGGAGGTTTTAGGTGTTAGTTCTGAATTTTGGAGGTTCCCAGAGCCCTGTGGGAGGATCCAGAGGTCCGAGAAGGCCAAAGTACTCACCCTACACCTGTCTCTTCAGCGTTCTTCCATCCTCCACCATTTTCCACCATCATCCACCCATTTCTACCCATTTCCTACCATCCACTACCATTTTCACCTCCATCCACTCACCAAGCTACTGTTCAGAGCGGATCTAGAGAGAAAGGAGGCTAAGGAGTCCAGAAGATCAAGGAGGACGACCCAATGGACGAGATCCAGCCTATGTGGAGGCTAAGGAGCGAGAGCCACCTCTCCTCTACGGGCTAAATCTCTTCTTTTTCTCCTTTCTTCTACTGTTCTCCTTTGTTTCTGTATAAATGATGTTCTTCAATCTTTGTTCGGTGCCAACTATGCTTGTCCATGGCTAGTTGAGCTCCTTCTTGGCTATGTAGCATGTTTTGGACATGTTTATGTACTTTTACCTTAAGCAAGTAGTTTTATTTCAGATCTAGTACGTTTTATGTTCTATCTCATCTTTCTTGTTATGATTGTTGGCTTGGTAGATCTCTTTCTTTCTTGAACTGCTATTTCTACCTATATCAAAAGATTCGTTGAAGGAATAGGCAAGAGAAGATAGTTTGGATCAAAATCTGAAAGGAAGACAGTTCAAGGCGATCCATGTAGAACTGTAGACTCAGGCTGAGCCCACTACCTGGTCCTGCATGGATCACATCTGTTCCAGACACCTCATGATGTTCTAAACCTGAGAGGGTATATATCATCGATGGGTTTTAGTCACACTATACGAAAGAGAGTGGGATGACCCCACAGGAGTAGACACCACAGTACATACCATGTTTGGATGTAGGTTGCTTGCTCGGGTATTCAAGGGTTGTCTACGCCCGAGAATGGGTGCATAGACTGTCCGACTTGTGGTTACATAGCCAGGAACTCCTCTCTAATTAGTAGAATCCTACAAACTCTGTTTTGTTTTATTTTCTTTGTTTTGTTTTATTTCGTGACAATCTGCTCGACTAGTTCTAGCGCCATACTTTTATTGACTATCAGATTGGCTTATATGACTTAAGAATGAGATCTTAAGCGTCTTAAACGTCCCCACGTCTCTGTGTTCGACCTCGTATATCTACTTCGACTCCGTAATATAGTTGCGGGGGTCCTTGAATGTTTCAGATTATAAATTTAAAGTTCAATTCCTTCTGATTCCGCCTCCTTTCCGGACACACGATTAAGGAAACCATATCAGTCACATGTAAAGTAAATGATCATATCTACTCTATAGTAAAATAATTGAAGTACATGATTCTTTTTATGAGTTTTAGCACCTGCTCACTTATGTAATGACTAATTAATTCAATAATAACATTTTCAAGTCTTGAAATCGAGTCATTCTAGCATGTTATTGGCAAGCAACCATATTGACCTTACAAGCTGAGGTGAAGACGCTACACAATTGTGCGTTTGATTTAGGTGGTTGACGTATAAGTGTTTCAGGACCTATATGTTAATGTTATGATGTATTTATAATGATCAAGTGAAGTGTGTATACTTGTTTCTCGTTATGCATGTAGTAGCATTTCAAGAACAATGGTATATACTATCAAATGATAAATGTTGATTGCGCGCTGCAGCTCCAATTTCAGAATTTTACTTAAACAGAGCATCGAATGCATTATGAAATCGCCTTCTTCACTTGTTGCTATGCTTAAAGTTTGCACAGTAGAAGGGATTAGTTTGATAACAGCTGGAGGTCGCCACTAGTAGTTAGTTTATTTCCGAGCAGCCTGGACAGTTGTATTGGTTAATAATCCATCTTGGCCACGGCCACTGACATGTAAGATATGGACACTCACTTCTTGCAATAAGAGATTGTAGACACCAAGATGGTTAGACACTTAGTTTGTTAGCGAGAGGTCCCAGGATCGAGCCCAAGCCACGGGATGAATAGAATGGCCAATTTTTTTTAAAAAAGAGATTGTAGACAATTCACTCACTTGTAGCTTGAGCTCAATGATCAATGTAGAACCTCGTGTATATGCGTGCATCTCCAAAGTCTTGCTCTTGCTCCTTTGAACACAAGCTAATTTGTGATCCAGTATAAATATGCAATCCACATTAGAGGTAGGTAATCTGTGAAAATAATCTCCCTTTTCTCATGTACAAAGGACAATGTTCCTCTCTTACATACATATGTTCTTAGCTACACACTCTTGTTGGATGTACTCCACATTAGTTCTTAAACGATGACACATTTTTTTGGGTAACACATTGGTTTCTTACAGTGGCGGATCCAGTAATCTACACGGGGGGGGGGGGGGCTGGATTACTATGAGTAGTGACAAATATTGACTATATATATAGATGGAGAAAATAATAAATAATTAGAATTTTTTTAAAGAAAAATACACCTAACATAATATCTCATTATCTCCAATTTATAAAAATAAATTATTTGTAAAATGATAAAATTTACTATATCAAAATAATGAATTTGTTTAAATGTCAATGGTCATAAATAACACATTATTTGACCATGTCTTTCAGATTAAACAACTAGATGATCAATAATAGAATCATAATTCACGGTCACTTGATCAGTGCAATATGCATAAAATTGGTAATGCATAAGAAAAGTACCAGTTATATTAAAAATGGGAACAAACTCATATTTTAAGTGGAGAACAAACATTAAACTATAATATGACACCATTTAGTGGATGGTGTCATACTGGAAAACCCAAAAAATTGTAGCAGTCAAATCTTACACTATAAAGAATAAAATCAATGGTGGATCTAATAATCTACCACGGGGAGACATGATTACTATGAATAGTGAAAAATATTGACTATATATATAGATGGGGGAAATAATTCATAATTAGAAAAAAATTGAAGAAAAATACACCTAACATAATATCTCATTATCTCCAACATATAAAAATAACTTGTTTATAAAAAATAAAAATCTAACATAAATGAAATGATAAAATTCTCTATATCAAAATAATGAATTTATTTAAATGTCTATGGTCATAATAACACATTATTTGACCATGTCTTTCGGTAGGAGTGTAAACGGTACGGGTACGGTGCGGGTCTCGTCATACCCATACCCATACCCATCTAATTTAACGGATCTGGTTTTGGTTCTAGATCCGCATAATACAAAACTTAGACCCGCACCATACCTGTACTCATAATAATAGTGGGTATGCGGTGCATGTATGTGGGTAAGCAGTTCTATAAAATATCATATTATTTATGTAAGAGAAATGACTATGTTCTATATATTTTAATACAACAAGATATATATATTGTTATTATATAGTATATTAAGATGTAATAGTTATATTAGATAATGTTATATTTTATACATTAACATTAATTGAGTTAATTGTTTATATATTTGTAGTCATCATCATAAATGTTTAGCTTATGTAGAAAGTAATGTAAATTAGTAGACATTGTGATTTTAAGTTTGCATATGGTATTCATTATTGTTACTAGAATAGTTAATTCTTAATTATATAACTAGTCTCAACCTTATTATAGTTAGAGTAGGATATAGTCTCAAGAATTATATTAGTTAGACTAGTAAAGGATGATATTTAACATATTATTTAAGTAGTTACTTATGTATAGCGGGTACACTGGTCTAGCGGGTTTGGGTCTAAGCATACCCGTTATTGAACCTACTTATATGAGGGTCCAAGGGTATAGGGGTCTAAGGATATGCGGGTGTGAAAAATTAGACCCATGACAGGTTTTTTAAGTGTTCAGATTATTTGTGGGTCTGCGGGTCTACCCGTACACATTTACAGCCCTATCTTTCAGATTAAACAACTAGATGAGCAACAATAAATCATAATTCACGGTCACTTGATCAATGCAATATGCATAAAATACATAAGAAAACTACTAGTTATATTAAAAGTGGGAACAAACTCATCTTTTAAGTGGAGAACAAATATTAAACTATAATATGACACCATTTAGTGGATGGTGTCATATTGGAAGACCCAAAAAATTATAGCAGTCAAATCAAATCTGACACTATAAAGAATAAAATCATAATATACTAGGTATATTATAAGATCTTGACACAATGACCAGTTGAAGGAAATTTCATAAAGAAAGAAGGAAAATATTTAATGTGGTTGTATAAATAACATATGATGGAGAAGAAAATTGGAAAATGAAAAGTGAAGAGAATGAAGAGGAAAGATACATGCATATTTGTCATTTAAAAGTTAAAGATGATAGGATATGAAAAAATAATTATTTTATTGACTTTTACTTTACATGTCATCCTTATTTTTCTCTCTATTTGATTAAAATTATATCTACAAGATGGCTTTTCTTAACTTTTCTTCTACTTCTTACCCCACATTTTACATATTTTTCCTACTCTTTTTTTACCTTACGTCAATTCAATCATTTTCTTTTATTTTATAGATAGAAATATTGTCATTATCTTCTCAAGTTTTAATAAATTTGTAATAATTGTTATTTGCCTTCAACTTATGATATCTAAATATTATGTAACTAGAAGTTTGTAAAATATGATGTAACAATAAATATTATTTGGATGTATTTCTATATTGTGGTATGGATCTTTTCTTAATTTAAAAGTGGTTGACTGATAAAAGTTTAAAGGAAAGTATATAAATAGAAGATGATCAGTTGTGCATGTATGATTATCATTTTTTCAATGATGTATAATTATAATTGAGTGAACTAATAATGTTTCTAAATTAATAAGTCAATTATATTGCATTATATTTAAATTAATACGTCAACGTGATGCATACTACATTGTTATAAACTTCATGTTATATAATTAATTTTCATCTTTTAAAGATACATGTTCCCCTAGCTTTATAGAGCTCTGCTTTCAAGTATGATAGGAGTAATAATTGTAAGTCTTAATGCAATTAATATGAAAATATTAAGAAGATTTTAGTAAGAGAGAAACTAAAGATATTTTTTAAACCCATAATTGATGGCATCCACATTAGGACGATAAATTTTATGATTTGTGAGGAGATAAGGTACATCCAAGACAACGCAACAACGAACACAAAGAAAAAGAGACAGAGGAGAAAACAAAAGATAAAAAGGGAAAAAAGGAAGGAGAGTCGTGGTCGCTTCGAGCCCCAGGCACCGGGACAGCCTTGGATGGAGACCACCGAAGCTAGGACCGAATAAACATGAACAAAAGACTGTTACTTTTCAGGTTATTCAATCAACGAGAACCCGTTCCTTTCCAATGAGCATCACCTGAAAGGAGTACTCACGGTCTTCTTTCCAACTGAGGTGGGTCATCATCTAGCTATAGTTTCTTGTGTAGAGTAGTATGGTCGTTGTTAGAACAGATATCATTCATGGAGAGACGTCGCCTTCATGGGTGACAAATCTAAATTTGGCTTTCTCTACAGCCCTATTTTGGTCTGATATTTTGTTGAATTCATAGCCCTATGCGCTCGTCTTTTGCTCGTCCAACAAACAGAGAGATCATAATTAATTATCAAGGAAACTGTCGGTGAAGGTCATCCTGAATGTATAGCCAGGGGTGCAGGCTCGATAAATGCAGCTTGTTTTTGCTCTTTTCGACCCATGGTGAACCTGTTTTTTTTGGGGGGAGAGGGGTGGGGGTGGGGGTGTGGTGTTGTCAATTTTTTTGAGGAAGGTCTCCAAAATAGCCCTTTCGATCCATGGTGAACGTATGTCAATTTTTTTGTAGAAGGTGGTTGTCCATCATTTTGACGCGGTGAATGTTCTTGTTCTTCTCTCCTATAGCGCGTTGCGTTAGGAGACGTGCACCCATCTCAAAATCGGCCGACGACGTCCGTCCCATTATGTCGCCAGCGACGGCGTCGTGCCACAAGAAGATATCACACCGGTGACCGTGATCATCGGGTGCCTTCGTTTCGGGGACTGCCGTCACAGTCAGCCGCCTAAGGGTATCTATCTTGCTGTCAACGTTGTCACTTTGCCTTTTGTACTTGTCGATCCTTCTATGGGCGTGGTGGCGCACGGCTTTGTCGTTCTACGTGACTTCCGGCGGCGCTTTCAGCCTGCGGTTTCTAGAAGGACTATCGAGTTGGCTTCAAGGGAGTCCACGTATACAGGTCATACTAGGATGTTACGTGAAAGGGCCCAACTTGCAGCAGCTAGCTAGTATACGACCAAAGACGGAAAATGCTTGGACGAAAGGGCAGGGCCCGCGCTGTCGGCGAGGATTAATTCCGTACTCTCTTCCCGTTGGCGTGTAATATTATCCTGGTTTAATCTGGGTTTGCTGCTGGTTTAATTTGACTCCGTTTAATTGAGTGCTTAGTCTTTGTTGGACTTGTACGTAGTTCCGTCGCAGGCAGACGTATCCTTGCGGACTCGTCAAAATCAAATCAAATTATCAAACCCATCTTCAATACATAATGATGGTCGTCAAAATCAAATCAAACCCAGACTGCTCTTGTTGGCGAGGCGCAACGCACGCAGTTTCAGATTACTGATGCTCCCAACTAACTAGTATCGATAGCCTTTAAAAAAATAAAAAACTAACCAGTATCGATCGGGAGAAAAAAAACTAGTATCGGTGACGCTAGTTTCTTTGGGGCAATTATCTTTTGCTATACTCCACTCATTTTGAGGTCGTTTCCTTCCTCATTCCTACGCCACGCCACTAGTCTTCTTGGTCGACTGTTTTGTCACTTGTACAAATGTTGTTTATTTGACTCCGTTTTCTTGGAGGAGACTGGCCTCAGCCAGAAACTAAGAGTAATAAACAAAATTGAACCCGTCACTTTTTCAATTTTTGAAGCCAAAAACATTCTAACATATCACAATAACAATTTTGTTTCCACATCGACAAAACATTATCCTATCAAACTGTCATGCTTTGGTTTTCGACCGAGAATGACGTAACCAAAGTTCTTCTTGATATTGCCACCGAGATTTTGGGACGAGGAGGTTCCCATCACAAAGGCGTCAATTTCTGAGAGCTGGGTAACCAGAAAGATTGCCATGGTTCTAGTTGGAGGGTATTCGCTTTGTGTGCATGGATGATGGGTCCATCAAGCAAGCGGATGTTGCTCTCTTTTATTGGCGAGGTGATGGCAGCACCCATCGGAGGCCTTGCCCAGCCACGTGGTGTTACTAGAGGCGCTTGCAGAGGATGTTTGTCCACTCTTTGGAGCCAACGTTGGATAACATTATAGAAGGTATGTAAGCAGCAGCATTGAGTATGGTGACACCTATGATAGTTTGTTGGGTGGTGCTAGAGGCTCAAAGTTGAAGAGATATATTTTTTGAGGAGATTTGTGTGGTTTGAGGTGCCGGAGTAAAAGGTACAGGGTGGTGTATGACGACTGGGGTCATGAGAAAAACGGAGTCGCCACTATGTTTAGGTGGGAAAGTAAGAAAAACTATGAAATACAGACTTTGGAAAATCAGGTGGATAAGGTAAAAAAAGATAACAAGAAAATTGGCGAGGCATCAAGTTATGTATAGAGTGTTGAGGATGTTGTACCGATACGGTCCCGGATGTGACGAAACCTATTGCGGAAGCGTTACCGACAAGCGTATAAACTTAAAAAAGAAATATATCGGATTTAACGTGGAAAATTCTCCCCAATCACAGGACAATATCGGCCCACAGACACTATGTAATTAAGATTACAACTTACACTTTCTAAATTTAATTACCCCTAAATCCAGGTAGCCCTCCCCACACAAGAACAAAGATAAGGAAGAAGAGAATCACACCCAGTGTGTGCAAAACCTCCCTCTTTACTTAATCTCCTCCCGAGGCCATCGTCGTTGCTGGAGAATGCTTCATGCCGTTGTGACCACTGACTGGGCCGGACCGTTGCCGCTATGCCAACATTTTTTTTTATCATTAAGCGTGCCTCTCTATTCAATATCACATAAACAACATATACAAGTTGGTGAAGTTTGATCTGAGATAGAAAAAACTGTAAGAAATAAAGGAAAAACTATTTATGCAGTGACAAAAAATCAGCAAAGGATTTCCGCCATATGAGCCTAGTCTCTGGTTTGCTATCTTCAAAACAGGCCATGCTTCTCATGAACCAAATATGGTATAGCACGAGAACCACCATCTATTTTTCTTCCTTCTTTTTTAACTTCACCAGATCTGCTAAGTTGCTTGGTAAGGAACTGAAATGAGTTCTTACAAGCAGCCACACCTGTTTGGAAAATGGATAGGCCCAAAACAGATGAATGTCATCTTCTATTTCTTTTTTGCACAGCTGGCATCTCGATGCTAACTGGATGCCTTTTGATTTCAGATAGGATTCAGTTACTACTTTTCCTTGGAAAACTTTCCATGCAAAAATTTTCATTCTATTTGGAGTTTTTGAAGACCAAAGCCATTTTGTCCAGGGAAGGACAACGTCTTTAAGTCTGCACAAATTCTACGCAGCCTTGAGTGAGAATTTGTCCATATCTTTAAAACAACAGAGGTCCACATCATGGATTCATGTATTTGCACAGATTTCTGATAGTTGGTTGACTCCTTTAATATTAGGGGTCTTCCATACGCCATCCTTTATCAAAGAGGATAGGTTCAACTCAGAAGTGAGCACTGTTCTTAATTTAAGGTTGTCACCAATACATTCTTGAAGGAACTCTCCATTTACCCATGGGTCAGACAATAAAGAGATATCCTCTCCCTTACCAATTTTAAAACGTACCATAGGTAACAAAGTATCTCTGTGTCTGAGTATAGTTCTCCACATCCAACTATCCCCAGTCTTGAGTTTGCAGGACCATATAGTATCATTTTTAAGATACACACTATGAATCCATTTCACCCATAATGTATTTTTTGTATTGGCGATACCCCAGACCAGGTGAGTGAGACCAGCCTGAATCCAATCTTCAACTTTCCTTATCCCCAATCCGCCTTCAAGCTTGGGTTTACATATTTTATCCCATGACACTGTATGAAAGTGGCTAGAGTCATCCAGGTCACCCCACAGGAAGTTTCTACATAACCTTTCAATTTCTTCAATGATGGACTTAGGCAAGGGGAAGGTACCAGTCCAAAATAGGTGGTATGAAGTCAAGGTAGATATGATAAGTTCCAGTCTACCCACCATACTCAGAAACCTCATCTTCCATGAGTCAAGTTTGGTTTTAATTTTTTCCACCAGGGGACAACACGTGCTTTTGGTGAGTCTACCCGTGAACAGAGGGAGACCCAAATACCTTATAGGTAGTTGCTTTCTAGAAACCCCAAGAGACGTGCCAATCACTTCAGAAGCACTTTTACTGATAAACAATTGACTTTTAGCCGGGTTCAGCTCAAGACCAGAACATTCACTGAAGACTTTCATACATGCATTGATACTATCAACATTGATGTCAGTAGCTTGGGTAAAGATGAGTAAGTCATCAACAAATAATATGTGAGAGACCTCTGCATTCTTGACCTTCAACGGAATGATCTTTTTATCAATCACTGCTTCATTCAATATTGCAGAGAGACCTTGCATGCCAATCACAACAAGGTAGGGGGGCAATGGATCCCCTTGCCTAATTCCCCGTGTGGCCTGTATAATTTCAGATGGGGTGTTGGGTTTTAAGGGAGGTAGAGAAGCAGTGGAAACAAAAAAAAATTCTCCCAAAACCCAGAACAAAAGGAATCGCGTCAACGTCTATACAATAGGAAAGATGGTTTGTGAATGCATACCTTGTCCCGAGGCTTGCTCGGTGACAGTACCTCGCGCCTTGCGTGGTCTTCACCTCTGATCTTGGACGGTGTCTGTGCAACTCCTGGTCGCACCAGGACTGACGACTCCTGGTCTCACCGGGACTGTCGGGATTGACAGTTGTCCTCCGAGCGGAAGAGGTCTCCCGCCTCTGCAGTCATCCACACGGACTGCCTGGAACTCTGATCTCCTTGTTCCACAAGGAATCGGATGGAGTCACACCCTCTTGTCGATGTACTAGTCGCCAACACACTTTCCTGCCACCAGTCACTTTCTGCAGTTGTCTTTCCCTTGTTGTGCCTCCCTTATCGGGTAGCACTTGCTCGGGCTCTCTCGGTTACCAAAACCAGAGAGAACGACAACTTCACAGAGCAACTGGTTGCACTGAGTTGTACTTTGAGAAGCCCCCAAGACCCCTATATATAGGAAGTTCATGTGATAGGGTTCTCTATCCCGGGCAATGCAGGACTAAAGCAGGAGCAGAAGGGTTCAGGATTTTCCACAAAAAACAACCAACCGCGTAACCTGAACCGATTGTTTCACAACTGAAACTGTCAGTTGGGGATCTGAGCCGGTCGATTGACACCTCAATTGATCGGTTGGGACCCATGAAATGGTCGGTTCACTTCTGAATTGGTCGGTTCATGGTCCTGATCAGTTCCCGATTGACTTTTCTTCTTTTGTTTTGAATTGGTATCAAATACCAGTCAAGGAAATTTCTCACCAATCTTACTTTCCCAACTTTCTCTGTTGGACTTGAACCGATCATTTCAACACTTGAATGAATCGCTTCACCCTATCCATGAGCCGATCGACTCACCAGTTGAGCCGATCGGTTCACCAAGCTCATCCGATCGGTTCATCACATGGGCCGATCGATTGGGAGTGCAGATTGTGCAGAATCAGTCAATCACAGTTTCGATCAATCTGATACGCTAATCAATCAGTCCAACACCTTGAACACTATGATACTGAGCTATCAATTGATTGAGTGTTTAATTGAACTACTAAACTCCTTTAGTAATCAATCTAAACATGTTTGTGGACAAACTCCTATTCTAGGTTAAATCCTATGTGTGTGACCCTGCAGGTCCATTTCACGTTGGCAGTGAAAGTCCATAACACTTATGACTTCACAAGCAAAGAGCGGTGCCTAGTCACACATCAGTGCTACCCAAGTGAAATAGAAAGTTGGAGAACAACTTTCAATCGTATAATCCGTGAATGGTGTTACAGTGAATGTATAATTCCTTTATCACTAATATCCCGAATGAACTCGAGGCATGGAACAATCATCCTGTCAACATTCATTCATTTCCTTGATCTCAGAGCAGACTGGGTGAGATGCGTGTGACATCAATATCACATATTGATTCACACGTGCATGTACATGCCTTTCTCAATCCTACTCATCAAGTGGCCAAGGACATCAAACTCCCTTAGGAGGGACAAATCCCATATCTATCACTCACCCCTCAAAAGCCCCATGTGTCAAAGCCACCCAATCATCACCTTTATAACAACCCATGTTTCAGGACTGCGTTTGATGATGTCAAAGTGTACCCAACGGCATGTGTTGAGTGTAGTGAGTTTAGGTCTAAGAATCACACTCACCACCATCACTGTGAGAGCTGACTGTGACTACCAAGTCATGGTTCCATGTGTCACTCTCACAGTGGGTCTGTCCGGTACCTTGTTCTCTAACAAGTACCTATGTGCTTGGTTTGATATCACTATATCATGACTAATGAGATTCTATCATCAACCAACACACAATCTAGTCTTCAGTGTTATTGATGTCTATGGTT
Source organism: Alisma plantago-aquatica (assembly GCA_963693085.1). Classification (NCBI taxonomy): domain Eukaryota; kingdom Viridiplantae; phylum Streptophyta; class Magnoliopsida; order Alismatales; family Alismataceae; genus Alisma; species Alisma plantago-aquatica. The sequence continues at coordinate 895,681,065 of OY856414.1, read as the reverse complement.
ATTTCCACAATAACAATCGACTAGGGACTAAATAAGAATGTATACTCTTAACATCCGTATGATCTCATCGTTTAGGTCCTCAACCCAAAAGCATACGTCATTGAGTAAAACAATTCTTTAGACATCTATCATGTTACACCATCATCTCAGAAATATTTTAAACATATAGATTGGAAATTGCCTTTATTATTATTCAAATCATTTACAAAGTATCCCATCATATGACTTGCTCTATGGGCATACATACCAACAGACTCCCACTTGCACTTAGAGCCAGTCACCAAGGAACCTCAGTCCTTGTGACCTAGCATGACCATCATGCTTCTACTGAGAAAGGGCCTTAGTCAGTGGATCAGCTATGTTGTCTTCAGTTGGTACTTTGCAAATCTTCACATCTCCTCACTGTACGATCTCTCACATGAGATGGAAGCATTGCAGTATGTGCTTGGACCGCTGATGTGATCTGGGTTCCTTAGCTTGTGTAATAGCTCCATTATTGTCACAATAAAGCTCAATTGCATCATAGCTACTGGGAACTACACCAAGTTCAGAAATGAACTTCCTGATCCAGACAACCTCCTTTGCTACATGTGAATCAGCAATATACTCAGCCTCTATAGTAGAATCGGCAACTGTTTCTTGCTTAGAACTCTTCCAGCTCACATCTCCATTATTAAGGTAAAATATAAATCTTGACTGCAATCTGTAATCATCTTTATCGGTTTGGAAGCTTGCATCAGTGTAGCCCTTTAAAACCAACTCTTCCTCACCGTCGTAAACAAGAAATTAATCCTTAGTCCTTCGCAAGTACTTGAGGATGTTCTTTACGGCTGTCCAGTGAGCATCCCCGAGATCTGAATGGTACCTTCTCGTCATGCTGAGAGCATACGAGACATCTGGGTGTGTGCACAACATAGCATACATGATGGATCTGATGGCTGATGCATATGGGATCCCATATATACGCTCCCTCTCTTCACAAGATTGGGGACACTGAGCTCTAGAGACAGTGACTCCATGTAGCATGGGGATGTTGCCTCTTTTTGAGTTCTCCATGCTGAACCACTTCAGCACTTTGTCAATGTACGTGCTTTGACTTAGTCTGAGAATCCTTCTAGATCTATCTCTATAGATCTTAATTCCTAAAATGTAGGATGCTTCTCCTAATGCCTTCATGGAGAAAGTATTCCCAAGCCAAGTCTTTACCTTCTCTAAGGCTAAGACATCATTCCCCATCAAAAGTATGTCATCCACATACAATATGAGGAATGTGGTCGAGCTCCCACTAACCTTCTTGTACACACAAGGTTCATCTTCATTTTGAGTAAAGCCAAACACTTTGACTTCCTCATCAAATCAAAGATTCCAACTCCGAGATGCTTGCTTCAATCCATAAATTGACCTTTGTAGCTTACAAACTTTATTGGCATTCTTTGGATCTACAAAACCTTCAAGTTGTGTCATGTACACATCCTCATTTATATTCCCATTAAGGAATGCAGTTTTAACATCCATCTGCCAAATCTCATAGTCATAATAAGCTGCAATAGCAAGCATGATCCTGATGGACTTAATCATGGCAACTGGAGAAAAGGTTTCGTCATAGTCAACACCTTGAACTTGTCGAAATCCTTTTGCAACCAATCTGCCTTTATAAGTTTGCACATTGCCATCCATGTCGGTCTTCTTCTTGAAGACCCACTTTCACCCTATGGGTTTTACTGTAAGGACCCTGACCTGTGTTTAGGGTTTACCCTATTTGTTTTGCTTGATCTTGGTGCTTTGGTGCTTGCTAATCACCTTTAGTGGTGATTAGGGTTTGGTTGTGCTTTGTTGAGAGTTCGAGGGGCTACTTGCAAATAACCCAAGTTTAGGGTTTTGTGGGCAAGTTTGCCATCTTGTGAGATGTTTTTCCTCTTTGCTTCCTCTAGGGTTGAGAGGAAGGCTTGGGCTTGTTGTTTGAGTCCTTTGGGCCTGAGTTGAGCTTGTTTGGGCCTTGGAGTTCCTTGTTTGGGCTTGCTTGAGCCTTGTGTCGCCCAGGGCAGGTGGTGTGTCACCCAGTTGCTTGGTGTGTTGCCCAGTAGCTCTTGTTGTGTCGCCCAGATGGCTTGGCTTGGTTGATGGACACATGGTGCACATCTTGGACAAGTGCCTTATGGCTTGCATGAGAAGTGGCTTGAGTTGGTGGACATGTGTCCCTTGGGTGGGCGACACATAGCATGGTTGTACCTTGGTTTCTCCTCCCTTCCCTCCTATATAGGTAGCTCTTCTCCTTGCCTTAGTCTCCTTTGGTCCTTTGGTCTCCCCTTCACCCTTGGTGCACGATATCCCTCTCCATCTTTCTTGTGTTGGCCGATACACTTCCTTGGAGCTGAAGTGGTGGCCGATACACCTTCCTGGAGCAGCCTGGTGAATGATAGCTTTGGACCTTGGAGTGCTTTGGAGCTTTGGTGGCCGACAACCTTGGAGCTCAAAGTGCATCTTCTTCCTTGGAGCTTAAGGCGGGTTGCATAGTTTCTAACCCTAACTCTTTTACCTCTAGCTATAACCTTGTTACATGTTAGTAATCTAGCTTAGTTCCTTGCTTGTGTATCTTGCTTTAGTTTCCTTTAGTGGCCGATATCCCTCTCTTGGGTTTAGGGTTCCTTGTATACCTTGCTTTTTAGGGTTTGTGCTCCCTTGTGTTGGAGGTTGAAGATGACCTAGGGTTGGGCGATATCCCTTCCTTGTGGGTGTGTTGGGCGACACCCTTGTCCTTGAGTTGAACGATATCAGTGTTCTTGGTGTTGGGCAACACCCTTCCTCTTGGGTTGGACGATAGGTTGACCTAGTATGGATGTTGGCCGACATGGTGACCATGTTGGGCGATATGGTTCCTTGGGTTGAGCAACACCTTGTTTTTTAGTTGGACGACATGGTGTTCCCCTTGGTGGACGATATGGTAGCTGGTGTTGGGCGACATGATGAGTCCTTTAGGTTGGCCGATACCCTTGCCCTTGAGTTGGGCGATAGGGTGAGCTAGGGTTTGTTGGCTGATATGGTGAGTACCCTTGGAGATGGGCGATACTCTCTCTCTCTCTCTCTCCCTCTCTCTCTTGTTGGGCGATATGGTCTGATGGTGTTGGGCGACATGGATGTCCTTGAGTTGGACGATAGAGTGGGTGCTCTTGTGTTGAGTTATCTCCTTGTCCATGTGGTGGACGATAGGGCCAAGTAGTGCCATGTTGGACGATAGGCTATGTGCCCTGATGGCCGACACCATGGTGGGCGATACCCTAATGGACGACACCATGGTGGGCGATACCCTTATGGCCGATAGCCATGTTGGGTGATACCCTACCCTATGTGCATGAGTGTGATGGTCGATAGGGTTAGAAGAGTGTGTTGGCCTATAGGGTAGTAGTGGGTGATGGTCGATAGGGTTAGTAAGGTTGGCTGATACCCATGTTGGGTGATAGGCTTTAGATGAGGGTTGTGAGGCTATAGTGAGGGTATGAGTTCCTTTGGTGATAATCTCTTTTGTGGTGGAAGTGGATGCTTATCCATTAACTAATAAAACGATGGTGGTGTTTGTGATACCATCAATATGTAATATGTTGCCTTGCAAATAACAAGGATGCTAATGGTAGTAACAATGATGTTATCCCTCATGTAATAGATGGATGATGTAACCCTTATGCTTAATTATTAACGATATTGAGAATGATGATAGTAACACTAGTACTTTGTTTAATGATAATAATGTTGGTAATAATGATGCTAAGTGACAGTTATATTAATGGTTGCTTCATGATAAAGATGAAAATAGTTGATGGCAACAATAATGACATTGGTAATAATAATGTTGGTTCTGTATACTATATACCTTGATTGTTTGTATAATCTTGTGATAAGGGTAAGTATCATTATGGTTTGTTAATGATGTACTTAATACACTTGATTATTAGATAAGTGTATTATTGATAAGTAGATTATCTTGAATGATATTTCATGATGTTGAATCTATGGTTATTGTGCATCCTAACCATGCAGGTGATAGGTAGCCATGAAAGGGCTATGTGACATATGTGATGAGTAACATTACCTTTATAATTGCTCTATAAGATTATGTATGTGATGTGTTTGTCCCATGATGATGAGGTGAGCCTTGAGAGGCAGTGACAATGCATGATGAAGGATTGATATAACGTGGTATGTGATGATCCTTGAGATGGATCTGGATGGTTGGCAAGAGGCCAAGTGATAACATGTGATGTTGGATTCTTAAGATGGATCAGGTTGATATGAATAGATCATAATATAATGTTCTTTACTTTCTGTTATACCTTGCATGTCATACAACTTGGCTGAATCTTGCAATCCATCTAAAAGATACTAATTAAACACAGTGAAACACATCATGTAGTTTGCCCTGGCCATAGATCCATCATCGTCAGGACTTGGTGATGGTGAAACAGGTTTTCCTACGGGTTAACCTGGAAGCGCATATTGTTGAATATGTGTAGGTTGCTCCTAGCCTGAAAATGAGGAGGTAAGAGTGTAACTTCGGTTGCAGACTCAGATATGTGTGTAGAGCATGGTGAATAGGCCCATGGCTCAGGATATGTGATGTATGGAGCATGAATGTGTTCATGGCTCAGAGCACAGTGATCAGGCCCGTGGCTCAGTTTTACTAGCGCCGTGACCTATACCAAGGCGGGCTAGAGAATGGGTAGCCTATGGAGCTAACCTTGTGGCTTAGACCACTTCAGCATGTGACTGCGGTCCTTCTTGTGTTGTACTCATGTACTGACCATGAGGTGGGAGGTCGTGGAGTCCGGCTCTTCCATTGACCTTGTATGGCACCGTCTTAGGTTTCGTAACTGAAGGTTGGATTTGAACGGTACGTTTCAAATCCTCAGTCCATAATAAAATGTAATACAGCCGTTTAGTATTTACTAGTCATATTAAATACGAAACATTGGTTGAGGCCTTGTTTGTGTAATATTCCGTTATACCTTGCAGGTCATGTGGTAATCTACCTTATCTTGATAATCAGGTTATATGGCATTATACCCTGTTCTAATATCCGGTTACATGTTGATATATCTCATCTTGATAGTCATATTCCTTTGAAAGACATCTGGTTTTACGCTTTAGTACAGCTGGTATGCTTGCCGGTAAGAATGATCTTGCTATATATATATATAACTGCTTCTGATATATCTGCTCATGTTATAATTGTTGTTATGGTTTATCTTGCTGAGGTTCTATAGTTGCGGTGGGGAGCTATGTTTCCCACTGGGACAATTGTTCAATTGTCTCACTCCGCTGGTTTACACCCTTTTTAGGTGGTCGAGGTAGACGTGGTCGTGGTTGTGGTGTTGCGGACGAGCAACTTGAGGAACAGTAGAAGGCAAGCGTTGGACATGCTGCTGTTTTGGATGTTTTGTAGTAGAGTCTAGAGTCATCCCTGTACTCTCAGGTCCTTGGCAGTGTTTTGACGATGTTTCACGAAGATCGTTCGATGATATCTGTATATATCCTGCTGTTGGCCGGATGTGGGCCTTTATGTATATATGAACAGGTGGTGAACTCATGTGATGGATGGACAGCTGTTCCTGAGCTGTGGACACATGTCAGATCTTGTGTATGTACATATTCATATGACATGTTTCTGTGCAGGATGAGGACTGGAAAGTAATAGTTTCACAGTTTATCAGTTTTCCGCAATCGGTTTTAATTAACCCGTGTTTTTGATAATCTGTGGTTATGGTGTTTTCCGCACGTTTTCGCGTAACACCTCGTTATCTGTGTGATAATGGGATGTGTTGCCACAAGTTTTGGTATCAGAGCTCTAGGTTCGCTGAGTCTACAGGGATCTAGGACTAGGTTGAGTCTGTTCTTATGAGTTTCCCAGGTTATCTTACAAAAATCTTCTGCCCTCAATAGAAGAAAAGCCAAGATGTCTGGAAACCACGAAGAACATGCTCCTGAGCATAGTGATGCTGCATCAGTTGATGGAGCAGATAGACATGCACATGAAGATCGGGTGCCTGAGGTCCCCCAACCTGACCCAGCCATTCTTGAACACCCTGCCTACCAACAGCTTATGGGGCAGTTAATGGCTACGATGAATCTCATGGTTGAGCGATTACCAGTGCCTCCTCTGCGAGCACAGGTTCCCCATGGAGAAGCATCGGGTATTGGGAAGACCTTTGAGCGGCTTCGCCGAGTCAGAGCTTCGGATTATGCTGGAACGGCTGATCCAGCGGATGCAGATATGTGGCTGACAAGTCTTGAAAAGGCTTTTCGGATCCTCGACATCCCCGAAGCAGACAAAGTAAAGCATGTTGTCTACCTTTTGAAGGGTAGTGCTGGTCACTGGTGGACCATTGAGGAAGAGAAGCGGCCTGGTGAGGTGATCTGTTGGGAAGTGTTTCGGCGCGAGTTCGTCACCAAATACTTTCTGAAGACGTACCTGGATGAGAAGATCAGTCAGTTTGAGAAGTTGCGGCAAGGAACGATGAACATCACCAAGTATGAAGCTAAGTTTATGGATCGGTTGAGGTTCTGTCTTCACATGGCGGCAACAGATGATGAACGGATCAGACGTTTCAAGAAGGGTTTGAGTGCTGAGTTGACAACCCCTGTGTCTGCGCTGGAAAAACGAGAGCGGTTTGCTATGTTTGTGGAATCAGTTCGACAGATCGAGAGGACAGTAAGGGAGAAAAGAGAGTCGGTGTCTCTTAAAAGACCTGCTCAGTTTCAAGGACGAAGGTTTGGTGGCGTCAAGAAACCCAGGTTTTCAGCACCGTCAGTGATGAGAAGTTCTGGTGCACCATCTCAGTGGTCTCCGAGTAAGGGGAAAGGTTATGTTTCTTCACCGTCCGAGGCGCCCAGCTCAGCTTCGGTGGCAGTGACAGGGCCATCTAGGCCACGAGTTGACAATAGAGCATGTCATCTCTGTGGACAAGTCGGGCATTGGAAGTTAAATTTCCCGAATAGAGATGTTGAAGTGATGCAGCAACCGAGGCAGAGTTTCCAGAAGTCTGAGAGACCACAGCCCAGTGGTAGCAGAGGACGAGGACGCGGTCAAGCGTCTCAAGCTGGATCGTCTGCTCAATGGAGCAGAGGTCGTGGACAGCAAGCTACGACTCGATTCTATGCCATGAATCAGCCGAAGGCGGTAGTCAACCCGCGAGTGGTGACAGGTCAGATGGAGTTATTTCATTCTGATATGTCTTCTTCTTGCTTTATATCTGTTCTGGTTGACCCAGGTGCTACACACTCTTTTATCGCCTATAGTATGCTTGAAAACTATCATCTACCTGTTAGTTGTAAGAAGGATAGCTTGTTGCTAGAAACCCCTCTTGATGGTTCCTCGTTGCTTCGAGAAGAGTGTCCATCTTGTGTTTTGTCTTTTTCGAGACACAACATTCATGTGGATCTCATACCACTTGATATGCATGGTTTCAATGTTATCCTTGGGATGGATACCTTAGAGAAGTATAAGGTTGTCTTCGACTGTGGATCCAAGCAGGCGGTGTTTGATGTTGCTGGAGAGAAGTGGATCTTCCAGGGAGATAGGAAGATTCTTCCGACGTGTCTGGTGTCAGCTATGGTGGCAGATAGGTTGTTGCGACAAGGATGTGAGGCGTTCTTAGCTCACGTTGTGGATAACGTTGTGGATACCAAGGCGAAAGGCCTTAACCTTGAAGAAGTGTCAGTGGTCCGAGAGTTTGCAGATGTGTTTCCCGAGGAGTTTCCTAGTGTTCCTCCACCCCGAGAGATCAATTTTGAGATCAATCTGGTTCCGGGAACGCAGCCGATTGCACAGACACCTTATAGGATGGCTCCAACAGAGATGGTAGAGTTGAAGAAGCAGTTACAAGAGTTGTTGGAGAAAGGTTTCATTAGACCGAGCATGTCACCTTGGGGTGCTCCCGTGTTGTTCATTAAGAAGAAGGATGGTTCGATGCGGTTGTGTATAGACTACCGACAGTTGAACAAAGTCACGATCAAGAATAAGTACCCGTTGCCGAGGATAGATGACCTGTTCGATCAGTTGCATTGTGCTATAGTGTTTTCGAAGATCGATCTACGGTCTGGGTATCATCAGTTGAGGGTAAAGGCGGATGACAAACCAAAGTCAGCTTTTAGGATGAGGTATGGTCATTTTGAGTTTGTGGTTATGCCATTTGGGTTAACCAATGCACCTGCTGCTTTCATGGACCTGATGAACAAAGTGTTTCGTCCGTTCTTAGATCAGTTTGTTGTAGTTTTTATAGATGACATCTTGATCTATAGTCGGAACCGGCTAGAGCATGAGCAACATCTTCGTCAAGCGTTGACTCTCCTTCGTCAACATCAGTTGTATGCTAAGTTTAGTAAGTGTGAGTTCTGGTTGGATGAAGTGACTTTCTTAGGTCATGTGATATCTGCTGAAGGAGTCAAAGTAGATCCAAAGAAAGTGGAATCCGTTGCGGATTGGGAACAGCCGAAGATGCCGACGGAAGTTCTTAGTTTCCTTGGTCTAGCAGGATACTACCGGAGGTTTATCAAGGACTTCAGTTTGATAGCTCTACCGATGACGAAGTTGACCCGGAAGGATGTACCTTTTGTTTGGAATGATCGATGTCAGCAAGCTTTCCAAAGTTTGAAGGAAAAGCTAACCAGTGCTCCAGTGTTGATCTTGCCAGAATCTGGAAAAGGCTATGTTGTTTTCTGTGATGCGTCCAAGAAAGGTTTGGGTTGTGTGCTGATGCAGGAAGATCATGTGGTTTATTTTGCTTTGCGACAACTTAAGAAACACGAGGAGAACTATCCAACCCATGACTTGGAGCTGGCAGCAGTGGTTCATGCGTTAAAGATTTGGAGACACTATCTTTATGGGGAAGTGTGTCAGATCTTTACAGATCACAAGAATCTGAAGTACATCTTCTCACAGCAAGAGTTGAACATGCGACAGCGTCGATGGATGGAGTTGATCAATGATTATGATTGCACTATCGAGTATCATCCTGGTAAGGTGAATGTGGTGGCAGACGCGCTTAGCAGAAAGTCTTCTACTCCCAAGAAGGCACAGATGAGTTCTTTGGTATGCCATAGGCGGGACATGTTAGTCTCCCTACGGCAGATGAACGTACAGATGGAGGTTTCCTCGTTAGCTGGACTTTTAGCACGGATGCAAATCAAGCCCACGTTGAGACAGCAGATCAAGGATGCACAGCAAACGGATGATACAGTACAGCTAATCAGATCAGAGTTTGGCAGCAAAAAGCGTGATGGGTTCCATGAGTCCGAGGATGGAGTGGTTTGCTATCATAATAGGATGGTGGTTCCAGATGTTGATAATCTGAGGAAGCTGGTGCTCGAGGAAGCACACACGTCGATGTATGCTATGCATCCAGGCATCACCAAGATGTACCACAGTCTGAAGGACTTGTATTGGTGGCCCGGCTTGAAGAAAGATGTAGCTGAGTTTGTGGCTAGGTGTGCGGTGTGTCAGCAAGTCAAGGCTGAGCATCAAAAGCCGGCAGGTACGTTGCAACCTTTGCCTATACCACAGTGGAAATGGGATCATATAACCATGGATTTCGTAGTTGGTCTACCCAGGACAACTAGGAATCATGATTCCATTTGGGTGATAGTGGACAGATTGACGAAGTCTACCCATTTCATACCTGTGAAGACCACGTATACAGCTGAAAAGCTCGCTCGAGTATATGTGGATGAGATAGTTCGTTTGCATGGTGTGCCAGCAACGATAGTTTCTGATAGAGGTCCTCAGTTTACAAGTCATTTTTGGGAACAGTTGCACAGGGCGATGGGAACGCAGTTGAAGTTCAGTACCGCTTTCCACCCGCAGACAGATGGACAGTCTGAGAGGACTATTCAGACTTTGGAGGATCTTCTTCGTGCTTGTGTTTTGCAGTTCCTAGGCAGTTGGGACGTACATCTCAGTTTGATAGAGTTTGCCTACAACAATAGCTATCAGCGGAGTATTGACATGGCTCCCTATGAGGCTTTGTATGGGAGGAAGTGCAGATCTCCTTTGTGTTGGTATGAATCAGGTGAATATCAGCTTTTGGGTCCTGAGTTAGTACAACAAACGATAGAGAAGATCAAGGTGATACAACAACAGTTGAAAACGGCACAAGACAGGCAAAAGTCTTATGCAGACAATTGCCGACGACCCTTGGAGTTCCAGGTGGGAGACAAGGTGTATCTTAAAGTCTCTCCGTGGAAAGGTGTGCTGAGGTTTGGACGGAAAGGTAAGTTAGCTCCCAGATATATGGGGCCTTACTCAGTCATAGCATGTGTTGGCAAGGTGGCTTACGAGTTAGAGTTGCCTCCAGAGTTGCACAGGTTACATCCAGTGTTCCATGTCAGTATGCTGAAGAAAAGTCATCCGGATACAGGAACAGTGATACAACCAGTTGAAGTTGAGCTTGACAAAGATGTGACTTATGAAGAGGGTCCTATGATGATCCTTGACAGAAGAGTCAAGAAGCTGAAGAGAAAGGATCTGGTTCTTGTGAAGGTCCTTTGGCATCACCATGGCATTGAGGAAGCCACATGGGAGCTTGAGGAGGAAGTATCCCTCACTTTTCTCTTCGGATTTCGGGGACGAAATCCTTTTGTAGAGGTTTATGGCTGTAAGGACCCTGAACTGCGTTTAGGGTTTACCCTGTTTGTTTTGCTTGATCTTGGTGCTTTGGTGCTTGCTAATCACCTTTAGTGGTGATTAGGGTTTGGTTGTGCTTTGTTGAGAGTTCGAGGGGCTACTTACAAATAACCCAAGTTTAAGGTTTTGTGGGCAAGTTTGCCATCTTATGAGATGTTTTTCCTCTTTGCTTCCTCTAGGGTTGAGAGGAAGGCTTGGGCTTGTTGTTTGAGTCCTTTGGGCCTGAGTTGAGCTTGTTTGGGCCTTGGAGTTCCTTGTTTGGGCTTGCTTGAGCCTTGTGTCGCCCAGGGCAGGTGGTGTGTCGCCCAGTTGCTTGGTGTGTCGCCCAGTAGCTCTTGTTGTGTCGCCTAGATGGCTTGGCTTGGTTGATGGACACATGGTGCACATCTTGGACAAGTGCCTTATGGCTTGCATGAGAAGTGGCTTGAGTTGGTGGACATGTGTCCCTTGGGTGGGCGACACATAGCATTGTTGTACCTTGGTTTCTCCTCCCTTCCCTCCTATATAGGTAGCTCTTCTCCTTGCCTTAGTCTCCTTTGGTCCTTTGGTCTCCCCTTCACCCTTGGTGCACGATATCCCTCTCCATCTTGCTTGTGTTGGCCGATACGCTTCCTTGGAGCTGAAGTGGTGGCCGATACACCTTCCTGGAGCAGCCTGGTGAACGATAGCTTTGGACCTTGGAGTGCTTTGGAGCTTTGGTGGCCGACAACCTTGGAGCTCAAAGTGCATCTTCTTCCTTGGAGCTTAAGGTGGGTTGCATAGTTTCTAACCCTAACTCTTTTACCTCTAGCTATAACCTTGTTACATGTTAGTAATCTAGCTTAGTTCCTTGCTTGTGTATCTTGCTTTAGTTTCCTTTAGTGGCCGATATCCCTCTCTTGGGTTTAGGGTTCCTTGTATACCTTGCTTTTTAGGGTTTGTGCTCCCTTGTGTTGGAGGTTGAAGATGACCTAGGGTTGGGCAATATCCCTTCCTTGTGGGTGTGTTGGGCGACACCCTTGTCCTTGAGTTGAACGATATCAGTGTTCTTGGTGTTGGGCAACACCCTTCCTCTTGGGTTGGACGATAGGTTGACCTAGTATGGATGTTGGCCGACATGGTGACCATGTTGGGCGATATGGTTCCTTGGGTTGAGCAACACCTTGTTTTTGAGTTGGACGACATGGTGTTCCCCTTGGTGGACGATATGGTAGCTGGTGTTGGCGACATGATGAGTCCTTTAGGTTGGCCGATACCCTTGCCCTTGAGTTGGGCGATAGGGTGAGCTAGGGTTTGTTGGCCGATATGGTGAGTACCCTTGGAGATGGGCGATACTCTCTCTCTCTCTCTCTCCCTCTCTCTCTCTCTTGTTGGGCGATATGGTATGATGGTGTTGGGCGACATGGATGTCCTTGAGTTGGATGATAGAATGGGTGCTCTTGTGTTGAGTTATCTCCTTGTCCATGTGGTGGACGATAGGGCCAAGTAGTGCCATGTTGGACGATAGGCTATGTGCCCTGATGGCCAACACCATGGTGGGCGATACCCTAATGGCCGACACCATGGTGGGCGATACCCTTATGGCCGATAGCCATGTTGGGCGATACCCTACCCTATGTGTATGAGTGTGATGGTCGATAGGGTTAGTAGAGTGTGTTGGCCTATAGGGTAGTAGTGGGTGATGGTCGATAGGGTTAGTAAGGTTGGCTGATACCCATGTTGGGTGATAGGCTTTAGATGAGGGTTGTCAGGCTATAGTGAGGGTATGAGTTCCTTTGGTGATAATCTCTTTTGTGGTGGAAGTGGATGCTTATCCATTAACTAATAAAACGATGGTGGTGTTTGTGATACCATCAATATGTAATATGTTGCCTTGCAAATAACAAGGATGCTAATGGTAGTAACAATGATGTTAGCCCTCATGTAATAGATGGATGATGTAACCCTTATGCTTAATTATTAACGATATTGAGAATGATGATAGTAACACTAGTAGTTTGTTTAATGATAATAATGTTGGTAATAATGATGCTAAGTGACCGTTATATTAATGGTTGCTTCATGATAAAGATGAAAATAGTTGATGGCAACAATAATGACATTGGTAATAATAATGTTGGTTCTGCATACTATATACCTTGATTGTTTGTATAATCTTGAGATAAGGGTAAGTATCATTATGGTTTGTTAATGATGTACTTAATACACTTGATTATTAGATAAGTGTATTATTGATAAGTAGATTATCTTGAATGATATTTCATGATGTTGAATCTATGGTTATTGTGCATCCTAACCATGCAGGTGATGGGTAGCCATGAAAGGGCTATGTGACATATGTGATGAGTAACATTACCTTGATAATTGCTCTATAAGATTATGTATATGATGTGTTTGTCCCATGATGATGAGGTGAGCCTTGAGAGGCAATGACAATGCATGATGAAGGATTGATATAACGTGGTATGTGATGATCCTTGAGATGGATCTGGATGGTTGGCAAGAGGCCAAGTGATAACATGTGATGTTGGATCCTTAAGATGGATCAGGTTGATATGAATAGATCATAATATAATGTTCTTTACTTTCTGTTACACCTTGCATGTCATACAACTTGGCTGAATCTTGCAATCCATCTAAAAGATACTAATTAAACACAGTGAAACACATCATGTAGTTTGCCCTGGCCATAGATCCATCATCGTCAGGACTTGGTGATGGTGAAACAGGTTTTCCTACGGGTTAACCTGGAAGCGCATATTGTTGAATATGTGTAGGTTGCTCCTAGCCTGAAAATGAGGAGGTAAGAGTGTAACTTCGGTTGCAGACTCAGATATGTGTGTAGAGCATGGTGAACAGGCCCATGGCTCAGGATATGTGATGTATGGAGCATGAATGCGTTCATGGCTCAGAGCACGGTGATCAGGCCCGTGGCTCAGTTTTACTAGCGCCGTGACCTGTACCAAGGCGGGCTAGAGAATGGGTAGCCTATGGAGCTAACCTTGTGGCTTAGACCACTTCAGCATGTGACTGCGGTCCTTCTTGTGTTGTACTCATGTACTGACCATGAGGTGGGAGGTCGTGGAGTCCGACTCTTCCATTGACCTTGTATGGCACCGTCTTGGGTTTCGTAACCGAAGGTTGGATTTGAACGGTACGTTTCAAATCCTCAGTCCATAATAAAATGTAATACAACCGTTTAGTATTTACTAGTCATATTAAATACGAAACATTGGTTGAGGCCTTGTTTGTGTAATATTCCGTTATACCTTGCAGGTCATGTGGTAATCTACCTTATCTTGATAATCAGGTTATATGGCATTATACCCTGTTCTAATATCCGGTTACATGTTGATATATCTCATCTTGATAGTCATGTTCCTTTGAAAGACATCTGGTTTTACGCTTTAGTACAGCTGGTATGCTTGCCGGTAAGAATGATCTTGCTATATATATATATATAACTGCTTCTGATATATCTGCTCATGTTATAATTGTTGTTATGGTTTATCTTGCTGAGGTTATATAGTTGCGGTGGGGAGCTATGTTTCCCGCTGGGACAATTGTTCAATTGTCTCACTCCGCTGGTCTACACCCTTTTTAGGTGGTCGAGGTAGACGTGGTCGTGGTTGTGGTGTTGCGGACGAGCAACTTGAGGAACAGTAGAAGGCAAGCGTTGGACATGCTGCTGTTTTGGATGTTTTGTAGTAGAGTCTAGAGTCATCCCTGTACTCTCAGGTCCTTGGCAGTGTTTTGACGATGTTTCACGAAGATCGTTCGATGATATCTGTATATATCCTGCTGTTGGCCGGATGTGGGCCTTTATGTATATATGAACAGGTGGTGAACTCATGTGATGGATGGACAGCTATTCCTGAGCTGTGGACACATGTCAGATCTTGTGTATGTACATATTCATATGACATGTTTCTGTGCAGGATGAGGACTGGAAAGTAATAGTTTCACAGTTTATCAGTTTTCCGCAATCGGTTTTAATTAACCCGTGTTTTTGATAATCTGTGGTTATGGTGTTTTCTGCACGTTTTCACGTAACACCTCATTATCTGTGTGATAATGGGATGTGTTGCCACATTTACCCTTTTGGGTGGTTCCACCAAAGTTCATACTTTGTTAGAGTACATGGATTCCATCTCGGATCTCATGGCTTCAAGCCATTTCTCAGAATCTGGTCCCTCCATAGCCTCTATGTAGGTAGTTGGATCATCATCTATGATCAACTCTCCACCTTCCTGAGTCACAAGGTATCCAAAACTCTCAGGTTCAAGACGGGTCCTACTAGATCTACGAGGTCCTTGTGTTACCTGAGGAGAATGAGATTCTACAACACCTTGTGAATCTTCATATTCCTCTCATACATCCACCGGTTCAATGTTTTCTTGTTGGGCTTGAACCTCATCAAGCTCTATTTTCCTCCCACTGCTTCCTTTGGAAATAAATTCCTTCTCTAGGAATACAACATCCCTGGCAACAAACACTTTGTTGTCAGTAGGGTGGTATAAGTAATATCCCCTAATTTCCTTGGGGTATCCAACAAGATAACATTTATCGGATTTGGGTCCAAGCTTATCAGGAAACATTTTCTTGACGTAAGCCTCACAACCCCAAATCTTCATAAAAGACAATTTGGGATGCTTCCCATACCATATCTCATATGGTGTCTTTTGAACCGATTTAGATGGTACTCGATTAAGTGTAAATGCGGCAGTTTCAAGAACATAACCCTAGAAAGAAATCAGAAGATCAGCAAAACTCATCATCGATCGCACCATATCTAACAATGTGCGATTCCTTCTTTCAGACACACCATTATGCTATGGTGTTCCAGGTGGAGTCCATTGTGATACAATACCACGAGCGCGCAGAAGGTCCTCAAACTCCTAGCTTAAGTATTCTCCACCTCGATCGGATCGAAGTGCCTTAATACTTTTACCAAGTTGTTTCTGTACTTCATTCATGAAATCCTTGAACCTTTCAAGGGTTTCTGACTTATGTTTCATCTGGTACACATAGCCATACCTACTGAAGTCATCAGTAAAGGTAATGAAGTACTGATTCCCACCTCTGGCATTAGTTCTAAAAGGCCCACATACATCAGTAAGTATGAGTCCTAATAGATCACTTGCTCTATCACCTTTACCTGAAAAGGGAGTCTTGGTCATCTTGCCCAACAAACAAGATTCACATGTCTCTATTGATTCATAATCAAAAGAGTCTAGATAACCATCTTTATGGAGTCTAGAAATGCGCTTCTCATTTATGTGCCTTAGACGAAAATGCCAAAGATATGTTTTGTTTGAGTCATTGAGTTTTTGCTTTTTGGTGTTTACGTTGTATACACTTGTCTCCAAATCTATCAAGTATAGACCATAATACATTGGGGCACGACCATAAAAGATCCCATCTTTAGAAATGGAACAATTTCCATTCTTAATAAGAAATTCAAATCCATCCTTGTCCAAATAAGAGACGTAAATGATATTCCTATTTATGGCAGGTACATAATAGCAGTTATTCAACTCTATTATTAGCCCACTTGGTAGAGTTAACTCATAGGTTCCTACGGCATTGGAGGAAACGCTTGCCCCATTGGCAACACGTAGTTCAACCTCACCTTTTCCCAAAGGCCTACTTCTCTTAAGATCCTTCACAGTTGAACGAATGTGAGATCCGCATCCGGTATCAAGTACCCATGACGAAGAAGTAGTAAAGTTAATCTTTATCACGTATACACCAGAAGTAGAGATCTCTATCTCTGACTTCTTCTTCCATCGTTCCTTCCATCCTCTCCATGTAGAAGAAATTGGTTTGGCGAGAGAACCCTTCTCTCCCTTACCTATCATTCCATTGATCTCTATCAATGAACTTTCTTTCTTCTTCACCAACGCTTTAAGCGTACATAGAGTGGATTCAAAGGCTCTTGGTATATATGGATTGTGCAGAACACTTCTCACAGTCCTCAACCAGTTATGGAATTTGTTCTCAATTAATTTACCCATTTTAAAAGATGATTCTTTTGCCATTTTACAAGAGAAAATTGCATTTGTCAAAACTCCTTTTGATTTGATTTGAATAAAATTTGACGATAGTTAATTAGGCCTTTAATTAGTTACCGCTCCCACTATTTTGACTCAAATTTACAGCCCTCACAATCAATTCGGAAGATTGCAACGCACAATCTTCTAGTGGGTCAAGATCCTGAAATCCTCTGAGCCATGGACCAGCTAGGGCTGTCACCCACAACTCAGGTCTCCCAGGTAGGCAATTCTTGCCAATTGCATCATATGAAACTCTTGAAAGATGTCATATGCAACTCTTTGCCATGATCATCTCCATGCCTCAGGGTACTAGATCCCATCTAGATCACCTTGTTAAGTCCGACCCAAAGCCAACACGATGAATATGCACCTTGCTAGGGTAGACCCACACATTCATCCTTCACGCTTCCACGAGATAGACGGTGCACCACGCTAGGGCGTGCCCACACTTGGTCGATCAAGCTTTTCACGTGTGTCGCATTTGGAAGGCATCTAAAACTTTAGTATTTAATGAGGGATTTGGTTTATATATATATACATATCCAATCACCACAATATATAGTACATATCTTATACATGCTATATCCAATAGAAAACATGCAAAACGGTAAAAGCAATGATTATGGCCATCCTATTGTGATTTCTCTAGACAAGAGGAATCACGGTCATCTAGGTCTACATCACATGCAACCTGTACAAGATGAAATCTGTGCCTGGCTTTCTGGGTTTGATCAGCTCATCTCCATGACTGATCGGTTCGCCATCAAGTTGGTTGTTCGGGTGCCACCAGCCGATCGACTGGCGCCTCCAGCCGATCGGTTCACCAGTCATCGTGCATCTCCTCAGATCTCCACCCGCTCGTCTTGCTCCTCGAACCAGTCGTCTGGAACGTCTACCGATCGATCCACACCTTGAACCGATCGTCTCAGTCGTCGTCAGGTCATTCATCATTCTTTGACATAACAGGAAATAAAATCTATCCTATTTACAATTGAATTGTGAAACCCCATGTTACATTCGGGGGGAGCAAAGGTAGGAAAGAAGTCTCAAATTATTTCGAGTTACATCAGGAATAGGAGAAAGGGAATCGGTGTGTAGACCGAGATGCAAGCAACCACATACAGCCACACTCAGATATAGGGTTTATAGGCCATAATCATGCTTTACATCCACCACAAAACTCGTTTAAGGGTGACGCGTATTGAGTGCATTAATATTACATATCATATATGTATATTTGGGATTTGTGGATTGGACATTCATAAAGCCAATTTTATTCGCATCGCATGCAATAAATAAAGGCGACAAACCAAAATTGATCATATCGATAATCCTAAAATATAGAGCAGTTGATGTGGCTCTGATACCACTGTTGGGTTTTAAGGGAGGCAGAGAAGCATCGGAAACAAAAAAAATTCTCCCAAAACCCAGAACAAAAGGAATCACGTCAACATCTATATAATAGGAAAGATGGTTTGTGAATTCATACCTTGCCCGAGGCTTTCTCAGTGACAGTACCTCCCGCCTTGCGCGGTCTTCACCTCTGGTCTTGGACGGTGTCTGTGCAGCTCCTGGTCGCATCGGGACTGACGACTCCTGGTCTCACCAGGACTGTCGGGATTGACATTTGTCCTCCGAGCGGCAGAGGTCTCCTGCCTCTGCACTCGTCCAGACGGACTGCCTAGAACTATGATCTCCTTGTCCCATAAGGAATCAGAAGGAGTCACACCCTCCTGTAGGTGTACTAGTCGCCATCACACTCTCCTGCCACCAGTCGCTTTCTGTAGTTGTCTTTCCCTTGCTGTGCCTCCCTTATCGGGTAGCACTTGCTTGGGCTCTCTCAGTTACCAAAACCAGAGAGAACGACAACTTCACAGAGCAACTGGTTGCACTGAGTTGTACTTTGAGAAGCCCCCAATACCCCTATATATAGGAAGGTCATGGGACGGGGTTCTCTATCCCGGGCAATGCGGGACTAAAGCAGGAGTAGAAGGGTTCGAGATTTTCCACAAAAAACAACCAACTGCGTAACCTGAACTGATCATTTCACAACTAAAATGGTCGGTTGGGGATCTAAGCCGGTCGGTTGACACCTCAACCGATCGGTTGGGACCCATAAAATGGTCGGTTCACTTATGAACCGGTCAGTTCGTGGTCTTGATCAGTTCCCGATTGAATTTTCTTCTTTTTGTTTCGAATTGGTATCAAATACCAATCCTTGTTCCAATCAAATTGGGCAAGTGAAACAAAAGGAAATTTCTCACCAATCTTACTTTCCCAACTTGCTCGGTTGGATTTGAACCGATCGTTTCAACACTTGAACGAATCACTTCACCCTTTCCATGAACCGATCGACTCACTAGTTGAGCCGATCAGTTCACCAAGCTTGGCCGATCGGTTCATCACATGAGCCGATCGGATGGGAGTGCAGATTGTGTAGAATCAGTCAATCGCAGATTCAATCAATCTGATACTCTAATCAATCAGTCCAACACGTTGAACACTATGATATTGAGCTATCAATTGATTGAGTGTTTAATTGAACTACTAAACTCCTTTAGTAATCAATCTAAACATGTTTGTGGACAAACTCCTATTCCAGGTTAAATCCTATGTGTGTGACCCTGCAGGTCCATTTCACGTTGGCAGTGAAAGTCCATAACACTTATGACTTCACAAGTAAAGAGCAGTTCCTAGTCACACATCAGTGCTACCCAAGTGAAATAGAAAGTTGGAGAACAACTTTCAATCCTACAATCCGTGAATGGTGTTATAGTGAATGTATAATTCCTTTGTCACTGGTATCCTGAATGAACTCGAGGCATGGAATAGTCATCCTGTCAACATTCATTCATTTCCTTGATCTCAGAGAAGACTGGGTGAGATGTGTGTGACATCGATATCACATATTGATTCACACGTGCATGCACATGCCTTTCTCAATCCTACTCATCAAGTGGCCAAGGACATCAAAATCCCTTAGGAGGGACAAATCCCATATATATCACTCACCCCTCAAAAGCTCCATGTGTCAAAGCCACCCAATCATCACCTTTATAACAACCCATGTTTCAGGACTGCATTTTATGATGTCAAAGTGTATCCAACGACATGTGTTGAGTGTAGTGATTTTAGGACTAAGAATCACACTCACCACCATCACTGTGAGAGCTGACTGTGACTACTAAGTCATGGTTCCATGTGTCACTCTCATGGTGGGTCTGTCTGGTACCTTGTTCTCTAACAAGTACCTATGTTCTTGGTTTGATATCACTATATCATGACTAATGAGATTCTGTCATCAACCAACACACAATCTGAGTAAAACAATTCTTTAGACATCTATCATGTTACACCATCTTCTCAGAAATAGTTTAAACATATAGATCGGAAATTGCCTTTATTATTATTCAAATCATTTACAAAGTATCCCATCATATGACTTGCTCTATGGGCATACATACCAACATGGGGTGCCATTAACAAGGACCTGGAAGGAAGCATAGAACATGCATTCCCTTACCCAGTGCATCCAACATGGGGGAAGTCCATCTCAGTCATGATATCAAGAATATAGTTTCTGTCAATGGTATCATAAGCCTTACTGAGATCCACTTTCAAATAGAGTTTTTGAACTTTGTAGTGGTTGAAATCATTGATGACTTCATTTGCAAGAAGAATGGCATCTGCAATACTCCTCCCCTTGACAAAGGAAGATTGGTTCAAACTGATTATTGTTGGCATAATGTCTCTAAGCCTGTTAGCCATAATCTTCACAATGATTTTGTAGACGATGTTGCACAAAGAGATTGGGCGCTAATCATTAACAGACTCTGGTTGCTTCACCTTTGGGATGAGTGCTAGAAAGGTCTTATTTGTTTCTTTGAGCGTTCTTCCTTTAATAAAAAAATCTTTTATGGCTTTGCAAACATCATTCCATGTGGTTTTCCTAGTGCTTTTGAAGAAATGAGCACTAAACCCATCAGGGCCCGGTGCCTTGTCATCGCTAGCTTGATTCACGACATTGTAAATTTCTACATCTGTCACTAGTATGCACATATCCTCTTTCTGTTCACTAGTAATTTTTGCAATGTGTTTCCAGTTACGTTTGTCACCGATCCTAACCTTATTGAAAAGATTAGTATAATGATTACTGAAGCATTGTTTTATCTCTTCTTCATCTCTAACTGAATTACCATTCACCAAGATCGACTTGATTTGGTTTCTAGCTCTTCGAGTCTTCAATGAGGCATAGAAAAACTTGGAGTTTATGTCTCCTTGCTTCAGCCACTGGATTCTTGATTTTTGACGAACAATGGATTCTTCAACCCTTCTCGCCTTTAGTGCTTCCTCCTTTTTGTCTTTGCAATTTCCCACAACAACTCGTTTGTAAGGTCAGCATCAACATCAACATGTGCAACAAGAGCATCCTTTTCCCTGCTATTTGCGGAGTCAGAGATGTCACCCTGCCTCTCCCAATTCCAGGTTTGCAAGGTGCCTTTAGTGAGTCTCAATTTCTGGTAGAGAACGTACATAGGACAACCATTCTGTTTTTGGGACCAAGATTTATCAATGACCTCCTTAAACCCAGGCAAATCAGCCCATGTGTTAAAGTATTGCACTGGATATTTGTGGGCTTTTTTTCTCTTCGTCAAGGTGTAAGACTTGAATGTGATGGCCGTTGTAGATGGTGGGTAATACTTCTAGCCACATCTGAGACATATCAGACATCAGAGGGAGTTGACAGAAGGATCTATCAATCTTTGACCTTGTGTTATTTATTCAAGTTTGCTGATTGTTCCACGTGAAGAACGACCCCTTAGCAGGCATCTCAACAACATCAATGTCTTGTATATCTTGGTTGAAATCCAACATGGATCTTGCAGAGGGTGCTGATCGCCCCATTCTATCTGTGGTAGCCCGCACGACATTAAAATCTCCATGTATAATCCACCCTGCATTAAGCTTAGAGTGGATGTATCTAAGATCTTCCTACAAATTGTTTCTTTTGGCTTCGTCATTCTCTGCATAAACTACAGTGATCTCAAAATTTTTCCCTTCACAGATAAGATTAAAATGAAGGCATTGTCTTGATTGGAAAAGAGGTGAAATTTTGTAGTCCGTGTTCTCCCAAATGACAACTATCCTAGATGAAACCAACATTGTGTATAACTACTAACCACTACTTTGCTTCAAGGCAAATTCATTGGCCCTCTCTTATCAACCAAGAGAGTTAATCTGTCAATGCACTCAATGTGTCACTGACTGTCAGCCACTACTTCATTTCAAGACAAAGTCACTGACCCTCTCTTATTTACCAACAGAGCTCCTCAAGTTGTTCTTGTTCTCTGGCACCCTCTACCATAGAAGGCACTAACAAGCAACAGGAGGGATCACACCTCAGTCAGTGGGATGATCTTAAGGGCCTCCCCCAGGGCTTCTATTTGTAGGCCTCTATGGCATGAGGATACAACTAAGAATCCTTGTCCAACTTTGAGTCCAACTCCATGTTGCACATAGTAAACCATCTTCTTTCCCTTTTAGATTTGACTCCTATTATGATTGGTAGCACAAGCCAACTCCTACTCAAGTCAAAATCCAATTAGGCATGGGCCGGATCCTTTTCCTATTCCCAACAATCTCCCTCTTTGTCCCATGAGGGAGACATTGTCTTCAACATTCATCTGGAGTATCTTGTGGACCTCATCACCACTTGTGATGGATCCACTCTCCATAGATATGTTAAAATCCTGTCATTTTCATCCATCTTCTTGAAGTACACCCCTAACTTCACTTTGTTCCCAAGAAACTTAGAATAAGTATCCTGGCAGTGCCGCTTCTCTCTCCATGTCCACACCTGGAACTTTGTAGGCTCCCCAAGACTGATAAGTCGAGCCATCCTGGATGAAAACCTTATTTCTAACCTTCTGTACCAAGGTTCAGAAATTCTCTGATGATGCTCCCCATGTCCATGTAGCTCCTCATTAGAAGGATGATCTTTGTTGCTATCATATCTCTTCATCCTATAGTCACACTTGGACTTTAGTGCTCTCTGTTCCTTGGGAAATGCCACAAGCTCATAGGTATCATTTTTCTACAAAGAAGACATCTCTTCCTGCATCACCTGATGCCACTGTGGTTTATCTCTATTAGTTTGTGCCTCATGATAAGTCTCTGGCTCCCCTTGATCAGTAAGGAGAATATACAGAGATGTCAGATATTTATATGAAAGATGACGAACTCTATCAGACCTCCTCAACTACTACTCTGAGGACTCTACCTGGTGATGATCTTGCTCCCTCTTCTCAGAATTCTCCAACTGTGAATTTGAATCACTCAATTGTGCATCTGGAACAGGAACACTTGATGTGCTCTCACTCTACTGCATAGGGTGATCTTGCTTCTCTTATTTATCATCTGAAGAATGCACATGTGAAGAAGCTGAATCATCCTCATACTCATCATCAGAAGAACTATCAACTAATCTTTCAACCTTTGCATCATCACTCTCAGGCTCTGTAACTATCTGACTCTCACACAAAGTCACATCTCTGTGTCTTCTCATGGTCCTTTTTATAGGATCCCATAACCTATAGCCAAACTGATGATCTCCATAGCAAAGAAAGATAAATGGCACTACTTTATCATCTAACTTTTACCTCTTTTCCTTTGGAACATTTTCATAAGCACCCAAATACTCACAGATGAGCATAGGAAGCATCCTTGCCTATCCATACCTTATCAGGTATATCACACCCCAAAGGAATTGATAGAAATCGATTAATCAGATAGCATTAAGTACTTACTGCCTCACCCCAGAATGTCTTTGGCAACTTTGCAGTCTTCAACATGCATCTAACTTTCTCCACTATGGTACAGTTTATTCTCTCAGATGTACCATTGTGTTGTGGTGTGCCGGGCTCTGTCTTTTCATGTCATATTCCATGTTTTGCACAATAATCCTAGAACTCCCTACAGGTGTACTCTCCTCCATTATCCGTGCATTATCCGTGCGTAGATACTTCCACTTTTTCTTTGTCTCCCGTTCCACCATGGCATAAAAATTCTAAAAACACTGAAAGAAATGATCCTTGGTCTTCAACAAATAGGCCCACACCATCCTAGATGCATCATCAATGAATGTGACAAAATACCTATTGCCACCCAGTGAAACCACCTTAAATGGACCACAGACATCCAAATGAACCAGCTGCACAAGCTGTGACTTCACCTAAGAAACACGTCGATGGCTTTCTATCTAACATGCATCACATGAACTGAGACCAGTATCCTTGTCAGGTTGAATCAATATCTACTTTGATAAAAGCTTCAAGCCTTTCTCATTCATGTGTCCTAGCCGTTTATGCCAAAGATCTGTCTGGTGATCCTCAACTGCATATATATGACCGCCTTTGAGCACGTTAAGATGGGTCTTGTAAAATGTGTGACACAATTTGCCTCATACAATAATCAAAGACCCCTTGGTGATCTTGCATTTCCCACCACCAAATTTCAGATGACAACCTTCTCTATCAAAAAATGAACCAGATATCAAATTCAACTGGAAATCTAGAACGTGACAAACATCCTTCAATGTGAGTGTGCAACTGACACTTGTTTGAACACAAATGTCTCTAACCCTGATAATTCTGGAGAAGCTGGAATTTCCCATTTTCATTCTCTTGAAATCCTCCCTCTTGTATGAAGTGAAGAATTATTTACTCAGTGAAGCATGATAAGAAGGTGCAGTATCACCCACCCACTCAGAATCATCATCCTCAACATGCAAACACTGCTCTTGGATTGTTAAGACCACATCATCCTCATTGTCCCTGTCATTTAAAATTTTCATTGTAGTATTCTTGACATCATCTTTCTTGTCTTTGGCTTCAGACCCATGTTTCTTTTACCAAACCTTTCTTTACCTTTTGAAATAACCTGACCTTCCTCGATGGAAGAACCCTCTTCTACTCTTTGACTTAGATCTACAACAAGACTTCTCACAATTCTAGGACTCACCATAGCTCTTATATCTGCCACAATCTCTTGCTCTATCAACACCTCTGCTCTTTGTGAAGTGCACCTCTGATCTGTTGTCGCCTGAGGCACGTCGTCGAGTCTCTTCATTCAGTGACTGCTCTTCACCTGGTCAAGTATCAACTTGCCTTCTAGTACAGAATTGCTTACTGTCACTACGAGCGTCTCCCAAATATTAGGTAATGATCCTAGAAGAAGTAGAGCATGGAGTTCATCATCAAGAACCATCTTCATGGACCCCCATTGATTTATTAGGCTTTGGAATTCATTCATATGCTCAACGATGCTTGTACCATCGTGGTACTTGAGGTTCACTAACTTTCTAATCAAGAAATCTTTATTTGTGGTAGTTTTCCACTCATATAACTTCTTGAGCTTCTCCCACAAATATTTGACATTGGTCTCTTCTGATACATGATGGATATGAAAATGTCGAACCACTTTCGAACTGTTCCAACAATCATGCTGTTTAATTTCTTCCAGTCCGCATCAAACATACTCTCTAGCTTTTGTCCCTTTATAAGATCATACAGATCTTTGTAATAGAGAATATCCTCCATCTTGGGTTTTCAAAATTTTCAATTTGTGTTTGTTAACTTTATTATTGTCACATCTTCATCCTTCCCCATATGGACCAATATCTGCAGTTTGTGCTCTGATACCACTTGTTGGGGATGTTGTACCGATACCGTCCCATATGTGACAAAACTTATTGCGGAAGCGTTACCTGCATAACGTACATCGATGCATGCGCTTCCTCAAGAATATGTTCTTTCAAATCACTATCTCCAGGTACACACAACCTGTCATGCTGATATAACAAACCATCATATGAAAACCTAAACTCTGGTCTCTTACCTATTGTCATGTCCTGCATGATCTATTGTAACTCACTATCACTCTACTGAAGTTCCTTGATCTGATCATAAAAAGTAGGCTTGACTTGCATCTATGCAATCAAACCACTCTTCTCTATCACTCCTAAGTCTAAGTTTAACTTCCACATCTCTACTAGCATGTCTCTCTTGAAGCATGCCATTGAGAATATATCTATTGTTGAACTTGACTTCCTGCTGAGGGCATCTGATACCACATTCTCCTTAGCATGATGATAGTCTATCGTCACATCATAATCCTTGATCGATTCTATTCATCTTTGCTGTCTAAGATTCAAATCCTTCTGGGTGACGATATATTTCAAGCTCTTATGATCCATAAACACTTGACATGCCTCACCATAAAGATAGTGATGCCATGTCTTAAGAGCATGAACTATAATAGCTAACTCCAGATCATGTGTCGGGTAATTCTCCTCATTCTTCTTAATTTGTCTAGATGCATAAGCTACTACTTTGCCTTTCTGCATCAACACACAGCCTAAGCCTCTCCTGGAGGCATCACAAAACACTGTATAACCTTTATCTGCCTCAGGAAGGATCAACACTAGTGCTATAGTTAACCTCTTCTTCAAGATCTAAAAACTCTTCTCACAGTTGTCTAACTAGACAAATGGTGTATTCTTTCTTGTTAAGCGTGTTAGAGGTGACGCTACAACACTGAAGTTCTGGATGAACCTTCTGTAGTAGCCTGCCAATCCTAAGAAGCTTCTAATCTCAGTAGGAGTCTTAGGCTGCTCCCACTGTAGACCATACTCAACTTTCTTAGGGTCAACACTTACTCCATCTCCTGAGATGACACGTCCAAGAAAAGACACCTCAGCTAACCAGAACTCACACTTACTAAACTTAGCATATAACTGGTGTTGTCTCAACAACTGTAATGCTATCCTCAGATGCTGCTCATACTGCTCATCATCTCTGGAATAGATCAAAATGTCATCTATGAAAACCACTATGAATGGATTCCAAGAACGGCTTGAAAATCTGGTTCATCATATCCATGGAAGCTGTTGGGGCATTAGTCAGTCCAAACAACATGACCAAAAAATCATAATGCCCATATCTTATTCTGAAAGTCGACTTAGGAATATTTGAAGCCTTTATCCTCAACTGATGATATCTAGATCTCAAGTCTATCTTAGAGAAGATCATTGCTCCACACAACTGATCAAACAAATCATCTATCCTTGACAACGGGTACTTATTCTTGATGGTGATCTTATTCAACTATTTGTAGTCTATACATAGCCTCATATTACCATCTTTCTTCTTCACAAACAAGACTAGAGCTCCCCATGGTGAAGAACTAGGTCGAATGAAACCCTTATCCAGTAATTCATGTTACTGAATCTTGAGTTCCTTCAACTCTGCAGGTGCCATTCTGTAGGCTAGTAGCGCTATAGGGTGACTACCTGGCAACACCTGGATCTCAAAGTCTATCTCTCTTTGAGGAGGTATACCTGGAAACTCATCTGGAAAAACATCTAAGAACTCGCAGGCCACATGCACATCCCATAGAATGACTATGCTCTTCTCAACATTAGTGCCTACTACATGTTCCAAGAACACCTCACAACCTTTCTGCAACATCTTATCAGCTACAATAGCTGATATGATACACGTAGGCAAAACTTTCTTGTCTCCAGTAAAGACACAAGAAAATCCACCCTGTTGAAAGATAACCTTCTTCTTCCAACGACGAGTTGAACTCAATACATCTCTAGGAAATCCATACCCAAGATAACTTGAAAAGAGTTAATATCTAGGGGTATAAGATTAACCATGATGGTGTAACAACCAAAGGTCAGCAAACATCCAGGATAAAACTCCGTCAACACCGTCGGTTCATCTAGAAGAACCCTCAACAACAACTCAACTGGTAACTCCTGGGTTACAAGATTAAGCTTATAAGCTAAAGAAGATTGTATAAACAAGTGAGTATCACCTGGATCTATCAAAATTGTAACTGAAATACTATTATAATCAATCGAGAAGAAATAATGCCTTCTTGTGGTGTCAAAGAGAAGAATCGTCTTGAAGCTCTTCCTCTCCCATGATGTCCTCGTTGTCCTACCCTAGCACTGGGTGCTACACCACCTCGGGAACCTGAAGCAACAGAGGAACCTACTCCTCCAACCAGAGCCTGTCTTGGAACATTCTGATATTGTGACTGAGAACCCTGTGATGCTGACTGCTGTAACTGGGGGCGATTCCTCATGATATGTCCCATCTGTCAACATTGATGACATCCTTGAAACCCTATTCCCCAACATTGTCCTGAGTGTGGTCTTCCACAGATATCACACATGGATGCATCACGTTTCTACAGTCCTGTTACTAACACTGAAGATCCTGAAGACCTAGTTGGAGGTGTCCATGTAGACTATGTACTCAATCTTCCGGAATCAGGTCTTCCTCCACTTGATGAAAAACTAGATCCTTGTCTAATAAAATAGCCAAGTCTTCATCCTATGTTTAAAAAGAAACCACCACCTCCTCTGTATCCACCACTGCTTTGTCCCCTTCTAATAAAGCACCATATCTTTTCTTATTCTCAGATTGCTTATCAGCATTAACTGACTCTTCTACACATCTCGCTGCTTCCACAAATTCCCCAAAGTTTTCTCTATCTCTTCGACCAATGGCTGAAACGGTGTTTCTAATCTCTAACATTAATCCTTCTTGAAATCTTATACACTTTTATACATTATCAGGAACAAGTTGCGGACAGAAATTTGCCAACTTTGTGAAATGTGCCTTGTATTCACCAATTGTCATACTTCCTTGTCTGATATTCTGTAGCTGTCTTATCTTCTCTCTCAAAAAGGTAGGTGGGTAGTACTTAAGATGGAATTCATCAACAAAATCCTTCCAGATCAGTACTGTGTCCCTCCTTTTATCTTCCACTCCACGCCACCAGAGCTCTGCATCACCTTTAAGCAAATAAACTACGTGATTGATTTGTCTTTCCTCTGACAGCTCCATTAGACGAAACACTTTCTCTAACTATCTCAGCCATTCATCTGCCACTGTAGGGTCCATAGTTCCATTGAACTCAGTACCTCCAAGCTTCTTAACTAGCTCATAGGATCTCATCAGGTCCTTGCTTCTCGAGGTAGAAGCTCGCCCCTCCATCTTATACCTTTCCCTGGTCTCAAGAAAAAATCTGTACATCCTTGATGCCTCATCCACATCATCTCCACCACCTGAACCCATGACCTGAGGGTCAGGTCCAATGTGGCTCTCAGCTTGGTCCTCATGACCACGTCCTCTTCCTGCCATCTGTAATAGTATAGCATAACACTTCCTGTTAGAAAATTGCAGTTAGAAGGAAGACACCTAAGTCCTAATCCTATTGGTCCCTTATTGTCCCCTGACCTTGACTTAGAGTAACTAAGTACTCAACCTATGTTCTGATACTAAAAGATTGTCACACCCCAATCCCACAATTACCACGAATCATGAGATTAGGGCATGAGTAAGAGGATTTCACATACTACAAATCTTAATCACTTAAAATTAACCTAAAGGTAAATCTTGTAATTTGGAAGAAGATGAAATCTTACTAAACTGTGGAAGTAACTACTAATTACATTACTAGATAGGTAAAATAGATTTACACCTCTTATTACATTTTTCATGCGGAATATAAAACACAACAGATAACTGAAATCTAAACTACATATTACATTTCATTCTCTCTCTATCACACCACATGCCCAAGGACCGAGGGAAAGGACTAAGAGACCTCTATCTAACTATGAACTACCTTTTAAGAACTTGGGTGATATGATCCTTCAGCTTCCTTGTGCTGACGCTGACATAAAAAATGTTTCAGTAGGTTGGTGAGCTACTGGATCAGTGAATAGAATTTCACCCAACCATCACAGATAAATCATTTATGTTTATTAATTGGAATAAAATTCAAGATAATACTATACTGAGTAGATCTAAACAATATAATTTAAACGACAGGAGATGTCAACATTTCATTAAGAAAACAACTGCTGCAAGGTTGTAGATATGATTAAAAAATAGAGAATACTAAAATTTCATTTAAAGGAAAACTGATGTAAAACTAACTCAAATCTTTCTTAACTCTTTAACTTATAAGAAACTTTGTGAACCTATATGAACATATTTTATTTTATGCCCTGATCATATGCAATGTACTCTACATATGAAGACTCGTAGCGAACTACGATCCCACCGTACAAGACTTAGCCGACACCCCTAGATAGTTTAGTCTGACTACTCTCCTGGTCTGCTACAGGAAAACTAGCTCTCTGGCCTCAGTACTCTAATGGTGCCGTGAACTGGACTCTTCCTCTAACCTAAGAACACAAGAGGAGAGTCTGAGATGCTCTGTGGGCCTCATCTTGGTACGCTCTGTGGGTACCTCTGGGTTACCATCGGGATTTCCGGTTCATGTTGGGTAACCTATCATCTCTTAGGAGACTTCCTCAAGGGCTTCATCTCCCCGCATGCTCTGTGGGTGCATTCTGACCCCGTATACTGGACGCACCACCAAGGTAGGTCGTTTCATCCCTAAGGTGCAGACCTCTTATAGGGATTCTACGGTCTCAGGGCCCTTAAATCTATTATTTTATTAATCTAGAAAAGCTCTTACTAAATTGCATCTCTCTCTTACTTATTCTTGTCTTTGGTATCTCTATGGTACCGAGTCTATTTATATGACTCTTATAAATACAACATGCTTATCATTTCTAACTTGGCAGTGCAATATACTCAAACACTGTAATTTATTGAGAAATCAACATATTGTAAATGCAGTCAGACAAAAATTCTTAAATAATTAGATTACATGTCCACTTGACATTTATACACTACATGTATGCAATTGAACCTCTTAATACACTAATAAGAGTTAATTACTTGATATATGAAAAATCATCAGTAACATCTGTAAATTATATGTAATTCCTCAAAAAGCGTGCACATCAACCCTAATCCTGGGTTGTGCATCACATAACATAATTAAGGGTTAATTACTAGTCATGGAAAGATTTAATATTAAATATTGGCAATTTCTAATAATATCCTTGAGAAACGTGCCAATTTGTGTTAAGACTGAACCATGCACATTAAATATGATAGGGAGCGTACAACTAGGTTTCCATTGACATTTTAATGTCATCGCCATTTCTTTGAAATCGTGCATCTATTAACTTAATAAAAATATACAGCCTGGATTTATACCCAAACTGTACCATTATTGGCTGTGTGCTATTATTTTCAACATTTAACTAAGCAATTTAGGTTTCGATCAATCGTGTAATTTCACTAATCTAAATCACACCCATCAATACACTAACTAGCATCATGCAAGCGTAACTAAGAAATTCATGCACATTTAGAAATTATGCGACGCCGGCATGGCCCGACACCTGGGTAAAAGTTGACGTCCACGAATAACACCGATTTCAACCAAAACGTCTGATTATCTGAGCTACACTTGCGTTGGGGAGTGAGATTCTACTCACATTGGTCTAAGATGACTGAAATCGTCTGGGAATGCATCTAGAGGCCAGTTTCCAGGCGTCAGGAGGTCTTCTTCTACCTTGGGACAGCCCTAATTTAAACGTAGCACACACACAACTTCTTGATTTGGGTGTCGCTCAATGTTGCTTCATTCTTGGACTTCAAAAACGAGCTAACGACGTCGTTCCTTGGTGCTGCCTCATGCCCAAGGTGCTCCTGGTCCGAACCTACTACAATCAAGCAGTTGCTTCCTCACATACAGGTGGAAAGGGGAAGCTGGTTGGGTCGCTGCTCGTAGCTATGGCTGCGGATTCAAGCTCTGGGCTCATGGCCAGACTCAAGGCGGCATTGTTTGGTGTTGCTGCTCGCCCAAACAGCCCCTGGCCGTTATTGCAGCAGCTATTGCTGCTTGTTAGATGGGGTGCCGCCCCTTGCTATGTGGGCGCAGGTGGAACATATGGACGAGAAAGGAAGGGTAAAGGGTAAAGGAAGAAGGAGCGCCACTGAAGAGGCCCCTCTCGAGCCCAAAACGGTCGTCGACGTTGCTGCTTGGTTGTCGTGCTGCTGCTGCTTACTTGGGCACTGCCCTAGTAGGTTATGGCTGTGGTAGGGGTGAGGTAGAGGAAGTGAAAGGGAAGAAGAAAGATGGATGGAGGTGGCGCCATCGAATCAAGCTAAGGGCTCAAGCCCTGTTCGTTTGGGTGAAGAAGAAGATTAGGGAGAAAGAAATAAAGGGAAAGGGGTTATTAAGCCAAATAAATGGAAAAATTGCAGCCAAGTCCAAGAAACTAGAAATCATTATATCTTTTGCCTCATAGGTCCAAATTGCATGATTTCTTTTGCAAAGTTTCAAGCGTGAAATCCTCTACAACCTCAAGGAAAGAAATCATGCTAATTAGACAATAACAGTAGATCAAAGAACTAATTGCATCAGTGAGTACTTAACTTAACTTAATCAACTTAATGATGGACTAAGTGTTGTGCTTACTAGTTGATCATGAAGTGGGTCATAACATCCTACTTGAATGTGTCTAAATTTAGAATGAGTTTACCTCCCATCTGTTTTTTAAAAAGACCAATTGAGTGTGAAGTAGCATTAGTGTTTATGACTAGTGGCAAAGCAATATGTCTGAGAATTTAAGGTATATTCTCAACCATGCAGAAATTAAATCTCACACATAAAAAAATATGATATAGTCACTTATAAAGATGATGGTTGGATCCTCAAATAAAAAGATCTTTTAAATGGATATTTGATATGAATTTCTCTATAAAACGAAAAAGGTCATATTTCATTTATCTTAAAATGTCTAAATATTGTTAATTTGGATGTGTTTGATATCTAAACACATTTTCCTACATGAAAATGAATCTAATATCATGGACACATTCCTTCAACCAAAAAATACAATTAAACTTTAAATATATTCATTTCCATGCTAACAAACTATGATTTCGAACTCATCCACATGAAAAGACTAATATGTAGAATTTGAACTTTAAACTCATCCACAGAAAATATTAAGGTGTCGAAAATTTGAATGCATTCTCATAAAGGTGTTTTTCCAAAATATTCTACAAAGATAAAATTAATAACTATTATTTTCATAATCATATACCATTTTTATTTTTCTCTATTTTTTGAAATATTAAAAGGGAAATCTATTAAGCTTCCAAAAGGAGAATCACATAGAAATGAAAGGCAAACTGACAACTAGTTGTTCTATCATCCTTTTCTAGATGCTAAATTTGTTATTACAAAACATCACATAGCAATAGGAGCTGTAACATAACTATACATACCGTTTAACTATAGGATCTATAATGGGCTCAAGAGGGGGGCGGTGCATTGATCTAAAATTATTAAAATAAAATTCAATAGACCTTCAAGATATTTTATAAGATAATATTGTAAGTATGAAAAGCAAGGGAGAGAGACTGAATAAGCACCAAAGAACACAAGTATTTATAGTGATTTCAACCTCTAAACTTTGAAACATACTTCACTATCTAGATAGGTCAACCTCTAATATTTTCAACCCCATGCCACTCTTATATTTCATTATTAGAATTATAACATAAGATCACCCTATTCCAGATTAAAGAATAACTAACTTTCCTTTTAGTCTAAAGGAGCCAATAATCTTACTTACAAAGGACTTATCTATCCATATCCAAAAGTATTTAATCTTACCAAATACTTACTCTTGCAACGTTTTTTCGGTCTTCACCAAGGGCTTACGTACTTTTACAGAGAGTATTTGGCCATCAGGAAGGACGTACCCACACTTGACTTGGATATTCAGTCTTTGACTTTACCTTCATCAAGTAGAAGCATTTAACCAAGTGCTTGATGCCCTTCTTCTTCTTCTGCTGCTTCTCCTCTCTTATCCAAGAGAGAGAATCTTCATCCTCATAGTAAAACGAGAGATTGAGAGGTAGATGAATGAGAACCTTACAAGATTTACATGAAGGAATAGCTCTCTTATAAATCTCCTACTCACTCTAATAGATGTAACAAGTGATTAAGCTCATGAGACTGGATTAGATTTTTTAGAAAAAATATCTCTCAACTATAGTAAGGGCTTTCTCTGTGTTTGACTAACCATGAGATGAAGTCTAAGGATTCTATTTATAGTTGAGGAAGCCTTTAAGACATTAAAATTATTTATGATTAATTCTATATATTTGAGAGGGAGTCCAACGGATCTATTTCGCTTTTCTACTTTATACTTTCTGTCTATAATTCCATCAGCCGAGATGCATGAGTCATAACTCAACCAATACACTAGAAGACAAGGTTTACAACCTAATCGCCCGAGTAACAATGACAGTATCATCTTTAGCGCCGATGGCGTTACTTGACTTGTGCAATCCAGCTCATCAGCTGAGATAAGGTCCATGACTATATCAGTTCGTCTGCAACGCGTTACAGTCCCTGTCGCACAACTGCCTGATTCAGGCGTTCTACGTCGACCCCGAAACGTTGCTGCCGGTAACTGCGGCCAACGGCGTAGCTCCTGCTTCGCGGGAACGCCAGCTTGGGTAGCGCCCCAGTATCATCGCCGCTGAACTGGGCCTCCTTGTTCTCATCTATCCTCCACACGACCTGGCTCTGGGTCCTCCGCACGGTAGCGAGGCCTCCCTCTGTTGCGTCGTTCCTGGTGGCCAGAACGCTGAGCGAAGCCGCACTGAGGAGCTCACGGTGGTCCTCCTCTGACATGGAACGGGATCGGAAGCTGTAGGAG
The DNA here is from genome assembly GCA_963693085.1 of Alisma plantago-aquatica. Taxonomy (NCBI): domain Eukaryota; kingdom Viridiplantae; phylum Streptophyta; class Magnoliopsida; order Alismatales; family Alismataceae; genus Alisma; species Alisma plantago-aquatica. The sequence goes on along the minus strand of OY856414.1, from coordinate 895,646,675 downwards.
AGGTGATCAGTAGCAGCGTACCCCCCTGCTTGGATGGAGAATCCACCCACCATGTTGACAGCACGAGAACCGGCGCACCGCGCCATCCCCCGCTCGTATGAGTCGCAGGCGCGTCGAAGGGCGCGGAATGGGGCCTTGAGAAGCAGGCGTACCCACACGAGCGCTCGCCGATTTCTTCTGTCAGCAGAAGCTCCTCTGGAGGTCGTGGGTATCGTGTTCAGGGTCTCGGCGGGCGTGGAGGTGGGCTCCTTGGCCATGGAAGCGGTGCTCGCTGCTCAACGACAGGCAACAGGTTGTCGCCCGAGAACGACCAGAAGATGCGCGCAGTTGCTAGGACGAAAACAGCTACTAATGAAGACAACTATTGGTCGGCTAATAAGAAGAGTAGTGCAATACTGGAACACCAATGATTTTATATGCATATATATGCGAAAGGACAGGATAAAGACGAAGAGGAGTCGGCGCGAATAAGTGATACTGGTAATGGTATTGACAGTGCAAGGAAACCAAAGACCAGCCAGCGGGATAATGAAAGAATCGGATTGACCATCTTTACCCTTAATTTGGAGGCGTACCGATCTCAAATCCATCTATCTATACTATATAGGAAAGTGCGTGGAGGGGCTCCATGCAATATTTGCAGACATTTTCTGAAATTACAATGTCATCCTTACAAGTTATAATATGTAATTTATAAGCGATTCAAAGGTCGGTCATGTACTCTATTGTTCCCTTCGCTTGTTACCCGTCTCTACTCGACTGTTTCTGTTGCTTTTTACCCGACTGCCTGTAGGGTTTACAGGAGAAACGGGAACATGGCGGTTCCATAGGGCGATTGGAGCATACCTTGTGGCTGGTACCATCATCGTCAGTTAAATTATTTTCCTCTCTTGATTTTCTTTATCCTCCACATTCATCCTTTGTTTTTCTTCATCCTCGAGTACGCCGCCGGCCTGGCGGCTGTCAATTCGGCCCCGTCATTCCCAAAGTCGGCCTCTTTGTCCTCGTCGATCCTCCACACGACGGCGCTACGGCTCCTCTGAACCCCGTCGGGGCCGACGGCGGCCGGGAGGACACGCGTGGCCAGCATGCTTTGTGACGTGACTCTGATGAGCTCGCTATGGTCGTCCTCGGAAGAGCGAGACCTGGTGCTGTAGGAGCGTGGGATGGGCGGGTAGGCTGCCCCTATGGAGAACCCACCGGCCATGGCGACGCTCATTCTTTGCTTTATCGCGGTACACCAGTATCATTTCCGAGCGTTGGCGTGTAATCTTAACAAGATATAATTACATAGGCGGTGACCTCGCTGGATTGTACCAGTAGACGATAAATTATCTGTGAGTATGGATTTGCTTTGAACTTTTGTTCTGTAACCAGACCTCGACTTGACTTCGGTGCATACATAGCTAATTTTAATTCATAAGGACTTCAAAGTTCCGACTATTCATTAGGTACTTCGTAGTATATAAATTCTCAAGAACCAAGACGCCGTCTCTGAATCTGCCGACCTCTTTCCTTATTTGGTGCGGCTCCTTTGGATCGTGCAGGTTTGTTCACATCTGATCGTTGCTCATATTTTTTCTGTGGTAAGCTTCTGCATATCCACATACTCTTTTTCCAGGAACATCTTCCTTGGTTCTTTTAATTTCTGTTTTTCTCAATTCCTACTCCAGGGAACAAAATCTCTATATTGTGCTCCAGCCACGTTCTGCTGACTATAACCTAGGAGAAAAGGTTTTTCGAGTGCCGCTGCCGGAAGAACAGGCAGATTCAGACCTACGTTGTGTTCAGTACATGGTGAATGAGAATGAGGGTGTTCCGGGGAACAAAATCTTTACAATGTGCTCCAGCTATTGGCATTATTCTTCGTTTCCAAATATGATTCTTATACCATCAGGTTTAAGTCCGTAATTTTTTCTATTTTTTAATTTTTTCCCCGACCTTGATTACAACGTTCTTTCTGCCGATCAATTTTTTTGTTTCTCCCTTCTTCAAGTTATGCTAGATGCAACCTGCAACCATCCATTAGTCAATATTATTTTTGAAACATGGGAACTAAATATATCATCTCATAGACCCATCCGTGGGTACCAGTAGACGATAAATTAGCTGTTGATATGGATTTACTTCGAACTTTTACTCTGTAACCAGACCTCAACCTCACTTCTGTGCATACATTGCTAAAAAAAATTTCGTCTTGCTAGTCACAACTGTCTCGCAAGTTTCTTTATTCATCTCGGATGTCAGATTATTGTTGTTTTGTCTCCAGAAATTGAGGCTTGGATAATAATGATTATATACAGAAAAAACACAAATATGTGTACAACATATAAAATTCAAGACTCGCCAATAGAAATTTTTATTAACATCATGCTGAATCTATAAACTAGACGATACCTATGTCCATTCATTCTTTACTTTTATGAAAAATAATCTAGGTCCTTCAAGACCGCACTTAATGCCATTTAAGTTATCTATATTGTAAATCTGATTGTTGTAAATCTAATTCTATTTTGTACATGGTATCAGATGAACTGCACTACTCCGCACTTTCTGTATATAATTACAACATTAGCCGCAATGAAAGAAGATAATACAAGGAACTTGTCAGGAAGAATCTAATGAGGCAAAGCAATGTCAACACCTCCAGGAACACTCCTACTAATCAACTATAAAATATATGTTTCCCAATTTTGGCTTGTAAAAAACTTCACTGTCTGTATATATCTGTTTCACACTTATAGTAAAAGTTAGCACATAATATAGTTCTTTGATCCTAAGTGTTCACTATTTTACGGCCCATTTGAAAGTATTCCAATGAACTTCATGTTTGCACGAGGTATTATGAGAACTATAGAGCGGAATTCAACTAAAAAAGAGAAAAGACAGAACGTTGTATTAAAAGTCGTCGGGGAGAAGCCAACGAAATGACGTTCCCCTGTTTCTGTTTTCTACTTGATAATCCTCATTTCTATTTCACTATATACATGCCATGGCCTTTGGCCCCCACAGGTAAAATTTTAGAAATATTTTAATTATATTCCATGACCTTTAGCCATGTTTTAATTACTTCCAAGCCCGTGCAACGCACGGGTTTATGCCTAGTACTACATGATACCCCGTTCAGGATTTGTGGTGCAATTTATTCAATAACTTTACCAAATTATAAACAAGTCCTCTTATTTATAGATAGGCCGTTCAGGGTTACTGGTGCAATGTTTTTTAAAATTTTACCAAATTACAATAACTCCTCTATGGGTATTGACAACACACAAGTAGGGTTGTCAATGGAGTTATGGAAAGGGTACGGTCCTATCTTTACACTTCCCCACCAAGTGTGACGGGTAAGGGTATGGGTAGTTCTCCACTCTACCATTATCCTTACCCTCTACTTACCCTTAGCTTTATCCTCTTACCCAAGAGTAAAGGGGAGGGTAAGGGTGAAGCCTGAAATTTATATGTCTTCCTCAATTTTGTTCTAATATTGATAATAATGGTCTAGCGATACATTTATATATTTCAATGAAATATCATGATGTTCTAGAATAACTTTTAAATATCCAAAATGATTCTAAGTAATCTTATACAATATTATATAAATGATTTGTGTTGTATTGAATGCATATACAAATGGTAGTACCCTAACTTTAGTGTGTGAACAAGTAAACTATTCCTATAAGATAAATATTGCTACATTAAAATGATATTAAATGACAATATGCCACAAAGAGTTTTTGTTAGAAACATGCATATCTTATACCCTCTAAAATGTTGTTACATCTAAAAAATAAAGTACAAATAAGTACATAACACCACCTCACATACGATATGAAATGGTAGAATAAATATGAAATCTTATTATTATATACACGTTTGTCTTATACTACACACGTATTTAATGGAACATAGAGTGTTTTTATTCACATGTCTTGCACCTCCAAGATGGTGTTGCATACACAACCATGTTGACTACATAACAATTAGATAACAATATCATGTATTGTATAAAATGATGACTACAAAATATGAAGTATTCCATAGACTCAAACAACACAATGACTATACATTCAATATATTATACATATATATTGGTAGGTAACGGGTTAGATGGTATGGGTAATGACTTACCCTTAGCCTTACAAACTAATATAGAGGGTTAGAGGGTAGTGAGTAGGTGGGAAAGGGTAATGCCTCTGGCCTCCTAGATCCTCCAGTCGATCAGTTTGACATCTGAGCTGGTCAGTTCATCTGGTGCAGTACGCCTTCTCACAATGATACATAAAACTATCCTATTCCATATTATATTATAAAAGGGAAAATGTTGAGTTATATTCAAGGAGAATATAGGAAGAGAAGCATTAATTTACATTTGTAAATGAGGGGAGATGCTTGATATTCAAACTAAATAATAACATGAAATAAATCAAACAACCAGGCACACAATCCACAAGGATGTAATGATGCTTACATCCACCATCAAAATACTTTCAGCGTGGCGTATATTGATTGCATGTATATCATATCATGTATATATATTTATATTTGAGGGATCATATGCAATATTTAATTGAATATACACACTAATCATTTTAATATTCACATCTCATGTAATAAATAAATCTATCACATCGATTTAAATCTAGATACACCACAAATTGATGTGACCTTGATAACACTGTTGAGAAATTTGGACAATAGATAAGATAGCGGAAATAAATAAATTTTAATGCCCAATTCTCTAACTAGTAGATTGCGTCAACAACAATGTATCTAGGGAAGAGGGTAGCAAGAGATATAGATGGTCCTGGAGAAAGTCCAATAACGATTCTTACTACTACATACTTCTTTCTCAAGTCACACTTGGACGGTTGTCAGCATCGACCTCCTGGTTGATCACCACGGATGGCGGTTGACTGTGCCCTCTTGGAGGGTGAAAAATGCCTCTTCGCCTCTACGTGGTCTACCCAGACCACCAGAAACTCTAATTGTGTTATGGAGTCAATAGGAAGGAGTTTTTCCTTCTAGTCAGCGTGCTAGTGTCAACTCACTCTCCTAATCATCTCTCCCTTACTATGCCCCCCTTTCACGGGTAGGACTTTCTCAGACTCTCTTGGTTACCAAAAAAGAGAGGATAATAATTCTTAGAGCTTATCATTGTCTCTGGGAAACCCCAATACCCCTCTATTTATAGGAAGGCCATGATCAGGGTTTCTACTTGATCTAGGACTCGAAGAGACATAATTTTATGAATTTTCTAAAAGCTACAAATAGTCAACCGGTCATTTCACTATTGAATCGACCGAATCACAAGTGAACTGGTGAGTTCAAATCTTAAACCAGTCAGTTCATATGCTTTCCTATTTTGAATCAAATTGGCATTCAAAATTCGGTTAATGCAAAAGATGATATTATCATCAATCCTTGATCCAATCAAATTGATCATTGAACTGGGAGGTTCAACTCTTGAACTGATCATCTCAGACCTTGAACCAATTAGTTCACCAAGTGAACCAGTTAGTTCATGTCCTGGTTCAAGTTTTTTCCAGTCAATGTTGTTTCCAGTAGACCTAACACTTGAATCATTTGATTCAACGCTTGAATCGATCAGTTCATAGTCTAGTCATTTAGTTCCAACCATTTTTTTAAAATTTAATACCTAAACACTTTAGTAATCAAATTAAACATCATTCATGAATAAACTCCTATTCTAGGTGTATCCTATGTGTGTGACCCTATAGATCCCAAGATACGTTGGCAGTGAATGTCCATAACCAACTTATGACATCACAAGCAGTTTGTGGTATCTAGAAACACATCATTGCTACCCAAGTAATCTGGAAAATTGGAGAACAACTTCAACCTATAATATGTGATCACTGTTACCATGATCATATAGTTCCTTTGTATCTGATATCCGAATTGAGCTCGAGGCTTGTAATCGTCATCCTCTCAATGTTCAATCCATATTCCTTGAACTAGAGTAGACTGTCTAAGATGCATGTGAGTTCACATATCATAAATTGAATCACATGAGTATGGCCAAACATTTCTCAGTCTCTCTTATAGAGTGACCAATATATCGATATCTAGTGGCAGGGACAAATCCCATCTTCATCACTCACACTCAATCCCCATGTGTCACAATGCACTCAAGCATCACCTGTATGAAAACCCTTATTGAAGGTTACATTGGATGGTGTCAAAATACATCAAACAACATGTGATGAGTATAGTGACTTAAGGTCAAAGAACCACAATCACCACTATCACTGTGAGAGATGATTCTAACTACCATTCCATGGTCTCCATTCATTACTCTCCTGGTGGGTTTGTTCGATACACAATTCTTTAACATGTACATGTGTTCTTGACTTGATATAACATATCATGACTAATGAGACTTTGTCATCAGTCAACACAAACTCTAGTCTTATGTATTATTGTTGTCTATTTTGCTTCCAAGTAATAGCTGACTAGGGATGAAATATCCTCAATTTTTGTAAAAATGAATTATATAAATATCATCCATGGATTGATAAGTAAATTCCCCAATTCAATCATTTATGGAATAATAATATCCTTGTGATACATGTAAAAGAAAAAAAAGGATTTCATTTGTACGAATCCATTAACAATGTTGGAATGAAAAAGACTTATGAGTTTCCTAAAAGTGATGATAATTTATTTAAAGGATATATAAAATAAAGAGTAATCTAAAATTCAGTCTTAAAGTGGCTCCTAAATGGGAGTAATTGTCCAATGTGTACCAGTAAGTTCTTTTCCCTAATGGCTTATTGTTGCCAAATCCATGTCCTAATTAGAATATGGTAATACCTTCTTGTGGCTTTTGGATTTGTAGGAATTAAAGTCAAGAATTATGAATAATGGAATATATTCTTTCCTTTAATCGTGTCTTGCTTTCAATAATATTAATGGGTGTCAAATTTAAAATAAAAGAGATGTTTTTGGAAAGGATATGTTCATAGAAGGTTTTAATGTCAAGGAGGGGATAAGAGAAATGAGAAGAGGAAAAGTATAAGAGAATTCTTATATATATATATATACATACATACATGAGGTTTTCATTCACTCTCCCTATCACTCCCTCCTTAGACCATCTTTTCCCTTTCGCCTTCCTCTTCTTACTTGTATGCAAACCAGGGTTGCACTCCTGTTGTTCCCTCATCACCATCCTCCCCATAACCATCACCTACCCCCTGTCTTCCTCCTCCTATGCATGAAGAGGGTTCCAAGGTTTAACATAAAGCCTTGAGGGCGCCTGATCTGGTTAGAGGGGGAAGTAACAGTTGGGCTTCCTCACATCACCGTCCTCACGCCATGTGGTCACCACTCCAGCCAGGGGTCTTCAATACTCTGTGGTGGGTAAGCCGTCATAAGGGTAGGGGCTCAGGGTGATGTCATGGGTAGTGTCTCACCAATAGAATGGACATAGGTCCTTATTGTGGAGGAGGACGAAGCCGCTAGGGCATGACAAGGGAGATGAGCATGACAAAGAGTATAGAGAGGGACTCTCCTTGGTGGAGGATGGAGAATGAGGTGGGGCGATGCCACAAAGGTGGTAGGAGACAGAAGAGCCAATGAGGTAGAGGTTAGATAAGGTGGGAGGGAGGAAGACACCAAGGTGCCTTCGGAAGCATCGTATGCAGTTTTGCCTTCTGCGGATGCATGGACGGATGGAGCCACGTTCACACAAGGTGAAAGAAAAGAAGGGGTCAAATGAACCTATTGCCTTTGCTTGCATGTTCAAGACACATGAGCGCATACATATTTTCATGCATAAAACTGGGCTATGCCAGTTATATCAAAAAAGTAACCCTTATGCAAATGCGTCAACATATTATTGGTATAGATAGCATTATCTTGAAAACAATGTAGAAAATGATTGGTAACTTAGAATTAGACAAGTTATATATAAAACATGATCACAAAAATGAGAGAAAGGAAATAAATTATAATGGAGACCTAATTCCAATCCCAATTCTAAAAGTAGTGCAATATGTGAGTTACCAGTGATCAATGCATCTAAACCCTAGTTTTGAGTATTAACATGTTTAAAACATTAAAATCCTCTCTTTCATGCTATTATCTGATGATGTGAAAAATGATGGTGATTTGACATGATCATTATGATAACAATGATGAGTAGTTAGGATTTCTGATGTGAACAATCATGAATCTGATGAATCAGGGATTAAAGATCATGATTTTCTATGTTTATAATGCACATAATATGATATACGTGTTCCTAACATTATAATAAGGTGGATTTGATAATTATGATCATGCTAATATGAATTAGGGTTCTTAAGTCATTAAAATGATAATCATGGAAAATGGAGTACCAAAGTCTAACCCTAATGATAACTCAATGCCAAAGAATCCTAAACCCTAGAATAGGACTTGATTAGGGTTTAATCTAATTAGTATGATTAATGTGATGTTGACACTTTATGATTTACATACACGCAGATTAATATTTTGAATGCTTGGATCAGTTAATTGGATTGATTGAATATACATGAAGTATAATTCCATAATATTCATGGTCCTACATTGAGGTGTGTGGCTACACTTATGACTGCCCACATTAGTTTTCTGGTGTTTTCTGAGGATTTCTTGAGGATTGATCAACTAAATTGTTGGATTTTTTTTACATTCTATTCAATTATAATGTTACTATGAGTATCACATAAAGAAGATTATGTGAATAAAATGATAGTTCTTATTTTCAAGTATTTTATGGAATATATGTTGTTAGTTTACTCGCACACTTTTGCATGCACCCCATGTACACAATATATTTCAACATGCTAATCAATGCTTTTATTTCACGGTGTTTTAGGTACATGCTAGATAAGATGATATCAAGATATGATGGACCAATGAAATTACATGAATACATTAGAGTTAACTTTTAATGAGGATTAGCTAGATACTTCTTCTCATATGTACAATTGTGATGATGGAAAGTTATGTAAGTTCTAGAGGAACATCTAATAAACAATATATTTGAAGTAATGGAAATTACATGAGGCATCAATCTATATTGAAAACCTTTTGGTTGGGCCGAATACATAAACAACAATTGCAACTGCACATATTTCTCTGTTTACTTGAGAAAACCTTCCTCATTGCAACTGCACATAATTTGTGAGCGTCAGTCCACCAACATCACCCAGTGGTGCCATCCTACATAGGCTGGCGCTGCAGCGGCACAGGTGAAGAGGAAAAAGAGCGAGGTACAAACAATTGCTTGTTGGCATGTCTAGGGTATATGGGGGTTAGAGGCGTGGAAGACCTACATTATCCATGTAATGGTTTGCAGTCCAGTTAGTCAATAAACATCTTCTTTTGTTTTAAATAATCTGCCAAGTTGATTATGAGAAAAATCAGAGGCAACAATTTTTTTGTTAGGATTGGCTACTTTGTTCTAATGATGCACTTTTTTCCTATGTACACAATATTTATACTTCTGTTGTTTGGTTGTTTCTAGGGTGTACATGAAGACTCTACGACGAGTTTCTATTGGTCGGACAAGTTTCAGTAAGTGTGAAGCCGAGTATCTCTTTTGCCAGACAATTTTTGTGCGACTCATAGTGAGAAAGGCTCTTTAATTTGCCTGGCATTCTTTGATCAAAAATCTACCAGTTCCTTGTCATCATGTGAAGCCGAGTAGCTGCTTAACCCAATGTCTGTGAAATCTCAAATAGAATACAAGCTCATTCTCTCCTGGACGACACTAAACATTCTGCATCAACAATAACTCAGCTTAAATATCCGTTATCGACTGCGTTATTGACGTCTTTAGAGAATGACAATGGAATTCAACTACTTGGTGCATCCGTTGGATTCATTACAATAGTACATTTGTTAGCTTGTACATGTTCGTTTAACATTACGCCTTGAAGAATAAGTATGTCACAAATGAAAAAATGCAAAAGACAATGTTTTACCTTTTCTATTATGACAATGTATAATGTACAAAGAGAAATGTACATATAATTTTGTACTTGTCAACTTATTCATTTCAATAAAAAATTATGTACTATATAATATTTTTAACCTTGACAAGTAATTGTTGCAATTGACATTGTGTTGTCTTGAAGTATGTATGCACGCCAGCCTGTGCATGGACGTATGCTCTCACCACATTATGATTTCTTTTTTCAGCTTGCGTGCTATCTAGCATGCCCACGAAGTGTGTGAGGGGAGCACATGTGTGTCAGCTGCCTGGTTGAGCACGCTCACGGGTGTACCCCAGTTTATACATGTGCCCACACAGGCATTTGCACCCACAAACGTCTAGGTATCTGCCTATGTGTGCTACCATTTGTGCTTTTTCCAAAAGTGTTAAACGTGTTGTTTACAGTCAATTTCTGGCATAGAAGTTGTGTTGGAAATGAGAATTCCCGGTATAGAAGTTGTGTTGGAAATGAGAATTCCCGGCATAGAAGTTGTGCTGGAAATGAGAATTCATGGCATCAATATAATTCCGGTTTTTATATCATTCTCCGGCATATTAAAGATGCCGGAAAACTTTTCCCGGCACGCTTTTCTACGGCATATTTCCGGCATTGTGAAAAGTGACGGTGAAGAACAATGCCATCATATTTTTTATTTTTCCCGGCATTTTTCTATGCCGGAAAATGTGATATTTGTTCTAGTGATTATTTATTATTGATTATTATTTGTCTAAAATCTAAATCCTTGAGGAAATATAGGTAATGAGTCTTATCTTTTTGGCCTTCCTTAAATTAAGGGTTTTTGAAAAGTGAAGTCGTTACATTTGGTACTAAAGCACCAATTTTTTCAAATAATATTTAATAGTTTATAATTTCAAGTAATTTGTTGAAATATGAGGGAATTATTAGGGTATTTTCTAAAGACAATGGTGTAGAGAAGGGACCACGACCTGAGGGCTAGAAAAATTTTCCTCCGCACTGCTAGTAGGCTTACGAGGTCTCCCAGGTCTGTCCATCCTTCCTGGCCAAGATGAACGATTTTTCCTGAAAGAAAATACCTTTAGGTTTTCTTCTCATCTTGATTCATCCACTTCTCATCCTCTTGTTTGGTAAACTGAAAAAAGGAACTTCCCTCCTCGTCTCAAGTTAGGTTTTTGAGAAGAAGAAGGATTAAGGAATCCTCTACCAATTAATGCACATGTAATGTGGAAATAATAATGTGCATGTAAAGTGAAAATAATAATGTACGTGTAATGTGGAAACAATAATGTACATGTAATGTGGAAATAATAATGTACATGTAATGTTTAATAATAATATACATGCAATGTGTACATAATGATAAAGAAAAGAAAAATATTTTATGGGTTGCAAGGGTAAATCCTTGATGGAGTTAGGGTTGGTTAGGAAACCCTAGTGGGTCAAGGGACATAAAAACCCTAAGGTGTATGATGTAGATAGTGTGGTCCCTAACCTAAACCCCAAACTCTAATCTTGGAAAATGGGAGTGGCATGGGTGATAGAGAAACCCTACCCACATGAATCCAATTAGGCTAAGTGTGAAAAGGAATAAGAAAATTTAAATGAGTTAGGTGACTTAGTCTCCCATTCAGGTGTGCACATTGAACAAGGCATTAATGTGAAAAGTTAAAAAAAAGCAACTTATGAATAACTCATTTTATGGATATAACTTGCTCAAAACCTAAATGAAATATCTCCGATGAGTTCAAGAGCATGGAGTGAAATGAAAGTGAGTGTAATGAATGGTGATCAAGCCGGGATAGGAAGATCACCAATAAGCCAAGATGAGATAGGAAGGTCGATATAAGAGAAAGTCATTACCAGACTGGGGATCAAGACAGGATAGGAAGATCACCAACATGCCGAGTTGGGAAAGGAAGGCTAATTCAAGAGGAAGTCATTGTAATTACCAGTGATCAAGATGGGACATGAAGGTCAAGATAGACCAAGCCAGGAAAGGAAGTCCAATATGAAAGGAAGTCATTGAAATTACTAGTGACCAAGTCGGGAAAGAACGGTCATGAATAGGTCAAGTCAGGAAAGGCGTACCACTATGAAAAACCAAGCCTGAGTGATTGATGGTTATGAACGTCCCCTGTAAGGATTAAAATCTTTAGAGATGGTTCCCCATAAAGAGGCTCCCCTAAAGAGAGGGATCCTATGAGATGAAAAGGATACGGGAGTGAGAATTTTTAACTAAAAATGTACATTAAAAAATATGAAAACCTTTAGGGTTGGTTTTGCAACCCAGGGTAGGTCAAACCAAGAGTGGGAAAAATGACCTATGGGAGAGGAAAAAACCTAGACTATGGTGTCAACTTGTGGATAAGAGAGCCTAACCTCCTCCCATGATCCAAGAAGGCACCCTAGGTTAGGACCTTCCCTAGAAGGGTGAGTTGATAAATCAGTTTAAATATTGAGGTAATCTTAATTGTCACCTAATAGGTGGATAATTAAGGATATAAAATATGAAAGAACATATATTGAGTATGATTCTTTGAACCCAATAATGACATCTCTGATGAACATGAGGGAAGTCACTATGGAAGTGGCTAACAATATGAGATCGAGCTTGGAAGAGAAAGTCACCATGAGCCCAATGTGGGGACATAAAGTGAATAATGGGCATCATAAGAGATGGAGGAAATCTGGTTTAAATAATTACATATGAAAGTAATGTGCATAAAATGGTTAAAGTTCTAACATATCAACGAAACCCTTGGGAAGGATAGAGTCTGAAGTCAATCCTAAGATCAAGTAGGGTGTATTAAAGGTACATAGGAGTGATGGGATTAGTAGTTGATTGTTCCCAGAATGCACAAGACCATATGGTGGGGGGGGAACAACTATGTTTGTCTGAGGCCCATGTCTCAGGAGATTTGCCACCTTCATGAGTTCATGATGCCAACAGGTGAATGTGAGAGGCACTCCCTAGATGCATAAGGATGAGATCACTCCAAAAAGTACTTGTACCCCTAGAGACATCAAGGAAGTGGCTAAGGATCCTAATACATGAGGTGTAAATATGAAAGATACAAGAAGTCATGTAATAATGAAAGGAGTTGTATACAAACTTAAGAGTGAGAAAAACACATGACTTCATGAAATATACAACTGATGTGGAATTAAAAGTATGAATGGTATAAAGTCATGTGGAGGATGATTCAACCTAAACTATGAAATTTTAGGATAATGTGCATGTACACCATCTCTGCTCTTGGAATGGGATGAACTTTTTTTTGGACTGTAGTCAAATGATTATTTCATCTTAATATGAGGAGAGAGATTGGGTAGACACATGTTATGCTTAAAATTGACATATGGAATTCATACCTTTACTTGAACTTAATGACATGAATTTGGGTTTGAGGTGTTACATCACCCTTATGTGATGATAAATAAACAATAGGGTGGAAACCTAGGTGAAAAGGTAATCACTAAGTGAAATTGAAATCATAAATGGAAATGTAATCACCAAAAGACGGTATCATGAAATTACTAAAGATGTAGTAATACCTTGAATTGAAATCATAAATGGAAATGTAATCACCAAAAGGGGTTTAGCTACAATGCATAAGAAATGAAAGTAAATGTTGAAAAGGGAAGATAGGTATCAACTACTTGAAGTGGAAGGTCGATATACATCAGCAGACTCCCAAGGCGTCGCTAACCCGATACCGGGCGGGACCTCTACCCGATATCCCCATGTCGGGCAGTCAACTTGTCGGGTGACATGCCGTGACGACCAGACGTGTCGACCAGGGCTCTCCACCCGACACGGTCATGTCGGGCGACACACCCTAATGATTGTTCTGTATCGGGTTCGATATCGTGTTGGGTTAGAGATGACTTAGGTTCTCAAGTTCCTTGTATCGGGTGTAGGGGGTGAGCCATCTCGGGATAAAGCCCATCTAGGAACCTGACACACAGGGTGGCCTTCTTGGTCATATCGGGCTGCTGTGGCTATTTGTATGGGTTCTAAGTGAACCACTCCTGCCCCTCTCGGGTTGGGGGTGTGCTCACCTAGTGTCGCCCGACACGACCTGTGACTCGACACACTAGCTTCAGATGCTTTCCAAAGTAAGCTTTCGTGAGGTTCCAACCCATCCCATCGAAGTCTTGTAGTTGCTATTTATAGGAAGCAACTGGTAGAGGTTGCGGTTCTTGTGGGGCCACATGTCATTCATCGACTCCGTTTATGTGGCCTCCGGGATGATCGACACATGTGTGTCTCCTGGCACAACAGGCCATCACGTGCCAGGTTACGAGCGTATCAGGTGATCTTGGCAGGCAGCCGCTTCTGATGAGTGACTTGTATCGTGTGACACACCCATGTCGGGCTAACCAGTCGTGGTAGGCAAATATCTCTGTTGGGTAGGTAGCGTACCGCCCGTCGAGGGCCTCCTCGCGTAACATGACCGTGTTAGGTTGCTTCCATATCGGGTAGCGATCGCGATGGGTAATTGTGTGTGTCGGGTGACCAGTAGAAGGGTCAATGCAGGTGCACATTGTACATGGGCCGGGACGGGCCTTTTGCGGACTTTAGGTGGAAAAATAGGGAAAATATGTACAAAAGATGGGAACAGAGTCAGGGGCGTAGTGCATATTATTTTTGTGCAATAACAAGACAAAATTGAGAGGAAAACAGTTTAGAGGGCAGTTTTGACAAAGAAATGAAGGCTATAAATGGCCATAAAATGGGTGTTATCAACTCCCCCAAACTTAGCATTTTGATTGTCCTCAATCAATCGTACTTATCTTAACACTTTATTTACATTACCCTTCATACCAGGCATAGTCCTCAGACAAGGGGTTTACTTGAGTTCTGAGATGTATTAAGGAAAATTACATCTGTCCACGAGCAACGAGCTTTATTTTTCCCTACCTTATTTTAAGCAAAAATTCTCTTTTCAGCTTTGACGAGACTTAAGTGCATGATTTTGAAGTTAGCTTTCACACTAAATAGCTTGGGAGTAAGGAGTTGGGTTTTTGGGTAGGCTTAAGGCTTTTTGGGTTTTTTTTCTTGTTTTCCATTGGTCCATCCAGGTACGGGTCTGTTAACGGGCAAGTGGTCCCTGTAGTCCAAACCAGTTAGCATTAGAGCAGTGATTTCAGATCCTACGTACCACTGCCCCAGATCTACCATGCCTAAAGAGGGGTACTTTTGGAGACACAAGTGTGTTTTTCATCATTTTTTTTCAACACAACTTTCATGTGTTTATTCACTCTCATAAGGCTTTTCTCTCTTTTTGGGATTTTGGGAAAGGATGAGTTTGTTGTTAAGGCAGCTTTTTCCTTCGCATGCACATCTCTTAGCTGTTATAAGATTATTTTTCAAAATTGGTATAGAAAGGTTGTAGCCTTTGTCGTTTGAGATTGCGTTTTCGAAAAGGAAATAACAGAAAAATGCACCACCTTAGACACATAGAGCATAGTCTGGAAGAAGTTGTATCTGATATTTACTATAGAGTATCTTTGTACAATTGTAGAGAGGCAAGCAGTTGTGTATTCACTATTTTGTATTAAGCATGTGTATATGTATGTACGCAGGGTATGTTTAAGGAAAAGAAGAAAGGCAAAAGGGGAGAATCTTTAGTACCTCCCTCACTGATATATAGTAACCCCCCAAACTTACCCCACACTCTATCCCAGAGTTGTGAGATAGATAAGGTAGGGTAGTGATAAGTTAGTGAAGGATTAGTTGGTGAGTGCGCCTCCATCAGATATAAGCTCCCACACATATTCTCCGTGTTTGCTGTGGTAGTCAATGTGGTGGAGCTTGTTAGGCATTTGTTGTAGCGTCACCGAGCTAGCGATCCATTCCAGTACGTAGATGTCACAATCATTTGATTGTGGAATTTGTTGTGGACTGCTGTGGCAGAATTGAAGCTCGTTCCATTTACTCTCTGTTGTCTCCAGAAACGGTTGGATCAACGTTGTCACCTCGATGTAATATTTTCTTACTAAGCGTTCGAGGGGTGTCAACGCGATTGATGTACAATACATCGGATGCTCTTTGTTGCTGTCAGAGCTGTTGTAGAAGATTGCTGCTCGTTGGTGAGTGTACACTGTCAGGAGCATCCAGTGATTGTAGTGCATCACTGAAAAGAAGATGATATGCGGCATGCTGCTTTGTATATCTGCTAGAAACTTTTGCTTCACTCCTGATTCATCAACTAGGAAGATATCGTTGAACACCATCAGATGGGTGATGTAAATGTGATCAAACTTCTTCTGTAGAACCTGGATGTAGGCTGATGCTACTGATAGTGCTAAACATCCTCCTACATTTACTAAGTCCCGAAGGTCATCAAATGGGACTATGACATTTTCTGCCTCATATATGACGTCTGCGGGTGTAGAATTAGCTAGCTTCATCATAATTTCCTTGATCTGTTCCTGGGTCAGTGTATAACATGCAAAACGGTCGAAGTTGTTGATCATTTCTTCTGACACATAAGGTGAAGCGAGGTCTTCATTTGAGAATACTTCTCATAGAATGTCCATCTGCTTGCCTGTCCCATATACATATGTGGCCATCTCAGGCTCTTCTCCTGGAAGGTTGTTGGTCGAGGAAGATTCATCTTCTTGATCACTCTCCAGCAACTTCTCTGGGATGCCTACATCTTGGAAATAGTGTTTCTCCTTGATCACCAGTAGCGGTTAGGTGCTCCTTAGCTGATAGAAGTTCTGGCCTTGGAGTTGCCTTATGTATCCAAAGATGTGGAGCATCTCCATGGCACGAAGGACTATTAAGATGCTATTTCCGCTTCCCACTTCTTCTTAAACAGGGAAGTTTCTGATAGTGAAGAAGTTCCCAACGCCGCTGTGACGCTGGACTCCTCGTTTGATTGCACGGATAAAATGTAGTGGGAGAAGCCTGAGGTTCTTGTCTTCAGGACACATGAACATGTGTCCTGAGCGTGGGACCTCCTCGTTGCAACAACTGAGGAGCTGGACATCATGTCTTCAGAAATCTACCATGCATAGGAACCAGTTTCCTCGGTGCTTATAGGGGGGCAACACGATGTTTGCGTTGTGTTCTTCAATGTGTTGGAGCATGTTGGTCACCTGGATAGCGTCGAACACCCCTCTCATCAGTCTTCTTGCCAAGGCTGGGGTGGTGGTGTAGATTGGCTGCCAACCTATCCTGGTGCCTAAGTTCTCTATTATTGCACCCACCAGGACCCGAAAGAAGATCTTCTCGACGACGGCTAGAGAGCAGATCATGCTCCTCAGCGCTCCCCGTCTTACAGTGAAATAACCGTCGCTCCAGACGACGTCCTCTTCATCTTCCTATGACCTTAGGACCTTGTTCAGTAGCTTCTGGTCTCTGATCGTCAGGTACCCGATGGCTCTTCGGTCGAAGTTCACCATCTCAAAGGAGGGGATCTCCGACGGTGCAAAAAATGTGCCTGCCATTGAGCTCCTTCCTCTAGGGGGTGTTTGTCATTGGCATGGTAGATGTCCTCCCCTTCTCCCTCTAATTCATTAGCAGAGTCCTCATCTGTGCCGATTGATATATCTACATCTTCAGCGTCATCTAAGGAGGGTGAGGGAGATTCCACATCGACGTCGTGGGCGCTCTCCTGTCCTGTTGGAGCCCCATCGGCGGTCTTGTTCATCATTTCTCCCTTGGGTGTTGTGGAGGGCCCGCTGGAGGAGGGAGAAGACAAAGTTCCTGAAGAGGATGCTGATGAAGATGGCTGAGAGCCAAAGTCGGGAGGCGATGGAGACCTCCTTGGTTGTCTCGAGCGGGGGCTGTCATCCCTCTGGTTCAGCCTCTCCTCAATGGTGTCGAGTCGTTGGAGCTCCAGCTACATAGTGTTGTTCAATGCCTCTAGTTGGCCAGGAAGGCCAACTAAAGTTAGCAGTTGTCACTCCTGCTCATTCAGCCTCCTCTAAAAAGCACTGAACTTGTGGGTTAGGGAAGCAAAAGTAACAGAGTGGTTTCTCATTACCTCTCGCAAGTGGTCAAACTCTTGACCGAGGACTTGCCCTAGTGATGGGGGGTTGCATCTATCATGACTCTTGTCCTCGAGATGTCCGTCACAGTGAAAGTTCAGCCCGAAGAGTGTGCGTCTTCAAGCGGGTCTAAATTCATCTGAATTGTCTATGAGGGAATTGCTTCAGGGCAGGGCATTGGTGCTTTTGTGGCTGCCTCCGCCTCATCTGCTTGTAGTAGTGGAGAAGGCATGGGGAAAGCAGTTGTTGTTCTACCATCTGATTATCAGCGATCTCCTCCGTAGCAACCACATGTGACATTGGTGGTGGCGTCGGTGTGGGCTGTGCAACCCTGAGCTCTGCCTCGAGGAGCTTAACAAATGCATCATTAATTGCGTCCAGCTGTACCACAACTTTCGCCATTGAAGGCGTAGTAGAAGCTTCAGGAGCTGCGACTGTATCTTCCACAACAACTTCCCTCGGGGCTTTTGTCATTGTGTCAGCCCCGATTGTGTCGACGACCTCCACGATTGTCATTACTTCTTATACATCCACGACGATCGTCTTTGTGGTGGCCGCATATGGGATAGGAGCAGTGACGATAGATTTATCAACAACTGTCGCTGGTTGCGTGGGGTCGGTGGGTGGCTCGGCCCTTGCGGTTGCTGCAACTTGTTGGAAGGTTATGCTAGTAGTGCAAGCAGCCTCAACCATCTGATTGGGTAGGGCTTCGACCTCTGCCGGCATGAACACGAGCTTCTCTGCATTGTAGTTGGTGCAGAGCGGGAGGGGAAATAGAGTAGAAGTTTTTGTGAATCTGTAGAAGTAGCGGCGGTCCTCCTTCTTGATTATGTTGGATCCTTGCAGGAACTTCAGATCAATCCTATCGTTGCCTTGAGTTCTCTACAGGCTTCCTGGCTCCATTGGGTATCCCAACCCTGTCACGATCAGATTGACGATGTCTCCCATGTATTACTCCTTGGTGGCATCTTTTATTGGGTGGAGTCGGCTCAATAGGAAGCGACCCACGTTGATCACCTTGCCCTCTATCACATACCATATGAGATGGAGTTCTTCGGTGTTGAGGATGCTCGTTTGATATTTGCTGAATAGGAGGCATGCCACTATCTTGTGGATGATCCTCCAGAAATAAGAGTGGATAGCTGCCACCTTGCTCCCTGGCTTGTATGATGATTCACCAGTCATCTTCTTCCAGAGGTCGACCGGGTTGAAACTGTCGCCTTCGCCAATCCTAGCATCGTTGTTAAACATCTCCTTCTCATCTTCGATGGAGGAGAAGATTTTGTTGAATAGCTTCTTAGAAATGTCGTGCTCAATGATGTATAGCCGACCCACAACCTATTTGCTTTGCCAAATCTTTTGACTTCGTCCGGCTCGCTCTGCACCCGGCGGAGTGAGGACATGAACTCTTTGGTGAGTTCAGTGTACGACCCGGAGAAGTTGAAGCATATGTTTTTCAGCCCGACGGCTCCTAAGACGTTGTTGAGCCTACTGAAGATGCTGAGATGGTGGAAGGAAGGCTGGTGGTAGAACTGGGTTGGCCAGTAGATCTTGGCTGCCAGCTCGATGTATCATTGCTGATGCTCTGTATCCCAGGGCACGAACCGGCCTGGGCTGTGGGCCAGGGGTTCCTCCACTGTTGCTGGGGCTGCCACAACTTCTCTCCTGGGCCGCTTCTTTTCCTCATATGGCCCTACTGCATCGGGGTTTGGGCACTTCTGCCCAACTGTGGTGGCTCTAGCTGTAGCCTCGGGGTTGATTCTCCTACCATCCTCAATGACCTGGACCACCGTCTACTTGGTGCAAGCCATGTCTATAATGTTTAAACAAAAAGTGGGATAGACAATAAGATTTTGATTGAATCATTTCACCTGATAGCAATCGGCAAATTGAGAAAATTATGTCGGTCGATATCAGATGAATGGGGTTTTGAAAAATGGATACTCAGTCAAAAACTAATGGAATCGTGACACAAGAAAGTCGATATCGGGTGGGGTTAAATGCGTCGTACTTCCCGATACGATATGGCCAATATTTCTGGCCTCTATCACGAAGTGTTAACAAACGATGCTTGCCCGATATAGTTGCCCGATATGGATGCCCGATACGATTGTTGTAGGATACTCGTGTCGCCTGGTGAAGATTTGGAAGTCGATATGATTCAAATTAGTTACATATCGCGTGGCAGACCCTGACACATATCGCCTAATCCGAAACTGACTACCCGACACAGTCATGTCACCCGATACAATCAAAAGCTAAGGGAAACCTGACACTGGTGCTGCGCGATATGGTGTATCACCCGATGTAAGTTCGACCGCATGATACAAGTTGTCTCCCGATATGGTGTGTCGTGCAATACAGATTCGACTGCGTGATATACGTTAGTCGATACTATGCGCGACACGAGTGATAAAACTGTGTGATAGGCGTATCATGTTATACCTGTATCGGGTGGAAGGCTGGTGCGCGACACGGGTATCATGAGGGAATTGGCCGACATAAGAGCTGGAGTAAATGTGAGATCGCACGATACCAGAGTAGGTGAAAAGTTAAAGCAGGTGCCTGACATGGTTGAACCTCAGTTACTATATATAGCTCTGTCGAGCGGGGGTCAAATGGGTAAAAGAGGGGGTACGTTTCACGCGAGGTGGCAAATAATTCCCGAGACGCATAAAAATTAGTCTAATCCCATCACGTCAAGGGTCGATTTGACCTCTTAAGCAAGCCTCGCGCCTCCCGTGTCACGTGACGCGTGAGTTCGGCATGTCGCACGACACAGGTGTCTTGCTGCAAGACACAGGCGGCACCATGTCACGTGCTGCGGTGTTCGTTGCCCAATATGTGTATTGGGTGATACATGGCCCGATACGGAGCAATGCACGAGCACTCACTACTTACCTGATATGATCAAAAGAGAGAATAGCGTGTGTCGTGCAAGGTAGAAAGGCAGAGAACATGCTCGATACAGACTCCAGAAGAGCAAAACTTAGAGCAAAGACAAAAGAGAATTGATGGTGTCGCCCGATATCGTTAGTTTGGGCAGATGGCTAATGTGGCCAGACAAAAGGGATGTCAGGTCAAAAACAAAAGGGCAATCAACTATACATGCCTAACACACTCAAAATAAAGCAAACCGAGGGTATAAAAACTAAAGAAAAGCGTTGATGGGTAAAACATCATCGGCCAAAAGGGAAGACTTCCATCCTCAGACGGTATTACTCATCAAAGACTTACAAAACTAAGTCGGTGGCCCATAAAACAAGAGGGTCTGTGCATGTGGCACATGCACTGACTCGATCCTTATTACAATG
Organism: Alisma plantago-aquatica; assembly: GCA_963693085.1. Taxonomy (NCBI): domain Eukaryota; kingdom Viridiplantae; phylum Streptophyta; class Magnoliopsida; order Alismatales; family Alismataceae; genus Alisma; species Alisma plantago-aquatica. The sequence continues at coordinate 895,625,392 of OY856414.1, read as the reverse complement.
ATAATGTTTGTAATGTTTTTCTGCAGAAAGGGAAATAACATCCTATGCTAGGAAAAAATAAAAATTTGGGCTGCCTCCCAAAGAGCGTTGTAGTTTCCATCGTCAACTCAACAACTTCAAACTCTTTTTATTTCAATCCTTCGGCTATTGCTTCAACGTCCTGCAATGTTATTTCCGACCTTCTCACGAATGCTTCATCTTCATAGAATTCTTTCAACCTGTGGCCATTGACCTTGAAGATCCTTGTCTTTTCTCCTTGAATCTCCATCATTCCTGATGGATAAATCTTTACCACAGAGAAGGGGCCTGACCATCTTGTTCTGAGCATCCTAGGGAAAAGTTGAATGCTAGAATTGAAGAGGAGAACCTTGTCACCTTCCCAAATATCCTTGTTTCTTAGGTGGGCATCATGCCACACCTTAGTCCTTTACTTGTAAATCTTTGTGTTTTCATAAGCATGCAATCTTAGACCCTCGAGCTCTTGTAGCTACAGATACCTCTTTTGTCCTGCCTTTTCCAGGTTAATATTTAGAATCTTAATCACCCATAGGGCTTTGTGCTCAAGCTCCAAGGGTAAATGAAAGGACTTTCCATAGATTAACCTGTAAGGTGTCGTGCCTATGGGTGTCTTGTATGTAGTTCTATAGGCCCAGAGAGCATCATCGAGTTTCATGGACCAGTCTTTTCGTGTGCGGTTGACAGTCTTTTCCAAGATTTGCTTAATCTGTCTATTTGATACCTCCACCTGCCCAGAGGTCTGGGGGTGGTTGGGTGTAGCAACCTTGTGTTTGACCTGGTACTTCTTCAGTAGCGACTCAAACTACTTTTCACCAAAGTGTGATCCGCCATCGCTTATTATAGTGTGGGGTACTCCAAAGCGTGGAAAAATAGTCTTCTCAAATAGCTTAATCACAGACTTAGAGTCGCAAGTTTGGGTAGCAACAACCTCTACCCATTTTGACACGTAGTCCATAGCCACTAGAATGTATTGATAACCCTTTGACGAGGGGAAGGGACCCATGTAGTCTATTCCCCAGACGTCAAAGATCTCAACTTCTACCCAGTCTAACAGAAGCATTTCATTCCTTTTCCCAATATTTCCAGTTGATTGGCACTTTTTGCAAACCTTCACATAAGCGGCAACATCCTTGAATAGTGAAAGCCAGTAAAATCCAGATTAAAGCACTTTTGCGGCAGTTCTGTCCCCACTAAGATGCCCTCCATAGGGTGAAGAGTGGCATTCTCTTAAGATTAGTGAGACCTCCTCTTCCAGTATACACCTTCTGTACAGACTGTCAGAGCATTTCTTGAATAGCTAAGGTTCGTCCCAATAGTAGTTCCTGACATTAGACAAGAGCTTCTTTTTCTGGTTGTACTTGATGTCCGGCGGTAGCTGGCCACATGCCAGGTAATTACAAATGTCCATGAACCATGGTAGGGTTGGCTCTCCAGACTGAGCCATTGACAAAGCTTCATCAGCATAGTTGTCGTTAACAAGCAACTAGTTTTCTTTATCACAGACTATTCTCGAGAGACGGTCTGCGACTACATTTTCTTTACCTTTCTTATCAATTATCTCATAGTTAAACCCTTGCAGGAGCAGGGCTCAACTCAGCAGTCTGGGCTTTGTGTCCTTCTTTTGCATTAGGTAGCATATGGCTCCATGGTCAATATAGACCTTTACTTTTTCCCCTATAAGATATGATCTAAACATGTCAAATGTGAAAACAATCGCCAACATCTCTTTCTCTGTGGTGGTGTAGTTTACTTGCGCCTCATCTAGGGTCTGACTAGCATAGAAAATGACATGATGTTTCTTATCCTTCGTCTGCCCTAGGACAGCCCCCACAGCGTAGTCGCTAGCATCGCACATTAATTCAAAGGGGAGCTCCCAATCCGGAGCTTGGAGAATAGGAGAGGTTACTAGGGCCTCTTTCAGAGTCTGGAAATCTCTCAAACAATCATCAGTAAAATCAAATTCTGTGTGCTTTATCAGCAGGTACGAGACAGGTCTTGATATCTTTGAGAAATCCTTGATGAATCTTCTATTATAACCCGCGTGACCAAGAAAACTTCATACTACTGTCACAGACTTTGGCGAGTACAGCCTAGAAATGGCCTCGACTTTGCTTACATCAACTTCAATACCTTTGTTGGAGACTTTATGGCCAAGGACTATGCCTTTTTGTACCATAAAATGACATTTTCCCTAGTTAAGAACTAAGTTCTTTTCCTTAAAGCACTATAGGACTCACAATAGGTTTTTCAAGAAGGCATCAAAATCCTTTCCATAAATAGAAAAATCATCCCTAAAGGCCTCTACAATGTCTTCCAGAAAGTCTGAGACCATTGAGATCATGCAACGTTGGAACGTCACAGGAGCATTGCATAGTTTGAATAAAATCCTTCGAAAAGCATATGTACAATATAAGTAGGTGAAGGTAGTCTTCTCCTGGTCGTCATGCAAAATAAGAACTTGATAAAATCTGGAATAACCATCCAAAAAGCAGAAATACTCATGATGTGCAAGTCTTTCTAACACTTGGTCGATAAAGGGGAGAGGGTAGTGATCTTTCTTAGTGGCTTGATTTAGCTTTCGGTAGTCTATACACATCATCCATCCAGTAATAGTCTAGATGGATACCTCGTCAGCTTTATCCACCTTTACGACTATCATTAATCCCTTCTTGGGCACCACGGGAATCATGCTCACCCAATTGCTGTCGCTAATCGGGTATATAATGTCTGCATCTCTGAGCTTGATGACTTATTTCTTTACAACTTCTTTCAACATCTGGTTCAACTTCCTTAGGAGTTGAACAAGGGGCCTTGTAGATTCTTCAAGATTTATTCGGTGCATACACAGAGCAGGGTTTAGTCCCTTAGTATCATCCATTGAATACCATATAGCTTGTATGTGGAGCCTCAACTCTTTAAGGAGTTTTTCCAGTTGTTCTTCTGTTAGATTGGCATTGACTATGATAAGATTTCTTTCTTCAGCATCTAGGAACTCATACTTCAGACCCTCTGGTAGATGTTTTAGCTCCAGATTAGGTTTTGGTACTTTCTCTTCTGCCATGGTCAATTCTAAAGAAGCATACTTTACTGATTTGACAACTTCTTCTTCATCATTCAGATCTCCTTCATCTTGCTTCAGGTAGTCGAGTATCTCATCTACCTCGGTGTCATTGACCTCAGAGTCCTCTTCGTTCAATGCCCTCATAAGAGGGTCTACCACTACTGCGTCCTCTTCCACTTCCTCGCAGTATTGGTTATAGTTGTCCATGAAGTAAGCAGATTGAAGCAGTGATGGTCCTTTCATTGAGTCCCTCACCTTGAAATCTATGTGATCGTTCCCGACCCTCAGAGTTATCATGCCTTCAGCGACGTTAATAAGTTCCCTTCCTGTCATCAACAAAGGACAACCGAAGATGATGGGGCACTTAGGGTCCTCAACAATGTCGATGATAACAATGTCACAAGAGATGAAGAATCTCCCTACTCTGATGAGGATATCTTCCACCACTCCTATCGGCCTTTTGAAGGTGTGGTCTGCCAACTCTATACTCATATTAGTCCTGACCATATCAGTCAGTCCTAATCGTTGTGTGAGGCTTAAAGTCATGAGACTGATACTAGCCCCCAAGTCGGCGAGACCTTTCCTTTCAATGTTATCTCCTACCGTGAAAGATATGGTGAAGTCCCCAGGGTCCTTTTTCTTGGTTGGTAATTCAAGCTGTTGACATGCAGGCTAAGTGTACAGTTTTTATCCTTCCTCCTCATCTTTTCTTCATGACTAAATCCTTGAAGAATTTGGCATAGGTCAACATTTCTTCCAAGGCGTCTAGAAAAGGTACCTCAAAGTGGAGCTTTTTCACTGATTCCATGAACTTTTCATATCTCTTCTTGAGGTGAGCCTTTACAAGCTTGTATGGAAAAGGTAATCTTGGGAAGTACTGACTTCTCCTAGTGAAAAATTCCTCTTCAGGTACTGACTCCCTAACTGGTGGGCGTTGGCTTTCTCCTCTAGCTGGATTTTTTGCAACCTTCTCAGGCTCGGGTTCTTCAGTTCTTGTCTCCTTAGGGCGCTCTATTGTCCGTCTCGATCTAAGGGTTTCCATCTTGGTAGAATCCATGCTAGAAGGAATCTTCCCCGAAGGGTTCTTTACGAGCTCAGCCAATTGAGCAATTTGCTGGTCTATCTGACATTGGTGGATTTGCATGTCTGCCATTTGGACTTGAATAGTATTCAAAATGCCTGAGTTGGATAATGTACTGTGTCCAGTCTATTGATGAAGTCAAAAAGTTGCCCCACTAAGTTTGGCTGGCTATTACTCTTGGTATGACTTTGTCCTTGATCTTGCCCTTGCCCTTGGCTTGTGTTAGCAGCTTGATGGGGTTGATACATCTCCTAACCTTGATAATTGGTTTTCTTTGTCTGGAATGTGTTGGTATTGGTGTACTGTCCCTGCCCGCTTCTCTTCTCAAAGCCAGGTGGTGGCTTGGGTGGGTTGTTCAACTGATGTGAGTTCTCTACAACATTCTTATTGCCATAACTGAAGCCTGGATGGTCTAGACTCTTGAAGTTGACGTAGGATACATTTGTAGCTTCATCCTCCTCCGAATCACTTTCAATTGACCCTTTAGGTCAATTATACACGCAGTTATCTACTCCATGGCCTCCTTCACCACAGGTGACACATTTCATTACCTTCTCTATCTGCTTCTTGCCTTTTTCACTTGGCTCCTTTAGTTGTCTGACATTCATAGCTATCTTATGTATCTGAGATGTGATCGCCTCCAGAGCCTTTGACTCAATTGATGGCCCTTCATTGGTGGCTTTCTTCGCATAACCTCTTTCAGTCCTATCATACTCAGACCCAGCTTGAAGTTCAGCCATGTTCTCAATGATCTTTTTAGATATACTAGGCTTCTTCCCAAGAAAGTCGCTTCCTGTAGCTGCATTTAGCGATATTCTCTCTTCAAGAGTTAGGCCATTGTATAACGTTGTTATCAGAAAACCCTTCTTGTAATTGTGGTGAGGACAATCCCTCTGATACTCCTGGTATCTCTCCCATTCCTCATGTAGATTCTCTGCTAGTTTCTACGTGAAAGATGTGATCTTCTACCTGCTCCTGACAGTCTTTTTAGTAGGGTAGAACTTGTTCATGAAAGCCTCTGCTAAAGCATTCCATCCATTCAGGGACTGATGTGACAGTCCAAGGTACCATGACAGTGCCTTGTCCTCCAAAGAGAAATTGTAACCCTTGCAGTAGATCACTTCTTACTGTACCCCCCTCATTTTGATGGTGTCACATATATTTTGAAAGCATCGAGATGATGATAAGGGTTGTCATTCTTAGAACTCCCTTGAAAGCTCTTATTCTGGATCATAGAAATCATAGCGGGCTTCAGCTTGAAGTTTGTAGCATCGAGCCTTGGGATTACCACATGGCATTGGGAGTTGTTGGCTTTTGAGGCTGCCAACTCCCGAAGAGTCTTTTCTTCCTCTTCGGAATCTCCACTGCCATTGTCCCTGTGATTTCTCTCTTGATTGTGGTGGTTCCTTCTATGCCTGCAGCGATGACGATGCCCCTCGTGGTGGTGATCATCCTTAGGTTGTTCTTGTTCTTGTTCTTCATAAAGATGATCGTCATTTAACGGTCATTTCTATCTTCATCACTTCTTGGAGGAGGTCGGTGTGGTCCAATTCTCGCATTCCGCTCGTCTGCGAAAAGGGGTGGTTCCATGCGAGGCGGCATGATGAATGAAGTTAAATTGAACAAAATTCTTCTCCTAGGTACCTGAATATAACGTGCGATCAAGTTAGAAAACTAGGCTTGATGAAGCGAACTATTCTGTACAGATTCGGGTTAGAAGGCTTAAAGTAGCAATGTTGTCAAGCTTATTGCTAAGCTTGAGGCACAAGAGTATAGTAAGTGGACTCGAGTCCTTTAACAGTACCATTTTGCCTCATCCCCGACAACGGCGCCAAAAAGTTGATCGGCCTAAATCACACGTCTAAAAAGAGTAGATTAAAGTAGTCAGACTTTTAAAGAAATAACCCGACTCTCAAGCCTCCGCAATGATAACGGGGTCCGATGTAGCGATCGGGGTCGAACATAGGGACAAGGTTGGTAGTGCTAAGAATGCGGAATCAACACTCTATACTCTGGTATAAAAGAGGATTAAAAGGCGTTCCCCAAGGAACGACAACTTGAAAACAAGAACAATAAAGAGAAGGAAATAAAAGAAAACAAACTATAACGAGAATATGGGAAAACTCGGATTGGGGTTCACATAACCAAAATGTTCTCTTAACAAGCATACTAACTCTCTCTGATACATGCTCATATCAAAATTACAAGCAACCATAAAAATTCCTATTCCACTCTCTCTAGATATTAGGAAAGAACTAGACTTAAAAGAAGTCTCTCTCCTGAGATGACAACTCAAAAGTCTCACAGCAAAACATATGGTTTAAAGCATTAGCAATCCAACACTCTCGTGCATTCATGCTACTCCATGTCATGGGATAAAAGTGATATTACTCTCTCGAGATATCAACAATCAAACATCACAAGATGATAGCTAAACATACAAGCGAAGCATTTAAAGCAAGTGCATGGGGATAATTTTTATATGAGTATGTTTATTAAGACAAGAAAGGATAGATATGCCGCAACAAGGAAACATGGTAAAGAAAAATAAACCAAAAGACTATCTCCAACTGCAGTTACAAGAAAGATGATGGTTTTAGGGTTTTAGAAGTTTTTAGGAGTTTTGCGCAATAGCTTCTGAGGAGTTAAAACTATTATTAAGGCAAGGCACGAAGGAAGAAAACTTAGGAATAACAAGCGGCAATGAAAAACATCCAACACCCTCTTCTCTCAAGGAGGGTACCTCCAAATAAATGACACACCCTCTCTCAAAGGTAATGAACATAGGTTGGAGTGGGAAGGCAAACCGAAGCAACCCCGACCCTGGGTACTCTTGTACTTCCGGATCGGACCAAGCTCTAGAGTTACAACATCCTTCTCTCGAAGGAGTTGAAACGGGAAACACGATTCGATAGCTAGTCAAAACATGATCCAAACATACAAGCTAGATCTCAGATGCTATATAAGAAATCATCCAGCAAAAGGGAACCAAACACAGAACGACAGGTATTAAATTCCACAGATTCTATAAGCATAGATATTGTGTAAAAAGGGGTTCAGTTACAATGCATAATAAATGAAAGTAAATGCTGAAAAGGGAAGATATGTATCGGCTACTTGATGTGAAAGGTCGATATACAGTAGCAGACCCCCAAGGCATCACTAACTTTGTACCAAGCGGGAGCTCTGTCCGATATCCCCATGTCGGGCAGCCGCCCTGTCAGGCGACATGCTGGGACGACCAAGCATACTGACCAGGGCTCCCCACCTGATACAGTTGTGTCGGGCAGCCACCCTGTCGGGCGACACACCCTAATGATTGGTCCGTATCAGGTTCAGTATCGTGTCGGGTTAGAGATGACTTAGGTTCTCGGGTTCCTTATATCGGGTGTAGGGGCGAGCCGTCTTGGGTTGAAGCCCATCTAGGAACCTGACACACTGGGTGGCCTTCTTGGTCGTGTCGGGCTACTATGGCTACCGAGACGGGTTCTAAGTGAATCAATCCCACCCCTCTCAAGTTAGGGTTGTGCTCACCTAGTGTCTCCTGACACACCCTGGGACTTGACACACTAGCTTCAGATGCTTTCCAAAGTAAGCTTTTGTGAGATTCTGACCCGATAGAGAGATTTGCCCGCCACGAATGGTTAACCCGACATGGTCATGTCGTGAGAGGAGGCCCTTGACGGGCGGTACGCTACCTACCCGACAGAGAGATTTGCCCACCATGACTGGTTAGCCCGACATGGGTGTGTCACATGGTACGAGTCACTCATCGGAAGTGGCTACCCGCCAAGGTCACCCGATACGCTCGTAACTCAGCACGCGACGGCCTGCTGTGCCAGGCGACACGCATGTGTCGATCATCTTGGAGGCCACATAAACAGAGTCAATGAAGGACACGTAGCCCCACAATAACCACAACCTCTACCAGTTATTGCCTATAAATAGAAGCTACAGGACTTTGATGGGGCAGCGATCGCGACGGGTAAGTGTGTGTGTTGGGTGACCAGTAGAAGGGTCGATGCAGGTGCACATTGTAGATGGGCCGGGACGGGCCTTTTTGTGGACTTTAGGTGGATAAACATGGAAAATATGTACAAAAGATGGGAACATAGTTAGGGGCGTAGTGCAGATTATTTTTGTACAATAACAAGACAAAATTGAGAGGAAAAATAGTTTAGAGCGTAGTTTTGACAATAAAATGAAGGCTATAAATGGCCATAAAATTTGTGTTATCACCATCCTCCTCATCATCATTGTCTTCCCCCTACATGTTCATCCTCCTATGCATGAAGGGACTTACAAGGTTGAACCTAGAGCCTTGAGGGTGCTTGATCCGGTTAGAGGGGGAAGTAAGAGATGGGCTTCACCACACCACCATTTTCCTACCATGTGATCACTACTCCAGCCAGGGGTCTTTAATACTCCTTTGTGGGTAAGCTATTAGGAGGATAGGGGCTCAATGTGATGTGCCAGTTCGTGTTTGGCTAGGACAATGGACTTGGGTCCTTGCCAAGGAGGAGGCCGAAGCCGCTAACAAGGGAGATGAGCACGTGGAAGAGGAGAAAGCATGCCTCTAGTTGGTGGCGGATGAAGGACAAGGTGGGGGTGATGCTGCAAAGGTGGTAGGATACAAAGTATCCAATGAGGTAGAGGTGAGAGGTGGTGGGAGGGAGGATGTCACCGCGGTTCCTCTGGAAGCACCGTGCACATAGTCACGCTCTGCGGACACACATAGGGCTAGAGATGCGTTCGCTCAAGAAGAACAAAAGGTAAGGGTCAAATAACCCTATTTCCCCTACTTACATGTTCAAGAAACAATGGTTCAGACATATTTTCATGCATAAACCTGAGTTGATCAAGTTATATTAAAAAGATAATCCTTAGGCTGACATGTCAACATATTATTAACTTAGGTAGCATTATCTTGCAAATAATGTAGAAAATGATTGGTAACTCGTAATTAAATAAGTTATAGATGAAACTTGATCATAAAAACGAGAGTAATGCAAATAAAATATAATTGATACCTATTTCTAATCTCAATTCTAAAATTTGTGCAGTATGTGAGTAAGTGGTGATTAATGCATCCAAACCCTAGTTTTGAGTATTAAAATGTTGAAAACATTATAAAACTCTCCTTTATACTATTATATGATGATGTGAAATATAATGGTAATTTGACATGATCATGATAATAAAAATCATGAGTAGTCAGGGTTTCGGATGTGAACAATCATGCATCTAATGAATCAAGATTAAACACCGTGATTTGCTATGTTGGTAATGCACATAATCTGATAAATATGTTCATGACGCTATAACAGGCTAGATTTGATAATGATGATCCTACCTAATATGGATTAGGGTTCAATAATGGGAAATGGATAACCAAAGTATAACCCTAATGATAACTTAATACCAAGAAAACCTAACCCCTAGATTAGGAATCGAGTAGGGTTTAATCTAATTAATGTGATTAATGTGATGATGACACTTTAGGATTTACATGCATCCATGTTAAATATGTTGATTGCATGGATCTGTTGATTAGATAATTGAATATACTTTAAGTATAATTGTATAATTTGCATGGTCCTACATTGAGGTACATGGTTACGCTTATGAGAACCCACATTAGTTTGCATGTCTTTTCTAAGGATTTCTTGAGGATTTGATCAACTAAAGTGTTGGATGTTTATTTACATTATATTCAATTATAATGCCACTATGAGTATCACATAAAGAAATATTATGTGAAGAAAATGGCAATTCTTATTTTCATGTATTTGATGGAATATATGTTGTTAGTTTACTTGCACACTTTTGCGTACACCCCACATACACAATATATTTCAATATGCTAGTTTGTTCTTTTATTTCATGACATTTTATGTACATGCTAGATAAATTTGAAGAGATTAGAGTTAATTTGTAAGGAGTATTACCTGGATAATTGTTATCATATGTACAATAATGATGATGGAAAGTTATGTAAGTTCTAGAGGACCATCTTGTAAACAATATATTTGAATTAATGGAAATTATTTATTACTGATTACTATTTGTGTAAAATCTAGATCCTTCAAATAATTTAGATAATGGCTCTCATCTTTTTGGCCTTCCTTAATTGGGGGTTGCTGAAAAGTGAGGTCGTTACAAGGGACATAATAAGAATGTATGTACTCTTATAATCATATGATCTCATTGTTTAGGTCCTCAACCCAAAGACATGTGTCATCGAGTAGCATCATTCTTTAGACATTACTATGTATGTGTCATCATCTCATGATTGAGACAAGCATAATACATAGAATTACCTTTTTCATTAATAAATCAAGTATATGATTCCCCATTACAACCATCATATGATTGGCTATATGGCCATACATACCAACAAATGACATTCTTACTAGAAATATCATCATTGATACCCAAAATTAAGACACCATTATCTTCACTAGCTAGATAAACAGATGGTCAAATGTTCAAGATTACATTTTTCATTCTTTATATTTAAAAACATCTTTTAATTTTAATCAAAATGGCTATCTACATATTTTTGGGTGACCTAAGGTAGGGGTGACCCCAGAGTAAATCATGGAACTACATAATGAAAATATAGCAAATAATTATTGCCTTTAGACAAATCTTTTGATAACAAATGCAAACATATAGCAGTTGATATTTAAAAAAATCCACAATAGAAAATGAGTTGTATTCTTTTTTGAAAATATCTTTCAATTTTAATCAAAATGGTTATCAAGAGCATGTTGGTGACCTCAAGGTTGGGTGACATACGACATGTCCTAAGGTAAATCATATGACTACATTGTTGGAATAATATCAAATAGTTAATGTCTGTGACAAAGGGTGTCACATTTGGTGACAATGTCTTTCAAAAATTATACTATAACCAAACTCAAGAAACATACATAACAAGTTTAGACAATTTGAGGTTTGGGTGAAAGCATGTCTCAAGATCATCTTTGTGACAAATTCCTGGCATTATCACGCATGATCTTCACACACCCTCTCTGTTAAGATGAGATCACCTCCCAGTGACTCATGTATAGTTTTAAGGTTCTAAGAAGAGAATAGTTTTGAAATTCCAATTGGCCCTCATGTCATGGAAGAAAAATGCCACCAAAATTTTCATGTAGCGTCACATAGGAATTGGAGATGGAAGAAGAAAAAAGTTTAATTCGGTGAAACTCGATAAGATTGTGCATGAAGCAATGCAGAATAAGAATCTATAAGGCTATGACTCATTGTATCAAATGATAATATGTCTCCTTGCATAGAAAGAAATATAAGCATATGTTCATGTTTGAGCCGTTATTCCATCTTAAACTAAATCCTTGTTAGATTCCAAGAATCATAAATGATTGACTAACAAAACTAAGGGTCACAAGTAGGGTGTAAATGGTGTGTGTATGGTGCGGGTATGGCCATACACATACCCATACCCATTTAATTTAGCATGTCTAGTTTCAGTTCTAGACCCGCGTAATAAAAATCTTGACTCACACCCTATCTGTACGCATTATAATAGCGGGTCTGTGGTGCAAGTATGTAGGTAAGAGGTTCTATATAAAAATCATATTGTTTCTTTAAGAAAAATTATGACTATTATCTATCTATTCTAATATAATGAGATATTGCTATTATATAGGATATAAATGTGTAAATGTTATGATAAATAAGGTAAATTTTTGTAGGTTTAATATTAGTTGAGTTAGCTATTTACATATTTCTATTCATCGTCATAGTGTTTTAATTACATATCATGTCATGTAACTATTTTGATTTCAAGTTTATGTATGTTTCTCATGATTATAAGTAGAACAGTTAACTTTCAACTAGATGACTAGTATTAACCTTATTATAATTAGATGAATATGTAAGTTCAAGTATTATATTAATTACAGTGGTAAAGTATGATATAATAACATGTTGTTTAAGTAGTTATTTATGTATAGAGGGTAGGTCTTTAGATCTGGGTCTAAGCATACCTATTAGTGGACCCGGTCTATGGGTATGCGGGTCCAAATTTTGTGGGTTCAAAATTTAGACCCGTTGCGGGTTTTAAAGGGTTCGGATTTGCAAGTATGCGGATCTACCCGTACCCATTTACAGTCATAATCACAAAGATCTCTCATACATGAAAATATCTGTGAAAATTTGAACAAACAGATGTAGTAGAATATCATGTTTGACACAAGAATTCATTTTATCATATACAAGAGTATACTAATAGGTTAAAAAATCCAATCAAATTAGTTTTCAGATACATCTAAAATAGGTAGGCACGAGACAAGATAATTAAAGTATCATGTCAAATAGATCACATATGAGGTCATATAAAATCTCATATACCACTAAAATTAACTCATAATTGACATGTAACTATGCAAATTTCAAAATGACATATTGGTAGGTCAAGGTAATGGGACTTTCAAATATGGTTATTATAACAATCAAGTAACTGATGATTGTAATCAAGCCCAATCTTAAATATAAAATATTAAATGGTAGGGGTGGTTCAGTTTACCATAGAAAATACAAGACAAATTGAATAGAAAATATTTGTGGAAATTCAAAAGTGAACTCTAACATCAATTTGACCAAAATTAATCAAATCATATAGTTAATCTATAGTCTGGTTTGGTTTAGTTTTATTGCAACATGTTAACCAAGAGACAATAAAGTGTTTATTAGATTGTTAATGACAATACAATAATTTAGCATCATATATATTAATCCATTCAACATAATAGGTAATCTTCACAATAAAAATTATTCATCACTTATTAATATAAATACATAAAAACTATATGTTAACATAGTCCAACTAACTTCAAATCCGTATGCATGCATCATGCAAAAATTATTTCTTTTAAAGTTTATTTATTTAGTACTATTTATACATTATAACATGTACAATTTGTTAATATTGCATACTTAAGTTAGTTTGAGAAATTCAACATAATATAAATATATACATTAATATGTAGAATTATGTATCAATCTAGATTATTTTGGTTAAATTACCCCCTTGAATTGAACCTAACCACAATTTAGTGATTTGAAAATTTTGGAACCAAACAAAACCATTAACCCTACTAAAACTAAACTAAATTGGTCGGTTTGGTATGGGTTAGTTGGTTTCTACATTCTGGTTTAAGTTTATGTACATCCCTACCAGACAGTGTTACTAAAAAGTTATAATATTATTCTAAATGAAATCTCATACATGCATCATTATGCAATGAATAAAATTGGTTCATGCCGAGCATGACATGACATGATGTGGTGAGATAGGTGGATGGTTTCACACATGAGTGTGTATGTTATTTAATAAGTAATGACATCATTAAGTGTAACATATTATTGCTCTTAAATTCTCATTTTCCTATTGGACCACTTGGCCTTTTCCTTTCACTCACACTTAAGTGGATGATATTTTCTTTAGAAGAAAGTAGCATGGACAAACAATGATATAAGGAGGTTTTGAAATTCCTCAAAATACATGATTGTAATCCAACATGCCCCCATACCTTTTATAACCTTAGAAATTCACTAAATGCAAAAACCAATGACTAAAAGGTTATGTTATTTAATTACATAGGTTGTATCTTTGAACCCATCTTAGTAATAGTCCATAGTCATCTGGAGAGAAGTGGTGGGGTACATATTAAACTAGACTCTCTAATTTGGATTTATAGGAATCATGAAAACATAGAAAGGGAATAAGGGCATGTTCATACCAGGTGTGTGCATTGCTGCCATCACATGAATCTATATTATAATATTTGTAGAGAGAATATCTAACTGACATAAAGCTCTATAATGTGTTATTGAAATTCAAGGACTCAAAGCACCATGCCCAATTTCAGGAATCATGACTGGCCCCACTAGCCTACACTAGTCTTTGTTGTGTACTTTGTCCCCTCTAAGACACAATAGAGATTCAACTTTGTGGTAGGTCACACATACTCGTAATACCCTAAGACAATAACACTTAATTACTCAGGTGTAATATTGAGTGGTAACATATAATGAAAGTACAATAGAAAATACAAAATAAGTAACATGAACTTTTCTCATAATGAAACTCTTAAATATTTATGTTAGTCTATGGGTTTTCAATATTAGGTCATGTTAAGCAATGATATATTTCCAAAATTATATTTGAATATATTTATAGCACACAATTTGGTTTCCAATGACGATATCTAGATTTTATGATTTCAAGTTTTGATATATCTAGGATGTAGGAATGGTCACATGTATGGAGTGACCTAACATTAGGTGGAAATTTATTGAATATCCCACAAAGTATACATGTTTGTTTATAATTTCAATTCAATATATAATCCAATTTTTAAGCTAATCATGTTACCCTTCTATACATGTGCAATGTATATTATTTAAAATTTTCTACATTATTCATGTGCAAGTGACATTGTTATTCATTTGAGTTCACCTTAGATACCTTAGATAGAATTATTAGGTTCCTATGATAGAAATTTAAGGATGTTACAATTGGTCATCTTACAATTTCTCATGACACAATAATCAAACAAATTTGAAACATGAACATCTATTAACCTTAAGTAGTGTATTATGATTGACTTAACCTTACATATTAAAAACCTACATGTTCTATAATTAGGTGTAAAGTTGTAGAAATTATTGAGGTTCTTCTCTTATTATTCTATTATCTTGTGGTATGGGACACCAGTTCTGTAGAGTAGGGACAGGAGGTACTGTAGAGAGTGCAAACCATGGACATATGGTCATGGCATATGCTTAGGATAGCTACACAAGTACACATCATGTTCATACTATTTTTCTAGGTGTCATGCTACTAGAGTACTTGATATGTGTGGTACATAACTTTTCACTTTTGGTTTCATTCAAAAGAAGTATGGTGGTTTTTCTATCGCATGTATAAATACTAGAGAATATATATCTTGATTATATGTGTATATGTATATATGATAAGTATAGAAGTATTATTGCACATATAAAGGGAGTAGGTGTACATGTAACGTAAGAGAATGAGATGTAACACCAAACTAGATAAGTGTTCCCTGATGAAAGATGTAGACCTAGATTTTCTAGAGCCATGATAAAAGTTAGGGTAGATCAATAGCCTAGAAGACATCAATTTGATAATGATATGAGCATGAAATTGAGGGTTTAAAATATTTTTTGATGATGTATGGTAAATTTGATCATGAAATCCCAGCTAGTATAAACCAATGAATGATATTGATGAAGAGTTTCTTGAGCCATATGTTCTACACATTGCTAGTGGGACTACATGAATGTAGGTACAAGGTCTTTTTTTCATTAAGATATGATAAGTTAGGTTTGGTTTAGAATCAACAAGAGAGCAAGTTATTTTATAAAGGGGGACCTCTAGTGTAGGACATGAAATATGGTGAACTCTAAAGAAGGTCAACCCTAGTAGGAGAAGGTCATAGGACCTAGTCTCCAATACATGAGAATTATGATATATGTGATATATGAGATATGTGATATATATGTGTTCTAAGCTAGAAAACATTTAAGAAATTGAGTTGATTCACCTAATGTATGATTCCTATGATAGAGTTAACCCTAGTATCCTCATAAAAGAAACTAACTAGAGAGAGGTAATTGAATATATGTGAGAAACTCCATCATGGTAAGCGAAAGTCCCAAAACTCGAGAGAAAGTATATGAGGTATGGTCTTGATGATTAGCCTCAAACAAGTTGGTGGTTTCATATGAAGGAATATATTGGTTGCACTTACAACTTTGATTATAGTAAAAGTTTCTAAAATGGGTATAAATGGCTAGAATTTATGCTTGAGTTTGATAGTTCCTATCTTGAGTGGCTTGAGATTTTAAAGCCATCTTTAACTATAAGTGAGATATTTATGAAACATTAATGTATATATGACGTTTTTCATCAAATAATGTATGATGAATGAATGAATCTCAGTTCAGCTAATAATATGATAAATATGTGATACCTTACTAGGATGATATTAACCTGATATATATATATATATATATATATATATATATATATACACCATATACCATACATGTAATATATTATAAGGGCATATGTGTTTTGTTTAAAGGTGATATTTAGACTATAATTGCTTGATCATAGTGTATAAATGATTAATATCCAATCTAATGAAACGTTATAAATCTAAAAAGATAATTGGTGATGACTTTCATAACTATGGGTATATACCATTAGCAAATCCTGGAACCACTAGAACAAAATTTAATTCCAAGATAATGTTTAGTACTACTATACATGTGGCACATCGGAAGGGTGGCCACAATTATATGTAAGAGATGACCTTACCATCACCCTAATCCGTGTTGTCTCAAATTTTGGAGAGAAAATTCCTTTTAAGATGGGGTGAATGTTGTATCTAACATTTTTGTATGTTTTCCAAAAATGATCCTTGGATGGATTAAAAATAGATTGGGTAAACAGAATTATTTAGATAGTTCTTTAATGTTACATTGAGTGGATAAATTTTCAAATAACGTTGCAATGGTGTTACTTGAAGTATTTTTGGTAATGTGTAAAACAATTCAAGTTATATAAAAGCTCTTTTGTGGATGGAGGGGTGCTTCGTGTGTTGTTTACCAATTTAATATTTTGCAAAAAAGGAAGAAATTTGGAGGTGATTGAAAGATATAATATCAATCATGTACTTAGTTGAGGTTACTTGGTTGAGGCATTGAAATTGTTTGAGGATGGCCTTTTGAAATAAGATTGGATAAAGTAAAAAAACTATACAATTGTTGTAGCTCTATTTTAGGGCTCCAACTTGTGTCATATTGCATTTCAATCACATTTATACATGTTATATTACATGATATTTCCCCTAATATGCATATTTGTGTAAAACACACTTATGGACATTATTTGCAAGTTTTGCAGGTACTTGGACCACACTTAGATGAAAGAGAGAGATGGTGGGGCCCAAAGAAGGCCCCAAAGCTCCCCCAACCTACCCCTAGTGGCGAAGAGTCAAGCTTAAGCAAAGAAGTCCATGGATCATGAAGATTGAAGCTCAAAGTGCAAGAAAATCCCCCAAAACAGCCGTGGTAACATGGAACAGTTGTGCTGCAAATGAAGAAATCACAAGAAAAATCTCAGTTTTGAAGCAGTTGCAACACATACCCCAACACGGCCGTGCTAGGCAGCACGACCATGCCACAACCCTCCAAAATGGTTGTGCCACACGGCATGACCGTGCTACTACTAACCCAACACGGCCGTGCCACTCAGCACGGCTGTGCCACATATAACCCAACACGGTCGCGCTACCCAGCACGTCCGTGCTACCTGCTCCCAACATGGTCGTGCCACACAACACGACCGCTATACCAGCCAGCCACTCCCCCAAAACAACTTGACATTTTTTACCATTTTAATTCACACGATCATTGTACCCCACCACGAGCGTGCTCACCCCTACCCACCACGGTTGTGCTACTCGCAAAACCTAGCTACTTTTTCCACTGCATTTCCCACTTTACCCCTACTTGACCTATTGCTTCCCCCACACCTATATATAGGGGGTGGCAGATGTAGGTCGAGGTTGGCCATCCTAAGATACCTTTCACCACCTCCTCTTAGCTCCCCATTTTCTCCCCTTAGCCATTCCACTCCATTCCTACCTCCATTCCACTCCATTTCACCATTTCCACCACCAAAACACTAGTTTATCCTAGTATCTACCCATAATCCCCTTCATTCCATTACCCTACACCTTGGAGGAGGGAGGAGGACGCCCTGCAATAGCTGAAGTAGAGGATTTCTTCATCTACATCGAGCTCCATGGCTTCTTCTATCTCCTTCTCCTTTCTTTTTGTATTTTTCATTTCGATGAGTATCTAGGCCCCTTTTGGTGGGTTGTTTGGGGTGTAAAATGTTACTTTGATACCATGTTGGGAGGAAATGAAATGTAAACTTTGTAATTCTATTTTCTAATGATTATATTCTATTTCTATCTCATTATCCATGAATTTCTTGTTGGTTTTTGTGTGAAATCACCTAGGAATTTAGGGAAATTTCATATATATGTGAATTTTGGGATTTGCACCTAGGTCCAATTCTTTGATCCCTAGGTTGTCTCCCTTCTTCCTAAATCCTAATCAATCTCCCTAAACCAAAGTGAGAAATCTAAGTAGCTAGATTAGATAATTCTAGATCAATTAGAATGGAGCCTTCTCAAGGCTAGAATGTGGGGGAATTGTGGTCCAAAACCCTAATTTCACCTCCCCATTACTACCCTCAGCCCCTAATTGCCTTAGGAATGTCTAATCTAGAAACCTAGACTTGATTAAATTCTAATCAAATTGAACCTAATCCCTAACCCAATTGAGCCTCACAAGGGTAGTAGGGAGTGTTAGGGACTAGTTCCCCTATACACAACCTAGCATATCCATGGCCAGTTAGTAGCTTAGGTTAATTCATAAGACTCTAACTTCTTGTTTGGTTTGGATAATCAAAATGGAATCATAATATTCATATGTCACCCCCAACTTAAGTGATAAGTGCATCCCCTAAACAACCCACACCTTCATTAATTGCTTTAAAACCCTAGTTTTCATCTTGCCTAGCTAGTGTTAGCTTAGTTAGCTCTTTTCTAGCTTAGTTAGCTTCTTGCCCTATTTTTGCCTTGTTCTTGCTAGTTTATCTCTTTACTTGCTTTGGTGCTTTTCTCTTTCTTTCCTTAGTGTAAATTGTCTTTTCATACCTAGCTTATTCTTTTCTTGCATACTTAGTCTTAATCTAGTCTAGGGTTAACTTAGATTTCATTCTCGCCTTTAATTACTTTCTTGCTGACCTAGTTTAACAATCAAAGCACCTTCAAACCCTTAACTCTAGTCTCCGCAGTAGGAACCCAGCCAAACGAACCTAGCTCTAGTGCCCTCTTTTCTCCCTGAGGATCGACCCCTATGCTTTCCCTTCACCTATGTTATAATAGTACCCCGTGTGCTTGCGGGTGACCTAATTAGTACTATGATTGACTTGGTTAGGGCTAATATAAATTTTGAAAGATCCACATGTGTGTTCGAATCCCGTGGAGTGCATCTAGTCACCCCTTGTTGGCTAGTGTGTACGCCTCTGGCCTGACACACCAATAATCTATTCTAGGAGTGAATAAACATAATAGTTAAATAAATGACAAGTAAGGGGAAGTGACCATTAGATGTGATGGGATCTGAAACATAAATCTGAATGCTCATTGTCAACTTTTTTAGTACCAATAGGATCATAGTGAACAAGCTCCATAAAGTCATTTTTGTATTTATTAGATTAACTAGGCCCAGGTTATCGCCTAAAGCCAAACAATCATCTAGGTTAGTCCATAGAAGGCCCTAGTGTGTGGGATCAACCTAAGAGATGTGTAATGTGCATGTGAGGAGATGGAGGAGAAGTGGTTTGTGGAGGACATAAGGTTTGTTGGCAAAGATTTGAGGGGAGTCTGTTAGATGATATTGTTTAAGAGTCGGTCCAGATGACTGAATATGAAGTGTATTAGGGGAAAGGATGGTTAAACCTATCATCAGAGAGCATGGAGATAGAGGATTGACAAAGGAAATAGTTGGTGGGAGAGTTTGTAGTGAGTCCACAATCATGTCATTTGAGTTTGACTATGATGGAGTTGTAGGGTTGTTATCACCCAAGATAATCATCGATATAAACCCACAAAAGTTGCTAGTGCAAGAAGCATGTTCTCGGATCACTTGTTGAAGGTTGAGGGGTGGGTTGTCTGATGAAGGTGAAGTCATGGGGGTTGAAGATGAGAATATTGAATTATCACATAGCTTAGACACATTTGATACAGAAGACTTAGATTTTAAGGGGGATATTGACTGGGAGTCCTCCAGTTTATAGAGCCAGACAAGCAAGTTTTTATGGACAAAGGAAAATGGATTAGGATTTGACTCTAATTGGTGTACTAGTAAGGCATCTTTATCTTCATGATACAAAAGATGTCGAAAGGTTTGTGTTTTATTTGAGACAACAAGGAAGAGGTTGGTGGTTTTATTGCATGCAATGATCATTAGGTTCCAAATTGGAGAATGAAAAGGCTTATCAAATTTGAAAAGAGTTTCATTATAGGGGTCATCAATTCCAGATACAGTGAGAGGATAAATTGAATCATCAACAATATTGTTGAAGATTGAGGGTGTGTAAATTTTGATGAGGTGAGTAGGGATTTTTTTTTATCTTGGATAAAATCCATAGGGAATGAGAAATCCATGTTATTCATTCTTAGAGACATGACAAGGAGGACATCCAATTGTGCACTATTTTCTAAGAAATTTTCTTAGGTACAAAGATGGGAAGGTGATAAATTGTGCTGATATGGGTGAACAAGGAAAGTGTTACACAAGTGGAAGTGGAATCAGACTCCATGACGATTGTCCAAGCATGTAACACCACCGTGTCGTGGAGGGATTATCTTGGCACTATCTTGGAAGACATTCTCTCGCTGAAACGTTTGTTTTCTTTTTGTAGTTTTAGCTACATTAACCATCTAGATAATAGGGCAGCACATATAGTTGCCAACAACGTCCGTAGAGGACAAGTAGGTAGGCTTCTTTTATGACAACCTTTTCCATCATGTAGTTTGAACCTTGTAAACCTTGTTTTAGATAATTAATAGTCTTCGGGGAATCCCCATAACAGGGTTTCCCGTCCTTTCTAAAAAAAAGGTGATAACATGAGTTTTTATGCATATATAATGACTCTTTCATAACATAATATCAATCAAATTAGCTATTAAGGATCACAAATTTCTTCATTTTACACTTGGTCACCAAATACATTATTTGAACTAAATTCTCTTAAAAATAGTAGGAATTGAACTCGGAACCATAAAGATGTATGGCCTACCAATTGACCTCTACTGTCGATCATTACTTATGACAAGGATATCGACTACAACAAAGAATCACATTCCATCAACCTCGTAGGTCAACAAATGAACCATGATCAAGATATTGCTATGTTAATCTATTGAGCTTCTACTCCAAGAGGGCCATCAACACTAATATTGATGGATCTAGATCGACACTCAAATTTATGGGTTCAAGGTTGACAAAGACCCATCAAGTTGAACCCCTACATAATGCCATCAACCTCCAGGTCAATGACCAGCAAAATAAAGACCCATCAAGCTATTTAAAAAAAAATATCAACCTTCTTGTCGATAGTCCATTAAACAACTACCATCCACCTCTTGATTCATGGATAGAATCCCAAGGATCATTGCCATGTGGACCATCCGCACAAGGACAAGGCACAAGTCAAACCCTTTAAATAGACCCCCAAAGCATCAGTTCAAGGCATCTTTGTTTTCTATGAACATGCTGAAGGTATTTTGTAGAGACTAAGAGACCAAGTCTAGACGATCAACCTTGCAAGGGCTATCAACCAAGTGATTCCATCAATCTCTAGACTTGTCAATCAACCATTTGCATAGATAGGGCAAAAACCCTGCTTGATGAAGTTCTTCGAGTGAGAGAAGTGGAGACCATCAACCCCATCTAGGGAAATTGACCTCCTAGTTAGATTCAACCAAAAGCTGAGAAGATCGACTACTCGATCTACCCTTATATAAACTTCATTCCCATTTTTCTTACTATATCATAATTTTCATTCAAGAACTATTGTTCAAGTTGTAATTTGTTTCCTTCATATATCATGAGTGGGTAAACTCATAACTTGTGTTGGGAGTCATTGATAGACCCTTCAGACCATGTAATATTTCCTATTTATATTTACTACAATGTTCTTATAGTTTTGTTTTTATATTCCTATTTTAATGCATCACTTATTGATTAGATACCTTCTTGTGATGCTTGATCTAGATTAATTTGAGAACAAGCTTAGTAAGATCTAGAGTATGAATTAATAATAAGCTGCGAGAGTGGGGAGTTACTATAGAAAAAGCCATATGTTTATCATTGATTTATTGGTTATCATCTCAATAGAGAGATATGTGTAGATAGAAATCTACCTCAATCTCAAGAGAAGGAAGGTTTATATTTCTTCTATGACTGCTTGCAAAACATGTCAACAATATGTATAAATTATAAGAGATGCTTTTGCAAGATTAAGGCTAGTCTGATTGGTGAAACCCAATCCAAGTTCCCTTTTATTATCCTTGTTGCGTTTGATCTTTCATTATTTTTATTTTCTATTTTAATTAGATTAAAGTAACATACTCAAATTTAATTATATATGGTAACCCTCCCTCCTTCTAGGCCCCTATTTAATTATGTGAATACCTAGTATTTTTTTTCTTGATTCAAAATGTATTAGGATTAGTTTGATTAAGATGTTTTGTAAATTCACAAATGCATTATTTAAAAAAAATGATATTTAACATGATACATTCAACAATAAGATTTTAGGTGCAAATATACCTAGTAATGGGCTTGGGTCCAAATTGATACTTTAGAATAAATCTATAATTATAGACAAAAGAAATCATTCTAGAAAGTAAAAGGAGTAAATACATTAAATATATACTTAATATGCTAGTAATGAAAACTAATATGAAACATGTTTACAAGGTAAAATTGAAGCTAAAATTGGATTCCTTGCATCTCAATTAGCCTACCCATCAATTTTAATATCAATTAAGTATTGGTTGCTCGCTCAATTGAATTTTGGTAAAGAAGGATATTAGATTACCTAAATTGAGGTGCCTAGTCACTGATTTTGGCCTAAGTCCCTAATGTTACATTTACTTTCCATGTCACGATAGTTCTCCTATTGCAATTCATTATTCTCTCAAGAGGATGAAAGCAGTCTATGTTGACCTGATCAAACACTTGCCCACAACCCCCTTCTTCTTCGACGGTCTGCACTGCTCGCCGTGCCTGGCTACGGAAATGACCGAGTCTAGTGGCTATTTTTTCCCTCACCCATGATGCGTACTTCACCCCATCCTCCTTTGTTCCCCTCTAGGCCACTCTCAAACGCACCAATGCCCTAGCCACCCTCTTATCTTCAGGCCTTGCACCCATCAATTGCTAGATAAAAGTTGCGACCAATATTGCAAATAGATTGGAATCTATGCCTCCTTGCTCCTGTGTCTCCCTCAACCTCCACACCTCTCTTCTCTGCCTCCTCAACTGTCTTCCTGTCCCTTTCATTTCTCATTGTCTACACCGCCACCACTCCATGTTCATATAGCCTTCATACCCCTTCGCAACCTCTTCTTCTTTCACCCTGTGCCCCAGGCAACCACGACTGCAGTGCTTTGTTGCCTCCTATATGAAAAACACTAGAGGGGGGTGAATAGGGTTCTATGATAATTTTAAAAAGTATTTAAGAAAACAATAAAAAAAAGATTGGAGAAGGAGGCAATGTGTTTAGAGTGGTTCCACCCTTAAAAAAAACTAAGGGAGTCAGTCCACTACCCAATTGTTTCCAATTGGGATTTTGAAAGAACTTTTTCCCACC
The DNA here is from genome assembly GCA_963693085.1 of Alisma plantago-aquatica. Taxonomy (NCBI): domain Eukaryota; kingdom Viridiplantae; phylum Streptophyta; class Magnoliopsida; order Alismatales; family Alismataceae; genus Alisma; species Alisma plantago-aquatica. Next base: position 895,601,710 of record OY856414.1, on the reverse strand, counting down.
AAGTCTAATGGCTATAGAACCTAGTCAACGGATAGACTCAGGTGATTCTCAGTCGAGAAGATGTTCGACCAAGTGTGTCTCGATCGATAAGTAGTTCGACTGAGGGAGTTCATGTTTTAGTGTATCTAGACATGTACTAAGTGTATGTATCAAAGTGACATTGTGATGCTATCATAGGGGATGACCTATCTAAGTGTTGTGAGTGGATAGGGAAGATCTAAACGCTTGATTTACATGATATCTAAGTACTTGTACATTATATATTTGTACAAGTTTACAATTGATTACAATCATGGAAAAATAAGGCAATTTGAACATATACATCTTCCAAGCTTAGCTATCCACCACCTTGAATTCTTGTTCCTGAAATACTTAAGTAGCACGTTAGATCTACAAGAATGAAATGTTTGTCATTTTCAAAACAAAGGGATTTTGATGATGTTCATTTAGCCAACAATATCCCCCTTTTTGAAGATGACAAACATTTCTAAATATAACTCAAATAAGCTTAAATCATATTGAGTTTCATACCTGAAGTTTACCTTGTGTATACCTTCTCTTGTTTATGGAATATGTGCTTATTATTCCCAAAGAAGTGTGGAACATAAAATCCAACTCTTTAGGGAATATAACAACATTTTATGTGAAGCCAAGAGAGTATGTATGAAACTCATTGATTCAGTATTTAAGATTTATATTATTTCTCCCCCTTTGTCATTTCAAAAAGATAAATGTTGAAAACATGTTTTAAGACTCCCCCTTAATTAGTGCTCCTCTACAATAGGATAATTAAAAGAGCTAAAAGATGTCCATTTACAACCAAAGTGTAAGGATCGGAGAAACAAACCGATTTTAAGAAGGAGAAGCACAAATCTCAAAGAAAACATTTTCTAAAGGTGTGATAAGTAATTTCTTTCTTATGTTATTAAATTGATCCAATGGAAGTGGTTTTGTGAAAATATTAGCCAATTGATCTTCAGTATCAACATGATGAAGGGATATATGTTTTTGATAAATATCATCCCTTATAAAATGATGGCGGATTTCAATATGTTTGGCACTACTGTGTAGAATAGGATTATGTGCCAAGTTTATAGAACTTGTATTATCACAATAGATAGGCATGTATGAAAATATAAAACCATAATCATTTAAAACTTGTTGCATATAAAGCACTTGAGCACAACAAGACTCGACTACCATATATTCAGCTTCAGTGGTAGAAATGGCAACCGTGTTTTGTTTCTTGCTAAACCATGATACTAAGGCTCATCCTAATAAGAAAAAACTTCCATTTGTGCTCTTTCGGTCAAGTCGATAACCAGCGTAATCGACATCAGTATAAGCTTTCAAATCCAAAGATTCTCTTTTAGGATACCATAAACCATAGTTTGTAGTGCCATCTAAGTATCTTAGAATCCTTTTGACAGACTGAAAATGAGTTTGCATGGGTTTTGACTAAAATCTAGCACAAAGTCCAATGGAAAACATGATATCCAGTCTAGAAGCGGTTATGTAAAGCAAACCACCAATCATGTCCCTATACAAAGAATCATCAATGGGTTCCCCATTTTCATCCTTGTCAATTTTAGTATAAGTGGCCATTAGTGTGGTAGCATGTTTGCAATGTTCCATTCTATAATATTTTAAAAGTTCATTTGTATACTTCTCTTGGCTTATAAAAATCCCAACAGGAATTTGCTTTATTTGAAAACCAAGAAAGAAAGTCAATTCTCCCATATGACTCATTTCAAATTCCTTTTGCAAAAGATCACTAAATTATTTACATAAGAATTCATTTGATGCACCAAAGATAATATCATCAACATAAATTTGAACAACTAGAAAGTCAGATTCATATGTTTTGAAAAATAAAGTCCAATCTGAATTTCCAATTGAAAAACTATTATCAAAAAGATAATTTTTGAGCCTTTCATAGAAATTTCTAGGTGCTTGTTTTAACCCATAAAGTGCTTTCCTAAGTTTATATACATGATCATCTTTACCAAGAATTTCAAAACCAGGTGGTTGAGCAACATATACTCCTCTTGTATTATTCCATTTAGAAATACACTTTTTACAACCATTTGGAATAGTTTGATGTCTTTGTAGGCAGCTATAGCTAGTAGCATTCTAATAGCTTCAAGTCTTGCCATGGGTGCATAAGTTTCATCAAAGTCTATTCCTTCTTATTGATTGTACCCTTGTGCTACCAACCTAGCTTTATTTCTTACTACTTCCCCGACTTCATTCAATTTATTACGAAAAACCCACTTAGTTCCAATAATGGTTTTATCTTGAGGTTTAGTAACTAAGTCCCATACATCATTCTTAGTAAATTGATTTAATTGTCCTAGTATATTCATTATCCAATAATCATCTTTTAGAGCTTTAGTTACCTTCTTGGGTTCAATCATAGATACAAATGCCATATTTGCAACATCTCTAAAAGAGGAACGAGTTTTTACTTTATCATTAGGATTCCCAATGATTAGTTCTTGAGGATGATCTTTAATTAGTCTAGGGATGGGTTGTTGTGTCTCAATTTGTTAATCATTTTCAGCATTTTGATTATCTTTAGTTGATATGGTAAGATCTTCAATTTGATGAGTAATATCAACTATGTCATTATTTTTGGCATTTTGTTTTAGTTCTTCATGAAAAGTAATATGAATGGATTCTTCAACTTTTATGGAGATGGTGTTGTAAATTCTAAATGCTTTGCTAGAAGATGAATATCCCAAGAAAAAGGCTTTTTGTGATTTATAATCAAATTTGTCTCTATCATCTTTTGTGTTTAAGATATAGCAAGTTGAGCCAAAAGTGTGAAAATAATCAACCATTGGTTTCTTATTAAAAATGAGTTCATATGGTGTTTTCTTCAAATGAGAGTGTATGGTTACTGTATTTAGCACATAACAAGTTGTGTTTACAGTTTTAGCCCAAAAAGTTTTAGATGTATTATGTTCAAACATAATAGTCCTAGCCATTTCGTGTAAGGATCTATTCTTTCTTTTAACTATGCCATTTTGTTGTGGTGTGCGTGGAGCTGAAAAATTGTGAGTGTAACCTTGAGATGTGCATAATTCTTCAAATGTATGATTCTCAAATTCTCCACCATGATCACTCTTAATTGTACATCTTTTATTTTATAGTTGATTTTCAGTCTTTAAGAAAAACTGTATGAACACTTGAATAGTATCATCTTTATTTGCAAGAAAATGAACCCATGTGTATCTACTATAGTCATAAACAATAACAAGGCAATATCTTTTTCCACCAATTGATTGGGTTCTCATAGGTCCAAATAAATCCATATGAATGAGTTCTAATGAACTATTAGTGTTGAGCATGTTTTTGGGTTTAAATGAAGTTTTAGTTTGTTTACCCAAAGTACATGGTTCGCAATTTTTAGATTGATCAAAAGATAGCTTAGGCAAGCCACAAATAAGATCATATTTAACTAACTTTTAATAACATGTTAACTAGCATGACCTAATTTTCTATGCCATAATTGTAGAGAATTATCTTTTTCAAGTAAGCATTTTCCATTTATAGATTGCATAGAGTTAGGTCTAAGAATATATAGATTTCCAATTATTTTTTCTTCATACACAACATTGGTAGTGTTCTCTACTAGTAACTTGAAACAATTTTTATTGAATGGAACATCATATCCACTATCACATAGTTGACGGACACTTATTAGGTTATGGTGCAAACCATCAACAAGTAAAACATTTTTGATTTCAGGGTTTGTAACAATATTACCTATTCCAACAATTTTACCTTTACTATTGTCTCCAAAAGTGATTGTTCCACTTTTCTTTTCTTCAAATGTTTGAAAGGCCTTTTTGTTATCGGTCATATGCTTAGAACATCCACTATCAACCATTGAATCCTACAAAAGAGATAGATTTTGGTACCCATGTGATGGTCCTATTTGGTTAGAGTCATTGAATAACAAACTAAATATAGATGCATGATTTAACAATTGAATGTTTTAAGATGAATTGAATTACATTCGGTCGACAAATATCTTGATCGAACAGTGTCTCGTTCAAATATTTTGTCGACCAAGAGTGTTGTTGTTTTACAGGTTGATATTTGCGTGAAACAGTAACTTTCTTGGTTGACAATTTTCTCGCCCGAAGATATCTCAGTCGAAATCCTTGTTGACTGAGTGTGTTTCTATTTGATTTCAGCAGTCTCATCATGTTCCAATTAACTGTAATATGCTAAGGTACCAATACATTTTGTTGAGATAAGACATTATGATATTTAAGATGAAGTTTTAGGTCAAATATCAAATTAATCACATTCAAGTTTGCTAGGTTTGGGGTCTTGGTAGCCAAACTAATTCAACTTCATTTTTCTTGTATGGGCATGAGAAGGAATAGTGTCCAAGACACAAGCAATAATGACAACAAATGGAATCTATTTCATTTCTCTTTCTAAGGTTTTGAGTTGAATTATTCTTGGGTACACATATGATATTTGTCTTGGGTTCTTGTGCTTTCCTAGGTTTAGGTTGATGAGATTTTGGAACATATCCTAAACCTCTCCTTCTAATATGATCAGAAGAATTCTTTAGGATCTTATCAAGAATATCATTATTTCTCAAGTTACTAACTTCTTTTTGTAACTTAGAAACCTCATCCATTTTCTTTTTGATATCTAACTTTTCTTGATCTAGATCAGATGATAAAGAATCTTTTTCTTTAACAATAACATCATAATATAGATGATTACATAGGATAGGTTGAGTCTGAAAATTATTTAGTTTTGTAAGAAATTCAACCTTTTCTTGAGAAAGAAGATCATAGTTTGTTTCTAAAGTAAGCAACTTCATATTGCAATAATTGAAAGATGATTTCAAGGTAGAGTTTTCAGAAATAATACTTTCCTTTTCAAAAGCAAGATTATTTAATTTAGCATACAAAGCCTCATTAGTTTTAGTAACTTTCTATAGTTTCTTTTTGCAATCAACATATTTGTCATGTGTATCTTGAAGAATAGCGATTAGATCTTCTTTTGGAAAATAAAAAAGGCTTACCTCTTGTGAATCATCACTATCATCTTCTTTGTCCATGGACACTCCACGTTCTCTTCTCCACTCTCACTATCACTTGACTCATCCCATGCAACTTTGTATGCTTTTTCTCCCTTCTTCTTGGATGAGCTTTTCTTACCCTTCTTTGCTTTTGGACATTCATTCTTAAGATGTCCCTTCTTTCCACATTCAAAACACCTAGGAGAGGAAGAAGAAGAGGAACCAATAACTTTGTTAGATTTAAATCTTCTATATTTCTTACCATTTACAATTAGAGCTTCTTCTCCCTCATCTCCATCACTTGTCTCATCACTTTCTTGAGTGATGACCTTTGTAGCCTTTAGAGCCATGTCCTTCTTTCTTCCTTGCTGAAGTTCATGCTCCCGTCTTTCTTCCTCCTCCAAGGTTGCTTCATGTGCTTCTAAGTTGCCAATGAGTTGCTCCATCCTTAGTCGGGTGAGGTCATTGGCTTCTTCAATTGCAGTCACCTTAGGCTTGTACTTGGGAGGAAGAGACCTAAGAATTTTAGACACTTGATGCTCTTCACTAATGGCTTTACCTAATGCATTCAAACCATTAGCAATAGAAGAAAACTTTACATACATTTCACTAATAGACTCATTTGGTTCCATACAAAATTGTTCAAACTTTTGTTTAAGCATACTAATTTTGGAGTTCTTTACTTGAACAGTTCCTTCATAAGTAATAGTGGATCTATGCCATATTTCATATGAAATTTCACAATTTGATATTCTATTAAACTCACCTACGGAAATTGAACAATAAAGGATACTTACAGCTTTTGCATTCAATTGGGTTAATTTTACTGTATTTGCATCCAATGTAGCATACTCCGTTTGAGGAAGAGTGTAGGTATTTGAAACCATTCTCCAAAGATCTCAGCTGATCCCTTGAAAGTATAACTGCATCCTCCTCTTCCAATAGTTGTAGTTGGTTTCATCAAATGGTGGAGGCTGAGCTACAAGTGTTCCTTCCAAGTTGAGGTTGTTTAGTACTCCATCACCAATTTTCTTCAAGACTTGTTAAAGTTCCTTGAAGCCTGCTCTGATACCAATTGAAAAACACTAGAGGGGTGATGAATAGGGTTTTATGATAATTTTAAAAATTATTTAAGAAAACAACTACAAAAAGATTGGAGAAGGAGGCAATGTGTTTAGAGTGGTTCCACCCTTAGCAAAAACTAAGGGAGTCAGTCCACTACTCAATTGTTTCCAATTGGGATTTTGAAAGCACTTTTATATTATTACCTTTTTGGAGGGTGTTACATAAGATCCAAGTACCTTCCCAACCCTTAGGATAGCGTTCACCTAGAAGTAGTCTTACCAACTCTGAAGCAACCTTCCTCTTGAAGTAACTTGAAGCTCCCCCTTGATGTAGCCTTCCTCTTGAAGTAGCTTCCCGTTGAGACAACCATCTTGAAGTAATCCTAAGTCCACTGATCTACCTTCACTACCTGAAGAAGCTCCAACAACCTCCTTTCCGTATCCTCCAACCTAGGAGTAGCAAAGGAGAATACAAAGCAATAAGAAGGAACAAGAAAGAAGTAGGAAGATACACTTTACCACTTTAGCACAAGGCTTGAATCCTATATCAAGCATTTTGATCTCCTATCCAATGTGTCTGAATGTGAAAATGTAGTGGGTAGGAGATTCTAGCCTATAGGACAAGAAATCTCATCTTATGGAAATGTTTTGCAAGTGAAGGATTGCTCAATTTCTCACAAGAGTTGATTCTCAATTGCAAGTATGTGTACTCAAGTGGTTTGGGTGTCCTAAGGCATGTACTATTTATAGGAATGGCTTACAAGGGTATAGGGACGTTCTAGACACTTTCTAGGATGTTCTTAGTGCTCAACTAGCCATTAGGTATCCACTAATTACATTGTAACAGCTAATTGATTAATTTTGAAAAATGTAGTCAACACCTTTCTCAGTCGAGAAGTTTGTCGACCGAGTGTCTCTCGGTCGAGAACTTCGTTGACTGAGGGAAAGTCTGGAGTAAGTGTATTGCAACGTGCAACTCAACTCCCAATCACTTTTTCCCACCAAGTCTAACGACTATAGAACCTACTCAAAGGATAGACTCAGGTGATTCTCGGTTGAGAAGATGTTCGGTCGAGTGTGTCTCGGTCGAGAAGTAGTTTGACCGAGGGAGTCCCTGTTTTAGTGTATCTGGACATGTACTAGGTGTATGTATCAAAGTGCCATTGTGATGATATCATAGGGGATGACCTATCGAAGTGTTGTGAGTGGATAGGGAAGATCTAAATGCTTGATTTACATGATATCTAAGTACTTGTACATTATATATTTGTACAATTTTACATTTCATTACAATCATGAAAAAATAAGGCAATTTGAACGTATAGATCTTCCAAGCTTATCTATCCACCACCTTGAATTCTTGTTTCTGAAATACTCAAGTAGCACATTAGATCTACAAGAATGAAATGTTTGACATTTTCAAAACAAAGGGATTTTGATGATGTCCATTTAGCCAACACTATAGTGGATACTGCAAGGCATACCTCGCAACCATCAATGACAACCATAGATCCAATGACCATGATTCTTCCTCCTCAATCATTGCAAAATCCATAACCATGACATCATCTTACGATGATCAACCATGATGGTGAGTAATTCACATCTTCAGACCATCAACAACTTACAAGACCAAAGCTCTCCTCCCAGCACATACACTTTTCATTACTACTAAAGATTTCGACACTAATAGATTTTGGCAGTGCATCAGAATATAGAAGATTTTTCCACCACCTTGTGCCAACATCAGAATGATATCACTCCAGTGTTGATCTAAGAAGTGGTAGAACATCAAATCACTTGCAACAAAGATCGATTCATGGATACCGGTCATGAGCATCAGTCCTAACCTACTAGGTTTGTCTCCTATAATTCTTATTTTGATAAGTGCAAGTAATGAGCCTGGTAATTATGATAACTAGGATAATATACCAAGTATCATGGATAATCATAGTAAGTGCCTAGATGCCTCCGTCCTCTAAAACCCATCACATATATATTTTGGTAAGCATGCATATATATATATAGTTGGGTACTAATATAAGTACCTCATAATTCAATGTTCTCTTTCTGTCTAGCCATTGATGAGAATTCAAAATATAAGATTATCCCATAGTACATAAAGGTTAGGCACTAACAAGAATATTATGATCTACGACGAGTGAAGTTTAATAATGTGATCATCTAGTCTAATACGTATGTTACTCAACCAATAGGAATGATAAAATTCAGTATAGGATTGACCTAGATAAATAGCCATATAGTTATGTGGATTAATAGTTGATTGTCTCTATGGTGTATATGTGTAAGGATGTGCATATAAAGATGAATGCATTACCACATATAAGAATTTGTAATTGCAAAAATCTATTAATAGACATGTAATTATATAAATTTTGAGATAGTAATTAGTAAGTTATGGCTAATCATATTAAAGAAGTTTGACTCCTTAACCATATGACTATATGAATATACTTACATGTGACATGATTTTGTAATAAAGAATATATGTCCTATGTGGCATAATTATTATTATGATTGTACCTTGATTAATGAAATATGAATATAGTGAATCCTAATGCAATGCTATATCCACCAAACACACACATTAAGCCAATACTTCATTAAGGGTAGAAAGTTAACCTTACATAAATGAGAACCTAGGAATTGTAATGATAATGGGTCTAATACTCATTGGAAAACTAAAAACCCTAGAAAATGGATAGAGAAGATACCCTAGACAACTTTATGAAAAATAAATGTGTCACATACCAAATGGACATGTAACCTAATTCCCCCCATGTTAAAATCTCTAGCTAAATAGTTATATATACTATAATCTATGTCTACTAAATAGGACTAGCACTGCTAACACACGATTAGGTTATCATAATATGGATAAGAGTTATATATATGATAGGAGTGTATACACATGTATGCCTACCTTGACTAGAATACCAAATATGTTCCTAGGATGAAAAATCAACCTCTTGGACCAAGCATATAGATTGAGTTAAGAATTAGATGTGAATATCAGGTATGTACATCCTCTATTTTATTTTGGGCATTATTTGAGTTAAACCTATTTCATTTAATGAGGCATCTCTTTAATATCATTTCTACTTAAAACTCAATTGTGGGACATCTATATTTCCTAGTTTAGATTAACTTATATTCTTGTGCCTGTTGAATTACTCTGTCATAATGGGTCTTTGGACCCCTCCTATTGTGATTGCCATTTATGTGAATTGACTAAAATGCTAGTCTTGCCACTCTATTCATGCATGCTACATGTTTGACTAGAATATCTAGAATAGTGGTACTTATGTACAACCATAATTATAAAGGGCGTGCGTATTCCGCCCAGGGTGTGCGTTTCGACCCTTATTTATTTTAGGCCATGATCCTATGGTGTTATGGCCATATTTTAGGTATATTTAGTCTACATTGTTATGCATGCAAAAAGTTTATTGTTTTAAATTGTGATTGTAGTTAAATTATATGGCAAGACATTTTATTCTGATGCTTGTAAATATGAATTTTAATATTCTTATTTCTTTTGTTATATTTCTTTTTTATCTTACCTAATTGCATATAACCCCCTTTTTGTGGGAATATCTCTTTTTCACTTGCAATCCTATATAATGCCTAAAGTGTTTATTATAAGTACATACTCAGATTTTTTGTTGACATATACTTTGTTTCCTATCTTCTGGATGATGTTCCCTTCCACCCAGGTGTAGGTACATTAGAAGACAAAGATGCAAAAAGATCATACATAGGGTATTGGACTGAAGGATAGCTTGGAATGGTTGAGTTTTCCTCTACAATTTGTCTTGGCACATGTGATTAGGTTTATCTGTATACCTTTTTACTTTGATATACCACCTTTTATGGTGAGGAAAATTTGTATAATGATACATCTCATAACTTTGATATAATTTTGTTTCTATTGCTTATAAACTTCATGCTTTAATATGTTTGCCATTTAAGAAATGAATGGAATTCCTCCTTTCCTTATTATTTAGAATTGTATGGACTTATTCTTCAATTCAGTGAAGAGTGGATCCCCTCTCAAGTCCCACTGTTTTAAAAATGGTATCAGAGCCTAAGCAGTCGGTAACTTAACTATTTTAAGTTATCCTAGGAAGACCCTTAATTAGGTAGGTGACCCTTAGAAGTTGTTGGTACGCCTCTTTCTTAGTAGTGAAATACCAATTAGGGTTTTCAATCCCTGACTATTTTAGTCACTTGCATTACATACACAAACTACCTATGTAATTGAAACTCGGTCATGATTAATCACAGTTCCCCTACACTTTTTATAAAAGTAAATATGTCACCATGTAGAGTTGACTCCGGTAGCATATGATCCCTATCTGATTTGTTCTGGGATGTTACTTTGAGCATTGTGAAGTGAAGGTTGACTTGAACATTCATAAATCTAGTTACCCTTTACTCCCTATAGAGTTGGATTAGACTACCTTGAATACCCAATGCTTGACTTAAATGTAGTACCTATGCTACACCATTTCCTTATTATTTTCTAGGATTCCTCAAGTATGTTCACTATTAGGACTAAGAATACATGGATAAAACACCTACAACCTGACTTAAGTTTTGGAAGTGTGATGATTCCCTAATAGTATGTGATGATCGGACTAGTTCTATCATGGGAAGGCATACCTTACCTTCAACATAGAGTAGGTCCACATAGCTCGTCCCAATTCCATCTATTTAAGGGTTGCATACCATCCTCGTTGAGATTCTTATGCCTCATATATGAGAATTGGTTGAGGAAAGATATATTGTTTAGTAGATATCCCTAATTGTTCATCTCTCAGACGTCTTATAGTGTGCCTTATTTATCTAGTGATTGAGATGAGTAGGATGACTATATAGTTTACCTTACTTGTAAGAGCACTATGGTTGTAAACCAGCTAGTTATTAGAAAACCTTAAACTCTTCCTATGATGTTGAATGATGATATGACTCCTCTATGTATTGAAATGAGGTAGTAAATATTATGATTAGAGTGAAATAAGGAATGGTGGATGTCATGCCTTTTTGGGGTTTGATGAAAGTTCACTATGTGTAATAAGAAACCCTTCTCCCTCTTATTCTTACATATTAGAGGTGTAGTTGTATTCCTTTTTAGGTGTTAGAAGAATTGGATCCTTTTTTTGTGGAATGAAATAACGATGGACTAATAATATATCTACTGGATTTTAGAGGGTGTCTATCTTGGTTCTCATATTGATTTTAGCACCAATTTTGGTTTTTCATCGCAATTTTTCTTATCACTAAACTTAATTTCATTATTAAATTATATGTAAAAAAAGGTTTTAAGATTTTATCAAAGATTTTTGGAACCAAGTCACCACCGCAAGTAGTTGTAGTAGTAGAGAAATCCTTTAGAGAACAAACCTTTGACTGACATGATCAACCATGAGACCCTAGGCCTTAGTATGATGAATGAGTACAAAGAAGAAATTTTAGATATATAAGACCTACTAGATCCACCTTGTTGCCCCTGTATATAATTTATAGATAAATCATTTTAATGTATGGAGTCCAATATGCTTTATTTATTTTGATTATAACATAACTTAAGGATTATCTTGACCTAGTAGTGGACACAATAATTTACTCAGTATTAGTTTACACTATCAATGTCAAACATATGTGACAACCACTTAGCCATTAGTAATGGATGACCTTAGTAATTATACAACCATGAACGTTAGTTGGTAATACTAAATAAGTTTTCAAGTTTATATTCATTAATATATAATGAAGGACAAAGATAAGGTAAAAACTTATAAGAAAAAAAATGCAAAACCCTAAACTCAAGGACCCTATACATTTATTACCTATAAAAGTAATATAATGGATAAGTCTAAATTAGAACCTAAGCTAACTAAGTTAGGAATGTTGAAAAAATGTAAAAAAAAAACAGAATCATAACACAACCCTAGACACATATGCTTTGAGTTTTTTGATGACTAGCTTGATAAGTTACCACATACAACTACTTATAAATGATTATAACATGATATTGTTAACCGTGTTAACCTCATTAAAGAGACTTAGGAACCTATAATTGTCAAGAGGCCAAACAATATACACTAGGATAGGAATGGGTGGGTTTCAAGGACAAAATCCTCTTTAAGGATTGGAGTGTCTTAACATACTCGAATCTAATTATATATGGTAATCTCCCTCCTCCTAGACCCATGTTCGATTATGTCAATGCCTAGTAATTTTTTTCTTGATTCAAACTGTATTAGGATTAGTTTGATTAAGACGTATTGTAAATTCATAAATGCCTTATGCATATGATATTTAAAAAATGATATAAACATGATACATTCAACAATAAGATTTTAGGTGAAAATATATCTAGTAATGGGGTCGGGTCCAAATCGACACTTTAGAATACACCTATAATTATAGATAAAGGAAATCAATCAAGTAAGTCAAAGGAGTAAATAAATTAAATGTAGACTTAATACGCTAGTAATGGAAACTAATATGAAACATGTTTACAAGGTAAAATTCACCCCAAAATTAAATTATTTGCATCCCAATTAGCCTGCCCATCAATTTTCATAGCAATTAAGTATTGGTTGCTCGCTCAATTGAATATTGGTAAAGAAGGATATTAGATTACCTAAATTGATGTGCCTAGTTCACTGATTTTGGCCTAAATCCCTAATGTTACATTTACTTTCCATGTCAAGATAGTTCTCCTATTAAAATTCATTATTCTCTCAAGTGGATGGAACCGGTCTGTGTTGACCTGATCAAACATGTCTCGGTTGGTTTGTACTGCTCGCAGTGCCTGGATGTGACAAAGACCGAGTCCAGTGTCTATTTTCTCACTCACCTGTGATGCGTTCTTCACCCCATCCTCCTCCGTTCTCCTCCAGGCCATTCTCAAATGCATCGAAGACCTAGCCACCCTCTAATCTTCAGGCCTTGTGCCCATCGGCTGATAGAGAAAAGTTGTGACTAACATTACAAAGAGACTGGTGTCTACACCTCCTTTCTCCAATGTCTCCCTCAACCTCCACACCTCTCTTCTCTACCACCTCACCCATCTTCCTCTCCCTTTTCTTTCTCATCGTATACATCACCACCACTCTAGGTTCATATCCCTTTCCTTCCTCTTCTGCTTTCACCCTGCACCCCAGCCTCCATGACCGCAACACTTTTCCACCTCCTACGGTGGCTACTGTAAGGTAGACCTTGCAACTAGTAGTGACCACCGCAGATCCAATGACCATGATGCTTCCTCCTCCTTCATTGCAAAATCCATATACATGACAACATCTTAAGGTGATCAACCATGATGGTGACTAATTCACATCTTCATACCATCAACAACCTGCAACACCAAAGCTCTCTTCCCATTACATACACTCATGATTGCTACTAAAGATTTCAACACTAATAGATTTTGGCAGTGCTCCTGAATATAGAAGCTTTTACCACCACCTTGTGCCAGCATTAGGATGATCTCACTCCAGTGTTGATCCAAGAAGTGGGACAAAATCCAAGCACTTGTAACTAAGATCGATTCATGGATAGTGGTCGTGAGCATTTGTCCTAACCTGCTAGGTTTGTCTCCTATAATTCCTATTTTGATTGGTAAGCATGGATATATAGTAGGGTATTAATATAAGTACCTCATAATTCAATGTTATTTTTCTATCTAGCCATTAACTAGAATTCAAAATATAATATTATCCCATAGTAGATAATGGTTAGGAACTAACAAGAATATTATGATCTAAAACGAGTGAAGTTTATTAATATGATCATCTAGTCTAATACATATGCTACTCTACCAATAGGAATGATAAAATGCAGTATAAGATTGACCTACTAGTTGATTGTCTATGGTGTATATGTGTAAGGATGCGCATAAAAAGATGAGTGCATAAGCACATATAACAAGTTGTAATTGCAAAAAATTGATTAATATACATTAATTATATAATTTTTACATAGTAATCAGTATGTTATGGCTAATCGTAGTAAAGTAGTTTGACTCCTTAACCATATGAATATATGAATATACTTACATGTGACATGATTTTGAAATAAAGAATATAAGTCCTATGTGTCATAATTAGTATTATGATTATACCTTGGTTAATGAAAGATGAATCTAGTGAATCCTAATACAATGCTATATCAACCAAAGACATACACTAAGACAATATTTCATGAAGGGTAGAATGTTAACCTTGCATAAATGAGAACCTAGGAATTGTAATGATAATGGGTTTAATACTCATTTGAAAACTAAAAACTCTAGAAATGGATAGAGAAGATACCCTAGACAACTTTATGAAAATAAATGTGTCGCAGACCAAATGGATATGTAACATAATCCCCCCATGTTATAATCTATGTCCACTAAATAGGACTAGCAACCCTAACACACCATTAGGTTAACATAATATGGATAAAAGGTATATATATGATAGGAGTGTATACATGTTTGCCTTGCCTTGACTAACATACCTAAGGTGTTCCTAGGATGAAAAATTGACCTCATGGACCAAGTATATAGATTGAGTTAAGCATTAGTTGTGAAGATCAAGTATGTAAATCCTCTATTTTATTTTGGGCATTATATGAGTTAAACCTATTTCATTTATTGAGGCATCTCTTGAATATCAATTCTACTTGAAAATCAATTGTTGGACATGTATATTTCCTATTTAGATTCACTCATATTCTTATGCTTGTTGAATTACTCTGTCGTAATGGGTCTTTCGACCCCTCCTGTTGTAATTTCCATTTATGTGAATTGACTAAAATGCTAGTCTTGCCACTCTATTTATGCATGCTACATTTTTGATTAGAATATCTAGAATAGTGGTACTTATGAGCAGCCATACTTATAAAGGGCATACACATTCTGCTTGGGGCATGCGTTTCCACCTTTATTTATTTTAGGCCATGATCCTATGGTGTTATGGCCCTATATTAGGTATATTTAGTCTACATTGTTATGCATGCAAAAAGTTTATTGTTTTAAATTGTGATTGTGGTTAAATGATTTGGAAAGACATTTTATTATGATGCTTGTAAATATAATATTTAATATTCTCATTTCTTTTGTTATATTCCTTTTTTATATTACCTAATTGCATATAGCCCCCTTTTTGTGGGAACATCTCTTTTGCACTTGCAACCCTATATAATGTGCAAAGTGTTTATTATAAGTACATACTCAACATTTTTTCTGACCTATACTTTGTTTCATATCTTCTGAGTGATGTTCCCTTCCACCAAGGTGTAGGTCCATTACAAGACAAAGATGCACAAAGATCATATACAAGGTATTGTACTTGCTGATAGCTTGGAATGGCCGAGCTGCCCTCTGCAATGTGTCTCGCATGTTATTAGGTTTATCTGTGTACCTATTTACTTTGATATACCCACCTTTATGGTGAGGAATACTTTTATAATGATACCTCTTGTAACTTTGATATTGTTTTCTTTCCTCTTCTTATAACTTCATGCTCTGGTATGTTTACCATTTCAGAAATGAATGAAATTCCTCCTTTCCTTATTATTTAGAATTGGATGGACTTATTCTTCAATTGAGTGAAGAGTGGATCCCCTCTCGGTTCCCACTCTTTACAATTAATATGTTCCTTAATTGGAATAGCTAACTCACTCATTTTTTATTCGACTAAACTAAGTGGTCCTTTTCTGTTCTTGTTCTATTGTTTTCTTTATCCCTGAGGTTGACCCCATACTACCATAATAATCTTTGTATTATTTTGCAGGCGTCTCTTGAAGTCAAGTGTACATTTAAAATCCAATGTCTTTGACTAGGCTCTAGTGTTTATACTTTTGAGCGATGAAAAAAAGCAATCATAAGGGAGGATAGAGATGATGAAGTTATATATGGGACATTCATGGGAAATGGATGCTTCAATTGGAGTGTCTTAGAATAGAATTTGAGCCTTCAATCTCTAGGAATTAAAGTCCACTAAAGAAGAATCTCCTACAACCTTTTCCACATCATCAATAGAGTTATCCATATACATAATTTTAATATTGAAATGGGTTTTGATGTGTCTAACTCCATTTGCATAAAAAGGTATAATAATCTTTAGGTAACATTGAGCACATGGACCAAGACTATATGACCACATTAATGTTTAGATAGGGAACAATGGCTCTTAAGCCTAGGAAGTTGGTTTGTTGGAGTCTTGTAATGGGAAAGTTTAAGTGATGCTTTGAGCTAGGTTCTAGGTAGGGTTTGGTTGTTGAGGGATTGGTATCGATGCAAGAGTTGTGAAAAGGAATAGGATCCATGCTGCCAAAGAATGGGTAAAGGGTAGGAAGGGGAAGAACGGATGGAGTATCAAATGGGACAGTATCAGAGGGATGATAAATGTATTGGTGGTTGGACAGTGGTTGTTGTATCATTATTTAGACTTTTTGGAAGAGGTTATAGCATAGACATTAAGGTGAAAATAATGTTTTAAGGGTGGTTTCTTTTTGGGGTGATAAGAGGGATGGAAGGGGATATCAGATGTATGTTTGTCATGTCCTTTTAAGATATGTTGTATTATGAGGATTTAGAGGGGTGTAATAAATGGTATGTGTTAGGGGTGGTAAGACATTTGGCATGCATATATGATGTATTTACTAGTGTGGGAGAAAAAGTAGAGGTTTGAGTGGTGTGCAAGGGAACTGGTTTCTGAGAGTAAGGAATTTGTTAAGTAATTAAATGTGATAGGGGATTCTATAAGGTGGGAGGGGAAGGGACTATTTTTAAAAATACATTGTATTGGGAAAGATGCTTTGTTGATTTCTCTAGGGCAAGGTAGGTGTACCCATGATAGACATAATTTTTTTTTTACATTTTAAGTTCCTTTTCCCTTTTAAAACATAAAAAATGGGTGGGCATGTGAAAGACAGTTGAAACTATAAATCCTCATTTCCAACCAAAGAATTTGTGACCAAGAATTTCAAAGAAAAATAAAATTTATTTAGTGATGTGAAATAATGTCTATTTTTTATTTTTTTTTCTTCTGAATCACAAGTTACCACACTAGAGGGAGGGTAAACCAGAGGGTTCTAGAAAATAGACTGATTAGAGAAAGGAAAAATTAAGGAGCTAAATTTCAAAGAAAAATAAGAAAAATAGGGGTTAAAGAACATACATTTGCGTAGTATACATGCAATAACCTTTGAATAGGTCTATGAGGATCCATGATCAAAGGAGATAACCTCATCATAAGAAGAATTAATGTAGGGTTGGATATGATTGAATAGAGCATTAAGGGAAGAATCAGAACTAGCAATGGTGTCTACAACGAGGCTAGTGGTGGTTATAGAGTTCTCAAGTTTGGTTAAGGGAGGTAGATATGAAGTGGAGTTGGATGAAGCATGCTAGGAATGTCTGTGTTAAGACACCTCTGGGAGAAATTTGGGATGGGATTTATAGGCACTTGGGATCAAGGAATATGAAACCATCTTCATCATCTTTGTAAGGATCCAAAGAGGCTTGTCATCATTAGAAGAGTTAATAGACATTCAAGGTAAGTATTGACAAAGGATATTGGATTGAAGTTATTTAGGAAGCCTGGGTATTGATGCCTAGTATCAATATGGACATCCATTAGGAGGTTCTCAAGGATATGTTATTAGAAGGTTGGGAAGAGCCCATGTTTAATGTGGAAGACATCCTTTAAAGCCACCTATTAGTCAACAAAATGTTTAGTGTCCATTGTGATCTTCGTTTATAAGTATGTAATAAGTGATCTCATCATAGTGTAGATAGATACAACTAGGACTTTGTTTGGGGACCCTCCCAGACCAATCTTTAGGAAAACGAAGTCCTCTTTTGACCCGCTAGTGACAATAAAATGCTAGTTGAAGGATTTGGAAAAGTGTAATCACTGACCTCTATCAACCATGATGAAAATGGAGACTTGGGGTGTGTACAATGGGGATCAAACAAGGATGTTGGGGGTAAGGGTGACTAAGAGTTGGTGTTTTAAGCATCGATTTTGTATTGGAATTTTCATATATGTCATTGAGTTGCTTTTTTAGATAGAAAAAATATCTTCTAGGTACTATCTAGATAAGTCTATGAGGTAATCATTTATCAGTTGGGTATTGTAACATCTCGATTTACTAAAACATATAATTCATTGACTAGAAGCATTATCTTATTGGGAATGTCACAAACATGATAATCATTGTACAAAAATTATGTTTGATAAGCCAACACATGATACATTGCATAATATCTCACATCTCAAACTTATAACATAAAACTCACACCTAAACTAAAGCTCGTGTGTCATAAGAATAAAGGAAATATAATCCTTTTTTAGGTTGCACTCCACCAGGTCTGGTCTTAGATGTCCTTGAACTCCTTCTTTATCTGTTCCTCAGATAGCTCTATCCTTGATGTTTCTCCTTTCCTATGAGCATTGTGCCCCTGGCCACGCATAAAACCATTTCAAGTGCAATTCAACATATTATAATAGAAAAATAACATATAGTTTTAAAGGAAAACATTTGACATCATGAAAATAAACTTTGCATTTTATAATTGTCTTTTATTTAACTTATTTAAGAATCCTCAACTTTTGCATCAAAGTGCCTCTTCTCTTTTCACCAAAGTGCTTTTTATGATAGGAAAGCCCATGATTTGTGTCAAAGTACACTATATGCTAGGGAAGCCCATTATTTTTACTAAAGGACACTATATGCTAGGAAAGCCCATGACAAATATCTTATACAAGGTTCATTCATTATCTTTACTCTTACTCTTAAATACACTTTACTCTTGCTCTTAAACATGAATATGATGTGATATGATAATTCTTACAAATAAATAGAAAAAATTCTTTTATTCATCCATTAACTTTCACCTTTAATCAATAAAACTATAACCTAAATAATAAATTAACACCATAACATGTACATTGTACATAATAACATATAAACATCCAATAATTATGTTCAAAGTGCATGGACCACTTACAGATATTGGAGAAACTCCTAATGGTCTCTTGATATTGCAGAAACCCTAAATACCCTATTGAAACAATTAATTTTCATTAGGGACTAATAATAAACTTAATTTCTAGGGTTTTAGTATTCATTAAGGTTCGATATAAAAATCGGTTTTGAAAAGGCTTTGAAAACAAGAAAATCTTATTCCTTGTTCGAAAACCTTTCCAATGAATATTTTTACATAGTTTTTTGATGAATGTTAAATTATTTATGAAATTTCAACTATTGGATAATTAGAAAGCTTTTTAAATACACATGTATATACTTATCCAGTAGGTGGGGCTCATGCCCACTGGCCGAACAGGAGCCGACCCTTAGCCATTGTCTCCCTAAAGCAAAACCCACGATCAACAGGTGGTCAAGGCAGAGAAAAACCAATTATACCCATGAGAGAGTAACATTGTGAACTGATCCATCAGGGATAAAAAAAAATCAATCCCCTCATATCATCGTTCTCAGGACAAAGAGCTAAAGAAGAAAGGCAATATTACGGTAGTAATTATATAAAAAATACAAGATGTGAACTGACCATCTTCATTGAAAGGCAAAACTTTGGGCATCAACCCCATCACCACTCGATCCGAACAAGCCCTAGAATAGGGTGTGGGATTCCAGAAGCTCATATGGTAGATCTCTCTATGGAAGGTGATGAAAATAGGTCAAGGATCAAGAGAGGGGAAGGTGAGGTTGAAGTCATTGGTGATAAGGTGTCATTCCAAGATTCTTAATGGATGAAGAAGTTTGAGATGATGATACATAGTGGCAAACAAATTTTGATACGAGAAATTGCTTCAAGGACAACCACAGGTAGGAAAAAGGGGAAAGGGATAAATCCCTTACCTTCGATCTGATTGGAGGGCCAGAGAAATTTCTAGTGGTATGTGAATATGAACACAGACGTCGACGGCTTCCTCTAGACTCATGGTGGTCAGTCGGCTTGAGAAGGATCCTCGTTGAGGACTGGAACAAGGTGTAGGAGTGTTTTAGGGTGTCAGGACATCTGAGGGAAATTTGGTGATGCTTTTGAGTATGGGTGTCTTAGGCCTGTTGTAAGGAGGAGGGATCACCCCCTTACTAAAACAAATTTGAAGAGTTAAAACATCCATTCCAAAAACACTCAAAGGTATGTTGGAATAGGTGTAAATGGTATTCAAAACAACCAAAGTATAGTAGAGGAATAATTTTTTTGACTATATTAAATTTATCACAAGGTTATTACAAAAGTATGTCATAATATCCCGTAAGGGTTTACATGTATGATACAACATAAGGATCTAAGTAGAGGGAAATATAAACCATAATAACTTTGTCTCCAAGCTTTAACTCCTTAAGATAGTCCAAAACATCATGCCTTATCATCCAAGTCCTTCACCTAGGGTTGGCAACATACCCCATCAAGAAGAGAAAATAGATGACATGAGCAAAAGCTGGTATGTGCATACTAAATAGGAAATTGAGCAATATATGGAATAAAGGACATCAAAGTGTAAAGGCTTCCCATGAAAAATATAAGATCAACCAAAGCGGGTATCAAGAGAAATGATTTTCAATAACAAAATAGATACTTTCCATAATTAAAACAAAAAAGTTGTTCCATACTAGAACATGTAAAGAAAGTAGGGTACACACCCCTACAATCATCATCAACCTGCATGCATGTGAGATAAGAATAGCCCTAGAACAATATAAACACAAAGGTGGTCAAGTCTCGTAAACTTGAAACATCATAGAGAAAGGAATACTTCCAATCTCCCAAATATATAAAACATGGGCCAAGAATCACACATCTTGCCCTGGGTAGGAGGTTCCTTTCCACCCAAAAAGAGTAGGAAATATCACATCTGCTTGACAGCAAATAACACATCTGCCATAGAAACCAATGCAATTACACTACTCTAGTGCTACTAAATCACATAGCATGTTAAATGTAGAGGAAAGTAGAAAGTATAGTCAGAATATATAAACTAGTCCCCACATAAATGACCAACATATACATCCACCTCATAAGAGGGGCAAAAGACATCACATGTCATCTTTTAGAGTTCCATCATGAACAAATCATAAAATAAGAGTTCAAAAGAATATCCATGATCACATGATCATTATCAAATAAGGTAGTTCGCATGAACCTTGATTTTTAAAAGAAAAGACATTGTGTATAGGATAATGTCCATAGGACAAAGAGAATGAATAAGCATAGGTGAATTGATTAACATAGAAGAATAGGGGATACATCATACCTCAACTTCAGAATATAAATAGTCCAAGTCAATCCTAGATCCAATACTAGGACTCCAAAAAACCTCTAGGGAATGTGGACAAGTCCAATAAGTAAGGTTCCCAAGCTTAGAGAGGTTGGTTTCTCGAACAAAGCTCCTATCTCGAGCAAGAAGCACCTTCTCCACTTTAGAGGTAAAAAATCCTAACAAAAGAACATGGATATGAGGTGTTTATGGGTTCTAGGTGGGGTTTGACCATGGAAAGCCATGGTTATGACTTGGATGAAGGTGGAAGGAAGACTAACAAATGAAAATAGGGAAGGAAAGGAGGATTCTTACTAGTTTTTGTCAAAATCACCAAGGAGGAGCTTAAGAAATCCTAAATAGAGAAATTTGGAACCCTAGGAGCCTTCTTCACCAAGGTAGGCACCTCCTTTTACCTTGGTACAACACCTTTGTGGCAAAATAGAGTAGGAATGATGCTCTAAGATAGAGGAAATAAAGGAGAGAAAGATGTTTTGAATTGGGAGTTGGGAGGGGTAGATATGGCTATATAAAGGAAGAGGTCAAGTATGAGGTGTCTATGAGACTTTCCACGTATCATGTATAAGGGAGTCCATGGACATGCAAGCCTTTATGGACAAAGAATAAGTCAAGCACGAGGTTTCAAGTTACTTTCCATGTGTCCAATTCTAAGTGTACCTATGGACATGCAAACCTTTATTTATGGATAAGGAAGAAGTCAGAATGAGGTGTCCATGGAGCTTTCCATGTGTCCTTAGCCTAGGGATTTCATGGCCATGCAAGAGGACAGCTCATATAGGCTTCTTGAATATCAAAAGTCAATTTATGGACACTTATAGGCCATGCCAACCAACCTCCAATCAAAGAAATAACCCCATTGGTTGATAGTTTTTAAAGATAAGCTCATTTATAAAGAGTGTAATCCCTATAATGCCCTTGGAAAGTAACACCTTAAAACCAAGGTGCAACTAGGTTCCCTATGGTTAAAAAACTCAAGAATGGTAAGGGAATATATAATAATTATAATGCATGTGACAATTTGCAAAGAAAACCTCCCAATCCACGTAAATTGCAGAAACGTCCATAATGTACTTATAATTGCATAACTTGCACAAACAACATCCAAATTGGACCAAACTTCATACACAAGTTATCTTTGATGTGTTGAATATGAATTTGCCATTATTTACATATTTTTAATTTCTATAATCACATTTCCTTACTTATGCCTTTTACTCATTTTCTCTCTCCTGAACTTATCCTAATATTTCAAGGTTGTCCAAGTTAGATGAAATTTGACATATATGATAATTTTGATATGTAGACTTCAAATTTGAAGTTTGTTTCCACTTTTGAGACTTATTTTTATGAGATATGTCATATGGCCCATTAATGGCCCATTAACTAAATTATTCATCCAATAAATTTCCTTATCTTCATATTTCCACCAAAATGAGTTATGTGGCATATTTTATGTATCCATTATAAACCTAAGATTAATGTTAGAACATTAGGTTACATTGAGATGATCTATACATGAATTAGCTCATTGGGGTTATACTAAACATCTATTTAGGTCTAACCTTCAACCTTGTTTGGCTACGTCCAGAATGTCAACTTCCAGGGTAGGGTCTGAGATCTAGTATGTTACAACACACCACCCCTTAAAGGGATTTTGTCCTCAAAATCAAAATATCCACATATAAGAATCCAACTTATTCACCACCCCTTAAATGATTTAGCCTACCAAGCCAACTAATCTAGAGGTAAAAGGGTAGTCTAACTAAACCATATACAAGATCCATTACGCTTCACTACACACTTTGATTGCTTACTAAACACCAAACTTCAAAGTCTAGGTTCTAGGGATAACTATCCAAGCATGTAGTTCTATGGGTCATAAGGGAACTATATTGGGTATCCATCCTCAAACAAATCATTATACATGGGAGACTAGTTCAACATATTAGGGTCCTTAAAGATAAATCATATTGATTTCTATGGATACTATTGCCTAAAAGCATGCTATTTCAGACAATTCATATCAGCTTAGGCCAGGCCAGTATCATATGGATTTGGGAGTCCTCGTAAACCAAGCTGGTGGTGCGGAGGAAAATCTTGCCAGCCCCCGAACCCTGATCCTTTCTAGACACCTTTTCTTTCAACTTCATGTCCTAGTAGCTTCGTAAAGGCCAAGATAAACAACCTCAAGTTGCTATGGTTACATATGCATCTTTTAGTTGAAGTGTTTTAGGGATCTATTCATCATTATTCTAATGTGAAACTATAGGATCCTAAATCAAACTTTCATCATCTATTGATCAACTATAGGGAAAACATGTCACTTAAAGGTAAGGAAAGTATTCTAACTAGGGAGACAAACTTGAAATAGTCATATTCCAACTACCATGGACTCTGATACCATGTTGTAAGGAGGCAGGATCACCCCCTTACTAAAAAAAATTGAAGAGTTAAAACATCCATTCCAAACACATTTAAAGTTATGTTGGAATAGGTGTAACATTTTTAAATTTCAATAAATGATATTCAAAACAACCAAAGTATAGAAGCAGAATAAAAGTGTTGACTATATTAATTTTATCACAAGGTTATTATAAAAGTACATTATAATATCTCGTAAGGGTTTACATGTATGATACAACGTAAGGATCTAAGTAGAGGGAAATTTAAACCATAACAACTTTGTATCCAAGATTTAACTCCTTAAGATAGTCCAAAACCTCATGCCTTATCATGCAAGTCCTTCACCTAGGGTTGGAAGCATACCCCAGTAAGAAAAGAAAATAGATGACATCAGCAAAAGCTAGTATGTGCATACAAAATAGGAAAATGAGTAATATAAGGAATAAAGGAGATCAAAGTGTAAAGGCTTCCCATGAAAAAGATAAGGACAACCCAAGTGGGTATCAAGAGAAATGATTTTCAATAACAAAAGAGATACTTTCCATAATTAAAACAATAAAGTTGTGCCATACTAGCACATGTGAGATAAGCATAACCCTAGAACAATATAAACACAAAGGCAAACAAGTCTCATAAACTTGAAAGATGATAGAGAAAGGAATACTTCCAATCTCCCAGATATATAAAACATGGGCCAAGAATCACACATCTTACCCTGGGTATGAGGTTCCTTTCCATCCCAAAAGAGTAGGAAATATCACATCTTCTCGACAGGAAATAACACATCTGCCATAAAAACCAATGCAATTACACTACTCTAGTGCTACTGAATCACATAGTATGTTAAATGTAGAGGCAAGTAGAAAGTATAGTCAGAATATATAAACTAGTCACCACATAAATGACCAACATATACATCCACCTCATAAGTGGACAAAAGACATCACATGTCATCTTTTAGAGTTCCATCATGAACAATCATAAGATAAGAGTTCAAAAGAATATCCATGATCACATGATCAATATCAAATAAGGTAGTTCACATGAACTATGATTTTCAAAAGAAAAGACATGATGCATAGGCTAATGTCCATAGGACAAAGAGAATAAATAAGCATAGGTGAATTGCTCAACATAGAAGAATAGGGGATACATCATACCTCAACTTCAGAATTGAAACAGTCCAAGCTAGTCCTAGATCCAAGCCTAGGCCTCCAAAGAACCTCTAGGGAATGTGTACATGTCCAATAAGTAAGGTTCCCAAGCTTAGAGAGGTTGGTTTCTCCAACAAAGCTCCTATCTCGAGCAAGAAACACCTTCTCCACTTTAGAGGTGAAAAACCCTAACAAAAGAACATGGAGATGAGGTGTTTATGGGTTCTAGCTAGGTGGGGTTTGACCATGGAAGGCCATGGTTATGACATGGAGTAAGGTGGAAGGAAGACTAAAAATATGAAAATAGGGAAGGAAAGGAGGATACTTCCTAGTTTTGGTCAAAATCACCAAGGAGGAGCTTAAGAAATCCTAAATAGAGAAATTTGGAACCCTAGGAGCCTTCTTCACCAAGGTAGGCTCCTATTGTTACCTTGGGATAGAACCTTCGTGGAAAAACAAAGTAGGAATGATTCTCTAATCTAGAGGAAAGAAAGGAGAGCAAGAGTTTTCGAATTGGGAGTTGGGAATGGGTAGATATAGCTATATAAATGAAGAGGTCAAGTATGAGGTGTCTATGAGACTTTCCATGTGTCATGTATAAGGGTGTACATGGACATGCAACCCTTTATGGATAAGGAATATATAAAGAAAAAGGTGTCAAGTTACTTTCCATGAGAGCAAGATTTTTTGAATTGGGAGTTGGGAAGGGGTAGATATAGCTATATAAATGAAGAGGTCAAGTATGAGGTGTCTATGAGACTTTCAATGTGTCATGTATAAGGGTGTCCATGGATATGCAACCCTTTATGGATAACGAAGAGATAAAGCACAAGGTGTCAAGTTACTTTCTATGTGTCTAATGCTAAGGGTGCCTATGGGCATGCAAACGTTTATTTATAGATAAGGAAGAAGTCAAACAAGAGGTGATCATGGAGCTTTCCATGTGTCCTTAGCCTAGGGATTTCATGGCCATCCAAGAGGACAGCTCATAGAGGCTTCTTGAATATCAAATGTCAGTTTATTGACACTTATATGCCATCCCAACTGACATCCAATCAAAGAAATAACCCCATTGGTTGATAGTTTCTAAAGATAAGCTCATTTATAAAGAGTGTAATCCCTATAATGCCCTTGGAAAGTAACACCTTCAAACCAAGGTGTAACTAGGTTCCCCATGGTTAAAAAACTTGAGAATGGTAAGGGAGTATAAATGTATTATAATTCATGTGACAATTTGCAAAGAAAACCTCCCAATTGGGTAAATTGCAGAAAAGTCCATAATGTACCTAAAATTGCATAAATTGCACAAACAACATCCAAATTGGACCAAACTTCATCCACAAGTTATCTTTGATGTTTTGAATATGCAGTTGACATTATTTCCATATTTTGAAGTTATATAATCACATTATTCATTACTTATGCCTTTTACTCATTTTCTCTCTCCTAAACTTATCCTAATATTTCAAGGTTGTCCAAATTAGTTGAAATTTGACATGTATGCTAATTTTGATATGTAGATTTCATATTTCAAGTTTTTTTCCACTTTTGAGACTTCTTTTTATGAGTTATGTCATATGGTCAATTAACGGCCCATTGTCTAAATTATTCATCTAATTAAGTTTCATATCTTCATATTACCACTAAAATGAGTTATGTGGGATATTTTATGTATCCATTATAAACCTAAGATTAATGTTAGAACATTAGGTTATATTAAGGTGATCTATACATGAATTAGCTCATTGGGGCTATACTAAATATCTATTTAGGTCTAACCTTCAACCTTGTTTGGCTAAGTCTGAAATGTCAACTTCCACGGTAGGGTCCAAAATCTAGTATGTTACACCTATGGCTAATGCCATACTTATAGATTTCATAGATTGGGATAGACCAATTGTCATCCAGTGTTAGGTGGAGTCTAGTTCTACTAGGACAAGAGTTGCTAGTCGACCCTGATATTTAATGAATAGAACCCTAGTGGTTTGGGTGTCCACTAGATTTGGAAAGGGACAATGATGGTGAAAAGCACTTCATATTGGTATGGGATTCAAATGTCTAGCAGATGTGGAACTGTAAATGAAGAGTCCTAGGGGAAACGAGAAATGAGCAAAGAAGGGGGATCTCCTACTTGCAGTTTCCCCTAGTCTGAGTTCAAGTCTGCTTGGATAGAGTGTGACAAGTGGGGGTTTTAATAAACCAGATGAATTGAAGTCAAGTTACGCTAGGATTAGGTTTATTTAGTACATATTGATTATTTATTTCTAACACAAATTGGGGCATCAAAGAGTGTTCAAATCTAATCGAAGTTGGTGGGTTACCAAATTTGGTTGTAAGGATTTTGAAAATCTGCTAGTTTCCTAATTTGACGGTCCTAATTATCTATGTCCCCTTTTTGTTAAATAAGTAAGAGTTAATTATTTAGGATAACCTAGATTCAATAAGATATATATTATCGATTATATTTTAGATAGAAGTTGTTATTCCAAAATATTATTATTTATAGGGTCAATTTCACTTTAACCTCTATGTACCACTGATGTGCTAATTAGGGTTACATTTTATGAAATTAGGTTTCAATTAGGTTTATAAGGAAAAATTATCCCTAAATATGATCCATACATAATAATTGGCTCTCTTAATTTCAATGGGTTTTATATGAAGAATCAAGATTTAAAATTTTTGAAAGTAGGGTTTCTAGTTTAGGATTATTTATATATGACATAATTTAGGGTGCTACTATTCTACCCACCTTAAATGTCGTTGTCAAAATTCTACTAGTCTACCCACCTTAGGGTTTTCCTTATCGGTAACATGAAAATTCTAAAACCTTATAATTATCATGAAATCTTTTACATACTTACATCAAGGGAAGTCTAATCACAACTATAGTCTATGCAAAGGTAACAAAGTGACTTCCTAACTAAAACATACTGTAACACCCGGGCCCACTGCCCAAGGCTCTAGCTGGGTTTCAAGGATGATGAATGGCCCCACAAACCACCACTAGCCTTAATTGTGTTCTTTTTCATCACTCACAAGCAACCCAGGGTCAAATTCCTAACTGGTCACCCATCCTAGTACTACTCCAAGCTGAGCACACTTAACTATGGAGTTCTTTAATGGCGGGCTCCTGGAAAAAATAGGTGCACCTTGGTAATATGAGTAGTCGAATCATTCCTTATAAGATCATTCTATCTGAGGTCTCAAATCCTAGGACGTTACAATCTCCCCCACTTAGACTCTTGACGTCCTCGTCAATGCTCAACTATATGACCTTGTAATATTTCCCCGTTTCAGTGTAGACCCAGAATGGCCCATGGACACCTAGCTCCCGATCACGGAATACTAGCGCAAGGGTGGCTACGTTACCATGGACAACCCTTTCCTACATGACAGGACCGCATGACTCAAGAATGGCATGCCACATGCTCATGTGGGTCCCACCTACTGGAGGGGAATTGGCCCTGATACCATTTGTAACACCTGGGCCCACTGCCCAAGGCTCTAGCAGGGTTTCAAGGATGACGACTGGCCCCACAGACCACCACTAGCCTTAACTGCGCACTTTTTCATCACTCACGTGCAAGCCATGATCAACTTTTGGACTGGTCACCCATCCTAGTACTACTCCAAGCTGAGCACACTTAACTATGGAGTTCTTTAATGATGGGCTCCCAGTAAATGAGGTGCACCTTGGTGATATGAGTAGTCCAATCATTCCTTATAAGATCATTCTATCTGAGGTCTCAAATCCTGGGACGTTACACATGCCTTGTTCATTCTTATTTTATTCGTCATCATTATCCACTACGGTGAAGATCCTAGCTTGTCGTTTCTCCTTAAGATCTTGGTTGACTTGGGAATCTTTCTTCTATAGGAGGTTGGGGCAGTACAATCAGATATGGTCATCCCCTCCACAGTAGTAACAAACTCTAGTTCCACATCTTCATTCTCCTATATGATATCTATTACACTATGTCTTTACATGAGGGTTTGGATCAGCCTCCTTTTTACCTTTCTCTTCTTGTCATTATGACATTTCTGCTCCTTCTTGCTTCCTGAGGATCCTACATTCTTCCAGTATCATCCAAGGTAGTCCTCCAACTTCATGGCAGACTCGAGTGCCTCTTGTACTATCCCAATGCCACATCCAGCAAGAGCATAGACCAAATAAGGTTTTATTCCACACATGAAATTATTTTCCAGATGTGTCTCATCTAAACATACTCGTACTTATGTAGCATACGAAACTTCATTGCATACTGGTTGACGATTGAGTCATACTGCTTCACTCACTTGCACTCCAACTCGTTCTTCCTAGTCATAGCTTCTGAGATGCAATGGTTTCAAAAGGTAGTGGTGAACTCCTCCTAGGTCAACGACTCAGCATTGGGTCCTCAAGCATTGGTGAAGTTGTCCCACTAAGAGCGGGTTCCACTCCTCAACATGTGTGTCCCAAAGTGAACTTTGGAATGATCAAGACATCCTGAATCATGAAAATAGTGCTCGACATTGAGTAGCCACTCTTCAGCACGACCAACTACATTGGTCTCAGCTTCACCAGAGAAGGTTTCTCGCTTAATCTTTAGGAATTCGACCCTGTTGGATAAATGGACATCTGTAAATCCCTTTGTTTTGATAATGACAAACATTTCATTCTTGTTAAATCTAACGTGCTACTTAAGTGTGCAGGAACAAGGTGGATGATAGAGTATTACGGAAATCCATATGCTTACATATTTATATTTTCATGAAATGTAATCGCTTTGTAAAAACTTGTACAAATATATAATGTACAAGTACTTAGATTTCATGTAAATCAAGCGTTAGATTCTCCCTAGCTAAACATCACATTTAGATAGGTCATCCCCTTGAATAGTGTCACATATGCACACTCATACACACACTTAGTGCTTTAATTGGAAAAGTGAAACAGGGTCAATCTCGGTCGACTAACTCCTCGACCTAGACACTTTCAGTCGACAATCTTCTCGACTGAGAAAGGCCCAAAGTAGTCGTTAGACACAACTGACAAGGTAGTTGGCAGTTGGAGATAAACGTTGCAAAACACTTGATTTAGAGAGCCTGTCGGTCGACAAGAGTTTGACCGAGTAGGTGTCTCGGTCGACCATTCCTCGACCGAGACGAACTCGGACAGCAACTGCAGAGTAAATTAATTATCCATTGCTAAAGCAACAAACTTGTACCTAACGGCTAGTTAAGCACTTAGAAACCCCTAGAAGGTGTCTAGAACGTCCTTAAGCATCCATAGGCCATTCCTATAAATAGGACAAGCCATAGGACACTCAAACTCACTTTTTACACTTGAGAAATCCTTGAGCATACTTTGAGCAATCTGTTTGTAAGCAAATTGAGCATTGTGACTATTGGCTACTTCCTTCCTTAGCTCAAAATTTGTGTCCTATAGGCTAGCATCTCCTATCCACTACAATTACAATTCCATACACTTTGGTTAGGAGATCTACACGCTTGATCTAGGCAAATCAAGCCTTGGGCTATAAAAGGATAAGTTGTAATTTCCTTTTTCCTTTCTTGTTCTCTATTATTGTTTGTACTCTCCTTGCTACTCCTAGGTTGGAGGCTGCGGATTGGAAAGGGTGGAGATCTTCTTGGTGAAGAAGGAGACCTTGAGCTACTTCAAGAAGGCTGGTGCAACGGGAGGTTACTTCTAGAGAGGAAGGCTACTTCAAGGGGGAGCTTGGAGTTAATTCAAGAAGGCTACCTCAAGTTGGTGCATCTACTTCAAGTGAAGGCTGTTCAAGGGGTGTAAGGAAAGTATTGTATTTTGTATAAATCCTTGAGAAGGT
Organism: Alisma plantago-aquatica; assembly: GCA_963693085.1. NCBI lineage: Eukaryota > Viridiplantae > Streptophyta > Magnoliopsida > Alismatales > Alismataceae > Alisma > Alisma plantago-aquatica. The sequence goes on along the minus strand of OY856414.1, from coordinate 895,570,873 downwards.
AATAAAATAAATACTTTCAAAATCCCGGTTGGGTAAGCAATCGGGTAGTGGACTGACAATCTTAGTATTTTCTAAGATTGGAACCACTCTAAACACTTGTCTCCTTCTTCCAATTTCAATTGTGGTTGTTTGAGTTCAATACTTTTTAAAATCATTTTAAAACTCTATTCACCCCCCCTCTAGTGTTTTTCAAGGTCAACTCTTTGTTACTTGGTTGATGTGGCCTTCCATGCTGACTAGTTAGGGCATTAGTAACATCATTGATGAGAACTTATAAAGGTGTATTACAGTTAGCGTTAGGGTTACCACCATGTTTGGCCCCTCTAGAGGCACCATGATCACTCCCCATACTCTTGGAGCTTTCCTATCCATCTACATGCTCCTTGCTCTTATCAGATTTCCTCTTGGGAGCCATCTACAAAGGGAACATAAACACAATGAGATTTTAAGAAAAGCTTGGTGGCTAACTATTCTTTTAGCTATGATACCACATTATAACATCAGAATTTCCTAAAACATATAATTCATTGAGTAGAAGTATAATCTTATTGAGGATGTCACAAACATGATAATCATTGCATAAAAATAAAGTTTGATAAACAACACAAGATACGTGGCATAATTTCTCACATCTCAAACTCATAAGATAAATCTCACACCTAAACTAAAACACGTCTCATAAACATAAAGGAAGTCTAATATATTATTAGTTGGCACCCCACCCGGTATGGTCTTAAATGTCCTTGAGATCCTTCTTCAGCCGGTGCTAAGATATCCTTGGCATTGGTCCTTTCCGACTGGCATCTCGCCCCCAACCATGCATGAAATAAATTATAAGTGGATTTGAACATATTATAATAGAAAAATAACATATATTTGAAAGGAAAACATTTGACATCATGAAAATAAACTTTGCATTTGATCATTGTCTTTTATCTAACTTATATAAGAATCCTCAAATTTTACACCAAAGTGCCTCTTGTCTTTGCACCAAAGTGCTTTGTATGCTAGAAATTCCCAATATTTGTATTGAAGTACATTATATGCTAGGAAAGCCTATGATTTGTACCAAAGTACATTGTCTACTAGGAAAGCACATGATGAGGATCTTATATAAGATTCATTCATTATTTTTGCACTTACTCTTGAATACACTTTACACTTGCTCTTAAACATGAATATGATGTGATATGATAATTCCTAAATAGAAACAGTAAAAATGCTTTCATTCATCCATTAACTTCCACCTTTAATCAATGAACTATAACCTGAATAATACATTCACATCATAACATGTACATTGTACATAATAACATATAAACATCCAATAATTAGTTTCGAAGTCCATTGACCACTTACAGAAATTGGAGCAACTCCTAATGGTCTTTAGATATTGAGGAAACCCTAATTAACCTATTGAAAACATTAATTTATTAAAGGCAATACTAAAATTAATTTTTAGGGTTCATTAAGGGTTGATGTGAAAACTGGTTTTAAATAGGCTTTAAAACTAAGAAAATAGGGTTCCTTGTTAAAAACTTTTCTAATGAATATTTTTACATAATTTTTTTATGTAAGGTTAATTAGTTATGAATTTTCAATTAGTGGTCAATCGAAAAGCTCGTAAAATACACCTTTATATACTTATCCAACAGGTATGGCTTGTGCCCATCTGGCCCAATAGGGGTCTACCCTTGGCCACCATCTCCCTAAAGTAAAATTGGTGGTCAACAGGTGGTCAGGCTGAGAAAAATCAATTATACCCATGAGGGCGTAATGCTGGAAATTGATCCATCAAGGACAAAACTGAAAATCTAATCTGCTCAGATCATCATATTCAAGATGAAGGACTCAAGAAGAAAGGAAATATTATGATACTAATGATATCATAAAGAGAAGACTCGAACTCACCATCTTCACTGAAACATAAAACTTTGGGCATCAACCCCATCACCTCCTAAAACCAGCAAACCCTTGAACATGGTATGGGCTTCCAAAAGCTCATGTGGAGGCTCCCTCTATGGAAGGTGACAGAAACCAATCAAGGATCATGAGAGGGGAAGGCAAGGTCAAAGTTCATTGGTTAAAGTTGGCTGGTCCAAGATTGTTGATTACTAAAGTAGTCCGATTGAGGGGACTTGGTGTCGAAAAAAGTCTGATATGGTGAATTGCTTCAAGGACAATAATAGGCAAGAAAATGGGGAAGGAATAAATCCCTTACATTAGATCAAATTGGAGGCTCAGAGAGATTTCTAGTGTTGTGTGAATATGAACACAGACGTCATGACTTCCTTTCGACTCACAGAAGTCATACAACTTGAGAAGGCCCCTCCTCAAGGACTGGAACAAGGTGGAGTGTTGCAAGGTGTCAGGGCATCTTAGGGCAAGTCGGGGATGCTTTCAAGTTTATGGGTGTCTCAAGCTTGTGGTCGACACCATACTTATAGGTTTCACATATAGGGAAAGCCAAGTTTTTGGCTAGTGCTAGTCGACTGGGATATCCAGCAAAGAAAACCCAAGTGATTTAGGAGTCCACCAGTTCGTGAAGGGATGAGGATGGTGAAAAGTTCTGTGTATTGGGATGGGATTCACCCGTCTGAGAGATGCAGAGGAAAAGAAAACTGCGGTTGAAGAGTCCAAGGGGAAATGGGAAACATGAGAAGAAGGGGGCTCCCCCGCTTGCAATTTTCCCGGGGTTCAAGTTTGACCTGGCTTGGATAGAGCGTGACAAGAGAGGGTTTTTAATAAACCGGTTGGACCAAAGTCCAGTTACACTAGGATTAGGTTTATATAGGACATTTTATTAATTTTCTTTCTCATACAATTTGGGGCATCAAAGAGAGTTCAAATCTAATCAAAATTGTTGTTTTACCAAATTTGGATGCAAGAATTCTGAAAATAAACTTAGTTTCCTAATTTGATTGTCCCAATTATCAGTATCCTCTTTTTGTTAAATAAGAAAAAATTATTTATTTAGGATAACCAATATTCAATAACATATATATTACTGATTATGTTTCGAATAGCAGTTGTTATGCCAAAATATTATTATTTATAGGGTAAATTTCACTTTAACCCTTTATTTACCACTAATGTGCTAATTGGGGTTACATTTAATGAAATTTAGTTTCAGTTAAGTTTATAATGAAAAATTATTCACGAATATGATTTAGACATTATAATTGGATATCTAAGTTTCACTGGGTTTTATATGAAGCATCAAGATTTAACATTTTTGAAATTAGGGTTTCTAATTTAGGATTATTTATATATAAAAAAATTAGGGTGTCACAAGTATGAAACATATTTTGGCATTCAGGATGGCATAATAACTTTTTTCAGTCTCAGTAGAGCACTAAAGAAACAAGTCTATGTGGTGGGAGAGAGATGAAGGGAAACACAAGGACAAACCAAGCAACTTACATGTATGATTATCGGTGTTTGAGGATAGAGACGGTTTCTACGAGGAGTCGAGTCCAACCAAAGGAAAGGAATCAGTAGGAAAGAGTTGGGGAAGCGTCGTGGTAAGAGCGAAGGGAACTTTAATGATACAAGGGAGAAAGAGAGAGAGGTAGAGGAACATGGTGTCTCTTTATTATTGGGTTTCTTTATCATCCTTAAAACTTCACATCAGTGCAAATAAGGCATTATGTGAAATAGGTGATCAATAAATTCTAGAACACCAACCTTGTGACAATAGCATACACAACTAAATGTGCCTTGTGGGTGACCTTCCACTACATAATTAGCCCCAAGGTTTATAGTGTTGTTGGTCACAAAAGAACTTTCAATCGTAATAGTAATAATCAAAATACTCATTGTAAAAAAATCAAAAGAATATTGTACATTTCATAAGTACTGGAGGACAATCTCACTCATTTGTGAAAACAATGGATTTCTAATTGCAGGTAATGATGATTTTTTGGTAAGAGTGATGTGTTTAGTGAGTGAAATGGTGATGACTAAAGTTTCTTTAATTGAATTGGATGAGAAAAAAGAGATTATATGTGATCGAGCAACAATATATTATCTTTTAGATTGTTTTGCTCGTAGTTTTTCTTATTTTCTTCATAGTTAGCATAATATAAGTCAAAAGTAAGAAACAACTACAAGCTAGTTTCTCATTAGTGACAGCAAGAGCAAGGACGGATCTAGCGGGGGCTAGGGGGATCTAGCACCCCCTTCCAAATCTAAAAATTCATATTTAGTTACAGGTGTATGCCAAAATTTTGATACATTAGTTATAGATATATTCACAACATTATAACAAACAAAACCAATGGACGAAGTAATATGTGTTTCTTTGCTTGATTCTTGTGGCCCAAGTTCAAATCCATATGATGTTAACGTGAATGCAAGGAGTGCTTTGTCATATGTTCACTATCAAATTGGGGGTTACGTGAATGCATTTGGTGGGGGGAGGGGTCTTTGGTATAAGGTTGGGTATTCACTTCTTTACGGGTAAGAAACATGAGATATCAGCAATATCCATCTTATATATTGGTCTTAATATCAAACAAAAGTAAGGGAAGTAGACACCATAGGGATTTCGGCAGGACCTCGGGATCAGCGGCTTCGTGCCGCACTAGAGTGATCCAATAAAGGTACCTTTTTTAGCACCTTATAGTGTAAACGCTTCAACTCTAAGAAAATGTGAAGTGTAACTGAAGTCCAAAGGTAAAGACTAACAACTTTTGATTAGAGTTTCTGATTGCTAAAAATAGTCTACCATAACAAATTTTCCTTGGGTCAAGTCCCATCATGCAAACACATCAAAATATAAGAGAATATTGACTCGATCAAGAAATAACTACTAACCCGGCCGCTGTGGCTTGGTTGGTTAGGCACGGCTTGGCCCCCCCGGGAGTCCCGGGTTCGAAACCTGCCGTTCCACAGCGTATTTACAACCTCTTGGGTCATCCGGGCTCTGATACCTGTTTGGGGAGGGGGGGCCTAATGGCCCTTTCATATCCAAAAGAAATAACTACTAGAAAGTGATTTGAAGTCAATATTTTGAGAAGTTTTACGTATAAAACGGCATAGCTTTGCAATATCTATGAAATTAGATTTGTATTTCTTATTTTTCACGTATAAGAAACTTTTCATCTTTTTGTAAAAGTTTCAACTTTAAGAACCTGTGAGGGGGGGCCTAATGGCCCTTTCATATCCAAAAGAAATAACTACTAGAAAGTGATTTGAAGTCAATATTTTGAGAAGTTTTACGTATAAAACGGCATAGCTTTGCAATATCTATGAAATTAGATTTGTATTTCTTATTTTTCACGTATAAGAAACTTTTCATCTTTTTGTAAAAGTTTCAACTTTAAGAACCTGTGAGGTTTTATTGAAATCCAAAGGTAAACACATTTAGTTCGGGCTTCCCGTCCCCAAAAAGATTCCATCATGACAAATTCTCCTTAGGCCAACTCCCATCACGCAATCACATCAAAATATAAGGGAATTTGACTCTATCAAGAAATAAATATTAGAAATTGATTAGAAAGGCATGATTTTGAGCAGTGTTACGTATAAAATGACATAACTTTGTAACGTGTATGGGATTTAATTTTGATTTCTTGTTTTAATGTATAAGAAACTTTCCATCTTTTTATATATTAAAGCGACAACTATCAGAAATGTACAGATGAGGGAGAAAAACAACAAACGGGACGTGTCCGTGACTGTTTTCCATTGATTTCTATGTAATTGAAGTACCAGTACATAGACTGCGCTATATAGGGATGTCTTTGGGTACATGTGTGGTTTGTTATGGGCGGCGTAGCTTCTGCCTTTCTCCTAAAACCTAAAACCGCCGCGTCACGTGGACCTGGCGCGCTCGTTGTTTGCACCGTTGGACGTCGAGCAGGATCGCGCCATGTAGCACCGGGGGTCGACCATGGTGTAGCCACCTCCTAGGTAACCAACAGTGGCGAAGTCAGGATTTTCAATCAAGGGGGGCATCATGTAATTTAGTAGCTTGAAGGTAAACACATAATATTAGGGATTTAACTGATGGTACTTTAAGTCATATATGAGAACATTCAAAACATGTTGTTTTTGCCAAAATACACAATATCATATAGTTATAAGAAAAAACACTTGTAACGCAATTAGGTATGATACTCAATGTTTCGTATCAAGTAACCTCCTGTGAGAAGTGCTATATTTCACGCATCCCATTAACTAAACCCTTGAGACAAGCATGTACATTTGGGCAACGGCTAGTAGCATGAATCGCCTCGCCAAGGGTTCCTATCCAGTGTTTATTGGGGTATTTCCCTTTGAAGATGCCATACGCATTGAACCGAATTATCTGAATTGACAAGACTTATTATTTATTGAATATAAAGAAATTATAGGTATATGATAGAAATGTCATTTTTACAAATGAACCACCATATTTGATATGTATAACATAATATCAATGCATGATCAAAACCATATCTTCTATATGAAACTCAAATAGACTAATCTATTAAGATCCATATATGGGTGTGCATTTTATTGACGTTTTTTTAACTATGTGGTCGGCTCTGATTCTTTGATAATAGCCTTTCGTCTTAGGGCACATTTGGTTAGCTGGATTTACTGAAATCCTGTATTTTTTCCATCCCGTATTGCTAAAATATTGTATTCTCAAAATCCCGCAAAGTAAAGTTTTGTGTTTGGTTTGCTGGATTTTGTAAGTGTGAGATTTTTTTTTTGTGTCTCCTGTCTTGCCCATGATGAATTTTGGTGTCCGGGAGAATTTTGATGGAAACCAAAATACGGGATTTCTATTCCGTTTGAAAATCCCGAGTTTAGCCTCATTTTTCAATCCTACAAATTAAATATAAAATTTGCAGAACTGGAGTCCAAAATACAATCCAATATGGCAAAATTCAGGTAACCAAACATGCCCTAGGTGTCACATATGATGAAATTCTGATTGTAAGTTTGTAATTTGACTTCTACATATTAAATAATTCTAGGTGGCTTTGCTCAATCCACATATTTAGTTGTACGACATGATGGTTCTCTCCTCTACATCGTACTCTTACCAACCAGTTATGACGTCTGTGCCAGTGGAGAGTTGGTCATCGTCTGTGTACGTGCTTAGAAATCCGGCGGAGGGTACAGGACGTCTGTGTGTCTTAACCGACGGTGAACTCTCTACAGGCCTGTCGTAGTAGGTGCTGGAAAGGGGAGTTTCGTTTTCCCATGGTCGAGCTCTTTTGTAGAGGAGGGTCTGATGACAGCCCTACCATGTCTAGCATTGGCGAGACATGGCAGGCGAGGTCTGGGGCAGAGGAGGGCCTGACGACAATGCTTCCATGGCTGACAGTGTCGAGGTGGGATAGGATGAGGTATAGGGAGAAGGTGGCTCAGGATGGGCTTCAGTTTGTCATTCATCAACGGAGAAATTAGCATGTTGTCTTCCTAGGAAATAACGTCGAGATAAGTTGGGGAGTCCGTTTCTGTAAAATAAGAGTTAATTAGTTGTTCAATTTTATTGTACCCAAGACTTTGATTATTTCAAGTGAAAGGATGGAGAACGTGGTGTGTGCGGGTGGTATTTTAAAACATGGGTGGTTGTGAGAAAAAGAGTGAAAAATAGTAAGAGAAAATGAATTAAAATATCAAAATGTGAGTCAAACGTTGTGAAAAAACAAAATAAGGAGGAAGAAGAATTATAGTAAGAAAAGTAACTATATGGTAAGAAAAGTAACTATTGAATATTAAAAGTAACGTGTAAAGTAAATATAAGAACACTAAGGATAACTGTAAGAACACTCAGAGTAACTGTAAGAACACTAAGAGTAACTGTGACAACAGAGAAAAGTAACCTTGTGATTCAAAAAATTAACTCTAACAGAGGAAGGTAAAACACGTATCACAAAAATAATATGTATGAAATACAGAGTAATATGGACATCTTATAAGTAACTATACAAACACAAAAATAAGTGTTCTATTCTAAAAAAAAGTATCTATATCAGAACTCACCGATAGATAAAAGAGATGAACTCGTAATCTATAAAGTAATTATAAGCACACCTAGAGTAACTGTAAGAGCACTACGAGTAAATGTGACACCATAAAAGTAACTATGTGCATTCAAATAGTAACTGTTATACTTTGTAAAGTAACTCTTGTGGAGGAAGGTAAGTCAAATAGATAAAACCAGTGTATGTGAATCACATAGTAACAAACTAAAACCAGTGTATGTGAATCACATAGTAACAAACTGACATTTTGTAAGTAATTGTACAAACATGAAAGTAACTGTTGTAATACAAAAATGTAAGTATTTCAGAAGAAAGAGTATTCATTGGACACAAAGAGAGACAAATATTCATTTGTGTTTTCTTCTTGATGTACAACTCATCTTGAACAATATTGATTTTTCCCTTATATTTTGGCTGAATGTACAACTGATTAAAATGGATTATTTATTAGTGTGCTGCAAAAAGACTGAATGTACAACTGATCTTGAATGCTTCGAATACATTTATGGTTTGAATGCTTATGTTCTTGAATGCTTTAAATACCTTTATGCTTTGAATGTTGTAAGAGTAACTCTGAAACCACTACGAGTAACTGATACAACCATGCGAGTAACTAAACTAAAAGTAGCAGAATGCTTGAGTAACTGAAAAGTAATGCTTGAGTAACTGAAATTAATTCTTGAGTAACTGAGAGTAATGCTTGAGTAACTGAAAAAACCCTACAAGTAACTGTCACAACCCTGGAGTAACTGAAAAAATGTTGCGAGTAACTGAGAAAGGACTACGAGTAACTGAAAAAACATTGCGAGTAATTGTGACAATACTGCGAGTAACTGTGACAATAATGCGAGTAACTGAAAAAACCCTGCGAGTAACTGTAATAGAAGTTAGAGTAACTGTGAAAACATTGCGAGTAACTGTCACAACCCTGCGAGTAACTGAAAAAAAAATGCGAGTAACTGAAACAAGCCTATGAGTAACTAAAACAAGCCTGTGAGTAATTGAAACAAGCCTGCGAGTAACTGAACACAGCAAGTAATGGTTGAGTAACTGAACAAACACTGTGAGTAACTGTCACAAACCTGTGAGTAACTGAACAAACACTGTGAGTAACTGTCACAACCCTACGAGTAACTGAACAAACACTGCGAGTAACTGAAAAAACCATGTGAGTAACTGAAAAAACCTTGTGAGTAACTCAAAAATCCTGCGAGTAACTGAAAAAAGCCTGCGAGTAACTTTGAAACACTAAGAGTAACTATGACAACAATGCGAGTAACTGAACGAGCACTACGAGTAACTCAAATAGCAGTTAGAGTAACTGTGAAAACAATACGAGAAACTGAAAAAGTACTACGAGTAACTGTGACAACCCTGTGAGTAACTGAACGAGCACTACGAGTAACTCTAACAACAATAAGAGTAACTGTGATAGCCTAGAAAAGACACACTATGATTCAAACTCAGTTACTCTTATACTTTGTAAGAGTAAATGTGACAACACTAAGAGTATCCATTGCACACAAAGACAAACACATATTCTTAAAAAAGAATAACAACTGATCAGAACATATTCTTTATAACATATTCAGAGTATACATACAACTACTGGAGCACAAGGTAACACAAAGAGAGACAAATATTCTTCAAAGAGTAACATCTGATCAGAAAAGATTCTTTGTAACATAATCAATGTATACATACATCTTCTGGAGTTCAAGGTAACACAATAATAGATTCTAAACACAAGTCAAAATACAGGAAGAGTGATGATCTCGTAAAGTAATTATAAGAACATTAAGGGTAACTGTAAGAACACTAAGAGTAACTGATAGTACACTAAGAGTAACTTTAAGAACACTAAGAGTAACTGTGACAACAGAGAAAAGTAACCATGTGATTCAAAAAAGTAACTCTCATACTTTGTAAGGTAACTCTAATAGAGGAAGGTAAAACATGTATCCCAAAAACAATGTGTATGGAACATAGAGTAATAGGGACATCTTCTAAGTAACTGTTATACTTTGTAAAGTAACTCTTGTGGAGGAAGGTAACTCAAATAGACAAAACCAGCGTATACGAATCACATAGTAACAAACTAACATTTTGTAAGTAACCGTACAAACATAAAAGTAAGTGTTGTAATCCAAAAATGTAAGTATCAGAAGGACACTACTTATCACAGTTAATCATGTACGTAAAGTAATTATCCGACAATAAAAGTATCATCATGACACATAAAGTAACTACCAGACACAGAAAGTAAGAACATGACACAAAAAATAACTATTTGACACTAAAACTAACATCATGACACAAAAAATAACTATCTGACACTAAAACAAAGACTAAGACACAAAATAACTATATGGTATGGAAAGTAACTATCTAACATTAAAAGTAACATATTGAATCACAAAGTAACATCATGAGTCAAAAAGTAAGTATTTGACACAAAAAGTATCTATATGGTACAAAAATCAACTATCAGACACCAAAAGTAACATTATGACACAAAAAGTAACTATGTGATACAAAAAGTAACTATATGACACTAAAAGTAACATCATGAAACAAAAAGTAACTAACCGATACCGAAAGTAATAATATGATGCAAAAGGTAACTATATGGTAAAAAAAAGTAACCAACCGACATCAACAACAATTACATGACAAGAAAAAGTAACTATTTGACACTAAAAGTAACACCAGAACACAAAAAGTAACTACATTGTAAGAAAAGTAGCACCGAAACACAAAAAGTAACTATATGGCACAAAAAGTAAGTATATGACATCAAAAGTAACATCATGACACAAAAAGTTATTATTTGACACTAAAAGTAACACCAAGACACAAAAAGTAACTATATGGTAAGAAAAGTAACTATTGACTATTAAAAGTAACGCATAAAGTAAATATAAGAACACTAAGGGTAATTGTAAGAACACTAAGAGTAACTATAAGTACACTAAGAGCAACTATAAGAACACTAAGAGTAATTGTGACAATAGAGAAAAGTAACCATGTGATTCAAAAAAGTAACTCTTATACTTTGTAAAAGTAACTCTAACAGAGGAAGGTAAAACATGTATCACAAAAACAATGTGTATGGAATACAGAGTAATAGGGACATCTTGTAAGTAACTGTACGAACATGAAAGCAAGTGTTCTATTCCAAAAGAAAAGTATCTATATCAGAACTCATTGACAAATAAAAGAGATGAACTTGTCATTGATAAAGTAATTATAAGAACACCTAGAGTAACTGTAAGAGCACTACAAGTAACTATGACAACATAAAAGTAACTCTGTGCATTCAAAAAGTAATGGTTATACTTTGTAAAGTAACTCTTGTGGAGGAAGGTAAGTCAAATAGACGAAACCAGTGCATGTGAATCACATAGTAACAAACTGACATTTTGTATGTAACTGTACAAACATGAAAGTAACTGTTGTAATACAAAAATGTAATTATTTCAGAAGAAAGAGTATTCATTGGACACAAAGAGAGACAAATATTCTTCAAAGAGTAACATATGATCAGAAAAGATTCTTTGTAACATAATCAATGTCTACTCAAGGTAACACAACAATATATTCCAAAGACAAGTCAAAATACTAGTATTGAACACTATCTTAATCAACGTGTCCATGTCGTACTTGGTACGTGTCATGTGCTAATGGAATGGCAAGATTCTAGATTATAGTTGCAAAGGTCTATAGAGTATTCAAGATTACATTTATCACGTTGGCATTTAATCAAACACAACATCATCAATGCAATGATAATGTGTGGAGAGCCCGATATATAGAATGTTGACCAGACAGACACATTGAATGGGATTGAGATAAAGGCAAAAGTACTGAGATCGGTCTTTGAAAATTGAAGTGCTCCATTTCTAGAGATTTTCCTTTGAGGATGATGATTAAAGAAATGCAAATCGTAATCTGAAGCTATTGTTCAAACTGTAGCTAGATGACCACAGATGCTGATGCCGCCGCCATCCAACCAGATTAGTGTTGAACAAGGTCCTCTGCTCTTTGGTAAAATTTGACGCAAATTGCTTCAACCTCATCCCAAACCGCAGGTAGTCGGAGCTGATTTGAGACGTGGACATGTACAATCCCTACAACAGATGGAACTTCATCTCGAGATTCAACTATTCGGAATAAAGCATAGCCTTGTCCATATAGGACATCAAGATTGTGAAGTCGCTCATCACCTTCATACGGTAATAGTTCATCCTTGTCAACAACATGTCAATATCTGTAGAGGACTCAACGATCTCATCCAGATGAGAGTCTAACAAAACCTCCCAAGTTGGGCTTCCTGTTAGGGTCTTTCCTTTGTTCCACTAGACAGAGAGCGGCGACCACCTAGACTGGCAAATCGGCTAGAAATCATAATCGAGCTTGGACTATGGAATCTGATTATACAACGATGGAAAGATAACACCAGGACATGAAAAAGAAATAAGACACAACATTAACTTAAACATATCACTGGGGTGGTTCTTAGCAGAATGATCGGTCAGGCGACAATGTCAGGACCTGGAGACAATCGTCAAAGCGGCAGTTGCAGAGGCGACAGTGAGAGATGACGGGGTATAAAAGGATTACATGAGCCCCAACAATTAACAGAGAGATTCCAGTGATGAAATTACCACTATACACAGGTGTTTACGTGACGCTGCACTCGCAACAAGATCGGTGATGAGCTCTGCATCATGCTCCCTGACCACAACTATCATCTGCCACTAACCCTCCCTCCCTCCTCAGCTTCAATGGTTTTCGTCATCGGCACCGCCATTCCAGCAGATCTGACATAATGCTTGCCCCGCCACTACTCGAGACATATGTTGTTACCGCCCTTGTCATCATCTGACAATGCATGTCCTTCGACAGATTCGCTCAACAGTCTACACCCACGATGTCCAACCTCCGCCCAAATGATGCTATAAATGCTGGATACAAATCACGAAATTGATGATGAACGGAACTATGCTGAATTCAGAAAAGTGGATAGTATTTACTATAAATGCCACCGTGTCTGCGCTCACGAGTAGCCAAAGATTGATACCTGCACGGGTATTGAATAAACTTCCATATATATATATATATATATATATATATATATATGTATATATATGTATATATATATATATATATATAGGGTTCATCTTTATTGCCCGCGCGGGTAGCTACCTGCCCACCCTTCCGACCACATTTTTTCAAAAAAAAATTTGCAATTGTAGAGGACTATTTTTTCTAGCTCTCCCAAAAATTTTAGCCAAAATTAATATCATTTGCCCCTCCAAAATCAAAAAACCCGTCCTTATATATATATCTGTTGTATATTTTGTACAAAGTTACTTTTTGGGCCAGCAGAGTTACTTTTTTGACACCATAGTTACTTTTTTTACATCAGAGTTACTTTCTTAGCCAGGAGAGTTACTTCTTTTGTCTGCCGGGTAGTGAAAATCCAGGATACCCATGCGGGCAATGAATGAATGCCCATATATATATATATATATATATATATATATATATATATATATATACTCACACACATTATAAGCCAATATCTCAATGTTGATTACATAACAATAATTAGCGATTTAGAATTCTTTATAGTGGGTTTGTACATTTTTTGTATTGGGTGTGTACATTTCTTGTATTTTTTTTTTGGTCATTCAAAAAGCGTGTTACTATTAATACCAAAACATTGGGCACTAAGTACCCCATTGCATCTACATGAGCTAAAAAAGCTCATACAAGGATCAAAATCCCCACACAGGAGGAAATATATGATTTGTAGACGAAACAAAACTAAGAAGACCTATCTATCTAAACAAGCTAGGTCCAAGCATTCCTACCAGAAGAAGACTATAACAAGCCACTATTACATGCATTCAGCGTACCCACAAGTAGTAACAACAGCTTGACATAGAACACAAACTAGTTTTCCTGCCTATAGCTAGCCTTGAAGCTTCTTACCTTCTCAGTTACTAGTACTCTAGGTTTCTAAATGGGTGAATCACCCAAAAAGGAACCCCTAGCATCAGATCAATAAGAAGCTGAACAATCTGCATGAGAAGCAAGAACCAGCGCATTTTAACAACAAAGTGTGGGAGGGAAAGCAGCTCCAATTCACTCCTTCATGCTTAGAATAGCACCAACTATCTATTAAGAGTACCCACAAAGTGTGGTACAATTCCATGATTAGGGAGATCCTTCTAACTAACATCTCGCCCTCAGCCATGTTGCTAACCTGCAAGGGTCCTTGATCTTCAGTAGCTTCTATTTACACAGCTACAAATAGAAATACATGATTGCATCGAGGAACCTCGTCGAACACCTTGAGGGTGTTCCAACCCGTAGTAGCAGAGGAGCCACTAATAGCATCTACCAACACCGATCACCATCTCCAAGCAACCCACCCAAGTTGGTGAAGAAAGCTTGAGAATGATGACTGGGGAGGAACCACCTGTTGGGCAAATAGGACGCAAGCCCGTGCCTCCCAGCCAGGAGACCACCCATCGCAACACCGTGAAGGCCATCCAGTGTCAAGGGACATAAACCTCGAACAGTAGATGCCGCCAGAGCTTGGAGGAGGATCCTCCATCGAGTACATCAAGGAAGCTCCAAACCACCCAGTGAGGAGCCCACCCATCGTTGGGGTCTCCAATGTAGCGTCCAAGCCGTAGTCGAGGGTTGCATCACCCTGGATAAACCAAGTTACTCGAAGGAGGGAGACTAGGTTGCCTGTGAAAGAGGGGCGAAGCACCCCTTTCTTCACCAGCGATGACGGTGCAGTAGAGCGAAACCTAGATCTAGAGGGGGACAACTTATCTCCAACCATCACTCTTGAACCGAGTGGAGTCGACCAGGTTGAAATGCCACCATAAACCCAGATCTAAGCTCCTCGCACACATCACATCTCTCGTCTCCCTAAACTGCCGAGGAGCACCCCAACAATTTGGGCTTGATAGCTCCCTATCTCCAGAGATCTATTGCAACCTTCAAACTGTAAGCCTTGACCTAAGCAGGACCAGATGCAAGTGACGGCACCGTGATCTTGGGTAACCAGGTCATTTATCCCGGGGGGGGGGGGGGGAGGTGGCATAGGTTCCAGGGTCGGTGGAGCAGCAAGCATGAGCAATGACAGGGGAAGGCTCTTCTCCATTCGTCTCACTTGAACGAGATGGAGTCGATTGAATCGGGAGCCGACCTCAATCAAGTCACAGCTCTCACAGCGCGACATGTCCCACACTTTCCAAAACCGAGAGGGGCACCCGTCAGGGCAACTGGAGTTATAGCTCGATGCCTTTTTCTCCAGGAGTACTCTTTGCTTTAGTTGTCATGGCTAATTGGAAGCTAGGGGGAGGGAGTGCCAGAGATGACACACCCTCCCCCCAGCGGTGCCGCTAGGTACATTTCTTATATTGGATGTGTACATTTCTTGTGTTGTTCCTTGTACAAATATATATAAAATATCATTATAGGCTATCAGTTCAAGAAGGACCTCAAAGTGTCTCCACAACTCATATTTTTGTTGTATAAGGTGTTTGCTATTTCTTTGCAAGTTGTTTGTAATACATGTATACATATTTCTTGAATAATAATGGATGTAAAGTGGTTGTTGTGTATCTTTTCCTTTTGTGACACAGTTGACATGCTATATTAGATTCCATGTTCTGACATATAATTGGATATATAATACACTCAATCACATAGTTTCTATATAAAATTGAGTATATGAAATTCTCATCTGATACTCAACTAGATAGTTCATGTAATATTTATGGAAGGATCAAAAAATAAACTTTTTAAATTATGTTTTTCTAGAAAATGATAGAAAAAACATTAAACAAAGGCTTTCATAGAATTGGGGGAATCAATTAGACTTCCAACAAATTGATTTGGATGATTATTCAAGAATAGAATAAAGGATCGTAATTTAGAATTTAAAAAGTGGTAAAAATTATAACATTTTCTCTCTAAAAATGTAATTTCTCCCTCACTCGATTGGTTTTCATAGGTTAGGTTGGGGGCACTAATTAAATCAAAAATATTACTAAAGGTGTTTGCAAAGAAGAATATTTTTAAGGAATATGATCTTTGATTAAAGATAAGGAATACGAATTTCATGTGGGTGATGTTTGATTCAAGTATGTGACATGTATTAGTAATAGAGAGAATATACTTTATATGAAACCATGCGTTAAATCATAAACATAGAGGAAAGGAATGATGTATTGGAAACGAAACACAACATTTTTTAAGGAAATTTTAACATGTGCAAAAGATTCATACACTACTCTTTTCCTTGTATGCTTTGATGGTATCACATACAAAATAGATTAAAATCCTTCTTTAATGTCCTTTATCGGTGCCCTATGGTTGCATTTTAGTATCACCTTACTATAGATGTTATTATTTTAGACAAATATCAACTCAACACAAAACTTTATCTTGTGCCAAATTTCCCTTAGTAGACAAACCACATATTGTCTACCTTTGCTTATGGAGTCTATGGATAGAATGAAATCAAAGACTCTTTGATAACAAAAATAGTGATTCACATATTACAACTTCTAACCTTATTTTATGTTTTGGCTAAACTCTTGTCCATATTTATCTTGATTATTATAGGGTCTAGTTGGCAAGTTCACCCCTACAAAGAGATGTACTATTCTTGTCCCTTATCATGTTGCCCCATCCCTGGGATCATCCATTCACATGCCCAAGGCTATGCAAAATGAAGTATCATCACATTCTCTAAAGATGACATCATCTCCTTTATTAGAACTATTTTCCTTAAAAGTGGTATTAGGGTTCCTTATGAATCCCCCCCTTGATATATGGGATTTATTTGATGGAGGGAATTTGATCGTTGTGGAGGGTGGAACTTCTTATTCTAAAAGGGATGGTGACAATTATCATGTACTTAGTCTTATTGCATCTGTCCATGATTATTTGTGTTTGTATTCAATTGTTGTGTCTCACATCTTCTACAATCATTTTGCTTTTTACACTTACCAGGAAGATGATAGTATATTTTTTCATGGGGTTATGATATCATTTTCCTTTTTACATGTTAGGCTTTTGACATATCTACTTAAAATTCCACTTTTAGATAAGTCCTAAAGTTGAGAATTATTAAAAATGTTATGAGTTTTAGAAAGAATCATGTGCATAAAGTTGCAGTTATGTTGTTGGATAATCTTTGTTGGTGAAACAAATTTGTAATGTCTATATATGGATCTTTCCTGGGTGTAGGGTACATCTATGGTGGTTTATCTAAAGTGATTCTTCATATATTCATACTTATTCTATTATGATATCTTCATCATATAAATTTTCTACTTCTATATCTTTTAATATTTGCCATGCTCATTTGGGACATGTGAATAAAATAGATATGAAGCATATGGTTCACAAGAAATTAATTCCTAAAACTATAATGATGGATGTTGAATTTGTATTCAATATATACTACCCAAGAAACATTTAGATCTCTATATACAAATTTATCTTTGCTTGGACTTGTTCTTACTGATGTTTGTGATCTCAAAGATGTTGTTATTAGGGATCATGTCATACTCAGTAGTTTTCATAATTTTTTTTACAAATACTTTTTGTCTTTTTGCCTAAATCTAAGAATAACAAATATGTACAATCTTAGATTTTATAAGACCTAAGTAGAGAATAAAAGTAAGAAAATCATTAATTAATTTGTTTCGAATATGAGAGACATGTATACCTTGAGTGAAATTGAGCATTTCTATCAGGAACATGTCCTTATACATCAAATCAATACCATGTATAACCCTCAATTAAATGGCATATATGAAAAATGGAATAGGCATTAATATATTTGATCAATGTTATGCTACCCAAGTTTGGTCTTATAAATTATCTATGAGGGGATGGGCTCTCTAGATTTACAATTATATGTCAAATTATATTCCTTGCAAACACATGGAGCATGCTCCATGTGAACTTTATTGAAAAGAAACATATTCTATAAGACCTGAATGTGTGGGGATGCTTAGTTAAAGTGAAAATTCCTAAAAATAAGAAGAGAAAACTTGATCCTAAAATCTTCGTTACCGTTTCCATAGGATATGTACAAAATAATAATATAAATATTGTTCTTGTAATTAAGATGATGTTTCTAGCATTTAAATTAGTTGCATCTTAAAAGTCATGCATGTCGATTACATTTATTATGAGGAGATGTTATCTTTTAAGTGTAATCTACATAGACAAGTTGGTAAAAGTTCCTACAACCTAATCAAACTTTTTGTGGGTCAAGAGTATAAACACAATTGCCTAGTCAAAGATATCAGACTTTAAATTTATACCAGACTTGACATCCACAACTCAATACGGAATCTATTATAGTAATACATGATCAAACATAGGGATAAGAAAAATAATAGAATAAGAACAAGAAATCTAGCATAGTGTAGTTGAAACAAAAGAATGAAGTTAGTATTTTGATTAAAGAACAAATTAAACTAGTAAATCTAAATTATGACATACCAAATGATACAAAGATAATAAAGGAACTTGGATTGGGTTTCACCAATCAAACTAGCCTCAACCATATAAAACTTCTCTTCTAATTTAAATATGTTCTCGACATATTTTTTAAGTAGTCATAAAAGATATCTACACCTTCCTTCTCTCAAGATCTGGGTAGATTTCTATCAAAAGGTATCAAAAGTTCAAGGATAAATATATGAATTTTGCTATTGTAACTCCTCACTCTCTTGTCTTAGTACTAAGTTATAGTCTAGATCTTACTAAACGCATTCTCTCAAATTAATCCATATCAAACATCATATGAATGTATCTAATCAAACAAGCGATACATTAAACAAGAGTATAGAAACAAAACTATATATAACATATTTATTAAACAAAAGAAGGAAAGGATACATGGTTGGGAGGTCTAATGGGTACTCCCAATCTAGGTTCTTGATTTTATCCACTAATGATACGAGAAGAAATTAGATTACAACTTAGATAATTCATGGTAGCAAGAGAAAAGAGGACGTGAGACTTGGATCTGAAAGGGGTCAAACCGAAGTCCTATGTCTGGTGGCAGCTTCTTGGTATTTATAGGAAAATATTATGGTCCTTTGGAGGTCAATATTATGCATGTGCATCTGTTGTCGATGACATGGAGATATGTTGAGCCTCTAGCTCGATGGTTGTTTTGAATACCATCGACCTTGGAGGTCAATGGGTGTCTTTGGAAGCCATCCTGATGGTTTGGTAGCTTGATGGTTTACTGGGTTGGAACTATCGACATTGGGGTCGATGAGTAGATTTGAAGGTAGTATCTCGATGGGTGGGTGATTGATGATTGATAGTCGATAGGTGTTGTCGTCTTCTATCCAATAACTATTTTATGGTGCTCAATATTATCCTCTGTAGATAATGAAAATATGGTCATTGGCTATAAATTTTCAAGTGTTTCGAGTGCTTTTGTTTCTTCATGTCCAGACATCTTTAGTATTTTATTGTCTCGCTGTAATTGTTTTGAATTGTTTCATTGTCCTAACCTTGCTATTTATTAATTCTTTACTTGATGGTCTTGCATTAATCAGTCAGTTTCTTCAATTTCCTTTCCTCTAATCACAATGAGGGCCGCACTGGATAGCTTTTTATAATATCCCAACATGCCAAAAGTACATAGATGTTAAGAGTCTCTTCTGGTCAATTGAGAAATATAATAGCAGAAGAAAACAACAACCTTTTCTTTATTTGTGGTCTAAAGTTTAATTGAATTTCCTTTCTAGGTCTTTGGCCCAAAGTGGCATACTATTAAATAGAAAATTCAATGTTAATATTGTTCTCATTTTAATTCAACAATTAGTACATTACCCCACAACTTAGTCAAGTCACATAACTCTCATCTTTTCTTTCTTTCCACTTTTCATTTCTGTCAAATATATTAATGAGTTTCCATACTTTCCAACAATGTAATATTTTTGGCTTATTTCTTTTTCCTACAATTTAGATAAATATAATAATTAATCATCTAAACTAGAAAAAAGGATAAATTACAAAAAGACTAAGAATTAGACATTAATGGAATATAACGACTAATAAAGGTACAAAAGTTAAGGTAAAACACATAATATTGGATGAATTTGGGTGTTATCAACCACCCTAAGCTTATAACTTGCGTGTCCTCAAGAAAGACTCAAACTCAAAGATGATATGATAGCATCCACATTGAACCTACAAATATACATGAAGATTAGGAAAAAGAGTTTTGAAATATAAGTTGTTGATAACATGTTAGTTCCAAATGAACCTCCATCATACAGAAAAACCTGCTAATGTAAGATCAAAGAACTACCAGGCATGTTTATGTGATTTCACTACAGTCCAACAAGATTCGTAGGGATGCAAACCATATATATAAGTATTACATCACAATCAATTTGGAAATTGGGAAAAATGATGGAGGTAAGAGGTTTCAAGTCTGACATATAATTTTGTTCTTCACCCTCTACTTGAATATGGGTCATCTGATCAACCTCTATACATGGGTCAATCTTAGATGAATCAAATTATAATCCTTCAACCAAAGATTTTCACTAAGAAAATGGGATAGGATGCTCTCATGAGTTGCAACCATGTTATGAAAGTCTGTCAAAATTGCATCCCCCATACTATAATCACCCTTAAAGGGGGGGGGGGTAAAGTGAATGTAGAATTGTGTGAAGTTAATTGGTGGTTGTCATAATTAAGATATCATTCCCCAAATTTGTAGTAATCGTCATCCTCATCATCATATAAATTGTTCCAACTCAAAGTTTATGATATGTTAGTAACAAAATGACAATCCTCAATATGTGGAATATCGATATGGGTTGGGACACAAAAAAAAGTGGACCGATCAAGTGACTCATCCAACTGATATATAGGTTGATACATAGCTTCTTGGTTGTCCAGGGGTATGTGAAGATCTCCATCATCAACTTTCATGTAATGTTATAGTAAATATTTTGTTAGCAGTTGCATTATATCAAATGGGTGGAGTGAAGGACTCTCGTAGATAGGGGAATCTTCACTAAAAAATTTGGTTGAGTCCAATGGAGGGTTCGAGTAAGAAATCAAAATGAATTCCATATTGAGACTAGTAGATTGGGTGTGATGCACGAAGTCTTCATACATGCAAACTAATTTTGGATATGTTTTATAGACTGAGGATGTGTCATTAAAGCTCTATTTTCTAGCATATTTGATACTTCTATTGTGGGCATGAACCTCTGTCAATTTTTGGATCATGCGGTTTTGCCACCAGATCACAATTGAATTTGGATCAACAAAATCTTAGAAGTAGGACAACATGGTTAACTTGAGCGCTTTAATATTTTCTCTTGTCTCACAGTTTCTCTCATTATATTTTGGGTCGATAATTCAACATGGGTGTTGGAGCAATAGAGTCAAGAGTAGAAAATGATGAAGTAGAAGAAGTTGGTGGATGTTGATGCAAGGATACCAACTAAAGTGTACGGTTCTCTATGATTTCCAATAGTCTAGACTATGAGAAAAGTTAGAGGAGAAAGTGGATGAGATGGTTTTCCTTTTTGGTGGCTAGATCCATGGTTGCAATCAAAATAAAGAAAAGAAAAAGAAAAAAAGAAATGTATTGTAATCAAGTCTATTGCTAAATTTAATAACAATGACTAAGTCTAAGTAGATTTCAATTTCTCATTGGGTTTTTGTTGCCTTATCCCATGCAATGGTACCAAAATTTGATCACTCTTTTTTGTGGGTCAAAAGTGTAAACACGATTTTCTAGTAAAATATATCAAGATTCAAATTTATACCCAACTTCAAGAGATGATTGCAACTTAAGATAGATTCCATTGTAGTAATACGGGGTCAAACATAGGGATAAGGAAAGAAACATAATAAGAACAAGAAATATTGGAAAATCATAATTAAATCAAAAGAATGATGTTGGTATTACAGTTAAAGAACAAACTAACTACTTAAAATAATAAATTTAAATTATGAAATATCAAACAAAATGAAGATTATAAAAGAGAACTTGGATTGAGTTTCAGCAATCAAACCAATCTCAACCATGAGAACTTTCTTTTCCAATTTATATATGTTCTTGACATATTTGGCACACAATCATAAAAGATATACACACCTTCCTTCTATTGAGATTCAATTAGATTTCTATCTAAAGGCATATCTCTCAAGATTATAGATCGACTTTAAACTAATTCATTTTTTACAGTAACTCCTCACTCCTGTGTCTTATTACTAATGCATACTCTAGATCTTAGTGAACTCATTCTCTCGAATTAATCCAGACCAAACATCAGATGAAGGTAGATGATCAGACAAATGATACATTAAAATAAGAATATAGAAACAAAACTGCAAGAACATGTTTATTAAACATAAAAAGGAAAGAATACATTTTTGGGGGCTTGACGACTACTCCTAACTGAAGTTATCAAGTTCAACCACTCATAGTACAAGAAGGAATCAGATTACAACTTGATCAAGTCATGGTAGCAAGGGAAAAGAGAAGAGGTGGGACTTGGATCCAAAGGGGGTTGGACCAAAACCCTTAGTCTGGTGGCAGTTGCTTGGTATTTATAGGAAAACATTCCAATCTTTTGGAGATTGATATCATGCATATGCATCTAAGGTCAAAGACTTGGTGATACGTCAAGCCTATAGCTTGATGGCTTCTTTGATGGCCATCGACCTTGGAGGTTAACGGTTGTCTTGAGAACCCAGCCCAATGGCATGGTATCTTGATGGTTTGCTAGGTTGGAACTATCGACCTTGGGGTTGATGGGAAGATCAGAAGGCATATCTTGATGTCTGAGTGATCATCTATTGATGGTTTATAGGTGTTTTTGTGGCCTATTGGGTGACTATTGCATGATTTTCAATAGTATCCTTGATAGCCAATAGATATCTAGTTGTTAGCTATTAATTTTCAACTATCTCAAGTGCTTTTGTTGCTTCATGGCCAAAATTCTTTAGTATTTTATTGTCTCACTACAATTGTTTTGAATTGGTGGACTCGGCAATCTTTTCTATTTATTAATTCTTTGCCTTGATGGTCTTTCAAATAATGGTAAGCTTCTTCAATTGCCTTCCGTGTAATCACAATGATGGAAGAAGTCAATAGCCTTTTCTAATATCGTACACAGATGTTGAGAGTCTCTTTTGGTCAATTGAGATATATAACAACACAAGGAGATGACAACCTTTCCTTTGTTTGTAGCATCGATTACAATTAAACTTTTTGTTATAGTCTTCGGCCCAATGTGGCATAGTACTGCATAGTAAATTTAGTGTTGATGTCATTTCCATTTTAGTTCAACAACTTATACATTGCCCCATCACTTAGTCAAGAATCATGTCTCCTCATCTTTCTTTTCTCTACTCTTTACGTTATAGTCAAATATATTAATGAATTTTCGTGGTTTCCAATAGGACTATAAATGGGCAGGGTATGGTGCAGGTATGGTCATATACATAAACATAACCATTTAGTTAAGAGGATATGGGTACAGTTACATACCCTCTTTGTCAATATATATACATGTAACATACCCATATCAGTATAACTGTTGGGTATATGAATGGGTAATTGTGTATACGGTTATGTTAATTGCTATAATGATACACCACAAACTTTGAGATACAACAAACTACCATAGTTAAATATAAAGGTTATGGAGAAATATCATTCAAGACTAACAAGAGAGAGGAGCAGAATGAGAGAATGAATTTATGACCTTCTTAATTTAATGAAATGTACTTGTGTGGATAGAAAGGTGTGTTAATGGATTTGTTCATTATTCAACTGTAAGGTACTTATATTTACTAGATGTCTGTGCCATGGTTTTTAACGTTACATTCTAATATTAATATTTACTATTTTAAGGAGCATATACTTTCTAGATGTGAGTCCTATAATATGTACCACTACATTTTAATGTAAATTATCTGTATAAAAATATAAGTAAATGGGTATATGGGTATACATGGTTTGGGTATATACATAACCATAACCTTACCGAGTAAGAGGCGGGTATGTGGGTATAAGGGTAAGAGGTTACATTGTTATAAAATTTTATACCAATGAAAAATTTAGTGGGTATGGGTTTGAGGGTGTGTGGGTATACCCATATCCATTTACAACCCTAGTTTCCAATAATGTAATATTTTTGGCTTATTTCTTTTTAAATAAATGCATCAATTAAGAGTCTACACTAGAAAAAAAGGATAATATGAAAAGACTAAGAATTAGACAATTAAAGGAATATAATGGCTAATAAATGTACAAAAGCTAAGGTAAAACACATAGTAATATTGCATGAATTTGGGTTTTATCATAACACTAAAATAATTTGACACATTCTTGAAGAACAAGAACTCATAAACCTTGAGAGAGTTGAGCCTCCCTAGTGACCTTGATCGGGGTAAAAGATATAAAGTCTTTGAGAACTTAGGTTTTGACTTCTATACATTCTTAGTAGAAGAAGACCCCAATACCTATAAGGAGGCCATTAAGTTCATAGAGAATGGGTTATGGAATGAAGAAATTGATGACAAGATAGAATCCATAATGAGAAACTAATTTTGGATTCTTACTGATCTTTCTCTAGGATACATAATTATTGGATGTAAATTAGGTTTTCGTGAAGAGGATGCATGAAAATGGCTCCATAGATAAATTTGTTGCTAGGTTAATAGATAAAAGTTACAAAAAAGGAAGATGTACATTATTTTTGAACCTATGCTCTTCTAACCAAGATTATCTCCATTGATGTCCTTTTAACTTTAAGTGCTATCCAACATCTTGAAAATCTATCAAGTGGATGACATGCATTACTTAATGGTGATTTCATGGAAGAGATGTATATGTATATCAATCTAAAGGTTTTGTAGTTTCCAAATGAGAACCCAGAGTATATTCATTAGCTAAATCTTTACATGGTTGAAACCATTTACTTAATAAGTGGAATGGTAATTTTGATAAATATGTCTTATCAAATGTATTTGAATAGTCAACCTAACAAATATATTTATCCCTTTATGTTGATAATTGAGTTGCAATTGTGTGGTTGTATGTCAATAATATTATAATGTAATGTATCCAATATTGCAGTTAGTTCTCAAACTAAATATTTTCTTACAAATAAATTGATATGTAATATCTTACAAATAAAATATGAAATATCTAGAAGTTATTGATGTTATACTTTTTTTTAATACTCCATTGTTTATCACTCAGTGGAATTTCAAAATGAATGTTAACTCACTAAATAATGATTGAATTCACTCCATTCTATACATTTTTTGCATTTTCCACATTTTCCGCATTTTTTCATATTTCCACATCTTCTCACATTTATCCCCTTTTTGCCTTTCTCCTTTTTTTGTAATTTTACACCCATTTAAACCATCTTTTTACTCATCTACCATCGACTAAGTTTTTGGGACAAAGAAATCTTTTATCTTGAGTTAAGTGTAATTTACACAGTATTGTCACTTTTTATAAGCCTTTCAAATAAATTGTCCACTTGAATTATCTTGAATGAAATTTTCCCTTTTTCCCCACTAATACTCAACTGCCTTTTTCTCACAAAGGATGCATACCTTTTTGATAATAATGAAGGATGTCTCGAGTCAATATCTTTTTCTCTTTATTTCATTATCTTATTCAATTTTATTCACAATACATAGATTCCACTAATTTTCATACGAGTTGCATTCATCTAATCCTATCTCATAAAACACAGTTTGACATATCACCCAGAATAGTCTAGAAATATCCAAATCTTAGAAGCAAAACACTATTTTTTCTGCTTGGGGGGCCTCTTGTGGATCTAGGCATTCTTCCTGGGGAACACGTGGCAAATTCTTGATTTTTGATGCTAGAATCGGTGGTTTATCATATACATCCTCCGGTGAATGTTTCTTCCAATAAATCCAATGTTCTCATTTTTCAATTTCCTTCCTTTTATCCTTGACATGTGATTTATCGGAAAAGCATATTCACTAGGCATGGAATCCCTGAGGTTTACTTTAACTAAGTGTACGATAATCCCACTTGCAAGCAGACAAATCTTTCATAGTATAGTTTAATACTGAACCTAAAGGACAACATTTTAAGGACTAACTTATTAAAACAACCGGTCAAGAATTAGTATTATCACAAAAGGTTGAATATTGATTATACCCAGATGCCACAATATTAAAACGTTGGATTTGTTAGGTTTTCGGTGAGGGAGAAGGTAGAGGAAACAAGATTTTTCTCTCACCACAAAACAATAACCACAGATCGCATCAATGACTATGTAATAGGAAGGATGGTATTAGCGAGTCATACTTGACCCTGAGGCTTGTTCAGTGACAATGACTCACAACAAATGTGGTCTTCACCCACCTGTCTTCGACGATGTATGTACAGCTCCTGGTCTTGACCCAGACTATAGTTGACAGTCATCCTCCTAAGTGCCAGAAGTCTCCTGCCTCTATAGATAGTCCACACGGACAACCAGGAACTCTAGTCATCTTGTCCCACGGGACACTAGAAGGATTCGTCCCCTTCTATCGGTGTAATAGTCACCGATACACTTTCCTAGAACCAGTTGTTATCCTGTAGTTGACTTTCCCTCGTTGTTCCTCCCTGGACGGGTAAAACTTGCTTGGTCTCTCTCAGTTACCACAACCAGAGAGGACAATAACTTTGTAGAGTAACTGATTAACAGAGTTGTGTTATCTGAGAAGGCCCCAGTACCCCTCTATATATTGGAGGGGTTAGGGTCAGGGTTCTCAGCCCCGAGCAATGCGGGACTAAAGTGGGAGTAGAAGGGTCCAAATTTTCCATTAACTGATTGCACTGTGGCAGCTGAACTGGTCATTTCACAAACGAACTGGCCAGTTGGGAGTGTGAGTCGATTGGTTCACCAGTTGAACCGGTCATTTTACATTCCTGAATCGCCTCCAATTAACCTTCCTCTTTTGTTTCCTACTAATCCAAAGATTAATTCTTGTCCCAATCAAATTGTATAAGTGAAACAAAAAACTTTTCACACAAATAGAGACTACCCAACCTTGCTCGTTTGGTCCATTCGAATTGATCGGTTCACCAAGTGAACTAGTCATTTCACTAACCATGAGCTGATCGATTCACTCAGTGAACTGGTCAGTTGGTGGTCTAGATTGTGCAGAGCACAATCAATGCAATTCTCAATCAATCTGACACTCAAATCAATTAGTTCAACACTTGAACTTGATGATACTAAGTCAAGTCAATTGATTGAATGTTTGATTGAGTACTTAAACACCTTTAGTAATAAATCCAAATATCATTCATGGATAAAACTATCTTCCAGGTAAATCCTTTGTGTGTGACCCTATATGTCCCATTTCACGTTGGCAGTGAATGTCCATAACTAGCTTATGACATCACAAGCAAAGTGCAGTGCCTAGTTTCACATTAGTGCTCAAAGTGAAAAGGAAAGTTGGAGAACAACTTTCAATCCTACAGTCTATGATTGGTGCTCCAGTGAATGTATAATTTCTTTGTCTCTGATATCCTAAATGAACTCAAGGCATGGAGCTATCATCCTTTCAATGTTCATTCATGTTCCTTGATCCAATGCAGATTGTCTGAGATATGTGTGCCATCAAAATCACATATTTGCTCCCACGTGCATGCATATGCCTTTCTCAGTCTCACTTATCAAGTGGTCATGGACATCATACTCCCTTAGGAGGGGAAATTCTCATATCTATCACTCACAGTCAAAACCTTATGTGTCAAAGTCACCCAACCATCACCTTTATAACAATCCATATTTCAGGACCACATTTGATGATGTTAAAGTGTACCCAACAACATGTGATGAGTGTAGTGATTTTAGGTCTAAGAATCACAATCACCGCCATCACTCTGAGAGCTGACTGTGACTACCATGTCATGGTTCCATGTGTCACTCTCATGATTGGTCTATCTAATACACTATTCTCCAACATGTATCTATGTGCTTGGCTTGATATCACATATCATGACTAATGAGACTCTATCATCAAGCAACACACACTCTACTCTTGTTGTGTCATTGTTGTCTATCAACCTTCCACAATGACATTTGAGTAGGGACAAAGCAATAATATACACACTCTTAGCATCTCTATGATCTCATTGTTCAGGTCCGTCACCTGAAGACATACGTCACTGAGTATTGTCATTCTTTAGACATTCATTCTGCTCTATCATTATCTCATAACTGATTGAACCAAAATAAATTGGAAGCTTGCCTTTGATATATATCAAATCAATCATAATGTATCCCAATCCAAATCATCATATTATTGGCTCTTAAGGCATACATACCAACAGACTCCCATTTGCATTGTGACCCAATCACCTTTGAATCATATTATTAGTGATCTCCAAACATGTCCCACATGTTTCTACTACTCTAGTGCTAACACAGTGAGTTAGCAACACTTTGCTTTAGTTGGTATATTGCATGTTTCACATCTCTTCACTGTACGACATATCGCATGAGATGGAGTTGTCGTAATACACAATCTGATATTCCTTCCCTAACATTAGCTCCATTATTTGACTCAATATTCCTACTTGTCATCAATGGTTGGACTATCTATAAGTTCATCTCTATGAACTTCTAGATCCATATAGTATCCTTTGTTGTTCATAACACAAGGATATTCGACATTCCCTTTTATAATTAAACAACTTTTAAATTGGAACATTTCCATTTATCAAATCATATTCACTTTTATATTTTATATTTTGCAATCATTTTTTGTCATTTCGGAAGTTTGCATCAGTGTAACTCTTTACACCCAACTAGTTGATAAGAGTACTCTTCCTTATATTACAATATAACTAGAGCTTCATAAGTACCAAATAAGTTCTTCATGGTATTCTGGTGACCCTCACTGGAAGTAGACAAACATCCACTCGTCATGTTCAATACATACGAGTTAACAAGATGAGCACATCATATTGTCATGACCAATACATACAAGATGATGAATGCATATTTTCTTGTCATGTCCAATACATACAATATAATGGCATGATTACATACATGATAGATCCATATCTATCTATGTGTTCATGTTCTTTGTAAGAATTTGGGACACTTGGCATCTGAGATACTAACTCCATGTAACATGGACACGTTTTCTCCCACTAAATTTGTGCATACTGAACCCTTCAGTACAGATTGCCAATGTATGCTCTCTCTTTACCAAGTCAAGAGGTTTTTGATAACTATCTCTATAGATCTCTATTCCTCTCACATAGGACATTTCTATGTCTTCCCTTAAAGAAGGTATTTCAACACAAATTTCTATTTTAGAACATTTCATTCCTCATCATCATGCGGAATGTGAATACGCTCCCACTAAATCTTTGTAATCACAAATCCCATCTTTATTTTGACATATCAATCAAACCCTTTGACTATATTATCAAAGTAAAGATTCCAGTTCTGAGTTGCTTGTATTTAATCAATCATATTGATTAATCCCTTGTAACTTATAGACTGCATTTGCATTATTAGATTCATAAAACCCTTCAGGTTGTGTCACATACACAACCTTATCTAATTCCTGCCAGGAATGTAGTTTTAATATCCATATGCCAAATTTCATAGTCTTTCATGTTTCAACATCAAGCATGATCCTTTCTCTAAATGTTATCCATGTCAGTCTTAACGCTTAAGACCCAATTGCACTTATGACTTTTATCCCAACAAGTTCTACCACTAAGGTCATACCTTATGGTTCACATGGAAGTCATTTTGGATCATATGGCCCTTAAACCATAACTCAAAATCTGGTCTCTCAACATCATCTAGCTTATTGGCTCATCACATGACCAATTCATCACCTAGATATACAAGGTGTATCTGTTACATAAGGAATTTTATAACCCACAACACTTGTGATTCTTAATCTCCTTTATTTAGTGTAAAACATGTTCTTTGTAAGAATTCTAGAAGGTTATTTATTTGATGATCATGCTATGACTCTTTAGAGTATGATTCCTTCTTTGATTTAGACATCACTATGCCTTAATCATGAGTTCTCTATGATACATTATCATAATTACTCACAAGGTCCTCAAACTTTTGGTTTAAGTATCCTATTCATTGATCTCATCAAAGAATTAATACTTTTACCATGTTTGCACTTCATTTATGATATTCTTGAACCCTTCAAGATATTCATATTGGTATTTCTCTAAACACCATTTGAAGCATTAGTATTTATTCCAATAGGCATGTATATACATCAATATGTATTATACCTAATAGAACAGTCATTCTCCCACTACATCTAGTGAAGATTGACTTGTCATCATGCCCAATACATTCATATCTCTTAGTGGTTGACAACCAAAAGAGTCTGGCCTATCCATCAACATGGAAGCTAAAAATGAATTTCTCATGATAATGCTAATTATTTGTTTGAGTCATCAATAACTCTTAGGTATCATTTTATCTTATGCATACCAAGTACTACAAGATAAATAAGGCATTGCCACAAAAGATCATATCTTTGAAATTGAAACATCAACTTTATTAATAGACATCCTTTTCATTACAAGATACAGAAATAAAGTGTTTCTATTTATTGGAAAAATGAAATAGCAATTCATAACTCTATTACATGCCCTTTGGGCTGAAATAAACTGAAAAGCACTCCTATCTATGGCAGCAACACTTGCTCTAATGATGAGTGCTCCTTCTTGGTCCTTTCATAAAGGCCATCACTTCTTTTCAGATCTTGCATATCATATATGTAAGATCCATATCTTGGTATCATATACCTCAGATAAAGAAGTTTTTCAATTTTATTTCAAGATACCTAAGGTGGAGATTTCCATCCCCTCCTTCTTCTTCTTTTATTCATCCAGATGAGAGGGCAATTTCTCCCCCAATGTCCTGGCTCTTGACAATGTTGACATTTGCCTCCCTTGTTCACCCCTCCTTTGGCCTTGAGAGCTGAAGATGACTTGGGATGTTGGCTAGCATCAGAACCCTTCTTTTCTTTTCCCTTGCATTTTCCTTTAGACTTACCCTTCCTTCTATTGATCAACACCATAGATTGGGGTTTGTCTTTCTTCATACGTGCCTCAGCAATCATCAACATGCCCAACAACTTTGTCAACATTTTGTCAAATGTGTTCATGTTGTAGTTCATCATGAACTAACTGTAGGATTTTGGCAATGATTATAGTATCATATCAGTATCCAACTCATGGCTCAGAGGGAATCCCAGTCTTGTCAGGTTCTCCACATACCCAATCATCTTGAGCGTGTAAGGACCAACTGGATCTCCTTCTGTCGTGGCACGTTTGAACAGTGCCCTAGAGACATCATATCTCTCTTGTCATGCTTGGTCTTGATACATGTCCTTGAGATGTTGAACCATCTCAATGACATCCATGTTCTCATGTTGTCTCTTCAACTCATAGTTCATTGAGCACACCATCAAGCAATTCACATCAATGACATCTTTAGTATGCTTCCTGTAAGCATCCCTTTTTGCCTTTGGTGCGGTGGGAGTGGGTTCCTCTGGCGCTGGTGTATCTAGGACATAGAGCTTTTGCTCTTGACTGAGAACAATTCTCAATGTCCTAAACCAGTCGTGAAATTATTCCCATTCATCTTGTCCTTCTCAAGGACTGATCACAACAAAAAGTGATTATTGTTGATAGCCATTTGTTCTACAAAAAGGAAATATGCAATTTTAGTCCAAAACTATTTTGACTTAATTTGATTTGAAAATTTTTGATGATATAATTAGGCCTTTAATTAATTATTGTTCCCACTATTTTTTTCAAATTGATAGCCCTCACTATCAATTCGGAAGATTGCAGCATACAACCTTCTAGTGAGCAAGATCCTCATTTTATCTAAGCCATGGACCAACTGGGGTTGTCACTCACAACTAGACTCTTTCAGGTAGGAAACTTTTGCCAATTGCATCATATGCAACTCTTGATAGATGTCATGCACAACTCCTTGCCATGTTCATCTTTATGCCTCAAGGTGCTTGATTCGATCAAGGTCACCTTGTTAAGTTCGACCCAATTGCTAACACAATGAATATGCACCCTACTAGGGAAGAACCACAAATTCACCATCACACTTCCACGAGATAGATGGTACACCATGCTAGGGCGTGCCAACACTTAGTCGATCACACTTTTCATGTGTGTTGCTTTTGGAAGGCATCTTAAACTTAATATTTTGTTGAGGGGTTTCAATATGCTTATATATGCATATATGTATCCAATAACCACATATATAGTATGTATCATATACATGCTATATCCCACAATGAAAACATGCAATAATGATAAAGTGATGATTATGGACATCCTATTGTAATTCCTTGAGCCACAAGGAATTACGATCATCTAGGTCTACATCACATGCAACATGTTGTTGATGAAGATCTTGTGCTTAGGACATTTTGGGTTTGATCAGCTCATCACACGACTGATCGGCTCGCCTCCTAGCCGGTCAGTTGGTTGTCTCCAACCGATCGTCTAGATCCTCCAGACGGTCGGTTCGTCAGGTCATTTGCTCCTCGTCAGGCCACTAGTTGCACCATCAGTCGGTCGTCTTGGTCCACCAGTCGATCGAGTTGGCTCCTCCAGTGGATCTTCTCACACATCCAACCGCTCATCTGGGTGCTCTCCAGTCTTTGATGTAATAGGAAATAATACTATCCTACTTGTACATAAACTTTGGGAAATGCTGATTTACATTTGGGGGGAGCAAAGGTAGAAGAGAATCTTGAGTTATCTCGAGTTACATTAGGAAAAGAAGAAGAGGGATCGATGCGCATAATGAGATGCAAACAAACACAACCAACCAAGCACACACATAGGGGTTTATAGGCCATAACCATGCTACACATCCACCATCAAAACCATTTTGAGTGACGCATATCGTTTTCATATATATACCATATCATATATGTATATATTAGTTTGGGATCATGTGGTATTAATCAAATATTTAGATCAGTCCTTTAAATATTCGCATCGTATGCAATAAATAAAAGATGGTAAAACCAAAAACTGATCATATCAATTATCCTAAAACATAGTATGTTGACGTGACTTTGATACCACTGCTAGGTTTAGGTGAGGGAGAAGGCAGAGGAAACAAAAAAATTCTCTCACCACAAAACCATAACCACGGATTGCATCAATGACTATGAAATAAGAAGTATGGTTTTAGCGTGTCATACCTGGTCCTGAGGCTTACTCAGAAAAAATTCCTCACAACAAGTGTAGTCTTCACCCACCTGTCTTCGACAACGTCTATGCAGCTCATGGTCTTGACTCGGGCTGTGGTTGACAATCGTCCAACTGAGCAGCAGAAGTCTCCTGCCTTTACAGATAGTCCACACGGACCACTAGGAACTGTAGTCATCATGTCCCATAGGACACTAGAAGGAGTCCTCCCCTTTTATTGGCGTACTAGTCATCGACACTCTCTCCCACAACCAGTTGTTGTCCTGCAGTTGTCTTTCCCTCGATGTTCCTCCCTGGGTGGGTAGAACTTGCTTGGGCTCTCCCGGTTACCACAATCAGAGAGGACAATAACTTTATAGAGCAAATGATTAACTGAGTTGTGCTATCTGAGAATCCCCCAGTACCCCTCTATATATAAGAGGGGTCAGGGTTCTCAGCCCCGGGCAATGCGGGACTAAAAAGGGAGTAGAAGAGTCTGAAATTCCCATGAACGGATTGCACTATGGTAGCCAAACCGGTCATTTCACAAACAAACTGGTCGGTTGGGAGTGTGAGCTGATCGGTTCACCAATTGAACCGGTCGTTTCACATTCCTGACCCTCCTCTAATTGACTTTCCTCTTTTGTTTCCTACTAATCCAAAAATTAATTCTTGTCCCAATCGAATTGGACAAGTGAAACAAAAAACTTTTATCTCCAATTAGGACTA
The DNA here is from genome assembly GCA_963693085.1 of Alisma plantago-aquatica. Classification (NCBI taxonomy): domain Eukaryota; kingdom Viridiplantae; phylum Streptophyta; class Magnoliopsida; order Alismatales; family Alismataceae; genus Alisma; species Alisma plantago-aquatica. Next base: position 895,536,832 of record OY856414.1, on the reverse strand, counting down.
CCCAACCTTGCTTGTTTGGTCTAGTCGAACCGATCGGTTCACCAAGTGAACTGATCTTCTCACTGACCATGACCCGATCGGTTCACCCAGTGAACCGGTCAGTTGGTGGTCCAGATTGTGTAGAGCGCAGTCAATGCAATTCTCAATCAATCAGACACTCAAATCAGTTAGTTCAACACTTGAACGTGATGATTCTGAGTCAAGTCAATTGATTGAATGTTTGATTGAGTACTTAAACACATTTAGTAATCAACCCAAACATCATTCATGGGTAAACTCCTCTTCTAGGTAAATCCTTTATGTGCGACCCTATAGGTCCCATTTCACATTGGCAGTGAATGTCCATAACTAGCATATGACATCACAAGCAAAGATCGGTGCCTAGTCGCACATTAGTGCTACTCAAGTGAAAAGAAAAGTTGGAGAACAAATTTCAATCCTACAGTCTGTGATTGGTGTTCCAGTGAATGTATAATTCCTTTGTCTCTAATATCCTGAATGAACTCAAGGCATGGAGCTGTCATCCTTTCAATGTTCATTAATGAACCTTGATCCAAAGGAGATTGTCTGAGATATGTGTTCCATCAATATCACATATTGACTCCCACGTGCATGCACATGCCTTTCTTAGTCTCACTTATCAAGTGGTCATGGACATCATACTCCCTCAGGAGGGACAAATCCCATATCTATCACTCACAGTCAAAACCCCATGTGTCAAAGTCACCCAATTATCACCTTTATAACAAAACATATTTCAGGACTGCATTTGATGATGTCAAAGTGTACCCAATGACATATGATGAGTGCAGTGATTTCAGGTCTAAGAATCACAATCATCACCATCACTATGAGAGCTGACTGTGACTTCCATGTCATGGTTCCATGTGTCACTCTCACGATGGGTCTGTCTGATACACTGTTCTCTAACATGTATCTACGTTCTTGGTTTGATATCACATATCATGACTAATGAGACTATCATCAACCAACACACACTCTAGTCTTGTTGTGTCATTTTTGTCTATCAACCTTCCACAATGACATCTGACTAGGGACAAAGCAAGAATGTACATACTCTTAGCATCTGTATGATCTCATTGTTCAGGTCCTTAACCTGAAGACATATCTCATTGAGTATTGTCATACTTTAGACATTCATTTTGCTCTATCATTATCTCATAACTAATTGAACCAGAATAAATTGGAAGCTTGCCTTTGATATTTATCAAATCAATCATAATATATCCCAATCCAAATCATCATATGATTGGCTCTCCGGGCATACATACCAACAGGATTAAAGGTTAATTAGACGAGAAAAGTAGGGTAGAATGGTTTCACTACAACTACCGATCAGTCACTCTCTCATTGCATCATATTAAGTATGAAAATACATATGTCAAATCAAGGGAAATCCCCCTTTCGGCATTAGGATTAGACCTAGAAAAATGTCACTATAAGCTCGCATGTGTGTTAGCTAGAGATCATACATCTATCATTCAGTATTCACATATCCAAAATTCTAATCAAGGTTTTAAAAAGAATGAATCCATATCCTAGATCCTAGGTCAAAGTTCTCTACACCTAATATCTAACAAATATATAAACTTGATGACCAAACAATAATATAAGATTGAACACAACATATTCCAAACATATAATGATTTTCACAATAAAAGATGCAGTAAAGATAACAAAATCGGGTAGTGGACTACTCCCCACACCCTATCAAGTTGACTACTTGCTCATGGAAACATTAACAAGAATAACAGTAGAAGGGATAAAGAAGGACATCAACAAAGAAGGAGGAGGAATCATAGTTGTGGTGTGCAAAAATGATTCTTCATATTCAGAGGAGAAGTCATCAATGAGCAGTAATGGCACACATACATGTCATGGATAGAAGTATAGTTCGTTATTCCTTATAAATTGGATCGAGCATTGTGTAGACAAAGTAGCAGGTCGATGATGGCGGAAGTTGTCAACTAATAGACGGATGCTCCATAGAACAAACCTCCTTCTAGGTTAGAACCTGGGAACCTTGACAGCAATGGATATGGAAGGATCTTGGTTGACGTTTAACAATTTATGTAAATGGTCGAGGGTTTCTAGAGGTGGATAGTCTGGAAGAAAGTGGCAGCCTTGCGGCTTGAATGGTAGATCCCCTTTTATCAAGGAGAATACAATGTATTTGTAAGCAAATGTTAGGATTTTGAACCCTCCCAGTCACCATCATGTTAAGTCTATGGATTGCAGAAGGTGACGATACAATGTTGTGAGATAAAGAAAGGGTTTGCAACATTCTGTTTCTCATTTAGTAGGTGAAGGGTCAGGAAGACTATCAAAAAGTATATAAGAAGTCCCTTTGGAAGACTAAGCAAGAAGACCATCAGAAGGCACAAGAAGCAAACATATTAGTTGTGTGCAGTGATAGTTGGTTGTAGAGCTTCCATTAGAATTCATATGTAGGACAACCATTGAAATATTAAAATCAGAAGGTAGAATCTAGCTGACCATCAGAAGGCAACCGAAAAATATGTGTCAATATCTATGTACAGGAGAACTATCTAAAGGTAGATGTCACACAACCATCAGAAGGCAAACATAAGAAATCCTTTGGAAGGAAGTGCAGACTTTCAGTCAAATGTAGTGTGCAAGTCAGCCATCAAAAGGTAACCACTAGAAGGCAGACATTGGACATCCATCATAAGTTGAAGTAATAATAACAACCATAGAAGGAAAACCACTAGTAATGGGTGTTGGGCTTCCTTTGGTTGTCAACCAGAGGAAGTACAAAGTGATGTAAATTGATGGTTGGGAGGATATAATGAAAAATGAATAGTGGGACCATCATCTCCTTTGTTGGTGCATGATATATGGAGTACAACCTGCCAAGAAAACCAGGGATTGGGATCAAAAAATGTATAATTTAATATAAAAATCAAGAAAACCTAATAGTGAGCTAGTTCTAAAGTAAATTGTTGTGAATAAAAAGTTCATCTAAAACTAGGATGAATATGCTTTCATCAATCATGTTCGGGGCACCCAACGGATCACACCCGTTTGCCATGTGCCACACTGGGGGTTACCTTGATCTGCGGGCCATGCCTCACAACACAACATTGTGTTCTTCCATATCTTCTAGAACCTTCTAGAAGGATCTATCCAGAACCACAAACCCAGATATCTACCAATAAATACTCCCCATATCCAATGTAATTAAGGACCTTTACATCTCTCATAAAGAGAGAGAGAATTTCCTCCTTAGTTTATCTTCTACATATGATCGAGGATCCTTCCACATACACCACATATCTGTTAATGTTGTTGATGAATGCATATTCATTCTAGTTCTAGCTGCATTATTAGTCTAGTTTATCATTCATATAGCTTACTTTTCATTAGGAATAGCTTTGTTTTGATCTACTTAGGTTTTTGCAATAATTTTAAGGTATTTGATGCTTTTCTTGACTCCCTCTACAGGTGTTGAATTCTATCACTATGTAGCAAGTTTGCCTAGGGGGTCCCATTGTAGGTGTTGAATTCTATCTGGATACATGCCAATCGACCTTCAATTTTAGAAAAATATCAAGCATTGACAGATGATTGACAAACAAATGCTAGAAAACCTAGTCGACCTTCTAGATTGATAACCCATAGACACCTTTGTCGACCTCTCCTTCTCAACATCATCATCGGCCAGCAGCTGATAAGAAATCAGCCATGGACTTTCTATTGTCGACATGCTTGTCGATGACTACAATTGCCCGACAATCTTGTCAACCCTCAAGGTCAACAATCTCATTGACCTCCAAGGCCAATGACCAGTTTTCCAAAAGACGTTAACTGATAGACTCATCAATCGATGGTAATGGTCGACGTCAATGGAAAGAGGTCCACAACCTCGACCCTATAAATAGGCCCCCAGTGCATCCATACAAATTATCTCAGATTTCTGGAGACAGAACACGCCAAAAGGTTGGTGCTGAGATAAGAGCAAGGAAGAGACCTATCGAACAATCTAGTTCTATCAACCAAGATTGACGACTTCTATCAACCTCCAACATTGATTGAAAAATCTCTTTAATTAGCAACTCTAAGTCGTTGATCTCCCTCTCAAAGGCGATCAATCTCTTCCCTGAGTTGTTGATCATCCCCTACTGCTATTGCAAGTCAGTGTTAGTTCCTGGACAAGATAGAAGGAAGGAAATCCGCTGTCTCACACCACGCTGAGCCACTTCTTCCACTATCATGACCATGATGGTGTCCTCTTCCTATTCTTGTGATATTTATCTCACCATGTCAAGGGAGTAGTGTTTTCACTGGGGTATGGGGATTAGCCCCACTACCCATTTCTTGCAATTTCATTCATATTTTGACTCTTGTATGAAATCATAAAATTCATATCTAATCATTTATCGCATGTTTTTTGGATTCATCACCCGCTTTACGTGATTTATTATAATATTTTATTGTGAGAACTTTAATGTTTAAAATTTGAATACCAGTTAGCTTTGGTGGAAACCCTGAGAAGAACTTCCGATAGATAGTCTCCAGAGTAGTGGATAGAGGGTCCATAAGTAATGAGACATCGATCTTACTAGGATATGTACTCATGCAAGTTTCAGACGCCGAAAGGAGAAACTTGTATAACTCCAATTATATCTTCATATATGTTTGGATTTGAATGATTGCGCAGATTTGAGTACTGGCAGTGAAACCCAATTCCACCCTAGTGTTTCCATCCATTGATAACTAGAACCTTAATTTAGCTCTTTTTATTCTTGCAACCTTAGTTAAACATCCCAATCTCAACTTTTGTGATAAATATTAGTTCTTGCTAAGTTACTCTATTTAGATATTCTTAAAAAAGTTGTCCCTTGGGATTCGATCCTCAACTATACTTGATAAGGTCCGCTTGCATGTGGCATTATTGCACTTTAGTATTGGTAAACTCTAGGAATTATATTCCTAGTGAATTTGTAGTGTGATAAGATACCACATCATTTGCTAGGCTACTTAATGATTACAATTTCTTCCTTCTCTATTACATTCATTACTATTGTTATTTGATTCATAATTTTTGATATCTGCATCTCTTTTTTAAAGATACTAAACTTCCTCTATTGACACGTATCCCTCTCGTCTATCTCTCTTCCTATGAACCGGCCCTAAACACTAGGTATTGATCTTCACTATGGGAGATTTTGAGGTGTTAGGGACCACAACACACCTAAAAGTTAGGACCTTTAGGAAAATGATGGGAAAGCCCCAACCATCTCCAACCTCAATGGTCAACAACACTTTTTTATCATTTTTTCCACAATTTTAATTAGCAATAACTTCAACCACTGTTGTTTTTATCTGAGATGACCGGAAAAAATGTAACACCATTCATCAGTAAAGATTGGGATGCTAATACCTTCCCCACTTGTTAAGAGGTTCTCTGAATCTGATATATGAATTAACACATGTCTTTCTTGTCAACTTTTGGGTGGAGTCAAAAGTGGGTCTTTTTTGTATTTTTACCGCTTATTTAAACACTCAAATTTTACCTTATTTTTAATAAAATTGGGTGGTGACTCTAAAAATTTATCAACAGATCATATTCTTTTGTTTCCCTGTTGTTTCACGACTATAGGATAATTTGATTTTTGAGCTAGATATAATAGTTTGGCGACTTTGCTGGGAATCATCAAATGATCTGAGTTGTCTTCTCCTTTTTATTCAACTTCCTTTTACCGGTTGATCGAGATTTCAAAATTTTCTTCTATTTTTCTTTCTTTCTTTTTGTTTTGTAGAATTTTAGAGTATGTCCGCACAAAATGGATACTAAATTTCAGCAATCTGCCACAAAAAAATCTTAAAAAATTTAAACAAAAACTTCATATCAAAATACTCTATGTCGCTAGATAAAGATAGTTTAATTTTTTTGTCGGTTTTTGTTTACCTGTAAGTGAAGCTGGCGGAATCTTCTTTTCCTCTAGAGAAAAAAGAGTATTTTGTAGCTTTCTTGTCACTTCAATTTATCTTTCTATTTTTTTGGAAGTATGACAACTATCATATTTTCCAAAAATTTCCACTTATTAGGGTTGCCTCTGCTTCCCTTATAGAGCTTGATTCTACTTCCATTCTAGGGTTTATTTCTAATTCTCTTTTAGCTTAGCCTTTGCTTCCCTCCTTTTTTCTCCCCCTTCTACTATAATTTATCAATTTTTTATTTACTATTAAAAAATAAATGAAAAGAGAAAAGGATGAGAGAGATCTTCATGACAAGCAAGATTTTTTCTTTCATAATAATTGTAGGATTGTTTACTCATATGATTATCATGTATTTTTTGTTCTTTATTATTGTAATCATGTTTATGAATTTATAGAATCTTACATCCTCACTATGTTCACATAGGAACCCATGCATCATGAAAGGTTTTCAATATTCACATTGGATTCTTGAAAGTGGCATGGGTTTTTAGTAAAGTTACCAACATAGTGTTAAGTTGGACGTCAAGAGGCCTTGAGGACACCCTCCTCTCCTAGCACTCACGACTGATTATGGTTGTTGTAGTGATGAGGTTTATTAGGAGCAGTACCCATATCCGTCGAAACATGGTTACCCCATGATTTGTGTCATCACTCCATATAGAAGATATGGACCAAGACCTCCTATGTAGGTCATGCTTGAGTGAGGGCATAAATCACATATAATATCATGGGCTAAAAATAGGACTCTCATGATTTCTTGTTTTAAATTTTCAAGATTTTTGTATGCTTTTCTATTTCTAATATTTTCAAAGGATTTTTGCATAAAGATTATATTCATGAGGATGAAATCTCATTATGACTACAGTCTCACATAAACAATCTCTTCAAAACAACAATAATCTCTCATTATCTCAAAGGATCACAAATTATCTCAACCATCAACAATCTTTAATCTGTGATTATTCCAAATTTGAAAATCTTTAAATGATCTCCTACAATCTCAAATGATCTCTCTCATTGAACAATCTTCACGTAATGATCCTGATTGAACAATATTTCAAAAAAAAGTTTTTTTTCTAATAAAAGAAGTATAATAATGTTTCCAATAAAAATCAATGATCTTTTTAAAAAATCAACAATCTTTTTTAAAAGAGAAAAGACTTTACATAACATAAAAGAAACATTTATTAAAAAGAAAATTTTGATCAGAACATAGAACAAAGGAAAATCTACGAAAAAATCAATCAACAATAAATAATAATAAGAAAAATCTTTACAAAAGAAAAGAGAAAAATATTTTTTGTAAAGAAAAATATTTTTGTAAAGAAAAATATTAAAGAAACGATTTTTCTAAAAATAGTAAATATTCACAAAAAATCTAAAAAAATAATAATCTTTTTGAAAAAAGTTTAATGATTCTTTTCAAAGATATAAAAAAACTTTAAAACAAAAAAGAAAAATATTATCAAAAAGGAAAAATTCTTTCAAAAAAACATTTTTTAAAGAAAAAATCACATAAAATTTTCAAAAGAAAATCTAAAAAGAAACATACTTTATCAAAAAAGAATCACCTTTTCAAAAAAAAGAACAATATGAATATTTTTAAGAAACAAATCAGCAAAAAGTTGATTTTGTTTTTCATAACTCATCAAATTTGAACCGTCTTTCAAAAAGAAAAAAATGAAAATAGCTTTTAAAATTCAACAAAGTTGAACCGTATTTTAAAATAAAAGAAAAAAAGTTGAGGAAAGATTTTAGTTCGCTAAAGTTGAACAACCTTTTCAGAGATCTTCTAAATTCATCCATGTTGAAAGGCTATCCAATTATAGTCTTTCCTCATGAGCCACCACTCATGCCTGAAACCTTTGATAATTGCTAAAAGGTAGCCAGAATGCTATTCAAGTACTCTAAATGCTTTTCAGTCCTCATCTTTGATCACACATGAGCCAAAGAGTTATCCTTTTAAGAAAACCTCTATAGGATACCTTGACCTTTTGAAGATTAAATTTCCATAGCTTCATGCTACCACTGAAAGGCTGCCTGATTTTACCTACAAGCTATGTACCCTCACAATCAAATCAAATCTAGATTTGAATCATTCCCTCTAGCCTTGATCTGCACATGCTCATGTTTACTCGATGACAACTTCTTTGAAGGCCCTCCAACTCATCTTGATCCTTTCAAAATAAAGCTTTACCATTAACCTGTAAGGCTACTAAATCCTCAATCTTGTATCTTCCAAATCATGACTAAAATATTGAATAATGCCCTGAGCATACAACTCCATTTGATCTAAATAAATTTCCAGCTTTACTATATTGTCACCTAATAGCACATGGACCGCCCATATTTTCCTACCCATCACTAAATTCCTAGACCATGACCTAAAATTGGGCCATTACCATGCCTTCACATCGATATCTAAATAGTCTCAGACATCAATCTAAACTATGTCATCAACTTACTTTTACTTCCATATGTATACAACCCTGGACCACGACCTAAAACTGGGCCATTACCATGCTTTCACAATCATATTTGTATGGCCAAGGATGAAGACCTAAAGTTTGGCCGCCATTGTTCCTCTACTTACATATTTACACAGTGACTATTACCTAAAACTATGTCATTGCCCTGCTTTCACTATCATATCTATATGTTCCTAGATGAAGACCTAAAATTGGAACATTACCCAATTGTACCTATTTTCACACAGTCGCAGACCATGACCTAAAATTGGACCAATAAACATCTTTACTTTTTGTGTATTCCTCTCATAAAATCTTCCCTAAGGAGGGTGGAATCTCACACACCCATATCTATCCATAGTCTCTAGTCCCAAGAGGGTCACCTTGTACCTAGATACCCTTTTCATTTGTGAGTATTTCTCTCATAAATCTTCCCTAAGGAGAGTGGAATATCACATATATGTATCCAGTCATTGTCTTTGTCCTGGGTCACCTTGTCCTTGGATACCCTTTTTCGTGTGAGTATTTCTCTGATAAGATTTCCCCTAAGGAGAGACGAATCTCACCCACCTTTATCAAACCACAGTCAGTAGACCTGAGTAGGTCACCTTGTCCCTAGATATCCATTTTCCTTATAAGATTTCTCTCATAAAAATCTCCCCTGAGGAGAGAAGAATTTTAAGCATCCATATACAACCTCTATCTTTGGTCTAGATAGGGTCACTCTGTCCCTTGACATCATTTTCTTTATGAGTATTTGTCTAATAAAATCTCCCTTTAGGAGAGAGGAATCTTACACATCATGTGCCTCCATAGTATTTATCCCCCAATGGCTCACCTTATCCCTAGATACCCATTTCCTTATGAGAATTTCTCTCATAAAATTTCCCTTGAGGAGAAAGAAAACTCATACATTGATCGCCAACAATAGTCGTTGGTCTTGAGTGGCCACCTTGTCCCTGGACACCTTCTAACTTCCCATTAAAACCAACAATCACAATTTGCATGCTTTATCATGGTGCTACCTGAAATATCTCACGAAAAGACTAGAAAAATCCTTCCATATAACTCAATCTAGGGGCACTACCCTCTTTTCAAATCATTGGATCTGGAAATCAATGTTGATACATGAATAATCCCTTTATGCACAAAGGGTGCACTCTCATATTTTGACATGATCTTTGCCACATTTGTAGGGAAGTATGGTGAAAGAGCAGGTAGCATAAACAAAAATTTAACTACCAGATTCCCCTTTGAACAGTAATCACGTCAACAACTATGTAATGGGAAGGATGGTTACAAGATTATACTTGGTCCTGGAGCAAGTCCATCGACAATTCCCTCATAGTTGTGCGCACCTTTCTTCAAGTCAAACTCGGACAACATTAACAACAACACTTGGTTGATCACCGCAGACATCAGTTGACCTTGTCCTCTGAGTGAAAGGCAATGGCCTCCTCACCTCTTATTATAACACATAGACCACGGGACACTCCTGTCATTCTAGAAGAACATACAAGAAGGATTTGTCCCTTCTAGTGGGTGTTGCTCTCCCACAATTGTTCTGCCTTTCTATTCCTCCCATTATCGGGCATGACTTTCTTGGGTTTTCTTGATTACTAGAACAAGAGAAGACATCAATTCTCAAAGCTAATTGATGTTTCTGAGAAGCCCCCTGTATCCCTCTATTTATAGGAGGGTCAGGGTCAGGGTTTTATGTCGGAGAGAGAGTCAAGGGCGACAAAATTTCATGAATTTTTTTAACCTTTGAGTGGAGAAACTTTCATTTCATAAGTGAAATAATTATTTGGCATGTGAGACCATCAGTTCAACCCTTGAACTGGTTGTTTCAACATTTTTCCCAATCACAATTGTATTGGCAACTAATATGTAATTAATGCACAACTTAATGTTAACACTAATCCTTGATCCAATCGAATTGATCAATGAACCAGGCGGTTCATCAGTTGATTCGGTCGTTTGAGACCATGAGTAGATTGAGTCACTATGTGAACTACTCAGTTCATGCTCCCGCTCAACCAATATATAGCCAATGCAGTTTCAATCAACCTGACACTCCAACCATTCAAGTCAACACTTGAACCGGTCAGTTCAGAGTCCAGTCAGACAATTTTTATTGTTGATTTTTAAATTGAATACCTAACTCTTTAGTAATCAAGTTTAAACCTCACTCATGAATAAAATGCTATTCCAAGTGTATCATATGTGTGTGACCTTATAGGTTCCAAGTTACATTGGTAATGAATGTCCATAACTAATTTATGACATCACAAGTAATGGGAAGTATCTAGTAACACACATTGCTATCCAAATAATTGGAAAATTGGAGAACAACTACAACCTATAATTTGTGATTGTTGTTACAATATTTGTATAGTTCCTTTGTCTCTAATATCTAGATTGAACTCGAGGCATGGAATTGTCATCTTCTTCAATGTTCAACCCATGTTCCTTGAACTAGAGTAGACTTTCTAAGATACATATAAGATCAATATCACATATTGAATCATATGTGCATGGCCATGCATTTCTCGGTCTCTCTTATCAGGTATCCAGGATATCATAGTCCTATAGGAGGGACAAATCCCATTTATATCACTCAGATACATCTCCATGTGTCATTGTACACCCAATCATCACCTTTATGGCAACTTTATTCATGTTCATGGTGGATGATGCTAAAGTACACCAAATGACATGAGACGAGTTTAGTGATTTCAGGTATAAGAAACACAATCACCACCAACACTATAAAGCTCCTGACCTATCTTAATTCTTAAGTATTCTTACAATTATATTCTCAGGTTTAGATATAAATGTAAAGCTTGTTTTAATAAATATTCTTCCCAATGATATTATTGGTAGAATAACAGTGTGGATCACCTTTGTGGCATGAGTTATTGTGGAACAAATAAAAAAATAAAAAGGATATCATTTGCAAGATCCATTAATAATTTTGGACAAAATGGAAAATCCAACAACAAAGGGATTTCTATAGTAATGGACAATTGATAGAGAATTGTATAGAAATCTCAAGAAAAGAGAGTTTTTGGGCATAAGTGAAGAATATTGACTTTGTTAATTATTAGACAATTGAAATATAAGACAATATGCAAGTTGCCAAAAGAAAATAAGATATGTAGAGTTTTAGATAATGTTCAAAAGAACAAGTGTTACATGGGAAATACATTCCAATGGATCCAAACTACTATTATACATTGGATAAGGAATCAAATAGTTTCCTTGAAGTAATGATAATCTTTTAGAGGAATTTATAGATCCCAAGTCATAAGGTGTTTCCTAACTGACTTTGGATTTTCCCAATCATATAATATATTATTACAGGGGGACATAACTAGATCTGAGATTACATAACCTTTTTCAAAAGTCATTAATGTAAACTACTAAAAGTGAGATGACAAGAATATGAGACTACGTTACTTTTGGTGGATCATATTTACTTAAAGTGATCAAACCCTTCCTCGCCATATAATCACCTCCTTCACATAAAAAAGAAATGAAGCTAATCCAAACTTGTCTCTCGTATCTCTTTCCCTCTTCACAATCCCCTACCTTTCGTAACTCTAGACTATCTACCTTGAACCTATATAAAAAGCCATAGATTCCATCCTTGAGGAGGGGACGTGTTTTTATCTTTCCTGGTTTGTGGTGGTCCCTTCCTCACTGCTCTCCTTGTTGATATGTTGCACGATGAGGGATGACTCCAACCCCTGATGTATCACCTTGGACAGTAAGCAAGGTTGGCTGCCTATGACGATCAATAGTGCTCCCTCCTGTCGTGTCTTGAGGGAGTTATGATGGAGATTTACAAGTATAAGTTGAGAGTATTAGCGCCTCTGGAAGGTGACATTCATGGTAGGAGCAAGGGAGGGGCAATCCATTATAGGGCCAACCTGCACTCCCTGTCATTGCGGTATTGGCACCTATGCGTTGAGTCGCACAACGAGAAGTCAAATTTGTGGATGTGGCAACTCTTGCAAGATCGGGGTGGTTCAAGTTGGATCGAAGAAAAGAGAAAGAAGGCAAGAGGAGTGTGTAGGTAGAACCACACGATAAAAATCGTGCTCCAGTATTGGTCTCGGTTGCACCGTTCGTGCAGAGCATGAGCTCAAAGGAGAAGATAGTCAGTCGGGTCCAGTTGTGAACCAATAAGTCATGGCCAGTCTAGAGTTGAACCTGTAGGCTGAGGGTCTGAGCCGTGCCCCAGAGTGGCACTAGAAAACTTGGTGCTAATCAATATAAAATTGACACATGGCATAAATTTTTAAGCTATACTTTCTTGTTTTGATTAATTCATAAGAAATGTATGGAGTGCCTAAAAATAGTGATAATATATATCATTTTGATCGAAAAAATAATAAGAATACAAACAAAATATCTATGATACCTAATTATGATACTTGTTGTAAAAGTAGAGTAATATGTGTGTTTAAGAGAAGATTAATAAATGGAAACCGTAGATTGGATAATTAAGTGTTGAAAAGGTTAAGAACCTATCTTTTAAGATGTTATTTCATCTTGTTAATTATAATGACAACTAAGATGAGGTTGGTAATTGTGATATGATAATTTGAGTCTCTATAGTGTCTAATCACATATAATGAATACTTAGTGTTTAAAATGTTGATGATCATGCATATACAGATTTATGGTTAAAGATCCTAACTTGATGTTCAACTATAATGCCAATATGGTTACAGATATTGGTTGTTCATTTAATTAATGTTCAACTATAATACAGATTTATGGTTACGGATATTGGTTGTTTATTTAATTAATGTTCAACTATAATGCCAATATGAGTATCACATAAGTAAATGATAATATTCTAAACCCTAGGGTGATAAATATCAAGGGGCGATGTACACGAGCCCAAGATGGGATAGTGATCATGCCTAAGATAATATACCCAATAAGGGTTAGAATATGTAAAGAATATTCTAGTTCTTCATTGCGATATTTGATGCTTATTATGTGATCATGTTAGTTGCACACATAGTGGTTGCACCCCACGTACACAGTATAGTAATATGTTGACCGCATTTTGTTTGTTGACATTATAGGTATATGTTATACGTGATAAAAGACATGAAGAATAAGATGAAAGATATCAAAGGTTTTAAAGCTATAAAAAGGATGACTAGATAGATGATACTTCATCTCAATAAGTATTAATTCCATGAGGTATATCATTGTACAATTTGTAAACAATATTTGAAATTTTATTGAAATTGTTCTCGATTATTTGTTATTTGACTAATCTGGATCTTGGGAATATAAGTAATAACTCTCAAATTGAAGGTCTTTCCTTAATTGGGGGATGCAGAACTGAGTTCATTATATTTGGTATCAGAGCTCTATACTTTTCAAATAATATTTAATAGTTTATAATTTCAAGTAATCTATATAAATATGAGGGAATTATTAGTGCATTTTCTAAATATGATGGCATCTAGAGGGGATCACAATCAGGGGCTGGGAAAATGCCCTTTGCACCTCTAGTCGACTTACAAGGAATCCCGGACCCGTGCATCCTATCTGGTGAAAGTTAGAAGTCTTTTCCCGAAGTAAAATACTTTTAGGATTTCTTCTCATCTTGATTCGTCCATTTCTCATCCTATTGATTAAAAAACCCTATAAGGAACTTTCCCCCTCATCTCAAGTTATGATTTTGATAAAAAGTAGGAATAAGGCATCCTTCGCCAAATAATGTACATGTAATTGTTGAAATAATAATGTACATTAAATGTGGACAAAGTGAAGCAAAATGGTGTTATGAGTTACAAGGGTAAACTCTAGATGGGGCTAGGGTTGGTTTTAGAAAACCCTAGTGGGTAAAAGGACATAGAAACCCTAAGAGGTAGGGTGTAGTGTCTAACCCTTAAATAAAACTCTTGTCCTGGAAAATGAGAGTAGAATGGGAAAAATGGAAATCGTGCCCATATAAACCCTAATTAGGGTAAGAGTAATTAAAATTTTAGAAAAGTGTAAATAAGTCTAGGTGATATAGATTTCCATGTATGAATGTAGAGAAATTTATACATGATGCATGTTAAAATGGTTTACATGAGAAGTATAAAATAACCAAGTGTTATACATGAAAAAGAAAACATGAATACAACTTGCTCTTCGCTCTAATAATATCTCTATAGGAATGGATGGACAAAGAATACCCCCAATGAGTGGGTATGCTACCCCCAACAAGTGGGTATACCACAAAGATCAGGAAAAAAGGTTGAGAAGTTATAATATAAAATGTATGTTCAATGTATTATGGTTAAAGAAAAAGAGATAGGTAACTCAGTCTCCCATGCATGTGTGTATGTGGAACCAGATATTAATGAGAAAAGTTTTAAGAAACTTATGAAAAACATGTTATATAAGAATAAATTCTCAAAGACCTCTGGTGGATTTAAGTGATACATGTGGGATGTAAGAAACAGATCACTTTGGGTCATGTGTTTAGGTGACAGAAAGGTCCACGCTAAGTTGACAGGTGTTCAGATCACTTCGGGTCATATGCATATGTGAGAGAAAGGTCCACATTAAGTTGACAAGTGGTCAGGATAAGGCCCATATATATATTGTGTCCAATGTAGGGACCAACTTAGAGAAAGGGTTCCCCACATGAATACTCCAAATAGGGAGTTCCCGTATAGAATAAGTGAGAAGTTACAAAGAAAATGCATGAGTATATACATGAGAAATATAAGTAACCAATGGTTATGTATATGAAAAATGAAAATCTGAATATAAATTTTTCAGACCCCTCATGCTATATTTGGAAGTTTGGATGACTGTGATCAAGCCCCTAGAGGGGAAGACCACATAAGGTCAAGCCCCTAGAGGTGAAGGTCGACATAGTACCAAGCCCCTGGAGGGCAAGGTCAAGAAAGGTCAAGCCATGGAGGGGAAGGCCGACATAGACACCAAGCCCCTGGAGATGAAGGTGTCCCAAGTCCACTGTATGTACAAACCCCATGAGAGGGTATCCAAAAGATTGAACAAACAAGGGTTGAAAAGTTATAAAAATAAAAACAGTGCATGGAGATGAAAATATGAAACCTTTGGTGCTAGTGTGCCAACTCGGGGTGGGTCAACCCAAGAGGTGTTAGATGACCTATGGGGGAAGCAAAACCTTAGACCATGGGGTTAGGTAGTGGCTAGAGATCCTAACTTCCTCCTATAAGCCATGAATGAACCCTAGGTTAAGACCTTCCCTAGAAAGGTAAGTTGACTCAATAAATTTAAAGATTTAAGTAACCTTAAATGCCACCTAAAGGATGAAGAATTAAGAATCTAAAATATGTAAGCACATATATTGAGTATGATTCTTTGAACCCAAGTATGCCATCTCTGAGGTACATGAAGAATAATCACTATGGATGTGACTGATAGTATGAGACCAAGTCTGGAAAAGAAATGTTCCCATGAGTCCATTAGGGGGACATAGAGTGAATAATGAGCATTATAAGAGATGAAGGAGATCCAATTTATATAACTATATATGAAAATAATGTTCTTGAAAATGGTTAAAGTTGTGACATCTCCAAGAAACCCTTGGGAAGGGTAGATTACTAAGTCAATCCTAAGGTCAAGTATGGTGTATTAAAAGGTACATGGGACCGATGGGATTAGGAGTTGATCGTTCCCTGAATGCATAAGACCATGTGGTCGGGAGGTAATAGCTACGTTCACCTGAGGCCCGTGTCTCAGGAGGTTGGACACCTTCATGATGTTCATGTAACCCAAGGGGTGAATGTGAGAGGCACTCCGTAGATGCATAAGGATTAAATCACTCCAAAAGTACCTATACCCGTAGAGACCTCAAGGAAGTTGCTAAGGCTCATGATACCTGAGGTGTAAATGTAAAAGAAATAAAGAAGCCATGTGATATTGAAATCACAAGATGAGTTGTGTACAAAATCAAGAGTGAAAGAGGCATTTGACTTCATGAAATATAAGAATAATGTGGAATTAAAAAGTTTGAATGGTTTAGATTCATGTTGAAAATGATTCAACCAAAATATGAAGTGGAAAGATAATGTGTGGATAAACCATCTCTGCTCTTGCAATGGAATGAACTTTGTGTTTGGGCTTCATTCAAATGCTTATTTCATCTCATTATGAGTGAGAGAGATCGGGTAAATACATATTATTGAGATATGAGAATGAATATCCTAAGTTAAAAATTTAATGAGATGACTTGGGGTTGGAGGTGTCACCTCACCCTTATGTGAAAATAAATGGAAAATAGGTTGGAAACCTAGGTGAAAGGATAGTCACCAAGTGAATTTGAAATCATAAAAATAAAATTGTAATCATAAAGGAATGATATCATGTAAATACGAAGAATGTGTAAATATCCTAAATTGACTTCATGTATCAAATTTAGTCACAATATGAGGAATTTATATATCAATAAAAGATATTATGGATATCTAAGAAGGGTTGTTAACCCTAAAGTTTGAAACTAAAATCAATTATCATTCACCTTAAGCTTACTGGGTGTGAATTTTGTGGACAAAATTCCTTTTGAGGGGGGAATGTTATATTCTAAATTAAAGATATAAATGTAAACCATGTTTTAAAAAATATTCTTCCCAATGATATTATTGGTAGAATAAAAATGTGGATCACCTTCGTGGCATGAGTGCTTGTGGCACAAGTAAATAAATAAAAGGGATATCATTTGCAAGATCCTTTAATAATATTGGACAAAATGGAAAATCCAACAATAAGGAGATTTTTATAGTAATGGACAATGATATAGAATTGTATAGAAATCTCAAGAAAAGAAAGTTTTTGGGCATAAGTGAAGAATATTGACTTTGTTAATTATTGGACAATTGAAATATAAGATAATATGCAAGTTGCCAAACGAAAATAAGATATGTATAGTTTTACATAATGCTCAAACTAATAAGTGTTATAATGGACAGACATCCCAATGGATCCGAACTACTAATATGCATCAGGAAAGGAATCAAAGAGTCTCCTTGAAGTAATGATAATATTTTGGAGGAATTTTTAGATCCCAAGTCATAAAATGTTTCCTAACAGACTTTGGATTTTCCTAATCATATAATATCCTATTGGGGAGGGACGTAACTAGATTTGAGATGACATAACCTTTTTGGAAAGACATTAATGTAAACTACCAAAAGTGAGATGTCAAGAATATGAGACTATGTTACTTTGGGTGGATTATATTTACTTAAAGTGATAGAACCCCTTCCTTATGAGACAATCACCTCCTTCATGTCAAAAATGAATGAAGCTAACCCAAACATGGCACTCTTCTCTCTTCTCCTCTTAACAATCCCCTTCACTTCGTAACCCTAGGGTCTCTAACTTTAACCTATATAAAAGCCATAGATTCCATCCTTGGGGAGGGTACATGCTTTTATCTTTCCTGGTTTGGGGAGGTCCCTTTCTTTCTACTCTTCTGGTTGATCTGTAGCACGTTTAGGAGCAGATGACTCCAACCCCTGATGCATCACCTTGACCGGTAAGCAAGGTTGGTTGCATCCAATGATCACCAGTGCTCCCTCCTATCGTGTCTTGAGGGAGTTACAATGGATATTTGTAGGTATCAGTTGAGGGTCTTGGTACCTCTGGAAGGTGGCCTTCATGGAAGGAGAAAGGGTGGGGCAATCCACCATAGGGATAGCCTGCACTCCCTATCATCATAGCGTTGACACCTGTGTGGGGAGTCGCACAATGGGAAGTTGGAGTTGTGGATGGGGTGACTCTCATGAGCTCGATGTGGTTGAAGTTGGACCGAAGAAGAGAGAAAGAAGGTGGGAGGAGTGGGTAGGTGGAACCGTATTGTGAGGATCATACTCTAGTATCGGTCTTAGCTGCGACATTTTCTCAGAGCATGAGCACAAAGGAGAAGACAGTTAGCTGGGTCCAGTTGTGAACCAATAAGTCATCGTTGGTCTAGAGTTGAATCCAAGGGCTGAGGGTATGAGCCGCACCCTAGAGTGGTGTTGGAAAACTTGGCGTTGATCAATAGCAATTTGACACGTGGAATAAGTTTTGAGGTATACTTTCTTGTTTTGATTAATTCATTATAAATGCTAGGAGTATTCAAAAATAGTGATATTATATATCGTTTTGATTGGAAAAATGAGAAGAATCCAAATAAAATGTCTTTGATGCCTAATTATTCTATTTGATATAAAAATAGAGTAATATATGTTTTTAAAAGAACATTAATAAATGGAAACCCTGGATTGGATAATAAAGTGCAGAAAAGGTTAAGAACCTCTCTTTTAAGATGTTATTTTATCTTATTGAAAATAATGACAACTAAGATGAGGTTGGTAATCATGATATGATAATTTGAGTTTTTAGAGTGTGTAATCACATATAATGAATAGCTAGTGTTTTAAATGTGGATAATCAAGGATATAAAGATTTATAATTAAAGATCATAACTTGATGTTTCATTAAGGGAAATAATAAAATCGAGTAATATAATATGGTATATATGATGATCATGGTTATACATAATATGAAATAGGGTTCTTAAGTCATTAAATCAATGAACCTAGGAAATAGAATATTATGACTGTAATAATAACTCGTTAATAAGGAAACATGAACCCTAGAATAGGTCCAAGTAGGGTTTATGTGAGTAATATATGATTGGTGTCACATTAGGATTTATATTCATGAAGACTAAGATGTATATTTATTGATTTTCTTGTTGATTGGATAATATGCTTGAAGTGTATTCTACATGATAATCTACATGGCTCACCATCAAGGTATGTGTTTACAATTATGACTACTCAGAATGTAGTTTATCAATGTTTTCCAAATGATTTACAAGAACTAATTCGATAAATAAACTATTGGTTGTTTATTTAATTATTGTTCAACAATTATTCAAATATGAGTATCACATAACTAAATAATAATATTCTAAACCCTAGGATGCCATATATTAAGGGGTGATGCACACGAGCCCTGGAGGGTACAGTGATCATGCCCAAGATAATATATCCAATAAGGGTTTGAATATGTAAAGAATATGCCAGTTCTTATTTGTGATATTTGATGCTTATTATGTGATCATGTTAGTTTCACACAATGTGGTTTCACCCCTCATACACATTATAGTAATATGTTAACAACATTTTGTTTGTTGGAAAAATAGGTATATGTTTCACATGATAAAAGACATGAAGAATAATATGAAAGATATCAAAGGTTTTAAAGCTATATAAAGGAGGACTACACATATGATTCTTCTTCTCAATAGGTATTATTTCCATGTGGTATGTTATTGTACAATTTGTAAATAATATTTGAAATTTAATTCAAATTGTTCTTTATTATTTTTTATTTGACTAATCTAGATCCTAGAAAATATAGGTAATGGCTCTCAACTTGAAGGTCTTTCCTTAATTGGGGGATGCGGAAAGTGAGGTCACTACATTTTCTTTTCTTAATAAGATGTTAAACATTTATCTAATATCTTGGGATCCCTTAAAAACATGTGGCATGCTTTTGGTTTCAGTTTGGTCCTATTTGGATGCTTTTGAATTATGTTAGATTGTTTTGAACCTAGTTGAAATTTACCCATGTTGAGGGGTTATCTTGCAATTTGTCACATGTAGGTTGTGTCCTTTGTGCCTTGGAATAATGATAGAGTGATAATGGCACTTAAGGGCACCTTGATGTGCCTTGGTTTGATGAGGAGAGAAGTGGTGACTTATTGAGTGTGGTTTCTAGGGTTTGCCCTGATGTCATATGTTGATGTTGATTGTTTGAGTTTTGGGTCTTTCAGCGACCATCCTAGTTGACCCTTGGTGTTTCCCTATGGTCTCTTAGGTTTGGAGAACTATTTTGGGTCACATGACCTAGGGTTTTAGATGCCTTTTGATTGCATGGTTTCTCTGTGACAATGTGTCTTTGTGGCCATGTGTTTCCTAAAACCAATGGCCATCCATGACCAAGTGAGGTCGCTTGGTTTTCTTATTTTTCATAAGCTTAGTGATTTGAATAGTTTTAGTGGATGCATGTTTGTTCTTTTATGGACAAGTGCCTTCAAGAACCCTAATATCTTGACACCTAACCCCCTTTCACCTCTCTCATGCTCCTAAGTATGTAACACCTCTCCTATACATGCAAGTGTCTCTTTTATCCTTCCTACTTCTCTCTCCCATCTTGTGTTCGGCCCTAGTGTGCATGGTGGTGAAGAAGAGCTCGTCTTTGGTGCTTGGTGGTTGAGATCTTTTTCATGTGGTGATACGAGCTCGAAGAAGCTCTTCCTTGGTGAACTTTGATGTTTCCTTGATCCTTGGTAATTGATCTATCTCTTGATCTCATTTTCTTGAAGAAACCTACCTCTTTCTCCTCTTTTTGATGTAGACAATGGTGTAAACCATGGTGGCTATCTTGAAGATCTTTTCTTCACAAAGATTGGAGACTATGGTTCACCATGGTGGTATCTAAGAGAAAAAGAAGCTCTCTTATCTCTTCTTTCTCCTTCTTCTATTCTTTCCCACCTTTAGGTTTTTGGATCTCCTTTTCTTGACTTTTAACCCATGGTTTCTCTTCTCTTTTGAGGTGTTGACTATATTGATCATAGAGGAGATCAAAGATGGGTTTTCTCTTGCTTTTGGAGTTTCTGGCTTGGAGGCGGTGCAACTATCATCTAAGGTGGATTATATAACTTTCTTCCCTCTCTATTTTTGCACTTTAATCCTACATGGATTTCATTTTAAAATGTGATTAATTGTTGTTGATAATGATATCTTGATTAGGCTTGTGTTTCTATATTGATCATGCATGAAATTGCTTCTTTATTTAAACCCTAATCCACCTACCTGAAATCTAATTGATGGAGATGAAGGTGGTTTGAAATGCAACTCAACCTTGGTTTTTGTTATCTTGGTTGATGGTTCAGTTACCTAGCTTAAGGTGGAGTTTGGGTTCTATTTTCATCTATTTGATCTTGGTTTTTCATCCCTCAACTCAAGGTTTTTGTTTTGATCACATGTGGTACATGATTCTAGGGTTTGAATGATGTTTTCCCCAAGTTTTTGCATCACTCTTTAGAGGAAGGTTTCATGTCATTAATTATCTATCTTGCTCAGGAATTGCTATTGGTTTTCTCTCTCTTATATGTTTTTCATGTTGGTACCCAAGAGGTTGAGTGCTTGGTGATGTTGGTCGAATGATATGGTGTTTCTCTTGGTCTTGGTTGCATAGACCATCAATCTCCTTTGGTCGCATAAGAATTGTTGGTCTTCTTCGACCATTTGAAAGTGATGCTTTCCTTCAACCATTTGGAATTGTGCTGATCCCTTTAGTCACATGGTTTGATGTTTTCATTTGACCTAGGGTTTTCTATTCAATTAAAAGTGGGGATTGGTTTCCTTCAGTCAAATGAATGGTGACAATTCTTATTAGGTCTCTTGGTTGGGCTATGGTCTTTGACCACAGTAATGCTTTATTTGACCACATGGTTTTGGTGAATCAATTCCTCTTCATTCAAATGATATTCCCTGGTTACATGGTTGCCTTGGTTGCTTTATTATGATGATAGTGTTTGGCTTTGATGCTCCAAGAATGTGGGAAGTTTGAGATACCTAGTGTTGTTGATAGTATTCTGATATAAAATCCTAAATGGATGTGTTGTTGAAACCCTAACCCTAGCATAGGACTATATTAATGGTTGTCTACCTTGTGCATTGTGATAGTATGCAGTGATAATAGAGTATTTCTCTCTCCTATTCATATGATACTAACCATGTAGGTGAGTGATTTCCACAACTTGTGAATGCTATGATGGTGATCATATGTCATAGGATGATGGTTATGAGCCTCGATGAGGCATGTTGATGTGATGGGTCTTATGATCTGGCAGAGGCTTAAACCCTAGTGGGAGATGTTATCCTCCAAGTAATGTGATGAGGGATTGATATCCCATGGTGATGTCATAATTTTGATAGCCTTGTCTGGAAAGTGGTATCATGTAATGATGTGACATCTTGATACATCAAACATTGTATTATGCCCTTATCTTTGTAGAGTTTGTTTAGGGTTTATATGTTGTAACTTGATTGATGCTAAAAAATACCCAATTAGCATAAGTAATCAGGTGAAACCCTAATCATGTAGTTCTCATGTGCCATAGATCTATCTTTAGCGTCAGTTTTAGCTGGATGGTGAAATGAGAAATTCATGTCCAAAACTCAGAGTGCATATTGTTGAATATGTAGGGTGAATGTCAAGGTATCTCCTTGTATCATTATTACACTAGGATGGCTAAGGTCATACCCTGGTAGGAGAATGGTAAAGGTCGTATCTTAGGTGATGTGATTCAGTATATGTGATATGTTACTGGGATGTCTACGGTCATACCCTGGAAGGAAAATGACTATGGTCATGTCTCATTTCACTAGTGTCGTGACCTATATACCAAGGCAGACTAGGATATTTTGTAGTTGGACTTGATTTGTCACTGTGGCACACTCAACAAACCTAGGGTGTGGAGAGATCATGGATTCTAGATCTTCCATTGATCTTGTATGGTAGTGATTTTGACTTAGCAATGGTCTGTTGGAGTATGAGTGGTATACCTCATCTCCTCAGGGCATAATAAAAGATGTAATACAGTCATATATTATAATTTCTTAGGGTTAAACATGACTCTCATTGGATGACCCTTTGCCTTATCTTTGTACTGATCTCTTAAATTATAATGTGGTAAGATAAATCAATTTGTATACATTTTCTTCATGTTCCTTCTAAATGTTTAATTTGTTTAACTTATCAATGGTAACTATCTAGGTTGCTTAATCTACTTTATCAGTTTAATACATATTGTTTAGCTAGATCTGCTCACCCTGATAATGATGTTATCTATATACTTTAATCTACATGTGTTTTTAATAGATGTTGGCGGACAACTATATCTCTTGCAGGGACATTTGGTCGCACCCAGTGGGTTTCCACATCTTTTAGGTGGTCGTGCATGAAGAAGTAGAGATCGTGCAGTTGAGGTTGAGTGGAAAGGGGAGTTGTAGTTGTTGAAAGGTTGGATATGCTTCTAGTGTTTTAAGTAGAGTCATATGTTTCGTTCTTGTACTCTCAGGTCCTTGGGTGAGGTTTTTTTGTTTGTATATCAAGACGATGCTTTGATATGGTATGTATGAATATAAACATGTTATGTATGTAACAGGTTGTAGCCAGTGAGCCAGTGAACAATATCAAGTAATTATATATATATATGGGTATATCTTCGCTACCCGTGCGGGTAACTAAGATTCGCTACCCGTGCATCAATTTTGTAATGGGATGACACATATACGTAATGAGACAACCAAATTTGTAATGAGACGACCGGAATTGTAATACAAAAACTCGTTTTGTATTACAACGCCGTTACAGTAATAAATATATATTTATTACTGTAACAGCGCTGTAATACAAAATGAGTCTTTGTATTACAATTCCAGTCGTCTCATTACAAATGTGGACTGTCTCATTACAAATGCATACCTTCCCATTACAAAACTGATGCACGGGTAGCGAATCTTAGTTACCCGCACGGGTAGCGAAGATATACACTATATATATATATATAGGTGGTTTTGTGGACTCAGACATGGTATGTTTCCACTTGAGGTGGATATGTGATATCAGTTTTAATTTCCTATGTTTTCTAGTAACCTGGATGATTAGTATTAGTTGTGCACTTTGTTTTGAGTAATCTCGCTTTTGTATGATGTGGGGTGTCACAGTTTTGTTGGTATCAGAGCTCTAGGTTCACTGAGTCTATATGGACATAGGAATAGGGTTGTGCATGTACTAGTGTTGTCCATACTTTCTCATGGTAATTCTACTTATGCAGAAGAAGAAGAAGAAGAAGAAGAAGAGAAGAGAAGATGGTTGGATAACACAAAGAACATGATGCTGAGAGTAGTGTTTTTATACTAGGTGGTAGTGCCAAGAGGTGGGAGAGGGTTGATGCTATGCCTTAAATGCCCCAGTTTGACCCAGTTGTAGTGGTCAATCCTGCTTTTTAGTCCTTGTTTGGATAGTTCATGGCCACGATGATGCATATGGAAGAAAAAATGCCCCCACCTCCAAGTGAAAGCGGAATTCCCCAACGTGGAGTCTTAGAGTTCTGGGAAGACCTTTGAAAGGTTAAGGCATGTAGGGTGGTGGAGTATGCAGGTATGGCAGACCCAGTGGATGCAGATCTATGGTTGACAGAGCTTGAGAAGGCCTTTAGTGGGCCATTGAGGAAGATAAGAGGTGTGGTTTCATGATCAGTTGGGAAGATCTTTGATGAGATTTTGTGAGTTGGTGCTTCACTGATACCTACCTGGATGAGAAGATCACACAGTTAGAGAAGATCTGACAGGGATCCATGTCGGTCAATGAGTATGAAGATAATTTTATGGAGTTCTCATGGTTTTGTCTACATATGGAAGCTACATACAAGGAGAGGATCAAACTATTTGACAAGGGTTTGAGTACAGAGTTGATGACGCCAGTGTCATATTTGGAGAATAGAGAGAAGTTTGCCAAATTTGTGGAGTCAGTCAGGAGGATAGAACGGTAAATGGTGGAGAAGCAGGATATGAATGCTAAGAAGAGGCATGTATAATATAAAGGACAATCATCTAGAGGCTTCAAGAAGCCTAGGTTTTCAATGCCGCCATCTTAGGAGAGATTGGTCATTCAGTCACAGTGGTCACTGAGTAGAGGTAGAGGTTATAGCTTTCCACCTGCAGGAACCTAAAGTGCAACATCAATATCAGTGACAAGGCCATCACAGACACAGTATGACTCCAGGATTTGCCACAAGTGTGGACAAGTGGGACACATTAGATGTGGAATTGTATTGTGATAAATGAGGAGGTGATCCAATAGCTGAGATAGAGTCAACAAGGATCACAACAGTGATAGAAATTCAACAATTGTAGAGGTAGAGGTCATGGACAGGTGTTGTGTGTTGTTTTTTTTGGGCAACCCTGTAGTGGAAGGGGACGGCAAAAGGCAATAGATCGATTCTATTCCATGAGTAAGACAGAAGGAGTGGTCAATCGCGAGTCATGACGGGTCAAATGGAGTTATTTCATTCTAATTTGTCTTCTTCTTGCTTTATATCTATTTTGGTTGACCCAGGTGTGACATGCTCTTTTATGACTAGAGAAGTGATTGCTAGTTGTTCTTTGCTTATTAGTCATAGACGTGATAGTCTTCACTTAGAATTTCCCTTAGTTAGTTTTTTCGAGTTGCAGAAGGTGTGTCCTTCCTATGTTCTTTCTTTCTCAGGATGCATTATACAAATGGACCTTATACCACTTGATATGCATGGATTCAATGTGATCCTTAGAATTGATACTTTGGAGAATTATCAGTGATCTTGGAGAAATGTTTTTCAATGGTGATGTTTTGGTGATTCTTCCAAGGAGATAGGAAGATTCCCCCTATGAGTTTGGTGTCAGTGATGATAGAAGAATGGTTGATGAGACAGGGTTGTGATGTGTTCTTAGCACACATGGTGGATACCAAGGTGAGGAGTTTGTGTATCAAAGATGTGTCAATTGTTTGTGAGTTTGAAGATGTGTTTCCTGATGAGTTTCTTGGTGTTACTCCAATCAAAGAGATTGATTTTAAGATCAATTAGGTTCCTACTATGCAGCTGATAGCGTAGACACCATAAATGATGGCGCCAATTGAGATGTAGAGTTGAAGAAACAATTGCAAGAACTGTCTGAGAAGGGATTTATAAGACCGGTACATTCATCTTGGGGTGCTCCCATTTTGATAGTCAAGAAGAAGGCTAGATTCATGAGGTTGTGCACTGACTATAGACAGTTGAACAAAGTGATTATTAAGAATAAGCATCCTTTGCCATAGATTGATGCATGTTTGATCACTTGAGGGGTGCCATGGTGTTCTGAAATATAGACTTGAGGTTTGGGTATAATCAGTTGTGTATCAAGGCAGATGACATACCATAGTAAAATTTTAGGATGAGGCATTATAACGACCTCGCCTCCCAATAACCCCCAGTTAAGGGAGACCTTGAGGTCAAAGGCATTATCCCAAAATAGGATCAGTGATTTTGCAAATAATCAAAAATAATTAATAAATTCTACTACAAATAAACTTTTAATGGAATAAAAAATTTCTATTCATACCTTGCAAAATATAGGAAGTGGAAGTCTTTACCCAAGTAAGAACTTATCTAACTACAATCCTCCAATTCTTCATTAAGTTTTATTCCATCAATGTCACTTTAAGGGAATATCCATTTTCTCGATAACCTAAAATGTTGATAAACAAAACGGCGGTCAGTATAACGAATTATATTGGTATGTGGGGGAAACAATAATCTTGCATTTAATTGTAACAACATATTGCAAGCAATTAGGATTTAACAAAACAAACTTTACATTTTAAACATGACTACTCAATCCTTACATACCTTAGCCTCTGTGTTGTCCCTATAGTGGACATGAATACTACCTCTCATATGGTAGATCTCAACTAACCCCCATGATCCGACCTTACAGGTAGATCAATACATAGGGTTGTGGAGTCGTATGGTCCTATCCTAGAGTAGACCAACACATCGACTCGTGATAACCTGATGATCCTACCTCACGGGTAGACCATGTACTAGGTCATCTATCTCATCATCATCAGAGCTACAGAGGAGGACCAGGATTTGAGCTAGTCAAGCATGTATAATTATGGTGATAGCCATAGTCACTTTATAATTGCATGAAATAAAATTCAATCAAGCAATTATTTCCAAGAAACTGATAAAACCTCGAGAATCGTCGTGAATCTAAAGTGATTTAACCATAAGCGTAACCACATACCTGATTTGGAAGTCTCAATGTTTGTAAGTAGAATATCCAATCAATCAAGAAGTTAGATAAGCCAAGAAACCAATCACTCCAATCACTTAAGCAGAACAAGACCTGGAAAACATGTGTAATCTAATTACTAAATATTCATCGTGCACTTACTTTATTGAATTGAGATTCCCTCCTAGGGTATTCCTAAGTTGAATTAGGGTTTTCCTTAACGTTCTTTATATCTATTTCTCAACCTTTACTTTTTAGATTAACTAAACCCTAAAATAACGTTTCTATCTTCCAAAACCCTAATTACTCAAGTATTCATATTTAAGCCACTTTATTATCAATTTGGCTTAAGACCAGTTCTAACCTCATCTTATACATAGGATTTCAAAATATAATTTATTAAAAGTAAAAAACTCTTAGATTAGGGTTTCTAGGTTTTCTAGTACATCTTTATTCATACAAAACCCTAAAACATCTCTTTTACATTAAAACTCTATTTACCCAAGTTATATGTTCCAAAGATCCTTTATTCTTAGTTAGACTTAGAATCATCATGTATCTTTTTTTTAAAAGAAGTCAGGAGGCATTCTTATTCATCCCTCCCTCCCCTTGCGAGCAAACTTAAATTCAACTTACAATCACTAATTAAGCATGAACAAGTAAACATGGTAGTACTACTACCATTACATAGATCTAGCTTTAGTAAGCTAATAACCTCCTCGGGAGGTTGTGTGTACTCAGTGTACATGAGATTCTTTTTAAGGGCTAGTTTAGCCAATTTGTCTTCTAGACCATTGCCTTCTCGTCTAATGTAGCCTACTTCCCACTCTGGCTTCATGTCTCGTTTAATAGAATGAATGAGCTTGGGATACTTAGGGTTCGTTTCGATGTCCTCAGTGAGCATCCTCACAGCCACCTGAGAATCTATTTCAAAGGTAACAGACCGCAGGTCGTTGGCCTCTGCAATCTCTAGAGCGAGTCCTAAGGCCTCCAGTTCTTCTTGGAGCACATCATATGTGTGTAATGTGATGGTCGGACCCCCTATCCATGTGCCTCGATCGTCCCTGGCTATTACTGCACCTCGAGCTTCTCCTCCTTTGACAGCAACATCCGTATTTATCTTGATCCTTCCGCTCTCTGGTGTCGACCATTGGTATTGTCGTTCCAGTTGTGAACTGGTGGTCGTACTTTGCTGTGATTTCATCCATGCCTCATTGTTCATGTCGACCTCATTGTGAATCCTTCTAGATACTTTCCGACAGTGGCTTTCTTCCTTCTTGAAGGTGTTCTGTTCCTCGCACGCCATATGTGCCAACATGTGATGAAGAAGATGCATGCCTCCATTGCTTCAAGATTTAGCGGATTGTTGATCCAGATTTTGGGGTTGGTGACATTGAAGAAAGCATGATGTCGATCCCTGATGGAGCTTCCACTTACGTGGAATTGTGTGCACCACTAAAAATCCTAAAGATGGTAAATCCTTAGGTTTAGCCTTGCTTATACTAGATAGAGAACTCCACCCATGTTTGCTAAGATACGTGGAAGTCTTATTGTAGTATAGTTAAGGGTCGAATCCATGGGACAACGGTCTTATTGCAAGCAACAAGATGGAAAACGTTGGAGTTTCACTTAGTCACTTAATAGTAGGCACTTAAATCGAAAGTTTGGTTTTGTTGTTTTAAACTAAGAACATGCAAAGTAAAGAAAGCAAGTAAATCTAAGGAGTTAAACTATGATAAAAGTCACTAGGGTGTGATCAGTTTTTCACCGCCACTACACATGGATCAACACATGCAAAGCAAAACATAACCTGCAAAAAGAGTCTAGTCAGTTAGTATCTTTGTAGACTTAGCTTCCTTTCGGAGAGCTAACTACGAGAAGTGTGGGAATGTTGCAACGCCAACCATTCCCGAACAAATGGTCACTTACTTTGCATCATTCCCCTCGCGAAGTGTGTTCCTCGACTTACCAAGGTTGCACTTTCATACGTCAACTGATTCCATTTCATTGTATGAAAGTGCAACAAATGATAGTGAGTTTACTCCACTTCTTGAGATACACTTCTAGATACCGAAACAGATGCATGGTGGATACATGCACCAAGAACCAACATACAAATGAGTTTCAAATCTAATAGTACAAACGTAGACAATTCATACTAAAAGATAAAGGATAACACAAGTTGGAGATCAAGCAACATGCATTCATTAAATGTTTGATGTCGAACTGAAAAGATAAGAACTATATATTACAAATTATGGATTACATTTACATGATATGAAAACATGGGTAGCGGGGCTACTCCCCGCACCCTAGTGAAGGAGACTACTCGCTCATGACTAGGGAAAAGAAGGAGGCAAGAAGAGAGAGAGAGTGCATCATCCCCATAAAGGTGAGAGGAAAGTCAACCCCTTGGAGAGAGAGAGAAACGATCCACCATCTTCACACGTTGCGCGATGACGAGATCTCCCTCTTCCCACCTTCTTTGGCGGAGAGAGAGAAAGCAGCTTCGAGATGGAGTATGGGTCTCAGACCGGCAGCCCCAGGGCGGAGGATGGAAGTCGCAAGAACTCTGGAGTGATTGAGGCAGCCTTTGGACGTCTGAAACTTGATGCCTGGTTGAAGACCCTTGGGGTCTTATTTATAGTCCTTGAGTGAAGTCCAAACGGTTTGGAGACCGTTTGACTCCATGCGGTCTCGGGACCATTTGGCTTCATGCGGTCTTGGGACCGTTTGACTCCATGCGGTCTCGAGACCGTTTGGCTTCATGCGGACTGAGGACCATTTGAGTCCATGCGGTCTTGAGGCTGAGTTAGTCTTTTATGATATTTTTTTGTGTTTTTCTGCATATATAAACAAGAAAAGTTAGTCTGATAGTATATTTATAATAAGAGGGAAAATTTAGGGATTATGTATATATTTAATTTAAAAAGAGTATGGAAAACTAAATAAAAAGACTAAGATAATCATCAAAGTTGGAGGTTATCACCCCCCCTAACTTAGAGTCTAGCTTGTCCTCAAGTTAGATAGAGCTGAAACATGTAATGGCGAGGTGATTTTATTTAGTTAGAATTTCCATACTCTTGCTTCAATTCTTAACCTGAGTTCTCCTAAGGTCATATCAGGTCGTATTGCTTGCCTTGACTCTTTCAGGTTTTGAGAGTTGCTTGGGTCTCAGGTTCCTTCCGTATCTCGTAGCTCGCATCGGGACCACCTTTATTTTGTGCATGTTGTTGACTCCAATCAGCTTTATACCGCTCAAAAAGACCTATTGGAAGCTAGAGAGGGTATGAGGGTTGGCAAAAGGCTTGAAGTGTAACTCCCCCTTCAAGTGGGGGAGGGGTTGTCTATGCTTTTAGGATATCACTACCAGGCACGACACATCTGTCTTTGTGAGGGCAGATGAATGTACCAGCTGGGTGAGTCCTTTATAAGCCTTTCATATATTTGGATACCTTAGGGTTTCACTACCGGGCATGACACATCTGCCTTTGTGAGGGCAGCTCAATGTAGATCCTTCATCAGTTCTTTATATAGATCCTTATTTAAGGCACAACTCTCATAATTTTATTCGACTCTCAGACTTTTATTCAAAAACTCACAGGCTTGGGTTTTGGGGTTTTGTTTGGGAATTTATTTTGGGCGGCCAAGCCTCTTTTATTTTGAAGAGAGGAAAGCTGTTCTTAGAGTTTTTCAACATGCATTTATTTGGTTTGTGGTCCACTTGCAGAGCTTCTTGATTTGGAAGTTGCCTGATGCCCCTCTCACCCTTGAGAGCCTGGCTTATTTCTGCTTCGATATTGACCTGTGGAGAGTCAGATGAAGAAGTGAAGCAAAAGCATGAAAATCAATAGTGGAGGGACATTATTAAATTGCCATAAAATGTCTAAGTGCTATTTACTTTTGGGGACTAACAAGATTCTAAAGTTAAGAGGGTTATTTTAAAAAGAAAGTTAAAGAGGAAAAAGAAGAAAAGAAAATATGTACAAACAGAGAAGGGAGAAAAAGGGGATGGAGAAAATGGTACTTCGCCCTTGTCTAATGTACCCCCCCTAACTTATCACTCACTCTATCCTCATAGTGTCAAAGTGATAGGTTGAGAAGTAATTAGGACAAGGGCTGCAGGCTAAGTTAATTCTTCATTTGCCCTCGGGGAATGAAGTACATTTGCTGCGAACTGTCCTCGTAGAGCGTGGTAATCCATGTCAGTCATTTCTTCTACTGGTCTTTGGAGAACGATGATGGTGTACATCCAGTAGAGGACGTGGAAGCTGCAGTCATTTGATTCCCAGATTTGCTGGGGGCATTTGTGGAAGAAGGAAGGGCGGTGAAAATGCTCTTTGTCGTACGCCCTTGTATGCTCACTCAGAAAAGTGATTAACTTGTCGGTGCACTCCTTTGCCACTACCTCTGTTGGCATCCTTGGTGTCACGACATAGTTCTTCTGTCGTGGATTGTACTGGCTATCAGAACTATTATATATTGTAGTTGTTCCTTCTAGGAGATTTGTGGCCAGGAGCATCCAGTGCTCATGATAGAGGAAGGGTAACATGATGAACGTTGGCGTTGTGTGCTGTAGATAGGAGATCAGCACGTCAGTTGTGCTGAAGTTCTTGAGCTTTAGAAGATCACCCTTCATGTATGGGGACGCCATATATGTAGTGGGGTTATTTTGGCCGAGTAGGAACTGGTAATCGGCCATAAGGCTTACAAAGAGGGATCCTATAACCTATAAAGTCTCTCAGAGTGTGTCTGCCATAACTAAAATGTCTCTAGACATGAATACGAGTTCATCCTTCTCGGCTGAGAGCCGCGACATAATGAGACGTAGTTCGATGTCAAAGAGACCTTTGCAAGCACTGTGATCGAAGTTAGGAAAAGTTGGTTCTATGACAGACAAAGGATCGATGTCTCCTTTACTTTGCTCGGTAGCTGCGACTGGCACTGTAGTTTTCTCTGACTCCTTCAGAGTTTGTCGGAAGGGTCGCCGCTGCGGTCGCTGGATGGCTGAGAAGAGGTAGCGAGGGACGTCATCTGGTGCCATAGTCGGGTCCTTGAAGAAACGTCTATCACAGATGAGCTCCATGGCATAACGCCCGCGCAAGGAATGAAAATCTTCAACAACCAGATCAGTAAATGGGATTTCCTGGTTCAGCGCCTGGATGTGACGTATGGTGCAGAAAACGCAATCCCCAGATCCCTCGGCGGCTTGAACTTGAGGGTTTATGATTTTGAACCAAGGCTGGCTCCAATCCTGGCGGAGAGATGGGCGTACAGCCCAAATTAACTTAAGCAGCCGGATGGGTATACACCTTGCTTCTCCTGCTGCTTCACCAACGAAGTTTATTATGCCGGTTGGTAGCTTGGCGCCACAGAAATTATACACCTTGGCATCCCGAGCCTCGGTATCCATGATCATAAAAAGCCAGTGGTCCGAAACTTGGAAGGGCAGGGTAAGAAAACGTGCCCGACGTGCTAAACCAGCACGCAACCTCTCGATCGACTTTTCTCTTATGTCTTTGTATAAAAGGCCAACAGACAGAGCAGGCGAGGCATTGAAAACCGGTTGTTGCCTCTTATGACTTCTATATATTTCGATGTTATTGGCAAGAAGGACATGGAAGATCGCCATAGGTATCGTGGACCGAGGTCGCAGGATGGTACGGAAATCTTCTCGTGTCATCTTGCGTCTAGTTTTGGTGTTATTATAGATAATGTCTTTCCCTGCCTTCGCATCATCCACAATAGTGTTCAGTATAAAAATGTCCTAAGCATCTAGTGTGGAGATGGCTGCCATGTCCAGGTCATGCATTTTATGCGGTAGAGGTGGTGGCGGGGGAAGTTCCTGAGGAGTGGGGGAAGAAAGGTGATCCAGGACTTCAGTATAGGTCTACAGATCGTCATCGGAATCAGAGGCAGAGTCGAGTTCTTCATCAGTATCTAAACTCACTCGCTCTGCCTCGTCCTGGTCATGGGGGGAGGGTACAGATGTGCCAGGTGTGGAGAGAGGTGGGGTGGATGTTGTGGGTGGGCTGATGGTGGTTCCTAATAGACATTGTTGGAGCTCAGCGAAAGCCGCGTCTTGAGCGGTTTCCCCTATTGACCCTAGAGAGGAATAATCAATGAATTGATCCCCATATGACATGTTAACATTATCATTGTGTGGGGACTTGGGGTGATGTTCATTGTCATGCTGATCTTTGTCGGAGCCCTTGTGAGAAGGTTCGACTGCATTTCCTAGGTCCTCTCCGTCATATGATTTGCCACCAGAAGAGGTGGTATCATTGTTCAAATCCGCAGATGAGTCGGAGTCTTCATCTTCATCTTCGTCACTATCGCCATCCTTGTCGTCCGCCACCTTGTCTGCTGGCTTTTTTCTTGTGGTCTTGTTGCACCTCCTATGGGTGGCTTGTAACTCATTGTAAGCCACTTGCAGATGCTCGTGTGTTTCGAGCAGTGCGTCGTGGGATTCTTTGAGGTCATTATATCGGCCCTCGGTGGAGAGGAGTCGTGCTATTAAATCTGTAACTTGAGCACGCAGCTGCTGGATGTCATTGTTAGTTGATTCCTCTTGGCGATTATGTAGTTGTGTGAGGGTGTTGTTGATGGTGTCCAAGCGCATGCTCAGGAGTGCTTGTTGTTGCTGGAGCTCGCGGAGAGTCTCTGGAAGAGGTTGAGTCTGCGTAGAGATCTCATCGACTTGCTTTGTCGTTGCTTCTTACTGGCGCTTTGCTCTGAGAACCAGGTCGGACAAGTTGTTGTAGTGGCTGTTGATGTGCTCAACTTGCTTAGCCACCTCATCTTGTCGTTGCTGGAAGCCATGGAGGATGATGGGCAAGGCTCGGTGTTGTTCGTCGATCATGGCCACCTGTCGTGATAAACCCTTCACACAAGAAAAAAATAGAATGTAAGATGTTAGAAGGATCGGTGAGGAGGTTTCAGACAGCGTCAAATTGACGGCCGAATTCCTCACCGATATTGGCAAAATGGACCCCAAAGGCGGAAGGGTGGGGTGGTTGGGGTCTATGTAGGAGGGTGGTAGTGCCTTGCGGAAGAGACACTGATGATGCCCCGAACTGCGTGGTGACTGTGGATGGAGTCACCAGCGGTGTCGGGGTGGTGGTGGATGTGAAGGGTGGTGGTATCTCAGGTGAAAGTGGTGGGAGTGATAGAGATGGGGTAGAAACTGTGGAGGGGAATAGGAAAGTGGTAAAGTTGGGCATAGGGGTGGAGAAGGGAGAGCCCAAAGGAAAAAGGGGTGAAGAAGCGGATGTGAATGGTTGCGTGGATGTGGTGAAGAAAGGAGGAGTGGTAGATATTGGAAAGGTGGAAGGTAGAGTGGTGGTGGCGGTTAGCTGGTCATGCAGACTATGAATGAAAGAGTCAATTGATGAGGTGGTTAAGACATCTTCATGGAGGGTCTCAGCCTCTGGATTTGGCTTTGATGTTGGTGTCCGCGACAGCTGTTGTGCCTGCAACTTCCTTCTGGAAGGTCATTTGATAGGTATTTTGGATGGACGAGCTGTCGGGGCTGTGATGCTCAGCTCCATCTGTCCCACTGTTTCTTTCTTTTCGGTTGTTTTAATCGAAGCTAGGAGTTGTGTAAGCTCCTCGTCAGAGAAGAGGAGCTTTTCTGTGTCGTAGTTTGCTAGCTCCGGAAGCGGGAGGAGTGTTCTGGATGGCTTGACCGTAGGGTAGAAGACATAATGTAGTTTCCCATCCTTTTCCTTGATGATGAAGGAGTTCTTCAGAGTTTGTTCATTGGTAAGGATGTTGCCCTTTAGTTGCGTGCAGCGAGGTAGGGGTCTGTCCATCTTGAGGTATTTGATAATGGATGTGACATGACCCCCCATGCAGATTTCCTTCCCCAGGGAGAAATTTGATAATTTCTGGATCATTTGTCGTCCAATGTTAACTGGCTTTTCGTTAAGAATGGACCAGAGAACAAAAAGATCCGAGATTGTAACGTTCCCCCCTTCTGTCCTGGGGAAGAGTGCGCCAGCAAGAATTTTGTGTAGGGTGCGCACAAAACCAGAATGTATGTTTGATGTTTTGCATGTCTTAGCATCATAGGTGGGGAGCCCAGTTAGAGATTTCCATAATATGTGTCTGTTGAACTCAGGGTGCTCGGTTCCCACCGCCTTGGCTTTTTGCAGCTGCTGCTGATTGTCAATAAAAACTTCGTTCAGCATGTTTTCCGTTAAGACCACCTTGTTGCTGAAGATTTGGGTGACCAGCCTTCTGTCACCTCCATCCCATGATCTATCCATGATATCTACGGGTTCTTTTGTAAGAAAGGTGAAGAATTCAGTAGTGGTCTCAGAGTATGAGATCTCAGGTACTAAACATAGCCTTGCAAGGTTGGCTTTGTCTAGTGTGTTGAAGATTCGGTCATTGATCCCCATCTTAATTAGTACGCTGGAGCAAACGTACTTAGTGGGTTTGAGGATTTTGTCGATGGATTGGATGGTCTGGATGTAAAGGTTATCTGGTGGTGGTGCTGTAGTAGTGATAGGAGGGAAGGTGGGGGTGGTAACAGGGATGGTGGTGGTAGGTGTTGCAAGGGGTTGGTCCATAGCAGAGGCAGGGCGAACTTGTTTTCTTGCCCTTTTCTTGGAGGGCTGCCCAGTTGCAGTCTCCAGGACCTTGTGTTTCCCCTTTTGTTCCTCGGCTGGGGAATCCTCCTTAGGATTTGGTGTGTACTCCGAGCCTTCGTCGTCAGAGGAGGAGATTTCTTCCACTTCTTCATCAGTTGCCTCTTCTAGGCATCTAGTGAGGTGGTCAATCTCGCACAGGACATCCATCATCTTGGTCTTTGGTGGGATCTCCCTAGTCTTGTTGAAGACATCCCTGATCTTCTGGAGCCTAGCCAGCTCTTCCATCATCTGCTCCCTTGTCTGAGAAGGAACATCTCCATATCCGATGGCCTTCTTGGCTGGTGATTCCATATCTGCAAAGAGGGAAATCATGAGTTAGAACAATATGTTTAGAAACAAATTAGATTTTATTTGTATTTATGTGTTTTTGTGGTTTTATGGAAATTAAAGGAATGTGGAAGGCCAAATGGTTTTAAGACCGTTTGGTTCCAAATGGTTTCAAGACCGTTTGGTCCCAAACAGTTTCAAGACTGTTTGGTCCCAAACGGTTTGGGAACCGTTTGGAAGACGGAACGACAAATAACCAGCCAGTGAAGGCGAAGACGAAGGCGAAGCGGCGCAGAGACGGCGGATGCGTTGGTGACGACGGCGAAAATGGAGGTGAACATCGGTGATAAAAGCGACGGCGAAGACGACGAGGCAACTTCGTCGGCGGAGAAGTGGAAGCGTCGCGACAGTGCCGAAGACGTTGATGGCGGTGAGGAAGGTTTGTGGAAGAGGAAAAGGTTGGTCGTGCTACCGCGGTTGCTAGATTACCTTGCAGTTGGTGGTAACGTCGACGGCGAGGAAGGGAAGGGCGGTGGTACGGAGGTACGGTTTCCGTTTAGAAGCACGGGAACCAATTCTCCGGAGTAGAAACGCGCGGGAACAGGGGAATGCAAGAGCAATGGAATAGTTCTTGCACAGAAGCACGAGAAAGTTCGAGAGTCGAAGAGGGAAAAACGAAGGGGTAGGGTTTATATTTATAGGAAATGTGGGGTTGACTTCGAGAAAAACCCTAGGTCAAATGGTTTGAAGACTGTTTGGTTCCAAATGGTTTCAAGACTGTTTGGTTCCAAACGGTTTCAAGACCGTTTGGCTCCAAACGGTTTGAAGATCGTTTGACTCCAAACGGTTTTAGGACCGTTTGGTTCCAAACGGTTTCAGGACCGTTTGACTCCAAACGGT
This sequence comes from Alisma plantago-aquatica, assembly GCA_963693085.1. Classification (NCBI taxonomy): domain Eukaryota; kingdom Viridiplantae; phylum Streptophyta; class Magnoliopsida; order Alismatales; family Alismataceae; genus Alisma; species Alisma plantago-aquatica. The sequence continues at coordinate 895,499,656 of OY856414.1, read as the reverse complement.
TTGAAGACCGTTTGGTCCCAAACGGTTTCAGGACCGTTTGGAAGGGTAAAGGTTGAAAGGTTTTTATATTTTTTATGTTTGTTTTTTGATTTATATATTTTTATGTTATTTGTTTTTGTTTATATTTTTTTGTTTGTTTTGGTTATGTGGATTTTTTTTATATTTTCGTAATATAAAACTAAGGTAAATAAAAGAACGGGAAATAAAGGAAAAAGTTGAAATCTTGGGTTGCCTCCCAAGTAGCGCCTCGGTTTAACGTCGCTGGCTCGACGAAGCTGTAATGTAGTTATGTTGTTGATATAGCATCTTTGATTTCGATGGTTTGTATTGGCATTTTGTCTTCCGGAGTGTAGTATCTTTTTAAACAGTGACCGTTGACCGTCCTTTCTCCTCCGTTGTTGTCTATAATAATGGCAGCTCCAGTTGGGTAAATATGTTTTATAGTGAAGGGCCCGGATCATTTTGTTCTAAGTTTTTCGGGAAATAACTTGAGCTTGGAGTTGAAAAGGAGCACTTTGTCGCCAACGGCGATATCTATTCTCTTGAGATGACCATCGTGCCATATTTTTGTTTGCTCCTTATAGATTTTGGCACTGGGATAGGCAGTCATTCAGAGCTCTTCTAACTCCTGCAACTGGAGTTGTCTATTCTCTCCTGCACTTTTAAGATCGAAGTTTAATTGTTTGATGGCCCACCAGGCTTTATGTTCCAGCTCTATTGGCAGATGAAAGGACTTCCCATACACCAAACGGAATGGGATTGTTCCGATTGGTGTTTTATATGCAGTTCGGTAAGCCCAAAGGGCATCAGGAAGTTTGGTGGACCAATCAGTGTGGTTTTTGTTCACCGTTTTTTCAAGAATTGCCTTTAATTGTCTATTAGATACCTCTACATGACCACTAGTCTGTGGATGGTAAGGCGTGGCAACTTTGTGATTGACTCTGTACTTTTTCCGTAAGGCTTCAAAACTTCGTTCCAAGAAATGGGTCCCACCATCTGATATGATAGTTCTCGGAACTCCAAATCTTGGGAAAATAATATCTTTGAACAATTTAATAACAGGCTTGGAATCGCTGGACAAAGTGGGTACAACTTCAACCCACTTTGAGACGTAGTCCACCGTGACCAAGATGTAAGAGAAGCCATAGGATGAAGGGAAAGGGCCCATGTAGTCTACCCCCCACACATCAAAAAGCTCAATTTCCTGCCACATAGTGAGGGGCATTTCATCTCTTTTTGATATGTTGCCAGAAAATTGGCATTTGTTACAAGCTTTCACAAAATCGTATGAATCCTTTGATATGGTGGGCTAGAAGAAACTAGATTGTAAAAATTTTATAGCTATTTTCTTAGCACTCATGTGCCCCCCCCCCCCCCCCCCCGTGGGTCCTGAATGGCAATGCTCAAGGACCGGGGTTATTTCTTCTTCTGGAAAACAACGATGGAAAAGTCCGTCAGCACAAAGGTGAAATAGGTAGGGTTCATCCCAATAATATTGTTTTATGTCATGAAGGAACTTCCTTTTGTCATGGTAGGAAGCAGAGGGGTGGATAATCCCTATGGCTAGATAATTGACGATATTCGCATACCAAGGGAATCCATGGGTGGCCTTCATAAGTTGGTCGTCTGGAAGAGAATCTCAGATAGGGATTTTGTCTACTTCTTCAACCTCGATATGGCTAAGATGGTCAGCTACAACGTTCTCCACTCCACTTTTATCCTTAATTTCCAGGTCGAATTCCTGAAGCATCAGCACCCAGCGGATGAGCCTGGGTTTGCCATCTTGCTTTTGAATCAAATATCGAATGGCGGAGTGGTCGATATAAACAATGACCTTAGAACCAATCAAATATGAGCAAATTTTTTCAAACGCATAGATGACAGCCAAAAACTCTTTCTCTGTGGTAGTATAGTTTTTCTGTGCTTCATCTAGCATTTTGGATGCGTAGTAGATGACGTAAGGTTTCTTACCAATTCGCTGTCCTAAAATAGCCCCTATAGCGTAATCACTTGCGTCGCACATGATTTCAAAAGGTTGCGACCAATCTGGGGCTCTTAGAATAGGCACGGAGATTAAAGCATTCTTGAGGGTGGAGAAGCTTTGCATACATTCTTGATTGAATATGAACTCAATATCTTTAGTTAGAAGCTGGGTCATGGGTTTTGCTATCTTCGAAAAATCTTTGATGAATCTTCTGTAGAACCCCGCATGACCCAAGAAAGCTCTTACTCCCTTTATATCTTTTGGTGGCGACAGTTTCAAAATAACATCAATTTTTGCTTTATCCACCTCGATCCCCCTGTCACTCACCCTGTGCCCGAGGACGACACCTTCTGTTACCATGAAATGGCATTTCTCCCAATTCAGGATAAGGTTCGTTTCCTCGCAGCATTGCAGAACTTGTCCAAGATTGATTAAACAGTTATCGAAGGAATCTCCGTACAATGAGAAATCGTCCATAAATACTTCCATGACAGATTCAGTTAAACCGGCGAAGATGGCAGACATACACCGTTGGAAAGTAACGGGTGTGTTACACAACCATAACGGCATTCTTCTAAAGGCATATGTCCCAAAAGGACAGGTGAAGGTAGTTTTTTCCTGGTCTTCTGGGTGTATGGGTATTTGGTAAACCCGGAATAACCATCAAGATAGCAAAAATATTTCTGATGAGCTAGGCGTTCCAGGACTTCATCAAGGAAGGGTATAGGGTAGTGGTCTTTCCTCATGGCTTTGTTCATCTTCCTATAGTCAATACACATCCTCCACCCTGTTACAGTCCTGGTGGGCACTAACTCGTTTTTGTCATTAAGAACTACGGTAGTACCTCCTTTTTTTGGAACAACCTGGACAGGGCTGACTCACTGGGAGTCAGAGATAGGGTAGATTATGCCAGCTTTGAGTAATTTGAGGACCTCCAGGCGAACCACCTCCTTGAGATTAGGATTTAGTTTTCTTTGATGTTCGCGGGATGGCTTGAATTCTTCAACCATTTGAAGTTTGTGCATACACAGGGCTGGATTTATGCCCGTTAGGTCAGTTATCCTATATCCAATGACCTTTTTATGCTTCTTTAGCTCATCCAGAAGCTTTTCTTCTGGATCTTCTGTAAGGGTAGAGCTGATGATGACAGGCATAGTTTTTCCTTATCTAAGAAAACATGTTTAAGTTTTGTGGGTAAAGTCTTCATTTCATGGGATTTTGGTGGCTCATCTGCTTCTATAATGGTAACAGCTTTAAGTTCTTCAAAAGTGGTCATTGATGCTTCTTCGTCCTTTTCTAAATGTTGCAGACACTGTTGAACTAGTTCGTTCACAGAGAATTCAACATCTGGATTGATTAGGACATTTTCTAGTTCGTCAGCAGGCTCGGATATTTCTAACTGAGACATTTGTTGTATTGCGTCAAGAAGAAAAACCTCCTCTTCGATACTAGGGCCTTTCATGCTATTAAGGACTCAGAATTGAATTGCTTCTTTTCTGAGCCTAAGAATGATGGTGCCAGCTTCAACGTCGATCAGCGCCCTGGCAGTAGCGAGGAAAGGTCTACCGAAAATGATCGGGTATCTCAAGTCTTCTTTAATATCCATGATAACAAAATCTCATGGAACGTAGGCATCCTTGCCTATCCTTACTGGAATGTCTTCAATGATTCCCAGAGGTGTAGTTATGGTGGAGTCAGCTAGTTGAATAGTCATTGTCGTAGGCAGCAATTCGGTGAAACCCAGACGTTTACACATTGAGTAAGGCATAATGGATATGCTGGCCCCAAGGTCAGCTAATCCTTTCTTTGTAGATGCATTTCCAATGCAACATTGGATTCCGAAGGAACCTGGGTCCTTCTTCTTTTTTGGCATTTTGTTTAGGATGATGTCAGAAGTGGTCTGAGCAAGCTTGATAGTTTCTTGCTCCTCGGTGATATACTTTCGTGATAGCAAGGTTTTGAGATATTTTGCCCATGCCGACACCTCGGAAAGAGCATCAAGGAGCGGGATATCGATGTACAGTTTCTTCATCGCCTCCTTGAACTTTTGAAACCTGGTGTCCATTTTTGTTTCTCGCAGTCTACCCGAATACGAAATCCTTGGTTTAAATTGCGAGACTTCGGGTTCTGCGGACACTTGTTCTTTATTTTTGCCCTTTGTGCCTTATGTGAGTTTTTCCATTCCTTGTTGCGGGCTTTCACTCGTCATAAAAACCGGTGTGTCATCATTATCAAGATTGATCTTGGTAGTTTCATGAAGAATGCGTCCAGATCTGGTGGTGACAACATTCAACTGATCATGCCTGTTCTGACCATGCTTAGGGTTTGATTCAGGCTGCCCAGCAAACGTACCTGTTGGGGGCTTTAATTGTGCAGCGATCTGGGCAAGTTGAGCTTCAACTACTTTCTGCTGAGCCTGTTGGTTAGCAAGCATAGTTTGCTGCGATTGTAACATCTGCCTTATCAAGGATATTTCATCTTCCGGTTGGGAAGGAGCATTTTTCGGAGGAATTGGATGTTGCCCTTGCTGAGGTTGTTGTGGTGGTAGCGCCAGCTGAGGTTGCTGAGTATGCAACTGTGGATGGAGCGAAAGATGAGTGTACTGGTAGTAGGACGATTGGTTCCTGGGGTAGTTAGCCCTAGGGAAGTTAGTCCTGGAATTCCCTTGATTTTGGTTGAAATTGTTTGGGAACCCAGGTGGTAGCCTACTAGAGGATCCTCCCTGCGTTTGATGTTGTGGATTAGCGGTCCCAACAGGGTTTCCATACTGAAATCCTAGATGATTCCTTGGCTGATTAGGGTTGTAATAGACTTGTCCAGGGATAGAGTGGATAGAGTTGACTTGTTCCGGTAGTTGTTCTTCCGTATGGTTAGTGATAGGTTCATATGGTTGTGGTGGTGGATGCAGATCCATCATCACATTATACAGCATACCACAGGAAAGGGTCGGATGGTCAGAAGCATGACAGGCCTCACAGGTCCCTGTGGCGTCCTTGACTTGTTGAACTAGAGGATTTTTCTTCTTATCAAATTCTCCAAGAGAAGTCTTGAGAGCTTGTTGTTTATGAACTATGGCTTTCAGGGATTCATCTATGTCCTTCATCTCCATTGATTCTTCAGCTTTGTAGACCTTGAGGACACCTTTACCGGCTGACCGTCCCCAGTTAGACTAGTTTTCAGCTCCGAGCGTAACAATTTTCCAGGCGTCCTCATAATTCTTTCTCATGAAGTTTCCTCCAGATGAGGAATCCAAAAACTATTTGATATCATCACTTACTCCCCGATAGAAGGTTTCTATCAATTGGTTCTGGGAGATTCCATGATGCGGGCACTTGCGCAAAAGTTCTTTAAACCTTTCCCATGCTTCAGCAAGGGATTCCCCAGGTAGCTGAGAGAAGTGATTGATCTGCCCCCTGATCTCATAAGTCAGTGAAGGGGGTAAGAACTTCTCTAAGAACTTTTCCTCTAGGGGAGCCCAAGTGGTTATTATAGGTTCCCTGTCAAGTGAGTTATACCAACTCAGAGCTCTCCCAGACAGGGTGAAGTGAAACAGATGAAGCATTATTGCATCAAAAGCGACTCCGGCTTGCGGGACCAGGCGGCAAAGTGCCTTAAACCTCTTCAAATGATCCATGCAGTCATCTCCAAAGCCTCCAGAGAATGAGATGCCCTGCATGATCTGGATCCATTGGGTCCAAATCTCAAAGTTGGGGATGTTGATGATCGAAGGTCGGACCGGATGGTTGTCCTCGTAGTTCTTTGGGACAACGTAGTCCCTCAGCTGCTTGTTCCTTAATTCCAACTGAGCAGCTTGGGTTGCTGCTTCATTTTCAGCTTTAATGCGGGCCTGTTCTTCCGCACGAATCTCCGCTTGAATCTGGGCACGAGTATCAGTGATGAGTTGTGTCCTTTGAGCGGTGATGGCGGCGTTGACCCTCTCCATCACCAAAGCAGCCTGGCGTTGATCTTCAGCCATTTGCCTGGCCCTTTGGTGATTGAGTCAAATGCGACGGTGGAAGCTTCTCTCTACCTCAGAGTCATACTCTGGATCAGGGGAGAATCCGAGGTTATGCACTGGTTGCATACACGTTTTCTACCTGAGTAGAGAGAAGAAAACACCTTTTAGATGATGGCGGAGATATAATGAACTTAAGAAGATATGGTTTAATGATTAAAAGAAAGTGTAAAACCCTAACCAACTAGCAAGATACTAAATGAAATTAAAACGTCCCGTTGTCCCCGGCAACGACGCCAATTTTTGATGGAGCTTCCACTTACGTGGAATTGCGTGCACCACTAAAAATCCTAAAGATGGTAAATCCTTAGGTTTAGCCTTGCTTATACTAGATAGAGAACTCCACCCACATATAATAAGATACATGGAAGTCTTATCGTAGTATAGTTAAGGGTCGAATCCACGGGACAACGGTCTTGTTGCAAGCAACAAGATGGAAAACGTTGGAGTTTCACTTAGTCAATTAATAGTAGGCACTTAAATCGAAAGTTTGGTTTTGTTGTTTAAAACTAAGAACATGCAAAGTAAAGAAAGCAAGTAAATCTAAGGAGTTAAACTATGATAAAAGTCACTAGGGTGTGATCGGTTTTTCACCGCCACTACACATGGATCAACACATGCAAAGCAAAACATAACCTGCAAAAAGAGTCTAGTCAGTTAGTATCTTTATAGACTTAGCTTCCTTTCGGAGAGCTAACTACGAGAAGTGCGGGAATGTTGCAACACCAGCCATTCCCGAACAAATGGTCACTTACTTTGCATCATTCCCCTCGCGAAGTGTGTTCCTCGACTTACCAAGGTTGCACTTTCATACGTCAACTGATTCCATTTCATAGTATGAAAGTGCAACAGATGATAGTGAGTTTACTCCACTTCTTGAGATACACTTCTAGATACCGAAACAGATGCATGGTGGATACATGCACCAAGAACCAACATACAAATGAGTTTCAAATCTAATAGTACAAACGTAGACAATTCATACTAAAAGATAAAGGATAACACAAGTTGGAGATCAAGCAACATGCATTCATTAAATGTTTGATGTCGAACTGAAAAGATAAGAACTCTATATTACAAATTATGGATTACATTTACATGATATGAAAACATGGGTAGCGGGGCTACTCCCCGCACCCTAGTGAAGGAGACTACTCGCTCATGACTAGGGCAAATAAGGAGGCAAGAAGAGAGAGAGTGCATCATCCCCATAAAGGAGAGAGGAAAGTCAACCCCTTGGAGAGAGAGAGAAACGATCCACCAGCTTCACAGGTTGCACGATGACGAGATCTCCCTCTTACCACCTTCTTTGGTGGAGAGAGAGAAAGAAGCTTTGAGATGGAGTATGGGTCTCAGACCGGCAGCCCCAGGGCGGAGGATGGAAGTCGCAAGAGCTTTGGAGTGATTGAGGCAGCCTTTGGACGTCTGAAACTTGATGCCTGGTTGAGGACCCTTGGGGTCTTATTTATAGGCCTTGAGTGAAGTCCAAACGGTTTGGAGACCATTTGGACCTCAAGACCGTTTGGACCCCAAGACCGTTTGGACCTGAGGACCGTTTGGACCTCAGGACCGTTTGGATTCATGCGGTCTCGAGATCGTGTGACTCCATGCAGTCTCGGGACCGGTTGGCTTCATGCGGTCTTGAGACCGTGTGACTCCAAACGGTCTCGGGACCGTATGACTCCATGCGGTCTCGGGACCGATTGGCTTCACCGTTTGACTCCATGCGGTCTTGGGACCGTTTGACTCCATGCGGTCTCGGGACCGATTGTCTTCATGTGGTCTTGGGACCGTTTGACTCCATGCGGTCTCGGGACCGATTGGCTTCATGCGGTCTTGGGACCGTTTGACTCCATGCGGTCTCGGTACCATTTGGCTTCATGCGGTCTTGGGACCGTTTGACTCTATGCAGTCTCGGGACCGTTTGGCTTCATGCGGTCTGAGGACCATTTGAGTCCATGCGGTCTTGAGGCTGAGTTAGTCTTTTATGATATTTTTTTGTGTTTTTCTGCATATATAAATGGGAAAAGTTAGTCTGATAGTATATTTATAATAAGAGGGAAAATTTAGGGATTATGTATATATTTAATTTAAAAAGAGTACGTAAAACTAAAGAAAAAGACTAAGATAACCATCAAAGTTGGAGGTTATCAATCCCTATCTAGGACGTCATACCAGATATCCCTCATGAATCTACAATCTCTCAGCGCATGGGTAGTTGTCTCCTCCCTCTCTGAGAATCTGGGGTAGACAGTATTGTCTATGATTCTACGATGTACTCTTTTACAGTTGGTGAGGAGGGCCCCGTGCATCAGTAGCCAAGTGAACGACTTGATGTGCGGTGCTAGGTGCAAATTCCACACACGTTTCCATTTTCCGAGCACCTTTGTTCCTTTCCCATTCCTCAAAATTCTATACGCTGACTTCATTGTGAAGGCCCCATTAGATGTATGCCTCCATGCTCGAATGTCAAAATCATCCTCCTGCTTAGGCATTTTCATTCGCTTCACCTCTTATGCTAAGTTGTTAGGTAACTAGTCCTCTAGGAAGCTAGAGTCCCAACGGCCATTAAGATCGACCATACTTGAGACCTTGAGGTCTAATAAATCTTCAGAGATGAGCTTTAGAGTATGTTCTCCCAGGATGATGCCAGTAGTCACCCATCTATCCGACCACACATTTGTATTCTCTCCATTCATAGGTACTAGATAGGAATTGTTCAGAATGAAATCTTCCCCAGAAAGCATGGCTCTTCCCCGGCGAGATGGATTAAGTTGTTTCCTTGGATCATGCTTTACAAGTTTCCCTCTCATATGGATATTCCAAGTTGACGTTGTATTACTCATAATCTCCCAGGTGTGTTTGTGGATCAAGGCCTTATTCCAGTCTCTCATGTTTCTCAGGCCGAGTCCACCTTCTCTTTTTTGGCATACCACCTTGTCCCATACCACTAAGGCTAACGGGTGGGATTTGTTGTTGCCTCCCTAAATAAACCTCTGGCTGCTAGCATCTATTCTATCACAGAGTTGGGCAGGAATCACCGCAGTCTGCATCACATAGGTAGGGATTGCGTCGAATGTAGTTTTAGCTAAGGAAATTCTTCCAGTGAGAGAGAGATTCCTCACAGCCCAAGCTGACACCCTACCTTCAACCTTCTGCAAAATATCATAGTAAGTTGTTCTATTGACCTTATTGTGGATAATTGGGACCCCTAGGTATTTTCCTAGGTCCTTTGTGTTTTGGAATCTGCAGGTGCGGCTGATCTTTCTGCTCAGGCGGGTGTTGACACTTTCGGCGAAGAAAATTCTCATCTTCTCCATCGAGACGGCTTGGCCTAAAGCTTCCCCAAAAATGCAGAAACACTCCATTATAGTCTTGATTTGGGGGATACTGTCTTGCGCAAAGAGGATTAAATCATCTCTTTGAAATAAAAGCCATTAAAGTCATATTTAACAAAATTAGGGCTTTTAGGCCCATTTCTGCATTTCCATACACATGGAACCCTAAACTGAGCCAAATATGTACAAATACTATCCTTTTAGATCAATCTCATTCATTTTTATTATCATAGGGTAATATTCAACTTTAATTATTCATAAAACATTATTAGGTCAAGTTATCATCAAACTTAGGGTTTTTCATTAATGAAACCATTAAAAGTTACAACTTGATGTACTTTTCGAATTTCAAGTAGATTCAAGTTTCAATAATAATTTTATTAGATTCTATGCATTTTTCTTATCAACTTTCATATATAACTTATCATAATCTAAGTTAACAATAATTAGTTACAATTTATTCAAGTTAATCCTTTGATGTAATAACCCCAATTTTTGGGTTCATATGGTTGGAAAAGCAATTTCCCCAATAAAGGTATGATTATGGGAATTTATGAATTATGTGTATTAAATGGATCCCCTTTGCAATATTTTCTTTATGCATGTGATTTTGTGGATCATAATATGATAATGAGTCCAATATGATTAAAACAAAAAGAACAAATCAAATATTGCTTTATTCAGAAGGAAATTTGTGATAATGATGAAAATATAAAGAAATATGTGGAGATATGGATAATGGAATCATCATGGATGAAGTTTCGAATCCACATGGTTTCTAATGGTAAAAGGAATCTAAATAAAGGAAAATAGAAAAGAAATAAGTAGAGAAATAAATGAATAATCTAGAATTCATTACTCAATAAATTATGATATACGTACCTACCTCCCTTACACAGTTTGGTGTACATAAAATATGATAAATTGTTTGGATATATCAAGTGATATTTTGGATATGTGTGCCTATAACAAAGGAGTAAAAGGGGAATATCTCTTTACTTAGTTGGTATTAGGAAAAAGAATCATCCTTTTGCTGTCTAAGGAAATATGGGAACATGAAGAGAGGTTGGGAAGGTAAAAGTGCTTAATATGATTAATAATATTCCTTGTTGGATCATGATGCACTGCAACAACAAAGGAAAGCTAATATGTAGGAGCGAGATTGCTGGGAGAAATCCATTGAGAACAGGTGTATGTATATATATTGGATGACTACCCTTGTGCGAGACACATACATATCACCTCCCTATGTCATTTTCCTTTGTTGTTCCCTCCTTAACCCTAAGATTACCCCAAGAACCTTTGGTTCTAGCACGAACAACACACACTGATGTTGCTATTCATGGCGGGCACTTGCCTGCAGACTACTTTGTGGTGACCTTTCTTCTCCTGGGTGCGACACTCAGCAGCAACATGTAGTCGACGAGGGCAGACTGATATGAGTCGAGGTTGACGCAACATGCCTCCCAAGAGTACATGACTCTCCTCTCTAACCCTGACATCTCGTGTGAATTTATTCCCGCCTCAGAGCGTTGATGGATGGACCATGGAGCATTCTCCCCACTCGCACCACTTCCGTGGAGGCTGGGCGCTAGCAGGCAGCTAAGGCATATGGAAGATTGACCTTGGGTAGGGCCGCTAGGTGATTGGAAGGATGCCACCATGGCGTCTGGGGGCTGGGTACGTGAGCAGCAAAGCCTACAATGGCGTGCGGTGGTGGAGGGTCCTCTGGCAGCGCTGCAGCGTACGAGCATAGGCTAATGTTTGTGAGGAGAGGGATGGGTTAGAGTAGAAAGACTATATTGCCCATCCACACATGTTTAAGATCCTAGGGCAAGCAGGTCATTTCTCTATCAAACAAACCGACAAACAACAATAAGTAAGTGCTGGCATGGCATCGTCTGATTGGCTAGTTTATGTTTTATTTGCAAAATGTCCAAAAAATGCTAGGATAATCAAAATATACCAAAACTATATATCTTTTCTATCAGAAAAATGCAAGGAATCCACTAAAAATATAATTGAAGCCTAGTTTCGATTGTAATTCAAAAAGTGTATAAAGTTATCATATTTAATGATTTAATTGATGAAAAACCCAAAGAATTGATTTAATAAAGTTCTTTAGATTAATTAAACCCAATATTAACATGTTGTTAATAAAAGGATGATTTAGATCTAAATCTATGATATTGGTACATAATTGGCTCAAATTAGGGTTCCATGTATGTGAAAGATCATTAATGGGCTTAGAAACCCTAATTTAGATGAATATGACTTTTAAATGGTTTTAATTGTGCAAATCCATGAATAAAATAAAGATATGATGATCCTAAGTCAATTTGAGTATAAAAGATCCTTAATGTGGATAGTTTGAGCAATTACAATTTTTATGAGTAGAAAAGCTATTTTAGGGTTTGTTGACCTAAAAAGTATAAAGTTTGAGAAATTGATCTCAGAAACCCTAATGCATCCTAATGATACCTATAAATCTTGGAAAGGTGTCCGAAGTCAATAAGGAGTTGTTTGGGATATGTTTTTGATAATTAGATAGTATACATGTTTTTAGGATCAATGTTTGCTTGATTGATAGATTGGCTTGCTTGATTGGACATCTAGTTGGACTTGGATATATTGCTTCTTTGAGATCTCTAAAATAGGCATGTGGTTATTCTTATGGTTAAATCTCTTTGGTTTTTTGGCGATGCATGAGGTTTTAATGGTTTCTTGGAAATAATTGCTTGATTGACTTTTATTTCATGCAACTATAAAGTGACTATGACTATCACCATAATTATATGTGCATGACTAGCTCAAATCCTGGTCCTCCTCTGTAGCTCTGATGATGATGAGATAGATGACCTAGTACATTTTCTACTCACGAGGTAGGATCATCATGTTATCATGAGTCGATGTGTTGGTCTACCCTTGGGTAGGACCATACGACTCCACGACCCTATGTAATGATCAACTTGTAATGTAAGATCATGGGGGTTAGTTGAGATCTACCATATGAGAGGTAGTATCCATGTCCACTGCAGGGACAACACAGAGGCTAGGGTATGTAAGGATTGAGTAGGTATGTTTAAAGCGTAAAGTTTGTTTTGTTAAATCATAATTGCTTGCAATATGTTGTTACAATTAAATGCATGATTTTTTGTTCCCCCACATACCAGTATAATTCGTTATACTGACCGCTATTTTGTTTGTTGGCATTTTAGGTTTATCAAGAAAATGGATATTCCTTTAAAGGGACAATGATGGAATAAAGCTTAATAAAGATTGGAGGACTTTAGATAGATAGATGTTATATGGGGTAAAGTCCCTCAGCTCCTATACTTTGCAAGTTATGAGAAAATAAAATTTTTATTCCATTTTAAAAGCTTAGTTGTTGTAGAATTTATTAATTATTGTTGATTATTTGCAAAACCATTGATCCTATTTTGGGATACCTCTGACCTTTTGGTCTCCCTTAATTGGAGTTACCGGGAAGAGGGGTCGTGACAATTGGTGTTAGAGTCGTGGTTCTCCATTTAATCTCTAATAATTATTAAATTTTACAAACTCTTTAGAGTCCAAGGGAGTTATTAGAGGATTTTCCGATGATGGAGGTGTTTAGAAAAGGATCACGATCTGGGGGTTGGTAAGATTTTCCTCTGCCCCTCTAGTCGGTCTATGAGGACTCCCAGATTCTATTTGACTTCCTAGACAAAATCGAAGGATTAGACTCAAAATAAGATACATCTAGGTCTCACTACTACAGAAATGGCTTATAACATCACATTTAGATGTGTCAATTGTATACAAGAAATGGACGCCTAAACCCTACAACGTCACTTGAATACACAAACTGGCATCTATTTGTGAAGAGCGGCTAGACACGGGTATCACTTTTTATTTAGCGTCAGTTCCTCAATAAGCAACCGACACCTAAAATCAACCGCCAAATCCAAATTTTCTAGTGAAAAAAATTACCTCTAAAATTTAACATACGATGTCAGTTGTTGACAAAATAACTGACGAATAAAGGTTTTTCACGAGACAGAAATTAGGCCCATTTTTATTGTCAGTTTTCTTGCAATAATCGATGTCGATGTGTTTTCACGCGCTGTCCCCGCAAAAATTTTCACCCCCCTTTGGCGTCGGTTTTCAAAGACAACCGATGACTCTAGTCATAATTCTAGAACAATTTTTTTGTCAGCTTATGTAGATAGACGTAGGTTTTTTAGTTGTTCTAACTGACACCTTTTATTTTAAGCGTCAACTTTATTTAATAACTGACATCTATTATTAACTTAATAGCACCCGCATGAACCAGACTCTTCCCCTTTCTCTATTTCATTCCCGATTGAGCTCATATCTCGCGATTCTACCACTCCTTGCTCCTTACTCGCATGCTCCCTGTTCCCTGCTCACCGCTGCTGCCGCTCCCTACTCGCCTACTCACCGCCGCCACTCCCTGCTCCCTGCTCCCTGCTCGCCACCGCCGCCGGTCCCTTCTCCCTACTCACCGCCACCAGTCCCTGCTCCCTACTCTTCGCCACCGCCGCTCCCTACTCCATGCTCGCCCGCTCACCGTCGCCACCGCCGCTCATCTTCTTCCTCAAAAGGTACCCTTCTTCCTCCTCTTCTGCTACTGGGCCTATTATCTGCTTCACGGTTATTAACACTCCCCCTCACATCCTGAGCCCCTAATCTGAATGGTTGATGTAGATTATTGGACTATATGTTCATCATGTATTGTTGACTCCATATATGATGACAATGCTTGACCTAAGTCAGCTCATAATTCTTAACCTAACCCTAATGCAAGTAAGAGATGATGGTACATAACCTCTTGTGTGATTACTATAATGATAGAGTACTTTCTCTCTCTATGTTGTTGTAACCCTAAGTTGATGTCACATGAACATCATGTCTTTTAAATAATGTTGTATTAAGCTTATGTATCAACATATGATGATGAGCCTGGATGAGGTATGGGGATATCATGATGTTCTTGCAAGAAACAATGTGAATGGTCTTCCTAATGAGTTTTGTTACAAATATATGTATATTAGGTTAAGGACATGTTTCTATTGTGACATGTTGGATTTTTTGCTATGTTGTTATTGCTGTCCACAAGTGTTTTTATAAGAAAATTATGTGTTGAATGGGGTTGTGAACAAGGGACTAGTGTTATATTTTGTTGGCCTAGAAACTCGCCCAAGATTTACTCATTAGGAGTAAATCTTTGATAGTCCCCGGTTTGTGACTGTTCTTGAACACCTAATCTCACTTAGTATGTAAGTGTATAATGTGTATTGGGTTTTCAAGAAAATTTCAGTACCATTTCCCCTTTTGTTCTCTAAGTACTTATGTACTTGGAGAACAACGGGGAAATGTTGTCAAAATTTTCTTGAAAACCCAATACACATTATACACTTACTAGTGAGATTAGGTGTTCAAGAATAGGATAGGTGGTACACATTTATTATATATAAGACCTTAAACCCTAAAGTTTTAACCATAAACTCTAATCTTTTAACCCTACACCCGAATCTTGTTCTAATATATACTTGTTTTCTCTTTGATCATAGAATGGACAGATCATGGATGTCCATTCCAAATCACTGAACTCCAGAGTTTATTTTTGGTCTAGATCAATTTATTATATTTGTCGAGGAACATAGGAAACAACCTGGAGATAGGTTCTGCTGTCCATGTAGGCATTGCGGTAACAACTTGAAATTCAGCACTGGTGATGAAATCAAAAGTCATGTCATGTGCAATGGGATTGTACAAGGCTATACAGAATGGCACTGGCATGGAGAGATTTCAAACCTAAAAGCAGTGGACGTCAATAGCAGTGCTTGTGTGGAAGAAGAAATTGCCTCCGACGACGTATATGTGAATGAACATGTTCAAGTAGACATCGTTGATGTGATGCTGGATAGTTGTGGGGTAGAGCACACCGATCCACCTCCCATGTTTAGAAACATTGTGCATGATGTTGAGATACTGTTATACACAGGTTGTAAGTTTACGAAGCTTAGCACTGTGTTGAGATTGTATAAGCTGAAAGCTAACAATAGATGGATCGACAAAATCTTCACATCATTGTTGTCTTTGTTGAAAGAAATTCTTCCTGAAGGAAACAAGTTGCCAATCTCAACATATCAGTTAAAGAAATTGTTGTGCCTAATGGGAATGGAGGCCAAGAAGATACATGCATGCCTGAATGATTGTGCATTATTTCAAAAGGACTATGTGGATTTGAAAGATTGTCCCACATGTGGTGCGTCAAGGTATAAATTGACGACTTCGGGGGAGTCCAAAACTGGTTCTCCTGCCAAGGTGATGTGGTATCTACCTATAATACCACAGTTTCAACACTTGTTTGACAATCCGATAGATGCAAAGAATTTGAGGTGGCATGCAGATGTTAAGTAAAATAATGATGGGATCCTATGACATACGTCTGATTCCCCACAATGGAAGAAGATTGATTTATTGTACCCTAAATTCGGTGAAGAAGTCAGGAATCTAAGACTTGGGCTTTGTACAGATGGGATGAATCTGTACGAGGAATTGAACAACCAACATAGCACTTGGCCAGTTATGCTTGTTATATACAATCTTCCTCCCTGGTTGTGTATGAAAAATAAGTATGTTCTGTTTTTGTTGTTGATATCGGGCCCTAAACAACCTGGAAATCATATCGACATTTATCTTGAACCTCTGATTGATGACTTGAAGAAACTCTGGGGTGAAGGTGTGATGTCCTATGATTCTTCACGAAGAAAGACATTTCATTTGCATGCTATGTTGGTTTGCACTATAAATGACTTTCCATCATATGGGAATTTGTCAAAGAATCTAAAGTGTGTCGTATATGTGAAGATAACATTGATTCAATACAACTAAAACATGGTGGCAAGACTGTATATATCTTGGTCATCAAAGATTTCTTCCAAAATTCCATCCATATCGTAGGTTGCGCAAAGCATTCAATGGCGGAATGAGGAATAGAGTGCACCTAAACCTATACTAGGGGAGGATGTTTATGAAAGAGTAAAAGCCTTTTCCAATGAATTTGGTAAGAGATCACAATGTACGATGGCCACAGGGAGTGACAAATCTTTATTCAAGAAGAAGTCAATATTTTGGGATCTTCCTTATTGGAGTTCTTTGGCAGTCAGGCATTGTATTGATGTCATGCACGTTGAGAAAAATGTCCGTGATAGCGTCAATGGTACTCTATTGAATATACCAGGTAAGACTAAAGATGGGATAAAATAAAGAATGGACCTATGTGAAATGGGAATAAGGATAGAATTAACAGAAGTAGTTAGTAGCAATTAGAGAACATACTTACCTCCTGCTTGTTACACGTTGTCGAGAAAGGAGAAGAAAGGTTTTTGTAAATGCTTGGTAAATGTTAAGGTGCCACATGGTTACTCATCCAACATCCGTACATTGGTATCAATGAAAGATCTAAAGTTGATAGGCCTTAACTCTCATGATTGTCACACTCTAATGCAACAAATATTTCCCGTTGCAATTCGATCTATATTGTCGAAGCATGTAAGGTTTGCAATCACAGACTTTGTTTCTTTTTCAACAGTCTGTATAGCAAAGTTATTAACCCCAATACTCTCGATAAATTGCAAAGAGAAGTGGTTTTTACCCTATGTCAGCTTGAGATGTATTTTCCTCCTTCGTTCTTTGATATCATGGTACATCTTGTTGTCTACTTGACTAGGGAAGTGAAAATGTTGGGACCAGTTTTCTTGCATTGGATGTATCACTTTGAACGATACCTGAGTGTTTTTAAAGGTGATGTTCGAAACTATTATCGGCCTGAAGGGAGTATTATTGAGGGTTATGTGGCGAGAGAGGTTATGGATTTTTGCAATGACTTTCTGAGTGGTAATGATGCTCTTATTAATGGCAAGAATATTGAGGAGAATTTTGGCAAAGGACTTTTGGGATCACGGATGAAAGTAATCAGCCGTGAGAAGTTGGAACAAGGGCACTTATATATTTTACACAACATCGATAAAGTGAGTGTTTATATCGAGGAACATACCAATTTCATCAAGAGACAATATCCTTGAGCCAATTCAATATGGTTTGCTAGAGAGCATAACAAGACATTTATTAAGTGGTTTGAAGATAAAGTCTTATATCAACTATCTCAAACACCAGATAATCTTACTAAAACTATCAAATGCCTCACCTTTAAACCAAAATTGAATGTTATGTCTTATGAAGGGTTTGACATAAATGGATTCTCATATTACACAAAGCATCAAGATGATAAGAGTGTCATCCAAAATAGTGGGGTCACCCTTCAAGCGTCTTCATTGTTTTTTCTAAGTGCAAAGGATAAGAGTCCACGTGAAGCTAAAATGTCATATTACAGTGTCATTGAAGACATATGGGAGTTTGACTACGTAGATTGTAGAATTCCGCTCTTTAAATGTAATTGGGTTGATAACACCAAAGGAGTTATAGTGGATGAATTGGGTTTCACATTAGTGAACTTTGAAAAGATTGGCGAGAAGGGTGAACCATTCATATTGGCATCACAGGTGAAACAAGTATTTTATATCGATGATCTTGCAAATGATAAATGGTCGATTGTTCTTCATGGTAAAAGATAGTTCATTGAAGATCCTATAGATGAAGAATAGTACTATGATAAGTATGATGACTCCAGTCCATTCTCAGTTGGGTTGCCAACACCACCAAATATTGAAGCTAATGATGACTTGTATGTGTGCGGAGATCACAATGAAGTATTGTTAATTGATAAAAGATCGCAATATTAGAGGCATACATGTTTATATTTTTTTATATGTTTTATTTTTCTGAATGTGAACTTTACAATGTGAATTACTTTACAATGTGAATGTGAACTTTTAGATGGCTGAGCATTCTCCTAATGACCGTGTTGATGATTACTGTGAGGGTGAGGACATCAATGCACCACCTCACAATGTAAGTATTAAAAATATATCCCTGAGGTTTCTATCTATATGTTCATTTATAGTTATATCATGTAAGTGTATTTTTTTTGTCAAATTTTAGGTTGGTGATGTACCCCCTGAAGAAATTGGAGCACTTGATGAGTAGAAAAAAATTTGAGAAAGTGAGGGGCATCACAATGATGAACAAGTTGCTACAATAAAGGGGTAATGGACCCAAACTGGCTATGGATTTCAATCATGCAGGAAATCTAGTTGGAGTGAACTGCATCTCATTTATTTCATATCTTGGGGTTCTTACTCACAACCATTGTAGTCCTAGCATAGAATCCTGGCATGAAGTTCCTAAGGGGAAGAAAGACTTAGTATGGAAGGAACTATGCGTGAGTTATTATTATTTGCAATTCTATTTTTGTAGATTACGAATTTTTAGGATACTAGTTAATAGCAATTCCATTTTGCAGAGTATATTTGATCTAGATGAAAAGTTGCATCATAAATGTGTGATGCAACACTGTGGGAGGGTCCTAAGGAACTATAGGACAAATCTCACTCGATATTACATATGCGATGCTGAGAAGAGGTTCTTGATTGATTTCTAATTCTATACATTGATCACTTTTTGACTAACTCTACACTAATAATTTTTGTTTGTATTCTCTTTAAAAAATAAATTTGGGCAGAAGGCAGCCACTGAGAAATGGAACTACCTAGACCCCAAAGATTGGGAGGAGTTTGTTACCCAAAGAAAAATAGATGAATTCAAGGTATTAAGTGTCACTCCCAATTTTATTAATATACGTTCTTATGTATTCACCTATTCAAGATTAACCTTTAGTGTTACTAACCAAATCAATGTGCTTACTAACAAGGCTTAGTGATGCTCAAAGAGAAAGGCGTGCACTGAATGTGAATGACCACACAATGGGTCCAAGAGGCTATGCATGCATTTGCCAAAGACTACAGGATGAGTCTACTGCTCAGTCTGTTGCTACTCAGGAGACTGAAGAGTCCTCTACTATTGGTCCCACACCTCTACCTCACCATGCTATGAGATAGTTATGAGGCAAAACAACAAGGGAGATATAATGAAGCCCACAACTATTGAGGAAGCTACAAAAATGGTAAAATTCAACTCTTAGAGAAATCGATCAATATTGATTATTTTTATGTCTACTTAGCAATTTATGTTGATGGTGATTAGCAGGAGCTGCACGAGCAGAAAAAGGAAGGCAAGTTCATCCCTGAGGGCACAAGGGATGAATTGACAGTTGCTCTGGGTAACCCATAGTATCCTGGATGTGTTAGGGGTGCAGGTGCTGGTGTGGGCATCAAAGCATTCTTTGGGCCATCACAACGCAAACCAGTCCCAAAAGCGGGACTTTCACAAGCTGAGGTAACTTATTCTTTTTTAAGAATGTTATTGTGAAAGAAATTCAATAATCAGAAGCCAGTGTTTCTTTTGTCCATGTATAGGTAGATCAGTTAGTTGATAGGAGAGTCGAGGAAGCACTTGATAGGAGAGTCAAGGAAACACTTGATAAGAGAGTCAATGAAGCAATTAGCAAGTGGCAGGCGTCTCAAACTGCCACTCAGACAGTACCAATGGTGGGCTGCTCTTCTCCTACTACAGAGGTTGGGAGTAATCATGTAGACCCACCAGCTAGCACGTCCGCAGTAAGTATTTTATGGCATATATAGTAGCTAGTCTTTTCAAGATGATATGTTTATGTATATATGTATATAACATTCTTTATGTAAAATTGTAGGGGTTGAAGCCATGCCATATAAAAAGTCAAGAATATATTATTGCAGAGGCACAAGCTTACCCAGCCCTTGTAGGGGAGATGTTTCATGGGACTCAAGTACCAGCAGGTGCAGTTCGTGTGAGCCTGATACATATACTCCCCCATTGGAGGGATCTTCCACTGCCATATGCCCACCCAGATTCTGAAATACTTTGTGAGGCAGAAGGGAAAGTGATAATGCGGCCCAAAGCAGATGTCATCTATACTAATATTGTATGGTAAATTTACATTACATTAATTTGTTAGTGTGTATATATGAGTCAATTGATCTGAAATTATATATACCGGTCAAAAGGAAGACACCCGCTACATCTTGGCCTCCACCTCCACCTCCTAAAGTACCAAGTTGGCTTCCAAGGGACCTACACGCCTCATTAGGTCCTAATTGTAGGGGTATGGCAGTATGGATAGGCGAACATGATTCAAAATTCCCTATAAATGTTACTATTCTGGAGGATGATGTAGGTCAATCATATGATAACAATCTATTTATACAAGTTTTGCATACATATTAATGCATATGTAATACAAGTTTTGCATACGCATTAATGTATACATATTATTGCATGTCAATCATACGATAACAAGCTATTTATATAAGATATGTTGGAGTTGTTTCATTATGATTGGCTGAACACATCAATGATAGAGATGTGGATATGGTGAGATCTTGTTTATACGTCCATATACCTTATTTTATATACGGTGATCTGGTTTCTTTATATATTAATGCATACATAATACATGTTTTGCAGCCACTTACACACGATATGTACAAATTTTGCATTTTCCCATGTGGGATTTTTGGTTCCATCTTTGATTAGTCTTGTAGATATAGACCCTTCTTCAGTTACTTCATACTAATATGCTACTTTTGAATATTTTGGTAAAAATTAGAAGACGGTGATAATAGCTCCATTCAATGTCGAGTAAGTTTACTTTGCTTATAATTTGGACTTAAGAAAATTACATTTTTATTGTAGATTTTGAGTTATTAATTTTTTACTTTCTTACATGTAGTGGTAAGCATTGGGAGTTACTAGTTATTGTCCCCAAGATGTTCACTGTCTATTATCTAGATCATGTGGGGAAGGAATTGAATACATTATATGGACACACAATGAAAAGGCCATTATTCCCGTGAGAAATATTTCATATTTTTATATCAGTTAACATCTTTTATTACATTACTATTTAATTATGCAATTTAATGTGTTACATTAACATGTAGGGCTTTATAAGAGTTCAAAAAAGCTGGAGGAAAGGTCCCCAAGAAAAAGAATCAACCAATAATTTGGGAGAATGTGAAAGTAATTTCCTGACTCCAATGTATATATTATTTATGTGAACTATGCTTATTTGTATTTTTGAATATTTTGTATGTTTCAATTTATAGTTTGGTACAAAAGACAACGGCTGGGCATGTTCCTACTATGTGATGCGATTTATGGACCTAATCATCAAACATGCCGCACTGGAAATCGATACTATACATAAGGTATTATATATAGTCCCATTAGATAATATGAAATATATCAATCTTATTATATATTATGAATTATATATATACATCATTCTCTTTGCAGGTGTTTAAAACTGACTTCAGTACAGGTGAAAAGTTATTAGATGTACATACTCCCTATACGAGGGAGGAATTAGATGTTGTAAGAGAAGAATGGGAAAATGCCCTACAAGTAGTGGGAATTTTTAAATATAATTGGGGTTGTGATGACAATGATGACGATGATGAATAAAGAACGATATTTCTAAACTTTGTTATCATAATTATTTTTGTGTGAATGTGAATGACTTTTTGTGAATTGTCATATGTATGAATTTGAATGACTTTTTCTGATCAATACATGAATGTTTCTACATGTGTCTGAATGTGAAAAGAGATGAAATGAATGGAACTGAATGTGAATGTAAATGACTTTGTAGGTTTCTACATGTATCTGATCAATACATCTGTCTAAAAGTGAATGACTTTGCAAGTTTGTGGCATGTTGTTGGCTGATATCAATAGATGTTGTAAACATGTAGTTCAAAACTGAATTGCAGGTTCTGCATCCTGTTGACCAGCCATACAACAAGCATGCAAACTGATACGAAAAAAAATTAGAACATAGGCGTCGGTTATTTGTATAAAACTGACACCAAAGACATACGACGTCGGTTATTAGCAAAAAACGGACGTCTTTGTGCCCTTGCTGGCTTGGTGGCAGGAATGATAATGGAATCGATTTTTGTTTAATTACTGACGTCTTTAACCATGATATAGTGTCAGTTTTCTTTAATAACTGACGCCTATAGTTCTCTTGCTGGCATGTTTTTGGTGGCGGGAAGGGTTATGGTGTCGGTTTCTGTTTAATAACTGACATCTTTAACCATGATATAGTGTCAGTTTTCTTTAATAACCGACACTGATAGTTCCCTTACTAGCAGATTTTCGGTGGTGGGAAGGGTTATGGCGTCAGTTAGAAACTGACGCTGAAGGTGTCGACTTTTAGCAGCGCCCACTTGGGTGTCACTTGGAAACCGATGCTAAAGGCTCTAAATAACTGACACCAAAGGCCTTTTTTGTAGTAGTGTCTTCTGTCATCTGTCTTCGTCCCTTCTCGACCATGTTCATTGTATAACTTTATGAGATTAGGGTTTTCTCTCTCTCTCCACTACCCTCATGAGTTTTGGGATTAAGTAAGGATTAAGGAGTCCTCCACCAAATAATAAAAAGCATGTAAGAAAGATGTCATGGACATAAGTTTTGATAATTAGAAACTCAGACTTAGTTTAGTTACATGCTTAGGTTGCATGGCATGTGTTGTTGTGCTCTTGGTTAACCCTCAGGAGAATGTTGAGGTTAAACCATCTTGTAGAAGAGTAGGAGAGAGTTAGCCTTGGAGGAAGAAGCCTCCAGGAAGAGGAAGAGACCTGATGCATCCTCTAAGGACGATGCTAACCCAAACCCTAAGTGATGGATAGAGAAATAGAAGACACGATGAGTTGGATATCATAGTTGACCATGCATGCATGTATGTGGGATAGACATGCATGTTGTGCAGAGGTTTTGAGTATCCATGAGAAACATGAACCATGTGTAGTTTGACCCTAGTGCCTTATGGCAACCCGACCTCGGGAGGGTCGTGCCTGTTAGGGTGAGGGATACCACCCTCATTGAGGAGGATAGTGGTAACCGTATAGGAACCTTAACAACTATATATGAGTAAAGAAGAGGCATGCAAATACATAAAAGAGAATGTAAGCAAGGCTGACAATAGGTTTTAGACCTAGACCAGAAGGGTTATGCTTGATGTTCATGAGATGAGCATGCACAACTTTGGATAATCTTGGTCGAACATAGATTTTGGATCCTACTTTTCACCCAGGTAGGTGTAGACATGTAACCTTAAGATCTTGAACCACCTTCTGGGAGAGAACCTCCAGTGGAAGGACCAGTTGTAGGGTTATCTCTAGAGGAAGGGCAAGACCCGATGAAGGAGGTTGGAGACCTTGACTCTGAGATACGAGGAATAATGTGAAGTTGGGCATCATGTGACCTAGTTTTGATGACCCTAAGTAGATAGTTGAGGTTGCCTCATGCATGATCCTTGGAGGCTTGTTGTACCTTGGATACCTTTAGATGAACAAAATCCTAGAATGAGAAGGAGGCTTCATGAACAAATGTACAGACAATATGAGTACCTACCTTTTAGGAGCATGAAGAAGAGTTCCTTAGATCCTGAAAAGGGTATGGTAACAAGTTGAGAGGCATCGTACCCAGTGGATGCTAAAGGTTGTTCACATAGAAGAGTGTTATGGTGTGTATGCTATACTTTGCATTGGTTCGATTCATGTTTGAATAGTTGAGCATGCAGCTAGATAGTCGATGCATAAGTGGTGAACCTGGGTTCTGGGACCAAAGAGGGGAAGCAGTAGTACCTAGTGAACATGATGTTCGTGAGGCTGATTGAGTTCATAGTATTTGAGTTTGGCACCCCTCATGTGTTACAGCAAATGGAAACCCACTCGAACTGAGATATGTGTTTGATGAATCACTCACACAAGTTGGTGACATATGTATGTATCATATTGGTCCAACCTTGAGGAATAATGAATATGTATGACCTATAAAGGAACTCAACATGGTTTAGTGGATTGTCTTCTTGCTAGATAAGTGCATAAGTATCATGATAGGAGCTAAGCATATACATGATGATGTAATCCCTAAAGGTAAGGATGTTTGTGACCTTTGTTACTATCAGGAGATAATTTTTCTCCTATCCTGGGAAGGAACCCTTTACGTAGGGTGAGTAGTAACTCTTGTTTAGGTTTGAAGTAGCCTTAAGAGAACACTTATAAGAGCCTTATAATATAAGTGGAGAGCACATAGTATGAGCATGAATCTATAGACCCATGTGTGACCATCTCTAATGGGGGAAGGAAGATATGTTGCCATGGAGATAACTTGTATGGGGCCAGACCAAGGTAGGTAGGTCACCATGATCCCTTTGAGGTATGCAAAGTTAGCCCTGTATGCTCAAAGAGAGGATGAAGATTCAGGTAAGGATTCAAGGATGAGATGTGCATGAGTATCAACACAGAAATCACAAGCTACAGTAGAATCCTAAGTCAACACTAAGGTCAAGTAGGGATAAGACCGATGGGAGTAGGAGTTGTCTGTTCCCTGAAAGCACAAGACCATAGGATGGGGAGGTAACAACTACCTTTGTCTGAGGCCCATGGGTTATGAGTTTGGCCACCTTCATGAGTTCATGGGGCCTAAGGGGTAAATGTAAGAGGTACTCCCTAGATGCATAAGGGTCAGATCACTCCAAAAGTGCCGACATCCTAGAGACCTTGAGGTAATGACTAAGGATTGTACATAAAGGAGATATGTTAAGATCCAGAGGTGATGGGACAAGTCTTCCCATGGGTGTAGACCCATAATAAAGATGTTCCTAGTGAGGAGTCATGTGAAATATGTTTCAACTTAGTTTGGAAAGTATATAGGCAATGTGTGATGTACCATCTCTACTCTTGGAACAAGATGAACTCTGTATTTGGATTGCAGCCAAATGCTTATTTCCTCTCATTATGGGTGTGATGGACGGGACAAAAAGGATGTCATATACTAAAGATAAAGGTGGTATGAGTTGAAACCCTTCTATGATGATTGAGGATAGAGGAAGTACCACACCCTTTTTGAAGTATCATGGATAGATGGTATGAAAGCATGAGAAGAGAAAAGTAATATGAGGATGTACCTCTATGAGTTATAAGTTTGGGTTTGATAACCGAGATACAACTTAGGTGTACAAATATCTTATATAGCTAGTAGAGAGAAGAGAAGAGAAGAGGTTTCTAGGTGAACCCTATGATCGTTAGAAGATGAGACCTATGTGGCGAACACCCAAATATAACCTAACTGTTGGGTCAATCTAATGGTTACTCAGTTAGCCAGCCCAGAGTTTGATGAGATAAGGGTTGTTTTAAGGACCTCAGATATACCTCTTAGGAGAAGAAGGTGGTGAAACCCACTACTAGAGTGTTTTAGGGTTTCTGAAAAGTTACCCTTGAGGAATCATGTCATGCAAGGAGGTCATGATTTTAAGTACACCATACACTATGGTACTACCAAGATGGTGAAGAATTGCAGTGGTACCTGGAAGAAGGATATAGAGTTACATGTGGCCCATTGCCATACATGCCAGAGAGTGAAGGCCGAACACGAGTAACCCAATGAGTTGCTACAAATAATGAAGAGTCCCTGAGAGGGAATGTGAGTATATCACCATGGACAGTGTGGTGGATCTCCCCTAGACCAAGAGAGGTCATGATGTAATATTGGTTATGGTAGATCACGTTAAAAAATTGACCTAATCCCTTGCCTAAGAGAGAGCACTATCAGTATGATAGTTTTGATTGAACTATATATATAAGAAAGAGATAGTTCAACTACACCATAATCTGAGTTCAATATCTTGAGTATGACCTTAAGTTCACTTCCATGTGGTGGAAGTAGGTACATGAAGAACTCGATGCTAGATTGAAATTGAGTACAATATATATCACCCTTGACTGATGGACAGTTGAGAGAGTATGATCCAGACTATAGTGGGTCTGATGAGAGCATGTAACGACCCCACCTCCTGGTAACCCCCAATTAAGGGAGACCAGAAGGTCAGAGCCATTATCTAATAAACAGGATCAAAGGTTCGACAAATAATCAATAATAATCATTAAACTTTACCAACTAAACTGAAAACTGGTATCCAATAAAAACATTACTTACCTTTTAAAAGCTGGGATTTCTAAACTTCTATCCATGAAGATACTAATCTAACTAATCCTCCTGTGTACGTTATTTCTCATTTAGTTCCACATATGCCACTTTACTGTTTGTTCTTTTCATTTCTACCTAAAACGTCGACAAACAAAACGTCGGTCAGCAAGAAGCTGGTATGTGGGGGAAACAATAATTCTGCAACTATGTTAACAATGTAGTCAACCAAATATCATTTAAAATCCAAGATTACATTTTTAAGCAATACTACTCAATCCTTGCCTATCCCCTATCTCTGTACCGTCCCTACAGTGGACATGGATACTACCTCTCTCATATGGTAGATCCTTACCCCCATGTCCCTACCACACAGGTAGCCAATTCCTAGGGTTATGGAGTCACATGGTCCTACCCAAGGGTAGCCCAATCCCTGACTCATGATGACTTGATGGACCTACCCCATTGGTAGCCATTTACTAAGTCATTTAATGACCTGATGGACCTTCCCCATTGGTAGCCATTTACTAGGTCAATCTATAAAGCTACAGAGGGGACTAGGATCTAAGCTAGTAGGCACATATCTTAGGTGATAGTCATATTCACATTATAAATTTCAAGAATTAAATGCATCCAACAGTTTAATTCAAGTCATCGATAAAACCTCGAAAATCCATGGGAATCTAATTTGGGGTATTTATAGGCGTAACCACATACATGTCAAGTTGATGTGAGACAGAAATAACCAATCAAGAAATCAAACAAGTGCACACAGGTTGATCCTAAAAAAGGCATCCAATTCTCTATCATTAATCATGTCATCTTTATCCATTAATCCTAGTTATTTCCTAGGTTATTTGTCCTTTTTAGGGTTTTGAGCATAATTAGAGTTCCACTTCATCTTTATTACTTTAAACGCTAATTTCCCAAAATCACTTACAAACCCTAACTATTTCATTTTTTCTTTTACAAAAGATTCTAAATTCATCTTTTAGCAACAGGAAACCCTAATTTCAGATTATGAGTACTTTTCTTTTCTTTTCCTCTAATTTAAGGTTTCTAAACATATTAATCAGCATATTGAGTTAAAAACCCTAAACCTTGTAATTCTATCATCAAACAGTTTAAAACCCATCTTAATCATTAAACAAGTCAACCATGCTTGAATTATCCTAATTGCAAGATTAAATATATCTTTTATCAACAATTAGGGTTTCTAACCACAAATTAAAACCTTTTCTAATCAAAATATGAACTTTTGCAAAAATATACAGATTTAGGTTTCCAAACCATTTTTAATGCATTCCTCATATTTTTGTGATAAAAATCACTACCTACTCATATTTTGCGGCCAAAGGAATGGTTTTTAATGAATTAAACAAGATCCCACACTTTTCTTGAATATTGTTCAGAGAGGTGAGTTACCTTGATATTTTCGGTAACATGGGATCCGTTGGATCCTCGGTCATCTTTGACCGAGCAAGATCACGCGGCCTGTGATGTTCACGCCCACTAGCAGCTCCTTTGGAACCACGGATGACAAGGGTCGTCAATCTGCACCCTCGGTCCACGATGGAAACAGATCGAAGGGGAGCTGCACGTCGTTTCTTTCTTAACCCAACTGATGGCTACATGGCAGCACTGCAGCCTGAGCTCACCGAAGCACATACAATCCACGAATCCAGTTCCAGAGAGAACAACCTAAGTGGCTGATTGTGCTTGCAAAAGTGTGAGGAGTCTGTAGGTGTGCTATTTATAGGCTTTAGGGGGTTCTTCTAGGGTTTCCCCCATCTTGCCGCCACACCTGCTTTCTGCCCAAAAGGGGCGTTATTTCTATAGTACATGAAACACCCTCAAAGCTAGGTTCATTGGGTGCAGAAACATATCCTAGAGACCCTTGTGGTCTCAGATTCCTAGTTGGTATCGTATGCCTTGAGAAAAAAAGATTAGAAATCCTCGGTTTCCCCTTCTTCCTTTCCTTCTGGGATTAGATGTGGATGATGTACATCCTCCATCGAATATGTGGTCCTCTGGACCACGCGGGGGTTCTGACGGCTGGTATTGTCCCCTCATTCCTAATTTCTTAAAAACTAAGGAAAAATATGAATTTAACAAAGGAAACTCGTGAAATTCATATCTCTCTCCTTGTTTAATATTTTTCACTCAAAATTTAGAGGAAACTCTATCTTGGGATTATCTACTCACATATTAAATTTTAAACCCAAATTCTAAAGGAAGAGGGTATTTCCTTTATAAGAAAGTTATCTTTTAAATTAAGCAAATTTAATTTGGTACTTCCTTTTTCTTGGCCATTAAATTATTATTTTGAATTCCTTGATCCTAAAGGAACCTTAATGGCTCAAAATACCATCTTGGAAATAATTCTTTAGTCTCTTTCCTTATCTTTCGTCCTTTTTCTTATTATCTTAATTTTTCTTTATTAAAATATCCCTTTTTGATATTTTTCTTTATCTCTCTTCTATTTTCCTTATAGGAGTTCCTTTTAACATTAGAAATCCTTGGGATACCGAATTCCACCAAGGATAACTCAATTTTACCTCTTTCCACTTATTTTCCACATTTTATCATTATTTTTCAATATCTTTCTTCATAATGAAATACTTAACTGATCTTTTCCTTTCTTGTAGCATTTTCTTTGCTCCTTTGGATTCCTTGGGACCCAAGGAACCCAAGAGGCACGAAATCTACTTTTGGATTATATTATTTTGCCTTCTAGAGGTTTCCACACCTTTCTTTTCTCAAATTCTCAATCACTCATTAATTAATTGAATTTCCTTGTTATTGGACCCAATAGAAAATAAAGCCCACAACACAATCATCAAGGCTATTGTAAACGAAATCCATTTATTCAAAACAAATTATATCATTATTTGTTCCAATATATTTAATATGAGAAATTACATTTCTCTCCAAATGAACCAAAAATTGGGGTTGTAACATCCTTCCCCTCTTATAAGAATTTTGTCCACAAAATTCCATCTTCCCAAGAACCTTCATCATCTCATATTCTTCCATCTGAGTTCTTTCTTACTTTGGTATACCGTACCCTCAAAGGTGACTCGGGACATTTCAGCCTCTCATAAAGCTGAATAGGTTCAGGGCTTAGAAAATGGCTTGAGTATCTCACATAGTGCTCTAGATCAGACTCATGAAACACATTACACATCATGTTATCCTAAGGGGCAAGGCTAAACACAACCATCTCCACCAATCCATCTCAAATGGACCCATATATCGGGGACTCAACTTTCTCAGATGTAGCTTAGAGGGGTCGTATTTTCACATCACCTATTCTCCCACAGTGAATTGCATGTCAATCTTCTTTGCATCAACTCGCGACTCATGTCGCCTCTGGGATCTCTCTCTCATCCATTACACGATCAAAGCGACTTCATCTGCATACATTGTGGTTCATTTCTGACCTTTGTGAGGCCTCCTTCACCATCATCAACTTAATGAAGTGGTGACCGACACAACCTCCATATAGAACTTCTTGCATCCTGATAAAGGCTATGGTGGTTAACATCACATCTTAAGAACTGTCTCTTTGTATCACCCTGAACAAGCACACTTGCTCTTATCAGACCCTCAAGTCTGGATCATACTAACCATTAGTTAGGGGTGATACACTATCATCGAGTTCTTCATGTATCTATTTCCACCTCATGGAAGTGAACCTTTAGGTCATACTCAAGAACTTTTGAACTTGCATCATGGTGTAGTTGAACCATCTTTCTCTCTTAAGTAGTTCAACCGAATATGTCCCTTGACAGCATTCTTTCTTTCTCATGTCATCTAGGTAAGGCAATCTACCATAACCCATATTGCATCTTGACCTTCATGGTCAAAGGGAGACTTACCACAACATCCATAGTGGATGAACTCCATTTCCTCTCAGGGATTAATCTCTAAGTCAAAGCACTGGGTTACTGGTGTTCGTTCTTCACCCTTGTCTTGCATGGCTACATGCTACATGCAACTTCACATCAAGCAGCCAAAGTGCTACTATCACTTACTATCTTTGTAGTATCACGGTGTTTGGTGATCTTAAAACCATGATCTCTGGTATGTCATGATTCCTCAAGATTGATACTTTGGAAACCCTAAACCACTATCATTAGGGTTTTCTTCACTTTCCTTTCCAAAGAAGTACATCCACGGTTCTACAACCATTCTTTCACTATATTACGGACTAGACTGGCTAACCAAACAATCATTTACTTGATTAACCGCTATTGTTACATCTGGGTGTTAGCCAAACATATCTCTTTTTCTCAACTTAAGGTTAGCCTAGCAACCTCAACTTCTTCTAGCTTCCAGCTAAACTAGGAAGCTATATCTCAACCAGAGCATTCATTACCACTGCTCATCCTTAGGTGTTAGGTAACATACACCTCCATGTTTTATACTTATCATCTCATCTCAACCTCTAAGTTGGTCTTCATCAAGAAGCTCTGATCTCATCCTCATTGTGATCAAACTCAACCTTGTGATTCCTTGTAACACTTGCAAAAATCCACTTAGTTCAAAATAAAACATCCTCACAAGATGATTTCCTTAATACTCTTAGTGGTTGTAAACCATCCATGTATCATTCACTCCACAAAGGTATGTTATCATCTCTATCCTCATACCTTGTAGCAACGTTCCAACTCACATCATCTTTATCCTCAGTGTATGGCATGCATATTGTCCTATCTCTCACTCTCATAACAAGAGGAAATAAGCATTTGGCTGCAGTCTAAATACAGAGTTCTTCCTATTCCAAGAGTAGAGATGGTACATCCCACCTTGCCAGTACACCTTTAAGTTGAAATGCACATCTTATTTCTCATCATCACAACCATCTTGATATCAAGTCACTTCCATGAAAAACTGATCTGAAACATACTTGGGTCACCACACAATCCTTGGTCATCTCCTCTAGGTATATCGGGTGCCGGCACTTTTGGGGTCATCCCTTTTCCCTTATGCATCCAGAGAGTGCCCTACTCATCTGCCCTTTGGGTCCCATGAGTTCATGAAGGTGATCAATCTCCTAACCCATGACCCTCAGACAATGATAGTTGTTACCTCCTGACCCTATGGTCATGTGCAACTAGGGAATTAGGCAACTCCTTCTTCCATCGGTCTTATCCCTACCTGACCCTAGGATAGACTTAGGATTCCATTATAGTACATATTCAACATAGAACCTTACCCAATCCTTCATCATCTCTCTCTGCATCCAAGACTAACTTTCATCCCTTCATAGGGGTCATGGAAACCTGCCTACCTTGGTCAGGCCCCATACCGGTTACCTCCATGGTAACACATCCACATGCACTTAGAGATGGTTATCTATGAGTCTACAGGTTCCTTCTCATACCATGTACTTCCACTTAGCTTCGCAAGATCCTAAGAGACCTCTTTTCATTTCCTCAAAACCCACAAAACTGGTAAGCACCCAACCAATGGGCCCCTCTCCCAGGATGGGAGGAAACTACAACTCGGTAACAAAGGTCACAAGTGTCCTTATGTTTAGGTTTTGCATCCACATGAGCATGCTTAGCCCTAGCAAGCTACTAAGGCACAAGTAAACACCTAAAAAAACATGTTAGGTTACACTTGTTCTCATCCTCAACATTAGATCAACTTAATTGTGAGGAGTTCATCAAGCATACCCTTAACTTAAGGGGTTTCCTTGACCTCTACACGTGAGGAGTACCATGATCGAAACTATAGAGACTCAAATCTCATCATGAGCATCGGATACACTGCTTCCCCTCTTATATCTAGGAACCCTAGGTTCACCTTTGGATATCCACTGCATGCTCAATCTCTTAACCATGAATCAAGCATGTCCAAGGTATGTCATTTACTCCCATGATCCTTTTATATGAGAAACACCTCAGATTTGAGTCCTCCTCAAGGAAAACCAACTAGGTATAAAGCCCCACAACTGGTTACTTGAACCTCCTCAGGGTCTAAATCACTCTTTGTCTCATCTCAGCAGGTAACCTCTTATACCATAGCCACATAGGTACCAGAAGCATCATCCTCTCTCTAGGGTTTGGTTCCTCTAAAGGAAACCAAGATATCATCAGCCTCCAGGGGTCAAGCATAAGGCAACCACCATCATCTACTTAGGTCGCATCATCCTCAACTCCCCATTATTCCTCATATTTCGGGGTTTTAGGCTTCCAACCTTCTTGTCAGGGGTCCTTCTCTCTCTCTCTAGAGCTATCCCTACAACCAACCTCTATATAAGAGGTCCTTTCTTCATGAAGGATCAAGCTCATAAGCATGCCCCTATCTGAGTGAAGCCTATGCTCGAACTTATGTTTACTCAAGATTATCCATAACCCCTTATTCTTATCTCATAAGACCTCCATCATGATCCCTTGCCCAGGGTTTCATCCTACTTTCAACACTACTGACGTACTCTGGGTGCAAGCTATATCGTACTTGCACAAGCCCATAGGGTTCTATAGGTTCTTTTATAACTTCATTCATGCAGGAGCTATCCTTCGCTCACACATGCATGACCCTTCCTAGGGTTGGGTTGCCAAAGGTGCTAGGTCATCCAACCTCTCATGGCTCATATGGCATCCTAGGCATGTCTATCCAAACACCTAGTCTACCATGACTTCTAACTCATCATGTCATCTCTCTCTCTAACCTCCTCAAAGGATGAGCTAGGCCTCTACTTTTAAGACTAACTCTCTCTCCACTCATCCCCCTAATAAGGAGGTCTATCCTCATGTCTCTCCTGACGGCAATGACAACTCGTGTCATATGACCTAAGCATGTATCTATTCTTTAGTTTGCGCTTAATCTATTAAGCTTATGTCCATGACCTCTTATTTACATGCTTTTCATTAATTTGGTGGAGGATTCCTTAGACCTTATTAACCTTACCCATACCTCAAGATGGTGAGGAGAAGAGAGGAAACCCTAATCCTTATGGTCCTTTACAGAATTTGAGTTGAGAAGGGATGAACAAGATGAGAGAGTCCTAAAGGTATCTTATTTCGAGTCATATCCTAAGACATCAACCAAGCAGTCACACAATCCGGGAGTCCTCGTATTCTGACTAGCGGTGCGGAGGAAAATATTTCCAGCCCCCGGACGTGATCCTTTTCTAGACACCTCAATCTTTCAGACAATCCTCTAATAACTCCCTCGGTTCTATGAAATTTGTAAAATTTAGTAATTATTAATGATTAGATGAGGAACCTATGCTCTGATACCAATTGTAACGACCCCGCCTCCCGATAACCCCCAATTAAGAGAGACCAGAAGGTCAGAGCCATTATCTAATAAACGAGATCAAAGGTTCAACAAATAATCAATAATAATTAATAAACTTTACCAACTAAATTGAAAATTGGTATCCAATAAAAACTTTACTTACCTTTTAAAAGCTGGGATTTCTAAACTTCTATCCATGAAGATACCAATCTAACTAATCCTCCTATGTACATTATTTCACATTTAGTTCCACATATGCCACTTTTCTGTTTTTTCTTTTCATTTGTACCTAAAATGCCGACAAACAAAACGTCGGTCAGCAAGAATTTGGTATGTGGGGGAAACAATAATTGTAGAACTATGTTAACAATGTAGTCAACCAAATATCATTTAACATCCAAGATTATGATTTAAGCAATACTACTCAATCCTTGCCTATCCCCTATCTCTGTACCGTCCCTGTAGTGGACATGGATACTACCTCTCTCATATGGTAGATCCTTACCCCCATGACCCTACCACACAGGTAGACAATTCCTAGGGTTATGGAGTCACATGGTCCTACCCAAGGGTAGCCCTATCCCTGACTTATGATGACTTGATGGACTTATCCCATTGGTAGCCATTTACAAAGTCATTTAATGACCTGATGGACCTACCCCATTGGTAGCCATTTACTAGGCCAATCTATAAAGCTACAGAGGGGACTAGGATCTGAGCTAGTAGGCACATATCTTAGGTGATAGTCATATTCACATTATAAATTGCAAGAATTAAATGCATCCAATAGTTTAATTCAAGTCATCGATAAAACCTCGAAAATCCACGGGAATCTAATTCAGGGTATTCATAGGCGTAACCACATACATGTCAAGTTAATGTGAGACAGAAATAACCAATCAAGAAATCAAACAAGTGCACACAGGTTGATCTTGAAAAAGGCATCCAATTCTCTATCATTAATCATGTCATCTTGATCCATTAATCCTAGTTGTTTCCTAGGTTATTTGCCCTTTTCAGGGTTTTGAGCATAATTAGGGTTCCACTTCATCTTTATTACTTTAAACCCTAATTTCAAAAAATCACTTACAAACCCTAACTATTTCATATTTTTCTGTTATAAAAGATTCTAAATTCATCTTTTAGCAATAGGAAACCCTAATTTCAGATTATGAGTACTTTTCTTTTCTTTTCCTGTAATTTAAGGTTTCTAAACATATTAATCAACATATTGAGTTAAAAACCCTAAACCTTGTAATTCTAACATGAAAACAGGTTAAAACAAATCTTAATCAATAAACAAGTTAACCATGCTCAAATTATCCTAATTGCAAGATTAAATATATCTTTTATCAACAATTAGGGTTTCTAACCACAAATTAAAACCTTTTCTAATCAAAATATGCACTTTTGCAAAAATATACAGATTTAGGTGTCCAAACCATTTTTAATGCATTCCTCATATTTTTCTGATAAAAAAGAACTACCTACTCGTATTTTTCGGCCAAAGGAATGATTTTTAATGAATTAAACAAGATCCCACACTTTTCTTGAATATTGTTCAGAGAGGCGAGTTACCTTGATATTTTCGATAAAATAGGAGCCGTTGGATCCTCGATCATCTTCGACCGAGCAAGATCGTGCGGTCTGTGATGTTCACGCCCACTAGTAGCTCCTTGGGAACCGCGAATGACCAGGGCCATCGATCTGCGCCCTGGGTCCATAATGGAAACAGATTGAAGGGGAGCTGCATGTCATTTCTTTCTTAACCCAACAGATGGCTACGCGGCAGAACCGCAGCCTGAGCTCACTGGAGCACATACAATCCATGAATCCAGTGCCAGAGAGAACAACCTAAGTGTCTGATTATGCTCACAAAGGTGTGAGGAGTTTGTAGCTGTGCTATTTTTAGGCTTTAGTGGGTTCTTCTAGGGTTTCCCCCATCTTGCCGCCACACCAACTTTCTACCCAAAAGGGGTGTTCTTTCTATAGTATGTGAAACACCCTCAAATCTAGGTTCATTGGGTGCGGAAACATATCCCAGAGACCCTTGTGGTCTCAGATTCCTAGTTGGTATCGTATGCCTCGATAAAAAAAGATTAGAAATCCTCGGTTTCCCCTTCTTCCTTTCCTTCTGGGATTAGAGGTGGACAATGTACATCCGCCATCGGATCTGTGGTCCTCTGGATCACACAGGGGATCTGACGGCTGGTATTGTCCCCTCATTTCTAATTTCTTAAAAACCAAGGAAAAATATGTATTTAACAAAGGAAACTTGTGAAATTCATATCTCTCTCCTCGTTTAATATTTTTCACTCACAATTTAGAGGAAACTCTGTCTTGGCATTATCTACTCACATATTAAATTTTAAACCCAAATTCTATAGGAAGAGGGTATTTAATTTATAATCAAGTTATCATTCAAATTAAGCCAAATTAATTTGGTACTTCCTCTTTCTTTGCCATTAAATTATTATTTTGAATTCCTTGATCCTCAAGGAACCTTAATGGCTCAAAATACCATCTTGGAAATAATTCTTTAGCCTCTTTCCTTATCTTTCATCCTTTTTCTTATTATCTTACTTTTTCTTTATTAAAATATCCCGTTTTGAGGATTTCTCTTTATCTCTCTTCTATTTTCCTTATGGGAGTTCCTTTTAACATTAGAAATCCTTGGGATACGAAATTCCACCAAGGATAACTCAATTTTACCTCTTTCCACTTATTTTCCACATTTTATCATTATTTTTCAATATCTTTCTTCATAATCAAATATTTAACTGATCTTTTCCTTTCTTATTGCATTTTCTTTGCTCCTTTGGATTCCTTGGGACCCAAGGAACCCAAGAGGCACGAAATCTACTTTTGGATTATATTATTTTGCCTTCTAGAGGTTTCCACACCTTTCTTTTCTCAAATTCTCAATCATTCATTAATTAATTGAATTTCCTTATCATTGGGCTCAATAGCCAATAAAGCCCACAACACATTCATCAAGGCTATTGTAAACGAAATCCATTTATTCAAAACAAATTATATCATTATTTGTTCCAATGTCTTTAATATGAGAAATTACATTTCTCTCCAAATGAACCCAAAATTGGGGTTGTAACATCCTTCCCATCTTATAAGAATTTTGTCCTCAGAATTCCATCAAGCAAACAAACAAACAGGATAAGCCTTTCTTATGTCCATCAGGGCTCCCATGTGGCTTCACTCTTTCCATGGTTCTTCCCAAGAACCTTCATCATCTCATATTCTTCCATCTGAGTTCTTTCTTACCTTGGTATACCATACCCTCAAAGGTGACTCAGGACATTTCAGGCTCTCATAATGTTGAATAGGTTCAGAGCTTAGCACATCGCTTGAGTATCTCACATAGTGCTTTAGATCAGATTCATGAAACACATTACACATCATGTTATCCTGAGGGGCAAGGCTAAACACAACCATCTCCACCAATCCATCTCAAATGGAACCATATATCAGGGACTCATCTTTCTCAGTTGTAGCTTAGAGGGGTCGTATTTTCGCATCACCTATTCTCCCACAGTGAATTGCATGTCAGTCTACTTTGCATCAACTCACGACTCATGTCGCCTCTGGGCTCTCTCTCTCAGCCATTGCACGATCAAAGCGACTTCATCTGCATACATTGTGGTTCTTTTCTCACCTTTGCGAGGCCTCCTTCACCATCATCATCTTAATGAAGTGGTGACTGACACAACCTCCTTATATAACTTCTAGCATCCCGATAAAGGCTATGGTGGTTAACATCACATCTTAAGAACTTTCTCTTTGTAGCACCCTAAACAAGCACACTTGCTCTTATCAGACCCTCTAGTCTGGATCATACTAACCATTAGTTAGGGGTGATAAAGTCTCATTGAGTTCTTCATGTATCTACTTCCACCTCATGGAAATGAACCTTTAGGTCATACTCAAGAACTTTTGAACTTGCATCATGGTGTAGTTGAACCATCTTTCTCTCTTAAGTAGTTCAATTGAATATGTCCCTTGACAACATTCTTTCTTTCTCATGTTATCTAGGTAAGGCAATCTACCATAACCCATATTGCATCTTGACCTTCTTGGTCAAAGGGATACTTACCACAGCATCCATAGTGGATGAACTCCATTTCCTCTCGGGGATTCTTTAATCTCTAAGTCAAAGCACTGGGTTACTGGTGTTCGTCCTTCACCCTTGGCTTGCATGGCCACATGCTACATGCAACTTCACATCAAGCAGCCAAAGTGCTACTATCACTTACTATCTTTGTAGTATCATGGTGTTTGGTGATCTTAAAACCATGATCTCTGGTATGTCATGATTCCTCAAGATTGATACTTCGGAAACCCTAAACCACTCTCATTAGGGTTTCATCACTTTCCTTTCCAAAGAAGTACATTCGTGGTTCTACAACCATCCTTTCACTATATTACAGACTAGACTGGCTAACCAAACAATCATTTACTTGATTAACCGCTATTGTTACATCTGGGTGTTAGCCAAACTGATCTCTTTTTCTCAACTTAAGGTTAGCCTAGAAACCTCAACTTCTTCTAGCTTCCAGCTAAACTAGGCAGCTATATCTCAACCAGAGCATTCATTACCACTTCTCATCCTTAGGTGTTAGGTAACATACACCCCCATGTATTATACTTATCATCTCATATCAACCTCTAAGTTGGTCTTCATAAAGAAGCTCTGAGCTCATCCTCATTGTGATCAAACTCAACCTTGTGATTCCTTGTAACACTTGCAAAAATCCACTTAGTTCAAAATAAAACATCCTCACAAGATGATTTCCTTAAAACTCTTAGTGGTTGTAAACCATCCATGTATCATTCTCTCCACAAAGGTATATTATCATCTCTATCCTCATACCTTGTAGCAACGTTCCAAATCACATCATCTTTATCCTCGGTGTATGGCATGCGTATTGTCCTATCTCTCACTCTCATAACAAGAGGAAATAAGCATTTGGTTGCAGTCCAAATATAGAGTTCTTCCTGTTCTAAGAGTAGAGATGGTACATCCCACCTTTCTAGTACACCTTTAAGTTGAAACGTACATCTTATTTCTCATCATCACAACCATCTTGATATCAAGTCACTTCCATGGAAAACTGATCTGGAACCTACTTGGGTCACCACACAATCCTTGCCGACACTTTTGGGGTCATCCCTTTTCCCTTATGCATCCAGAGAGTGCCCTACTCATCTGCCCTTTGGGTCCCTGGAGTTCATGAAGGTGATCAATCTCCTAACCCATGGCCCTCAGACAATGATAGTTGTTACCTTCTGACCCTATGGCCATGTGCAACTAGGGAATCAGACAACTCCTTCTTCCATCGGTCTTATCCCTACCTGACCCTAGGATAGACTTAGGATTCCATTATAGTACATGTTCAACTTAGAACCTTACCCAATCCTTCATCATCTCTCTCTGCATCCAAGACTGACTTTCATCCCTTCATAGGGGTCATGGCAAACTGCCTACCTTGGTCAGGTCCCATACCGGTTACCTTCATGGTAACACATCCACATGCACTTAGAGACGGTTATCTATGGGTCTACAGGTTCCTTCTCATACCATGTACTTTCACTAAGCTTCACAAGATCCTAAGAGACCTCTTTTGGTTTCCTCAAAACCCACAAAACTGGTAAACACCCAACCAATGAATCCCTCTCCCAGGATGGGAGGAAATTACAACTCGGTAACAAAGGTCACAAGCGTCCTTATGTTTAGGTTATGCATACACATGAGCATGCTTAGCCCTAGCAAGCTACTAAGGAACAAGTAAACATCTACACAACCATGCTAGGTTACACTTGTTCTCATCCTCAACATTAGATCAACTTAGTTGTGAGGGGTTCATCAAGCATACCCTTAACTTAAGGGGTTTCCTTTACCTCTACACGTGAGGAGTACCATGCTCAAAACTATAGAGACTCAAATCTCATCATGAGCATCGGATACACTGCTTCCCCTCTTATATCTAAGAACCCTAGGTTCACCTTTGGATATCCATTGCATGCTCAATCTCTTAACCATGAATCAAGCATGTCCAAGGTATATCATGTACTCCCATGATCCTTTTATATGAGCAACACCTCAGAGTTGAGTCATCCTCAAGGACAACCAACTAGGTATAAAGCCCCACAACTGGTTACTTGAACCTCCTCAGGGTCTAAAGCACTCTTTGTCTCATCTCAGCAGGTAACCCCTTATACCATAGCCACATAGGTACCAGAAGCATCATCCTCTCTCTAGGGTTTGGTTCCTCTAAATCCAACCAAGATATCGTCAACCTCCAGGGGTCAAGCATAAGGCAACCACCATCATCTACTTAGGTCGCATCATCCTCAACTCCCCATTGTTCCTCATATTTCAGGGTTTTAGGCTTCCAACCTTCTTGTCAGGGGTCCTTCTCTCTCTCTCTAGAGCTATCCCTACAACCAACCTCTATATAAGAGGTCCTTTCTTCATGAAGGATCAAGCTCATAAGCATGCCCCTATCTGATTGAAGCCTATGCTCGAACTTATGTTTACTCAAGATTATCCATAACCCCTTATGATTATCTCATAAGCCCTCCATCATGATCCCTTGCACAGGGTTTCATCCTACTATCAGCACTACAGACGTACTCTGGGTGCAAGCTATACCCTACTTGCACAAGCCCATAGGGTTCTATATGTTCTTCTCTAACTTCATCCATGAAGGAGCTATCCTTCGCTCACACATGCACGACCCTTCCTAGGGTTGGGTTAACAAAGGTGCTAGGTCATCCAACCTCTCATGGCTTGTATGGCATCCTAGGCATGTCTATCCAAACACCTAGTCTACCATGACTTCTAACTCATCATGTCATCTCTCTCTCTAACCTCCTCAAAGGATGAGCTAGGCCTCTACTTTTAAGACTAACTCTCTCTCTACTCATCCCCCTAATAAGGAGGTCTATCCTCAGGTCTCTCCTAAGGGCAATGACAACTCGTGTCATACGACCTAAGCATGTATCTATTCTTTAGTTTGTGCTTAATCTATTAAGCTTATGTCCATGACCTCTTATTTACATGTTTTTCATTAATTTGGTGGAGGATTCCTTAGACCTTATTAACCTTACCCATACCTTAAGAGGGTGAGGAGAAGAGAGGAAACCCTATTCCTTAAGGTCCTTAACAGAACTTGAGTTGAGAAGGGATGAACAAGATGAGAGAGTCCTAAAGGTATCTTATTTTGAGTCATATCCTAAGACATCGGCCAGGCAGTCACACAATCCGGGAGTCCTCGTATTCTAACTAGCCATGCGGAGGAAAATATTGCCAGCCCCCAGACGTGATTCTTTTCTAGACACCTCAATTTTTCAGACAATCCTCTAATAACTCCCTCGGTTCTATGCAATTTGTAAAATTTAATAATTATTAATGATTAGATGAGGAACCTATGCTCTGATACCAATTGTAACGACCATGCCTCCTAGTAACCCCCAATTAAGGGAGACCAGAAGGTCAGAGCCATTATCTAATAAACAGGATCAAAGGTTTGACAAATAATCAATAATAATTAATAAACTTTACCAACTAAACTGAAAACTGGTATCCAATAAAAACTTTACTTACCTTTTAAAACTTGGGATTTCTAAACTTCTATCCATGAAGAAACTAATCTAACTAATCCTCCTGTGTACGTTATTTCTCATTTAGTTCCACATATGCCACTTTACTGTTTGTTCTTTTCATTTGTACCTAAAACGCCGACAAACAAAACGTCGGTCAGCAAGAAGCTGGTATGTGGGGGAAACAATAATTGTGCAACTATGTTAACAATGTAGTCAACCAAATATCATTTAACATCTAAGATTATGTTTTAGGCAATACTACTCAATCCTTGCCTATCCCCTATCTCTGTACCATCCCTGCAGTGGACATGGATACTACCTCTCTCATATGGTAGATCCTTACCCCCATGGCCCTACCACACAGGTAGCCAATTCCTAGGGCTATGGAGTCACATGGACTTACCCAAGGGTACCCCAATCCCTGACTCATGATGACTTGATGGACCTACCCCATTGGTAGCCATTTACTAAGTCATTTAATGACCTGATGGACCTACCCCATTGGTAGCCATTTACTAGGTCAATCTATAAAGCTACAGAGGGGACTAGGATCTGAGCTAGTAGGCACATATCTTAGGTGATAGTCATATTCACATTATAAATTGCAAGAATTAAATGCATCCAGCAGTTTAATTCAAGTCATCGATAAAACCTCGAAAATCCACGGGAATCTAATTCGGGGTATTCATAGGTGTAACCACATACCTGTCAAGTTGATGTGAGACAGAAATAACCAATCAAGAAATCAAACAAGTGAACATAGGTTGATCCTAAAAAAGGCATCCAATTCTCTATCATTAATCATGCCATCTTGATCCATTAATCCTAGTTGTTTCCTAGGTTATTTGCCCTTTTTAGGGTTTTGAGCATAATTAGGG
The DNA here is from genome assembly GCA_963693085.1 of Alisma plantago-aquatica. Taxonomy (NCBI): domain Eukaryota; kingdom Viridiplantae; phylum Streptophyta; class Magnoliopsida; order Alismatales; family Alismataceae; genus Alisma; species Alisma plantago-aquatica. The sequence continues at coordinate 895,457,507 of OY856414.1, read as the reverse complement.
TTCCACTTCATCTTTATTACTTTAAAACCTAATTTCACAAAATCACTTACAAACCCTAACTATTTAATTTTTTTATTTTACAAAAGATTCTAAATTCATCTTTTAGCAACAGGAAACCCTAATTTCATATTATGAGTACTTTTCTTATCTTTTCCTCTAATTTAAGGTTTCTAAACATATTAATCAACATATTGAGTTAAAAACCCTAAACCTTGTAATTCTATCATCAAAACAGGTTAAAATCCATCTTAATCATTAAATAAGTTAACCATGCTCGAATTATCCTAATTGCAAGATTAAATATATCTTTGATCAACAATTAGGGTTTCTAACCACAAATTAAAGCATTTTCTAATCAAAATATGCACTTTTGCAAAAATATACAAATTTAGGTTTCCAAACCATTTATAATGCATTCCTCATATTTTTATGATCAAAAAGCACTCCCTACTCGTATTTTTTGGCCAAAGGAATGATTTTTAATGAATTAAACAAGATCCCACACTTTTCTTGAATATTGTTCAGAGAGGCGAGTTACCTTGATATTTTCGGTAAAATAGGAGTCGTTGGATCCTCGATCATCTTTGATCGAGCTAGAACGTGCGTCATGTGATGTTCACGCCCACTCGCAGCTCCTTTGGAACTGCGGATGACCAGGGCCGTCAATCTGTGCCCTGGGTCCACGATGGAAACAGATCGAAGGGGGGATGCATGTCGTTTCTTTCTTAACCCAACAGATGGCTACGCGGAGGTGCCACAACCTAAGCTCACCGAAGCACATACAATCCATGAATCTAGTGCCAGAGATAACAACCTAAGTGGTCGATTGTTCTCGTAAAGGTGTGAGGAGTCTGTAGGTGTGCTATTTATAGGCTTTAGGGGGTTCTTCTAGGGTTTCCCACATCTTTCCGCCACACATGATTTTTGCCCAAAAGGGGAATTCTTTCTATAGTACGGGAAACACCCTCAAAGGTAGGTTCATTGGGTGTGGAAACATATCCCAGAGACCCTTGTGGTCTCAGATTCCTAGTTGGTATCGTATGCCTCGAGAAAAAAAGATTAGAAATCCTCAGTTTCCCCTTCTTCCTTTCCTTCTAGGATTATAGGTGGATGATGTACATCCGCCATCAGATATGTGGTCCTCTGGACCACGCGGGGGATCTGACGACTGGTATTGTCCCCTCGTTTCTAATTTCTTAAAAACCAAGGAAAAAAATATGTATTTAACAAAGGAAACTCGTGAAATTCATATCTCTCTCCTTGTTTAATATTTTTCACTCAAAATTTAGAGGAAACTCTATCTTGGCATTATCTACTCACATATTAAATTTTAAACCCAAATTCTAAAGGAAGAGGGTATTTCCTTTATAAGCGAGTTATCTTTTGAATTAAGCCAAATTAATTTGGTACTTCCTCTTTCTTGGCCATTAAATTATTGTTTTGAATTCCTTGATCCTCAAGGAACCTTAATGGCTCAAAATACCATATTGGAAATAATTTTGTAGCCTCTTTCCTTATCTTTCATCCTTTTTCTTATTATCTTACTTTTTCTTTATTAAAATATCCCTTTTTGAGGATTTCTCTTTATCTCTCTTCTATTTTCCTTATGGGAGTTCCTTTTAACATTATAAATCATTGGGATACGAAATTCCACCAAGGATAACTCAATTTTACCTCTTTCCACTTATTTTCCACATTTTATCATTATTTTTCAATATCTTTCTTCATAATGAAATACATAACTGATATTTTCCTTTCTTGTTGCATTTTATTTGCTCCTTTGGATTCCTTGGGACCCAAGGAACCCAAGAGGCACGAAATCTACTTTTGGATTATATTAGTTTTCCTTCTAGAGGTTTCCACACCTTTCTTTTCTCAAATTCTCAATCATTCATTAATTAATTGAATTTCTTTGTTATTGGGCCCAATAGCCAATAAAGCCCACAACACAATCATCAAGGCTATTGTAAACTAAATCCATTTATTCAAAACAAATTATGATTAATTGTTCCAATATCTTTAATATGAGAAATTACATTTCTCTCCAAATGAACCAAAATTTGGGGTTGTAACAGAGCATGTGTGCTCATTCAGGGTGATACATGGGAGCAGTTCCTACCCTAGAAGAGTTTGCTTGTGATAATAACCACCATGGCTAGTATGGGGATGCATGAAGCTTTGTAAGGGAGGTTGTGTCGGTCACCGCTTCACTTTGATGACGTCGGTGAGAGTACCTTGTGAAGGTCAGTAAGACCACAATGTATGCAGATGAAGTTGCTTTGATCAAGTAATGGCTGAGAAAGCCCAGGATCGACATGAGTCATGAGCTGATGGGAAGCGGACTGACATGCAATCCACTGTGGGTGAATATGTGTTATGAAATCCCGACCTCTCTGAGCTATAACTAAGAAAGTTGAGTCCCCGATACATGGGTCCATTTGAGATGGATTGGTGGAGTTTCTTGTTTACCTTACCCCTTAGGATAATATGATGTATGATGTGTTCCATGCGCCTGATCTAGAGCACTATGTGAGGTACCTAAGCCATGTGTTGAGCATTGAATCTATTGAACTCCAAAGGAGGCCAACTTACCCTTAGTCACCTATGAGGGTACGAGATACCGAGGTGAGAGAGCACTCAAGAGTAAAGAATAGAAGATGATAAAGGTTCTTTTGATGCACCATGGAGACGATGAAGCCACATGGGAGCCAATGATGGACACGGAAAAATCTTATCCTGAATTATTTGTATGCTTGGTGGAATTTTGAGGGAAAAATTCTTATAAGAGGGGAAGGATGTTACAACCCCAATTTTTGGGTTCATATGGTTGGAAATGCAATTTCCCCAATAAAGGTATGATTATGGGAATTTTATAAATTATGATTATTAAATGGATTCCCTTTGCAATATTTTCTTTGTGCATGTGATTTTGTGGATCATAATATAATAATGATTCCAATATGATTAAAACAAAAAGAAGAAATCAAATATTGCTTTATTAAGAAGGAAATTTGAGATAATGATGAAAATATAAAGAAATATGTGGAGATATCGATAATTGAATCATCATGGATGAGGTTTCAAATTCACATGGTTTCTAATGGTAAAAGGAATCTAAATAAAGGAAAATAAAAAAGAAATAAGTAGAGAAATAAATGAATAATCTAGAATTCATTACTCAATAAATTACCATATACAAAAAAACTATATGACGGTGCACGGGAGAGGAAGGGGCGGGAGAGGCGACTGGAGGGGCAATCATTGGGAACGAAGCCCTAACCATGGTGGCGGCCATGATGACGGAGAAGAAGAACCCGACGAGTTCTGGAATGACGAAGCAACAAGAGGGAGATCATGATCACCTAGATGCATTGCTAAGAACACCGCTGGTCTTGGCATCCCAGGCGCAGGCCTGGAGTTCAACTACACTGGGTTGCGGGGAACCAATACTATGGTTGAAAATCCCTTAAATGACAAATCTGAATTCAATATGTGAATGGAAGATTTCCCGCCGACCGGCCAGGGAAGGAGCAACAAAATAATAAATGAAACTACTGGCGGAGGCATTCACTACAGAAACACTACTGGCAAGGAAGGCGTCAATAACAGTTTAGCGGGAGAGGAAGATCAAGAATCTGAATTCTTTGTGGATAAACTATTTGAGGGTGGAAGACGTTTCCCTGGGGGCTCACGATGGAAAGTTGGCTCTCAACATAAACCCTACTGCTATGGAAAACCTTTCCAAACCATGGAAATTTGATTTTATTGTCTGCATGGTTGGAACTACTGTCAGTTATCTAACCCTAAGGGACAGACTGAAACAACTTTGGGGTATCTCTGGATGATTCAATATGTATGAACTCGATATGGGTCACTTCATGCAGCAATTCTCTAGTAGAAAAGACCATGACACAGCCATGTTCAAAGGACCATGGAAGCTCTTTGGAAAAAACATTATGGTCTGGGAATGGAATGAGAACTTCACACCAACAGAAGACTTCCCTAAATTCATGGTAACATGGGTCCAGATTCTAAACTTTCCCTTGCATCTATATGTACCTACCATGTTCGATTATCTAGGCCTGGCCCTAGGCCGCCTCGTGAAGGTAGATGAACATACTATAAAGAGAACGCACAACCGATTTGCTAGACTAGCCGTCCAGGTCAGTACTGTAAAACCTTTCACGCCTACCATTCTTATAAATGGAGTTGAATTTGAAGTGGAGTATGAGGGCTTCCCGTGGATGTGTTTAGCATGCGGCGAGGAAGGACACATTTCTAAACATTGATGCAAGCCTATTCACATCGACAACAGCGACGACCAAGGGTCCCAAGACAACAACCAACAAAATAGGCAGATAGAAGAAACTACTAGCAATCAAATACCTGAAACTTGGCAAATGCAGAAGAGAAGAAGCGACAACAGAAGGAGCAAGACATTGCACACAAAAATATCACCAGATCCAAATCATAACAACAGGTTCAGTTCTCTAATAAATGAGGACCTGCAAGAAGAGGAAAATTAAGATGGCAACATTGCCACTGGAATCAGTATGGATAATCAGGGACACAACAAAGACACAAGAGGTGTGAAGGTATGGAAGGAAAAAAGCAAGAAAAATAAGATACAGGAGAACGTCACTGAAGGGAAGACATCATCAGAAACTATGAATATCACCCTCCCCGCAACACAAGTAAATGGAAAGCAAGCACACACTATTCTTAATATGGAAGTGGATAAGATCGTCATGGGTACCTTAGACACCACCCCTCCCATGAATACCACCACCCCTACTCAAACTTCTACAACCGTATGTACCTCAAACATTGACAATACGATCACCATCCCACCACCTCCCAATATTCTGGTATCATCTGTAGGCATGGGACCAAGACCAGACCCGAACTTCAAAATAGACAAAAGGCTGAAAGGAAGTGGGTCAAAATTGAAAAGAAAAGCAACTACACGTGGGCAACCCCAACCAGAAAATAGGCGTAGAAGTTTGAGAATTGCAGATGGCAGCAGTGAACAAAATGCTAACACCTTGGACTCTACCCAAGAAGAGGATGCAGATGACAGCAGAATACAGAATGATTCCATCCTGTATTCTTGCCCAGTAGACGAGGATGAGAATGAGTCGAACATTGTAGATAAGGAGAAAGAGACATCCTTTACCTCCTAATCTGCTACTACCTGTTGATCATTATCTTCTAACTATGTTCGACGCCCTTTGTTGGAATGTCAGGGGAATTGGAAATGACGATACATGTACGGTGCTCAAAGATTTCATGAGAAGTTGCAAACCTAGTGTAGTAGGAATTCTCGAACCTAGAATCAGAAACCATCATGCCACGCACACCATCAAAATGTTGGGATTTTCTAATTCTCATCACGTTGAGGCCCACAGATTCTCAGGAGGCATCTGGATATGCTGGAATCAAAATTTATGTGACTTGGAAATTCTCTGCAGCCATCGTCAATTCATTAGTTGCAGAGTCAACAATGAAGTCATCATCACCTTGTATATGTCAGCACCCATCTCAACCTGAAAAAGATCACGTGGAGAAGACTTGCGGAGCTCAATTTGGTCTACAAAGAACCCTGGGTAGTCCTAGGAGACCTTAATGCTATGAACCGCCCTTCTGAGAGATTTGGAGGTAGTAGGTTTATTGAATCTGAGGCCAACCTCTTCTGTGACGCCCTGACAGAGGCTGACCTCACCAACATAGGGTACACCAACATGAACTATACCTACAAACATGGTATGTTGCATGAAAGGCTTGACCAAGTGGTAGCCAATGACTACTTTATCCTAAAATGGGGGAACGTGTCACTCGAACACCTTCCTCACCTCTCATCAGACCACTGCCCTATCCTTCTGAAGATGCACAAATCTAATCGAGGCCAAGCCTGATTCATGACCAAAGAATCCTAGTGAGGGGAAGCTACTTTCACAAAGTTTATAGCTGACAACTGGAACCAAGATGGGGACTTCAATTCCAGCTTCCTCGCAATACAGAACAAAATAAACACCTGGAGCAAAAACTTGCACAAGCAAAGGCAAACTCAAAAGGTACGCCTCACTAGGAATATATCTATGTTAAAAAGTGTGTTTTTTGAAAGCTATGACAGCGTATCAGACAATCTATGTATCAAGATGGAGGAGGAACTCTTAGTGCTCCTACATAAGGAGGAAGCCGACATGAAGCAAAAAGCTAATATCAATTGGCTGAAGAATGGTGACTCATGCACTAATTTCTATCATGCTTGGGTTAATCAAAGAAAGCAGATGTACACCATCCTGTCTATTAAAAACAATGACAACGAGTGGATCATAGAACCCAACGAACTACAGGCTATGATCTCAAGCCACTTCAAGAAAATCTTATCAAAACCTGACATACGGGGCCATACTTCTTATACTGTTGTGTCGGGCAGATTCAGTAGACCACCTACACAGCAATTACAGACTTTAGCTAGCGTTCCCACCTGTGAGGAAATCTAGAGCTCGTTGAAGATGATGGACCCAACCAAGGCTGCCAGACCCGATGGTATCAACGTCGGGTTTGTCCAAACCAACTGGCCAGTGCTTAAGAGAGGCGTCACTAAAACTATCACACACGTTGTTGTAGGTCTACCGCTAAATGAAGATATGTGTCAAGCTACTATTATTCTGATCCCTAAAGTTCCTCACCCAGAAAGGTGCGAACATTTTTGACCTATTTCTCTTAACAACATCGTGTTGAAGCTCGCAGCTAGAGTTGTGGTTAACAGGATCAAACCACTCATTGCGGGTTGGATATCACCAGAACAAAGTAGCTTTGTTCCTGGATGTAGAATTACTGATAGCATCATAGTGGTTCAAGAACTTATCAAATGAATGAAGCCTACAAATAGCAAGCTTACTATGGTTATTAAAATAGATCTATCCAAAACTTTTGATCAAATGGCCTGGTCATTCGTTGATGAAAGAATCCAGAAAACTGGTGTTCCGACCAATATAACGAATTTCATTATGAATTCCATTACTAGAGGATCAAGCACTATCATTTGGAATGGATTCAGCTCCAAACCCTTTAAAGCCAACAGAGGTCTAAGACAAGGTGACCCGCTGTTGCCTTACATATTTGTTCTATGTCTTGAAAGGCTTAGCCAAATGATACAAAATAGCACCAGTAATGGAGACTGGAACCCGCTCAAAATTAGCCAATCCGGTCCCAACATTGCTCACGTCTGCTTCACAGACGATATCATTCTTTTTGTTGAGGCCAAAGAAGACCAGATTAAACACATTCTGAAATGTTTTAGAGACTTCGGTAATGCTTCTGGACAATCCATTTCAACTGCCAAAACTCACATATTCTTCTCGACAGTTGTTTGCAACCGGATTAGAAGAAAGATCAGTAGGATCAGTGGGTTCCAAGTTACCTAAGATTTGGGAATTTATCTGGGTGTTCCAATCGTGCATAACAGAATTAACAAGAACACCTATTCGTCTATTCTTGAAAAGGTTAATAGTCGTGTGAACGCATGGTCCTCCAAATGCTTATATAGGGCTGGAAGGGTTTGCCTGGCCAAGACAACGTTCATCGCTCTACCCACTTATGTCATGCAAACAGCTAGACTGCCTCTCAAGCTATGTGATCAGATAGATAGTAGCATAAGGAAGTTCATCTGGGGAGGAGGATTCAAAGATAAACCAGTTTCCATTGTTGGTTGGAAGAAACTCTCTAGCACTAAGGCGGCAGGTGGTCTAGGAGTTAGATCCATGAGGAACTGGAACACTGTGCTCACGCTCAAGAACACCTGGGACTTGGCCACTAATAGAAAATCACAATGGTGCATTGGACTGCAGAAACGCTTCAATAGCTATGAGGACAAACGCTCGATCAATGTGTCTCGTATGGGCATAGACGCTTTCCGATCGAAAGACATTATCCTTAACAACTCTAAAATGATACATGTTAATGGGATGAGCATAAACTTTTGGGAGAACAAGTGGACAAACCAAGATCGTTGTCTTAGAGACTTAGCGCTCAATGTGATCCCAAGTGATCTTACTGATCTGAAGGTTGGAAGCGTTGTTAACCTAAATGGAGAATGGGACCATAATTTCCTTGAGCACTGGTTGCCCAATACTGTTGGGAAAGATATCCTTCAAATCAACACACCTTTCAACACTTCTAAACAAGATACTCGCGCCTGAGTGCACACTGATAATGGCACTTTCACCATTGCTTCTGCATATGCTCTCTGTTATCCCAACTAGGTTCAGTTGGCGCAAGGAAAATGGGATTCTATATGGAAACTGAAAGTTTCACCTTCCATCAAATTGCTGCTATGGATGATGGGCCATAATGCTATCCTTACTAATGTTCGAAGGAATGAAAGGCATATGACTACTGACAACTTATGTCCTAGGTGCCACAGTCAAAATGAAACTATGTTACATGCACTCAGGGATTGTGGACAGAACAAATCCATCAGGAGACCAGTCCTGGACAACAACCTCAACGATGAATTTTGGAATGATGTGGAAGGCAGCAGTTGGATGTTCAAATATATTAGCAAAGACAATCACCAGGCCAAAATTTTTGCTATCACTTGCCACACCCTTTGGCACAACAGAAATGATGAAGTTTTCAACAACATAAAACAAACTATGGACGGAATCATAAACCGTATAACTCACCATATTAATATGAATGAGTTGTCTATCAGTAGCGTCAATCCCAGCACAAGAACATTGGTTAAAATGCATTGGTCTCCAGATAGCACCAGACAGCTTACTATCAATTCTGATGCTGCCATCGGAAATAATAATTATGTTGTTGCCTGCGTGGTTAGAAATCAGCAGGGCCATTGGATGGGGGATTATGGAAAAATTATTCCTACTACTAAAGTCCTCTATGTATAACTTACTGGTATTCTCAAAGCCATGGAATATGCCAGCATCAAACACACTGGAACTATCGAGTTTCATACTGATAGCCCTATTGCAACAAGAATGATCCATGAGGATGGTATGAACGGTCCGTCTCTAGCTAATGTTATCGCACGTATAAATAATCTGATGACGGAGAATGACTACTGCATCAAATATGTCAAAAGAACATGTAATGTTGTTGTTGATCTTCTTACTAAACACCACCTCAAAAGCAATAAACTTACCTGCATCTACTGTAATCCTCCTGCTACCCTTAGCATATTAATAACTAATGAGGCCTACTCATGTAATGGTAGTAGTACTACCAGTTGTACTTCTGTTATTAGTGCTTGTATTCCTATTTCAACTTTTCTTGCAGGGGGAAGGCAAGATGAATAAATAGCTTCCCGACTTTTTCTATAAACAAAATTACCATATACATACCTATTTCCCTTATAGGGTTTGGTGTACATAAAAGATGATAAATTGTTTGGATATATCAAGTGAAATTTTGGTTACATGTGCCTATAACAAAGGATTAAAAGGGTAATATATGTAACGACCCCGCCTCCCGGTAACCCCCCATTTAAGGAAGACCGAAAGGTCAGATTCATTATCTAATAACTCGGATCAAAGGTTCGACAAATAATCAATAACAATTAACAAATTTTACTAACTAAACTGAAAACCGGTACAAAATAAAAGCTTTCCATACCTTTTGAAAACTTGGATTTCTAAACTTCTATCCATGAAGATACTAATCTATCTAATCCTCCTTTGCACGTTAATTCTCATTTAATTCCACATATGCCACTTTACTGTTTTTTTCTTTTCATTTGTACCTAAAATGCCGACAAACAAAACCTCGGTCAACAAGAAGCTGGTATGTGGGTGAAACAATAATCGTGCAACTATGTCAACAACGTAATCATTCAATTAATCATTTAACAACCAAGATTATGTTTTAAGCCATACTACTCAATCCGTACATATCCCCTAACTCTGTGCTATCCCTGCAGTGGACTTGTATGCTACCTCTCTTTAGGTAGATTCTTACCCCCATGGTCCTACCTTACAGGCAGCCAATACATAGGGTAATGGCGTCGCATGGCACTACCCAGAGGTAGCCCAATATCTAACTCAAAGTGACTTGATGGTCCTACCCCATTGGTAGCCATGTACTAAGTCATCCAATGACCTGATGGACCTACCCCATAGGTAGCCATGTACTAGGTCAACTATTAAGCCACAGAGGGGACCAGGATCTGAGCTAGTAGGCGCATATGTTATGTGATAGTCATATCCTCATTATAGTTTGCATGAATTAAATTCATCCAACAGTTAATTCAAGTCATCAATGAAAACTTCAAAAAACTAACTCGAGATATTCATAAGCGTAACCACATACCTATTCAGTAGATTTCTCAAACTAATATCAATTCCAACTAAGAAAGCAATCCAAGCAAGTAACTCAACCACACCATCAAGAATCCTGTAAAACACATGTACTCTATTTACTACACACTTTATCAAGATTTTACTTTATTGACTTGGATTCACTTTCTAGGGTTTCTAATCCGAATTAAGGTTTCATTAGTATTCATTAGGGTTTCTTAGATTAATTTATCAAACTTTATTCCTTTTAGGTCAACAAACCCTAAAATATTCTTTCTACTCATATAAACCCTAATTGCTCAAATTACCTATTTTAATGGTCTTTTATACTCAAATTGACATAGGATCATCATATCTCTATTTATTCATGGATTTGAACAATTAAAACAATTAAAAGACATATTCACCTAAATTAGGGTTTTCAGGCTCATTAATGTATATCCATGCACATGGAACCCTAAATTAAGCCATCCATATAAAACAATCATCTTTTTTAGATCCTATTTTCACTTTGATTAACAACATGTTAATATTGGCTTGAATTATCCAAAGAACATCATTAAATCCATCTATCATCAAATCTAAGGGTTTTTTTATTAATTAAATCATTAAAGATGATAACTTTATGTACTTTTCAAATTTCAAGCATATTTATGCAGATAATCTCTAAATTAAACTAATTACGTGCAAATCTCATCCTTTTCAATCTTAATGTACCTTTTTATGATTTACAGGTTAATATCAACTTTAATCACCCATTAAACTCTACTAATTACATTAATCATCTCAAAGTAGAGTTTCTTAATCTTTAATTCATTAAAGTTGATAACTTACACTACTTTTTGAATTGCAAAAGGAATTAGCCCTTAAAACTATTTTTATGGGATTCCTCTCATTTTTCTAAGCAAAATACATATATTATTTGCTACCATGGGAGTTATGGATAAAAAGATATGATTTATGAAAAATTGACTTACTTTGGGCCAACAGGGAGGTGCCACGTAGCCTTGTTCCCATGCAAAGCTCTCGCGATTAGGAACATATCAGAATTACACATATACCCCTTGTGTAAGTGCCTCCCCTTCATACCCCAGAGGGGTATATTTGTCCATTGATCGCTAGGTTGTCTTCAACCTTGGATCAGCAGCAGCGGCCGATGAGGACGGCCCTTGGCACGACTCTCCCTCCCAGATCCAGACTCGAACTTCACCAGAAATTGCTTCTCTGCCTTCGCCGCTCTCTGGCCAGAATTGCTGGGTTGGTCGGGGCACACCTTCAACTTGCATCTACAAGTGCATCTGTATCTATACCATGGCATGTCGTGTAGGTCATGGTGATGCTAGCTTGACCTTGTTCTGACTTCGTGGCATCCCCATCCTCCATCGAAACCCCTACCTGGACTCCTTGCTGCTCCATGGTCAGTTGCTCCCCGCTGCTAGGGTTTTGAATGTAAGGAAGCATGAAGAAGATGAGGAAGATATTGGGAGACGTGGGATCTCTCTGGAACTCGACCTTGGGCTCTATCTGAAAAACACTAGAGGGGGGGTGAATAGAGTTTTTAAAATATTTTAACAATTTGTTGAACTCAAACAACCACAATTGAAATTGGAAGAAAGAGACAGGTGTTTAGAGTGGTTCCAACTTTAGCAAATACTAAAGTTGTCAGTCCACTACCCGGTTGCTTACCCAACCGGGATTTTGAAAGTATTTATTTTATTACCTTCTCAAGGATTTATACAAAATACAATACTTTCCTTTACACCCCTCGGACAACCTTCACTTGAAGTAGGTGCACCAACTTGAGGTAGCCTTCTTGAAGTAACTCCAAGCTCCCCCTTGAAGTAGCCTTCCTCTCTAGAAGTAACCTCCCGTTGCACCAGCCTTCTGAAGTAGCCCAAAGTCTCCTTCTTCACCAAGAAGATCTTCACCCTCTCCAATCCGCAGCCTCCAACCTAGGAGTAGCAAGGAGAGTACAAACGGTAATAGAGAACAAGAAAGGAAAAAGGAAATTACAACTTATCCTTTATAGCCCAAGGCTTGATTTGCCTAGATCAAGCGTATAGATCTCCTAACCAAGTGTGTGGACTTGTGATTGCAGTGGGTAGGAGATACTAGCCTATAGGACATGAATTTTGAGCTAAGGAAGGAAATGGCCAATTGTCACAATGCTCAAATTGCTCACAAACAGATTGCTCAAAGTATGCTCAAGGATTTCTCAAGTGTAGCAAGTATGTTTGAGTGTCCTATGGCTTGTCCTATTTATAGGAATGGCCTAAGGATGCTTAAGGACGTTCTAGACAACTTCTAGGGGTTTCTAAGTGCTTAACTAGCTGTTAGGAACAAGTTTGTTGCTTTAACAACGACTAATTAATTAATTCTGCAGTTGTTGTCAGAGACCATCTCGGTCGAGGAATGGTCGACCGAGACACCTACTCGGTCGAACTTTTGTCGACCGACAGGCTCTCTGGAACAAGTGTTTTGCAATGTTTATCTCCAACTGCCAACTACCTTGTCAGTTGTGTCTAACGGCTACTTTGGATCTTTCTCGGTCGAGAAGATTGTCGACCGAGAGTGTCTCGGTCGAGGAGTTTGTCGACCGAGATTGATCCTGTTTCAATGTTTCAATTTAGGCACTAATTATATGTATGAGTGTGCAAATGTGATCCTATTTGAAAGGGATGACTTATCTAAATGTGGGGTTTAGCTAGGGAGAATCTAACGCTTGATTTACATGAAATCTAAGTACTTGTACATTATATATTTGTACAAGTTTTTACAAGGTGATTACATTTCATGAAAATACAAACATATAAGCATATGGATTTCCCTAATTGCTTTTGTCTTCCACTTTGTTCCTGCACACTCAAGTAGCTCATTAGATCAATAATAATGAAATGTTTGTCATAATCAAAACAAAGGGATTTATAGATGTCCATTTAGCCAACAATCTCCCCCTTTTTGAAGATGACAAACATTTCTAACATATAAATGAAGGAAATATAAAACATATGAGTTTCATACCTTTAGATTACCTTTTGTAGCTTTTCCTCTTGTTTATAAAATGTGTGCTTATTATTCCCCATGAATTATGGAACATAAAATCCACTTCACTAGGGAATATAGCAACTTTCAATGTAAAGCCAAGAGTTTATTTATGAAACTCATTGATTGAGTTTTTCATAATTACTAAGTTTTAGTTTTATATTTATTTCTCCCCCTTTGTCATTTCAAAAAGATATCCGTTAAGAATAAAAACTCCCCCTAAATTAGATGTCCCATCAAATCTAATGAAAAAGATGTCCATTAAAAGTTTTTTTTTGTTAAGAAGCACAGATATCAAAGAAAACATCTTCCAAAGGAGTGATAAGCAGTTGCTTCCTAATTTTGTTAAATTGATCTAGTGGAAGCGGTTTTGTAAAGATATCATCCAATTGATCTTCCGTATCAACATGATGAAGGGAAACATGATTTTTGGAGATATGATCCCTTAAAAAATGATGACGGATTTCAATATGTTTAGCTCGGCTGTGTAAAATAGGATTGTGTGCTAAGTTTATAGCGCTCGTGTTGTCACAAAAAATAGGCGTAGATGAAAGAGTAAAACCATAATCATTTAATACTTGTTGCATATAAAGCACTTGAGCACAACAAGACCCGGCTGCCATATATTCAGCTTCAGTTGTAGATAGGGCAACCGTATTTTGTTTCTTGCTAAACCAAGATACTAAAGCTCTCCCTAACAAGAAACAGCCACCACTAGTACTCTTGTGATCAAGTCGACAACCAGCATAATCCGCATCAGTATAATCTTTAAAATCCAAGGATTGTCCTTTTGGATACCATTAACCAAAACAAGTAGTGCCGGCTAGGTAACGAAGAATTCGTTTAACTGCTAGAAAATGAGAGTGCATAGGTTGTGATTGAAATCGAGCACAAAGACCAACGGAAAACATAATGTCCGGTCTAGAAGCAGTTAAGTAAAGCAAACTACCAATCATGGCTCTATATAAGGAATCATCAATAGGTTCCCCATTTTCATCCTTATCAATTTTAATAGAAGTAGCCATAGGAGTAGTAGCATGTTTGCACTGATCCATCCTGAAATGTTTTAAGAGTTCCTTAGTATATTTTTCTTGGCTTATGAATATTCCGGCAGGTGTTTGCTTAATTTGAAAACCAAGAAAGAAAGTTAGTTCACCCATGAGGCTCATTTCAAATTCTTTTTGCATAATGTCACTGAATTGTGTGCACAATGAATCATTAGAAGCTCCAAAAATAATGTCATCAACATATATTTGCACAACTAGGAAATCAGATGTATATGTTTTGAAAAATAAAGTAGAATCTGAATTTCCAATAGAAAAATTATTATCAAAGAGATATATCTTGAGACTTTCATACCAATTCCTAGGTGCTTGTTTTGAACCATAAAGTGCTTTCTTAAGTTTATAAACATAGTCACCTTTTTCCGGTATTTCAAAACCAGGTGGTTGAGCAACATATACTTCTTCTTGAATAATGCCATTTAGAAATGCACTTTTTACATCCATTTGGTAGAGTTTGATGTTTTTATGTGCAGCAATAGCTAGTAACATTCTAATAGCTTCAAGTCTAGCTACCGGTGCATATGTTTCATCAAAATCTATTCCTTCTTGTTGATTATATCCTTGTGCTACTAACCGAGCTTTATTCCTTATCACTTCTCCTGCCTCATTTAGCTTATTCCTAAAAACCCATTTAGTTCCTATGATGGTTTTATCTTGTGGTTTAGGAACTAAACCCCATACATCATTTTTAGTGAATTGATTCAATTCTTCTTGCATGGCTATTATCCAATAATCATCTTTAAGAGCTTCAGATATCTTTTTAGGTTCAATGATAGAAACAAAAGCCATGTTTGCAACATCTTTGAAGGAAGACCGAGTTTTGACTTTATCATTAGGATCTCCAATAATAAGTTCTTGAGGATGATCCTTAATAAGCCTAGGTGTAGGTTGTGGTTCAGCTTGGTGATTATTTGTAGTAACTTTCTCACTATCATTTGGTATGTTTAAATTTTCAAATTGATTAGTGAGATCTATGATTTCTAGATTTTCAGATTTGGTCTCTTCATGAAAAGAAACATGAATAGATTCCTCAACTTTTCTAGAGATAGTGTTATATACTCTAAAAGCTTTGCTAGAAGTGGAATATCCCAAAAAGAATGCTTTGTGTGATTTAGAGTCAAACTTATCTCTATCATCTTTGGTATTTAAAATATAGCATGTGGAGCCAAAAGTATGAAAATAGTCAACTCTAGGTTTCTTAGAATGTATTATTTCATATGGAGTTTTCTTCAAGTGAGAGTGAATAGTTACTCTATTTAACACATAGCATGCAGTGTTTACAGCTTCAGCCCAAAAGGTTTTGGGTGTGTTGTGTTCGAGCATCATAGTTCTAGCCATTTCTTGTAGTGATCGATTTTTCCTTTCGACTATACCATTTTGTTGTGGGGTGCGTGGAGAAGAAAAATTATGAGTGTACCCTTGAGATGTACAAAATTCCTCAAATGTATGATTTTCAAATTCTCCACCATGATCACTTCTAATGGTACATATTTTGCTTTGTAATAGATTTTCAATCTTGGAACAAAATTGTATAAAAACATGAATAGTATCATCTTTAGTTGCAATAAAGTGTACCCATGTGTATCTACTATAATCATCAACAATAACAAAACAGTATCTTCTACCACCAATAGATTGTGTCCTCATGGGTCCAAATAAATCCATAAGAATTAATTCTAAGGACCTACTGGTGCTAAGTACATGTTTTGGTTTAAAAGAGGTTTTGGTTTGCTTTCCCATTGTGCATGGTTCACAGTTTTCAACTTGATCAAAAGATAAAGTAGGCAATCCACGAAAAAGATCATATTTCACTAACTTTTTAATAACATGTGAACTAGCATGTCCTAGCTTTTTATGCCATAGTTGTAAGGTATTTTCATTTGCAAGCAAGCATTTTCCCACTACTGATTTCATAGAGTTAGGTTTAAGGATATAAAGAGTTCCAACTCTATTTCCTTCATAAACAACATTTGTAGTGTTTTCTATCAATAACTTGCAACAAGTTTTGTTAAATAACACATCATAACCACTATCACATAATTGACTAACACTTATCAAATTATGGTGCAAACCATCAACTAGTAGAACATTCTTTATTTCGAGGTTTGTACCAACATTACCTATTCCAATGATTTTGCCCTTACCATTGTCTCCAAAGGTGACTGTTCCACTTTTCTTTTCTTCAAAGGTTTGAAATGCATCCTTGTTCCCGGTCATATGTTTGGAACATCCACTGTCAACCACCCATTCCTGCATTAAAATGTAGATTTTGGTACCCATGTGATGGTCCGATATGGTTAGAATCATTTAAGTACAGACTTGTATAAGAGTTCTGAATCAGAAATCCAGTCGGTCGACCATTGTTTGACCAACATCTGTCTCGGTCGACTAATTGTCGATCGAGAAGATTACTGTATTACAAACAAAAAAACACAGAAATTTAGCTCGGTTGACCAATTTTCGACCGAAATAATTGCTGTAAATTTTGATATGTTACAGACATCCGGTCGGTCGACAATACTTCGACCGATTAATGGTTCGGTCGACAATACTTTGACCAACTAAGTTTTTGTTTCAGTACAACAATGCAGAAAATTAACAATATGCATGAAATCTTTTGTTTAGTTGAGATAAGACAATATAAATAGCAAGATGGAGCGTTTGGCCATATCTCAACTAAATTCTATTTGACTCTACTAAGTTTGAGGTTTTGGGACCCAAACTAATTCGGAATCCTTAGTCTTATAAGGGCATGAAAAGGAATAGTGTCCAAGACGTAAACAAAAATGGCAAGTAATAGAATCAACTTCATTTCTCTTTCTAGCCATAGTGTTCTTGGGTACAAACATAGTTTGAGTTCTTTTGGGTTGATTTTTCTTTGGAGCATATCCCAAACCTTTTCTTCCGTTGAAAACAGTACCAATGCTTAGAATGTTATCAAGTATATCTTTTCTTCTTAACTCATAAAGTTCTCTTTGCAGCTGAGCAATGTCATTCATCATCTTGTGTAGATCATTTCTTGCTTGATCTAAATCAAATAACAATGAATCTCTTTCTTTTACAACATTATCATAGTCTAGATGGTTACACAAAATAGGTCGAGTCTGAAAATCTTTTAGTTTAGCTAACAATTCAGTCTTTTCTTTAGAAAGAAGATCAACATTTATTTCTAAAGTGAGTAGCTTTCTAGTGCAATCATTTAAAGATGTTTTTAAAGACAAATTCTCAAGATCAATGTTGTTCTTTTCAGAAGAAAGATTATCTAATTTAGCAATTAGCTCATCATTTGATTTGATAACCTTCTTGAGTTTCTTCTTGACATCAACATACTTATCATGAATTTCTTGTAGACTAGTAACTAACTCTTCTTTAGGAAGATCAAGTAGGCTTACCTCTTGAGAGTCTTCATCATCTTCTCTTGCCATTAGACAGTCCACCGTTTCTTCTCCGCTTTCACTATCACTTGACTCGTCCCATGCAGCTTTATAGGCTTTTTCTCCCTTCTTCTTGTGTGAGCTTTTCTTTCCTTTCTTTGCTTTAGGACATTCATTTTTTAAATGCCCTTTCTTCCCACATTCAAAGCACCTAGGAGGGGTAGAAGAAGAACTAGAAATTTTGTTAGATTTAAATCTTTTGTATTTCTTACCGTTGACAATCAAGGCTTCTTCTCCTTCTTCTTCACTTGACTCCTCACTTTCTTGTGTGACGACTTTTGAAGCTTTTAGAGCCACATCCTTCTTCTTTCCTTGCTGAAGTTCACGTGCTCTTCTTTCCTCCTCTTCTAGGGTTGCTTCATGAGCTTCTAGGTTGCCAATAAGTTGCTCCATCTTCAGTCGAGTGAGGTCGTTTGCTTCTTCAATGGCTGTCACCTTTGGCTTATATTTTGGAGGGAGTGATCGAAGGATTTTTTATACCTGATCTTCTTTAAGGACAGGTTTTCCTAGGGCACTTAAACCATTAACAATAGTAGAGAATTTTTCAAACATTTCACTAATAGATTCATCAGGATCCATACGAAAGTTTTCAAACTTTTGTTTAAACATGCTAATTTTGGAATTTTTGACTTGGACTGTACCTTCATAGGTTATGGACAGTCTATGCCAAATATCATAGGCTGTGTCACAATTAGATATTCTATTAAATTCTCCTACCGAAATAGAACAATATAAAATGCTTACAGCTTTTGCATTCATTTGAGCCAGCTTTACCGTATTTGCATCCCATTCTGCAAATTGAGTTTGAGGGAGCTCATATGGGGTTGACACCATTCTCCATAAGTCCCAATTGATGCCTTGAAAGTAGAACTGCATCCTTCTCTTTTAATATTGGTAGTTTGTTCCATCGAACGCTGGAGGCCTAGCAACAAGTGTCCCTTCAAGGTTAAGGTTGTTGAGCACTCTGTCACCCATTTCTTCAAGACCTTGTTAGGGTTCCTTGAAGCCTGCTCTGATACCAATTGAAAAACACTAGAGGGGGGGTGAATAGAGTTTTTAAAATATTTTAACAATTTGTTGAACTCAAACAACCACAATTGAAATTGGAAGAAAGAGACAGGTGTTTAGAGTGGTTCCAACTTTAGCAAATACTAAAGTTGTCAGTCCACTACCCGGTTGCTTACCAAACCGGGATTTTGAAAGTATTTATTTTATTACCTTCTTAAGGATTTATACAAAATACAATACTTTCCTTTACACCCCTTGGACAACCTTCACTTGAAGTAGGTGCACCAACTTGAGGTAGCCTTCTTGAAGTAACTCCAAGCTCCCCCTTGAAGTAGCCTTCCTCTCTAGAAGTAACCTCCCGTTGCACCAGCCTTCTGAAGTAGCCCAAAGTCTCCTTCTTCACCAAGAAGATCTTCACCCTCTCCAATCCGCAGCCTCCAACCTAGGAGTAGCAAGGAGAGTACAAACGGTAATAGAGAACAAGAAAGGAAAAATGAAATTACAACTTATCCTTTATAGCCCAAGGCTTGATTTGCCTAGATCAAGCGTATAGATCTCCTAACCAAGTGTGTGGACTTGTGATTGCAGTGGGTAGGAGATACTAGCCTATAGGACATGAATTTTGAGCTAAGGAAGGAAATGGCCAATTGTCACAATGCTCAAATTGCTCACAAACATATTGCTCAAAGTATGCTCAAGGATTTCTCAAGTGTAGCAAGTATGTTTGAGTGTCCTATGGCTTGTCCTATTTATAGGAATGGCCTAAGGATGCTTAAGGACGTTCTAGACAACTTCTATGGGTTTCTAAGTGCTTAACTAGCCGTTAGGTACAAGTTTGTTGCTTTAACAATGACTAATTAATTAATTCTGCAGTTGCTGTCAGAGACCATCTCAGTCGAGGAATGGTCGACCGAGACACCTACTCGGTTGAACTTTTGTCGACCGACAGGCTCTCTGGAACAAGTGTTTTGCAACGTTTATCTCCAACTGCCAACTACCTTGTCAGTTGTGTCTAACGGCTGCTTTGGATCTTTCTCGATCGAGAAGATTGTCGACCGAGAGTGTCTCGGTCGAGGAGTTTGTCGACCGAGATTGATCCTGTTTCAATGTTTCAATTTAGGCACTAATTATATGTATGAGTGTGCAAATGTGATCCTATTTGAAAGGGATGACTTATCTAAATGTGGGGTTTAGCTAGGGAGAATCTAACGCTTGATTTACATGAAATCTAAGTACTTGTACATTATATATTTGTACAAGTTTTTACAAGGTGATTACATTTCATGAAAATACAAACATATAAGCATATGGATTTCCCTAATTGCTTTTGTCTTCCACTTTGTTCTTGCACACTCAAGTAGCTCGTTAGATCAATAATAATGAAATGTTTGTCATAATCAAAACAAAGGGATTTATAGATGTCCATTTAGCCAACACTATCCCTTTTATAGGGGAGGGTATCCACGCCCCAGACTGCTTGCCCACGAAGCAACCAAGTCATTTTCCAACTTGGAAACTTATTTTCCTTTTATAAAAGCAACCTCCTCTCTCTTCATCATCTCTTTGATATCCCTTTTTCTTTAAATATTAGGATTTTTAAAATTACATCCTTTATCTTCCTTGTACTTTCCTTTTAATTTATTGGCACGAAATTAAGTTTTCCTTTTAATAGAAAATACTTCCTTTTTATCAATATCACAAAATTCATTAATAATGTATCATATTATCCTTTTATTTTGCAATTTTGGTATTTTCACTTTCTTTCCTCTTTATTGGGGCTCCTTGGACCCCAAGAAATTATAATATTTTGAAATTCCTTTCTAAGAATACTTATTATTCTTCTAGATGTATCTATATGCATTATTTCTCATTATCATGTTTATTTCATATTAAAATAGCTCTTTTTAAGGATTTTCTTTATTTCTCTTTTATTTTCCTCGATGGTATCTCTTTTAACAATAGTAATCCTTGGGATACAAAAATCCACCAAGGTTAACTCAATTATACTTCTTTTCTCTTATTTTCCACATTTTATCATTGTTTCCAATTTCTTTCTTAATAAAGAAATACTTAATTGATCTTTTCTTTTCTTATTGCTTTCTTTGTGAAACTTTGGACTACTTGGAACCCAAGGAACCCAAGAGGCACGAAATCCACCTTTGGATTATATAAATCTGCCTTCTAGAGGTTTCTACATTTTTATTTTCTCCATTTCTTATTAATAATGGAGTTCCTTTTGTCTCTTATTATTGGTCCCAATAGCCAATAAAGCCCACAAAACAAATATCAAGGCTATTGTAAACGAAATCTATTCATTCAAAACAAATTATATTATTATTTGCTCAAATATCTTTAATATGAGAAATTACATTTCTCACCAAATGAACCCAGAAATTGGGGTTGTAACATCCTTCCCTTCTTATAGGAATTTTGTCCTCAAAATTCTATCAAGAAAATAAACAATTTAGGATAAGACTTTTCCATGTCCATCATTGGCCCCTATGTGGATTTACGGTACTCATGGCACTACCAAAGAACCTTTATCATCACATATTATCTATGAGTTCTTTCATCCTGGCGTCTATAAACTACACAGGTGACTCAGGCCATTTCAGCCTCCCTTGGGGCTCACTAGGTTCATTGCTCATCACATGGTCGGGGTACCTCACATAGTGCTCTAAATTGGACACATGGAACTCATCACACATTACTTTATCCTGAGGGGTAAGATCAAACTTAACCTTCTCCACCAAACCATGTCAAAAGAACCCATGCATCGAGGACTCAACAATCTTAGCTATAACTTAGAGGGGTCGGATTTTCATGTCACATATTCTACCACAGTGATATGCATGTCAGTCTACTTTGCATCTACTCACAACTCTCATCATCTCTAGGCTCCTTTTAGCAATTGCACGATCAAAGTGACTTCATCTACACGCATTGTGGTCCTTTTCTAACCATCACGTGGTCCTTTCACCAACATCACCTTACTGAAGTGATGAGTGACACAACCTCCCTTACATAGCTCCTTTAAATCTCGATACTGGCTATGGTGGTCATCATCACATCTTTCATAGGATAAGAACTGTCTCTAGCTATCACCCTAAACGAGCACATATGCTCTCATTAGACCCTTTAGTCTGGGTCATACTAACCATTAGTTAGGGGTGATAAACTATACTAGGATAGAGTTATTCACGTTTCTACTTCCACCTCATGGAAGTGAATATTTAGGTTATACTCAAGAACTTTTAAGTTCACCTCATGGTGTAGTTGAATCATCTCTCTCATATGTAGTTCAACCCGATCTGTCCCTTGATAGTGCTCTTTCTTTCTCATGTCATCTAGGTAAGGCGGTCTACCATAACCCATATTGCATCTTTACCTTCCTTTGTCTAGGGGAGACTTATCACAACATCCATAGTGATGAACTCCCATTCCCTCTCAGAAACTCTTTATCCTCTATATCAATGCACTGGGTTATTAGTGCTCATCCTTCACCTTCTGTCATGCATGGCAACATACCACATGCAACCTCATCTTAAGCATCTAAAGTGTTGTTGTCATTTACTATCTTGGTTGTACCACAGTGTATGGTGATCTTCAATTATGGTTTTTTGTATGTCATGATTCCTCAAGATCGATTCTTCAAAACCCTAAACCACTCTCATCAGGGTTTTATCACATTCATTTCCAAAGAAGTGCATTTGAGGTGCTACCACCATCCTTTCATTGCATCAAGGACTAGACTGGCTAACTAAACAACCATTAACTAATCTTGTTACATCAGAGTGTTAGCCAAACATACCTTCTTTTCCAAACTTAGGGTTAGTCTAACAACCTCTTCTAGCCAAACTAGGTAGATATATCTCAACCATGGCATCCTTTACTACTTCACTTTAACATTGAAAACATACACTTCCATGTATTTCACTTATCATCCCAAAGTCGAACTATAAGTCTATCTTCATTGAGAATACTTTGAGCTCATCTTCTCGGTGATCAAACTCAACCTTTTATGACTCATATATCATGATAAAAACATCCTCATAAGGTGACTACCTCATTCCTCTTAGTGTTTGCAAACCATCCATGTATCATTCACTTTTCCAGGGTATGTTATCTTCTTTGTTCCCATGTCTCGTGGCAACGTTCCAACCTACATCATATTTATCCTTGGTGTATGGCATGCATACTGTCCTATCTCTCACCCCCATAATAAGAGGAAATAAGCATTTGGTTGCAGTCCAAATACAGAGTTCTTCCTGTTCCAAGAGTAGAGATGGTACATCCCACCTTACCAGTAAACCTTTAAATCTAAGTTGAAACGTGTCGTTTATGCCTCTACATTACAGTCATCTTGATATCAAAGTTACCTCCCTGGAAAACTGGTTTCGAACCTACTGGGGTCATCACACCATCCTTGGTCATCTCCTCTAGGTCTATAGGGTGCCAGCACTTTTAGGGTCATCCCTCTTCCCTTATGCATCCAGAGAGTTTCCTACTCATCTACCCTTTGGGTCCCATGAGTTCATGAAGGTGATCAATCTCCTAACCCATGGCCCTCATACAATGAGAGTTTCTATCTCCTGACCCTATGGTCATGTGCAACTAGGGAATTAGGAAACTCCTACTTCCATCGGTCTTATCCCTACCTGACCCTAGGATAGACTGAGGATTCTATTATAGTACATGTTTAACTTAGAACCTTACCCAAGCCTTCTGCATTCATGGGCTGACTTTCATCCTTTCATAGGGTTCATGGTGACCTGCCTACCTTGGTCAGGCCCCATACCGGTTACCTTCATGGTAGTACATCCATATGCACGTAGAGATGGATATCTATGGGTCCACAGGTTCGTTCTCATACCATGTACTTTTCACTTAGCTTCTCAAGATCCTATGAGGCCTCTTTAGGTTTCCTCAAACCCACAAAATTGGTATACACCTTACCAAAGGGTCCCTCTCCCAAGATGGGAGGAAACTACAACTCCTGACAACAAGATTACAACCGTCCTTAGGGTTTACATTCACATGAGCATGCCTAACCCAGCAACTACTAAGGTACAAGCAGACCACCTATTAAACCATGCTAGGTCATACTTGTTCTCTTTCCTCAACATTAGATCAACTTAGTTGTGAGGGGTTCATCAAACATACCTTTAACTTAAGTGGTTTCCTTTACCTCTACACATGAGGAGTACCATGTTCGAAACTATAGAGAATCAAATCTCATCATGAGCATTGGGTACACTGCTTCCCCTCTTAGGCCTAGGAACCCTAGGTTCACCTATGGGTGTCCAACTGCATGCTCAATCTCTTAACCATGAATCAAGCATGTCCAAGGTATGTCATATACTTCCATGATCCTTTTATATAAGTAGCACCTCAGAGTTGAGTCCTCCTCAAGGACAACCAACTAGGTAAAAAGCCTCACAACCGGTTACTAAACCTCTTTAGAGTCTAAGAAACTCTTCTTCCTAACCCATAGGCACATAGGTACCAGAAGCCTTATCTTCTCTCTAAGTTTTGGTTCCTCTAAAGGCAACTAAGATATCATCAGCCTCCAGGGGTCAGGCATAAGGCAACCACTATCATCCACTTAGGTCACATCATCCTCAACTCCCCACTGTTCCTCAAATCTCAGGGTTTTAGGCTTCCATCCTCTGTGTTGGGGTCCTGCTTTCTCTCTCTAGAGCTAACTCCACATCCAGCCATACTACTAGAGGTCCTCTCTCCATGAAGGATCAAGCTCACAGGAATACCTCTACGCAGGTGAAGCCTCTTCTCAAACTTATGTTTGCTCATGATTATCCATAGCCCCTTATGCTTATCTCATAAGCCATCCATCTTATCATTCTGGCCTCAGTTTTAACTTACTGCTCATACTACTGATGTACTCTGGGTGCAAGCTATATCCTACTTACAACATCCCATAAGGTTTCTATAGGTTCTTCTCTAACCTCATCCATGAAGGATCTATCTTTCACTCAAACATGCACGACCCTTCCCAAGGTTGGGTTGCCAAAGGTACTCGATCATCCAACCTCTCATGGCTCATATGGCATCCAAGGCATGTCTATCCAAATGCATGGTCTACCATGACATCTAACTCGTCATGTCATCTCTCTTTCTAACCTTCACTTAGGGTTAGGGTTAACATCATCCTCAAAGGATGTGCTAGGTCTCTACTTTTAATGGAGGTCTCTACCTCCAAGACAAACTCTATCTCTACTCATCCTCCTGATAAGAAGGTCTATTCTCAGGTCTCTCCTGAGGGCAAAGACAACTCGTGTCATACGACCTAAGCATGTATCTATTCTTTCGTTTGTGCTTAATCTATTAAGCTTATGTCCATGACATCTTATTTACATACTTTTCATTAATTTGGTGGAGTATTCCTTAGACCTTATTAACCGTACCCATACCTCAAGAGGGTGAGGTGAAGAGAGAAAACCCTAATCCTTAACGTCCTTAACAGAATTTGAGTTGAGAACGGATGAACAAGATGAGAGAGTCCTAAAGGTATCTTATTTCGAGTCATATCCTAAGACATCATCCAGGTAGTCACATAATCTGAGAGTCCTTGTATTCTGACTAGCGGTGCGGAGGAAAATATTGGTAGCCCCCAGACGTGATCCTTTTCTAGACACCTCAGTCCTTCAGACAATCCTCTAATAACTCCCTTGAGTTCTACTGAGTTTGAAAAATTTACTAATTATTAAAGATTAAATAAGGAACCTTCGCTATGATACCAAATGTAACGACCCCGCCTCCCGATAACCCCCATTTAAGGAAGACTGAAAGGTCAGAGCCATTATCTAATAACCCGGATCAAAGATTCGATAAATAATCAATAACAATTAACAAATTTTACTAACTAAACTGAAAACTAGTACAAAATAAAAACTTTGCATACCTTTTGAAAACTTGGATTTCTAAACTTCTATCCATGAACATACTAATCTATCTAATCCTCCTTTGCACGTTAATTCTCATTTAATTCCACATATGCCACTTTACTGTTTGTTCTTTTCATTTGTACCTAAAATGCCGACAAACAAAACGTCGGTCAGCAAAAAGATGGTATGTGGGGGAAACAATAATCGTGCAACTATGTCAACAACATAATCATTCAATTAATCATTTAACAACCAAGATTACATTTTAACCCATACTACTCAATCCTTACCTATCCCCTAACTATGTGCTATCCATGTAGTTGACTTGTATGCTACCTGACTTTAGGTAGATTCTTACCCCCATGGTCCTACCTTACAGACAACCAATACATAGGGTAATAGAGTCACATGGCACTACCCGGAGGTAGCCCAATATCTAACTCAAAGTGACTTGATGGTCCTACCCCATTGGCAGCCATGTACTAAGTCATCCAATGACCTGATGGACCTACCCCATAGGTAGCCATGTACTAGGTCAACTATTAAGCCACAGAGGGGACCAAGATCTGATCTAGTAGACACATATCTTATGTGATAGTCATATCCTCATTATAGTTTGCATGAATTTAATTCATCCAACAGTTAATTCAAGTCATCGATGAAAAATTCGGAAAACTAACTCGAGATATTCATAAACGTAACCACATACTTGTTCAGTAGATTTCTGAGGCTAATATCAATTCCAACCAAGAAAGCAATCCAAGCAAGTAATTCAACCACACCATCAAGAATCCTGTAAAACACATGTACTCTATTTACTACACACTTTATCAAGATTCTACTTTATTGACTTGGATTCACTTTCTAGGGTTTCTAATTCGAATGAAGGTTTCGTAAGTATTCATTAGGGTTTCTTAGATCAATTTCTCAAACTTTATTCCTTTTAGGTCAACAAACCCTAAAATATTCTTTCTATTCATATAAACCCTAATTGCTCAAATTACCCATTTTAATGGTCTTTTATACTCAAATTGACTTAGGATCATCATATCTCTATTTATTCATGGATTTGAACAATTAAAACAATTAAAAGACATATTCACCTAAATTAGGGTTTTCAAGCTCATTAATGCAGATCCATGCACATGGAACCCTAAATTAAGCCATCAATATAAAAAAAATCATATTTTTTAGATCCTATTTTCACTTTTATTAACAACAGGTTAATATTGGCTTGAATTATCCAAAGAACATCATTAAATCCATCTATCATCAAATCTAAGGGTTTTTTATTAATTAAATCATTAAAGATGATAACTTTATGTACTTTTCAAATTTCAAGCATATTTATGCACATAATCTCTAAATTAAACTAATTACGTGCAAAGTTCATCCTTTTCGATCTTAGTGTACCTTTTTACGATTAATAGGTTAATATCAACTTTAATAACCCATTAAACTCTAATAATTACATTAATCATCTCAAAGTAGAGTTTCTTAATCTTTAATTCATTAAAGTTGATAACTTACACTAATTTTTTAATTACAAAAGGAATTAGCCTTTAAAACTATGTTTCTTGGATTCCTCTCATTTTTCTGAGCAAAATACATTTACTATTTGCTACCATCGGAGTTACGGATAAAAAGATATGATTTATGAAAAATTGACTTACTTTGGGCCAATAGGGAGGCGCCACGTAGCCTTGTTCCCATGCAAAGCTCTCGTGATTTGGAACATAAAGGAATTACACATATACCCCTTGCGTAAGTGTCTGCCCTTCATACCCCGGAGGGGTATATTTGTCCATTGATCGCTAGGTTGTCTTCAACCTTGGATCAGCAGCAGCGGCCGCCGAGGACGGCCCATGGCACGGCTCTCCCTCCTAGATCTGGACCCAAACTTTGCCAGAAAGTGCTTCTCCACCTCCTCCACTCTCTGGCACACCTGAGGCACCCTCATATCTTGGCCAGAATGGCTGGGTTGGTTAGGGCACACCTGCAACTTGCAGCTGCAAGTGCACCCATATCGTTGTCATGGCGCGTCATGTAGGTCATGGTGATGCTAGCTTGACCTTGTTCTGACCTCGTGGCATCCCCATCCTCCATCAAAACCCCTACCTGGACTCCTTGCTGCCCCATGGTCAGTTGCTCCCCTCTGCTAGGGTTTTGAATGTAAGGAAGCATGAAGAAGATGAGGAAGAGAGTGGGAGATGTGGGATCTCTCTAGAACTCGACCCTGGGCTCTACCCCTTTTATAGGGGAGGGTATCTACGCCCCAGACTGCTTGCCCATGAAGCAACCAAGTCATTTTCCAACTTGGAAACTTATTTTCCTCTTATAAAAGCAACCTCCTCTCTCTTCATCATCTCTTTGATATTCCTTTTTCTTTAAATATTAGGATTTTGAAAATTACATCATTTGTATTCCTTGTACTTGCCTTTTAATTTATTGGCACGAAATTAAGTTTTCCTTTTAATAGAAAATATTTCCTTTTTATCAATATCACAAAATTCATTAATAATGTATCACATTATCCTTTTATTTTGCAATTTTGGTATTTTCTCTTTCTTTCCTCTGTATTGGTGCTCCTTGGACCCCAAGAAATTATAATATTTCGAAATTCCTTTCCAAGAATACTTATTATTCTTCTAGATGTATCTATATGCATTATTTCTCATTATCATGTTTATTTCATATTAAAATAGCTCTTTTTGAGGATTTCTCTTTTATTTTCCTCATTGGTATCTCTTTTATCAATAGTAATGCTTGGGATACGAAAATCCACCAAGGTTAACTCAATTATACTTCTTTTCTCTTATTTTCCACATTTTGTCATTGTTTCCAATTTCATTCTTAATAAAGAAATACTTAATTGATCTTTTCTTTTCTTATTGCTTTCTTTTTTCAACTTTGTACTCCTTGGAACCCAAGGAACCCAAGAGGCACGAAATCCACCTTTGGATTATATAAATCTGCCTTCTAGAGGTTTCTACATTTTTATTTTCTCCATTTCTTATTAATAATGGAGTTCCTTTTGTCTCTTCCTTGTTATTGTGCCCAATAGCTAATAAAGCCCACAAAACAAACATCAAGTCTATTGTAAACGAAATCTATTCATTCAAAACAAATTTTATTATCATTTGTTCAAATATCTTTAATATGAGAAATTACATTTCTCACCAAATGAACCCAAAAATTGGGGTTGTAACAATATATATTACCTTAGTTGGTATAAGGATAAAGAATCATCCTTTTGTTGTCTAAGGAAAGATGGAAACATGAAGAGAGTTTGGGAAGCTAACAGTGCTTAATATCATTAATAATATTCCTTGTTGGATCACGATGCACTGTAATAAAAGAGGAAAGCTAGTACGTAGGAGTGAGATTCCTGGGAGAAATCCGTAGAGAACAGGTGTATGTATATATATAGGATGACTACCCTTATGCGAGACACACACATCTCACCTCCCTGCATCATTTCCCTCTATCATTCCCTCCTTAACCCTAAGATTACCCCAAGAACCTTTGGTTCTAGAATGAACAACACACACCGAGGTTGCTATTCATAGAGGGCACTTGCTTGAAGACTGCTTCGTGGCGACCTTTCTTCGCCTAGGTGCGACACTCGGCAGCAACATGTAGTCAATGAGGGTGGACTGGGTTGAGCTGGGGTTGACACAACATGCCTCCTAAGAGTACATGAATCTCCTCTCTAACCCTGACATCTCATGCGAATTTATTCCTGCCTCGGAGTGCTGATGGATGGACCGTGGAGCATTCTCCCCGCTCGCACCACTTCCGTGGAGGTCGAGCGCTCTACGGTGTCGGCAGGCGGCTAAGGTAGGTGGAGGATCGACCTTGGGCGGGGCCGCTAGGTGATTGGAAGGATGCCACCATGGCGTTTGGGGGCTGCGTATGTGAGCGGCAAAGCCTGTAGAGGCGTGCGGTGGTGGAGGGCCGTCGGGCAGTGTTGCGGCACCCGCAGCATACGAGCATAGGCTCACGTTCACGAGGAGAGGGATGGGTTAGAGTTGAAAGACTCTATTTCCCATCCACACATGTTCAAGATCCTAGGGCAAGTAGGTCATTTCTCTATCAACCAAACTGGAAAACAACAATAAGTGTTGACGTGGCATCGTCTGATTGGCCAATTTATGTTTTATTTACAAAATGTCCAAAAAATGCTAGGATAATCAAAATAGAGCAATACTATATATCTTTTTTATCAGAAAAATGCAAGGAATCCACTAAAATATAATTGAAGCCTAGTTCCGCTTGAATTTCAAAAAGTGTATAAAGTTATCATCTTTGATAATTGAATTGACGAAAAACCCTAAGAATTGATTTAATAAAGTTCTTTGGATGATTTAAAGTCAATATTAAGTTGTTGTTAATAAAAGGAATATTTAGATCTATATATATGATCTTGGTACATAATTGGCTCAAATTAGGGTTCCATGTATGTGAAAGATCATTAATGGGCATAGAAACACTAATTTAGATGAATATGAATTTTAATGGTTTTAATTATGCAAATCCATGAATAAAATAGAGATATGATGATCCTAAGTCAACTTGAGTTTAAAAGATCATTAATGTGGATAGTTTGAGCAATTAGGGTTTTTATGAGTAGAAAATCTATTTTAGGGTTTATTGACCTAAAAAGGATAAAGTTTGAGAAATTGATCTGAGAAACCCTACTGCATCCCAATGAGACCTAGAAACCTGGAAAGGTGTCCCAAGTCAATAAGGAGTTATTTGGGATATGTTTTTGATAATTAGACATTATACATTTTTCAGGATCAATGTTTGCTTGATTGATTGGCTTGCTTGATTGGACATCTAGTTGGATTTGGATATATTGCTTCTTTGAGATCTCCAAAATAGGTATGTGGTTACTCTTATTGTTAAATCGCTTTGGTTTTCTGGTGATTCCCAAGGTTTTAACAGTTGCTTGGAAATAATTGCTTGATTGACTTTTATTTCATGCAACTATAAAGTGACTATGACTATCACCATAATTATATGTGCATGACTAGCTTAGATCCTGGTCCTCCTATGTAGCTATGATGATGATGAGATAGATGACCTAGTGCATGGACCTGTGAGGTAGGATCATCATGTTATCATGAGTCGATGTGTTGGTCTACCCTTGGGTAGGACCATACGACTCCACGACCTTATGTATTGATCTACCTATAAGGTAGGATCATGGGGGTTAGTTGAGATCTACCATTTAAGAGGTAGTATCCATGTCCACTGCAGGGATAGCACAGAGGCTAGGGTATGTAAGGATTGAGTAGTCATGTTTAAAGCGTAAAGTTTGTTTTGTTAAATCATAATTGCTTGCAATATGTTGTTACAATTAAATGCATGATTTTTGGTTCCCCCACATATCAGTATAATTTGTTATACTAATCGCCTTTTTGTTTGTTGAAGTTTTAGGTTTATCAAGAAAATGGATATTCCTTTAAAGTGAGAATTATGGAATAAAGCTTAATAAAGATTGGAGGATTTTAAATAGATAGATGTTATATGGGGTACAATCCCTCTGCTCCTATATTTTGCAAGGTATGAGAAAAGAAAAAATTTATTCCATTTTAAAGCTTATTTGTTGTAGAATTTATTAATTATTGTTGATTATTTGTAAAACCACTGATCCTATTTTTGGATAACACCTTTGACCTCTTGGTCTCCCTTAATTGGGGTTACCGGAAAGCGGGGTCGTTACAAGCATGGCCACTATGAGTTTGTGGCTATGTCGTTCAGGATAACCAATGCCCCAATAGCATTTATGGACTTGATGGACTGGGTGTTCAGACCTTTCCTTAATCATTTTGTGGTAGTGTTCATTGAAGACATATTGATATACAATCTATATAGCCAATAGCATGAACAACATCTGCATCAAGCATTAACCTTATTGAGACAACATTAGTTGTACACAAAGTTAAGAAAATGCGAGTTTTGGTTGAAGGAGGTGTCTTTCCTTGGACACATGATATTTGCTGAGGGTGTTCGTGTGGACCCCCAAGAAAGTGGAATCTATGATAGAGTGGGAATAGCCAAAGATGTCAATAGAAGTTTGCAGTTTTCTGGGGTTGGAAAGATACTATAGGAGGTTCATCAAGAACTTCATTGTAGTGGTGTTACCCTAACGAAGCTGATAAGGAAAGATGTGCCTTTTATCTTGGATGACAAGGGTCAGTGTGCATTCTAGTTGTTGAAGGAGAAGTTAACAAGTTCTCCCATGCTAGTGTTGCCAGAGTAAGGGAGGGCTACATAGTCTTTTTTGATAACTCGAGTAATGGTTTGGGTTGTGTGTTGATGCAAGATAAGAATGTGATCTCCATTGCATCGTGATAGTTGAAGAAGCATCAGAAGAACTATCCCACACATGATTTGGATCTATCAGTGGTGGTCCATGCCTTGATGATCTGGAGGCATTATCTGTTTGGCAAGAAGTGTCAGATCTTCACTGACCCCAGGAACCTAAAGTACATCTTTTCACAGTAGGAGTTGAACGCAGTAGAGACGATGGATGGAGCTCATCAAAGACTATGATTGCACCATAGATTACCATCCAGGTAAGGCGAAAGTGGTGGCATATGCTTAGAGCAAGAAGTCTTCTTCGTCATCATATGTGGATAAGGCACAATTATGCTCTTTGGTATGCCATAAGAGAGACATGTTGGTCTCCTTGCATCAAACAAATTGAAGTTGGAGGTGTCCATGCTAGCAGGAGTGTTGGCATGATTGCAAATGAATCCCATGTTGAGACAGTAGATTAGATAAGCATAGTAGGGTGATAATGTAATACAATAGATACAGTCAGAGTTTGGCAGTAAGAAGCATGATGGTTTTCACAAGTCAGAGGATGGAATAGTGTGTTACCACAATAGAGTCATGGTTATGATGTCGATGATCTGAGGAAGATGATCTTGGAATAGGCTCACTCTTTGATGTACGTTATGCATCCAGGTATCACCAAGTTGTACCATAATCTTAAGGATTTGTATTGGTGGTCTGTCTTAAAGTGTGACGTGGTTGATTTTGTAGCAAAGTGTCATGTGTGTCAACAAGTTAAGGCAGAGAATGAATAGCTGTGACGACATAGTTCCAAACCATGTGTAACATAATATGATAATCAAAGTCTTCAATAACATCAATAATAAGGAACATAGTGTTTGTTTCCTCGGCATACATAAGAATTTAGAATAGAACATTATTGTCCACATAAGGGACTACATCAAAAAAAATGCTAATAAGGATAAAAGTGCTATGCCACACAAAGGACACCTTGCCATGCTCCTAGCTTTAACTCAGTACTCCACTGCGGAAGACTCCAGGTGAGCAGGTCCTTCTGTCCATGCAAGATCCCAAAGGGATGGCAAACCACGACATGGACCAAAAGATAGAATGGGTCAGCAAAAGCTGGTACTATATCCGTATTATTGAACTATGTGTGAAATAGGATTTAGTCGCATGATAAAAATATAGGAAAGAACTATTTGGTGGACTAAAGGTTAACAAGTAAGAATTCCAATATCAGTTTCAAGATGGAACAAAATCTTTCACAATATCACTACCAGGCAAGATTCAATATTTCAAGTATGCAAGATTTATCCAAGTTATTCACAAAGTAAATCAATGTCTAGATATTCAATTTAGCAAGCTTTGGCACCTTCCTATCATATCTTTTCTAGGGATAAGTGTTGTGTGTTCTCACACTCTAGGAGAGAACGACACTAGTGCCTTATTAGCTATTCCAGTTAACTGGGGGACAACTAATCCCTATCCACTGCGCAGGGTTGTGGGGTACTTGGCCCACTCAAGTGAGCCAAAGCTCTATAAGGCCAAAGCCTAAGGGACCAAAGTCCACAGGGAGTCAAAACTCCAAATAGATCAAGTCCAGTGCCAAAATATTTTATCAACAACATTTCATCAATTACAAAATAAGGGTGGTGAACTTTCAAGAACAAGTAAAGGTTTCAAAACTATATGGAATTCACCACAATTCAAGATATGTGTGTATGTCTATCAAGAGGGAAAATAATTCAACAATTGAAATAGTAGATCTAGTACCTTGTATTCCAAGCAAAGTTCAATAGTTTCCACGACTAGGGTTCAACTGCTGTGAGATTTCAAATCCTAGAAAAAAAAAGGAAAATATCCCATGTCATGTTGCAATTCCAGGCTTTGAAATTATCTCCTAGATTCTCATTAGGTGAAATTACTATTTTACCCCGCATCAACTTTCATGATTATATTGTATTACCATGAGGTCATTGAATTGCTTCCTATAATTATAGTTATCTCTTTGGGTACAAATATTATGGGGCTTGTTACTCATCATTAACAGTAGATCAGATTTATATATTACCGAATACTACTTATGTCTACATTCTTACATATAGTTTTAGAACAAAATAATTTATATGATTGGTATAAAACTTAGGGTAATCCGAGTTATGGTTTCTCCATACCTATGCCTTTTACCATCCAAACGTTATACTTTCTTCTATGCTAGATTGAAAACGATATGGTGTGATAAATATACTTACTATAATGAAATCCTTGGAAATTAATTAATCTTTTATACTCCCTCATGCTCGGTCCTAATAAGTATACCTACTACAGTTTGTATTATACCCATGGTAGGGACATGTATATATGAATTAAATAAGGAAAGTCTAAATATGGAGGTCATCATATGTTTATATATATTTTCGATTTGCATCGTACCCATAGCAGCGTCATGCATGTATGTAAAATCTTACTTTATTTCCTTTACATCTAGTCATTTATATATATTACCTAGGACCTATGTACTTAATAAGAATACTTTACGTGGAGATCATCATGTGCATGCATGACTTATGGTTTATATTACGTTGATTATCACCTCCTGTATATATATATATATATATATTCAATCCATCAGCAGGTCCGGCGATTAAGGGGTACAGGTTTTGTACTAACTTCGTTACTTATATTATTGAATTAACTGAACAGAGAGGAACGCAGGTACCTCCCGACGGTGGTGGAGTATAACGCTGCTTTGCTCAGGGAACTAGGAGGAATCTGCTCCAGTCTACTAAATACTGCCAAGTAGCAGGTTGCGTCGGAGAGTTGTGGCGCGCAGACGCAGGCCGGTGGGATTTCAGACGAATGTGGAGACTGCGGCGCTGCTGGTGGCGTCTGGGTGTTGGGGGGGAAGCTCGGCGACCAGGAGGAGTGGTGGTTGTTGTGGTGAAGGTCGTCGATCTGCAGCCTGTCCAACTGGCGGCGCTGCACTGGAGGCGGCCACAATCAGAACAGGCGCTCGTCCCGGCTAGAGCGATCCGGTGATGACGGCGCAGAGGGGGTCAAGGAAAGGTCTTCCGTTTGCTGGCGCCCAAGGGCGGCTGGTGGTTAAGAAAGGAGACAGCTGCGGTGATCGATCGGTGTAGGTGTTGGTCCATTGCATGGTGGGGGAAAGGCTATATAGGGATCCCAGTTAGGGTTGGTGTCCCTAAGCGAGCAGGCTGCGCGATGCTAACCCGAGGCGACGCGGCTGGGTAAACGACCGTTTCTTCCGTTCTCTTCTCTAATCTTTAATGGCCAGCAGTTTCCTTTGCTCTTTATTGGGGAGTCGGTGGTGGGGGTCACGCTGTCATGGCTAGGACAGTGGAGCGGGCCACCTAGTCGTCGTGGGGCGAGGGCGTTGCCGCCATCATTGCTGTACTGGAACCGGCAGCGGGAGATAGACGAGACCGAAATCTGCGGGGAAAGGGAAGGGGCGACCTGTAGTTAGGGGCCGGGTCATTTAAGGCCCATTGCTAAGCTAACGTGGAAAAAAAAGAATCCTTTTAAATATCTATTACTATAGTAGCTTATCCTCCCATCCACATGTCTGTTTCCATGGAAAATTTTATATAATTCTAATGGTTATTCCTCATCAAGGTCAAGTATCTCATTCGTGATTCCCAAGTGGTCCAACGCGATTAATGTCGTGATTACTTAAGCATTAAGCTTAATAATGATAATTTCAAAGCCAAGAATCAATAAGGTTTCAATTATCCAAATAAATTTCAAATGAGATGACTAGACCCAACGAGGGCAATATGCATTTCTATGATATGATTTTGAGGTATTTCAAATGGTGTGCAAAATAAATGAAATTTAGAAAAGAAACTTTCAATTTGGAGAATTAGAAATCATAGATCAATATTTAAAATTAGCACCATATTTCCAGTATGTTACAATAGCCTATAGGGACTTTATAACAATTTCCCATACCACGGTGGAAATGAGACACGATTCCATATGGGTGATAGTTGACTAGTTGACAAAGACAGCATACTTTGTTTCAGTAAGATGATGTACACAACAGAGAAGCTAGCTCAGATATATGTTGATGAGATTGTTCCCTTCATGGTATCCCAACTACCATCATATCAGATAGAGCTCCTCAATTCACCAATCACTTTTGGGAGAACATGAACACATCTGTGGGTATGCAGTTGAAGTTCAGTACAACATATTACCCACATACAGATGGGTAGTCAGAGGGACAATATAGATCTTGGAAGATTTTTTAAGACCATGTGTTCTACAGTTCTTTGGTAGTTGGGATGTGCATCTCAATTTGATAGAGTTTGCATATAACAACAATTATCATAGGAGCATTGATATGGCACTGTATGAGGCTTTGTATGGGATACGATGCATACCTCATTTGTGTTGGTATGAGGCTAGTGAGTATCAGCTTTTGGGTCCTAAGCTCATGCACTAGATGATAGAGGATATCAAAGTTATTCAACACCAGTTGAAGGCAACCCAGGATAGGAAGAAGTCGTATGCTGATAACCACTATAGACCGTTGGAGTTCCAGGTGGGAGAAAGGGTGAATCTCAAGGTCTCTTCATGGAAAGGTGTTTTGAGGTTTGGGAAGAAGGGTAAGTTGGCTCCTAGGTACATGGGACCTTACCTAGAGGTGGCATGTGTTGGAAAGGTGGCTTACAAGTTGGAGTTGCTACCTGAGTTGCATAGGTTGCATTTAGTATTCCATGTGTTGATGTTGAGGAAGTGTCAACCTAACATAGAATTGGTGTTGCAACCAATAGAGGTTGATCTAGATGAGGATATATCTTACGTGGAGGGTCATGTGTTGATCTTGGATAGGAGGATCAAGATTTTGAAGAAGAAGGATATCACATTGGTTAAGGTTTTGTGGCATCATCGTGGCATAGATGAAGCCACATGGGATCTTGAGGAAGAGATGCGTAGGATGTACCTGTCTATTTTCTTGTAGGATTTTGGGGGAAAAATCCTTGTTAGGGGTTTATAGTTGTAAGGCCCTTAACCTAGCTTAGTGAATGAGTATGCTTTCTTTGAATAATAAGATGCTTAAACCTTAATCTAATATGTTGGGATGCCTTAATATCATGTGACATTCTTGTGGTTTCAGTTTGATCTTGTTAAGATGGTATTTGAACTATGATTTCTTGTATTGGACCTAGTTGCAATTCACCCATGTTGAGGGGTTATGTTGCAATTTGTCACATTTAGGTTGTGCCCTTTGTGCCTTGGCACCATGATAGAGAGAAGGGTGCTTATGGGAGCCTTGTTGTGACTTGGCTTGATGAGGAGTGAAGTGGTGACTTGTTGAGTGTGGTTTCTAGGGTTTGCCTTGATGCCCTATGTTGACGTTGACCATCAGAGCTTTGGGTCTTTTAGAGACCATCCTAGTTGACTCTTGGTGTTTTCCTCTATGGTCAAATGAGTTTTTTGTTGAGTCTTAATATACCTATTGCCTCATAGGTTTGGAGCTCTCTTTTAGGATTCAAAACAATACCATCATGCCATGGAAAACCCTCTTATTTCAAGAATTATCTTCTTTTCTTTATTGTTTTCAAGTATACCAAAAGATAGATCAAAATAGTACTAATTGATGTCTTCAAAACATGTGTTGCCAAAGTAATAGATAATTACTCTTTTAATTATCTAAAACACCATGTACCTTATTTTCTTTTGGAAACTTGCATATTATTTAATATTTCAGTTATGTAGTGATCAACAAAAACTCCATCCTTTATTTATGCACGAAAACTCCATATAACCCTAATCTTGGGTAATATGATGATAAACCATAACCCTAATTTTGGGTAATGGGATGAGTATCCCTAATTGACATGAATTTGGGAAACCCTAACCCTAATGAGTGAATAGTGATGCTACCATTATATTGCATAGTGTTGATATGTAATTGATATAACTGTTATCATGTGTACTAATCATGCAGATATCATGAGATGTTGGACATAGCCAGGTATGAGCTATGATGTGTTATTATTGAAATTGTTTTATGGGCCTTGTGAGCCATAATATGCTTTGTTGCCTAGTGAGAGGTAACAAGAAATTAAATGGTCTTTGAGAGCCATGTGAGATGCTTATGTAGAAAGTATCATGTTTACCGTGGTCAGATGACCTGAAGGTATTAGTTACCTGATAAGTGGTAACAAGTGTTCTTTAATGAACTAAGGGTTTGAATACCCATATTCCATAATCATGATGATGAGATGTTAAGGGATGAGAATGCCCCTGATGTGATAAGGGATTGAGATCCCAATGTTTTATAAAGCTTTGAAAAGTACTGGATAGAAGTATTACTCATTCTTTATAGCATTTTTTATAATAATTTATGTTTGAAAACATGGCTGATGCTAAAATAATATGGTAATGTACTTAATTAATCAAGGACCTAAGGTTTCAGATACATTTGGGTTGCATGGTTTCTCTGTGACCATGTGCCTTTGTGTCCATGTGTTTCCTACGACCAATGTTCATTCATTACCAAGTGAGGTCGATTGGTTTTCTTGTTTTTCACAACCTTAGTGGTTTGCTGGTTTTAGTGGATGCATGTTTGTTCTTTGATGGACAAGTGTCTTGAAGAACCCTAATATCTTGACACCTAACCCCATCTCACCTATCTCATGCTCCTAAGTATATAACACATCTCCTATACATGCAAATATCTCTTCTAGCCTTTCTTTCATCTTACTCCCATCTTGTGTTTGGGCCTAGTGTGCTTGGTGGTGAAGAATATCTCATCTTTGGTGCTTGGTGTCTGAGATCCTTTTCATGTGGTGATCCAAGCTTGGAGAATCTGTTCCTTAGTGATGTTTGGTGGTTCCTTGATCCTTGGTAAGTAATCAATCTCTTGATCTTATTTTCTTGAAGAAATCTACCCCTTTCTCCTCTTTTGGCCATAGACTATGGTGTAAACCATGGTGTTTATATGGAAGATCTTCTCTTCACAAAGATCAGAGACTATGGTTCGCCATGATGGTATCTAAGTGATAAAGAAGCTCTCTTATCTCTTATTTCCCCTTCTTCTATTCTTTTTGGCCTTGAGTTTTTGGATCTCCTTTTCTTGCCCTTTAACCTAGGGTTTCTCTTCTCTTTTGAGGAGGTGACTAGCTTGATCATAGAGGCAATCAAATCTAGGGTTTTCTCTTTCCTTTGGAGCTTCTTTATTGGAGGTGGTGCAGCTATAATATAAGGTGGATTATATCACTCTTTTCCCTCTCTATTTTTGCTTTTTAATCCTACATGCATCTCATTCTAAAACATTATTAATTAATAATGATATCTTGATTAGGGTTATGATTCTATATTGATCATGCATGAGCTTTATTCTTTATTTAAACCCTAATCCTCCTACCTAAAATCCAAGTGATGGAGATGCAGGTGGTTTGTCATGCAAGTCAACCTTGGTTTTTGTTATCTTGGTTGATGGTTCAGCTACCTTGCTTAAGGTTGAGTTTTGGTTTTGTTTTCAAGTGTTTGATCTTAGGTTTTCATCCTTTAACTCATGGCTTTCGTTTTTTTCACATGTGGTACATGATTCTAGGATTTGCATGATGTTTTCCCTAAGTTTTTGCATCACTCTTTGGAGGACGGTTTCATGTTGTTAATTATCTACCTTGCTCATGACTTGCTAGTGGTTTTCTCTCTCTTATATGTTTTTCATGTCCGTACCCAAGTGGTTGAATGTTTGGTGATGTTGGTCGAATGATATGGTGTTTCTCTTGGTCTTGGTTGCATAGATCATCGATCTCCTTCAGTCACATAAGAATTGTTGGTATTCTTCGACCATTTGAAAGTGATGCTTTACTTCAACCATTTTGAATTGTGTTGATCCCTTTAGTTGCATGGTTTGATGCTTTCATTCAACCTAGGGTTTTCTATTTAATCAAAGTTGGGGATTGGTTTTCTTCGGTCGAATGAATGGTGATAATTATTATTCGGTCTCTTAGTTGGGCCATGGATTTTGACAATAATAATGCTTTATTTGATTGCATCATATGGGTGACTCAGTTCCTCTTCGATCGAATGATACTCACTGGTTACATGGTTTCTTTGGTAGCTTTATTATGATGATAGTGTTTGGTTTTGATGTTCCAATAATATGGAAAGGTTGAGATACCTAGGGTTGTTGATAGTATTGTGATATAAAAACATAAACAGATGTGTTGTTGAAGCCTAACCCTAGCATAGAACTATATTAATGGTTGTCTACCTTATGCAATGTGACAATATGCAGTGATGATACATTGTTTCTTTCTCCTATTTGTATGATACTAACCATGTGGGTGATTGATTTCCATAACTTGTGAATGCTATGATGGTGATCATATGTCACAGGATGATGGTTATGATCCTTGATGATGCATGTTGATGGGATGGGTCTTATGACCTGGGAGAGGCTTAAAGCCTAGTGTGAGGTGTTATCCTCTAAGTGATGTGATGAGGGATTGATATCCCATGGCAATGTGATAGTTGTGATATCTTTCTGTGGAAAGTGGTATCATGTGATGATGTGAAAGGTTGATATCTTCCGGAGTTATGTTATGCCCTTATCTTTGTAGAGTTTGTTTAGGGTTTATTCATTGTAACTTGATGAATGCTAAATTATACCCAACTGGCTTAAGTAATCAAGTGAAACCCTAATCATGTAGTTGTCGTGTGCCATAGATCCATCTTCAGTGTCAGTATTATTCTAGATACTGAAATGAGCTATTCCTATAGGAAACTCAGAGCACATATTGTTTAATATGTGAAGTGTAAGTCGAGGTATCTCCTTGTATCCTTAATACACTAGGATGGCTAAGGTCATACCTTGGTAGGAGAATGGTCAAGGAAATATCTTAGGTGATGTGATTCAATATATGTGATATGTTACTAGGTTGTCTGCGATCATACCCTAGTAGGAGAACGGATGTGGTCGTGTCTCATTTCACTAGTGTCATGACCTATATACCAAGGCAGACTAGGCTATTTTGTAGTTGGACTTGATATGTCACTGAGGTGGACTCAGAATAATTGAGGGTGTAGAGAGATCATGGATTCTGGCTCTTCCATCGATCTTGCATGGCACTGATTTTGACTTAGTAGTGGTCAGTTGGAGTATGAGTGGTATACCTCATCTCCTCACGGCATAATAAAAGATGTAATATAGTCGTGTAGTACAATTGCTTAGGGTTAAACATGAGTCACATTGGATGATCCTTTGCCTGATCTTTGTATTGATTTCTTAAATTAAAATGTGGTAAAAGAAATCAAATGTTATACATGTTCTTCATATTCCATCTAAGAGTTTAATTTTTCTACTACTCAGTGGTAACTGCCTATGTTTCTTAATCTACTTTATCAGTTTTATACATATCATTTATCTAAATCTACTCAACCAGATAATGATGTTATCTATCTGCTTTAATATACTTGTGCATTTGATAGATGTTGGCAGAGAGTTATATCTCTCACTCAGACATTTAGTATCACTCGGTGGGTTTCCACATCTTTTAGGTGGTCGTGCATGAAGAAGTAGAGATCGTATGGTTGAGGATAGGTATCTAGAGGAGCAATAGCTATTAAAAGGTTGGATATGTTGTTAGTGTTTTATAGTTATGTGTCGTCCCTATGCTCTTAGGTACTTGGGGGAGGTTTTGTGGTTTGTATATAGATACGATGGTTTGATAGTACACCTTCTTGTGCTAATAGGGCATGTATGTATATAAACTTGTTGTTATATATCATGTAATAACCTTTTGGCAGGATATATATATATATATATATATACATGTTGTTTTGTGAACTCAGATATGGTATGTTTCCACTTGAGGTGGATATGTGATATTGATTTTAATTTATTGTGTTTTCTAGTAACTTGGTTGTTTAGTATTAGTTCTGCCCTTTATTTTGAGTAATCTTGCTTTTGTATGGTGTGAGGTGTCACAACACTATGAGAGATGATTTTTACTACCATGTAATGGTTCCTATGCATAACTTTCAAAGTGGGTCTATCTGATACAATGTTCTTTAACAAGTATATATGTGTTTGTTTTGATATCACATATTATGACTAATGAGATTTTGTCATCAAGCAACACACACTCTAGTCTTATGTGTTATTGTTGTCTATCCACCTTCCACAATAACATCCCACTAGGGACATAATAAGAATTTATATACTCTTAACATTTGTATGATCTCATTGTTCAGGTCCTTAACCTAAATACATATGTCATTGAGAAATATCATTCTTTAGACATTTATTATGTTACATCATTATCTCATGACTGAATAAAATAGAATAAATTGCAAGATTGTCTTTATTATTAATCAAATCATTTACAAGTTATACCATTACAATCGTCATATGGTTGGCTCTCTAGGCATACATACCAACACCCTTCTACATGCAAGGGGTAGGTTGCCTTTCTCTACTAAATTTTGTGACACCCTCTTCCATGTAGGGGTAGTTTCTATTAAACCTTATCAAAAATGTTGGGGAAACAAAAAATATGAATACCATCTATTGAATCCTCTTTCCTAATGTAAGGGGAAATTTGTTTAAAACCATGTTATTTACTTTTTGACTTCATAGTGAACAAGGGGAAGATTCATGTTGGTATCCTCATCCTAATAACTGATCATTCTACCAACATAGAGGAGGATGCTAAAAATTTCTTGGGAAGCATAACACTCACTGAAAGTTTCAGAAGAGATTCTTGAGATGGCGAGTAACAACAAAAAGTCCAACACTTAGTGAGGTGATAAAGAGACTGGTTGAAGACTTTCACGATGAACTAAAGGCTTAGGTTGACACATAATCCATCCAACAAGTATGATGGGCTAATGAATCATAGGTTAGAGAGGCACTTGAGTTTGGAAACAAGTAGATAGTCAAAGAAAACATGGGTCAACCAAAGTCACACAGAC
The DNA here is from genome assembly GCA_963693085.1 of Alisma plantago-aquatica. NCBI lineage: Eukaryota > Viridiplantae > Streptophyta > Magnoliopsida > Alismatales > Alismataceae > Alisma > Alisma plantago-aquatica. Next base: position 895,414,464 of record OY856414.1, on the reverse strand, counting down.
ATGTTTTCCTATTGTAGTTCACTACTATCATCACCATACAACCTGCATAGTAAATGAATATAACACCTTGGACTACTCCCACCAAGGGCATACATAGTGCAATATGATAACATTTGAGCATCTCTAGTAGGTTAAATTTATGACACATGCATTCCCTTCAGAGAGCTTCCAAGTAGGTGATCAAATAGAAGAATCTAGTGAATAATCATAATTCATTATTTATCAAGATAGAAGTCCAAAATCTATAAAGCATGATAATACTACAATTCTATTATAGAAGAAGATGTCTTATGCAGATACTCCCACAATGTACTGTTCACTGTCTCCCTCGAATTATCCTCTAGTTCTAGGACCTTATGGGTACCCACCTCATTTAGTCTTAGTCACATCATTAGGAGTCGTAGTTTGCTAAAAAAATTAACTCACTTTTTATCATAGTTTAAGAGAATCCTATAGAAAATGAGAGACCTAGAGGTAACGATAGCTGAAATTAATACCTTCAGAGGTCAGCAGTAAGAGATCAGAAAGCTTGATCACTAAATCATGACAAAAGAAAATATATTTTTGAAAGAGAGTGTTGCTCCCAACAGCATCAAAAGAGATATATTAATTTATAGGCCTCTTATAGTAGCATTCTTCCATTAATCGAGTACCTGGTGGAGTTTCCAACCATAAGGAAGCCTCCTAACCCCCTACCAAAGAGCTAAAACTCCAATGCTTAATATTTTATTTCAACCAAAGAAAGGGATACAAAGTAGACTCACATCTGACCCTCAAACACAACATTCAAGACATAATCAGTGCCAGTTTGGTCTAGGTGTATGGCCTTATAGAAGTCATTCTGGATCTTATCACCAAAGAGTCAATTGCAGTTATAGAATTGATTAAATACCTTCTTGAGCCTGATTAAAATAGGAATACACTAACTAATCCAGTCACATAGTTGACTAAACTAGAGCACTACAAGAGAGATCCATGAGACATAGTAGTCAGTTACCCTAAAGAATTCAGGGATTGAAGTATTTATGTGATTGTTCTTGATTAAAAAAATGAAAATGAAAAAAAAATCAAAAATTTTGAAAAGAAAAAAAAATCAATTTCAAAATGAAAAAAAATCAAAATCAATATAGAAATCAGCTTCATCTACTTAAGTGTCTGAATGTGTCCCCCTGTGCACCCTGAAGTGGAAGGGTCAAAGTAGAACCACAGGGCCCAGGAATTATGGAGCATGACCATTATCATGAGGCCCTAATAATTCACAAACCTAATATCACCCATGAAAATCACTCAATCAGTGAAATCATCTAAAATTGTAGGATGAAATTACATCTTAAAATTAATAAGTGTTATATTCTTAGTCTTCTTAAACTGAGCACCCTGGAGGTGAGTTGGAACATATGAACAAATTTGGGGCATCTTGGAACAAATTTAGGAGTCACTCCTTACATTAACTTTAATTTTTACACATGACATCAACCCTGCTCACTGGGCATGACAAAAATAAGTTGACAGGAGGATAAGAAGATTTGGATACCTTGTGACATTGTTCACATCTCCCCATATTACATGATAATCTAGCTTGGGAACTACAAATGGGGAACCTTCTCTAGGAAACACCAAATAATCCACAATTGTGATTCCCATGCTAAGGCTTTAAGGATCAATACAACATCAACGATTTAATTGAATATACATTAATTTTGAATCCCAAAGGGCACCCAAACTTGGAATTATATTTGTGGTAAATTTCTAACTAAGCATGACATTCAAGACTAGTGGAACATAAAAAATCTCTTTTAGGAGTGACAAATTCCCATCTTAAGGTTTTGTACATCAATACCATGGACTTAAGTACAAAAGTATTGAAAAGAGGAATAATTAAGTCCAAATGGACACCTGGAAATGTTGATACATTCTTTTGATAAAATACATACACGAGAAGTGTCGATAATTAATAGGGCCCATAGGGGTGCCTCTGAGGCTTGACACCTTAACCCAATTGAGTAAGGAATTGCCTCTCAAATACTCTCTACTTGGAACAACTTGAGTCATACAGGCACGCAATCAAGAGCCATGGAACATCAATTCCACCCTAATTGAATCTCACCTAGTGATACATATGTCTACAATCATCCCAAGGGAAGATTCAGCCTATTCATACTAGACATTAGACAAGCTTAAACATGCTTGGGTTCTCCAATCACCTTGAACTCTTTGATTGGAAAATGAAGAGTAGGGTGAGTACAGTAGTCGTCATTCGCTATTAGACAAGATACAATGATTACATGGAAACCACTCACGTCTTAGGACATGGGTTGCCACCAACTTTCTAGAGGGTTCTCAATCCAAAAAAAACTTATATATTGATCAACAACCTAAGGCCAAAGCAAAAACAAAAGAAAATCATGCAAGAGTCAGATCCTAACATCAACCACGGTAAATAGCAACATAAGAAGGCACAAACCATGGTATGTCAAATCAAAAATTGAATTGAAAGTCAACTTCAAAACAACTTCTTGTCGACTAACATGATCACAATAATGTCAAAAGAAGAAGTCAAATCTTTGAAACAAAGAAATGGCACAAAATGCTACAACATAATTCAAATCATGATAATCCCTTTCCTCTAAAAAGATGAATGAAGGAGGGAAATCTCATATGAAAGTGGCCCACTCTACATCAATATTCCAATTAATTTCAACATCAAGGTCAACTTTGGCAATCACGATATGTCTCCACCAATTGATTTTGTCAATGAACCATTGACAGAAGTTTGCAGACAACAAAGACATGATGAACTATTTAGTACAGGGAAGAGTAATCTAAATCAAATTGAAATCCAACAACTCTTGTATACATCTCCAGATAAAAAGTCCAACAAGGCACATTATCTATTGGAATACCATAATACTTACCCACGTTTCAAGACAAATCTGAAACCCATGAATAGGGGTTGCTTTTAATGAATTAATGGCCTCCCATGGCATGCTCTCTGCATAATAACTATTAAATCAACAAGGTCATCCAGTCCAATGATATTTTAGAAGTACAACCCAGCTATGATGAGCTCATGTCACCTCAAAACACTTCTATCATAAAAGAGACAAAATGATATGACATCTAATGATGACAATCATGGTGAAACTTACAACCTCTACCCCCAAGCAAAATGCATTGATCAGTTCTCACAGGACCACTGACGACCTATCATAAATGCAACACCAATACCCTTACAAAAGTAGACTAGATGATATGTTGTACCTTAATTCCAAACTATTTCCATAATCAACTATTTTTCAGTGACATTCAATACCACCAAAAAAGTTTAAAATAAGAAATTTAAAAGTCAATACAACATGTACCAGACTTCATAGATAAAGCATGACCTAGATCATCAACCATGTGATTGGTGGAAGCACATCTACTTGAGATTTTTACTTAGTTTAAAGTCCTACATTGTGCTAGGAATTATCAACCATGACCACTTCTACAGATGGTTAATTCCAATCCTTTTATGGTCAAGGGTCATGACCTAAAATTTAACCAAACCCATGACCACGTTTTTAAATCTTTTTTGGGTCCTAGACCATAACCTAGAACTAGAATATGTATGTATCTTACCATCTTTTAGATCTTAAACTATGACCTTAAAATAATACAACCCCACTTTTGAGATCATTTTGGGTCCTGAACCATGACCTAAAACTAGACCATTCATGGGCTTCATCTTTAAATCTTTTTAAACCATAGAACATGATCTAAAATTACACCAATCATGGGCTTCATATTCAGATCTTTTTGGGTCCTAGACTATGACCTTAAACTAATTGAACTCCACTCCAAAATCTATTTAGGGTCAAGCAACATGACCTAAACTGGAAAAATCATGTTCTTTATATGACAATCTCTTTTTTGTCCTAAATCAAGACCTTAAACTAGACCACAAGCCCTATCAAGAAAAGGCACCATCATCTTCCAACCATAAAGCTCTATGTTCATGTAGGCACTCAAACCTCAAACCCTATGCTTATGTAGGCATCTTCGCTAAATCTCTATTCTAAATGGGTATACACCGACTGACTCTAACAATTTTGGTAAGTCCTATCATGAATAAGAATCCACATTCAATCCCTATCATGAATAGTTTTCTCCTTGAACTCAAATCCTACATGGATGTAGGCACACCTAACATATCCCTACATTTGAGCAGTCCCTCCTTACAAAATCCCTATCAACAGATAGGCACCTCGATCAAATCCTTGCATATGGTAGGCAAATCCCACTTGTATCATACTGAACCATCTTGTATTCAAGAGATGCACTAGGGAGAAAAAAAAATTCTATGCAGTCATTGGCCATAAAGGTTGCCTTAAATCTAGAAGCTTTCTTGGTTCCCAATCTTATCTATCTTGATAACTTTTGAATATCTAGAAATGCTCTAAGGAGTAGTAGATATACTAGTTTTTGTAACATTGATCATTAGAAAACTTTGATTTGAGTCTATAGATAATCTTAAATTTACCATTATGTCTAGTCTTTTCTTGTGGTACTTTATAATAATTCTTATCTCTATATTCCCTAATTGGGCTTCCTCTACTAAAGTGCCATTAGCTTTGGTTTAGTTTATGTTATGTTGTGTCTTCGATACATCATATCTTGAGACAAGGCTATATATATAGATTTTTATAATTTTCTTTTACTGAAAATAAGATTTTCTTTACAATGGTACTGAGAATAATTCTTTAGAACCCTCAAGGTTTCAAGAGGTGCAACCTACATCCTCTCTTTCTCTCTTTGCACCTTGATTTCCTTATTATTTCTTATTTTCTTCTTCTTCTCTTATTATTCTCCTTCGCTCTCTTCCTACACTAGCACACACTTCCCACTTTCATTCCTTACCACTCACACAATGAGTGACTAGAAGTAGAGTAGTAGCATGTAGTTGAGACATTGATGGCTACAGGGTAGGTTTCAGGGATGGAATTTGTTGTGTTGTTTTTGGTCGGTAAATATATCACAATGGCTCCTCTCCTCTACAACTATGTCCCATGGCTTCTTTAATTTCATTTTCCTAGCCTTTCAGAAGGGGAATCGTAGGTCATTGTTTCCCTAAGGACATGCACCAATGGCTCCTTGACAAGGTGCTTTAAGGAGAAACATCTATGGAAATCTGACTGGCACTCCACCCTGTCTCCCCTAAGTGTAGTTTCCAACGGAAGATATAGAATAGACGCACATGTCATACACACAGACACTCACACACGCCCACGCACACACACACACAGATATATATATATATATATATATATATATATATATATATATATATATATATATATATATAATTGGAAATTTTTTTCATAGCCATATAGTCAATAAAATTCTTGAGCCCCTTGCTAGTAGCATATTTAGTTAAGAGTGTTGATACATGAACCACTTTTCACACCCACAAATGAAGAATAGATAATTATTTTCATATGTGTGAGTTGCACTATTATGTATAATAATGAGTATTGTTACATATAAGGTGAGTGGTGTTATGTATAATAATATGTATTCAATAATATATCATATATCAATTTGGAAAAAGGAACATCAGACTTTTTATGTCTATGATGTCCTTAATAACCATTCAAAATTTTTGAGATGAGAAATATAGTACTCAAAAGACAAAAATTGATACCAAAATGCACGTAGCAGTTCTCATAGAATAAACATAGAATACTCATTAATATTAGACCATTGAGGATAATTTCTTGGCTTTTAAAAAAAGATGTTAACTAAATTATTGGGTTTGGTCTACGTTCTAAAATGTGTTTAATGTAACATTTTCCTTTAGTGAAAAGGAAAGTGTTGCACATACTCTTAAATAAACACTATTAAAAGCTATATATAGTTATCAATAGTCAAATGTTTTTTGTGCAAACGTGTTAACTTTTTGTGTTGGGTTGTAAATTTTTTGTACTACTCCTTTTTTAAATGTATACTATGAAAAATATATCTATTATAGAACTACACCTCAGCAATGACTATATAACAGTCATTAGTGATCCATAATTTGTTGTTTTGGGCATGTGCATATTTTGTATTGGATGTGTACATTTCCTGTCTTGTTCCTTATAGAAATATAAACATATTTTTTATAGGACAAAAAACTCAATAATGGATTAAGAAGAGTATCTCCAATTGTCATATTTTTGTTGTATATGGTGTGTGCTATTATTATAGTAGTTGTGTATAGAACACATATTTAGTTTTTTTGGATGTAATGGAAATAAAGTGGGTGTTGTGTATCTTTTTCTTTAGTGGCATGGAAAATGAGCTATGTTTAGATTTCTCTTTTGTAAGAAGATAATTAAGCATATTATATCAGATAGGGGAGGAGGGTATGCTTCAAATGAACTTGTATGTGAGGAACATGACCTTATATATGAAACCACTATTGTATGTATGATCAATGTTAAGCTAACCAAGTTTTGTCTTCACCATTTTCTATGATTGGGAGGGATACCTTGAATTTCAACTATATGTTAAATGAAATATACCTTTCAATCACTTAGAGAAAACTTCATATAAATTTTGGTTAGATAAGAAACTTGTTCTATAGTACTTGAAAGTGTGGGGATATTTGGTTGAAGTAAATATTCCTGAAAACAAGAAGAGAAATCTTAGGCCTGAAATAGTAGTTACTATTTTCATAGGATATGTAGAGAATAAAAATACAAGTAGATTTCTTCTTATTAAGTATGATGTGTCTAACATTCAGATTTCCTACATCTTACAATCATATGTGTAGATTTTTTTTTAATGTGAATATGTTTTCTCTTAAGTCCAATATTCATAGACAAGTTGGTAAAAGTTACTCATATCCTTAGTAGTTTTGACACATTTTATTAAAGAACCCAAACCTCTAAACCTTGAGAAAGTCGAGCCTCCTAATGAACATTATCGAGGTAAAAGAGATAAAGTGTTTGATACTTTGGTTACAATTTTTTTACATTCATAGTATAAGAAGACCCCATGACCTATGATGAAGCCATGAATTTCATAGATGATGAGTTTAGGAAAGAAGAAACTGACAACAAATATAATCCATCATGAGAGACCAAACTAGGTTTCTTACTGGTCTTTCTCTAGGATAAAAAATTATTTGATGTAAAGTGGGTCTTTAGGAAGAATATGCAAAACTCCATACATAAATATAAGGCTAGGTTTGTAAGACCCCTGACCCGGCTTAGTTCTTGATTCTGATTGATTTACTAAATAAGATAATTAAACCTTAATCTAATCTCTTGATATGCCCTAATAACATGTGACAAGTTTATGTTTTTTAGTGTGGTCCTATTTGGTTGATGTTTGAGCCAGTTATGCTTGTTTTGGACCAAGTTGCAATTTACCCATGTTGAGGGTTTATCTTGCAATTTGTCACATGTAGGTTGTGCCTCTTGTGCCTTGGCATCATGAGAGAAAGAATGATGCATAGGGGCACCTTTTTGGACCGTGGATGATGATGTAGTATCATGTATGAAACTAGGGTTTGCATGGCTTTGCTTGGATGCTTGAGTTGATGGATGTATCGACCTGGTGAGTTGGTTTTCAAGGTGTTGTGACCACAACACTCTCTTGGTTGATTTTTTTGTGACTTTGGATCCCTAGAATGTGTTTTGGTCACTAGGGTTTGAGCTCTTGAGGGGTGTTGTGATTTTTTTGTATGAGACATCTTGTAGCAGCTGCAACATGGTGTTTCCCTTGGTTTTGTTGCGACCTTGGGGTGTAGTGGACCCAAGTGGTCGCTACACTACTTTACTTTTATCACCCTTTTTTGCATGCATGTATAGAGTGCTTGCATGGCTGATCCTATGTTGGACAACTGTCCCTTTGGTGATCTAATACCTTTACACCTCATGATCTTCACCTCTCTCCTACCCCTTTAGTATATATGTTCTCTCTTTCACATGCAAGTATCTCCTTTGGCTCTTTTTCTTATCTTATTCCTTGTGATCGGCCTTGATCTTGGTGGAGCAGGAAGAAGGTAGTGATCTTGGAGCTTTGGTGGCTGATCACCCTTAGATGTGGTGATCTTGAGCTTGATGACCTTCTTTTTGGTGATTCTTGGTTGTTCTTGAGCTTGGTAAGTTGTTATCTTTTCCTTGATCTCATTTTTCTTTGAATCTACCTTCCTTCTTACTTTCTATGCAATGAGACTATGGTTCACCATGGTATCTATCTTGAATATATTCCCTTCATAGAGGTCGAGACAATGGATTGACCATGGTAGTACCTAAGTGAGATGAAGCTTTCTTCTTCTTTCTTCTTTCTTTTCTCTTGTTCGGCCCAGGGTTGAGTTTCCTTCATCTTGAGATTTCCTTTGACCTTGATATGTTTTTCTTCTTCCTGAGGTGACCGTGTTTTCTGTGGAGATGATCCAAGTTGGAGCTCCTCTTCTCTCTTGGAGGTCATGGCTTTGGAGCTTGATCTTCTTCTTAAGGCGGGTTATATAACTTTCCCCTCTTCTATTGTTGCACTAATATCATGCTTGCATGTTACTATTCTATCTCTAAAATGTGATCTTAAGATGATAGATGATGCTATCTTGTTTTAGGGTTTATGATTATGTAGTATTCTTTCTTAGATTGATCTTTCTCTTAACCCTAATTCATGAATGTGAATTCTAAGTGATGGTGAGTTGATGTTCCTTACATGCACCTTGATCTTTGGTTTAATCACCATGTTTGTGTTTCAGCCAATATGTATTAGATGGTGGTTTTGGTTCTTATGTTCATGTGTTGGACGTTGGTTTTCCCACTCTTGACATGGTTTTCTTTGCTGATCTTGATGCTGATTTTTCTCGGGTTTTGATGTTCCTCCTTTCTTGAGTTATCATCTTGGTGACGCTTGAACTTCTTAATTATGAGCTTTGTTTCGGTCGATATGTTATAATCCTTGTGTTGGTCATAACACTTGGACTCAGCTTGAGGTCTCTACCTATGTTTATTCTCTTTTGTGGTCTCTACCCATGATGGGTCTTATTGCAATCGAAGTGTTATCAACCTTGTTTTAACGATGGGTTGGTCATTACTAAACATGAACCCTAATATGCCTAGTAGACGCTACCTTATTTGGATGTTTGTTTAGTCGCTACATAAGGATTCCTTGTGTTGGTCACTACTCTTGGTTTTGGCTTGAGGTTGCTACACCTTGATGAATGTTGTGGGAGCTAGAGGAGGTTCCTTGTTGTGGTCGAAGGGGATGCTTTTGAGATTGTAATGGTGTGTTTGTATGGTGATCACAACGCTCATCACTACATTGTATTTGAGTGTTGATCACAACATTGGTCGCTACGTTGTATGTTGTTTATGGTCATTACATGTATGGAGTTGTTGTGGGCTCTAGAGGAGGTTCCTTGTTGTGGTCAAAGGGGATGTTTTTGAGGTCGCAATGTTGTATTTGTATGGTGGTGATCGCTACCTAGTGATGTGTTGCGGTCACAATAGTGTTAGCCTAGTTTAGTTGGTGTCTACATGTGTTGAGTCATGTGGTCGCAACAGTGGTCAATACTCATGTTTCCTTGTGTGGTCACTACATGTAGGGTGTAACCCTAATGGTCGCTACAGTTGATTACCCTATGGTTGACACATGTTTCTATGTACATGTTTGAGTATCAATGATATAAATGTTAAACCCTAATGTACTCCAAGAATGTGGGAATGATGTGTTATGGTGTGTTAACATAAGCACTATATGATAACCCTAACCCTAATCATGAGAACATGAAGTAACATTGATCATGCTTAAAATGATTGGCATGTGATGATATTTTCTCTCTCCTACTTGCATAATCCTAACCTTGCAGGTGGAATGAATGTCATAGATAGTGAGTGTCATGATGTGTCTGATATGACACATGGTGATGACTGTGAGCCTTTATGAGTTATGATAAGATAATGATGATGTATAGGAATAATGTGATTGGGTATTATGACTTGCAAGAGCTTCAATGCCTAATGAGAGGTGATATTCTCTTCTGATGTGATGAGGGATGTTTTCCCAGAATGATGTAATAATGGTGATGGCCTTGATGATGTGACAAGTATACCTCATATGTTTTATATCTTCTAACATTGCAACATACCCTTATATTTGTAGAGTTTGTTTAGGGCTGTACATTGTAACTTTATTGATGTTAAAAGATACTCAATTGGGTTAACTAATCTAATGAAACCCTAATCATGCAGTTTTCATGTGCCATAGATCCATATTTAGCGTTAGTACTTGCTGGATGGTAAAATGAGTTCTCCCTCAATGGAAGCTCAGAGTCATATACTATTGAGTATACACACTTCATATGATTGGTTGATGTCCTGACCTGATAGGAGAATGGTCGAGGATGAATCTCAGTGATGTGATTCAATATTATATATATATATATATATATATATGATATGTTTTGAGGATGGCTACGATCATACCTCGGAAGAGTGTGGCTTCAGTGGTAACTCAATTTTCACTAGTGTTGTGCCTATATACCAAGAAGACTAGGATGTTTTGTAGTTAGACTCTATATGTCACTGTGACAAACTCTAACTGATCGAGGGTGTGGAAGATCATAGGAGTCTGACTCCTCCTAGATCTTGTATGGAACTAATTCTGACTTAGAATCATGTTCGATCTTATAGTCTCGAACCCCAAAAGGTTCTTGATTCTCAAAAAGAGAGGTCTCATTTGGAGCATGAGTGATATACCTCATCTCCTTAGGACATAATAAAAGACGTAACATAACCATGTAGAATATCTGCTTAGGGTTAAATATGACTGACATTGGATGACTCTTTGCCTTGTCTCTTGTACTAATTAGTTGATTTATAATGCGGTAAGAGGAATAAACTGTTATACATGTTCTTCATATTCCTTCAAAAGGTATAAGATGTTCTACTGCTCAGTTGTATATGCCTATGTTGCTTAAACAATGTTAATTGCTTTACTGATATCATTTAGTTGAATCTGCTCAACCTGACAATAATGTTATCTTCCTACTTTATCATATCTGTGTTAATAATAGTTGTTGGCGAAGAGTTATATCTCCCATTGGGACATTAGTCTCACTTCATGGGTTTCCACATCTTTTGGGTGGTCATTCACAATGAGGTAGAGATTATGTGGTTGTATCTGAGCAACAAGAGGAGTAGTAGTTGTTAAAGGTTGGATATTTTGCTAGTGTTTTGTAGTAGAATCTTATGTGTCATCCCTGTACTCTCAGGTCCTTAGGGGTGTTTTGTAGATGTTGTATATTGATACGAGTTTTTGGCCAATGGCCATGGTTGCACAAATATGGCTTGTACAAGTGAACATGTTATCATATGTAATAGTTTTTGGCCAGTTGGTCGAGTGAACAGTGATATGTATCACCTTTGTTGATTCAAGGTCAAAATTGAGTAAATCCTTATTTTGATGATGACTAAAACCATTCTACTTATTTGTGTCTAATGTCTCTACTTGAGTGATTTTAGATTAGGTATAGACACACTCCAAATACCCTAACTTGCGCATCTCAACTTGGAGAAAAGACAAATCAAAGTCCATACAAGTGCACATTTTTGGAATATGATGTAAATCCATTAGAATCATGTTGTAAATCACTTGTAATGATTGTATGACTTGTAATTAAACTTAGAAAAAATTACGAGAACTTAGATCAAATATTTAAGCACTCAAAAGCCATTTTCCAAAATTCACATCAGGTTGTTCGTCGATCAAGTTCCAAACTCGACCGACATCGATTGTATCTTGAAAATGACTTTTAATCGGTCGAGTTTTCACTTCACGAAACTCGACCGATCCCTCTACTGACCAAAACTGATTTAAGTGAATCGGTTGAGTTACCCCAGAACAAACTCGACCGATGTCCTAAATTGGTCTTGTCTTTTAGTGGGATCGGTCAAGTTACCTTTATAGAAACTCGACCAATTGTACTGTATGAAAAAGTACAAGAAAGTGTTTCTAGCCATTGTGGAGTTGCAACAATAAAAAAATATAACCATTGCAAGCCAAAAATTGGCTAGTTTTCATTCTTAAGTGTTCCCAAAGGCTTCTAGGCATCCTCAACTATAAATAGGACCACTTGGGCTTCATCCCATGGTTAGCCAAGAACTATGAAGGTCCCTATTCTATAGTTGAGTGATCCTACAACCTCCTCTCTCTCTCTCTCTCTAAGCTTAATCACTTGCTACATCCATTAGAGTGAGTAGGATATTTGTAAGAGATCTCATCCTACATGTATATCTTGTGTGGCTCTCACTTACACCACCTCCCTATCTCTCATTTTAACCATGAAAATGAAGGTTCTCTCTCTTGGCTAAGAGAGGTGAAGAAGAACAAGGGAAGGTGTCCCTTGGTGAAGATCAACATTGAATACTTGGAGCAAGAGTGGGTAAGCCCTTGGTGAAGGCAGAAAACTCCTTGCTCAAGTGGGTAAGTCCTTAGTGGAAGCTTCTTTGAGTGAAGGTGAAGGCAAATGCTGAAGATCCAAGAAGAGTAGAAAAGTCCTTGAGTTCAATCTCTCTCTCCCTTGCTATGTATGTTTTAGTTGCACTCAAATTTCCTATTTAGCAACCTTATCTTGTGATATATCTCGAAGGTCTAATGAATTTTATTTAAGTGCATTCAACTCTATTCACCCCCCTAGAGCATCTAATCACCCATCTAGGATGCAACAATTGGTATCAGAGAGGCTTCCCAAGCATACTTCAACAAGTAGGAGAAGATGAGTGACTACCAAAGTGGGAGATACTTCATCAACCTTCAAATCTTTGATGGGAGTAACTTCCTCTATTGGAAAAGAAGGCTACAATTCTACATCCAAGGATCAAGTCTTGAACTATGGCAAATGGTGGACCATGTATACAAGTTACCGATGACAAAGATAGAAGTATGGGATGAAGCTACCATGAACAAAGCCACCTTAAATGCAAGAGCAATCAACATCCTCTATGCCACCATGACGTCCACCGAGTTCAACCAGATTTCTTCTTGTTAGACATCCTATGAGGTATGGAGAAATTTATGCATCACTTATGAGAGGACTCGGCAAGTGACGGAAAGCAAAGTCTACATGCTCAAAGGGCTACTTGAGAACTTCAAGATGGGAAAGGAGGAGAAGATAGCCAACATGTACTCAAGGGTCAACTCCATTTTGAATGGTCTTGCTATTCTAGGACATCCTATGAGTAGAGGAGAGATCAACTCTAAGATCCTTAGAACTCTACCCAAGAGATGGTAACCCAAGGTGACTTCCATTAAATAAGTAAGGTCTCTTGATGATATCCCCATTGAAGAGGTCATTGGAAATCTACAAGCCCATGAAACCACACTTGACAAAAGAGAAGAAGTTGAAAGACAAGAGGAGAAAGAGCTAAAGAGAATGAAGAAGGCTGAAATGAAGGCTCAAATTGAAGCTATTATGGGACAAGCCTCTCCATCCTCTCATGTTGAAGAAGATGCCATGTACTCCAAGGGTAGATTCTACAAAGGCAAGAATTAATTCTCCATCTGGTGTCTCAAGTGTGGAAAGAAGGGTCACTTCAAGATAGATTATCTACAAGGCAAGAAGACCCATCATCACAATGAAAGAGAAGACAAGTACATGAAGAAGGAAAAATGCCACTCAAGCTCAAGTGACTCCTCCAACTCAAGCTCAAGTGAATATTCAAGTGAAGGATCAAGCTCAAGCTCTAGTGTTGAAGGATAATGCCATTTTGCTCTTATGGCTTCTATAAGAAAAGACTCAAATGAGGTAAATATAAACTCTTTAGATAAAGAACCTTTTAATTGCTATCATTGATGCAACTTGTGCCTCTCTTAAGTCTTCTAAAAAGAATAGAAAAAAGCTTGCTAGAATTGTTGATAATATGCATGTAGAACTAGATGATCTTGAACATGCTAATACTTACTTGCTTGATAATAAAAATGCTTGTCTTAGCCAAGAAGCCTCTCTTAAACTTGAATATGCTAGTTTCCTTGATAAGATTAGATTTCTAGAATCTCAACCTCTTATTACTAGTTATAATGAAGAGAATACCTTAATTGTTGATTCTCTCATGTATGATATTGATGTTCTTAAATCTGAAAACAAGGACAAAGATTTTTTTTTGCAAGGATTAGAATCTGAAACTGGTATTTATCTTTGTAAGATTGCTTTGCTTGAAAAAGATAATGCTTCCTTGCTTGCTAAAATCAATATTCTTGAATCTTATTCTAGTTCTACTAGTAGAGAGAATAATGTTGTTGCTGCTCTTCATATTGATAGAGATTCTTATTTAACCAAATCTCTTTGCCTAGAAAATGATCTTTTACATGCTAGAGATAATGCAAATAATTTATCTTCTACTATTTCTTCTCTTATGCATGATAATGACAGTCTGAGATCTTCTTTGCAAAAATTCTTAGTTGGTAAAAAGAATCTTAATGACATCCTACACCATACTACTAAACAAATTGGTAGACATGGTTTAGGATATGATAGTAGTCAAAGGAACAACGAAGGTAAAGGACCTCCAATATTCCATGGAGAATCTTCTAGTTCTAAGACTATGGGCACATGCAACTATTGCAATGATATTAGTCATTATTCTACTTGTTGTACTTTTAGAAAATCACCCAAGAAAAATAGGACTTGGGTTGCTAAACTAACCCCTCCGAACCCAAAAACATGATTGGGGACCATTTCATCTTTCTTCTTGTAGGTACTTGCAAATGGATTGACTTGAGCTATTGAATTGCAAATTGATTTCTCAATCCACATGAAAGAAGAAAGGTGAGATGTGTATAGGGTGACAACAAGTGGAAAAAGGAATGGTAAGAACAAAGGTAAATGTTTCCTTTCTTATAACCATTTCTAACTTGTTTTTGTCAAGTTAGTGTGCACTATGCATGTGGTTTTTGAGTCAAAGTGGTATTTTGTGATTCTCTTCACACTCTTGCTCAAAAACTATTTCTAATGCTTTCATATTGCATTACTAACTTGCTTACACATGTTTGGATACAGTTTGTATATTTAGCATGCCTTTAAATATGTTTTTATGAAATATATGTGCTTTTTGACAACAAATTTTTAGGTTGAGTTTGTCCTGTTAGAAACTCAACCGACCAGCACCAATGAGTGTTTCCAACAACTGTCATCGATTGAGTTGTCAATACAAAAAACTCAACTGACAACATTGTGCACAGAATATACATTTGGCTTATTGAATGAGAATTTCCCTCTCAACTAGATTTTCTCAACCAATAGCCTTATTCTTTGCGACTCCCATTTGGTACCTTTATATATGCATATTGTCATGTTCTAAATTGCCTATCTTTCTTACAACTCTAACTTTCAAATTGTTCTAAATTGACATATCTATATCTTGCAATTACTTACTTTGAGTTGGTTTGCAGGTTTAGATGATGATCTCTTTAGATCTTTTGGTTGTGTCTTAAATTGCTTCCGTTGTGCTCTAACTTGCTACATATACCTAGTTGTATATATTGTTTGGATACAACCTTGAGGTTATTAGTGGTGATCATCTTTTGGTAGTGATGCATACTTGTCAGTGAGTTATATTATTTCATGCTTCTAAAATTGCATATCTCTTTGTTTGGATATGTCTCTACATCTACTCATAGCTTACTTTATCTTGTGTATCTTTTGGTATCACTTGTTATGATATAGATCCTACTAGTAGTCCTAACTTGTGATATCATCTACTAGTAGTTCATGTACATGTAGTTCTAACCCTATTCATCAAGTGGTATTCAACTATATGTTATGCTTGTATCTAGTTTCAAACTTGCTCAAGCTTGTTCCTTGAATTGCATATCTACTATCTTGAGTTTCTTGCATAACATTGTGATGCAAGATACATATATCTAAATTTTATGTAGAAATTGGAGCATTTTTTGATTTCATACAGCTTTTGCTCCAATTTCAGTTTTTGGTGCAAGACTAGTGTTTTTTATGCATAAACTACCTTCTGAGGAAGGCTCATCGCTGTGCCATGAGCCCTGACACTTTTTGGGCAAATTTTGTCATCTTGAGGGTCAAAATTGCAATTTATTATTTTTTCTACAACACTTTATCTTGCATTTGGGGTTGTTCAAGTGCATGCTTTAACTTGTTTTTCTTTCTATGGCTGGACAAGCCCCTATCTATTCTCTTCTACTCACATCATATAACTTTTTATTATCTCCTTTCTCTTAACAAGTGGTGTTTCTTATTTCTTCATACCCCCACTTTTTGAAACGACAAAGGGGGAGAAAGTTATGTGTTCTTTTGGAAAAAACAAGGAGAAGGCATGTCTTACATGAAGAAGAGAAGTATTTCCATGTATGGGGGAGAAGGTAAAGGGGAGAAGACATATATGTGTAGAACGTGTATGAATAGAAGACATAGTATTCTACAAATGTTATGAAAGCTAACCATGTAGGAGAAATAGCATCAATTGAGGGGGAGTATGAGAACTCCACTAGCATCAATTGAGGGGGAGTATGAGAACTCCACCAGTATCAATTGAGGGGGAGCATATGAACTCAATTATATTGAAACCCCTAGGTTTCTCCAAAGGTATGACTTTACTTAAATGCTTTCAATACATTTATGGAATGGTTTGTCATCTTCAAAAAGGAGGAGAATGTTGACTCAAGGTCTAAATTGAGTAAACCCTTGTTTTGATTATGACTAAAACCATTCCACTTATTTGTGTCTAATGTCTATACTTGAGTGATTTTAGATTAGGTATAGTCACACTCCAAATGCCCTAACTTGTGCATCTCAACTTGGAGAAAAGACAAGTCAAAGTCCATACAAGTGTACATTTTTGGAATATGATGTAAATCCATTAGAATCATGTTGTAAATCACTTGTAATGATTGTACGACTTGTAATTAAGCTTAGAAAAACTCAGGACCACTTAGATCGAATATTTAAGCACTCAAAAGCCATTTTCTAAAATTCACATCAGGTTGTTCATCGATTGAGTTGCAAACTTGACAAATCCTGACTGGATCTTGAAAATATCTTTTGATCGGTCGAGTTTGTACTTCACAAAACTCGACCAATCCCTCTACTGACCAAAACCGATTTAAGTGATTCGGTCAAGTTACCCCAGGACAAACTTGACCGATGGCCTGAATTGGTCTTGTCTTTTAGTGGGATCGATCGAGTTACCTTTATAGAAACTCGACTGATTGCACTATACAGAAAAGTACAAAAAAGTGTTTCTAGCTGTTGTAGAGTTGCAACAATTGATAATATAACATTTGCAAACCACAAAATGGCTAGTTGCCATTCTTAAGTGTTCCCAAAGGCTTCTAGGCATCCTCAACTATAAATAGGACCCCTTGGTCTTCATCCCATGGTTAGCCAAGCACTGTGAAGGTCCCTATTCTATAGTTGAGTGATCCTACATCCTCCTCTCTCTATATATAATCTTAATCACTTACTACATACATTAGAGTGAGTAGGATATTTGTAAGAGAGCTCATCCTACATGTATATCTTGTGAGGCTCTCACTTCCACCACCTCCCTATCTCTAGTTTCAACCATGAAGATGAAGGTTCTCTCTCTTGGCTAAGAGAGGTGAAGAAGAACAAGGGAAGGCATCCCTTGGTGAATATCAAGGCTGAAGACTTTGGGTAAGAGTGGGTAAGCCCTTGGTGAAGGCAGAAGACTCCTTGCTCAAGTGGGTAAGTCCTTGGTAGAAGCTTCTCCGAGTGAAGGTGAAGGTAAAGGTTGAAGATCCAAGAAGAGTAGAAAAGTCCTTGAAGGCAAAAGACTTGTGCTAGAGTGGGTAAGACCTTGGAGAATGTTAAAGAATCTTGGCAAAGTGGGTAAGTCCTTGGTAAGGTGGAATACTCTTGGTGCTTGGATGGGTAAGTCCTTTGGTGGTCATGTATTGTGAGTCTTATGAATGAATATAAGAGTGCAATGGTAAATAAATCCTAGAGGTTGACCTCTCTAGGTAGTGGAGTGACTCACTTCTAGTTTGAAGTGTGGAACCACTCTACATAGCTTTTCACTTGGTGTATGTTCAATCTCTCCCTCCCTTGTTATGTATGTTTTAGTTGCACTCAAATTTCCTATTTAGCAACCTTATCTTATGATATATCTTGAAGGTCTAATGAAAATTTTAAGTGCATTTAGCTCTATTCACCCCCCTCTAGAGCATCTAATCACCCATCTAAGATCTAACAACCTTGTGGCATGATATGTAATAAAGGTGGCTCTGTGTGGACTCAAACGTAATATGTTTCCACCTTTGTGGTTAAATGAAATCAATTTTAATTTGCCCAATTTTATGGTAATCCTAGATAATAATATTAGTTCTAGGTTTTGTTTTTGACTTGGTTGGCTCTGATTGGGCCAAGTCAATGATGTGGGTCCTCTCTTGCTCAACTTTGGTGCTTTGTGATGTGGTGATGGGCGTCACAAGGTTAGTAGCCAAATGTTACAAACAACATGAATATGCATATTGTTTCAACACCAATGCTCTTGTAACCAAGATTATCTCCATTCATGTCCTTTTCACTTTAGCTTCTATACAACATCTTCAAATATATCAAATGGATGCCATGCTTTACTTAATGGTGATTTCAAGGAAGATATGTATGTATATATCAACTAAAGATTTTCTAGTTTCAAAATAACACAAAGTATATAAATTGGTGAAATCTTCGTATGGTATGAAACATGCACCTAAGGGGTGGAGTGGTAAGTTTAGTAAAAATGTCTTATCTATTGGCTTTGTAGCTAATCAATGTTACAAATGTATTTATTCTTATCCTTTGATAATGCATTTGTGATTATGTTCTTTTGTGTTCATGATATAATAATGTTTGGATCCAATGTTGCAATGATTTAATAGACTAAACTTTTCTTGGAAAGAATTTTGATATGAAATATCTAGAAATTATGGATGATATACTTGGTATGACATTGAGTTGATTTTCTGATGGTTACTCTTTAAATTAGTCATATCATATAGAAAAGGTTTTATGTAGGTTTTCTACATACCATTATATGCCCATCAGTATACCTTACGACCCCTATATACCCTTCAGGGCAAAAAAAGGTACTAATTTTGTTCAAACTAGATACGCATAAATTATAGAAAACTTGATGTATTGAGAAAATTGTTACCGACATATGTAGCATGTGTTGTTGTAGGCTTATTAAATATTCTAGTATCCTAATACTCATTATTTGAAAGCTTTTATTTGAGTCTTTAGGTATCATAAAGTTACCATTTTGTATGGGCTTCAATAATATAGTTTTTCAAGTATGTCAAAAGGTCATACTCAGACAAATTGGATTTCCACATCTTATGAAATAAATTTACTAACAATTATACATTTAAACTTGATGGTGAAACAATTCTTATAAATCATCAAAGAAAATTATACGACCTAGATCAACTATGGAGGTTGAGTTTATATCTCTAGATTTATCTTGTTATCTGACTTTTTGGACTAGAAATAATTTCCTCAATTTGCATATTATTCCAATTCCATTTTCTCCTATATCTATTCATGTTCATAATAGTTAAACCATAGAAAAGGCTAGACAATCTAAGAGGAATCTGAAATAGTTCTTTATGAGATTCAAGAACGAAGATGTGAGAAACTTTATTATGAAAGATGTATTTCAATCTCTCACAGAGTCAAATTCTCATCATCTCTTAGTCTGTAAGATCTGTAGAGAATATTTTTGATACTCTCATAGAGGGTCCAACTAGAAAGTAGTACTCAATGTGTCAAGGAAATCTAATCATCTATCTAGGAGTTGAGTGTTGTCGTGGTAACCCAACCATTCCATTGGATATTTCAAGATGATTGATTTAAAGGGCTAACTAATTTGTGTTTGTTCAAGGATATAAACACAATCTAGGGGTTACTACTCCAAACCCTCCCTAGGCCAATGATAAAGCCAAAAAAAATCTTTGAGCGGGGCACCATTCATTTAGAAACATGAGTTAGGATAGTGAGTAGGGCACAACTAGCAATTTCAATTAAATTTAGATTAAATTTTATTACGGTAATTAGTTCTTATATTTTGAATGACTAAATGCAATTGTGTAGTTTTTACAAGATATGTTTCATCTAGAAATCATGCCATCATTGGCATTGACTTCAGTGCTCCAAGACACTCAATTTTGACTTCCTTTTAGATAGAAACATCATGATCAACCAAGTAAGTGGTGTGTCCATATCCTAGATCCATCCTAGCCATACATCATAAGATATGATGTGCTTTCATGAGGACATGTTGTGTCTAGGGGAATCTACTTATTTCAACATCATTGAACACAGCGTGCTCAACCCAGTGCACATCTCTCACCCCAATAGGATTTCGCTAGGTTTACCCGGAGCACACACTTCGTGTCTGGACAACAACACAGTGTGCATTCTCATCTACAATTACTCTCAATATCCACCAACATAATGTGTGGATTGATCAATACGTCTAACTGAATGGTTATTCATGCCAATCATGACAATTTTCAGGAAATACATCGCGCCTATGGTTAGACATGTGTATCCTTGCAATTTTGTAAGGATATAAAGGATAGGAGAGCAATTATCTAGAGGTATTTTTCATTTTAGTGACTTTCAACTTTGAGAGAGGAGCTCTAGGAGACTCATAAGGATATCTTACTCAATTGGAAGCTAGAATAAATAATAAATAAGACCAAGTGCATTTCTACCCTGTTAGCGAAGGAAGCCTATTTGTGAATCTCCATTATAGAGAAATCCTTCTCTAAAGCAGTTGAATCGAATTTCTTTCTATCCTCACCTCTATTTCTTCATATTTACTACATGTTTTCCATAAAGAACTTGACTTACATGTTTGTGTATGAGTCTCCCATGTGTAGAATTAGATTTCATTGTATTTGGTACCTTCTGGGCATCCATTATTCATGTGATAATAATTAATTTCATTTCAGATTCTCTTATCTGAATCTCTATATCAGTTTGCATGCTTACAAGAATCTCAGTCAAGTTTCCCTACCTCCACTTTTTCAAGAAAAGATCCCCTACCTCCCTTACCATACTACTTAAGGGAGATACGAATTTCGTGGACAACGATTAAATCTCTAACTACCTATAACATGAGATCGAATATGAGTTTTTGCACGATTATCTCCGTGTTCATAAGTGATGGATAGTGTTTCTTTTTTTTCTTTAAAGAGATTTAGTAAAGCCTTTACTATATGTTTGGCTGATAATTGATAGAAATCAACCAACCTACCAAACTAATAAATAGTTGAGAGACATTAATTCTTTTGGAGATAGGACAAAGAAGATAACCTAATCTATTATGTAAGTTCGTCAAATGTTTAAAGGATGTTATGACGCCACATACACATCTTTTGACTTGATAAAGTCTAAAAGTAATTGTGTATCTTGCTTCGTCAAATTATATCAAATTAATCTCAACTCTTTTATTGAGTATTCATTGATTATTTAAATCAAATTAACTTGACATACATTGGCTTCCAGTGGAGACGCTTTAGACTGTTACTACTGCTCACTCGTAGTATTGCGGATTTCTGGTTTATGTTAGTTATGTTTATTATTGAAAGCATATGAGTGCATCTGACCCCCTTTGACCAAACCAAAGTGATAGATTAGTTCTTTTAACTGTGTCATAACGTATCTCGTACAGCGCATCTGTTAACAAGTGATTAGCCAAACCACCTTTGAGCTGAGATGCGAGGGAGTATGAAAAGAGCATCCATTGTATATACACCAACAGAATTCTAAGGCACCGCTTTGCCTGAAGGGATTCATTGTACATAAACCATCAGACTATTAAGCATCCATTTAGTAAGAAAAATAGGCCGTGCGACCATCTGCCATCCATGGTAGTTCGATGGTGCGACCATCTGCATCCGGAATAAAGACCCAAAGAGCAGCCACGCCACAAAGATCTGTCGCCTATGTCTGCCATCCCAGTCTCTGTCGCAGCAAGGGGGCGACGCAACAACGCTGAATCTCTTGGGCGGAGATCGAGACATTTTTTCTCTTTCTTTCGAGTTTCTTGGAGGAGCATCAAGCGACAGAAAAACCTTGACCAGCGGTACTCTGTTCTTGCGCTAGAACAGAGGAACCGTGCCTCTGGGAGACGGGCGATCAGGTCTGGACGCCGGTACTATAGGAGGCCTCCTATAGAAATTCTATAGGACACCAATCAAGTCTTTACACATAGGCACTCCCCCACCACCATCTAAAAACAAAAAGAATTAAATCAGACACTAAATCTCACTCACCTGTTTGCCGAGAGAGCATGTAATATATTTAATTTTTGGTAAATTTAATACTTGTCCTTAAATTAACAATAATTGCATTGTGAACTGCAATCTTTTTATTTGTTTTAGGTATCGACAATATCTTTTGGAAAAGTACAAAATGAATATAATTAAAGGAGTTCGGTATGTATGTTTTTCATATAAACCGGTACAATACAGAATGACATAATTAACTATATAAGAGTATGTGTATGTATTCGTTCATGCGCATAAATACTAGTGCGTATATCTAAACAAGTACAACACAATATATCTTTTCTGTGTACATACCTAAATACTTGTCGTCTTTACATTTAACATAATGTGTATAATTTTTTTTTATTTAGGGTATAATTATATTTTTTTATACTTATACATGTTAGATATCCTAATCGAAATACATACCAATGACATTTTTATATACGTACATGTAGGGTATCGAAATAGAACTACATAAGTATCTACAACTAAATTTCTTATTTACTGTATAATTGCAATACTTTTGTGTAATATTTTTAATTCACCTTATCTAATAGTAATCTTTTGCATTACTCACATACATGTGAGGTATCATAATCAAACTATATATCAATATATTTTTTATTTGCTATATATAGTTGTAATATTTTTATTACACATACTTACATTTTTGTTTATCATATCTAAATTTAAAATTTAATTATAAATGCATACACGTGAACTATCATAATCGAACTACACATCAAATGTGTAAATAAATATTTTATCTAATGTATATAACTATGATATTGTTTTATGTAATATTATTTATATATCTAGTTAAAACATTTTTTTAATTTGTACTTGTGAGGTATCAGAATTGAATTACATATGAATGTACAATTTTTTAAGCAACACAACCAGATACAAATATACCTATATAAAAGTAATGTCTAGAAAGTGAAATAGTATAAAACATAAAAATATACAAAAATATAAACATCAAATATTAATATATCTAGATAAATATTTTTATATAATTCTATATTTAGATATAAAATACACTATTAAAGTGGAATAGTATAAAATATCAAATTATGCAAAAAAAATATAAAGCATCTAATATTAATATCAAAATTCTATATTTATTGATATGGTAAATAAGAAATTTATTTGTAGATACATATGTAGTTTGATTTTGATGCGTTACATGTACGCATGTAAAAAAAGGGCATCGGTATGTAGTTCGATTAAGACATCTCACATGTAAAAATATAAATAAGTATAATTTTACCCAATAAATAAAAATGATTCATATCGCAATACTATGTTATGTGTAAACGTGGAAAGTATTTAAATATGTGCACAAAAAAATATTGTGTTATACCAGTTTATATATACGCACAAGTATTTATACGCATAGAAGAATGCATACACATACTCGTATATAGTTATACCGATAAATGGCAAAAATATCCATACCAAACTCCTTGGTTTATGACAAACATATTCATGCCCAACTCTTTTAATTATATCTATTTTTTACTTATCCAAAAGATGTTTCTGATACATAATAAAAATAAATAGATTGCATTTTACAATATGATTATTGCTAATTGGTAGACAAGTATTAAATTTCCCCAAAAATTATATACATTACGTGCTCACTAGAAAAATATGTGAGTGTGGTCTAGTGTCAGATTTAATTCCGTTTGTTTTTTGGATGATGATGGGGGAGTGCTCATGTGTCAAGGATTGATTGGTGTCCTATAGAATTTCTATAGGAGGCCTCCTATAATACCGACATCCATCAGGTTTAGGGGCGGATAAGGTGTGGGCCGCGCCCAGCCAGGGTGCGACCGGACCCGGGTATGTCTTGGTCGGCCCAGACCAGAACGGGCGGCCTTTTAACCACAAACGTGTAATCTCTGTACATCCAAGAAAAATAGTTCTACTTGCTAAAAGCCTTGAGAATTGTAGGGATGATTGTGAAGCCATATATATATATTTTCCAATTAAACAAGATCTACACAGTAGAAATGTAAATCATGACGCATATTTTACCAAGACTTGACCTCTATTTTCCAAACTCTATTCTTTTTATGTTGAATCAATAAAAGTATGCGTTATCTCTCACCAAATAAACTAGTGATATTGTTTATAACGATTCTACATACCTATTGATTATTGTTTTTCTATTCACATGAACGAGATATTTTTTTCTTATATTGTATACGTTTCTAATTTTCTGTAATCAGTCTAAAAACCAAAATAAAAATGAGTGCCCATACGTTGAACATTTTTGGGACGTGCCATTGTGTTTGCAATGACAACATCTTAAATTAATGAGTTTAGGTTTAGATGTAGTGAGGATACATCGATGGTGAAATATATGAGGCGATCAAGAATTAGGTAGATAGCTTTCATAGATCGTATAAAGTGATGTATATGTTCAGGTATATAAGTTCAGTGTATAATCCAACTATAATATATTCATGTAACCTTTTTCTATATGTGCATTGCATATTTTTTGGATGTTTGTGTGAATCTTCTTGATCAAGTTAATTTATTTTTAGTTGTGTGTACTTTTGTTGCCCTAGTTAACATACTCAAATTCTTGTGCAAGAAACCATGGGATGTTACAGTTACACTCTAGTAGAAATCTTCAAAGATATATTGTTTGGTACTACATCTTGCCAAATATGTCTCGAATCAAAAAAGAGAAATTCTCTTCCCCTACCAAGACAACATCAAAGCGCAATCATCCCATGGAAAGGTATTGGAGTAGTAACATAAACACAAATATGTTATCCTTTTAAACTAATCCTCATGAGATCTCAAAGTTTGATATAGTTGGGTTACAGTGTCGATGTTGAACTCTTAGGTAGATGAATAATATCCCTTGACACATTGAGTACTAAATTGTTGGATTCTTTGTGATAGGATCATCAATATTCTCGACTGAGAGATTAAACCTTTGGTAATAAATTTCTCACATCTTCATACCTAAATTTCATATAGCATTTTCCTGAGTTCCTCTTAGATTTTTAGCTTTTTCTATGGTTGATCTATTGTGGAAATGGATAGGAATAGGGGGAAATGGATTTGGAATAATACATAAATCTAGGAAACGATTTCCAGTCCAACAAAACACAAAAAGCTAAATATAGAGATATAAACTTAACCTCCATAGTTGATCTAGCCCTTAATTTTTATTTGATGATTTCCTAATCAACTGTCGCACCACAAGGGCTAAATGCATAACCAATAGTAGGCTTTATTTCATCAAAGTAAACAATCCAATTTGCATAAGTATAATTTTTTAATATACCAAGAAGACTAGAGTCTTTAAGTCCATACAAAATGGTAACACATGAAGACTCAAATCAATGCTTTATAATGATGAGTCTTAGGACAACTAGTGTAGCTACTAAGCCTGCAACAACACAGATGATATATGTCAATAACAATTTTCTTAGTACATCACGTTTTTTTATAATATTTGCATATCTAGTTTGATCTCCAAGAGTCCTTTGTGTGTATTTTAGGGTATATAGGGTTTGTAAGGTATACTTATGGATATATAATGGTAACATTTTAAACCTATGTAGAATCTTTTCTACCCTGTAGGACAAATTTAATAAGTAACCAAAAGAAAATATAGTAAATGTATAAAAAGTATTAAAATTAATTTCTAGATATTTCATATCAAAATTCTTTGCAAGAAATCATTTACTTTGAGAAGTAATTGCAACACTAATCCAAACATTATCAGATTATCATGACAAAAGCATCTAATCACATATCCATTATCTACAGCTAATAATAAATACATCTATTAGTGATTAGCTATAACACCAATAATCAGACATTATTTATCAAGGTTACAATTCCATTTCTTAGGTGCATGTTTTTCAAACTATACAAATATTAAAAAAAACTTATATACTTTATGTTTTCATCAAGAAATTATAAAACCTTTAGATTATTATATGCATACATCTCTTCCTTAAAATCACCATTAAGTAAAACATGGCACCCATTTGATGGATTTTAAGATGTTGGATAGCAACTAATGTGACAAGGACATGAATGGAGATAATCTTGATTAGAAAATTGTATGTGCTGAAATAATATACATATTCCCCTTTTTTCCTTTAACTACCATCCTAGCTTTAAATTTATCTATTGAGCCATTTTCCTACATCTTCTTTCTAAAGACCCACTTTGCATCCAACAATTTTGATCCTGAAGAAAGACCAGTAAGAATCCAATTTAGGTTTCACATGATGGATTATGTGTTGTCATTAATTTGTTTCTTCCAAAATGTATTTTCTATGAACTTCATGGATTTATTGTAGGTCTTGGGGTCTTTTTTTTACTAAGAACATATATAAGAAATTACCAAAGTTCTCAAACACTATCATTTTTACCTCAACCAAGATTAGTAGGAATCTCGAACCTCTATACATTTAGGGTTTTGATTCTTCAAGAGAAGGTGTCAAAGCAATTCAGGGCTTGAGGAACTTTTACCAAGTTGTCTTTGAAGATTACACTTAAGAGAACATGGTATTCATATTAAAAATCATATACATGATTGATTATTAAGATGTAGTTAATATAAGCATTAAACATATGGCACTTGATAAAAATAAATCAAGTGGTATTTCTATTCTACACATATCCTATGAATATGGTAACTACATTTTTATGAACAAGTTTCCTCTTCTTATTTTCAGGAACCTTCATTTTATCAATGAATCCCTACACATTTAGGTACCTTAGTCAAGCAAAAGTTCACAAGGATTTTTCTCTCTATGTTTGAAATGTATAAATTTAATATAAAATTGTCATTCTATAGAGAACCCCCCTTACAAACAATGATTAAAAGTAAAGTTTTCTGGCAGAACATTGTTTATATCTATTAATGCCAATATTTTATTTCAATTATGCCATTCTCATGGGGTATATGGGTTTAGTGGTTTCATGTATAAGGCCATGCTCTTCAAATAATTGATAAAGTTCATTTGTGTTATACTCACCTCTCCTATCTAATAGATTATGCTTAATCTTCTCAATTCTTTTCTCCACTTTTATCTTATAGACTCTAAGCTTCTACACTTTTATCATCCTTAAATTTGAGAAAATAGATAACTAAATATTTTTAAAAACATAAATGAAATTTACTAAGTAACACATATGATTTATAATAAGAACATCAATGAGATTGGAAGCATAACTATGAACATGTTTAAGCAAAGACAATTTTATTTTTTATTGATCTAAATGTTTTCTCAAGATGTATATCTTGAATACAAATTCAACATCAATCATTATCTAACAATTTAGTTTTAGGAATGCATTCCATATGAACCATATGCTTCATAATATTTTTATTCACATGTCTCAAAAAATCATGCCAAACATCAAACATATAGAAGTAAACAGAGTAACAATGCAACTATCATAATAGAAGCAATACCATTACATGAAGAAACACTTTAGTTGAACAACCATATATGTACCTGATACCTACTAAAGATCCAAATAGAAATTAAAACTTTGCTCATGACTAAGAAAATATTATATGAACAATATTACTAAGACTTCGCTAACATGGTCCTTTCTAAAAATGAGAGCATGTGTAAAAGTTAGTTGTAGGTCCACACGTCCAAATCCTACAATAAATTTTATGGAGATATCATAACCCTAGGAGAAAGCATGACCATAAGATACTTGGTAAGTGGAAAAGAAAAATGATTATATAATATGTGAGAGACAACTCCAAAATCCAACCACAAATTATCATGTGAATATGTACTAACACAAACTACAAGAGAATTGGCATCAAACCTTTTAGAAGTGTCTTCCCCATAATGGTCAAATTCCCTTCATTAATCTCGAGTAGTTTCCTATTTTGTCTCTTGATTTCCTACAAATATTCACAATGAGACCAAGCTTACCACATACATACTAGATATTCCAACTCCCAAAATTAATATTCTTACTTTGATCAGGTTGCATTCCTTTCATTAAAGGTTATTTGGAAGTCTGGTGTAATTTATTAGATTTCTTCTTGGTTCAACATCACTAACAAGGTTGAGAGAAGGTTGTTTTATTGTTTACTTTATGGGATCCTTATTTTGTAGGGTAGTGATAAGACTAGACATATTTATGATAAAGACATTTCATAGAATAAGATTGTTCTTTTCTTTCCTGAGTATGTAGAGAGGTTTGATGCTCATATTTTTGGGATTTGTTTTAGTGCGAAAAGAGGTTGGCACTTTTTTTCATTTTTGGGTTTTTTATAGTGAGAAAAGAGGTTTGGCACTCATTTTTTAGAAAATATATTTTTGTCTGAGGTTTTTAATAATGCACAAAGAGGTTCAGCTCTCATTTTTTGTGGAAAATCTCTGTGTTTGGGTTTTTGGTAATTAGAGTTTAATCTGTCACAACTTTGAGTGGGGGTGAAAACCATGAGCCCAAAATAGTTTGACGCTCCAAAGTGCAAAACCTTTATGCACTTGCTAGGTGAGAAACATTCAATATATGAGAAGGAGAATTGCATATAACATGTGTCAACTTGTCATTTTGTGGAGAATCTCTATGTTTGGGAAGTGTTATGTCATGTGAAGGCATTATGTATCAACATGTGGAAAACCAATTTGTGTCAAGAAGGTGGAGGATATTTGAATCTAACTTGTGTAAAATCGATACATACCTAGAAGTTTTTCTTATTTGAAGTCCATCCTGCATCAAATAGTGTCAAATGGATTTGCACTTGACGAGTGGAAAGTCAATGTTCACCTGATTGGTGGAAAATTGTTCTTTGTCGGTAGGGGAGATACTAATGTGATTTGTGTGAAACTAATATGTGTTAGAAATCCTTTTAATGTGAAGATGTTCTACATTGACTTGTGTCGAATCAAGTTTCACCTCAAAGGTGGAAAGTTGTTCTCTTGCTTATAAAAATGAAGATCCTATATCTAGCTCTGGAATTGAGGAAGGACTATGACAACTTTGAAATTGCACATGAATGGAGAGTTGACATGAAGATCACTAAAAGGAGGAATATAAATATTTGTAACATTGAGGAATACTTGATGGATCTAGTATATATTCCCATATCTCAAGAATTGATGGAAGTTGTGATTTAGTTTGTGATAACAATTCACACTCATTTGAGATTTTCAATGTGATCTTGGCATGACATTACAACATATAGAGTTGACCATTGAGTTGAATATGAATGATAAATGACCTCATATTAAATAGGGACAACATTGGCGTACAAAATTTAGCCAATTGCTCAATGTGATGAAAAAAGTTGCAAAAAATTCTTAGATATAGAGCAACATTGTGTAACAATTAGTACTTTATGGAGCATCTTCAGTAAGGAAATATCTTACAAGAAGCTGACATGCAAGGAAAGGGTCGGTTTCATGCCCTATTAATGGTTTTGTTTGGTACTTTATTCTTAGAGAGTCAAAATGCAATATTCAATGCTAGCATGATAGTCATGGTGTTCGTTTTTCAGAAGTGAGAGATTGTCATTCCTTGAATTTTGAGTGAGCTCTACCAGTGTCGTGATGCTGCAAAAGATTTTGGGAGAATGGTGGGGTCCATCCTGTCTATTGTAAACTGTACTTTGGTATGCGATTGGGTTCTAGTACCTTTTTCATTGATTGTAATCCGATGCAAACAATTATATTACTCATTAAGATATTTTTAATATACCCTTTTGGAATAGAGGTGAGATAGTTGTGTGGTTGGTGAATTTTGAAGATGAGGTGATTAGATGGAGATGGATGTCATAAGGGATTGATATATGGTATTTCTATATAGGGTTTTTGATAATATTGTCATTCTTCAAGGCTTTGGGAGCTATCATACACATTCCCCACTACAATGTTATTCCAATTTGGGAGAAATTAGGTTGCATATCAGCTACATTGAATTCTGTCCTACTATACAAAGATGTTGAAGAGAGTGATTGTCATTTTTCAGCCAAGTTAGCAGACACATAGAGTAATCAAAATATGATTGTCGTGGAAGATTTTCATGTTGGTTGGAGTTTCACACCATAATATCTACATCAACATTTGAGTGTGTACAAGTGACTTACAAGCCTGATGGGGATCTCACAAATGAAGAGCCTAGTGGTGGAGGAGCTGAAGATTAGGTATAACTTTTTCATTATATTGTTTGTGTTCTTTTAGGTGGTTGATTAGGGTAGAAGTGGTTTATTTTATGAGATTGTACATTTTAGATTACATTATAGTGTTATTTTCTAAACAATACATTTACCATTACAAAACATGTTTCAAGCTTCATATTTTATGTATTGTCCAGTTCTAGTAATATATACTTCAGATCTTGAGACACTTCAAGACAAAACAAGAACCATTCTTTTCTCTAGAACATCAGGGTTTACCCAATTTTTTTAGATGTGACCATCATTTTAATTTCCTTTATGAGTATGCTCACTTGGTTTAGTTAGATGAATTGAAACATGTGTGGCTATGATGAACTTATTGTAGAAGTCAATGTTTTTTAATTGATGGATGGGTGAATGGAAGTGTGTGATCACTCTACCCATTAGGTGTTCCCTTTCCCACCTTTCCACAGTGACCCCTTCAACATGTCAACCGTATTTAAGCAATGTCATAGCCTCTCTGAGCTACTAATAGGTAGTTATTCCTAAAAAAGATGTCCCTATGGGGATAACATTGATAAGGATATAAGAAAGGCTTGGTGCCCCACTAGATCTGGATAAAATGACTTGAAAACAACATAGATCAAATTGCCCCTCATTTTTTATAATGTTATCCATATGATATCCTTTTTAGACAATTTGTCACATCACATCGATCTGGTCCAATTGCAAAAGGACCAAGGGACATTGGTGCTCAAGACCTTAGGATGCTGGCTTTTGCACCCCATTAGTCTTTGCCAATCCATCTAATAATTTTATTATCTTGGGAAATTTATTAGGAACACATATTGCCTCGGTCTAATTATTAGTGCACCTTGGGGCATTGGTGATCAATACATGAGGATGGAGTATCTTGTGACTCACTAGTCTTTAACGTAGTGTCTAATCAGTTATTGAGCTCAAAAAATTTATCACAAGCACATATTCTTTTTAGTCCAATCCAATTTTGGAATTGAGGGACATTGATGCATACAACCTTGAATGGAAGAAGAATTTTAATTCAATCATTGAAAATGATTTCCTTAGGAAATATTTTCCCTCACAAGGATTATCCATGAACGATGAGACCTATGTCCGTTGAGTGAGGTGTAGACAACACATCAAGTTATGTTGATTGGTCACAATATTGTCCACCTTCCTTACATGCCCTAGTAGTAGAGTGATTATATGAGTGGCATAGTTACTGGTGTTGTTAATATTGACCCATGGAAAGTGCATATATACTCAGATGACAATATTCAACTAAATTAAAGTTTTCATAATGAACATGAATAAATATGTTAATATCATCATTTCCCATTATTTTTAGACGTTTGACTGAGTCACGAGTTATCTTGTTATCCTTACCTTGATCTATACTACAAGCTAAAAATTAATTATGTGTAATCTGAGACACATTAAGAAAATTTAGATTTTAGTTGGAAAATTTACAATGATGAAAATTTATGAACATGGGAACTTCCCTATGGTTTTGATGTTGTGGACATGAGCTCTTTGTTAACATGTTCCTTTGTGAGGGATTTCATTTCTCCCCTTATCATTGGCAAAGGGTTTGCATGGCATTTTTTAATTGATTTTAGGTTCACAAAGTATTGGACCTCAAGATGATAGTCATGATCATTCAGTCATAGGCTCATATCTTAGATTCTTAATCAAAAGAGAAAGAAAATCAATAAGTAGAAGAACCCAAATTCCAAATGAAGAAATTCAAACTCGGAAAGGATCTTTCTAATTCTTGAAGAATGATGGATTGATCGAGAAACTTATTCAGTTGATTTTAGATTCACTAACTATAGGGCCTCCAGATAATGATTGTGATACTTCACTCATAGGCTCATATCCTAGTTTCTTTTGTAAGGATGTCAATTGGGTTGGAATTTTTTATTATATTTCTTAAGTCCCTTGTTTTCTAGGGTTATCCATGGGAATCAATGTCCTTGTTGATAAGAGTATGATGTATTTTAAGTGATTTTATAAGGATTTACCTCCATAAGAAATCTCAACAATAGTATAGCTTCATATGACTCGCGTTGATGTGTGACAAGTGTATGTCTCCATCCATATCTTTCAATCATAGGTATCCTTTAGAATAGATATAATGGACAACATAGGGCCCCTCCCACTCTAGATTAGACTTTTCATGAGTATCAAGGTTGATCAACAAGTGACAGATATGATCATCCATTTTGAACTATCATGGACACACTTTCTTAGTGAAGGTGCGATTCACTCTGGCATGGTAGCATTGTGTGTGATGGAGTTCTTGTAGTCCTTCTATTCAATGGTATTTAAGGAACATATATGATCTTGTAGCTAGTATATTTATGATTTATTGGCTTATTGAAGGATTATTAGTGAAGGGATTTCAACCTCAACATCCAAAACTACTTATCTACTTTAAATTAAAGAATAAAGGGAGGCATTTGTCAATGTTTAGATTGACGTTTGATATGACCATAACGCTAGTGGTAGTTGTGTGTGCCTATCTCTTGACAATTGGATATCTTTTTCAAGATTGTCAAAAAATTTTAACTTTTGGCTTCCACTGCACCATTCATATAAGGGAAACCATTCTTGGAAGAAAGGCACTTGGTGAATGAAAATTTTCCCATTCCATAGCAAGGAAAAAATGTTACAGAAAAAATATATTAAATAAATATTTGCCCCTCACAGAGCAAGTTTTTGAGAACTAAGACTAGAACATGATATCCATTATAAAGGGTAGATTCTTTCATAGTGATACAATCTTTTTCTTTATTTATTTGAATGATTTGAAATGTTCCCATGATTATGACAAGGGAGATATAGTTAACAACATTGCCTCTTACGTAGCAACGATAATTGGTATAAGATGGATGGGCAGTCATGGAAGGTACGAAATGTTTCTCACTGTCTCCTTCATATAAGTGGGTTGGGAGAGTCAACCATCTTGTAGAGTATATCAATCATCCAACTATTAGATCTCCCTAAGGATTGAACAAATGTCCAACCATTAGCCCTTATGTAGGCTATAAGGGTTTCCCTCATTTTGTTTGTTCTAGAAACCCCTACTGTATTGGTGCTACGTACTCTTCTTGAAATGAGATTACTAAAGATTATATTACCTTTTTGAGGATTAACTATGTCCAAGCATTGGTCATCTCAGGGACTAGAAGGGAACCTCATACTACTCCTAATGTAGGGACAACCAATGGGATTGCATGATGGCAACTAATAGTAAATAGTGCTTAAAAATGAGGTGAATGAAGGCAATGTGGATATGTTTGAAAAATGTGTGAGAAGCAAAATTTCTTGATGCTAGATTACAGGCTGATTGATTTGTAAAAACTTGATAAGCATCAAGTATTGATTCAAAAGGGTGTTGCATCGGGCCAACTATGGAGATAAATTGCAACATATTTTGAGTTTTGATATGATTGGATCTTAGGGTTTGAAGAGATTTTTTATGTAGTTAATCATTTTAAGGGATGAGGATCTATCAGTTCTAGACTTAGATCTAATATAAATTTTGTATGATGATGGCTTTACTTTCTTGGAAATGAGGCATAGTTTTGATACAATCTGGGTTTACCATATTGAAATTTAGATAGGGATTCCATGTAATCCTGGTTTATATGATATGCACCTCATTTGGAGTTGATCTGTCATGTGTTCAGTTTGCAAACCTGATATGTGCCAAATGTGTGAAATAAATCCGCCCTCAATTGTGCAAAAGATGATATGCATTAAAATTCGCAAAAAATATATGAACTATAATGTGCTAAAAGGATCTTCACTTCAAGGATAATGATTTACTGGGTCAAAATCCTAACTTAGTCTTTGTTTTAGGAAATTGGATTTTCTGGGTCAAAACTCATGAAGAGCTTCAATGCAACTAGTATTTTACAACATAGTATATTTACTATATTAAAACTTGTGCAAAGCTACAATATAGTATGGGTTTATATGGTATGTGTTTGAATCAAAGCTAATATGACATGTGTCTAGACTAGTGCTGACTTGCTCGGTGCCCAAATGTGTAAAACAAATTTGCATTCAATTGTGCAAAATGGATCTGCACGAAATGTGCAGAAAGGGTATGTTGTATAATGCACTGAAAGGATCTCAATCCAAAGGATAATGGTTTACCAAGTCAAAAACTTGACTAATTCATTTTAATAAGACTGAATTTAATGAGTAAAAACTCAACCAGGGATTCAATGCAATCCATGTTTTGCATAATACTAAATTTACTAGGTTGAAACATATTCAGAGCTTAAATTTTTGTATGACATGTGTCTAAATCAAAGCAAATATGACATGTGTCTAATCTAGTTTAGATCTGATCTGTGCCGAAATATGTAAAATAGATTTGCACTGAATTCGGCAAAATGATTCACATTGAATTGTGTATGATTTTCTCTCAAATGATAATGATGTATTGGGTCAAAATATTGACTTAGTGCATTTTTTAAGAGATAGGATTTCCCAAGACAAAACTTAGGCATAGCTTTAATGTAATTTGGGTCTTGCATAATACCATATTTGCTAAGTTGAAACTAATTCAGATCTCCAATATTATATGGTATTATATGATATGTATGTGTCAAAATTAGAGCAGACCTAACATGTATCCAGTTTGGTACATACCTGATATACACTCAAATATGCGAAAGAGATCTACAAACAATTGTGGAAAACTTCAATATAGGTTCTATATAAATCGAGTTTTGCGTAATACCATATTTACTAGGTTGAAACCCATTCAAAGATTCAATGTAATATGGGTTTGTGAGATGTGACATGTTTTTAGTCTATGCAGACTGTTCTGTGCCCAAATGTGCACAACGTATATGCACTCAATTATGCAAAAATTACATGCACTAAACTGTGCAGATGGGATATTCTCTCAATCAAGGTTTTTAATTTTATTTAAAAATTGGGCACAATAACTTAGAACCTAACCTAACTACATAAATAATATCACAAACAAGCATGTCAGATGGAAAGATAAATACCCTATAATATCCCCCTTTTAAATTTATTTTTCATCCTTACTTA
Source organism: Alisma plantago-aquatica (assembly GCA_963693085.1). Lineage (NCBI taxonomy): Eukaryota > Viridiplantae > Streptophyta > Magnoliopsida > Alismatales > Alismataceae > Alisma > Alisma plantago-aquatica. The sequence goes on along the minus strand of OY856414.1, from coordinate 895,378,931 downwards.
AGAAGGTACCTACATGTGTTCCTTATATTCTATTATGGAATCAATGATATCTCTGGTCTTAGGGTAATATCAATATTCTTTTGGTTTTGATGCTACTCCAAATTCATCTTACGATCAACGAGGCCAAAATCGGTCTTTAGTACTAAGAGAGGGGGCAGCATTCTGGGCCTTTACACGACCCCAAATGCGGAAAAGTACCCGTACAAGTCATCCCGATGTCTTTTTGAGAATTTCAGTGTGAGTGACAATAATCTTCTACTCATGGACAATAGGAACACGGTACACATTCACGTGGAAAATGGTGACTTTAAATGTTTAATATTCCCACAGAATGGTAAAGAAATATACAAGAAATTATATTCAACCAAAAAGAATCTTTTAATAGTAAAATGGGAAGGGAGGAGGTGCTAGTTATATAAAGATAGGCCAGAATTTTGGTGGTCTAAATATGGAAAAGAAAAAGTAAAGTAAAAGTTTATCAAAAATTCCATATTGGACAAATATTTCCCTTCAAAGCCATTGTGACAATCATATAGTTCAAATTGATTTCTCTAATCATGTATTTTTGTTGAGTTATTTAGGTTGTATTTGAGTAAAAGTATAAACATAGTCACACTTGATCTATGTACGGTAGAAAAAAATAAAGTGTCGAATAGACATGCATAGACAAATTGTCAAACCCCTTTGTACTAAATAACTAGCATCTTAGATTTCACATAAAAACCTAAAAATATATATCACATGTTTTATCAAGTTTAGACTAAACCGATCCAAATTCGATTGAAATGTAAAAAATGGAACATGCTAATATTTTATGCGTCAAACCATTTTTTCACACAATAATTTTATTGTAAGAATAATAGATACACTATTAGTAGTTCGCATGCTTTCTTAATATCTAAATTGAAAAAGTCCAGTCTTGGATAAAATGTGCAAAATGAACCTGAATAGTATTTGATGTGTCAAATGCATTTGCATTTAACATTTTGACTTGCAGGGTTTGACAAAGATACTAAAACTGTACAACATGTGCTTTCTTAAGATACAATTTAAAAAGTCTAGTCCCCGTTAAAACATGCAAAATTGCACATGGGTATTGATTCAAGTATCAAACCATTTTGCACTAAATAGCAAGCATTTAAGCATTTGACAGTCTCTTTAAAAAATATTACAATACTTACTTTACCAAGATCTAGATTTAAACCATCTTAGATTTGACCAAAATGTGCAAAATTATACATAAATATTATTTCAGGTGTCAAGACCTTTAACACTCAACAATTAACATTCTAAGATTTGAAATCACAAGATTGCATATTTTACCATGATCTAGACTTGAAAGTACAAACTTTAATGAAATGTGAGATATTGCACTTAAATAACATTCAAATCCTTTGGCACTCAACAATTTTAATTTTAGGATTTGACAAAATGGAAAGCATGAGATCTCATGCTTTACCAAGATCTAAACTTAAAATTCCAGATTTGAATGACACATGTGAAATTGTACCGAAATAATATCTCAGATTTCAAACCCTTTGACACTAAAAAATAGGCTTTAAATTAATAAAATTTAGTCATTCATAGAACTAGATGTTATCTCTTGTACCAAAATTTCAAACATGAAAATAATTTGTGCCTTATCACATCTGAACTAAAAAAACCCGAGTATTAGGCAATCTTGCACTGAGAAAGTCAGATTGAAGAATGTGTGCATATTTGATAAGATCCAAGCACCACTCAGTTAGTTTGAGACTATAGATATTCCATGTATCAAGCCCTTTTAACTTATTGATTATGAGTTTGAAATTGGTGAAAATGAATGTTTATAAATCTTACTATCATCTAATTCGTGAGGATCTCAAACTTGAACAAAATTTGTGCCTTATTAGATTTGAAACTTTAAAAAATTTGTTGTATGTGTAAAACCCTTTTCCACTTAGTAGTTATAAACTAACTGCTATTTATGCACCAAGTAGATGTTAGAAAATCTATGCATCATTAGATTTGACAAACAAAAATTGAAATAAGTAACTTTGAGTGCCAACTAGTTTTGCACCATGATTGTGTCATGAACAATGTGAAATAGACATGTATTGATATATTCACACTAAAAACATAAAAATAAATCAAATTAAATAACATAATTTTGTTCTATGGATATACCATGGACACAAATGTAATTTGTTCCCTATCGATTATGAGTTTGAGAAGAAGAAAGAAGATAAACTTGTTCCTAATGCAAAATCGACTTGTTGTGACCGGTGCCATAGGATTTCCAATAGTGATCTAAAGAAAAAGCTATAACTTGAGTGTGATGATTCTTTAATGAAGTCTCCATTTTATTTTCATTGAAAATTGAACACAAAAGGGGTTGTTTGGAGTCACAACTGAGTTTTAGTCAGAATATTGAGAAATAAAAAACAAAGTAATTCATTCATGGATAACAAAGAAAGGTGTATGAGAATTTGAATTAGGCATACTCATTTATGAATAAGGATTGGGTTAAAATCAGTACTCCAATTGGCCTATCAAGATAGTATTTTAGACGTTTCATATAAGAGGAGTATGTAAATAGTGAGGAAGAAAAAGATTTGATGTAGCTCTCACCTTGCTTTGTAGCCTGTATGTGAAAGGGATTCACACTTTTGGGCACCAAGCAGATTTGCACTTTAGGAACTCTCCAGCAACATAGCAAGATCAAGTGTAGACATCAATTTAGTTTGTACTTCCAAGCACCGACTACTTTCAAACTTCTAGGTGCGAACAAGTTTGGAACTTCTTGTCTATACTAGTTTCACATAGAGAAGGTCGTATCTCTCCACAACCTCTACTTCTTTTTGTTCCTTTTGGTTCTCTATGTCGTCCTCTTTTCTCCTTTTCTCAAGGGGAGAGGTTGTCAAGTTGGTTGTCTTCTATTTCTTAAAAATGATGCCCACTATCTCTAGGGACAACCATGGGGTGTTATGTTGCCCTGCCTATCATTTTATAAAACCAATGTGATTTTTTGGGCGCAAATTTGGTAGGCACTTGAGGGGATGAGATGGTTTGGCACCCAAGTTCTTTTTTTAGAAAATAATGTGTGTGGATCAGTTTGACTGAATTATTTGTAAAATCCTTTGGTACCTAGGGTGGTCTCCCAAAAGGGAACCCAAAATGTGTATGATCTAGTTTGGCACATCTAAGTCTAAAACACTTTGGTGCCCAAATGAGATGACTTTCTCAAAAAAATCTAACAAGGATGGGCCACAAATATTTTCTAATCTGGGTACAAATTGGATTTATGCCCATAATTAGGAGGGTCAAATTAATATATTTATAGGTTCACTTAAAACTTAAATAATGTGTAAATGTTTTCCATTACGGTTCATGACCCGTTGGGATCAAAACATAGGGTTTTTCGAAGTATGTTGTGGGTTCACATCTTGCCAAATCTGGGTGCAAGTTGGTTTTACACCCATAAATGACCAGAATGTACCTGCCCACATGTTATTTCATTAGTAGTAATTTGGATTTTCATTAATTCTACTCTGATACAACTCAAATTATGTAAATCATCCAATTTGTAAGGATTTAATGTGTTCCCAAAATGAGCTGCCAACACGTACCAAGAAATTATGTCTTTTCGAAATCATGCTCTGAATGTTTTTATGGTGTACCATTGTATTCACAATGACAACATCTTGATTTGATGAGTTTAGGTTCATATATTGTGAGGATACATTCATCATGAAATATATGAAGTGAACAAGAATTAGGTAGATATCTTTCACGGATCCTACAAAGTGATGTACACATTGAGTTATAATATACATTTAATGTGTAATCTAGATTCTATAATAAATTCTTGTAATCCATATCTATATGTGCATTGTATATTGTTTCTATGTTTGTGGGACTACTCATGTACATGAGAATCAATCTACTATTATATTTATTTTGATGCCCTAGGTAACATCCTCATATTATTAGGCATGAAATTATGGGATGATACAGTTACACTCGCATGGTAGAAATATTCGAAGATTTATTATCTGGTACTACAATGTTCCACATATGGCTCGATTCTACAAAAAATGCTCTTCCCTTGCCAAGACAACACCGATGTACAATCATCCTAGGGAAGTGTTTGTAGTAGTACTCCTATTGTGCTTCTTTTCTAGAAAAAACACAAATATATTATCCTTTTGAACCAATCCTCTTGAGATCTTGAAGTTTGAAATGGTTTGATTACCATGATGACATTTAACTCTGAGGTGGATAACCAATGTCCCTAGACACATTGAGTACTACATTACCATTGGACCCTTTGTGAGAGGATCATCAATCTTATCTATAGATCTTACAAATTTAGAGATATTACACCTTTTGTATCAAAAGATCTCATATCTTCATACCTAAATCTCATAAACCTTTTTCTTGCTCTTATATTTTCTATTTTTTTCTATGGTAGATCTTTTATGGAAATGAATAGAGTCTAGAGGAAATGGATTTTAAATAATACACAAATCAAGGATTGGAGTTCTAGTACAATAAGACAAACAACAATCTAATTCTATAAATATAAGCTCAACTTCCATAGTTGATCTAGCCCGTATAGTTTAATTTGACCATTTCTTTAGAAAAATGTTTGCACTACCATCGGTAAATGCATAGCCACTAGTAGACTTTTCATAAAATTCAGCAATCCAATTTACAACAGTATAATTTTTTAATATACCAAGAGGATTAAAGTATTTAAGGCCATACAAAATGGTAACTTTGATATACCTAGAAACTCAAATCAAATCTTTGTAATGATGAGTGTTAGGACAATCAGTGTAGCTACTAATCCTACAACAACGAGGGTGATATATATCGATAATAATCTTCTTAGTACATCAAGTTTTCTACAATATTTGCATATCTAGTTTGATCTACAAGATCCTTTATGTGTCACTAAGGGTATATAGTGTTCAAAATGTAAACTTATGGACATATAATGGTACATATCAAACCTATTTAGAATCTTTTGTACATGGTAGGACTGATTTAAAGAGTAACCAAAATACAACCTACTCAAATGTTATACCAAGCATAAAATAAATTTTTGGATATTTCATATAAAAATTATTTGCATATTTATCAAATCATACAATGATTTGACCAATCTTATATACTTTTTGTTTTCATGTAGAAATTACAAAACCTTCAGATTAATATACATATACAACTCTTCCTTGAAATCATCCTTCAGTAAAGCATGACATCAATTCGATAGATTTCAAGATGTTGGATAGAATCTAAGTAATAAGGAAATGAATAGAGATAAACTTGGTTAGAAAATCATAGGTGCTAAAATAATATACATCTTCCTATTGTTAGCCTTAATATTATCCATTGATCCATTTTCTCTCATCTTTCTAAAGACCCACTTTGAATCCAATAATTTTGTATCCTAGAGAAAGATTAGTAAGAATTCAAATTTTGTTTCTCATGATGGATTGTATGTTGCCACAATTTCTTCCTTCCAAGTCCATTGTTTATGAACTTCGTGGCTTCATCATAGGTCTTGGGGTCTTCTTTTACTAAGAATGTATATAAGTCATAACAAAAGTTCCCAAACAATTTAGCTCTTTTATCTTGACCAAGGTCACTAGTAGTCTCGACTCTCTCAAGGATTAGGGTTTTCGGTTCCTCGAAAAAAGGTGTTAAAATAGTTCAAAGTTTGAGGAAGTTTTACCACTTGTTTGCAAAGATTAGACTCAAGAGAAAACTTGTTCCCATAATAAACATCATCTACATGTATGTTTTTTAAGATGTAGTTAATATAAATCTAAAACATATCATACGTTATACCAAGAAATCAAATGCTATTGTTCTTCTGTACATATCCTATGGAAATGATAACTATAATGTTTGGAACAAGTTTCCTCTTCTATTTTTAGGAATCTTCATTTTAGCCAAGCATCCCCACATCTTTAGGTACCTTAGTCAAATAAAAGTTCACATGGAGTTTTCTATTGTTTTTGAAAGGTATACATTTAACATATAGTTGGAATCCAAGAGATATCTCCCCCTTATAGAATCCAAACTTGGGTAGCATAACATTGAATATATGTATGAAATGTCTATTCATTCTTTCAACCATGCCATTTGATTGAGGCTTATATAAGGAAAAGGATTCATGTATAACGTCATGTTCTTCTCATAATTGATAGAGTTCAATTGAGGCATACTCACCTCTCCTATCCAATAGAATCTGATAAATCTTCTCAGTTTTATCCTCTACTTGAGTCTTATAGACTCTAAACTTCTTCATTTTTATTATCCTTAGATTCTTTTTGATCTATACTTAACCTTAGATCCAAGCAAATAGCTAAAAATATGTGTAACAAACATCAATGAAATTTAATAAGTAACACATGATCTATAAGTAATTGAGATCACAAACATTAGTATGAACAAGTTCAAGCAAAGCTAATTTTATATCTGTTGATATAAATGTTTTCTCAGGAAGTATATCTTGAATACAAATTCAACATCCATCTTTATGCAAAAAAAATAGCTTTAGGAATATATTGCATGTGAATCATATGATTCATAGTATTTTTAGTGACATGCCCCAATTGATCATGCCAAACATCAAAAGACACAGACGTAGAAAGAGTAATGATCCAACTGTCAGAATAGAAATAGTAGCATTACATGAAGTAACACTTTACTTAAACAACCATAGATGTAGCCTACACCTATGAAAGACTAAAATATAGATATTAAAACACTATCCATGACTCAATGAAGATTATACAAACAACATCGTTAAGACTTCACTAACATGATTCTTTATAAAATTGGGAACATGTTTATCATTTTTTAGATTTAAGATTTATCTAAAAGTGAGATTTAGGTTCACATGTGTAAATCTTACAATTTGTTTCATGGAGATATCATAACCCCACGAGATAGCAAGATTGTAGTATACTTGGTAACTGGAAAAGAAAAATGATTATAGAAGATGTGAGACACAATTCTAGAATTGATCCACAAATTATCATGCAAAGATTTACTAACACTATGTACAAGAGAATTGGCATCAAATATTTTAGAAGTGTATCCGCATAATGGTAATATTATTTTCATTATTCTTGGGGTTGTTGCTTCTTTTGGTTCTTGTAGTTTCTATAAACATTTGCATGAAGACCAAGCTAACCACATGCACATTTGATGTCATGGCTCCCAAAAATAATATTCTTGTTTTGGTCTAGTTTCATTCCTTTCGTTAAAGGTTTTTTGGATGTCTAGTGCAACTTGTTAGATTTCTTATTGGATTAAACATCACCAACCAGGTTGATAGAACGTTGATTTTTCTTGTATACTTCCTGTGATCTCTAGTTTGTAGGGTAGTGATAAGACTAGACAGTCAAATTTTACTATTTGTGACAAAGACACTGGGTATAGGATTTCTAAGAAGGCATAATCTTTTCCATAGTGGATATGACTTGCATCTCAAAACCACTAGCTACACACTTAGATATATAGTTTTGGCATTCAAGGACTTTGGAGGAAGAAAGTTGTTATCCACAATTTTATAGTCAACCCACCATAAGGAAGCATAAGTTTTAATCCCTTTTTCCTGAATATAAAATCTATCATCTAAGGCTTGCCATATCTTGAGAGTTGTAGGGAACTTGCTCTATATATCAATGGGTTATTGAAAAAGTTAGAGAAAATGCTATTTTTGCAAGAAAAATAATTTCTTTTGAAAACTTGGAAGATTTATATATGAAGACAGGTCATTATAGGAATCTACAAGATGATCTATCCTTTTAGGAGTTGAATGAAATGAAGTATTCCTTTAACTAGGTAGAGATATAACATCAACTAGTCCTAAGGATGTAAATCAGAACTTCATCTTTTGTTGCCATTTGGTGAAAATACATGCAACAAACTTATAAGAGGTAAGGGGCACAATGTCCTCTACAGTCATATGGATTCTAGATTACATGGATATACAAAATAAAAAAAAGAAAAACATATATCTCACAACAAGAAATTAATTGAAACAAGTACGTTAAGAACTGTATCTTCAAGAATATCTAAAACATAACCAATAATTATCATATTTAGGAAAACTTAATTTTACCACACGATATCCAATTCAAAACTAGAAACATAAAACGAGTTTAGAAAGTTTGAGCTTAGGATAAAAGCACATCGAAAGATCACTATCATGTAGACGTTGTTTTCCTCTCTTATGCACAAGCTTTACAACATATTGCCTCCCAGATTTGAACACCACTTAGTAACGGGGTACCATCTCCCAATGTTATCCAAAGAACAATGTCAAACCATCTGCTAGCCCTTACGTTGTTGGTAGAAAAGTGTTGTAAAAAATTATTTGTCACATAATGTAGGAGCAAGAGATGGAATAAGGAAAAACCAACTTGACTGGAACTCAACTATTGCACTAGACATAGGGAGGAAGATGAAGAAGAAAAAGTGTCAAGACTATGATCTTACTGTGTCAAATGATAAGAAATCTCCTAATATATAAACAAAGATGAGTGAATAGACATCCACATTTGTGTTGTTGTTCACTCCTTGAGTAACTGCTCAGGCACCAAGAATCATGTATGAGTCATCTAGTAGAACCAAGAGTTACAAATAATGACTCTTATAAGTGATAATAAACATAAAAAACTAAATGGGAAAATCTAGTCAAATAAAGGGTGGATAAATGTCAGATTGAAGAAGTCTTCAATCAAATACAAGTTCTAGGTTGAAGAATCCTCTCAAAATGGCTATGAAATGCATATCAAATAAACAAGGAAAAAAGTGCTAGTGTATCCTACGGAATGGATCACATATTATATTGGATACAATCTCAAAATGCACTTGAATTCACATAGTCAACTGTAGCAATCCAGATTGCTAAATGAAATTTGATATGCAATGTAATAAATGGGTAACATGGATGATAGATATGAAAATCAAGAGAGGTAAATGAACGATTGTAATCAAGCCAAGTTAATATTTCAAGAAATTGAAAATCTTAAATGATAAATTCTAAAAAAAGAATTGGATAGTAAAAAATTTATGCTTTTATAATAAATGGTGTGCATTGTGTCACATAGAATGGGCCACATTAGCATGATGAGATGTGAGGGTTGCATGGGTGCACATGTGCTTTTATTGTGGTAAACACCAATAAGCCAAAGATCCTAAACAAATTTAAACTCCCATGTCCATTCAAGCCAAAATGCACTCGAATTCACACATAAATAATATGTAACTATCTGGATTGTGAAATGACATTTTCATAAACAAGGTAATACATGTCTTACAAGGATGATTGATTTGACAATTGAGAGAGGGAAATGAATGACCATAGTGAAGCCAAAGTTAATATTGTGCAATATTGATAACCCTAAATGACAAATACTAAAATAATATGAATAAAAAAATAAAATATTATGTTTTTATAAAAAAAATTATGCATCACATGAAATTGTGTTGTGTAGGCGTGGTGAGATAGGATGTATGAATGGGTGAATGTGTGATTTAATTTGATAAACACCAATAGAGAAAAGACCCAAATAGACTTAAAATCTCATGTCCATCTAGGGCTACATCTCGTTTTACTTCCACTCGCACTTAAGTAGACATTACTTACTTTGGAAGCAAGAAATATGGAACAAAAGTTGATAGAAGGAGGTTTTGAAATACCTCAAGTAACATAGTTGGAATCCAACATAGACATGTGGTTCTCGATCTACCCCATGTCACATGTGTTACCATGGATTATTATCACATGATGAGTGTCCAATAGTATATATAATAATTTACATGGAATATATCTAGTATTATATATGAATCAAATGTATAAAAGCTATTTATATTCTACACAACTTCACCAAATTTGCTAATGCTAACATGTGTTTATGGAAGTTGTTCACTATATGAATATGATAAGAATATCATATGGAAGATTGTTTTTTATTCTATTTTGAAAAGAAAATATTTTGCGAAAAATGCTATAGCATGAGGTCTAGACCCACTAAAAGACCAATAGACAAATGAAAACCTACAAAATGCCAGTGGTTCATTAAATTTTTTTGAACAGACATAAATCTTTCACCAACAGGTATTTGAAAGTATATTGTCCACAATATATCTTAGTAATTTTATGATGTATTTTTATTTAGTAGTATTATGTAAGTTTTGAGTACCTTTTGTATATCAGAAATTCTAAGTCGAAAAGTAAGATTGTGAATGTATCAAAAGGTGATCCATTAATTTTTTTTAAATATGTAATGGAATTTTTCAAATATATGTTATCCAACAATACACATAACAATATATGGAGACGTGAACATTACAAGGTCATTATTCATCCATTATCCTACTACATTTCTGAGTTTATACCATGATTTGGGCATCAAGATTTAATTAATAGAACTTGTATCGAGATTTTTATTGTTGTTATTTAGTTTCTATTTGATTGTTTTATCATTTATTAAGTGAAACATAATGAATTATACATTAGTATACAAAACTACCGACCTATGTTGTGTTGTGAGTTCCTCGTTTGAGATCACTTTGCAATCCTTACATATTTCCATATTCACCTAATTTGGGAGTGAGCAATTAATTTTGTTACAATTTATCCATTTATATGAGAATCTATTTGTGAAATGGAGGTTTTCTAAAAACCATATGATAGACAGTTACAAAACATACTACACTCTCTCATGTTCTAGTTCTTCATATCTCTCCCTTGATTAGCATTGATTATTTATGTTTTACTTAAATGAGAATGTAATGCAGATGCCCTGAAATAAACATGATTAACAACTGTGTAGAATGCCACAAAAGATCAATTTTTTTTAATAACTACGCCTAGTATTTTTTGTCCTTTATATTTTGTGTATTGCTCTTTCTATAAATGTATACTTGAAAAGATATCCTCCATATGCCAATATATCAAAGACAATAAAAATTTAGCTTCTTATGTATTGTTGTGTAAGTGAATGGGTACTACCTATGTAAATTTTTTATAGACTTTTGTATAAAATGCATATTGTACAAACTATACTGAATTGAAAGCTAATAGTTCAATAATGTAATTTTTTAGTTCCTGATGGTCAGCTTATTTTTATGTATAGTGTGTGATTTGTATACTAGTTGTATATATTTATTGTGTATAGTACACGTGTAAGATGTGCACTAAACAATATGGATCTACCATGTTCAGTGTTTCCATCTAACATGGATGTATTTTGAGAGTATATGTAATGATAGTAGAACTACCATGTTTAGTGTTTCCAACTTAATTAGTGATTATAGATTTTATTTAAATTCTCTTTTCTAAGTTGGGAAAGATGAATATAAAACCTTTTGGGTTCTCTAAGAAAGCATATAATGAGCGTAAAATGAGTTTTATGTATTTTTTCATTTAGAAAATAAGTATAAGTGTACATGTGCAAGCACCTCGTCCCACCTAATATTTTTTTGAATGAAATGTTGGTAATATTATAAGCCATACTAATAATGGGAACACAAACAGCCAAAAAGTACAAGAAAATCATTTCATTATAAAATACATGGGAAGGTGTTAGGACACCCAAAATTTGTAAAGTAAGAAGGTGTGGGAGAACCATTATAAGCCCAATATATTAAGGATGGGGATCTTCACAAGTAAACCCAATATTGCTCATAAAAAAATAGTCCAAACAAGAAGTAGTGGTCATCATTGGAGAAAGTGATGAGACTTTTTTTGCAAAACCTCATGCATGGGAGAGGGTTATCCCAGGGCCAGGGCAACATGATTAGGGCCATGGTAGGGTGTTTCTTTGTAGGGTTGAACCAAACCTATAACAATCAAGGTAATTATAGACAAAAATTTAGGCCAAATGTAAAAATATTATAAATCTTAATTTGTAGAGTAATTATATTTGTTATTAGAGAGTATTTGATTTCATTTATCCACAGACTCCAAAAGAAAAGGAGCACAATATGTTATTTTTCCTTAGAGAAATTAGATAAAGGCCAATGTTTTGTGTGTTGAGATGAACTTCATCTAAAGTAATAACATGTATAGGGAAGGTGATATTGAAATGTAACCACTGGGAAAATAAAAAATGGGCATGTATACAAAGGAGTTTGATGTGTTTTGTATGTTGTTTCAACAAAGCATATAGGGAAAGGAGTCATGTATGAATCATTTGTGTAGGTTGACATTTCTCTCATAAAATACTTATTTCATGCCCAATACATGATTCATTTCCTCTATTTTTCTGGATTAACTCATAATTTTATAAGAAGTCGATTGTTTCTATATTAATACATGTCATGTGCTCAAATAAAGATCACCTCAAGAAAGGAACAATCCTTATTTAGTCAAAGATCAAATTCCTAAAAAAGATTCAACATTATAAACCTCTCTACTAGCTCTTTTAATAGCCTTGTTAACTTCACCAGTGCCCAACCTAGCCTAGTGAAACAAGGAGAGAGTGAGGGAAAAAATCATTTTTAGAGTATATATATACATATGTATGGATAAAAGAATTGTGTACCCTGGTACATGTACCCAACTTCATTTATGATATACATATATGTATATATATGTGTGTATATATATATATATATATATATATATATATATATATATATATATATATATCTGTGTGTGTGTGTGTGTGTGTGTGTGGGTGTGGGTGTGTGTGTATATGTATATATGGCGTCTATTTTTTACCAACCTGAGTATCATAAATTAGGTACCTAGTGATTCTAGTTATAATCTGAGCATTCTCGTTACTATTTTTACATAATGACTTACAAATTTTGACTCATGGTTACAATTTGGGGTAGTGATTTTTTTCTTCTAGAAATCTGTAATGTCCCAAGATTTGAGGCCTTGAATATAATGATATAAAAAGTAATGATTGGACCATCCATGTGACCAAGGTGCACCTCTTTTTCAGTGATTCCATCACTAAAGAACTTTGCGATTATGTGTGCTCAGCCCAGAGTACTACTAGGATGGGTGTCCTGTCGAGAAGTTTTTTTTGGCTTGCCTGTGAGTGAGGAAAAAGTGTGTAGTTAAGGCTACTTGTGGTCTGTGGGGCCATTCGTCATTCCTAGAACTCTACTAGAGCCTTGGGCAGATGCTTGATTGTTACAAATAGTATCAGAGCCATAGCCCCTCCAGTAGGTGGGGCCCACATGGGCATCTGGCATGCCCGTCTTGAGTCGTGCGTTCCAAGAAAGTTGGAAAGGATTGTCCATGGTGATGAAGCCACCCTTTCACAGGTAATTCGTGATCAAGAGATGGGTTTCATGGGCCATTCTAGGTCTACAATGAAATGGGGAAATATTATGAGGCCATAGTTGAGCCTTGACGAGGACATCAAAAGTCTAAGTGGGGGACATTGTAACATCCCATGACTTTAGGCCTCAGATATAATGATCTCAAAAGGAATGATTGGACTACCCATAACACATAGGTGCACCTCCATTTTAGGGAGCCCATCACTAGTTTCTATAGTTAAGCATGATCATCACATAGTAGTACTAGGATGGGTGACCAGTCAAGAAGTTTTTCTAGCTTGCGTGTGAGTGAGGACAAAGGGCGCAGTTAAGGCTAGTGGTGGTATGTGAGGCCAATCATCATTCCTAAAACTCTACTAGAGCCTTGGGCAGAGGACAAAGTGTTACAAAATGTCATTCCTATTGTCTCATAACACAATCCAAAATAGACATTATTTTTAAGAAATGAGTCTTTATATTACATATGTGTTCATCTCATTATGGGTTGTTACCTAATTTTACAAGATTGGATCCATGGGTAACTAAATTATGCTATTCTTCTCAGTAATTAATATATGGCCATATATATATATTTATATATACATATATATACAAATATATATATATATATACATATATATACAAATATATATATATACATATATATACACAGAGAGACTCACATACACACATGTATCTATATATATAGATACATATATACACACACAAACATATATATATATATATATATATATATATATACCACATCTGAATTGTAGTCTTTGACAGTTTGTCTTGAACATTCATCCAAATTAATTTGTTGATATATGAATATATTACCCCATTTATACACAACATTTATAGAAAAAAGTTCTTTTATTTGTCATAGTATGAAAAATTAATTTAAAGATGTTTTTTTTATCTACCCATAAACATTACATCAACTATCTAGTTGAGTAGGGGATGAAAGTATCACATACTGAAATTTATATTGAAAATATTTGATCGAGTGTACCTTATAGCCAATTAGATTTAAGATAAAAAATCTATTATAACTTGTCAACTATCTCACTAAATGGAAAAGATACACAAAATCTATTGCACATATTTGTACATCAAACAAATAGTGTATACATGATTAATGGACAACTAGTATAGAAATAACACACACCTTGTATAAAAAAAATATGATTGTTAAAGGCACCTTTCAGGCCACTAGCTTATAAGAAAATATACTATACTTATACAAGAAACAACACAAGAAATGTATGAACCCAATACAAGAAATGCACACACCTAATATAAAATAAATATGGATCATTAAGGAAAATTGTATAGATGTTTTCGAGCTGTTTCCTATAACATATATTTTTACAATACACATTTATATAAGGTGTAGTACATGACCAAGATATAAAAACGTTCAATACAAACAATATTGGGCCATTGATGACTATTATATAGATAGTGTTAATTTCAAGATGTGTACATCACTTCCCTATTCAAAGAGAAATATTACAAAAAATGTTCTAAGATATAGACAAAACCCCAACATTCAATTAACATCTTTTATTCATGCCAAGAAATTATTCCCAATGGTCAAATATAAATGAGTATTGTACATGTATTTCTTGAGTACTACTATGTGTATTTTGAGTATGACTGTATGATTTCAGAGTACTATGTTTTTTCATCTCAAATCATTTAAATGGCTAGTAAGGAATCATGGTAAAAAAAACCCTCAGACACATTTATTATAACAATAAACATGATTATACATAACACCATTCACTTTGTGTAACAATATCCATTAGTACACATTCACAAAAATGGATCCAATGGATATCTGCATGTATATTAGTGTGCGAATTCTCAATCGTCATCAATGGATGACCTTTTGGTTATTTCAAATATTCCAATGATGTTAGACAAGGAGTGTTGGTATGTATGCCCATAGAGCAAGTCATATGATGATTGTAATGGGATACTTTGTAAATGATTTGAATAATAATAAAGGCAATTTCCAATCTATATGTTTAAACTGTTTCTGAGATGATGGTGTAACATGATAGATGTCTAAAGATTGTATTACTCAATGACATATGCTTTTAGGTTCATGACCTAAACGATGAGATCATATGAATGTTAAGAGTATACATTCTTGTTTAGTCCCTAGTCGGTTGTTATTGTGGAAATAACCACAGACATAAATAACACTAAAGACTAGATTGTGTGTTGGTTGATGACAGAATCTCATTAGTCATGATATGGTGATATCAAACCAAGCACATAGGTACTTGTTAGAGAACAAGGTACCAGACAGACCCACCGTGAGAGTGACACATGGAACCATGACATGGTAGTCACAGTCAGCTCTCACAGTGATGGTGGTGAGTGTGATTCTTAGACCTGAAATCACTACACTCAACACATGTCGTTGGGTACACTTTGACATCATCAAACGCAATCCTGAAACATGGGTTGTTATAAAGGTGATGATTGGGTGGCTTTGACACATGGGGCTTTTGAGGGGTGAGTGATAGATATGGGATTTGTCCCTCCTAAGAGAGTTTGATATCCTTGGCCACTTGATGAGTAGGATTGAGAAAGGCATGCGCATGCACGTGTGAATCAATATGTGATATTGATGTCATACACATCTCACTCGGTCTACTCTGAGATCAAGGAAATGAATGAACATTGACAGGATGACTGTTCCATGCCTCGAGTTCATTCTGGATATCAGTGACAAAGGAATTATACATTCACTGTAACACCATTCACGGATTGTAGGATGAAAGTTGTTCTCTAACTTTCTACTTTCACTTGGGTAGCAATGATGTGTGACTAGACACCGCTCTTTGCTTGTGAAGTCATAAATGTTATGGACTTTCACTGCCAACGTGAAATGGACCTGCAGGGTCACACACATAGGATTTAACCTGGAAGAGGAGTTTTGTCTACAAGCAATGTTTAGATTGATTACTAAAGGAGTTTAGTAGTTCAATTAAACACTCAATTAATCGATAGCTCAATATCATAATGTTCAAGGTGTTGGACGCATTGATTGGAGTATCGGATTGATTGAAATCGCATTTGACTGATTCTGCACAATCTACATTCCCAACCGATCGGTTCATGTGATGAACCGGTCGACTGAGGTTGCTGAACCGGTCGGCTCAATTGTTGAACCGATCGGCACATGCACAGAGTGAAACGACCGGTTCAAGTGTTGAACCGATCGGTTCAACTGGTGCAATCGAGCGACTTGGGAAAGTAGGATTGGTGAGAATTTTTCTTTCCTTTCAATTGCCCAATTCGATTGGGAATAATATTGGTATTCGATACCAATTGGGAAAGAAACAAGGAAAGTCAATCGGGAACCAACCTGGAACCCCAACCGACCGGTTCATGAGTGAACCGATCGGTTCAAGGGTCCCAAACGATCGGTTCAGTGGTGAACCGATCGGTTCAGGTCCCCAACCGACCGGTTCAGTTATGAACCGATCGGTTCAGGTTGCGAGATGGTTGCTTTTTTGTGGAAAATCCCGAACCCTTCTACTCCTGCTTTAGTCCCGTATTGCCGGGCACAGAAAACCCTGTCCCATGACCCGCCTATATATATAGGGGTATTGGGGGCTTCTCAGAGTACAACTCAGTGCATGTTGATTGCTATGCAAAGTTGTCGTTCTCTCTGGTTTTGGTAACCGAGAGAGAGCCCGAGCAAGTGCTTCCCAAAAAGGGAGGTGCAGCAAGGGAAGGACAACTGCAGTTGCAATTGACAGCAGGAGAGTGTGTTGGCGACTAGTATGTCAACAGGAGGGTGCGACTCCTTCCACTTCCTTGTGGAACAAGGAGAGTGGAGTTCCGGGTGGTCCGTGTAGACTACTTCAGAGGCGGGAGGACACTGCCGCTCAGGAGGACAACTGTCATCCGACAGTCCGGTAGGAGGAGGAGTCTTTAGTCCCGGTGCGACTAGGAGCTGCACAGACACCGTCCAAGACCAGAGGTGAAGACCGCGCAAGGCGCGTGGTATTGTCACCGAGCAAGCCTCGGGACAAGGTATGATTCACAAACCATCTTTCCTATTATATAGATGTTAACGCGATTCCTTTTGTTCTGGGTTTGGGGAGAAATTTTTTTTTTGTTTCCGCTGCTTCTCTGCCTCCTCCATAACCCAACAGTGGTATCAGAGCCACGTCAACCGCTCTATATTTTAGGATTATCGATATGATCGATTTTGGTTTGTCGCCTTTATTTATTGCATGCGATGCGAATAATATCGGCTTTATACATGTCCAATCCACAAATCCCTAATATACATATATGATATGTAATATTAATGCACTCGATACGCGTCGCCCTTAAACGAGTTTTGTGGTGGATGTGTAGCATGATTATGGCCTATAAACCCCTATATCTGTGTGTGGTTGTTTGTGTGGTTGCTTGCATCTCGGTCTACACACTGATTCCCTTTCTCATATTCCTGATGTAACTCGAAATAATTTGAGAATTCTTTACTACCTTTGCTCCCCCCGAATGTAACTCGGGGTTTCACAATTCAATTGTAAATAGGATAGATTTTATTTCATGTTATGTCAAAGAATGGCGGACAACCTGAAGACGATCGGTTCAAGGAGTGAACCGATCAGTTGGTGATCCAGACGGCCGGTTCGAGGAACGAGATGAGCGGGTGGCGACCTGAGGAGATGCACGATGACCAGTGAACCGATCGGCTGGAGGCGCCAGTCGATCGGCTGGTGGCACCCGAGCAACCAACCTGATGGCGAGCCGATCAGTCATGGAGATGAGCTGATCAAACCCATAAAGGCAGGCACAGATTTCATCTAGTACAGGTTGCATGTGATGTAGACCTAGATGACCGTGATTCCTCTTGGCTCGAGGAATCACAAATAGGATGGCCATAATCATTGCTTTTTATCGTTTATGCATGTTTTCTGTGGGATATAGCATGTATATGATACGTACTATATATTGTGGTGATTGGATATGTATATGTATATATAAAACCCAAATCCCTCATTAAATAAATAGTTTTAGATGCCTTCCAAATGCGACACACGTGAAAAGTTTGATCGATCAAGTGTGGGCACGCCCTAGCGTGGTGCACCGTCTATCTCGTGGAAGTGTGAAGGATGAATGTGTGGGTCTGCCCTAGCAGGGTGCATGTTCATCGTGTTGGCTTTGGGTCGGACTTAACAAGGTGACCTAGATAGGATCTAGCGCCTTGAGGCATGGAGATGATCATTGCAAGGAGTTGCATATGACATCTTTCAAGAGTTGCATATGATGCAATTGGCAAGAGTTGCCTACCTGAGAGATCTGAGTTGTGGGTGACAGCCCTAGCTGGTCCATGGCTCAGAGGATTTCAGGATCTTGACCCACTAGAAGATTGTACGCTGCAATCTTCCGAATTGATGGTGAGGGCTATCAATTTGAGTCAAAATAGTGGGAGCGGTAATTAATTAAAGGCCTAATTAACTATCGTCAAATTTTAATCAAATCAAATCAAAAGGGTTTTGACAAATGCAAATTTTCTCTTGTAGAATGGCAAAAGAATCATCTTTTAAAATGGGCAAATTAATTGAGAATAAATTCCATAACTGGTTGAGGACTGTGAGAAGTGTTCTGCACAATCCAGATATACCAGGAGCCTTAGAATCCACTCTATGTACGCTTAATGCGTTGGTGAAGAGAAAAGTAGGTAAGGGAGAGAAGTGTTCTCTCGCCAAACCAATTTCTTCTACATGGAGAGGATGGAAGGAACAATGGAAGAAGAAGTCGGAGATAGAGATCTCTACTTCTGGTGTATACGTGATAGAGATTAACTTCACTACTTCTTCATCATGGGTACTTGATACCGGATGCGGATCTCACATTTGTTTAAATGTGAAGGATCTTAAGAGAAGTAGGCCTTTGGGGAAAGGCGAGGTTGAACTACGTGTTGCTAATGGGGCAAGAGTTGCCGCCAGTGCCGTAGGAACCTATGAGTTAACTCTACCTAGTGGGCTAATAATAGAGTTGAAGAACTACTATTACGTACCTGCCATAAATAGGAATATCATTTCCGTCTCTTGTTTGGACAAAGATGGGTTTGAATTTCTTATTAAGAATGGAAAGTGTTCCATTTCTAAAGATGGGATCTTTTATGGCAGTGTCCCTATGTCTTATGGTCTATACTTGATAGACTTGGAGACAAGTGTATACAACGTAAACACCAAAAGGCAAAAACTCAACGACTCAAACAAAACATATCTCTGGCATTGTCGTCTAGGGCACATAAATGAGAAACACATTTCTAGACTCCATAAAGATGGTTATCTAGACTCTTTTGATTATGAATCAATAGAGACATGTGAATCTTGTTTGTTGGGCAATATGACCAAGACTCCCTTTTCAGGTAAAGGTGAGAGAGCTAGTGATCTATTAGGACTCATACATACTGATGTATGTGGGCCTTTTAGAGCTAATGCCAGAAATGGGTGTCAGTACTTCATTACCTTCACTGATGATTTCAGTAGGTATGGCTATGTGTACCTGATGAAACATAAGTCAGAAACCCTTGAAAGGTTCAAGGATTTCATGAATGAAGTACAGAACCAGCTTGGTAAAAGTATTAAGGCACTTCATTCCGATCGAGGTGGAGAATACTTGAGCCAGGAGTTTGAGGACCTTCTGCGAGCCCGTGGTATTGTATCACAATGGACTCCGCCTGGAACACCACAGCATAATGGTGTGTCTGAAAGAAGGAATCACACATTGTTAGATATGGTGCGATCAATGATGAGTTTTGCTGATCTTCCAATTTCTTTCTGGGGTCATGCTCTTGAAACCACCGCGTTTATGCTTAACCGTGTACCATCTAAGTCGGTTCAAAAGACACCATATGAGATATGGTACGGGAAGCGTCCCGATTTGTCTTTTCTGAAGATTTGGGGTTGTGAAGCTTACGTCAAGAAAATGTTTCCTGATAAGCTTGGACCCAAATCCGATAAATGTTATTTTGTTGGATACCCCAAGGAAACGAGGGGATATTACTTATACCACCCTACTGACAACAAAGTGTTTGTTGCCAGGACAGCTGTGTTCCTTGAGAAGGAATTCATTTCCAAAGGAAGCAGTGGGAGGAATATAGAGCTTGAAGAGGTTCAAGCCCAACAAGAAAACATTGAACCAGTAGATGTACGAGAGGAAAATGGAGATTCACAAGGTGTTGTGGAATCTCATTCTCCTCAAGTAACACAAGGACCTCGTAGATCTAGTAGGACTTGCCTTGAACCTGAGAGGTTTGGATACCTTGTGACTCAGGAAGGTGGAGAGTTGATCATAGATGATGATCCAACTACCTACGTAGAGGCTATGGAGGGACCAGATTCTGAGAAATGGCTTGAAGCCATGAGATCCGAGATGGAATCCATGTACTCCAACAAAGTATGGACTTTGGTGGAACCACCCGAAGGGGTAAAACCCATAGGTTGCAAGTGGGTCTTCAAGAAGAAGACCGACATGGATGGCAATGTGCAAACTTATAAAGGCAGATTGGTTGCAAAGGGTTTTCGACAAATTCAAGGTGTTGACTATGACGAAACATTTTCTCCAGTTGCCATGATTAAGTCCATCAGGATCATGCTTGCTATTGCAGCTTACTATGACTATGAGATTTGGCATATGGATGTTAAAACCGCATTCCTTAACGGGAATATACATGAGGATGTGTACATGACACAGCCTGAAGGTTTTGTAGATCCAAAGAATGCCAATAAAGTCTGTAAACTGCAAAGGTCAATCTATGGATTGAAGCAAGCATCTCGGAGCTGGAATCTTCGATTTGATGAGGAAGTCAAAGTGTTTGGCTTTATTCAAAATGAAGATGAACCTTGTGTGTACAAGAAGGTTAGTGGGAGCTCGACCACATTCCTCATATTCTATGTGGATGACATACTTTTGATGGGGAATGATGTCTTAGCCTTAGAGAAGGTAAAGACTTGGCTTGGGAAAACTTTCTCAATGAAGGACTTAGGAGAAGCATCCTACATTCTAGGAATTAAGATCTATAGAGATAGATCTAGAAGGCTTCTCAGACTAAGTCAGAGCACGTACATTAACAAGGTGCTGAAGCAGTTCAGCATGGAGAACTCAAAGAGAGGAAACGTCCCTATGCTACATGGAGTTACCGTCTCTAGAGCTCAATGTCCCCAATCTTGTGAAGAGAGGGAGCGTATGAATGGGATCCCATATGCATCAACCATCGGATCCATCATGTACGCTATGTTGTGCACACGCCCAGATGTCTCGTATGCTCTCAGCATGACGAGCAGGTACCAGTCAGATCCCGGGGATGCTCACTGGACAGCCGTGAAGAACATCCTCAAGTACTTGCGAAGGACTAAGGATCAGTTTCTTGTGTACGGCGGCGAGGAAGAGCTGGTTGTAAAGGGTTACACCGATGCAAGCTTCCAAACCGATAAAGATGATTACAGATCGCAGTCAGGATTTGTGTTTTGCCTTAATAATGGAGCTGTGAGCTGGAAGAGTTCCAAGCAAGAAATAGTTGCCGATTCTACTATAGAGGCCGAGTATATTGCTGCTTCACATGCAACAAAGGAGGCTGTGTGGATCAGGAAGTTCATTTCTGAACTTGGTGTAGTTCCCAGTAGCTGTGATGCAATTCAGCTTTATTGTGACAATAATGGAGCTATTGCACAAGCTAAGGAGCCCAGATCACATCAGCGGTCCAAGCACATACTGCGGCGCTTCCATCTCATACGAGAGATCGTACAGTGAGGAGATGTGAAGATTTGCAAAGTACCAACTGAAGACAACATAGCTGATCCACTGACTAAGGCCCTTTCTCAGTAGAAGCATGATGGTCATGCTAGGTCACAAGGACTGCGTTTCCTTGGTGATTGGCTCTAAGTGCAAGTGGGAGTCTGTTGGTATGTATGCCCATAGAGCAAGTCATATGATGATTGTAATGGGATACTTTGTAAATGATTTGAATAATAATAAAGGCAATTTCCAATCTATATGTTTAAACTATTTCTGAGATGATGGTGTAACATGATAGATGTCTAAAGATTGTATTACTCAATGACATATGCTTTTAGGTTCATGACCTAAACGATGAGATCATATGAATGTTAAGAGTATACATTCTTGTTTAGTCCCTAGTCGGTTGTTATTGTGGAAATAACCATAGACATCAATAACACTAAAGACTAGATTGTGTGTTGGTTGATGACAGAATCTCATTAGTCATGATATGGTGATATCAAACCAAGCACATAGGTACTTGTTAGAGAACAAGGTACCAGACAGACCCACCGTGAGAGTGACACATGGAACCATGACATGGTAGTCACAGTCAGCTCTCACAGTGATGGTGGTGAGTGTGATTCTTAGACCTGAAATCACTACACTCAACACATGTCGTTGGGTACACTTGGACATCATCAAACGCAATCCTGAAACATGGGTTGTTATAAAGGTGATGATTGGGTGGCTTTGACACATGGGGCTTTTGAGGGGTGAGTGATAGATATGGGATTTGTCCCTCCTAAGAGAGTTTGATATCCTTGGCCACTTGATGAGTAGGATTGAGAAAGGCATGCGCATGCACGTGTGAATCAATATGTGATATTGATGTCATACACATCTCACTCGGTCTACTCTGAGATCAAGGAAATGAATGAACATTGACAGGATGACTGTTCCATGCCTCGAGTTCATTCTGGATATCAGTGACAAAGGAATTATACATTCACTGTAACACCATTCACGGATTGTAGGATGAAAGTTGTTCTCTAACTTTCTACTTTCACTTGGGTAGCAATGATGTGTGACTAGACACCACTCTTTGCTTGTGAAGTCATAAATGTTATGGACTTTCACTGCCAACGTGAAATGGACCTGCAGGGTCACACACATAGGATTTAACCTAGAAGAGGAGTTTTGTCCACAAGCAATGTTTAGATTGATTACTAAAGGAGTTTAGTAGTTCAATTAAACACTCAATTAATTGATAGCTCAATATCATAATGTTCAAGGTGTTGGACGCATTGATTGGAGTATCGGATTGATTGAAATCGCATTTGACTGATTCTGCACAATCTGCATTCCCAACCGATCGGTTCATGTGATGAACCGGTCGGCTGAGGTTGCTGAACCGGTCGGCTCAATTGTTGAACCGATCGGCTCATGCACAGAGTGAAACGACCGGTTCAAGTGTTGAACCGATCGGTTCAACTGGTGCAATCGAGCGACTTGGGAAAGTAGGATTGGTGAGAATTTTTCTTTTGTTTCAATTGCCCAATTCGATTGGGAATACTATTGGTATTCGATACCAATTAGGAAAGAAACAAGGAAAGTCAATCGGGAACCAAACTGGAACCCCAACCGACCGGTTCATGAGTGAACCGATCGGTTCAAGGGTCCCAAACGATCGGTTCAGTGGTGAACCGATCGGTTCAGGTCCCCAACCGACCAGTTCAGTTATGAACTGATCGGTTCAGGTTGCGAGATGGTTGCTTTTTTGTGGAAAATCCCGAACCCTTCTACTCCTGCTTTAGTCCCGTATTGTCGGGCACAGAGAACCCTGTCCCATGACCCGCCTATATATAGGGGTCTTGGGGGCTTCTCAGAGTACAACTCAGTGCATGTTGATTGCTATGCAAAGTTGTCGTTCTCTCTGGTTTTGGTAACCGAGAGAGAGCCCGAGCAAGTGCTTCCCAAAAAGGGAGGTGCAGCAAGGGAAGGACAACTGCAGTTGCAATTGATAGCAGGAGAGTGTGTTGGCGACTAGTATGTCAACAGGAGGGTGCGACTCCTTCCACTTCCTTGTGGAACAAGGAGAGTGGAGTTCCGGGTGGTCCGTGTGGACTACTTCAGAGGCGGGAGGACACTGCCGCTCAGGAGGACAACTGTCATCCGACAGTCCGGTAGGAGGAGGAGTCTTTAGTCCCGGTGCGACCAGGAGCTGCACAGACACCATCCAAGACCTGAGGTGAAGACCGCGCAAGGCGCGTGGTATTGTCGCCGAGCAAGCCTCGGGACAAGGTATGATTCACAAACCATCTTTCCTATTATATAGATGTTGACGTGATTCCTTTTGTTCCGGGTTTGGGGAGAAATTTTTTTTTGTTTCCGCTGCTTCTCTGCCTCCTCCATAACCCAACAAGGAGGCCCATTGTAATGACCCCCTCCCCCTATTATCCCCTATTCAGGCAGACTGATAGGGCAAGGGTCGTTACTTTCATATAGGATCACAGGTTTAGAAATTAACTAGAAATAATTATTAAATTTTACTAATGAAATGAAGATAGTACAAGAACTGAAGGGATGTCTAAGTTTTAAACATAAAATAAATTCTAACTATAGCGTCCATGTTTTCATTATGTTTCTTCATCTTGTGCCTTCTTTCTAGATACCCAATTTCATGATAATTGTGAATGACAGATTATCCTAAAATGCCCACAAACAAAATGTTAGTCAATGTAATGAATTATACTGGTATGTGGGAGAACTAAAAGTTCACATATAATTTTAAGAACATAACCAAAACAATTAATTGTCACATTTTTTGTACATTTTCTTTATAACTCCTCAACCATTTTTACTCAACCTATGGTATACCCTCTCTTAGGGTTTTGTTCCTACAACATACTTTAGGCTATCTCACAATCTGGAGCTAGGTACCTCATTAGCCCCCTCTCAATCTAGAGCTAGGTGCCATTAGGTCTTCCCAACCTGGGGCTTGACCACTTATGACCTTCCCAACTTGGGGCTTGGTGTGACCTTCCCAATTTGGGGCTTGGTCCTCTAGTCATCATCATGACTCTACTCATCTTTTCATTCATTATTTCTAGAGGTGGTATGCGGGTTCGAGCAAGTTATAAGCTATATACCGTGATATCCATAGTCACTTTATAGATTGTAGGAATTAAATTTCATCTAAGCATTTAATTTTGAACAATATGTAAAATCTTTGAAAACACCGTGAAACAACAATGATCAGTCATAAGTGTAACCAATATCTTGATCAGGAGTCCAGATGTCCAAGCAAGCAATCAACCAATCAACTAAGAAAGTTCACCATGAAAGTTAATGCAACATACCCATGTGTTATTCTTTTATCCAAATCATCCTTAAGACTGACTTGATCCTCAAGTTAGGGTTTCTAGGTCAACTTTAGGGTTTCAGTAGGGTTTTGGATTTCCAAACCCTAATCATCATTTTCATGCCATTTTGGTTTACAAACCCTAACTCATCATTAATTACACCTTTTCTCTCAAAGAAACCCTAATTTATCAATCTATGTTCATGTAACTTTCAAGTTGCTCTTTTCTTTTTATAAAAGATCAATATTTTATTATCAACATCAATTGAACACATTAGAACTGTCAAATCTTGGAACTTAGGGTTCTAGTTCATTAACTACATTAAAGAAAACATCTTTATATATTCCTCGAACTAGAAGAATTTAGGCAATGAACAAATTTTTATTGGGTTCCCTACATTTTTCTAGGAAAATATCATATACAATATGTTGTCAACCGAGTTACCACTAATTAATTATGAATTTCATAAGTTAAAGTACCTTTGGCCAATGGAAGGCTTCCATGTCAGCATATCGGCCCCCTTTTCCTTTTCCTAGCTTGGTATGACACTGGAGCCTTGTATACCGGTAGAATGGGTGTAGGAAATGTTGCTAGGTCTTGAGCAATGGCCACCTCATCTTCATCCTACCAACCATTGACAAAAGGCACACCTTCTCTGCAAGTGTGGAGCTGGAGCAGGTCATCACATCCTTGATCTGTTCCACATGTTTGGGATTTTCTTCAGGTTACCCAACCAACACTCTTGTAGGAGGGAGTAGGAGTGTGACAAACTCATCTAACTAAAAATTAATGGAATTTTGTTGAGCATGTTGGCTAGGTATCATAGTTTTGAGGGTTTTCTCTATGGTGGAGAACCTTTTGTAAAAAGTGGGAGAGGCAATAGGTTATTGCATTTGGGTCTCCTAATTCTAGTTCTGGGAATATTTCTCTCAATAATTTTCTTAGTTCCTATTGTACTGGAATCTTAGAGCACCTAGATTCTAGGTATTAAACTGAGAAGGTCACTATTGTGCTACATGTTTTGCACAAGCCGAGTTCCCATACTAGAAACCAAGATGACTCGTAACTCAATTTGGATAGTACTAGTCTTGACCTAGTATGTTTTGGATGGACTTAACATTCTACATCATCTTAGTGTTGTAGAGATATTGACATTGTTGCGTTGAGTGATCATGTCCTTGGAAAATCCCACAAGATAAATTTGTAGATTCTACTTGCTTTTGTAGATATTGTGGTTGTGCCCTTCTTGCATAGGCATTCAAGGAAAACTCTATATGGTTTTGCTTCAAGGCGGGCATCTTGAGGCTCTTGGAGATAGATTTGAGGTCAAGCTATCTTTGGCCTTGGAAAAATTAAGAACTTCTCCTTACCCCTAACTGGATAGGGATTGAGTCTTGGTGCATATTTTTACAAATTCCTAAGAACTTTTGTCGTTTTAGAACATAAAGTTACCTCCAAGTGAAGTATCAAAGAAGGTCTTTTTGTCCTTGTCAACACCCCAGTAGAATGTCTCAATCAGTTGGTTATTTGAGATGTCATGATGTTGACAATGATGAAGGAGTTCTTTAAATCTCTCCCAATATTCTCCCAAGGTTTCTCCTAGAAACTTGGTTAATTTGGTGATTTTCCCCTGGATTTGATATGTGAGAGAAAAGGAAAAGAAGTTTCCAAAAAAAATCTGCTTAGAGAACCTACCAAGTAGTGATGCAATCACCTTCCAGCTACTGGCTAAAACGACAAGGAAGTACTTGAAAAGTTGTAGCTTGAGGGCATCATTTGAATGCCTAACATTTTATACAAGGCACATAAATCGAGGAATCACTAAAGGTGGTCTTGACAGCTTTCCCCCATCCTTTCAGAAAAATGATTTCCTTGGAGGATGGTGATCCATTGGGTGATGATTTCAAATTGAGGTGCATTGATATTAAGGGGTACAATAGGATGGAGGGCCTTAGAGGCCAATGGGAAAAAAGTCCTTGGGTAGTTTTTTTGGTCTGCTTCTTGTTGCATAGTGGTTTTGGCTTCCAAGGCAGCATTCGAGACCACATCTGATTCAACCTCATAGCCACTCTTTCTACAATTACAACCTTTGGTTTCTGTAGCTGGATTTCTTCTTCATCTTGAGCCATCCTAATTTGATGGCATCGATTTTGATGGTGAAAGGGAATGTCAATTTAGGTTCAAATGAGAGTGGTGTATTGGAAACACCTCTAGAGTATCACATATAATGTGTACTACATGAGGGAAAAGGCCATAAAATGAAAGAGTAGATTTCAAGAAGATAAGAGTGAATGCTAGCTAAAAGTCCAAGAAGGAAACCGAACTAAGAAAGGAAACAAAATTACAAAACAAAAATAATTTTTTTAAATATAAGCTAAAAAATTATAAAGCAAAATAGAAATAAAAAAATATACTAAAAAGAAAAGAAAAAATCAAGCAAAACAAATTGGTTTCAAAATTAACGTCATCCTCCCCGACAACAGTGCCAAATTTGATACATGTCATTTAAACACCAAATAACTAGGGGGGAAATCCTAGAGTTAAACTTTTAAATGGTTAACAACTCATCAGTGAGTTGTTATGGTATAGAAAGGTATCAATCCCAAAGGATGACATTTCTTTCACACATTCACAACTCACATTTTGAATTTCTCAATTCATTGGATTGGAGCCTCTATATCCACCTTTGTGGGTTCTCATAATCCTTTTCACAACCCTTTTTAATAAAATTAGGTCCTCTATCCCACCTTTTTGGGTCTTCACAATTTTCCTACAAATTAGTCTTGATGATGGGATCTATTTCTAAGCCTTTTTCTCATGACTCTCTATCCACTATAAGGAATTATTGTTCCTGCAGAACAACATGTCCCTAAGCCAATAATGATGAACCATTTGGCTAATTTGTCAAGAGATAACTTGTTGTATAAGAAAGTATCATGAAAATCATAAATGTCAACTCCTCACCACTAATTATATTATAACCACTAGTTATCAAGGTTGTTCTTAGGAGAAATATTTTTAATATTATTAGCACTTATGTCAGCCAAGTTGGCCTTAGTGAGGAGGCAAAGAAGGATTTTTCAGATGGCATGGATGAGTTGATGTAAGGAATACCGATGAGGGGAAGATTATTGTTGGGAGTGACTTAAATGGCCTTGTTAGGACTGGAAGTGTTGGATATGAGAAGGTTCATGGATTTTTTAGATGTGGTAAAAGAATGTATAAGGAGAGAGGATTTTAGATTTATAGTTGATTATGATATAAAATTGGCAAATACACTTAATAAAAAAGATCCTCAACTTATTTTCAAGAGTGGGAAAAATGGTAGCCAAATTGATTACTTCCTTACGAGATGGCTGGATCAAGAAGTATGCAAGGATTGTAAAGTAATCACTAGTAAAGAACTCACCACCCAACATAGGTTGTTGGTTTTGGATGTTTACATGAAGATCAACAAAGTTGAGCATAATAGAAGCCAAGATAAAAGGATCAAGAGGTAGAATCTTAAAGGAGAAAAGAAATTGACTTTTTATGATATGTTTATCAAGGAGAGAACTTAGAATCTGATGCTAACTCTATGTGGTAAAGTATGAGCTCCTGCATAACAAAAATTTCCAAAGAGGTTTTGGGAGAGTCCAAAGGATGTGGCCCTCCATAGAAAGAGACTTGGTGGTGTAATTATGTAGTACAAAAGGCAATTAAACTCAAAAGGATATTTATAGGAGCTTGCCAAAATCTAGAGATGGTGCCACTTTTCAAAGATACAAACAAGCAAAGAAAGATGCTAAGAAGGTAGTTAAAGATGCAAAGATATTGATGAAATGTATAATAAGTTGGATAGTATAGAGGGGGAAAGGATACTTATAAAATGGTTGTATAAGAGAAAGAAAAGGCAGAGAGTTGATTCAAGTAAAGTGCATTGGGAACAGAGATGGAAAAATGTTGGTGAAGGATGATGATATAGAGAACCAATGGAGAAACTATAAGCTTTTCAATGGAGATATTGTGAATAATATAAGAGTCTCAGGTAACATGAATGCAAGTGAAATCACTTAATATAACGAACTTAACTACCACAAGGTCAAGAATATATTGAATAAGTTGAAAGTAAAAAAGGCATGTGGTCCAGACGGTATTCCTATTAATTTATGGAACAATATTGGGGGGGGGGGTAAAGGAGCTATGTGGTTAACAAATTTCTTCAAAAAGATTATGAAGAGAAAGAAGATGCCAGATGAGTGAAGAAATAGTAGTGTAATCCTAATCTATAAGAACAAAAGAGATGTTTAGAGCTATACAAACTATAAGTGTACCAAGTTGATGAGTCAAAATTTGAAGCTTTGGGAGAGGATTACTGAGCAAAGGCTAAGATGGATAACCCATATATTGACAACCAAATTGGTTTTATGTTAGGAAGATCAACAACATATGTTATTTTGTAGAAAAAAAGGCTTATGTATAAGTATAGAGAAAACAAAAGAGATCTCCATATGTTTTTTATCTGAAAAAGGCCTATGATTGAGTACCCAGGGAAGTGTTGTGGAGGGTTTTGCATTTCCAGGGTGTGGAAATCTAATACATTGAGTTGATTAATGACATGTATGACAGATCAACTGCAAGTGTTAGACTCCTGGAGGAGAGACACACAGTTTCCTATCACCATTGGGGTACATCAAAGATTGATACTCTTCTATTCTTATTATGGATTAGTTCACAAAGTATGTTCAAGATGATATCCCTTGGTGCATGTTATTTGTTGATGATGTTGTATTTATTGATGAAAGAACAAATATATTGAATGATGAAATTGAAATCTAAAGAAATGCATTGGAATCTAATGGGTTCATGATCAATATAAGAAAACTCAAATATACATATTGTAATTTTAGTAAATCTAGAATTTTGAATGGCAGGGTCAAGTTGGATGGAATGGATGTACCAATATGTGTTAAGTTTCATTACTTAAACTAAGATCCCAAAGAACCCTCTCTCTCTAGAGGTGCTCCCGTCCATCTCTAGAACCCTTAGCCACCTACCAGCCGCCAACCCCCTCACCATGGCGAGTGGGGGTGGCAACCACCTGAGTAATGAGCCTCCTCCTGTGGTTCCTACCCCCTTAACCTCATCTCTACCTAACCCCAACCCCCCACCACCCAACATCCCACCACCACCACCCGTCATCCTACCTTTGGATGGGTCCTCCTTACCCTGGTCAAACCCGAGAGAGGATGTCACTAAGGCACGCTCTTGGGCTGATACAGTTCAGGGGATACCACGCTTCGCTAGGAGTGGCAAGCCTGTAGCCATGGAGGAAGATCCCAAAGCCCCTTTCTACAAGGAGGGTGACGATAGGACCTGGACCAGATTCTCAAAGCCAGTGGTCTCAGAGATGGACGATTATTACATATTTACCATCATCGTCCAGATTCCGGGCCAAAGGTGCATCTACGAGCAGATCTTCAGATGGATGCTCAAGAACTGGAAATTGAAGGGGGAGATCCAGCTATTCACCCTAAATGATGGCCTCTTCCAAGTCAGGTTTTCCAATGCCGCAGACATGAAGGTGGGACCATGTCCATATAGAGAACATGGAGGAGGGTAGTGTGCATCCTGTAAAGGGGTCGACCATGGAGAATGGGAAATCACAAGTGGTTGATGCAGAGGAGGAGGGTATGCTCAGTTCGGTGAACACCTTCTCAGTCCTTGAAGACTGGGAGAATGAAGAGCTTAGCCTTAGCAGCAGAAGGGAGAACAAAAGCGCTACAACCTCAGGTTCTACTTCGAGAGGAGGAAGAGGTAGAGGGGTAACCACCCCTGGTAGGGGTGGTGGAAGGAACTGTATCTGATGGCCATCCTCACATGGAACGTGCGAGGGGCTTCTCAGCCTGATAGACAACATACGCTGAGGAAGATGATTGTGGAGCAAAAGGCTAGTGCGGTGATTTACTATGAAACTAGAATCAGAAGGGAAGTGAGCGAAAGGATGAAGGGTCTGTTTCTGCCGGCATGGGAAAATACTTCTAATATCAACCACGTTCAAGGTGGGAGATTGGTGGTGGGTTGGAATCCGACTATATGGGACATTCAACCCATACATGCCATGGATCATATGATCAACCTTAGCTGCATAAATCATGGTGGTTTTCATTGCATCATCTCTGCTGTGTATGGGCTATCCTCGGAGGTGGATAGAAGGAGACTTTGGGAGGTCTTGGTACAAACCTCATAGAATGATATACCCCAGTTGGTGATAGGAGATTTCAATCATGTTAGAAGCTCAGGGGATAAGAGAGGTGGCCTACCTATACCTCCCTCTGTCTTAAGAAGATTCAGTGAGTCCATTGATGCTACTAATCTTATGCAGGTTAACATGAGGGGTGGTCTTACAACATGGTCTAATAACAGGGATCCTAGAAGATGCATAGCTAGTAACCTCGATAGGGGTTTGGTGAATTCAACCTAGATGGATGTGTTCCCTGAGGCCTCCATTGAGTTGGGTGGTCATCCAAATAGTGACCATTCCTGGCTCAAGATGCAGCTGTCCACCAAGACTAAAGAACCTAAACCTTTTCAGTTCTTGAACCACTGGTTAACTTGGCCGAGTTTTGAGGGCCTCATAAAGGAAGCCTAGAGTGTTAACATTGTGGGTAATCCTTTGTACATCATAATGGATAAATTGAAAGTGGTTAAGGAGAAGATGAAAAGTTGGTCAAGAGCTTTGATCGACCTGCCCCACCTCATCGCTGAAGCACAGACCAAGTATGAACAGGCTGCTACTGATATGAGATTGGACCCCCCGAATGAGGGGAAGATAGAGGAGGAGAGAGCTCATTCAGCTAGGCTAAAACAACTTGAAAAAGTAGAAGAAGTGTCTATGTGGAAGAAGAGCAGAATGAGATGGATTAAAGATGGAGATAGAAACACCAAGGTGTACCATACAACACTGAAAAGAAATAAAATGAGATATGAGATTCATACCCTTATTTATGAGAAAGGAGAGGTCAAGGAAGGGTTGGTGAAAGTGGCCGAGACAGCCATCTGCTTCTTCACAGAGATGTATAATCAACCCGAGTATACTTGGAATAGGGAGTTCAGTATGCCCGATAGACGTATCATGAACGACATGAATATGTTGTTGGTGGCTACCCCGAATGAGGAGGAGATCAAAAGAGCCCTTTTTCTATAAATGCTTCCAAAGCTCTGGGTCCCGATGGTATCAATGCAAAGTTCTTCCACTGGGCTTGGCCTATCATGAAGTAGGACATTTGCAAATCCATGAGGTGGATGGTTGTGGGTGGGAGAATGATACGCCAAGTTAACCATGCCTTTATTAGACTCATCCCTAAGAAGAACCTAGCTTCCGATATGAATGATTTTAAACCAATAGCCTATTGTTCGGTCCTCTACAAAGTGTATGTGAAATTACTCACATGGAGATTGGAGACTGTCCTTCCCAACATTATTTCTGAGAACCGACTGGCTTTCATTAAGGGGCGTAATATATCGGATGGCACCTATCTGGATACTGAGTTCCTTGCTGATTTGGGGACAAAAATAGGTCCAATAAAGCTTGTATTAAACTTGATATCAAGAAGGCCTATGATTTTGTGAGATGGGAGGCCTTATGGAAGATTATGGTTGTTATGGGGTTTAGCTGTAGGTGGATCAATATCCTGAAACAGTGTGTTGAGACCACCTCTTTCTCGGTCCTGGTGAATGGGTGTCCTAAGGGTCTCTTCCGGGCTGGTAATGGCCTTCGCCAAGGGGACCCAATCTCTCCCCTTCTTTTTACTATTGTGATGGAGGGGCTGACCACCATGATCAAGAATGTAGACAGGCTTAATATGATGAAGTCTTTTAAAGTTAAAGGTACCCCAATGAGATCTCACTTGATATGCGTAGATGATATGATGTTCTTCTTATCAGGCCATGCTAAGCATATAAGGAGGATGAGACTGATCTTAGAAGAGTTTGGGGATCTGACCGGGCTCTACATCAACACTATCAAATTGAATGTGTTCCTTTCTAAATATTGTGATGGTAGAAGAGGCAGGTTGAAGGTAGCAACCAACATTGAAGTTGGCACACTACCAACTAAATACTTGGGCATTCCTTTGTCAGGAGGAAAGGGCAGAGGCCGGGACTATGGTGGGTGCCTTGATGACCTGAGAGGGAAGATTGATAGATGGATTGGTGTTAATATATCTATGGCAGGTTGGGCAGTGCTGATCAGATCTGTGCTACATAGTGTCATCCACTTCTGGTGTCGCCAAGTCACCTTACCTAGTTTCATTCTTGCGTAGATGCAGTCCTTGATTATGGGCTTACTTTGGCGTGGTAAAAACCATGTTGTTGCGTGGGGGTACCGTGGATAGGCCCTACCATGATGGCATCTTAGATCTAAAAGACCCGCTGGATATGGCTAATGCTACGACAGCAAGGAGGGTGGACTGCTTCCTTAGAAATATAGTCTCTCCTTGGACTAAATGGATGCGTGAGAGGTATGGGAGTGATTTGGATATACCCATCTCACTCAACCTATCAAGGAAGGATTCTTCAAAGCAATTTTGGGCCATGCAAGAGTGGTGGAAGAGCTCAAGGGCGGAGTATTAAAAAGTAGGGGACCTTTGGCTCCTTACCAATAATGCAAAACCTTGGGTGATTAACTATAACCAGCCACATGTTCAGTGGGATAAGATCTTGTGGGGGAAATATCACACCCCTAAGTGGAGTTTTTGTGCGTATAGATGCATCTTGAAGAAACTTCCCATAGCGGATAGATTGAGGGAATGGGGACTGGACACTAACCCCATTTGCAGCTTATGCAATACGGATGTTGAAAGCCATGAACACCTCTTTTTTGAATGCAATTATTCCAAGTACAACTGGAACCTTGCTAGCCTCAAGTATGGTTGGGGTGGCAGCCCTCCAACTAACCTTGAGGATGCCAATCTCTGGTTATTGCGGGAAGTGAAAGGGAAGAAGTCTATATGTAATTTTGTTGGTAACATCTTTGGGCTGCTTCTGTTCTCTCTGTGGAATGAGAGGAACAAGAGAAGACATGGGAAGGGTAGTGTAGATACCCTTACCTTTTTTGATAACCTTGTAAATGGAGTAAGGGATTTCTATAGAGGCTTCCCCTTTGCGTTGGTTGGGATGGAGAATCGGGTCCTAAAAAATTGGGACCTTGATTAGCTTGTGTTGTATACGAGATTTTGTGTGACCCTATACTTGTACCTTTTTACATCTGGAATACTATTTTATCTGATCCAAAAAAAAGTTTCATTACTTGGGTTCCATTATTGAAAGGGAGGGTGTAACAAACTCAATTTTGGCTATTATATTTATGTTGATCTATTTTTCCCTAACTTGAACCTATTTATAATGTTTCCCTTCATCACACATCACACTTACTTATTTTCATTAAATTGTCATGGCCTTTGATACAAAATATTCTTCTATTGCATTCCCTTTTGTCAAAATATATTATTTATCATCACTTGAGAAATAATTTGCAATATAGTTCATTATTGGAGTACCATTTGATTTGAGGCCTAAATACCTTGATTAGACCTGGAACCCACCTAGTTCTCTCATTTTGACTACTATTGATTTGGAATCAATGGAAAATATTATTCATATTAAAATAAAATTAATATTAGAATTGATAATGAGGGTAATTAAGTTGGATGTGTCAGTTTTTATAAATGATGGTACTGGTATCTTTGAGATCTAGACAAATAGGAACTACACCCATGGTAAAAGTTTGATAGCATTTGGCTATTCCATTTAAGAAGTTGTATAATTTAGAAGGAATTAGTAATTAGGATATTAACTATAACAACTAACTTGATATCTTAATAAAAGAGGTAACGCCCCACTTGCACCTATCTCATGTGAACCCTCGTGTCTTCCCTTGACTTAATGTCATCATCGAAGGTTTCCATAGAATACAACCTCCTACCCTTCATCCCCTCGGTCAGGCTTCTCATGAAACTCTAGTAGCGCCACCACCTACATAAAGCCCGGAGAACTTGTCACCAGTAAGGAAAAGCGCACATAAGACCTAAAATGGTATAATCGCAATTTTCATAAGTTTGGGTTGAAATTTAATTTCTCCATTAAAGGTATATGAATATGAATATTGTATGATTTGAGCCCTTTGTGTGGATTTCTTTGCTAAATTTCTTTTATATGTATTCGTTCGTGGGTCTTGTTTCTTAATAAGCACAATATGGTTAAAAGAGAATAAAAAGGAAAATAAATCTATTAATAAAGGTAATTGAAATATGAATAAAGAATAATGAGGAATCATCTAGAAGGCTATGAGTTTGTTTATCATGGGTGGATTTTGAACCCCTAATATTTCTTGAGATATAAGGAATCCAAATAAAGAAGATAAAAGTGAAAGAAATAGAAAATATGAATAAACTCAGCTTTAATGTATAATAACTTGTATGTGAAGAAAACCCCTCTTTCCTTTCGAATTTGGGACTCAAACATGGGATATAAGTAGATAATGCTAATATAATACTTTCCCCCAAAATTTGGCTGAAAAAGCATAAATGAGGAGAGAGATATGGTTTTTATAAGATTTCCTAATGTGATTGGATAATAATTTAACTGTATTAAATGTTACAATGTAAATGGGATTAAAATTCATATATTTAAGAACTCAAGTGGATCCAATGACTCAGGCCTGGTCCGAGTCACAAGTAGATACCTACAACCTTCAAATAGTTTGAGTGATTTTTTATTTTGGTGTAGTCATGAGACAAGAGAGGTACAAAGCTGGGATTAGTCCCATTGACTCTGGGAGACTTTCCCGAGTCCAACCATCCCTAGATTCGTGGAGTTTCATGATGAAACTAGAGAATCCCCAATCTCAGGGAGTTGATGACCTACCCTATATATAGGGGGGATCTTCCATGACACCATCACATCTAAAAACTAATATCATGAGTTCGGAAGAGTGTAGGGAGTGTTTGGCTGCGTTCAATTAGAAGAATCATCTTGACCTTCACTGTCGTCTCAAAGCAACTCTGACGAGGGTTTTGTAGGTGTCATTCTAGCGAAGACATGGAGCGAGCAAAGAATTAGCGAGGCCTTTGAGTTTAGTAGAGTGAGATAGAGCTATAGATGTTGTTGGTTCACACGCGGAGGCCCTAGAGCTCGACGCCAACCAAAGAGTTGATCGTCCTCTCACTGTGAGGAGTCGGACCGAGGTAAAAGATGACGAAGCGTGAAATCCCCAGTTCGCCCTCAAGTCGACGCTATATAGGTAACGGCGTTTTAGTCTTTTCTTTATGTTTTAATTGGTGCGAGAGCACATCTGAGTTAGCAGGACACACCGAGATGGCAGGGCTGGGTTGCCCTACTGAAATGGCAAGCTCCCATTGGCTGGAAAACAATTAATTAGTAAAATGCATATCTAATTAATGGTAGATCGTATCAGAACATGTAATATATGAAAGTTGATCAGAAAATTATGTAGAATGCAATAAAATGGTTTTAGAGCCTGAATCTGATCATAGTTCGAAAAGTGGTTAAAGTTGCTAACCTTAATGCTTTATAATGAGGAAGAAACCCTAATTTGATGATTATATGAAATTGAGATGAATAATATGGAAAATCTATGGGGCATATTAAATTGTTGTTAATAAAAATATGTGTTGATTTCTATGTAGATGATTCATGTTCTTAGTAACCTAATTCAAGGTTTGATATGTTAATATGCATTAATGGGCTTTGAAACCCCAACGTAGGTGTTGATGGTTTCTGATGTGATATATTTTGAAATTCATTGTATGAAAGTAATACTAGAATGAACCTAAGCCTATTAGGTGATAGGAAGATGTTAATATGATTAAGTTGGATAATTAGGGTTTTACAACTAGATCTACTATTTTAGGGTTTTGTGGATATAGTAGAGGAAAGTTGTAAATAGATCTAAAGGAACCCTAATTCAAATTAGAAACCCTAGAAAGTAATTCCAGGTTAATTAATTAGATTCTTGATGAGTGTGTAGTAAATAGGTTGTTCATGCTTTTCAGGGTTTTATGCTTTTGTGTTGCTGGCTAGCTTGCCCGATTGGACTGCCTGATTTATTGGACTGTGCTTATTTCTTATTAAATCTCCTAATCATGTATGTGGTTAAGAATGAGTACACGGTTTTAGTTTCTTGGTGGTTTCATGATGTTTTATTTATTGCAATGGAAATAAACTGTTGGATGATTTTACTTCTACAATCTTTAAATTGAATATGACTATCGCAATTAAAGTATATATATGTGACTGTCTCGAACCTACATACCATCTCTGGATATATGATGTGAGACCAAGCCCCAGAGGGAAGGTCTAAAGTGGTCAAGCCCTAGAGGGAAGGCCAATGAGCACCCAGAGAGGTGATCCCAGGTACTAAGCTCAGGATGGAGAAGGTAGCTTTAGTGTCCCTTGCAAGGACTAAACCCTAAGAGAGGGTATCCTAGAGTATGAGTAAAAGTGGTTGGGAAGTCACATGGAAAATGTAATTTTGCATTTTTAACAACTACTTGATATGATTAGGTTGTTAGAGTTTATGTGCAATATTTTTTTGTCACCACATACTAGTATATTCATTTATACTGACCGACATTTTGTTTGTTGGTGTTTTAGGAAATATCTGAAATTGGACAAACAGTTAAGTGGAACATGTGAATATTAAAGTTAAATTATAAAGGAGGATTTAGGTAGATAGAATTCTACTATGGGTAGAAGTTCTAGTT
Organism: Alisma plantago-aquatica; assembly: GCA_963693085.1. Taxonomy (NCBI): domain Eukaryota; kingdom Viridiplantae; phylum Streptophyta; class Magnoliopsida; order Alismatales; family Alismataceae; genus Alisma; species Alisma plantago-aquatica. Next base: position 895,340,740 of record OY856414.1, on the reverse strand, counting down.
ACCTATTTTTGAAGGTATTTTAAAAGTAATTTTTTATTCCAATTTTTAGTTTAGTCTTTGGTAGAATTTATTAATTGTTTTTTATTACTTGCAAAACCATTGATCCAGTACTTGGAATAATGCCTCTGACTTCATGGTCTTCCTTAAGTGGGGGTTATCGGGAAGTGGGGTTGTTACAATTGGTGTCAGTGTGATGGTTTTCGATTTAATCTCTAATAATTATTAATTTTACAAACTCTTTAGAACCCAAGGGAGTTATTAGAGGATTTTTCAATGATAGAGGTGTCTAGAAAAGGATCACGATCTGGGGGCTGAAAATATTTTCCTCTGCCCCGGTAGTCAGTTCTACTAGGACTCTTGGATATTGTGTGACTGCCTGGCCGTAATCATGGGTTTTGACTCGAAGTAAGATACCTCTAGGACTCTCTCATATATCTTCTTCCCTTCTCAACCCTAATACATATCTGATTTAAGTTCTTAGGGTTTTCTCCCTATCCACCCCCTCCTATGTTGGGAATTTAAGTGTTAAGAATTAGGGAATCCTCCACCAAATATAAAAATGCATGTAAATAAGATGACACAGATATAAGTTTAAATCATGTATATATATATCCAAGTTATAAATTTGTGGTTAAATGAGTTTAACTTGTGTGTCTCAGCATGGCCCATATCAAGATCGTAGTTGTTCCCTCTAAGGCCAATGAGAACCCTACTGGGGGTAGGCCTCCCCACAAGAGGAGGGGATCTTCTGAAAGAAGTGGAGAGACTATGGTAAAGAGTCCCCAAAGAAGAGGAAGAGACTTGAGGAAGTTTCATAGGAAGGTTCCGATCCTAAGCTCATTCCATTCGCCCACATGGATGAGGGTGATGATCGAAGGTGGGAATCATGGAAGAAGATGAGACCAAGATAGACACCGCCACAAACCCTGTGGTGTTGTGGTGGTCCATACACCCAACACCCTCTGGATGGAGCAGCAGAAGAAGCTGACTAAGGCCATCAATGTGTTGGCCCTTCAAGACACAACCAGAGGTGAAGATGGTGAGCATCTACCAGTTCGGCCCCGACTCAGAGCCACTATTCTGGACTTTGTGAAGCTAAACATAGAGAAGTTCTGGGGAGAGGACAAGACGGAAGTTGTCAACTGGGCTGATGCTTGGCTGCTTGTGGTCAAGAATGGTTTCCGCATGCTGGAGGTTCAACCGAGCAAGAAGGTCTTGTTTGCTACCCATCTTCTGGAAGGAGCAACTAAGATATGGTGGGAGAACCACATCACATGCTGAGACCTAAATGAAGATTTGATGGTTTGGATAGATTTCAGAACCATCTTCTCAGCCAAGTTCATGCCCACCTCAGCCAAGAAGGAGAAAAAGAAGGAGCTCACCTTCCTCGTGTAAGGAAACCTCTCCATTGCAGACTACGCTCACAAGTTTCATCTGCTAGAGCATTTCGGATACATGATGATGGAGGAGAGGTGGGTGGATCACTTTGTGGAGCGTCTACACCCTACCATCAAGCCTCATGTTATGGTGAGTAACCCGAAGACCTTCGTTGAGGCCTACAACACTACCCTAAGCATGGAGAAGACTTTGATGCCTGCAACCAACCCATCTAAGGGGTACCTGGGCTATGCTGAAGGAACTGCTGGACCAAAGAATGACTACAAGAAAGGACAAGGGTGTAAAAATGCCAAGGGCAAGCATGGAGGCAAAGGAAAGCCACGTGGTTAGAACCACTTTTAGAAGTTTCATACATGTGGACGTACACATCCTGGGAAGTGTCACTTTGAGAAGAGGGTGTGCTTCCGTTGACAGTAGGAGGGACACTTCATCACCAACTATCCTCTACCTGTCACGAGAGGTCCGAATCCAATGGCAGTGCAACCGGTGGCAACAACACCCCCAGTAGGAGGAGGAGCACCAGTTGGAGGTCCACCTATTGGAGAGTAGAGACAAGGAAGAGTGTTCGCCATCGACAATGAAGAAGCTCAAGCAAATGCTAACCCATTGATAGAGGGTAATAACCAGTAGAAATTTCTTTTTATCTTAGTATGATCATGCAGTAGTGGTAGTAGTTTGATACCTTATGAAACTATGTAGGCATTCTTGAAGTCATGGGAAAAAACGTAAAAGCTCTTTTTTATTCTGGTTCTAAGGCACCCAAACCCTATATCTAAGGCACCCTACAGGATGGCCCCTATTGAATTGCTCCAGTTGAAGAAACAACTGCAGGAATTGCTAGATAAAAGTTTCATTAAACCTAGTACATCACCATGGGGAGCACTAGTCATTTTTGTGAAGAAGAAGGATGGATCACTCAGTATGTGTATCGAATACATGATGATCAATTAGGATACTATTAAGAACAAGTATCCCTTACCCAAGATAGATGACCATTTTCACCAACTCAAATCTACACGGGTCTTTTCCAAGATTGATTTGAGGTTTGGGTACCACCAGGTACGAGTCAAGAGTGATGACATCCCTATGATGGCTTTTTGAACCCATTATGACCACTATGAGTTTGTGGTTATGCCGTTTGGGTTGTCCAACACACCCAACCTCTTTATGAACCTCACGAATAATGTTTTCCAACCCTTCCTTAACTCCTTTTTCATAGTGTTTATAGATGAAATCCTGGTGTATTCTATTGACCTAGATCAACACCGTGACCATCTGGGTAGAGTCCTGGATATCCTGAGAAATCAGAATGTTCTATGGGAAATTCTCAAAGTGTGAGTTTTGGATAGACCGTGTCATGTTCCTTGGACACATCATATCTAGAGGAATGATCGTCGTGGATCCAACCAAAGTGTCAGTCGTTCAAGATTGGCCTGCACTAAAGAACCCCCTTGGAGATCTATAGCTTCCTGGGGTTCTCTAGATACTATCGATGCTTCATCAAGGATTTCTCAAAGACTACTTTGCCGCTCACCAAGCTAACCTGGAAGGATGAGAAGTTCATGTGGTCTGACACATGTGAAGCTCACTTCAGGGAGCTGAAGGAGAAGTTGACCACAACTCCAGTGTTGACTCTACCTTCTGGTAATGAGGGTTTCATGATCTTCACCAACGCATCAAAGATGGGACTTGGTTCTGTATTGGAACAGAATTGGCATGTGGTTGCATATGCCTCTTGACATCTCAAGCCCAATGAGGTGAACTACCAACACATGATGTAGAGTTAGCTACTATCGTTCATGCTTTGAAGATCTAGCATCACTATTTTGTACGGAGCTACCTTTAAGATCATCACTGACCATAAGAGTCTGAAGTATCTATTAATGCAAAGCGATCTGAATCTATGACAATGACGGTGGATGGAGTACATGAAGGACTATGACTTCACCATCGCCTACCACCCTGGGAAGGCTAATGTCATAGCTGATGTGCTTAGTTAGAAATAGCTCAAGTGTGTAGCTATTTTGTCCATCTAGTGGAGGAAGTATTAGGAGCTTGTGGAGTGGACTCCACAATCATTAGAGGACTAAGTCCATATGGCCAACATCCAGATCAGATCAGATTTTTTGAGCAAGTTAGTGAGTTCTCAGTTGACTAGTTTAGATTTTGGCAAGATGAAGAGCTTGTTAGAGAAGCCACAAACCCATCTCTCAGTGGGAGTGGATGGAGAAATCAGGTATGAGAACCGTATCTAGGTTCCTAAGGATTCGTCTTTGAAGGAGCGTATACTATAAGAGGTGCATGATTCTAAGTATACGGTACACCCGGGTACAACAATGATGTTTAAGAATTTGCATAGGTACTTCTGGTGGTCAGGGATGAAGAGATACATAGTGGCGTATGTGGCCACTTGTCTTATGTGCTAGATTGTGAAAGATGAAAATCAACAACTTGGCAGACTTTTAAAGTCAATAGAGATTTCAGAGTGGAAATGGGAATAGATCACCATGGATTTCATCGTGGGTCTGCCCCGAACCAAGAGAGGTCATGATGCGATATGGGTTGTGGTAAATCACCTTACCAAGTCAGCACACTTCCTTACCTTAAAGGCCATTGCCAAGGCGGTACACCTGGCCGAGATGTACATCAGGGAGATAATACGGTTGCATGGTTTACCAGGTTTGATCATCTCTGCTAGAAATTTGAAGTTCACTTCCAAGTTGTGGGAACATGTGCAAGAGGAACAAGGTACAAGGTTGTAGTTCAGTACAACTTATCACCCCCAGACTGATGGATAGTAAGAGAGGACGATTCAGACATTAAAGGATCTGTTGAGAACTTGTGTGCTCGATTGGGGTGGATCGTGGGAGTAGTACCTACCTTTAGCCGAATTTGTCTAGAATAACAGCTACCAAGCCAGTATTGGGATGTCCTTGTATGAAACTCTATATGGGATACTGTGTCGGTCACCCCTTAACTGGGATGATGTTGGTGAGAGGATTTTGTTGAGGTCAGATGAGCTCCAAATGTTTGTAGATAAAGTCTCTTTGATCAAGCAGAGGCTGAAGATAGCCCAGGATTGACAGAAGTCATATGTTGATGCAAAGCGGATTGATGTGTAGTTCACTATGGGAGAGCATGTGTTTTTGAAAATCCGACCGCTCTAAGCTATAGCCAAGAATAGAGGGAAGTTGAGTCCCCGATACATGGGTCTGTTTGAGGTGTTGACACATATTTTCCGTGCGTCAAACGCAAGTGTACGCGTCAATGTAATATAGGACTTTGTGAGGCCCGAGTCGAACTCAAGGACACTGAATTTATCAGTGACTACTACTAACTACTTGCAATCAGCTAGACCGGTTAACAAGTTGAAAGTTGTTGTAAAATTAAAAGAAAATGAAATAAAACAAAACAAAACAATCGATTAAAGGTTTGGTTTAATCAATTCAAGTGGAGATCTTTAGGATTGCAATTTCACCGCGGGTTTTCATTGTATGAATTTCTATATAGCAACTCAGATTTATCTCTCAATCCGGGTAGTGTCCTGTAGTCAGAATTGCCCACTGTCGTGGTACAATTCACTACCTATGTCTAGGTCGGTTCCACCGTCGTAGTAACCTATACCCTAAACTAGGTGCATTAGAATCTACCTCTGGGTATCCACCATTAACCTTACACCACCTTGTTCAAGGGATTTGTTAATTAATGTGAATTTTATCTCTTTTCAACCGTGAACTCTTCTTTCAAAGTAGTTAAGGGCATTAGATTATCGTTATGGTGATCAAGCATAACAATATAATTGAGAAAACAAAATTATACCACAGATTTAAGAGATAAATGATGAATTACTATGATAAAATTGTCATACAATGCTTCCCCGGGCTACTCTCGGTCCTAAAGATAAAGGGGATTATCCCCGCATCTTCATCTCAGAGAAAAACATGGTAGAGAAAAGGGGAAACATGGAGAAAAACATGATTGAGTGGTGAAACCCCTGAACGGAGAAGATCCAAGCGGTCCTTGGCGTAGAATGCACGATCTCCAGCCTTTCGACGGTGGAAAACGTCTTCTTCGGTGTCCGAAACGACTGGGACGTACTTCTGGGCTTCGTCCTTCTCTCCACACCTTCTCAGGACGTGTGCAGCGGCTAATGACGTGATGAATTGTTCTTGGCCACCGTCATTAGGTATAATCACCGAGTTAGGTCACTAAATTATCACAGACGTCAGATTTAGATCAATCTGAAGCAAACTTGTATCTGACGGTGTCGATACCATCGACGCGAGTCGATGGTATCGACCTTGTACGGTATCGGCTGGTCTTCTTTTCTTTTCTTTGTCATGACTGATGCGAACTCGATACCATCGATGAGGATTGATGGTATCGACTCTCTTAGGCATCGCATTTGTCTTTTTCCGTCGTTGAAGCTCCTCGTGTTGATAGTATCGACTTTAGGGTCGATAGTATCGACTGTCTTCTCACCAGCAACCTGATGATATCTCAATACCATCGACTTCTGTGTCGATAGTATCGACACTGCGATGCTCCTTGCGGCTGGCAACATGTGGTCTTGTCGATGGTATCAACAGCAGCAGATATTCGTTTTTCCTAAAATTGCAACACAAAACCACATAATCCGAAATAAAACATATTATTGTACTCATTTATTCTCAAAACACTAAAATAAGGGAGATTTGACACTGAGAAGGATCATAGATCAAAGTAGATGAATCATGCAATATTAACCACCAAAATGACCAATGAACACATAAAATACAAGTAAAATATGTCTATAAATGCGACTCAAAATCATCGCATCAAACTCCCCTAAGATTGAACATTGCTCATCCTCGAGCAACTAAACTTTAGAATATAATTGCGAGGGTCAACTAAAGAATATATCATCACAACAAACATCACCATATGATCCCCACCGAACATTCACATTCCGGCCCTTAATAACCACGGAATGATAATTACCCTAAAGGTGACAATAATCATCCATAAAAGATATCTACCTCAAAATTGATGAAAACTATCATATAAGGCAGTTAACATAATAAAATTCACCGGTTCAGACTCGGTGCATCTTGTGATCTCCTATTCTACGTTGCTCACCCTAACTACCATCTACATGGAAGCAACTCTCCTGATATTCATAAGTGAGGAGAAAATCACGGTGGCCTACCAATTCGAGAAATGGGTGAATGGAATGGGTGGCTCATAGAAGAAATGGAAGCATTATACAGTTTCAACATGCACAAAACAAAAATGACCTAAATGATACATATGCAAGTGTAAATGCCCTAATGCCTACATTTGGGTGGAATGATGCATGCACTATCATTCCATTTCAAGGTGAAATGGAATATCTTAGAGAACAACATCATGTTCTTATTCTTCTTAATATGTTGTAAAAACATGTTCTTTTCTCCCTATCATTCCTATTTACTTCTCACTTCTTTTTATTTTTCATTTTCATAGTTTTCTTCTTCTTTTTTTCTTTTTTTTTTTCAAGGCCCTTGTATCCAATAACGATACTGAATTATTTGTCGGGCTCACTTCTTGTTGCATAACTATATACTTGAAGCATTCAGAAGGTATGGAACAAGTTTATCACCTTTAATGTTTCATAAAAAAAAATAAGATGCATGATGTTGTTCTATGCACAAAAATGTAAATGCATCTACAAAATGATGATTATGCAACTAAATGACACGCACCTAAGGAGAATGTGCATGTAGAACTGATTTATAACTTTTTTATTTTATTTTATTTTATGCAAATTATGTCAAAATAGATGTAATGCAAGACCTATCTACATGGAATGCAATCAAAGAAATTAAAACCATAATGTACTTCCCTTTCTTATGGTGGAGTATGGAAACAATGAGGTGGATAGATCACAAGACTAACTGACTGGACCTTTGAAAATTATTATGTGTCCCTCCTTATTGACCTATATGGTAATTAAGAGTTTTTTCTCTCTTATTTCAAATTAAGGTCTCATTATCATTTGGTCAGCTTAGGCTCAAACAACCAATTTCGTCCACTTTTCATGAATCCTTAGGAATGTACAATTGTGATTTTCTGATTAAAGTTGACAAACCCAAACATTTCCTAAGTTATCTGCTCAAAGTTTAACAACACCAGCTTGCAAACACTAAAATTTTTAAAATTTTCCCTTGATTCCCATGTACAAGAAAATGAGATGACACCTGACTTAAGACATCCACAATTACACTAGATAGAATGTGGATCCTACAAACAAACTAAAAACTAAGAAAAACAAATGACAAAAGACAAATAATAAAACTAAAAACTGAGAAAATTAAAGGATAGAGTTGTTCCAACTCCCCCCCAAGATTGAATTCGACTATGGACTCATAGTAAAAAACAACCTTAACGGGTGGAACAGAGATACCAATCATTCTTCTGGAGGAGGCGGGTACTGCGGGGCCGTGGGGTCCCAAGATGGGTACTTCCCCTGAAAGCTTGGATCATACTGGGGCATGGGCGGAGGTTGTGGATACCCCCCAAAGTAGTTCTGGCTCCAGTAATGATCATAGAAGGGCTGCTACTACATCTCCATCCTATGCAACCCGTCGTGAATATGTTTTTGGTTGTCGAGGAGGAGGCACTCATTTTCAAAAAATAGCCCTTTGATTGTCAAGCAACCAGTTCATTGTATCATGAATACCGGCGTATGTCGCTGTATGCTGCTACTGCGTCTGATGAATATCCTGCAACATTGCATACATTCCTTGCATTGAGTAGACATCCTCGCCTTGCTACGAGGGCTGTTGTGGCTGTGGTGGCGGAGGCTGATAAGAAGAAGATGCACCCGGATGCATGCGGGGATGATGGAGCTCCCACTTATGTGGAATTGCGTGCACCAACTAAAAATCCTAAAGGTAGTAAGCCTTTAGGTTTAGCCTTGCATATACTAGATAAATAACTCCACCCATGTATGCTAAGATATGTGGAAGTCTTATCGTAGTATAGTTGAGGGTCGAATCCTTAGGATAACGGTCTTGTTGCAAGCAACAAGATAGAAAACGGTAGAATTTCACTTAATTACTTACTAGTAGGCACTTAGATCGAAAGTTGGGTTTTGTTGTTTAAGCTAAGACCATGTAAAGTAAAGAAAGCAAGTAAATCTAAGGAGTTAAACTATGATAAAGGTCACTAGGGTGTGATTGGTTTTTCACCACCACTACACATGGATCAACACATGCAAAGCAAAACATAACCTACAAAAAGAGTCTAGTCAATTAGTATCCTTGTAGACTTAGCTTCCTTTCGGAGAGCTAACTGTGAGAAGTGCGGGAATGTTGCAACGCCAGCCATTCCCGAACAAATGGTCACTTACTTTGCATCATTCCCCTCACAAAGTGTGTTCCTCAACTTACCAAGGTTGCACTTTCATACGTCAACTGATTCCATTTCATAGTATGAAAGTGCAACGTATGATAGTGAGTTTACTCCACTTCTTAAGATACACTTCTAGATACCGAAACAGGTGCATGGTGGATACATGCACCAAGAACCAACATACAAACGAGTTTCGAATCTAATAGTACAAACGTAGACAATTCAAACTAAAAGATAAAGGATAACACAAGTTGGAGATCAAGCAACATGCATTCGTTAAACATTTGATTTCAAACTGAAAAGATAAGAACTCTATATTACAAGTTATGGATTACATTTACATGATATGAAAGCGGGTAGCGGGGCTACTCCCCGCACCCTAGTGAGAGAGTCTACTTGCTCATAACTAGGACAAAGAAGGAGGCAAGAAGAGAGAGAGAGCGTCATCCCCACAAAGGAGGGAGGAAATTCAAACCCTTGGAGAGAGAGAAACGATCCACCAGCTTCACAGGTTGCTTGATGACGAGATCTCCTTCTTCCCACCTTTTTTGGCGGAAAGAGAGAAAGCAGCTTCAAGATGGAGTATGGGTCTCAGACCGGCAGCCCCTGGGTGGAGGATGGAAGTCGTATTTTCTCTGGAGTGGTTGAGGCAGCCTTTGGACGTCTGAAACTTGATGCCTGGTGGAGGACCCTTGGGGTCTTATTTATAGGCCTTAAGTGAAGTCCAAACGGTTTGGAGACCGTTTGGACCTCAAGACCGTTTGGGCCTGAGACCGTTTGGATCTCAAGACCGTTTGGATCTTGAGACCGTTTGGACCTTAAGACCGTTTGAACTCCATGCGGTCTCAGGACTGGTTAGCTTCATGCGGTCTTGAGACCGTTTGGACTCCATGCGGTCTTGAGACCGGTTGGCTTCATGTGGTCTCGAGACCGTTTGAACTCCATGCAGTCTCGGGACCGTTTGGCTTCATGCGGTCTCGAGACCGGTTGGCTTCATGCGGTCTCGAGACCGGTTGGCTTCATGCGGTCTTGAGACCGTTTGAACTCCATGCGGTCTCGGGACCGCTTGGCTTCATGCGGTCTTGGGACCGTTTGACTCCATGCGGTCTCGAGACCGTTTGGCTTCATGCGGTCTTGGGACCGTTTGACTCCATGCGGTCTCGGGACTGTTTGACTCCATGCGGTCTTGGGACCGTTTGGCTTCATACGGTCTTGGGACCGTTTGACTCCATGCGGTCTCGAGACCGGTTGTCTTCATGCGGTCTTGGGACCGTTTGACTCCATACGGTCTCGGGACCGTTTGGCTTCATCCGGTCTTGGGACCGTTTGAATCCATGCGGTCTTGAGGTTGAGTTGATCTTTTGTGATTTTTTTTGTGCTTTTTCTGCATATATAGAAAGGAAAAGTTAGTCTGATAGTATATTTACAAAAATGGGTAAATTTAGGATTATGTATAGTTTTAACTTAGAAAGAGTATGGAAAAATAAAGAAAAAGGACTAAAATAATCGTCCAAAATGGGAGGTTATCACCCCCCCTAACTTAGAGTCTAGCTTGTCCTCAAGTTAGATAGAGCTGAGACATGTAATGGCGAGGTGATTTTATTTAGTTAGGATTTCCATACTCTTGTTTCAATTCATAACCTGAGTTCCCCTAAGGTTATATCAAGTCTTATTTCTTGTCTTGACTCTTTCATATTTCGAGAGTTGCTCGGGTCTCAGGTTCTTTCCGTATCTCGTAGTTCGCATTGAGACCACCTTTATTTTGTGCATGTTGTTGACTCTAATCAGCTTTATACCTCTCTGAAAGACCTACTGGAAGCTAGAGAGGGTATGAGGGTTGGCTAAAGGCTTGAAGTGTCGCTCCCCCTTCAAGTGGGGGAGGGGCTGTCTATGCTTTTAGGATCTCACTACCGGGCACGACACATCTGCCTTTGTGAGGGCAGCTGAATGTACCGGCCGGGTGAGTCCTATATGAGCCTTTCATATATTTAGATACCTTAGGGTTTCACTACCGGGCATGACACATCTGCCTTTGTGAGGGTAGCGGAATGTTCCGGCCAGGTGAAACCTTCATCGGTTATTTATATAGATCCTTATTCATGGCACAACTCTCATAATTTTATTCATCTCTCTGGCTTTTATTCGATAACTCACAGGCTTGGGTTTTGGGGTTTTGCTAGGAAAATTATTTTGGGCGGCCAAACCTCTTTTATTTTGAAGAGAGGAAAGCTGTTCTTAGGGTTTTTCAACATGCACTTATTTGGTTTGTGGTCCACTTGCAGAACTTCTTGATTTGGAAGTTGCCTGATTCCCCTCTCATCCTTGAGAGCTTGGCTTATTTCTGCCTTGATTTTGACCTGTGGAGAGTCAGATAAAGAATTGAAGCAAAAGCATGAAAATCAATAGTGGAGTGACATTTATTAAATCGCCATTAAATGTCTAAGTGCTATTTACTTTTGGGGACTAACATGATTCTAGAGTTAAATGAGGGTGATTTTACTCGAAAAGGGTTAATTAAAAAGAAAGTTAAAAAGGGAAAATGTATAAACAGAGAAAAGAAAAGAAGGAAGAGGGATGTAAAAATGATACCTCACCCTTGTCTAATGTACCCCCCCTAACTTATCACTCACTCTATCCTCAGAGTGTCAAAGTGATAGGTTGAGAAGTAATTAGGACAAGGGCTGCAGGCTAAGGTAAATCTGCATTTGCCCCCGGGGAATGAAGTAGATTGGATGCGAACTATCCTCGTAGAGCGTGGTAATCCACGTCAGTCATCTCTTCTACTGGTCTTTGGAGAACGATGATGGTGTACATCCATTAGAGGACGTGGAAGCCGCATTCATTAGATTGTCGAATTTGTTGGGGGCATTTGTGGCAGAAAGAAGGGCGGTGAAAATGCTCTTTGTCGTACACCCTTGTATGCTGACTCAGAAAATTGATTAACTTGTCGGCGCACTCCTTTGCCGCTACTTCTGTTGGCATCTTTGGTGTCACGACATAGTTTCGCTTTCGTGCATTGTACTGGCTATCGGAACTGTTATATATTGTGGTGGTTCCTTCTGGGAGATTTGTTGCCAGGAGCATCTAGTGCTCATGATAGAGGAAAGGTAACATGATGAACGTCGGCATTGTGTGTTGTAGATAGGATATCAGCGCGTCAGTTGTGCCGAAGTTCTTGAGCTTTAGAAGATCATCTTTCATATATGGGGATGCCATGTATGTTGTTGGGTTGTTTTGGCCAAGTAGAAACTGATAGGTGGCCATTAACCTTACAGAGAGCGATCCTTTGATTTATAAAGTCTCTCGTAGTGTGTCTGCCATTACAAGAATGTCCTGAGACATGAATACCAGTCCATCTTTTTCGGCTGAGAGCCGCGCCATAATGAGACGCAATTCGAGGTCGGAGAGACCTTTGCAAGCATCGCGATCAAAATCAGGAAAGGTTGGTTCGATGGCAGACAGAGGATCGATATTTCTTGTAGCTTGCTCGGTACCGATGACTATCATATTGGTCTTTTCTGACTCCTTCAGAGTTTGTCGGAAGGGTCGCCGCTGCGGTCGCTGGATAGCTGAGAAGAGGTAGCGAGGACCGTCATCTGGTGCCATAGTTGGGTCCTTGAAGAACCGCCTATCACAGATGATCTCCATGGCATAACGTCCACGTAAGGAATGAAAATCTTCAGCAACCAGATCGTTAAATGGGATTTCTTGGTTCAGTGCTTGGATGTGACGTATGGTGCAGAAAGTGCAATCCCCAGATCCCTCGGCGACTTGAACTTGAGGGTTTATGATTTTGAACCAAGGTTGACTCCAATCATGGCGGAGTGATGGGCGTGCAGCCCAAATTAACTTGAGCAACCGGAAGGGTATACACCTAGCTTCTCCTGCTGCTTCACCAGCGAAGTTTATTATGCCGGCTGGTAGCTCGGCGCCGCAGAAATTGTACACCTTGGCATCCCGAGCCTCGGTATCCACGATCATAAAAAGCCAGTGGTCCGAAACTTGGAAGGGCACGGTAAGATTACGTGCCCGACATGCTAAACCAGCACGCAACCGCTCGATCGAATTTGCTCTTATGTCTTTGTTTAAAAGGCCAGTAGACAGAGCGGGCGAGGCATTGAAGACCGGCTGTTGCCGCTTAGAGCTTCTGTACATTTCTATACTGTTGACGAGGAGGACACGGAATATTGCCATAGGCATCGTGGACCGAGGTCGGAGGATGATGTGAAAGTTTTCACGTGTCATCTTACGCCTAGTTTTTGTATTATGGTAAATTATGTCTTCCCCCGCCTTTGCATCGTCCACTATAGTGTTCAGTATAAAAATGTCCTGAGCATCTAAAGTGGACATGGCTGCCATATCCAGGTCATGCATTTTGTGCGGCAGAGGTGGTGGCGGGGGAAGTTCTTGTGGAGGGGGAGAACCAGGTTGTTCTGAGGCCTGGTCATGTCATGGTAGATCATCGCCCGAGTCAGAGGCAGAATCGAGGTCTTCATCGGTGTCTAAACTTACTCGTTCTGCCTCGCCCTCGTCATAGGGAGAAGGTGTGGAGAGAGGTGGGGCAGTTGTTTTTGGTGGGCTGGTGCTGGTTCCTAGTATACACTGGTGGAACTCAGCATAAGCCGCGTCTTTAGCAGCTTCCCCGATGGACCCCAGTGCAGAATAATCAAAGAATTGGTCCCCGTATGACATGTTGACATTATCGTTGTGTGGGGACTTGGGGTGATTGTCACTATCGTGGTGACCTTTGTTGGAACCTCTGTGAGAAGGTTCTGCTGCATTTCCAGGGTCCTCTCCGTCATCATGTTTATCACCAGAGGAGGTGTTATCTTTGTTTGAATCAGAAGATGAGTCAGAGTCGTCTTCTTTGTCATCATCGCCATCCTTGTCGTCTGCTTCCTTGTCTGCTTGTTTTTTACTCGCGGATGTTTTGCACCGCCGATGGGTGGCTTCTAACTCATCGAAAGCCACTTGCAGATGCTCGTGTGTTTCGAGCAGTGCATCATGGGATTCTTTGAGGTCGGTATATCTGCCTTCGGCGGAGAGGAGACGTGATGTAAGATTTGTAACTTGAGTACGTAGCTGCTGGATTTCATCCTTATTGGACTCCTCTTGGCGATGTTGTAGCTGTGTGAGTGTGTTGTTGATGGTGTCCAAGCACGTGCTCAGATCTGCTTGTTGTTGCTGGAGCTCGCGAAGAGTATCTAGCAGAGGTTGAGTCTGCATGGAGATCTCATCGACTTGCTTTGCCGTTGCTTCTTACTGACGCCTCACTCCAAGGACCAGGTCCTGCAAGGTGTTGTAGTGACTTTTGATGTGCTCAACTTGCTTAGCCACCTCATCTTGTCGTTGCTGGAAGCCTTGGAGGATGGTAGGCAAGGCTCGGTGTTGTTTGTTGATCGTAGCCACCTGTCGTGATAAACCCTGCACACAAGAAAAAATAGAATTTAATATATTAGAAGGATCGGTGAGGAGGTTTCGGACAGCGTCAAATTGACGGCCAAATTCCTCACCGATATTGGCAAAAGGGACCCCAGGAGCGGAAGGGTGGGATGGCTGGGGTCTGCGTGGGATGGTGTTAGTGTCTTGCGGAAGAGGCACTGATGATGCCCCGAGCTGCGTAGTGACTGTGGATGTAGTCACCAGCAGTGTCGGGGTGGTGGCAGATGTGAAAAGTGGTGGAATTTGTGGTGAAAGCGGTGGCAGAGATAGTGATGGGGTGGAAACTGCGGAGGTGAAAGGGAAGGTGGTAATGTCGGGCATAGGGGTGGAGAAAGGAGAGCCCGAAGGGAAAAGGGGTGATGAAGAGGATGTGAATGGTTGCGTGGATGTGATGGGGAAGAAAGGAGTGGTGGATGTTGGAAAGGTGGAAGGTGGAGTGGTGGCAGCGGTTAGCTGCTCGTGTAGACTCTAAATGAAAGAGTCGATTGAGGAGGAGGTTAAGATTTCTTCATGGAGCTTCTCAGCCTCAGGATTTGGCTTAGATGTTGGTGTCCCCGACAGCTGTTGGGCCTGCGACTACCTTCTAGAAGGTCATTTGATAGGTATTTTTGTTGGTCGAGCTGCCGGGGCTGTGATGCTCAGCTCTGTTTGTCCCGCTGTAGCTTTCTTTTCGGTTGTTTTAACCGAAGATAGTAGTTGTGAAAGCTCCTCATCAGAGAAGAGGAGTTGTTTGGTGTCGTACTTTGCTAGCTCCGGAAGCGGGATGAGTGTTCTGGATGACTTAACCATAGGGCAGAAGACATAGTGTAGTTTCCCATCCTTTTCCTTGATGATGAAGGAGTTCTTCAGAGTTTGTTCATTGGTAAGGATGTTGCCCTTTAGTTGCGTGCAGCGGGGTAGGGGTCTGTCCATCTTGAGGTATTTGATAATAGATGTGACATGCCCCCCCAATGCAGATTTCTTTCCCCAGGCTGGAGGTTGATAGTTTCTGGATCAGTTGTCGTCCGATATTGACCGGCCTTTCGTTAAGAATAGACCAGAAAATGAAAAGATCTGAAATTATAACGTTTCCCCCCTCTGTCCTGGGGAAGAGTGCACCAGCAAGAATTTTGTGCAGGGTGCACACAAAGCCAGAGTGTATATTTGACGCTTTGCACGTCTTCGCGTCATAGGTGGGGATCCCGGTTAGTGATTTCCAGAATTTGTGTCTATCGAACTCTGAATGTTCGGTCCCCACCTCCATGGCTTTCCGCAGTTGGTCCTGGTTGTCAATGAAGATTGTGTTCAGCATATTTTCCGTTATGACAACCTTGTTGCCGAAGATTTGGGTGGTGAGCCTTCTGTCACCCCCGTCCTGTGACCTATCCATGACGTCGACGGGCTCTTTGGTCAGAAAAGTGAAGAATTCTGTAGTGGGTTCGGAGTAGGATACTTCAGGTACTAGACACAACCTGGCGAGGTTGGCTTTGTCTAGCATGTCGAAGGTGCGGTCGTATATCCCCATCCTACGCAGTATGCTAGAGCAAACATACCTGGTGGGTTTTAATATTTTGTCAGTGGAGATGTTGGTTTGGATGAAAAGATTTTCTGGTGGCGGTGTTGTGGTGGTGATAGGAGTGAAGGTGGGGGTGGTAACATGGATGGTGGTGGTAGTAGTAGGGATGGTGGTGGTGGTGGTGGTAGTAGCAGGGATGGTGGTGGTAGGTTTTGCAAAGGGTTCATCCATGGGAGAGGCAGTTCAAACTTGTTTTCTTGCCCGTTTCTTGGAGGGCTGCCCAGTTGCGGTCTCCAGGACCTTGCATTTCCCCTTTTGTTCTGTGGCAGGGGATTCCTCCTCGGAGTTAGGATTGTACTTCGATCCTTCGTCATCAGAGGAAGAGATGTCTTCCACTTCTTCTTCAGGTGCCTTTGCTAGGCATTTTTCGATATGGTCAAGGTCGCATAGGACTTGCATCATCTTGACATTTGGTGGCGCCTTTCCGGTCCTGTTGAAGTCATCTTTGATCTTCTGGAGCTTAGATTGTTCTATCATTAGTTGCTCCGTTGTCCAGATTGTAGTGTCTTCAAAGCTGGCGGCCTCCATTGCTGGTGATGCCATGGCTGAAAAATGGGAGATCAAGAGTTAGAATAACATATTAGAGAAAAAGGATTTGATTTGTATTTATGTGTTTTTGTAATTTTATGAAAGTTAAAAGAGTGTGGATGGCCAAACGGTTTGGAGACCGTTTGGTCCCAAACGGTTTCGAGACCGTTTGGTTCCAAACGGTTTCGAGACCGTTTGGTTCCAAACGGTTTCAAGACCATTTGGTCCCAAATGGTTTGAAGACCATTTGGTCCCAAATGGTTTGAAGATCGTTTGGTCCCAAACGGTTTGAAGACCAGTTGGTCCCAAACAGTTTGGGGACCGTTTGGAAGGCGAAGCGTCAGGTAACCGTCGACAAGGGGAAAGCAGAAGCGCCGGCGTCGAAGGAGAAAGCGGTTGCGAAAGTGCCGGTGATGGAAAAGGCGGAGCCGATGGCGATAGAGGCGCAGGCTCCGATCGTGAAAGTGGAGCTGCCGGTTATAAAAACGAAGATGAAAATGATAGCGGTGGAACCGACGGTGATGGAAACGAAGGTGGCGCCGGCGTTGGAGAAGAGGGAACGCCGTGGTGGCGTCGAGAACAAAAATGGCAGTGCGGAGGGCTGCAGAAGTGAAGGATGGTAGCATTGCTGGACTACCTTGCAGCAGCTGGTAGCATCGACGGTGAAGAGAGTGTTGGAGACGGAGGTCGCGCGGAACAGAGGAAGCAGAGTTCGTCGGCGAGTCGCGTAGGAACTGGGAGGCGAAAGCAATGGAACAGCACAGCGCGAGAATTTTAGAAGGCTCGGGATTCGAAGGAAAGAAAGACGAGGGGGTAGGGTTTATATTTATAGGAAACAGGGGGTTGACTGGGCAAAAACCCTAAGTCAAACAATTTAGTGACCCAGAAATCGTAAGAATCCTTTGATATGGTGGGCCAGAAGAACCCAGATTGTAAAACTTTTATGGCAGTTTTTTTGGCACTCATATGCCCCCCTGTGGGTCCGGAATGGCAATGTTCTAGGACCGGGGTTATTTCTTCTTCTGGCAGGCAACGACGGAAAAGTCCGTCGGTGCAAAGGTGGAACAAGTAGGGTTCGTCCCAGTAATAATGTTTTATGTCGTGAAAGAACTTCCTTTTATCCTAGTAGGAAGCAGATGGGTGGATAATCCCTGTGGCTAGATAATTAACAATATCAGCATACCAAGGGAAGCCATGAGTGGCTTTCATAAGTTGATCATCATGAAGAGAATCCCGGATAGGGATTTTATCTTTTTCTTCAACCTCGATCCGGCTGAGGTGATCAGCCACAACATTCTCCATGCCACTTTTATCTTTGATATCCAAGTCGAATTCCTAAAGCATTAGCACCCAGCGGATAAGCCTGGGTTTGGCATCCTGTTTTTGAATCAGGTATCGAATGGAAGAATGGTCGGTATAAACGATGACTTTAGAACCAATTAGATAAGAGCGGAATTTTTCAAACGCGTAGATGATAGCCAGAAACTCTTTCTCCGTGGTGGTGTAGTTTTTCTACGCTTCATCTAGCATTTTAGATGCGTAGTAGATAACATAGGGTTTCTTATCAATCCGCTGTCCTAGAACGGCCCCTATGGCATAATCACTTGCGTCGCTCATGATTTCGAAAGGCTGCAACCAATCTGGGGCTCTTAGAATAGGTGCGGAGATTAACGCATCCTTAAGGGTAGAGAAACTTTTCATACACTCCTGATTGAATATGAACTCAACATCTTTGGTCAGGAGTTGGGTCATGGGTTTGGAAATCTTTGAGAAATCTTTGATGAATCTCCTATAGAATCCTGCATGACCCAGGAAAGCTCAAACTCCTCTTATGTCCTTTGGAGGTGACAGCTTTGAGATAACATCAATCTTTGCTTTATCAACCTCTAATCCCCTATCACTTACCCTGTGTCTGAGGACGACACCTTCTGTTACCATGAAATGGCATTTCTCCCAATTCAAGATAAGGTTTGTTTCCTCACAGCGTTGCAGAACTTGTCCAAGATTTATTAAACAATTGTCAAAAGAATCTCCGTACACTGAGAAATCATCCATAAACACTTCCATGACGAATTCTGTTAAACCGGCGAAGATAGCAGACATACATCGTTGGAAAGTGGCGGGTGCGTTACATAACCCAAACGACATTCTTCTAAATGCATATCTCCCAAAAGGACATGTGAAGGTAGTTTTTTCTTGGTCCTCTGGGTGTATGGGTATTTGGTAAAACCCAGAGTAACCGTCGAGGTAACAAAAATATTTTTGGTGAGCTAGGCGTTCCAGGACTTCATCAAGGAAAGGTAGAGGGTAGTGGTCTTTCCTTGTGGCTTTGTTCAACTTTCTATAATCAATACACATTCGCCATCCAGTTACAGTCCTGGTAGGCACTAGCTCATTTTTGTCATTGAGCACTACAGTAGTGCCCCCTTTTTTTGGAACAACCTGAACGGGGCTGACCCACTGGGAGTCAGAAATAGGATAGATCATGCCGGCTTTGAGTAATTTAAGGACCTCCAGACGAACTACCTCCTTTAGATTAGGATTCAGTTTTCTTTGATGTTCTCGAGAGGGCTTGAATTCGTCAACCATAGGAAGTCTATGCATACACAGGGCTGGATTTATGCTCGTTAGGTCAGTTATCTTATATCCTATGACCTTTTTATGCTTCCTCAACTCGTTCAGAAGCTTTTCTTCTTGATATCTTGTAAGGGTGGAGCTGATGATGACTGGGCATAGTTTTTCTTCATCTAAGAAAACATGTTTGAGCCCTGTAGGTAAAGTCTTCAATTCAAGGGCTTTCGGTGGCTCAGCTGCTTCTATAATAGTAACGGCTTTAAGTTCTTCAAAAGTGGCCGTTGGCGCTTCTTCGGCCTTTTCTAGATGTTGGAGGCACTGTTGAACTAATTCATTTGTGGAGAATTCAACCTCCGGATTGATTAGAACATTTTCAAGTTCGTCAACTGGCTCGAAGATTTCCAACTGTGACATTTGTTGAATAGCATCAAGGAGGAAAACCTCCTCTTGGATGTTGGGGCCTTTCATACTATTAAGGACTCGGAATTGAATTGCTTCTTTTCCGAGCCTAAGAATGATGGTACCAGCTTCAACGTCGATCAACGCTCTGGCAGTAGTGAGGAATGGTCTGCCAAAAATGATTGGATACCTCAGGTCTTCTTTAATATCCATGACAACGAAGTCGCACGGTACGTAAGCATCCTTGCCTATCCTTACCGAAATAAAACATATTATTGTACTCATTTATGCTCAAAACACTAAAATAAGGGAGATTTGACACTAAGAAGGATCATAGACCAAAGTAGATGAATCATGCAATATTAACCACCAAAATGACCAATAAACACATAAAACACAAGTAAAATATGTCTATAAATGCGACTCAAAATCATCGCATCAGGTGTTAGAATGAATTGGTGAAGCTGCATACAATTTGGTGATACCCCCTTAGTATAGTATGATGCACGATGTTTTCCATGTGTCCAATTTGAAGCGATATGTGCAAGATCTGAGTAATGTGTTGAGAATTGAACCTATTGAGATTCAAGGGAAGCTGACATATCTTGAGTCACCTGTGTGGATTCTAGATGCCAAGGTGAAAGAACTTAGATGTAAGAATATAGAGATGGTAAAGGTTCTTTGGAAAAATCATGGAGAGGATGAAAACACATGGGATCTGAAGGCAGACATGGAAAAAGCATATCCTAACTTGTTTGTTTGATTGCTGATTTTTTTGGGCAAAATTCTTCTAAGAAGGGGAGGATGTTATAACCTCAATTTTCTTAGGTTTGGGTTGAAATGTAATTTCTCCATTAAAGATATATGAATATGAAAATTATATGATTTGAGCCCTTTCTGTTGATTTTTTTGCTAAATGTCTTTTATATGTATGTCTTCATGGGCCTTGTTGCTTAATAATCCAAATATGGTTAAAAGAGAATAAAAAGGAAAAAAAATAATTAATAAAGGAAATTGAAATATGAATAAGGAATAATGTGGAACATCTAGAAGGATATGAGTTTGTCCATCATGAGTGGATTTCAAATCCCTAAGATTTCTTGGGATACAAGGAATCCAAATAAAGAATATATATATATACATATATATATATAGACACATATATATAACTCAGCTTTAATGTATAATAACTTGTATGAGAAGAAAATCCCTCTTTCCTTTTGAGTTTGGGACTCAAACTTGGGATATGAGTAAATAATGTTAATATAAGAATTTCCCCAAAATTTGGATGAAAAAGGATAAACGAGGAGAGAGATATGGTTTTTACAAGATTTCCTAAAGTGACTGGATAATCCTTTAATCATACACAATGTAAATGGGATTAAAATTTGTATATTTAAGAACTCAAGCGATGCAGACCATTAGATGTGAGATCCAACGGCTCAGGCCCTATCTGAGTCAAGATTAGAGACCTACAACCTTCGAACAATCTGAGTGATTTTCAATTTTAGTGTGGTCGCGAGAGAAGATATGTGCGAAGCTGGGATTAGTCCCATTGACTCCAGGGGACTTTCCCGAGTCCAACCATCCCTGCATTCATGGAGTTTCATGATGAAACAAGATAATCCCCAATCTTAGGGAGTTGATGACCTACCCTATATATAGGGGCGATCCTGCACGACACCAACACATCTACAAACTAATGTCATGAGTTTGGAAGAGTACAAGGAGCGTTTGGTTGTCGTCAATTGGAAGAATCATGTCAACCTTCACTGTCATCTCAGAGAAACTCCGGCGAGGGTTCTGTAGGTGTCGTTCTAGAGAAGGAATGGAGAGAGCAAAGAATTAGTGAGGCCTTCGAGTACGGTGGAGCGAGACGGAGCTATCGGTGTTGTTGTTTCACGCATGAAGGACTTAGATCTCGAGATCAACCAAAGAGTTGACTATCCTTCTGCTGTGAGGATTCATACTGAGGTACAAGATGATGAAGTGTGAAATCCCCAGTTCGCCCTCGAGTCGATGCATACCAGGTAAGGGCATTTTAGTCCTTTTGTTATGTTTTAATTGGTGCGAGCACGCATCTGAGTCATAAGGTCACGTCGAGATGACCAGATCGGGTTGCCCTACTGAGATGGTAGGATCCCATTGGCTAGAAAACAATTAATTATTAAAATTCATATCTAATTAATGGTAGATCGTATAAGAACGTGTAAAAATCTATGTAGAATGCAATAAAAATGGTTTTAGAGCTTGAATATGATTGTAGTTTAAAAAGTGGTTAAAGTTGCTAACCTTAATGCTTTATAATGAGGAGAAACCCTAATTTGATGATCATATGAAATTGAGATGATTAATATGGATAATATACGGGGCATATTAACCTGTTGTTAAAAATATGTGTTGATGTCTAAGTATATGATCCATGTGCTTAATAACCTAATTTAGGGTTTTGATATGTTAATATGCATTAATGGGCTTAGAAACCCTAACCTAGCTGTTGATGGTTTTTTATTTGACTTATTTCAAAATTCATTGTCTGAAAGTAATACTAGGATGATCCTAAGACTATTAGGTGATAGGAAGATGTTAATATGATTAAGTTGGATAATGAGGGTTTTGCACCTAGATCTACTGTTTTGGGGTTTCGTGGGTATAGTAGAGGAAAGTTGTAAATAGATCTAAAGGAACCCTAACGAAACCCTAATTCAGATTAGAAACCCTAGAAAGTGATTCCAAGTTAATTAAGTAGATTCTTGATGAGTGTGTAGTAAATAGGTTGTACATGCTTTTTAGGATTCTATGCTTTTGTGTGTTGGCTTTCTTTCTTGGTTGGACTTCCTAATTTAGTGGACTGTGCTTAATTCTTGTGAAATCTCCTAATCTGGTATGTGGTTAATTATGAGTACACACTTTTAGTTTCTCGGTGGTTTCATGATGTTTTATCGATTGCAATGGAAATAAACTGTTGGATACTTTTACTTCTGCAATCTTTAAAGTGATTATGACTATCACAATTTAAGTATATATATGTGACTATACTGAACCTACATATCATCTCTAGATGTATGATGCAAGACTAAGCCCTAGAGGAAAGGTCTGAAGTGGTCAATCCCCAGAGGGAAGACCACTAGGCACCCAGAGAGGTGATCCCAAGTACCAAGCTCAGGATAAAGAAGGTAGCCTTAATGTCCCTTGCAATGACTAAACCCTAAGAGAGGGTGTCCTAGAGTATGAGTAAAAGTGGTTGGGAAGTTACATTGAAAATGTAATTTTGCATTGTTAACAACTACTTGATATGATTAGGTTGTTAGAGCTTATGTGAAATATTTTCTTTGTCACCACATACCAGTATATTCATTTATACTGACCGACATTTTGTTTGTCGGCATTTTAGGAAATATCAAAAATTGGACAAACAGTAAAGTGGAACTTGTGAAGATTAAAGTTAAAATTATAAAGGATGAGTTCGGTAGATAAAATTCTACTATGGGTAGAAGTTCCAGTTACCTATTTTTTAAGGTATGTTAAAAGTAAATTTTTATTCTAGTTTTTAGTTTAGTCTTTGGTAGAATTTATTAATTATTTTTTATTATTTGCAAAACCATTGATCATGTTCTTGGGATAACGCCTCTGACTTCTTGGTCTTCCATAACTGGGGGTTACTGAGAAGCGGGGTCATTACATAAACCTCTTAGAGTTTAATATCAAACAAGAAGAAGAAAGCAATTAGGGAAAGCTTGGAAGACTGAACAAATCATCCTCCTTCTCAGTTGTCATATTAATACAGTTAATAGAAGTTAAAACACTTGCATTGGATAACCAATCGTCATGCATGGATAATAATTAAGGGGAAGAGTACAACAATGTGGAGAAAGAGTCAAGAAGGCATAGGTATAGTTGATCATCTTTAGGTGGTTGAGATATCTCTATCATCTTGATGGTCCCCCAGAAGTTTGGGATGAGATAATCGAAGCCCTACTGGAGTTGAAGATGACAAAATGCTCCTTTATGAAGGGCCTTGGTGAACAAGTTAGCAAGTTCATCTTTAGAAGGAACCTATCTTGTAACAATTTGCCCAAGAGTAACCTTTTCCCAGATAAAGTGGTAATCTAACTCAATATGCTTGGTTTTGGCATGAAAGATTGGGTTAGTAGTGAGGAAAAGAGCACTGAGATTGTCATTGAACAGAACTACATGTTTGTTCTATGGGAATTGAAGTTCCTAGAGCAGTTGAGAGAACCAAGTGAGCTAAGCTACAACTTGAGACAGGGAGCGATACTCAGCTTTAGTGCTAGACTTTGAGACTGTGGGTTGTTTCTTGGAGGACCAAGAGATACAGGTATGCCCAAGAAAGATGTAGTGACCACTTGTACTCCACCTGGTTAATGGGTAGCCTACCCAATCAACATCACAAAATCTAATAACTGAAAGATGAGAGTCAGTGAAGATTTGAACTCCTTGAGATGCAATACCCTTTATATAATAAAGTATTCACTTTATAAGACTTAGATGAGTGGTGGTAGGGCAATGAAGAAACTAGCAAGCCAGATTGACATCGTAGGTTATGTCACGTTGAGTTAAGGTTAGGTATTGGAGAGACCCGACTATGCAATGGTAAGAGCTTACAGCAGAGAGTGGTACACTAGGTTCTTTGAGTAAATCATGAAGAAATGAAGTACTAACAGGCGTAGCTATAGGTTTTTAGTCCAGAATTTGTTCACAATCAAGGATGTCAAGGGAATACTTGTTTTTCCAGAGTAAGAGTCCTTACGAGTTGGTTTCAACTTGTATACCAAGGATGTAATGAACATTGTGCAGATTGTGTAGAGAAAATTTTTATTTCTAGTTGATGTATAATCTGAAGAACAGAAGACTTAGAGCTCCCCTTAATAAGGATATCATCAACATATAGAAGGAGGTAGATGATAGTAGTATGAGAGGAAAGCACAGAGAGAGAGGAGTCAATGGTGCATGCCTTGAATCCAAGTTCTATAAGATAGGAATGGATTCTAGTATACCAGGCACGTGGTGCTTGTTTAAGGCCATATAATGCTTTGTGAAGCTTGCAAACATGAGAAGGGTGTTGTCGATAAACCCTGGTGGTTGTTCCATGTAAACAGCCGTGTCAAAGATGCCATTGAGAAAAACATTGTAGATATCAAGCTAAAGAATGTCCCGACCTTTAGAAACAATGATGGATAGCACATACTTAATTGTAGGTTCCTTCACAACAGGACTAAAGGTCTCAATGTAGTCAATCCCTTCTTCCTAAAGATATCGTTTTGCAACTGAAAGAGCATTGAGTGTGTCTAATGTTCCATCAACATTGATTTTTTTTTAAAGACCCATTGACAACCAATGATGTTCATATCACTGGTTCGTAGAACAAGAGTCCAAGTCTTGTTAATATGAAGGGATTCCATATCATATGTCATTGCTTCTCACTAGCCTAGATGAAGTAAAGCCTGTTTAATAGTCTGAGGACAAGAGTTGTGAAGAGAAGCCTGCATTGCATACTTAAGATTGGGTTTTTGGATTCCATGTTTGTTGTAGGTGTTCATAGGATGAAGATTGGTAGGAGGTGTTGACTCAGAAACATGAGTGGTTGAACCAGGAGTGAGATCGGGAGGACTATAGGAAGGGGGTATGGTTGTTGATTGGATATCAGGGTTTAAAGAGGGAGAAGAGCATGTTTTTGTATTGATGATAGGGTGATCAGATGAGGGTGGTGGTTTATGTAGAGTTGTTGTTTCAAGATGTGAGACAAGCTAGATGTCAGACACATCAGCGAGTGAGGTAGTTGGAGGTGAAGAGAAAGGAGGGATGGTGATAGAAGGGTGTGGAGTGATGACGGGTGTAATTGAGTTATTAGTGATTTCTTTGAAGGTGGAATAAGACAATTAGGTGTCTTCTCATGGGATGGAATTGTTTGTGGAAAAGAAAGAGAACACAAACTCATTGAAGATGAGATATGTACACATGACCAGAGGGAACATGCTGCCATTTATATCCTTTGTGTTGTGAGATGTAGCCAAGGAACACACATTGCAAAGAGTGTGGATCTAACTTATCCTTAGTATACTCTTTGAGGTATTGATAGCATAGGTTGTCTAAGGTCCTGAGATGTGAGTAAGAGGGTGCAAACATGTAAGCACGCCACCCTTCTTTCTGCCTTTGTGCACTGATATGGCATGAGAGGAGGAAGACACTGCCACATTGCAACAGGCCATCATGGTCAGAGGGCAGAATTATCACATGATGCAATAGCTAACAACAAATTCACTGGTCACTCAAGGTTGTGCTCTCCCGGGTCTTTTCTGACCAACAACATTGGTGGTAGTGCTAAGGAATCTACAGACCGTGGCTATGAATCACTACTAGCTTGCACTCACCTAATGATGACTATTTGTGTAGATTATATCTGACAACTTGCAACACCTACAAACCCCACCATTACAAGGATCATTAAACCCTAGTAGATCCCAAGCACATTGTTGCTAGCCACCATGAACCCCATCGCCTCACAATAGTTTGCTTTAACCCTGCCTGACCAACCTCCTTTTTAGACCATCTTGCCACCAACTCCAACCCTGATGAGGTATTGTGCCTTCTCATAACAACAGGCCAGGAAAAGGATCCTGATGTAGATTTATAGTGTAGTGAGCCACTGCTACCTGCAAGGTGAATTCATCACACTAGATATGAACTAGATCGTACTTCATTCATACATATCTACCAACATGTAGTACTCTCACCAACCCTTCTAAGAACCTTGTAGTGCCATAAATTCATCTCAAAATGTTGTTTGTTTTGCCAAGGATTCAAGGCCAGTAGCTATCAGACCGTACCAAAATTTCTTCCCCAAGATCATTGTGATGTCGATTACCCAAACCACTAGGTGAAGACGAAACACCATCTAGAAGTTATAATCATTCTGTTGATGATAGCCTAACAACTCTTTGGAGTTTGTAATAAGACCTCTAAGGTTTGTTGTTTCTTCCTTAAGGAAGAATAGCTTGAGACTGGTCTTACCTAGCCAAAGGAAGGAGAAGGGATCCCTTCTAACATAAGGACCAAACAAATAATAAATCACCCACCTGTAAGTCTGTTCTTTTTTGTAAAATTACGTCCATGAATTTTGAATTTAGAATTACATAGAATAAAGATATTTAGAAAATATATTGAATGGTAATATGAAGTGCATACTAATTTTTACCACTATAAAAGGTTAACCAACCTATTACAAACCTTAGTATTTTTAATATTGACATAAAAGCAAACCACAAGTATGTAGTTCAGCAATGGGTAATGATATATTAAACTTTAGGAGTTGTTCATAATTGAAGATCATTCGGTTAAGCTAGGTTTATATCATATATCATTGGTGGATCATTATAGTAATCATCATATATGTATGTGTATGGTAGTGTGAAAACAATAAACTCACTAATTGTATCCTCTAAAGTTTAAACCTTTGGAATATGCCAATTAAATTATAATAAAAATAAGAAAGTAACTTATTTCAAACTACATAACCCTATTCTAGAAATTAGGAGAGAGGAATATAAGCGAAAACCTGATTTGATTTTTGGATAAAAATAAATTAACACAAAACCTAAGAAGGCTCTTCATCAGGATACATATGGTATGATCTATCATGTGTGAACAAATGTATAATTATGAACTTAAGCTTAATTGAGATCTAATTACAAGGGTGACACTAGTATATTTAGAGGTATATTAGATTAAACCTAAATATTTCTGGTAAGGATCTTGTTAAATAGTATCTTATAAAGTACATCTTGAAAACCCTAGTTACTAAATGGAATTGTATCATATTCGAGATAGGATAACATTTGTGGAACTAAGCTAAGGTTATTATGATACATTCGAATATGTAACATAGAATATATATAACCTAGTTAACATCTAGAGTGGTGATAGTGGGAAAATATGGAATAGTAATCTAATATGGAAAAACCTAATCCTAAATAAGACAAATTGAACAACATTGATTCCAAGTCAAATAGTGACAAGATTATTATTCTTTGTAGTAATATCTTCATACATTCTTGGAGCTAGTTTGTGATTATGCAATCCATGGATCCTTCTATAAATTGAGGTACTGGATTCTCTATTTTCATATTGAGTTATTAATTTCCATCTTGAATTCCACGTACATTGTTTAGTGGTGAACTCTATACTTTTGTAAGCCTTTCCTACCACTTTGAAAGTTCAACACATCAAATTTATTATTATTGGATTGCATATAATATTACAACAACACTTGCCTTGATCTATTTGGAGTTTTGACCCCAGACTTTGGTCCCTTTGGTCTTTGGCCCCATTAGATCTTTGGCTCATTTAAGGTAGGGTATGTCCCGCCGCCCTATGCACAGGTCGTAATGGTTTAGTCAACCCCTAATCGATTGGTTAAAATAGTAACTAGGCTCAATGTTGTTCTTTCATAGATGATTGAACATAAGACATTTTTGCCCTTGAAGGAAATGATAAGATAGTGCTCTACCTTAATATCCAAAAGTTGATCATCACATGTATTTATAATTTGATATCCTAAATTATTTTGCATAGCCATGCAGAAATTTGATCTTAAAATACAAACACTGAAATATTAGGTTTCTTGCTTTGAAAATTTCATCCACCAAATATTTCAAAAACCACTAGAGGGGGGGTGAATAGGGTTTTATGAATATTTCAATAATTATTTAACTCAAACAACCAACCATAAAAATATTGGATAAGGGGACAAGGATTTAGAGTGGTTCCAACCTTAGCAAATACTAAGGCAGTCAATCCACTACCCGGTTGCTTACCCAACCGAGATTTTGAAAGAATCAAATTTTATTACCTCGCAAGGACTTTACATAAAATTACAATTCTTTCATCAAACCATTCGGACAGCCTTCACCTAGAAGTAGTTGCACCAACTATGAAGCAACCTTCTTGAAGTAACTTCAAGCTCCCCCTTGAAGTAGCCTTCCTCTTGAAGTAGCTTCCCGTTGCAACAACCTTTTTGAAGTAGTCCGAAGTCCACCTTCTCCACCGAGAAGAACCTTCTTCAATCCACAGCCTCCAACCCTAGGAGTAGCAAGGAGAATACAAAGGATAAAAGGAACAAGAAGGAAAAATAGAAATTACAATACCACCTTGCAGCTCAAGGCTTGATTTCCTATATCAAGCATTTTGATCTCCTAACCAATGTGTATAGAAGTGTAATTGTTGTGGATAGGAGATGCTAGCCTATAGGACACGAAATTAGAGCAAGGAGAAGAATAGCCAATGCAAGTGTTGCTCAATTTCTCAAAATAGATTGACAATTGCAAGTGTAAGCTCAAGTGTATCACAAGTGTAGAGTAGTTCTTTTTAGGTGTCCTAAGGCATGTCCTATTTATAGGAATGTCCTACAAGTTCTTAAGGACGTTCTAGACACTTTCTAGGGGGTTCTAAGTGCTTAACTAGCCGTTAGGTACACTTTAGTTGCTTTAGCAACAGCTAGTTAATTAGTTCTGAAAGTGCTGTCAGAACTCATCTCGGTCGAGGAATTGTCGACCAAGAGTCCTACTCGGTCGAGAATTTGTCAACCGACAGACTCTCTGGAGCAAGTGTTTGCAACGTTCATCTCCAACTGCCAACTACCTTGTCAGCTGTGTCTAACGGCTACTTGGGTCTTTCTCGGTCGAGGAGTTTGTCGACCGAGAGTGTCTCGGTCGAGGAATTTGTCGACCGAGATTGACCATGTTTCAATGTTTCAAATAAAGTGCTAAGTGTATGTATGAGTGTGCATATGTGACAATATTGAAGGGGATGACCTATCTAAGTGTAGTGATTAGTTAGGGAAGATCTAACGCTTGATTTACATGATGTCTAAGTACTTGTACATTATATGTTTGTACAAGTTTTACAATTGATTACATTCATGAAACAAAAATAATTCAAGCATATAGATTTCCCAAATCTTTTACCATCCACCTTATTCCTGCAACACTCAAGTAGCTCGTTAGATTTACAAGAATGAAATGTTTTTCATTATCAAAACAAAGGGATTAAATGATGTCCATTTAGCCAACAATCTCCCCCTTTTTGAAGATGACAAACATTTCTTAGATATAAAATAAAGAAATATAAATCATGTGAGTTTCATACCTGAAATTTACCTTTTGCAGCCATTCTTGTTTTGCAAGTGGATGTTGGACAAGATATTATGAAACTCATTCTAATTTTATATTTGTGATTTTATATTATTTTTTGTGATTTTATATTATATCTCCCCCTTTGTCATTTCAAAAAGATATCCATTTATATTATGAGTTTGTATTTTTCTTTCTTAATTTTATGCTTTGCTCCCCCTTAAAGAGATATTCAAGTAAAATCAAGGGATTAATGCACACCAATTAGTGCTAAATTTAGCCACAATTTATTTCTCAATCATTTGCAAAGGATGTTAAGCCTTGAAATGATATGATTTCCTTCTAAGTTCATGGCATATGTGTATTGATTTCTCACCCATTTTACAAGAGATGTTAAGCCCTGAAAATGAAATGAGAATCCTTTAATCTTAGAGTACATGAAAAATGTCTCTAACCAAATGCACAGGATGTTAAGCCCAGATTTGTTTAGAGAATTCCTTTAAGAACAAGGTATATGAAATTTGTAGATTTCTTCATAGCCAAGAGCAAGAATACTAAGGTCATAACAGGCTTCAAATGATATTTGCAATGTTTTGTAAGCTTCTTAGTCAAATAATCAAATTTGTTTTTGTGAGCTCCCCTTAATCTTATGATTAAATCAATTTAAAGCTTCTAAGATCACAAATGATTTTTTAATTTTGATTTAGATCTTTATCAAAAGTATATTTTGAGTCAAGATACTAAGATTAAGTACAATAAAATGATGTACAAATAAACATTTTGTCAAAGCTTATTTTAGGTCGACCTTGACTTCGACCATAGTGCCCCTTGGTCAAGTTTGATTTCAACCAAGAGGCAATTTCTGCAAATTTTCAAATTAGAATGCATTTATGCAATAAAATTTTACTACTTATGCAAAATAGCCTTTTCATATGAGCTGAATGACGATGATCAAGAATAGTATCCATTTATGGTTTGTATATATGGATTATTTCAAACCAATGTTACATAATGAGCATAGCACAAAGATTATGATAGAACAATAATTTCCTTGATCATGAGTCATATATTCAGTTTTAAGTTAAATCATTTAGATAATAAACCACAATACTCGCATATAAGTTTTCAATTTTAATAAAAACGTTTATAACTGATCATGCCTAAGAAACTTTTTCAATTCAATGAATAAGATCAGTCTTCATATAAAACATTTGCAAAAGATTTTATATTGCCATAAGATGCAAAAGATTAATCTGTCTTACCCAAAAAAAATTTGTCTTCCGAGTTTTATTCTTGACTTGCATGTTAAATCAATCATTTATAACAAATTGATAGCAAACTAGGTTAATTTAAAACAAGTTCAACAGATTTATTTCAGACTTGACAACAGAAACCTGCTCGGTCGACCATTTCTCGACCAACAGTTCTCTCGGTCGACAATTTCTCGACCGAGAAAGGTTCTGTAATGTTTCAGAACTGTTTTCAGTAATTGCTTCCAAGTAAAAACAAAATTATAAAAGTTTGAGCTCGATTGTGTTGAGATATGACATTTGTATGTCAAGAATCAGTTTAGGTCAAATCTCAACTAGTAAAATTTAAGCTTCTAAGTTTTAGGAACCCAAGCTAGATCATCATTCCTTTTCTTGTATGGGCATGAAAAAGAGTAGTGTCCAAGGCACAAGCAATAATGACAACTAATAGAGTCAATTTCATTTCTCTCTAGGAATTGTGTTCTTAGGTACAAACATAATCTTAGTCTTGGATGCTTTCGCTCTTTTGGGTGGATTTCTCTTTGGATCATATCCTAATCCTCTTCTTCCATTGTAACTAGAGGAAATTTTCAGAATATTATCAAGGATGTCATTTCCTCTTAACTCATTTATTTTTCTTTGTAGCTTAACAATATCATCCATCTTCTTGTTTATATCTTTCCTTGCTTGATCTAAATCAGATAATAGAGAGTTTCTTTCTTTTACAACCTTATCATAATCTAAACGTGAACATAAAATAGATTGTCTTTGAAGATCATTTACTTGAGTTTGCAAGTTTAACTTTTCTAAGGAAAGAGGATTGCAATTTGCTTCTACACATTTAATCTTAATATCATAATATTCAATTGCCTTTTTGAGATCTTCATTTTCAGATGCAAGAGCAAGAAGTTTAATGTTTAAATCATCATTTACTTTATTTGATTTCTTAAGTTTCTTCTTGCACTCAATATATTTCTCATGAGTATCTTGAAGACTAGTAATTAGATCTTCTTTTGGTAGATCATAAAGACTTACCTCTTCTTCTTCTTCTTCATTTGTTGTAGCAATGAGGCATTCTACTTCTTCTTTTCCATCATCACTATCATCACTTGAATCATCTCATGCAGCTTTATATGCTCTTTCTTTCTTTTTGTGAGATGATTTCTTCCCTTTCTTGAGTTTTGGACAATCACCTTTCATGTGTCCCTTCTTGCCACATTCAAAGCACCTGGAAGAAGAAACACTAGAAGTTTTATTAGTTTTAAAACTTTTATATTGCTTACCATTTACAATGAGAGTTTCTTCTTCACTATCATCTTCACTTGTGTCATGATTGTCCTTGGTTGGTGCTTTGAATACAATGTCCTTCTTTTTCCCTTGTTGAATTTCACGTTCTCGTCTTTCTTCCTCTTCTAAAGTTGCCTCATGAGCTTCTAGGTTGCCAATGAGTTGTTCCATCTTTAGTCGGGTGAGGTCATTTTCTTCTTCAATGGCCTTCACTTTAGGCTTGTACTTGGGAGGAAGAGATCTAAGGATCTTTGACACCTGGAATTCTTCACTAATTACTTTGCCTAAAGCATTCAAACCATTTACAATAGAAGAAAATTTTGCATACATTTCACTAATAGATTCATTTTGATCCATACGGAACTGTTCAAATTTCTGTTTAAGCATTCCAATTTTAGAATTCTTAACTTGCACGGTTCCTTCATAAGTTATAGAAAGTCTATGCCAAATTTCATAAGCCGTTTCACAATTTGATATTCTATTAAATTCTCCAACTGAAATTGAACAATAAAGTATACTTACAGCATTTGCATTCATTTGGGAAGACTTTACCGTATTAGTGTCCCAAGCTGCATATTCCTCTTGAGGAAGTTCATAGGGAGTTCACACCATCCTCCATAGATCCCAACTAATCCCTTGGAAGTAAAATTGCATCCTCCTTTTCCAGTAGGTGTAGTTCGTACCATCAAATGTAGGAGGCCTAGCCACAAGTGTTCCTTCAAGGTTGAGGTTGTTGAGCAACCCATCACCCATTCTTCAAGACTTGGTTAGAGTTCCTTGAAGCCTGCTCTGATACCAATTGAAAAACCACTAGAGGGGGGTGAATAGGGTTTTATGAATATTTCAATAATTATTTAACTCAAACAACCAACCATAAAAATATTGGACAAGGGGACAAGGATTTAGAGTGGTTCCAACCTTAGCAAATACTAAGGCAGTCAATCCACTACCCGGTTGCTTACCCAACCGGGATTTTGAAAGAATCAAATTTTATTACCTCGAAAGGACTATACATAAAATTACAATTCTTTCACCAAACCCTTCGGACAACCTTCACCTAGAAGTAGTTGCACCAACTATGAAGCAGCCTTCTTGAAGTAACTTCAAGCTCTCCCTTGAAGTAGCCTTCCTCTTGAAGTAGCTTCCCATTGCAATAGCCTTCTTGAAGTAGTCCGAAGTCCACCTTCTCCACCGAAAAGAACCTTCTCCAATCCTCAGCCTCCAACCCTAGGAGTAGCGAGGAGAATACAAAGGATAAAAGGAACAAGAAGGAAAAATAGAAATTACAATACCACTTTGCAGCTCAAGGCTTGATTTCCTATATCAAGCGTTTTGATCTCCTAACCAATGTGTATAGAAGTGTAATTGTTGTGGATAGGAGATGCTAGCCTATAGGACACAAAATTAGAGCAAGGAGAAGAATAGCCAATGCAAGTGTTGCTCAATTTCTCAAAACAGATTGACAATTGCAAGTGTAAGCTCAAGTGTATCACAAGTGTAGAGTAGTTGTTTTTAGGTGTCCTAAGGCATTTCCTATTTATAGGAATGTCCTACAAGTGCTTAAGGACGTTCTAAACACTTTCTAGGGGGTTCTAAGTGCTTAACTAGCCGTTAGGTACACTTTAGTTGCTTTAGCAACGGCTAGTTGATTAATTCTGAAAGTGCTGTCAGAACTCATCTCGGTCGAGGAATTGTCGACCGAGAGTCCTACTCGGTCAAGAATTTTTCGACCGACAGACTCTCTAGAGAAAGTGTTTGCAATGTTCATCTCCAACTGCCAACTACCTTGTCAGCTGTGTCTAATAGCTACTTGGGTCTTTCTCGGTCGAGGAGTTTATCGACCGAGAGTGTCTCAATCGAGGAATTTGTCGACCGAGATTGACCCTATTTTAATGTTTCAAATAAAGTGCTAAGTGTATGTATGAGTGTGCATATG
This sequence comes from Alisma plantago-aquatica, assembly GCA_963693085.1. Taxonomy (NCBI): domain Eukaryota; kingdom Viridiplantae; phylum Streptophyta; class Magnoliopsida; order Alismatales; family Alismataceae; genus Alisma; species Alisma plantago-aquatica. Next base: position 895,306,849 of record OY856414.1, on the reverse strand, counting down.
TGACACTATTGAAGGGGATGACCTATCTAAGTGTAGTGATTAGTTAGGGAAGATCTAACGCTTGATTTACATGATGTCTAAGTACTTGTACATTATATGTTTGTACAAGTTTTACAATTGATTACATTCATGAAACAACAATAATTCAAGCATATAGATTTCCCAACTCTTTTGCCATCCACCTTATTCCTGCAACACTCAAGTAGCTCGTTAGATTGACAAGAATGAAATATTTGTCATTATCAAAACAAAAGAATTAAATGATGTCCATTTAGCCAACAATATTCCCTTCCTATACTTGATATTACTTTGAATCATACTTAGTATCTAATTTTTTTAAATAGCCAAGCATAAGAATTTAGTATCTGTCATGATGACATAAATTTCCCTATATGGGGTCCATGTGTGGTTTCATTTCCTCTTGGGCATTCATGGATAAGTGGTAGATGGAAGAGCTTAAAGAGACGTGCATGGGTAGCCCTCCTTTGAAGACTAGTTAGGAATCAATTCTTATTCTTAAACATTGTAATCATATTGTAACCTTTCACAGCTCTGATGTAAAAACATGATTGTAATAAAGATTGTTTGTATTTCTAATATTATTTTATAAATATTTGACTGTAAAGATCGAGTCTTAGCATAGGGTGAGGTTGAAGATAATGTTTGATACAAGATCACAGTAGGATGGTTGAAGTGGAGGAGTGCAACTGGATTAGTATGTGACCAAAATATCCCTCTCAGATCAAAAAGTAAGTTTTCTAGGACATTTATACGACCAACCAGCTATATGGGAGTGAATGTTCAACAATGAAGAAATAAGGTCTTGACAAGATGAATGTGATTGACTCAAACGGCGAGGCCTTAGCTGCATTTGTCCCATCTCAAAGTGAAACTCCCTAACCTGATTCTGAAACTAAACGAAGAAGAACTCCTAAACCAAAACCTACTGAAAAGACACTTGGGACTGCAACTACTTATTTGTCTTTCATCTGTTATTCCTTGTGCTTACTCTATAGACTGAACTTGGCATAGATATCAGGGTCTTACTCTAACTTCTGAGACTCATTTACACCGAGATGGATGTGTGGGAGGACAACAAAAGATTGTATGATGATTGATTATATCACGAATAAATTGGGGGTGGTGAGCACCAAGGACTAGTTGTGTGAAGGTCGTTTAAGATGGCATGGACATGTGCAATGCCGTTCGAAAACTGCACATATTCAAAGCAAGGTTATCGAGTCAAGCAAAATAAAAAGAAGCAGAGGCAGAACTAAATTAACTTGGAAAGCGCTTATAATTTTTTTTAATTTTCACAACTTGATCAGAGTATGACCCATGACAGAGCTGATTGAAAAAAAGAATCCATGTAGCCGAACCCAACATGGTTAGCGTAGAGACTTAGATGATGATGATGATGATGATGATGATGATGATGATGATGATGATGATGATGATGATGATGATGATGATGATGATGATGATGCAATATAAACAAACACATATGACATGACAAGTTTTTCCTATTACAACATATTATTTTCATCCTATATAATATATGATGATATAGACCTAATAGTAGATAATTTGTGTTTGGACCCGAATTCAACCCATAAGCCTATATGGGTTTTATACTTTTAATAAGTAAATAAGTTCAAAGCTTTGTTAAGTTCTGAAGTGACACCGAAAGTTCGCATGACAAACAAACAAATTCCAATGGTTTGTTATTTAATCCATGATATCACTTATAGGATAATGGTGAAATAATTAAGATGTCTAATTTAATATTTATTCCCGTGTCCTATGATCTAAGATTACGTAGGGTTCGCATTGTGATGTGGCCGAAAGATTAGTTTCCCAAATGTCTTGCATCTTGCATGTGCACTCAAAGGTATAATAAAGATGTTTGTCATGATGGATTCATGCAAATCAAATATACGCGCTGAATAATAGCAATGAGTTCAAAGAGATAAAATAGAACTGTGTCTACTCAGAACTCTGAATCTCTTCGGATGGAACGAACCGAAAACCACCCTAATTTTTGGTGGAAAAGATCTCCTTTGCACTTTTTTCTTTATCTTACATAATATATTTTAATTAATTTTGAGCAGACATAACTATATCCTGTTTCCTACCGTATCTGCCGATCCGCTTTTAATCCTCAAAAATTCAGAAAGCTTACCTTACTTTCCCGATAAGACTTTGACTCGGACGCCAAGTCCTCTCCTTTCAATCTCGGAGTTGTACTCCTGCCTTACGGCCTTTCGTCCTGATACTGTAAAAAGGCGGTCCCCCCGGCTACCAATATATACCAATCCATTGATCGTTCAGTAGACCACGGCTCACGAGTCTTCTTACTGCATCGCCGCAGACGCTCCCAATCTCGTTGATGGCAGAGTTCCTCTGCAGTAGCGCCATCTCCATGACGGGAGCCGCTAGCGGCGTGAGACCGTCCTCAAGCCTGACGCCGTCCTGTGATGACGCCGCCTCTGTTAACAGCAGCAGAGACGGGAGCGCGCTCGCCTGGATCCGCGGGATGCTCAAAGTCCCCATCCGCTTCCTTCGCGGCGTCTTCGTCTCATCTGACCCACGCACGGTGAGGTACGCGAGCTACTCGGCGACCGCCATGGTGGGCGGCGTCGGCTACCTTGGAGGTGGCTACACCACGGTCGACCCACGGTCCTATATGGCACGATCGTTCTCGACATCAGATGATGAAACCAACGATCACGTCCGGGGCGCCTCGAACAGCGTCTTAAAGAGAGACAGCGCAGCGTCGCCGGTTCGACCGCATGACGTTAAGCGGAACCAGATCGCCGCGGCATTGTCAATCAACGAGGACAAGGAGGCCTACCTTGGCAGTGTAGGCGTTGGGACGGAGGTCTAAACCGGCCTACTATCAAAGCAGAAGCTACGCCGCTGTTAACAAACACATGTTTACCCAAACAAAGCGATCCCCTAGCAATTGATGAAGTGCTACTTCCATCACCTAGAAATCAAAGAACACTTAAAAACTGTCCCGTTTGTTGCTTCGCTTATTTTCTCCGTTCATCTATATATCTCTTTTACGAAAGCATGATAATCAGATGTACGCACAGCTGTTGCTTCAAAATATTGCATACTGAAAATGTCCTCCTTTCTTCGAAAGAAGATATCAAACTTGAAGAAAAATACTGACTTTCAACACATATACCAAAACGATAAATATTTGTTGTATCGGTTACATTTTGTCTCAGGTTTCATCCCTTAAAAGCCGGTTACATATTGTCTCACGTTTCATCCCTTAAAAACACGAAGCAACGTTAGTCAACACCGACACACCCACCAAATGCATATCGAAAAACCTCAGGTTTTTCCACTAATAAGAGAAATTTTCCTCAAGCACTATAAAAATGTGCAGTGTTCTTTTTTGATTTTTTGTTTCAAATGTTTCTTTATTTTTTATTTTTATGTATTTTGTTTATTCCAAGACAGTGTCACGTAGGACCCATCTTAAGTAAACCGAAGGGCTAGACATGTGGTTGCTGGTTAAAATTTTCAATTCGAATATGATAAATCCATCCATCTTATTAAATCAAACATTAAACAATACCAGATCCTTTGTGATATTATTTCATTTGATATTAACTCACTTATATCTCAAAGGTAAGTAGAGTTGGATAAGGCAATACGCAATGTAATCTTTGTACTTTATCTTTTCTTTAAGAGATATAAAACTTTTCTATCTATAATCGAGTGAGTATTAATTTGTGGCCAAATGGGGTGTCAAATGTAAGATCCAAGAAATGAAGGCATGTATATTTACTCGATTGCACAGAGGAAACATATTTAATTTGAACATTTGTGGATCATTGATAAAAATTACTCTGGAGTGTAGTAGAATCAAACTAATTTAGCGTGAATCACCGAAATTCTCAAAATCAATAGTCCTATACATGTCCTATAGATATTGCCTTACTCACCCGTGATTGAGCATAGATCACATCTCCAGATGAAAGAAAACTTAACATCATGTATGTGAAGAAAACTTGGTCAGAGACTAAATGATACCATATTACTATACATATCCTTTCCGAGTTCAAATATGGGAAGAAGATAAATCATCGTGCTTCCTCAACATTATAGATCATACAAGAATCTTTTGCGTCTCATCAAATCCAAAAAAAAATCTGTCTTATCGGTTTGAATAAAAATTTAATGTTTGATGTGAATATAGATTAAATGGTTAATAAGTGGTAGATGTTGACAAAATAGGAACAACAGTAATAAATAAGTAGATGACCTTTGGTTATCGTATATTCAAAATTTAGAAGTTATACTACTTACCTAACTTGGAAGAACGATATTGTTGCCATGCATAACGAATACCTAAATTGTTATGGTTAAACCAGAAGTTATTGCATCTAGTACACGTGAGCATGAGCAAAGTGGTTTTTCTCCTTTGTAGCTTGTGATAGGAAAATTAGCCCTACATCGCTCGCATAAAGATGTTGCCCATCCTTACATATGGAAAGGAAAGTGCACATTTGATGCATTAATAGTTATTATACATTTATCTGCTAGTTCAGTGTGATTATATTGCAAAAGTGATTACACTTTTGTATATTTTCATTCATATATAACTAAAGTAGTGTATAGTTGATTGTGCATCATTATCAGCTATTTATAACATATTTTGACACATGTATATCATAATATTACAAGAACCTTAATAATGTGCATTTACATTGATTGCGGTCTCAAATTTAGAAGAGAAATTACAGTGCTATCTATAGACGGTCGATAGCATCGACCTTATAGATCATTAGACAGATGTGAAAGTTTCACAGAATCGCAGTCCACACACTAATGTCTGAGTTGACAGCATTGACCTGATAGTTGACAACACCACGTCAAACATTGAAGGTATCGATCTTACATGATTTCTTCAAAGGAACTGTTGCGACGCATGGTCGATGCATCAACTGGCCGGTTGATGGAATTGACCACGCACAAACATGACCGGGCCGAATTAAATTAGACACATCAAACAATCATATTTTCACCTCCGAAAATCAGATCATTAAGAACTAATTTCGAGGAGGGGTGAATCTATCTTATCATTGACTCTCGTGCAGTCCTAGAGAGGGGACGGTAGGAGGACGCCGAGCTTTGTCACCCACGTTCGCCCTAAGAATTTCACAAATCACACGTAGATTAATTTTTTCATATATTACAAAGGGTGTTCAAATTAATTATGTTCCTAAAGACTTAACACAAATTGGATTAACCTTATTCACTCCATCATATATTAGTCACGAAAGATCCTTGCAAAGAAAAACCATCTTGCTTAAGAGGGTACATTATTAAAATAATGAATGGGAAAAAGAATATATATACATACATATGCATGCGCGCGCGCGCACACACACACACACACACACACACACACACACACACACACACATATATATATATATATATATATATATATATATATATATATATATATATATATATATATATATATATATATATATATATATATATATATATATATATATGGCTATTTGTTTGTTACCCGCGCGGGTACTTTTGTTTCGTTACCCGTCCACGCTCGGGACTAATTCCTAATGGAAAATGCGGTGGCACATGATGTAATTTTCGGAGGAATTCGTAGCAGGACCCTCCCCGCTCTGGCGATAGCACGGGCGATCTAGGGCACGTTGGCAACCATCTAGCTGGCTTGGGGGAGAGGGCCGGCGGCTTGTTGGCACTCCTCCCCTTCTCCCCCCAGGCCCCTCTCACCTCTCCCTCCTCCTTCTTCCTTGTGGCGTAGCCGTCTCCGACTGGCGTGCCTCTGTGTGGTTCCTTGTTCGGCGAGGCGCTGAGATTGGGCGTGCGGCGTCAAGGCATAGAGGAGCTCCGCTCCTCAAGTGGTCGTCGGGTCTGCCTTGTGGGGTGGTTGTGTGGCAGTTTGGGTGCAGGTTTATGTATCGTGTTGATGAGGAACTGCCTAGCAGCAATCCTAAACCTGACTGGGTGGATGGTGGCGCTGGTCTTGGTGGTCCAGTTGCGGACGGCGACATCGTTCCCATACATGCTGAATGGCTCCATCAGAAACCACATCATCGTTACCAAGTTCAATGCTCTGCCTCTTTGTACGATGTTCTGTTCAGCCATGGTGCTTGTTCCGACATGGTAAGCGGGTACGACTGCCGCACTAACTTCAAAGCCGGGTACGGTCAGCTACGACAGCCTGGTGAAGTGGGTTCATACGAATGAGGGGCACGGCATTTTCACCTAGCCTTCTCTTCTCTGTAGATCGAACTATGGCTCCAGTTACCAGCGACGTTTGGTAGTCGTCAAACAACTAGACTTGTCGATCAGAAATTCCTATTTGCAGTTTATTAGCGTCGTAGATGCCAGTTTTACCAACTCCTATTGGAGACGGGTAGCTGGTAGATTTGTAGCAGTTTTGGTGCAGGTTCTCTGGTTCCGTTGGGAACAGAATAAGGGTCCGAGATCTGATGATGTTGGGTTTTCCCCTAATCTTATCTTTCGTTGCAGAGTTCCTCCTCCAATCTGGTTTGTGGTGTATCTTTTTGGTCAAAGTCCCTTTTTCAAAACTTCATCAATGCCCTGTACTTGCTCGATGAAATGTAACATGTATTGTATTGTTCTCAAGATAGTATATGAATGTGAATTACGAGTGGTTAATTTCTGTACATAGTTATCTTATTTATTTGTTATGGCATCTCGTGATTTCCGGTTGTTCTACGGTAGGTGGAAAAGTGGACTTTTCATTATTTTTGACAACTCATGATGATCTAATCAAAGAGAGTACATGTCCACGAAGGTTATACCAAATCAAAGTCAATATGCAACACCTTTAGGTGTAATAATCTAATTTGACAATTAGACTCAAAAATTAACTTCGAGTCATAAATGAAACTATATGGCATGAAAAGTAACAATAAAGTTACTTTTTGCAGCGGGTGATGATGATCGGATCACACAACGTCCACCAGGGTTGGTAGGGATGGGAGGAGATGTGGAGTGGAGGAGATAGACTTAGTTATTAGCGGGTTTGGCTGTGGGGAATTGATTAGGGGAGTGGGGGTAGGAAAAGTAATGCTTGAGTAATAGAACTATAACCGAAGAGAAGATAATAACTTTAATACATATGTCCTCAACAAAATCAACTACGTCTGTGGAAGGACAGAGATAACACAAATAATTAACCACAGATACACAATATTGTTCCTAAATAAGGAATAAAATACTTTTTGTTCAGAGAGGAGGCTCCATCACGATTCAATCACAAATCATGTTAGATGTAGATGTTTAATCAGTGACCTTTATTGTTTGCTTCCGGTATTGTGCGGAAACATGTAATTGAACTCCATTCTGATCATCAATTGAAATCCCTTACTCATACAAATTAATTGTTAAGGGCCTCGACTCCTAACATCAGTATATAAAAAAGAGGTCCAACACAGACCACGATTCCTGGCGCCCAATGGTGTTGGGAAGAAAAAGCCACTACGCTGGATCCTTTGGATTATACCTTCACATCTAGGATTTGAGCAACAGGTTGTGACAGAGACAGGGGGTTCCATGTTGACCAACAATTACAACCACCCATCGACCTATCGCTGCCCATTAGCACGAAGAAGCACTCAAATATGTACATGTTCACTCAGGTAATGCTCGGGCTGCATCCTTAACATTGCATATGGATTTTCAATATGCTTTGACGAACCAAAAAGCAAACAACAGTCTCACATCAAGAACCATCCACATGCTTGCATAACTGAGACAGGGAGGCAAAGCACAGGTTCCAGAACTCCAACCTCGACGACCAGTTTAATTGATTAATCAAACATGTGATATTTTAGATATATGTGATAGGAAACGTAACTATGTTACACTAATAGTAACATACAATCATAAAAAGTAATTATTTGACCACTAAATGTAATTTATGAAATAATTGTACATCTATGATTAAACATATTCGTACTAGTTGGTTGCATAGATTATGATGTGACTAACAAATTCACAGAGGCAATGGTGTGGAGGAAAGTGAAACTAGCTAAGTTGTTGTTTGTGTAGTAGGTTCGGTTCAAAAGTAATTATTTGATAACAGTTACTGGCGATCTGGTGATGTTGCTAATGCTATTGATGTATATGTGGTTCTATCTTTTTTAGTGGAGTTTGTAGTTGATTAGTGCGTCAGCGAGGCATGTTCAAATCTGTAATGGGTTGTTCTTTTTGTGTAGTTTTGTGAAAGTGATTTTGTAACCTTCTATGTACTTAACTTGTGTTTGTAATCTATCTTTGTGTTACCTTGTGCTCCAGTAGTTGTATGTATACTTTGAATATATTACAAAGAATATGTTCTGATCAGTTGTTATTCTTTTTGAAGAATATGTGTTTGTCTTTATGTGTAATGGATACTCTTAGTGTTGTCACATTTACTCTTACAAAGTATAAGAGTAACTGAGTTTGAATCATAGTATTTCTTTTCTAGGCTATCACAGTTACTCTTATTGTTGTTAGAGTTACTCCTAGTGCTCATTCAGTTACTCGCAGGGTTGTCACAGTTACTCGTAGTGCTTCTTCAATTGCTCGTATTATTTTCACAATTACTCGAACTGCTATTTAAGTTACTCGTAGTGCTCGTACAGTTACTCACATTGTTGTCATAGTTACTCGTAGTTTTTTACAGTTACTCGCAGGGTTTTTTTAGTTACTCGTAGGATTTTTTCAGTTACTCGCATGGTTTTTTAGTTACTCACAGGGTTGTGACAGTTACTCGCAATGTTTGTTCAGTTACTCGCAGGTTTGTGACAGTTACTCACATTGTTTGTTCAGTTAACCATTACTTGCAGTGTTCGGTTACTCACAGACTTGTTTTAGTTACTCGCAGGCTTTTTTCAGTTACTCGCAGTGTTTGTTCAGTTACTCGTAGGGTTGTGACAGTTACTCGCCGTGTTTTTTCAGTTACTCAACAAACACTGCGAGTAATGGTTGAGTAACTGAACAAACACTGCGAGTAACTGTCACAAACTTGCGAGTAACTGAACAAACACTGTGAGGAACTGTCACAACCCTGCGAGTATCTGAACAAACAATGTGAGTAACTAAAAAAGCATGCGAGTAACTGAAACAAGCCTGCGAGTAACTGAACACTACAAGTAATGGTTGAATAATTGAACAAACACTGCGAGTAAATGTCACAAACATGTGAGTAACTGAACAAACACTGTGAGTAACTGTCACGACACTGCGAGTAACTGAACAAACATTGCGAGTAACTGAAAAAACTATGCGAGTAATTGAAAAAACCCTGCGAGTAACTGTAATAGCAGTTAGAGTAACTGCGAAAACACTGCGAGTAACTGCCACAACCCTACGAGTAACTGAACAAATAATGCGAGTAACTGAAAAAAGCATGTGAGTAACTGAAACAAGCATGTGAGTAACTAAACACTACAAGTAATGGTTGAGTAACTGAACAAACACTGCGAGTAACTGTCACAAACATGCGAGTAACTGAAAAAAGCCTGTGAGTAACTGAAACAAGCCTGCGAGTAACTAAACACTACAAGTAATGGTTGAGTAACTGAAAAAACACTGCGAGTAACTATCACAAACCTGCGAGTAACTGAACAAACATTACGAGCAATTGTCACAACCCTACGAGTGACTGAACAAACACTGCGAGTAACTGAAAAAGGACTACGAGTAACTGAAAATACATTATGAGTAACTGTGACAATACTGTGAGTAATTGTGACAATAATGCGAGTAACTGAAAAAACCCTGCGAGTAACTGTAATAGCAGTTCGAGTAACTGCGAAAACACTGCGAGTAACTATCACAACCCTGCGAGTAACTGAACAAATAATGCGAGTAACTGAAAAAAGCCTATAAGTAACTGAAACAAGCCTGCGAGTAACTAAACACTACAAGTAATGGTTGAGTAACTGAACAAACACTACGAGTAACTGTCACAAACCTACGAGTAACTGAAAAAACACTACGAGCAATTGTCACAACCCTACGAGTAACTGAACAAACACTGTGAGTAACTGAAAAAGGACTACGAGTAACTAAAAAAACATTGCGAGTAACTGTGATAATACTGCGAGTAACTGTGACAATAATGCGAGTAACTGAAAAAACCCTGCGAGTAACTGTAATAGCAGTTCGAGTAACTGTGAAAACACTGCGAGTAACTGTCACAACCCTGCGAGTAACTGAACAAATAATGTGAGTAACTGAAAAAAGCCTATAAGTAACTGAAACAAGCCTACGAGTAACTGAACACTGCAAGTAATGGTTGAGTAACTGAACAAACACTGCGAGTAACTGTCTCAAACCTGTGAGTAACTGAACAAACACTGCGAGTAATTGTCACAACCCTGCGAGTAACTGAACAAACATTGTGAGTAACTGAAAAAACATGTGAGTAACTGAAAAAGCCCTGCGAGTAACTAAAAAACCCTGCGAGTAACTGTCACAAACCTACGAGTAACTGAACAAACACTGCGAGTAACTGTCACAACCCTACGAGTAACTAGACAAACACTGCGAGTAACTGAAAAAACCCTGCGAGTAACTAAAAAAACATGCGAGTAACTCAACCATTACTCTCAGTTACTCAACCATTACTCTCAGTTACTCAAGCATTACTTTTCAGTTACTCAAGCATTCTGTTACTTTCAGTTCAGTTACTCGCATGGTTGTATCAGTTACTCGTAGTGGTTTCAGAGTTACTCTTACAACATTCAAAGCATAAAGGTATTTAAAGCATTCAAGAACATAAGCATTCAAACCATAAATGTATTCGAAGCATTCAAGATCAGTTGTACATTCAGTTACTTTACAAAGTACAACAGTTACTCGTAGTGCTCTTACATTTTTGGATTATCTCTTTTTAAATACTCTTTCTTATGAAATTCTTACATTTTTGGATTAGAACAATTTGTTACTATGTGATTCACATGCACTGGTGTCGTCTATTTGACTTACCTTCCTCCACAAGGTTACTTTTTTATCACCCAAACCTCACTATGTTGTTATCCCGATGTATAGCTCACTATAACTATGCCACTTTAGTATTACAATCCATGCTTTTAGTGTTACACTTGATTACAAATAAACCTGTCAATACCGTATAGTTATTTTTTTTGTCCTATATTTACGTTTTGTATCATGTAGTTACTTTCCATACCATATAGTTATTGTTTGTATCCTATTGTTATTTTTGATGTAAGATAGTTACTTTTTGTGTCATGATGTTATCTTTTATGTCGGATAATTGCATATATTGTGGTATGTAGGACAGAATGGTGTGGTGGCTGTGGATCTCGAAAGCAGACCACTTCTGGAATGGTTTTTGGCAGGAGAGGGAGCGGTTGTAGCTTTCCTAGTGACATGTAAAATATTTACAATGGAGGTGGTAAGCTCTCATTAGGTAACTCAACCAGTAAAACTAGTGGTGGGAGTAACAGAATTAGTTGGGGTGCACGTTGCCACCACATTTATTTATTCCTGGGTGACGGATCCACCCATATCCATTAAATTTTCACGACGGAGCTCCTCTTTGCCTTTTTTCCTCTTCCACTCGGTGCCAGCACAGCTTTTATCTCTCTGCTTTCTCTTTTGGCAAAGCACGCACAGAGTGGGAAGGAGGGATAGAGCACAGCTGTATAGGACAAGATGGTCCTTTTAGGATCACGTGATCGCCTTCCCTTTGTTCTCATCTCTGCTGCTGTGTTGTTCCATATCGAGAACTCCGCCACCGGCGATTGATACCCGGTGTGCTGGGTGGAGGATCAGGAGGAAGTGTGTGCTGTAGCAGCAGCACTGGTGTCGTGGAGCGTCGGCCAGGTGAGGAAACCCATGTCCCTGGAGTGTTCGATGGGAGGCAACCCCAGCGACAAGTTGTCGTCGTCGAGGAGTTGAGAATAGAAATCCCCACCGTCGTCGTCTTGGATCGTCGGGTAGTAGTTGTCGTCATCGGCGAGGTACAGTTCACCTGGGTTTGACGCCGTCGAGTCGCTGAGAGAGTCCGGAATGGACGTGGCATCCCTCCACATATCTGACACGAGCAGTAAGTCCCTGAGCTCCTTGGGTACTAGCGTCGCACGGCACAGAGGGCTTGTGCGTCTGGCGAGGTTGACCCAAGGGTCGATGTAACAGGAGTGGAAGACGTGTCGGCACCCGCCAAGGCGACAGACCTGGTCGCCGGATTCCAGGCCGTACAGGTACACCGCACAGCTCTTAGAGTCGGAGTCGTCGCAGGGGTCGTAGGTGGATGTCGGGAATGCTTCACGGATCAAAGCCGCCGACAGACACTGTGGCCGGGGACGGACGGGGTTGGGGAGATGTAGGCTACCGGATGCTCCTGCAGCAGCAACAACAACAGCTGAGAGGAGGGTGTGGGCAGAAGTGGACGACGAGGTGAGGTCCCTTGGGAATTCGTCGGCGTTGAGGAGGTCGCCGAGTCCCACGGCGCTGAGGCACCAGGCGATGGCGTGGCAGAAGTAACCGAGGAACAGGACGAGGCAATAGTTGTGATCTGCTAACAGAACAATTAGTCAGCACTATTTACAGAATGTGCCACCGGGTTTCCATGACGGGTAACATTGCTACCGTACCCGCGCGGGTATTAAAAACGATCTCTCTCTCTCTCTCTCTCTATATATATATATATATATATATATATATATATATATATAGAGAGAGAGAGAGAGAGAGATGGGAGAGTATTGTGACGATGAATCCTATATTAACCAACGAATCGTAAATAAAAGTATGAGGGTTAGTTTGAAAAGGAAAATATGTTCCTCTCACACTCTCATGATTAGGATGTGGCATTCACTACATGCGTCATTCACTCATGAATTTTCTATTATAGTCACTAGAGTGCATTACATACAACATATCAAAATAACATCTTCGCTTACATTATAAGTCTATATTATCTGTAAATATATTGGTAAGGCATCTATTTCATCCCCGTGTTGCTTTAGTAGGCTGCCTCTATGACATTTTTAATAAATTATCATCGGGGGACTAGTCCATAGTAGAATTCTTTTGATGAAAGAGAAATATAGTGTATATATATATATATATATATATATATATATATATTGATGCACTCAAAGTGTTCATCCTAATTATGTATTTATCTGCTCCAAAATATATATGTTCTTTATTGGTGTTTAGATATCTTTGCGATTTTGTGATTGATCGCCTTTGACAAATTACACATTCTGTAGTTGAAATGTTGGTGAGAGTGGTATGAATGTCATTCGTAATAGAGATTTACTTTCTTGTTGATTATTTCATTCAACTCTAAGACAATCATCATTGCTCAAGGAAGAGACATAGTTTAATCATATGGGGTTTTAATTCAGACACAATTGTTATGCATTTATCTACTAGTTTGGTTTGGTTGGATTACCAAAGTGATAACAGATACATATAGTTTAGTTTCTGTATCATTATACTAGTGTATAATTGATTGTAAATAATAATTCCCTACAATCTTAATGTATTTTTTCATATATTTATCACAATATTACAAGGACCTAAAAAAATCATTTATGGCAATTTCAAATTTACAAGGGAATTATTGGTGTTTTTGACAAGTGGTCAGTGGAAGTGACTTTATAGCTCTACAGATGGACCTTTCATAGAATTTGAGTTAGTTCACCAACATTTATAGTCGATAGAGTTGACCTAATAGTTGAGAGAACAGAATCAAAAGCCTCTGAAATTGACCTCATATTATTTCTCAGTAAGAATTTTTAATGGATTGATTGATTGATAATAGATCATTGTCGTGGTGAAGTTGATATCCTAGAATTTCTTAGGCCTAAAACCAAAATAACCTTGCATTGATTATTTTTTCACCAATACTTAATTAATCAACAAACCAAATCCAACCTTTCCTTAGGATTAGCTAATCAGAAATAGTTAGTAAAAGTATCATGTGTCCCAATTCCCTGAGTTCAACAACTCGAGACTCAAAATCCCTTTATTATTCGATGATCATTTAGTTGTGTTTACAGGTATGGTAGTACAATTTGAAATTTAGTCACAAAGGTTTGTCTGGATACGGCACACACACATACATGCCTCACTCTACTTATCCACAGAACCTCAAGCTTAGACTCAAGGTTGATAGTGCTCTAAGTCATTAAATTAATCTCCCTTGATTCGTTTTTTACTACACAAAGGGAACATTTCAAAATTGAAGATTTTTATCATTTTCTTAGTTGGTTTCACAAACCAAATATTTTTCATGTTCATATCATGATATGAATATGAAGGATTGGGTTATTGTTTTTATTTGAGTAGCCACTTGAAATTAGTCACTCAGTTGTTTTCTTATCAATACAACTCCATTGTTGTTGAAGGCTACATCATTGTGACTTTTCTAACACACTCGTAATATTCTACTCCATTCTACCATTTCTTGTTGATATGATTTGTCATATTCAAGTCTCTATTGTTCCTCATGTTGTATTGTGTCTCTCTAGTCCTATTTTATTGGGTGGGGGTACCTAAAGATCAATGTTCTACTCTTATTTATGTGCTCAATGTTAACCCTTCTTGAGAGACAAAATATTCACTATATGTGCATGAATAATTCACATTGATCACATCTTCCCAGATAACATTATTGTCAATCACTAGCAAAGAAGAGCTCATCTTTCTAAATAGAGCCTAATAGGATGATATGTTAGATAAGTTAATATAACATGTATTAGTATCACTCTCCTATAATATCTGATCTTGCTATTTATATTGTATCAAATTATTTGGTATTGATAAACATGATGATTTAAATTGTGATTATTTACTTATTGCATGTTTTACAAAAAAGTCAACACCTACAAAAATAATCATCAATCTTAGTTAACATGTCCTTTTTAGGATCCATACATCCTATGGTTAACTTATCCAAGTCGCCCAAAATATTAAACGATTTTCACATATTTCCAAATAAAAATTCAAATATGGATCACTAATAATTGCATATTTATGCATTTTATTTACATATTTTAGACCATTACTTAGGAGCATTTTTTTAATATTTCCTAGTTTTAGATATAATTATCTTGATTTAGCTTTTCTCTCTTTAATTTGAGTTCTTATTATATTTTTTGAGATTTTATAGGAAATTGGTCCAATCACTATAAAGCTCAAAAAAGACTCAACAATGAGATGCTTCAATTGCACATGTAGCCTCTTAGTACATCGATTGGCACACCCAGTCTGTTGACTCACATGCATAAAATCTCAACTTCCCAAAACTCCAATCAATCGTTCTGGCATCCCAATCGATCGACTCTCTACCAAGACATAGTCAAAATTAGAATCGAGAAGGCTCATTATTACACATGAATTGGTCAAGGCCAGAAACTCCAATCGATAGATTGGAATCCCAGTCTATCAACTCACCAGAAAGACCTAGTCAAACTCTACATCAAGAAGTTATTTATTGTGCAAGAAATGGTCAAGCCCAAAAACTCAATCATACTCAGCAAAAATTAAAATTGGGAAAACTCATTATTATAGACGAACCAACCAATTGACCACCAACCAGTCGACTGACATGCCTTTAGGATGAAGTAAACACTAACACCAATCGACCGACTGGATCCCAATCGATCGACTGTTGTCACAGACAAAGTCTTCTAGTCATCGCCAGGAGTAGTTTTTAGGATTTCAACCCCCATTTGTGTCCTATTAAAGGAGGGAGAGTCACCAAGCACAAAGAGGATCTTTTATGCATCTTATACACTTCATTCTCGGTCATCTTAGAGACGCCCTTGGGTGTACATGGAATGGAAGGGAGAAAAGGAGCCTCTACCATCCTCACAGAGATTGTTTCATTGTTTCATGTTGGCAACATGACTCTTTCTATCTCTATCCTTACTTTTGTATATGTATATATAATGTCTGAGTAGTTTCTACATTTGTAGAATGGGGAGTAGCCCCATAGATCATGTCTTACCTTAATAGTGTTTGACTCAAAAATTTTATTGATTAGATATTTCCCTTCCATTTTGTGCACACAGTTTATGCTTAGATCAATGATATTTATGTTGTCACGATTGAGGGTGATTAACATTAAACAAACCCATAGATATCATGACATCATCAACTGATTGAGATCAGTGATAGATGAATTCATTTGATCTTATCCGGTATAATCAATGGTGATGAGACCACCTGATCAATGGGTTGGAACATTGGTTGGGACACACAAGTTCCTTACGAGACCCCTGATAGAACTTGTTGGATGGTTAGACAAGGATCCTCAAATGCTGAGACACTGAGTTTGAGAGACGTTTGTACCTTGATACATTTGTGATCTAGAAGGACACAAATTAGTACGGTTTTTTTCTAATTAATATAAATTAAGGAGTTGAATCAGTCAGAGTAAATATGTGATCTATGGTGGTGAGCCTCATACCCCCAATATGTCATCACTAATTGAATTAAAACCTAATTTAACTAGTTTGTGTCTCTAAAATTTCCATTATTGCATTAGCTTCAATCACTACATTCAAAATTATAATTTAAATATTGTTCATTACAATTGTTTCAATTTAATCTCTTGAAAATGTTGTTCCTTGGGACTGATACCTTTCTATATTAATAATTTACTTATTTTTTTACAAGTGGATGGTCGTCGAAAGGTTAAACTCTAGGGATAATTTCTCTAGTGAATTTGTTATGTCAACAATGCACATCACTTACTATACTTATCCTATTATAC
This sequence comes from Alisma plantago-aquatica, assembly GCA_963693085.1. Classification (NCBI taxonomy): domain Eukaryota; kingdom Viridiplantae; phylum Streptophyta; class Magnoliopsida; order Alismatales; family Alismataceae; genus Alisma; species Alisma plantago-aquatica. Next base: position 895,290,057 of record OY856414.1, on the reverse strand, counting down.
TTGTTGGAAAATGATTGTCCTAATCCAAAAGGTATAGACCATAAAAGTGATAAGAAAAATGATGATAGGAAAAGATAAGTACCACCATATGCTTCGAGGATGTATCCTTATGGAACTATCCAACTATAAGCATATAATATAAAGTTTTACCCCTTTAGGCCACGCATTTGTAGGTGATTTATGTCCTGATTCAAACAAAACTTGTATTTAAGGGGGGGGGGCTTAAATTATGGCACTTATGTACAACAATGAGATTTCTTAGGATTTGGGTAATAAACTCAATGTACCTTGTGACTATGGACTAACACAATTTGTTGTCAGTACTAGTCCATGGAAATGTACTTAAGTCCTTTGAATGCTCAACATTATGTTGCATCAATATTTCAACAAAAACAACACACCTCAAATTGGATCCAACATGAGCATTGGTACCTAATTCCATAGACAAATGGGTTTGTAGGTTTGTGGAGTGTGATGGAAATATTTATGTTTCTATTTACACTCCCAAGTCAACAAAAGGAAAAAATCTTAAGTAGACATGAAAGTGCATCTTCTCTTTCTTGTAATGCACATGTAAGAAAAAATCATGGAATTATATAAGGAAAGAGAGAATCATGCTTATGAGGGAGGATCTTTCATTTTGTTTTCTTTTTGTTTTTTTCTCTTACACTTTTTCTTCTTTGGGAAACATACTAGAAACAAAAAGGTAAGCCAAAAGGAAAACCTAGACAAGACTTGAGAAAACACAGAATTAGAGAAACTCATATTGCCTAGAGAACACCAATGGTGTCGCCAGACTATTTTCTACATTGAAAAAATATGAAAAAAATAATGTAGCTCCCTTTTTTGTAAAAAGAGAAAATAAAATTGAATATATAAAAAATCCAGAGATGCCACTTAATTTTATGGGAAAAAATATTGAAAAAAATAAATGAGAATGTAAATTAATAGTAAAATACTAAAAAGAATGAAAAATGACTTTACCCAAGGTCGGATAACATTAGGAAACATGTGGCCATGAAACTTGGTACAAATATCTATAACATAATTATGGAAGGTTTTAGGTGCCCCTATATTGCCCAGTAAATTAGTATTTCATGCGTAGTGTCTAGTTCATGAAAATTAGCTACCTTTAGAGTTTTAGGTTAAGAACACAAAACAAGTGATAACACATGATTAAACCATCATCAGTTATTGGGGCCTTTATATGATTGTGGAGTTTTGTGTCATCATCCCTAAGGACATGTGGATTAATGATCAAGATAGTATTAGAATCTCCTATGGTCAAGATCTATCCTCGGGTGAGAGTAATATGATGTGGGGAATATACATACAATAGAGAGGTTGTGAGTACATTCAAGTGATATGTCAAAAATAAAGAATCTTAACATAAACAAATTACATGATTTCATTAAGATGTATTGAATAAAGAATTTTAATCATGAGGAAGTTGTGATCTCTTAAGCTATTAAGAAATTATATTAAGTTGATTAAGTAAGCATGAAATTATATAACTAGATCGATACAAATTATTCGACTAGATCAAATCATAGGATCTAGTTAAATGATTAAGATCAAGATGAAAGAAGTGAGTCTATAAGCATGACAAGTTCTAGTTATATTAAGATCATGGTTTTTTTAGAGCAATTATGTTGTTAAACAACTAGAAAATAAAATGATATGCTTGTGAACAAGAACATTTGATTCCTCCTAACATTAGTAGTTTTTGTTGGAGACAACAAAAATGAGTAGTTTTTGTATCAAGAACAAGTAAATATGTGATGAATCCCTTAATTTGGTCTTCACATGTGCCATTTTGTCTAATATTCACATCAATATGTTTCATAATGCATGTTATTTCCCCAATAAATGGTTTATAGTGAAATGCACATATGAACGTTGTTTGCATGTTTTTTAAGTACTTTGACCATGATTTGGATGGAGAATATAGAAGGAGGAGGATCCTAGGATTTATTCATGCTTGGAGAAGCCCAATATAAGCTCTATATCTACCCCAACCTGCCCCTAGTGGTCAAAGATCAAGCCAAGGAAAAGAGAGCCATTGATGAGCAAAGTGAAGATCAAAGTGCAAGGAAAGTCCCTCAGTGCGACCTTGGGGAACAAGATGGTTGTGCCACCAAGTGCAAAATCACAATGAGAAATGAACTCCAAGAAGCTCCAGGAGCACATCCATTTCATCTAAAACGGTCATGTTGGGAAACCCAAAATGTTCATGATGGCCAAAATGTCAGTTGTAGGAAATCCGAAAATGGCCATGTTGGTCAGAATGCTCATGCTGGGAAATCCTAGAATGATTGTGTTGTCTGAATGCCCATGTTGGGAGATCCCAGAATGGACGTGCTAGCCAGAATGGTTGTCCTGGATAGAGCAGTTGTTATAGAAGACCCCAAAACCTAAAATTATGTTGATCATTTTAACATTCCACCATGGTTGTTCCCATCCACCAAAACCATTCCTACTCACCCTCACATAGTTGGTTTGCCCAGAACGATCTTGCTACCAATCAAACCCTACTACTTCCCTAGTATAAATTTTAACTAATTGTCTAAACGTAACCCCCAAACACCCTAGAACCCTATGTAAGCTTTGGTGGAAGCTACGTATCAAGATTTGGCTCCCTTGGGTATTCATTTCACCTCCGTATCACCTACCTACCTCATTACACTCCCATTTCATTATATTCCACCCCCAAAACCCTAAATTTTATGGTTTTTTCCACTATCCATTCCATTCCACCTTTGAGGATGGAAGTTCTCAAGCTTGCAGCTACTAGAGAAGGAGGACTCAACCACTACCTCGAGCTCCATAGCTTCTTCTATCTCTTTCTTCTCTATTTTTTATTTTGCATTCTCAAGAGTAGCTAAGACTCGTTAGTAGGCTATTTGGGGGAATAAACGTGACTTTGATGCCATGTTGAGAAATTATTATTGTAATTTCATTTGGAGTTGTTATATTTATGCTTCTATCCCATTTTCCCATATCTTGCTATGATGATTGATGCTTGAAACCACATAAGTATAGAATAATGTGGCATATTGTGTTATTAAAGAAAATTTTGCCAAGTCCAACTAGTGGATCCTTATCTAACAACCCCTCTTCCTACATACCCATTTATTCTTCTATCCCATGGTGTGAGATCTATGTAGCTAGTAGTGTCTCACTTAATGTGACTAGCAAAGATCATTTCTATAGGTTGGATGGAGTGTTAAAAGAGGTGAAATACCATTCTCCTACACTCCATGGCACCCTTTGCCACTAAGTACTTAGAAGAACAACTCCTAGAGACCTAGGCTAGTGTGATTGTGATTGAATTATACCTATAACCTAGTCAATTGAACCTCATAGGTTTGAATAGTGGGAAATAGAGACAAGTTTTTCAATGTACACCCTAAACCACACATCGTCAAATATAGCATAATTCACTGGCATACCACTTTGTTGTTTGGTTATATAATAAGGTTAGATTAAATGTGTTGCATAATATGACCCTAACTAGGTTGATAGTCATATTTGCCCCGAAATGGCTCACTTCCCTAATCAATGGCTTAAAACCCTAATTGCTTATTTTCTTAGCTAGTTTTAACCTAGTTAGATTCCTTGCTTGTTTACTTAGATAATTTCCTTTCTAATGTTATTTTTCCCTTGCTAGAGTAGTTAGCTCTTGTTTGTAATCATTTGACCTATATTTTCTAGTTTAGTTCATTGCTTGCCTTCTCAGTGTAATTGTTATCTTTGTGTAACTAGTTTCTCTTCTTCTTACCTTGCATTGATAAATGCCTATTGTATTGTTAGTTAGGATTGCTTTGGGTGGTGTAGTGTTAATTGATAGTCTAATCTAGTGTAATTTCCTTCCTTAGTTAATATCATTGTTTATGTTGGTTTAACATAGATTTGATTCTTGTAGGTTTTTCTGGGTTGTCCACTTAGTTAATTCAAACCACCAACTCAAACCCTAAAGACCCAACACTTCACAATAGGAACCTTGTAAATTACACCCAAATAATTTAGCAATCAATTTAATTATCATCCATGATTAAACCTGTCTTCTAGGTGTATCATATGTGGGTGACCCCATACGTTCCATGTTATGTTGGTAGTGAATGTCCATAATTGATTTATGACATCACAAGAAAAGAGCGGTGCTTAGTCACACATCATTTCTACCCAAATAATTAGGAAAGTTTAATAACAACTTCAACCTATAATCTTTGTCAGGTGTTACCGTGATTGTCTAATTACTTTGTCTCTGATATCCATAATGAACTCGAGGCATGGATTGTCATCCTATCAATGTTGAATCCATGTTCCTTGATCCAGAGTAGATTGGTTGAGATATATGTGACCTCAATATCATATATTGGTTCATATGTGCATGATCATGCACATGCTTTTCTTAGTCTTGGTTATCAAGTGGCCTGGATATCAAACTCTAGTACGAGGGACAAATCCCATCTACATCACTCATAGTCACCCCCATGTGTCACAACACATCTGATGATCACCTATATGGCAACCCATATTTATGATCATGTTGCATGATGTCAAACATACCAAACGACATGTGATGAATGTAGTGACTTCAAGTCTAAGAATAACAATCACCACCTTCACTTTGGGAGATGATTATAACCACCAACTATGGTTTCTATGTTTCACTCTTGCAAGTTTTTCCACATACCTAATAAGTTTGACCCAAGGGAAATCCCAGTCTCGTAAAGGTTTACTTCTTGTGAGAACAATTCTTAGCATCCTGAACTAGTAATGGAATTTATTCCCATTTAAATTTTCCTTCTCAAGGAATGATCGTAGAGATAAAGGTGTTGTTCTGTATTTCCATTTCCTTCTCTAAAATATTTGCAATTTTGTCAAAAATGCATTTTTTATTTGATTTGATTTGTATGAAATTTGATGATGTTTATTAGGTCTTTAATTGACTATCGCTCCAACTATTTTATTCAAATTGATAGCCCTCACATATCAATTCATATGATTACAACGTACAACCTTCTAGTGAGCGAAGATCCAAAACAATTCAACTGTTACTCAGCCAACGCCAATGTCCATAGTTAATTATCAAGGTAGGAAACTTTTGCCAATTGCATCATGTGCAATTCTTGGATAGATGATATGGGCAACTCCATGTAATAGTCATATGTATGCCTCTGGTGCTTAATCTCATTAAGTACACTCAGTATGTCTGACCCAAAAGCCAACATGTCATCCTACTTGGGAAGAATGTACATATCTACCATCACACTTCCACAAGATGGATGATGCACAGCGCTTGGGTGAAAACAATGCTTGGTCAATCAAGATTTTCTTGTGTGTTGCTTATGAAAAACATCTAAGACTTAATATTTAATTTGAGGGATTTTGTATTCATAAATACATATACTTTATCCAATCACTACATATATATAGTATATATCATATACATGTTATATCCCACAATGTAAACATGCAATGTAAAACATTAGCGATGGTTATGGCCATAGTACTGTAACTCCTTATAGCCATAAGGAATTACTACTACCTAGGTCAACATCACATGCATGAGGTTGTTGGTGTAGATATGTGCTTGCCAATACGGGTTGATCAGTTCAACACTTGAATCGGTTGGCTTACCTCGTGGTCGATCGGTTGGTCATTTGAAGTGGTCGTCTGGCCTCCAGTCCAATCAATGTCTGGACACCTTCAGATGGTTAGTTGGATCCAGCAACCAATCTGTTTGTTCCTCCAGTGGTCTGCCATCCTTGGTTCACCATTCGGTCGACTCATCACATGAAATGGTCGACTCACCTGACATTGATCATCATCTTTGTCATTTTAAGAAAAGAAACTATACTATTTCTATTAAACTTTTATATTGTAATGAGAAACCTCAAGTTACATCAGAGGGGAGAAAAGGTAGGAAAGAGTAATACTTTTACATTAGAAGAAGAAGGTAGAGCTTGGTATGTAAACCAAGATAAATAAGAATAAATGAAACCATCCAACCACACATAGATGTTTGGGTTATTGGCCATAACCATGCTACACTACCACCATCAAAACTCACTTTTAGGATGACACATGTAAATTGCATAAATAAATTATATATATATATATATATATATATATATATATATATATATATATATATATATATATACATGCATGCATACATACATACATACATACATACATACATATATATACATATACATATACATATACATATACATATACATATACATATACATATACATATACATATACATATACATATACATATACATATACATATACATATACATATACATATACATATACATATACATATACATATACATATATATTAGTTTGGGATCATATGGTCTTTCAATCGAATATGTATGTTAAGAAGCTTTAAATATTCGCATCGTATGCAATAAATAACTGGTGAAAACCAAAAATATGATCATATCGATTATTCCAAAGCATAGTAAATTGACGTGGCTCTTATACCACTATTGGGTAATATGGGATCAATGTAGGCAGTGAATTTTTTTTTTTCTATCGATATTCCCCATAAAAGCAAGATATAAATAAATATGTACTAAGAAGGATGGTTTAACGAGTTCATACCTGGTCTTAGAGCAAGTCCAATGACTACTCCTCATTGTAGTAGTCATGCAACTATCTTCTAGTTGCAATGGGACGATGTCCCAACAGATCCTAGTCTCCAGCAAGGACTACAGGATGATGTTTCCCCTCCTAGTCAGAAATGTATCCTCTCCTCTATGGTAGTCCACATGAACCACTTAGAACTCCTATCATTATAACTGAACAGATAGAAAGGAGTTGTCCCTCACTTTGGTGTACTAGTCACCAAATTGCTCTCCAACATTTTCTCTCCCTTACATTCCATCCCTTTACTGGGTAAGATTTGCTCAGGATCTCTATTGGTTACCACAACCATAGAGGACAACAATTGTTAGAGGAAATTGAGTTGTTGTGTCTCTAAGAAGCCCCCAATACCACTCTATTAATAGGAGGTTTGGGGTCAACCTTCCCAATCTGTTTGGGAGTAGAAGGGACCAGAATCTCATGAATTTTCACAACCTACAATTGGAAAAATGGTAAGATCACAAGTGAACTGATAGGTTGGCATGTGAGTTTATCAATTCACCCAGTGAACCAATCATTTCATCATGGTTCCCAATCACAATTGTATTGACAATTAATAGCATGTTTAATGCACATCATGACATTATCACAAATCCTTGAATCAATGAAATTGATCCACCAGCCACTCAGTTCACAACCTATGTCGGCCGATTTATGGACCTGAGTTGATCGTTCACTTCTTGAACCATTCAGTTCACTATCCAAAATTGCCAAACTTGGTTCAATTGACATAACACGCTGAAAAGATCAGTTCAACACTTGAATCGGTCGATTCAATTGTCCATTCAATCAATTGTTAACCAATGTTGTTTAAATTGAATACTTAAACACTTTAGCAATCAATTTAATTATCATCCATGATGAAAATCCTTTTCTAGGTGTATCCCATGTGTGTCACTGCATAGATGCTATGTTATGTTGGTAGTGAATGTCCATAAATGCTTTATGTCATTGCAAGCAAAGAGAGGTGCCTAGTAATACATCATAGCTACCCAAATAATTAAGAAAGTTGGAGAACAACTTCAATCTACAATATGTGTCAAGTGTTACAATGATTTTCTAATTCTTGTTTCTCTGATATCTAGAATGAACTCAAGGCATGGAATCATCATCCTCTCAATGTTCAATCCATGTTCCTTGATCTAGAGCAGACTGTCTGAGATATATATGACCTCAATATCATATATTGATTCATATGTGCATGCACATGCTTTTCTTAGTCTCGATTATCCAATGTCCTGGATATTAAACTCCAGTAGGAGGGACAAATCCCATCTACATCCCTCACTATCACCGCATGTGTCACAACACATCTGATCACCACTTTTATGGAAACACTTATTTATGATAACATTGGATGATGTCAAACATACCAAACAACATGTTATGAATGTAGTGACTTCAAGTCTAAGAACCACAATCACCACTTGCACTACGAGAGATGCTTATGACAACCAATTATGGTTTCCATGTTTCAATTTCAAGGTGGGTCTATCTGATACACTGTTCTCCAACAAGTATCTATGTGCTTGGTTTGATATCATGTATATCATGACTGATGAGATTCTGTCAGCAACCAACACACATTCTAGTCTTTAGTGTTACTGTTGTCTATCTTCTTTCCATAGTAACATCCAACCAGGGATATATCAAGAATATACATACTCTTAAAATCCATATCATCCCATTCTTCAAGTCACATACTTGAAGACATATGTCATTGAGAAATATCATGCTTTAGACATTCATTATGTTACCTAATTACCTCATAAATGAGTGAAATAGAATGAATTGGAAGCTTGCATTTATTATAAATCAAACAATTTATGTAATATGCCATTGCAATCATCATATGATTGGCTCTATGGGCATAAATACCAATGGGAACATGTCTTCACACATGTAGAAGTATATGGTAGTCAAGCACCTAAACAAAAGTGGGTGACATCATGATAGAAGAGAAATTTTATTAGGAATAGGCACCTAAGGTCTCAACATTGTACATGTATAAGTTTGGATGACATGATCTAAGTTTTACGTGATGTGATATATGGACTATAATGACCTCAATTGGATTTGACTTGAGTTTTTAGGTTTAGATATCATATTGAAAGATATAGGTGTCTGCATGCTTTTCCAAGATAAGACAAGTTAAACAAAGATAAGAGATGAATATGCAAGAGCCTCAATCTCTTCTACAAAGGGGGATCCCTAGTGTTGGTACTAGATATAGGGTTTACTCCAGAGAGAGTGGGACTCGGAGGAGAAGGCCAAAAACCTAGACTCCAAGATATGATATTGATGAGAAATATTCAATGTATTATGTCTTACTTACCCTTGAGTAAATGAGTTGAGTTTCTAAATGCATGACACCTGGAGACTTGTTGAACCCTAGATGTCCTTAGAGGGATCAAACCCTAGAGACAGTTAAACATGCTAGGCTTCTGACATATATGTGTATATGATATGGGTACCTACCATCTAGGTGTGGGAGAGAGAGTCCCAAGACCCTAAGAAAATAAGGAATGATAGTATGATGTAAAGAGTCATGGTCAGGTTGGTTATTCCTAAAAAGGACTCTAGTGGTTGGTTACAAGAAAGAGAGGATAAGGTAAGGATAATTCATGAGTAGAGATCTTTGAAGCAAACACAATGTCACATCTTGGCTCGTATGTGTTGGAGTGGCTAGATCATGATGGGTTAAGGATTGATACTATGAAGGTAGACCTTAAACCTTATACCAAAGTAGAAGTATGGACTCTATTATACGTAATACACATGGAGTTGAGTGAGCTCAGAAAAGATTGAGCATGACACCTTGCTCAGGTAATGGATTAATGGAATCCCCGCTTGGACTTTTAATAGATGTTTGACAAGGCACTCATACAAGCTCGTTTAACACCACCACAATATAACATTATACATATGAAAAATGATATAACCTAGTGAACTAACGTGTGGATATGACATAATGGGGAACTTAGAAGAGGTTTATTAAGTTACTCTATGAACAATTTGTTAGCCATTGCATAAAATATTATAGTGTGAAGTATCAAGCTAACCTTGACGTGAACCTCTAATAAAGAATGCCACTTAATATGAATAAGTGAAATAAGATAATGTTCATGAAATATATTAATTGTGGTAGGCATGAGGGTCAAGTGATAATCAAATTCTATTTTTTGGTCTACTATATGGAATGATTAGTATTATGTAGGTACAAAGTACTTGGCATATAAAATTAAAATGAAATGATTGTTCAAAAATATTGAACATGTGAAACTAAACATAGTAGCTCCATCATCTAAGCACTTTGTAGTAAAGTTTGTGATAAGTGGCCCAACTCTTGGGTGGTGAATTGCACGAAATCACTCACAAATAGTAAATACAAGGGCAATATAATGGGAAATATTCCAAAACACATGTTCACATGTAGTGATATAAATTTGGTTCAAGTATGCTTTTGTGAACCTTTCTTTTACTAAGTATTAGTGCTACCTTGTCCTAGGATGAGACCTACCCTACAAGGGGATATCAGAACTAGTTTAACATTTGAGGTAACCTTAAAAGTCACTTAAAGCATGAGTGATTAAGTGTATGAAGCATGAAAGAATATGTTTTGAATATGGTTATTTAGACCCATGTATGCCATTTATAAGGGAAACGAGGAAAAGTCACTATGGTAGTGATTGTTAGTGTCAGAACAAGGCTAAATAGGAAGGTCACCAAGAGCCCAATGAAGGGAAAAAAAGTAAACTACGTGTTCCCTACGGATGCCAGAAGATTAGCTGAAATAATTTTAACGGAGGCAATGTTCTTGGATATCATTAAAGAAACCTCAAGAAACATGTCTAACAAAATGATAAAATAAAGTTACGATATCTCCATAAAACCCATAGGAAGGGTAAGGCCCTAAGTCAACCCTAGGAACAAATAAGGATGATGAAAGGTACAAAGACTACTGAGGCTAAGAGGTGATCATATAGTGGGTACATAAGACCATAAGGTTAGGAGATAGAGATCCATGTGTACATAAGGCCCACGGGATCAAGAGATTGATTGTCTACATGAGTTGATGGGGACCAAGGAGACAATGTGTGAGGCACTCTGTAAATGCATAATGTCTTATGGGTCAAGAAGAATACTCCAGAAGTACTAAAACCCCTAGAGATCTTGAGAAAATGACTAAGGATGAGGAAACAAGGGATGTAAAGGTAAAGAATATGGGAAGTCATGTGATGATGTATGAATAATAATCTAAAAAGAAGTTGTGCATAGGATAAATTTTTTAAAGAAAAGTTGCATTCCATGAGAGTGCATGAAATAGTAAGAAAATTGTGGAACTAAAGGTATTCATGGTATCTAGTCATGGTTGGGAGTGACTCAAACAAAACATGGATTAATAGATAACGTGTGAATGCACCATCTCTACTCTTGGAATGGGATGAACTTTGTATTAGGTCTATGGACAAATATTAAGTTTATCTTTTTCTGAGTGTGAGAGAATTGATAAACACATATTATAAAAGAAAGGAATACATGAAGATGAATACTAAGTTAAAAATTGAATGGATTATTCTAGGGTTGGAGGTGGTACCTCACCCTTATGTAGAAATAAATGAACAATAGGATGGAACCTAGGTGAGTAGGTAATCTCCAAGTGAAAATGAAATCACAAAATGAAAATGTAATTATCAAGAGGTGACATCATGTGACTGCTAAGGACGTGTGTACCTTGAATTGAAGGTACCATGTTAATGGTAATGTGAGAAATTTTATATCAATAAATGATGTTAAAGATATCTAAGTAGAATTTCTAACCCCAATGTTTGAAATTAATTTGAGTTATTTTTCACCTTAAGCTTGTTAGGTATGAATTTTGGGGACAAAATTCCTTTTAAGGAGGGGTGGATGTTATATGCTCAATTTTGGTATAAATTGAATGATCTAAATATAAATAATGATTTGATAAATAATTTTCTCCAATGATATCATTCATGGAATAATAAAATAACTTGGTGACATGGGTGTGACTCGTGGTTTAAGAAGAGGTTCAAGAGACTATTTGCTTTGCATATAGGTCCTCGTGGAACATGTTAAAGAAAAATAGAAGGAATTCATGCATAAGGGCTTATTGGTTGGGTGTAGTAGGATGTGGTTTAGTGAGTTTGGAATGTAAAAATGTACATCAAACATACACTTTGTCGTTCGACTACACCCTACCAAATAGTCCCTTAAATAAAAGACAATGACTTTATAAAATGTTGCAGGACTGAAATACGAGATATTTGTCTCATATCTATCTTCTTGGATAACTAAGTTAAGTTTTGAGGAAAAAAATCTTATAAGATAAAGAAGATGTTATAACCTAGACTTTTGCATGAATTTATATGTGCATTTGAATAATGAATTGTTATGGACATATTAGAAATTGTTGGTGTGCTTTGTCTTATAAGTATGTATTTAAAATGCAATTTCTCCTTGCAATGGATTCCATAGTTGACTAGTTTCAATGACCATTTGATAATATTATATAAAGGAAGAAAGTAAAATCAAATAATAGAGGAATTTCAAAAATAAATAACATTGGGAACTTTAAATATGGAATTATGTGGAGTTTTCTAGAAAGGATAAGTTGAAGGCAACTAATAAGGATAATTTTGGTCCTCAAAGAAAATATGTGCCAAAATAAAATTGTTTGCGAAATTGGAATGGGAAAATGAGTTATTCTGTGGTTTAAATGGATTAAAGAAAGTACTTTCTTAGGGGGCAATAAAAGGGTATTTGATATTTTTATTTTAACACCAAATCATGCCCTAACTAGGATATAGTTATTAAAATGATTCCTTTAAAGTTTGGGGCCAATTGGAGTAAAGATGAGGGAGAGATTAGATTTATTTAAATCTACATAATTAAAAGTTCATATATAAGTCTTTGTGAAACAAAATAGGAAAAAGGGAATATCGTGCCCAAGATAAATATCCTAGATAACTTTAGGTGAGAGATGATCCTAGTTTAAGATTATAGGCAAAAATTTAAAGGATTCCATGATATTTTATGGCCTAAGTAATTTAACTGATAAATTTTTGGTTTTGCCTTAAAATCAAGATTCGAGTATGTAAGGGATTGAATAAGGAGTAATACTTTTCCCAATAAAAGATAATAATGTGGATGAAGTTTTTGTAAAGTTTGATGGGAAGTGAGTTGTTGGGAGAGAGTATAATTATTTTCCGAATCAGGGTTTTATATTAAAAGTTTTAAAGGAAACCCTTCCTTTTCCTTCACTAAGAACCCTAAAACCTACCTATCTCTTCTCTCTCTCTCCCTTACCACCATATATCCCAAATAAATCTAAGAGATTATCACATAGAACTGGAACTGAATTGGACAAATCCAAAGACAAGCCAGAGATATCCCATGAATGTTAGTACACTATCCTATCACCTTCAAGATGGCATTAACGTGGTAAGAGTGCCTCCGCAGGTTCCACAAATTGGGAAGGGGACAAAAGGCTTCCTAGAGGTTCTCCTTTCCCAACCATTGCGTAAGGGAAATTATGTAGAGTCTCTAAAAACCTTGACCATCATATTTTAACCTGCCATGACCTATAGTAGTGTGGAGCTTGGTGTGTCCACCTCCAACCACACTCAAAATTTTATTGGACTTATCCAAGTCTAGAGGAGGATGAGGGATCTTAGTGACCCTCCCTTCTAGTTTGGAGACCCGTGTACGAAGGAGGGGAGGTTTTGTGGCTTGCACAACATGGCCACATAGAGGTAGAAGTGAGAGCCATCACAAGGAAGATGAAAGTCGAAGTCAAATGACTCAACTAACCAGCAACGTGTGTTTAAAACCAAAGGGCACAAAGGTCTTTTCCCATAATTAAACTGGACCAAAAAAAGAATAAATGAAAAGCATATTTGTTCATGTGTTCAAGTAAGTTTTCTTTGAAAAAATCATAGTAATTAATATGATGATAAAATTGGAACATTTTATATATGAAAGATGATCCAAAAAATAGAGGAATCTAAGGAAATAATTTCAGACTCTAGTTATGCTTCTGTTACGACCTTGATTTTTGCTTGTATGGTAGTAATTACAATTGATTCAAAGAAGTGTAATTGTTTGCAAATTGTATGGCTTATGATAAACATATGGATTTCTTTTACTACTTTTCCCTTGTGCATGGTTTTCGTGGACCCTTTGCTAATAGTGGGTCCAAGATATTAAAAGAGGAAGGAAAGCTAAAAGAGAGCAAGTAATGCATAAATAATAATGGAAATTGAAATAAAGGTGAAAATATAAGAGATAAGTGGAGAGATGTGGGTTTGATTATAATAGATGATATTTCAAATCCAACATGGATTTTTGAGATACAAGGAATCTAAATAAAGGAAAATAAGAAAGTAAGAGAGAGGAAATATGAATGATATATATATATATTATTAAGCAATAACTTGCACATAAAGAAAATGATTTTTTTCTTTTGAATTATGACACCAAACTTGCCACGCCAATAGATTAAGACATTAATAAGTTTCCCTCAAAATATGGGATAAAAAGGAGCCAGGAATTGAGATTTATGGATTTTACAAATTTTCCTAAAGTGAGAGGAATGCTAATAAATGTCATGATTTTTTGAAATATTAATCAAGTTATTTAATTGGGTGCGCGCAATGTGGTCTACTGGATCTTTGATCCAACAGTAGTCGTGCATTGTCTAGTTCTAGCCGAACTGGGAAACAGGCTGATGGGAGGCGAGCTTTCAGTCCCGATTTCCTCACAATCTATTCCATGTGCGGATGAGAAGATTGCCTAGTTGGGTTTAGGAGAAGATTACAAACACCCTAGACCCTACTTTCTTGGGCTTTGGAGGCTTCGCGAAGAAATGCCCAATCTTTCCCAAACTGGAGGGCGACAACGAGGGTTGGAACCCCTAAAAATCCCACACGAGCCTTATATATGGCCACCCTCGAGTTCGGTCGACCCTCACAAATGCAACTGGTCACTCCTCGTGCTTTCTCGTGCCCCTAGTTCGTGTATTAAGATTTCTCCGGTGAGCTTGAGGCTATAGTGTCACTGTGAGATTTGTTGCAAAAATGAGTGGGAAAGAGGGGCAGGCACCGTCTGATCCCAGTGAATGCTTGACTCATGAAGAAGATCGACGACCTTGGTTGCTCTGTGCCTCAGACATGCATGAGTGGGTGCAAGCAATGAGGATTGTGCGATCCCTGCTTGGTCAATAAAGACCCAAGATTCAACGATCGGTATTTTTATGAAAAACAAAGGTAAGTCTCCTCTCTAGTCAGAAAATCTAAAAAATCATTAAACCTTGGTTAATTCATTAAAAACTAATCCTTTGGCAAAAAAAAGTAGATAGTGCTTTTTGATTAGAAAAATATGTAGAATCTAATAAAAATGAATTTTCAGCCTAGTATCTCTTTTAATTCAAAAAGTATATGAAGTTACCATTCTTAATGCATTAGATTATGATAAAACCCTAAGTTAATGAGAAAATTGGATGTAATGATTCTTTTAGGTTATTTTGAGTAATATTAACCAATTGAGAGTAAAAGAGAAGTTGAATCTGAAAAAGATAATATTATGCTTGTTTTAGGGTTTTATACACATGTTTATGTTTTAATGGATTAGAAACCCTAATGAACCCTAAAGCCTTAGAAAGCATCCTCATTAGGAAATAGTCTAGAAGATGATAGTGACATTAGGTAATCTACATGTTTCAGGGATTAAGGGTTGCTTGCATTAAGTGCTTTCTTGGATATCTTGTTGATTTTTGATTCTCTGCTCAAGAACATGTATGTGGTTACACTTATGGTTAAATCACTCTAGATTCACATAGATTCCCGAGGTTGTATCGGTTGTTTGGAAATAATTGCTTGGTTGACTTTTATTTCATGCAACTATACAATGACTATGACTATCACCATAATTATATGCGCATGTCTAGCTCAGATCTTGGTCCTCCTCTGTAGCTTTGATGATGATGAGATAGATGATCTAGTACACGGTCTACCCGTGAGGTAGGATCATCAAGTTATCATGAGTCGATGTG
Organism: Alisma plantago-aquatica; assembly: GCA_963693085.1. Taxonomy (NCBI): domain Eukaryota; kingdom Viridiplantae; phylum Streptophyta; class Magnoliopsida; order Alismatales; family Alismataceae; genus Alisma; species Alisma plantago-aquatica. The sequence continues at coordinate 895,274,315 of OY856414.1, read as the reverse complement.
TTGGTCTACCCTTGGGTAGGACCATACAACTCCACGACCCTATGTATTGATCTACCTATAAGGTAGGATCATGGGGGTTAGTTGAGATCTACCATATGAGAGGTAGTATTCATGTCCACTATAGGGACAACACAAAGTCTAGGGTATGTAAGGATTGAGTAGTCATGTTTAAAATGTAATTTTTTTTGTTAAATCATAATTTCTTGCAATATGTTGTTATAATTAAATACAAGATTATTGGTTCCCACACATACCGGTGTAATTCATTAGACTGACCGTCGTTTTCTTTGTCAGTGTTTTAGGTAATATCTAAAATTGGACAAATGAGTAAAGTGGCACCTGTGAAGATTAAAGTTAAATTCATGAAGGAGGATTTAGGTAGATATATTTCTACTTCTGGTAAAAGTCCCTGTTACCTAATTTTGAAGGTATGATAAAAGAAAAATTATATTTCCAATTTTCAATTTAGTCATTAGTAGAATTTATTAATTATTTTTTTATTTGCAAAACAACTGATCCTATTTTGGGATAACGCTCTTGACTGCTTGGTCTCCCTTAATTGGGGGATACTGGGGAGCGAGGTCATTACATTTGATATCATAGTGTGGTTTTCCATTTAATCTCTAATAATTATAAAATTTTACAAACTCTTTAGAGCCCAAAGGAGTTATTAGAGGATTTTTTGATGATGGAGGTGTCTAGAAAAGGATCATGATCTAGGGGCTGGAAATTTTCCTCCACCCCACTAGTCGGTCTAGGAGGACTCCTGAATAATGTGTGACTGCCTGGCCAAAATCTGAGGAATTGAATCGAAATAAGATACCTCTAGGTCTTCTCATCTATTTTCATCCCTTCTCTACCTCTTATTTCTAGAGAAACATTAAGTACTTAGGATTTACTCTCTCCTCCACCACCTATGTTTGGGAATTCATAATGTTAAGGATTAAGGGATCCTCCACTATACAATAAAATGCATATAAATAAGAGGACATGGATGTAAGTTTAATCTTATATATCTTCCAAGTTATAAAACTGTGTTTAAAGGATTTTTAACTTGTATGACACATCATGGCTCGTGCGTAGACCGTAGATACTCCCATCGAGGCCGTTGAGAACCCTGCTAGGGGTTGGCCTCCCCATAAGAGGAAGGGATCTTCCAAGAATAGGAAGAGGGACCATGGCGATGAGTCCTCAAATAAGAGAAAGAGACCCGAGGGAGCCTAAGAAGAAGGTTTAGACCCTAAGTCAGTTCCCTTCGACAAACCAAAATTGGACCAGGAAGAGGAAGACATCTCTGAAGATGAGGTCATGTTTGCAAATGACTCGACTGGTGGTCCAAGACCTGCAATGGTAGTTCACACCTCTGATGCCCTATGTATGGAACACCAGAAAAAGCTAACTGAGTCCAGTAGTGCCCTGGCCAGAGATGAAAATGGTGGACCACTTTCCGTCTGTCCCCGACTTGGAGTCACCATTCTGGACTTCGTCAAGCTGAACATTGATAAATTCTGGGGAGAGGATAAGACCAAAGTGGTTGACAAAGTAGATGCTTGGCTGTTAGTGATCGAGAACAGTTTCTGCATGCTGGAGGTGCAGCTGAACAAGAAGGTCCCATTTGCTACTCACCTCTTGGAAGGAGCAACCAAGATCTGGTGGGAGAACCACATCATGGGTCGAGATCTGAGTGTGGACCCAATGGCATGGACCGACTTCAAAACTATCTTCACACCCATATTCATTCTCACCTTAGCTAAGAAGGAGAAGGAAAGAGAGTTCACCAACATGATCCAAGGTAGCTTATCAGTTGCAGACTTTGGCCACAAGTTTTGCATCCTGGAGCATTTTGGGAACATGATGACTGAGGAGAGGCAAGTGGACCATTTTGTAGAGCATCTTCACCCTGCCATCAAGCCTCATGTGATGGCGAGTAAACCAAAAACTTTCACTGAAGCCTACAACATCACCCTAGACATGGAGAGGACAGTGATGCCTGCTCAAAACCCAACCAAAGGATATTTGGGTTTCACTGAAGGTACCCATGCTCAAAAGAATGATCACAAGAAAGGACAAGGGTGCAATCATACCAAAGGAAATCATGGAGGTAAAGGAAATACCCTCTATGAGAACAACCATCCTAGGTGTCACACCTGTGAAAAATGGCATTCAGGTGAGTGTCGCTACAAGAAGAGGACGTGCTACCATTTCCAACAAGAGGGACATCTTCAAGCCAACTGCCCTCTGCTGCCTAGTAGTAGCCCAACTTGTAGCTGCAGCCCAACCTGCTGGAGAAAGAAGACAAGCTTGAGTTTTTACTATTGACAATCATTGTTATGAAAAGTGGTAATCGGTGTACGGGCAGAGAGGGTACCGAATAGAGTATATATGGTATGCAGGAGTATAAGCGGGAGAATATTCAGTTTTAATCGGTTTTGATTTTTTTTAATATTAATCATAAATATATGTAAATTATATATTGACCATATAATGATGACAATGATAAGTAATTAGAAACATTTATAAGTAATGGACTAATATTGAATTCATAAGTAGTTAGAAACATTGATGAAATTAGAGAAGAAAACATTGATAAGTAATTACAAACATTGATAAGTCATAAACTAATATTACATTAATAAGTAATTATAAACATTGATAAGTAATAGACTAATATTTCATTAATAAGTAATTAGAAACATTGATAAGTCATAGACTAATATTACATTAATAAGTAATTAGAAACATTGATAAGTAATAGACTAATATTGCATTAATAAGTAACTTGAAACATTGATGAAATTAGAGAAGAAACATTGATAAGTAATTAGAAACATTGATAAGTCATAGACTAATATTGCATTAATAAGTAATTAGAAACATGGATGAAATTAGAGAAGAAAACATCAACGATAAGGATCAGTTCAATAAGCATTAACTATAAACTTATTGAGAAAATATGAGGAGAAAACCAAATATGTAAAGTGGAAGAAGAGAATGTAATTGTAATGACCAATAGTAGTATTAGAAAAAATTAATGTAAAAAAATTACTAGCATTTGATTTTGAAAATCGCCGATTAATCGGCCGATTATTCCCCCGAACAGCCAATTATTCGGTCCTGGACTGATTATAGGCCGATTATTCATATTCGGAGCGGTAGACCCCCAAAACCGATTATTCGGCCGATTAGGCCGATTTTCTGAACACTGTTGACAATGAGGAGGCTCAAGCTAATGCTAATCGGTTGATATATGGTAAAAACCCTTAGAGTTTTCTTTTATGTTTTAATATAAGCATGTAATGGTCTAATGTATGGTGAAAAACAATGTAGGCATGTTTGATGTCATGGGACACAATGTAAAAGCTTTATTTGACTCTAGATCCACTAATAATTTTATTTTGAGGAATCTCCCAACTATGCTCTATTTTGATATCAAGGATTCAGGGTATATCTTGTATGTCACAACCCCAAGTGGTCGGATCTTTACATCCCTTTTGAAAACTCTTGTGATAATTGTTAAGTATTGAGATCATGAGTTCCCTACAAATTTTATCCTCCTTGACACGAATGACTTTGATGTGATCATTGGTATGGATTGTCTTAATACCAATAGGGAAAATATTGATTGTAGGGAGAAGAATGTAATCATAAAGAGACCAGGTCACCCACCATTCATTATTAGCAGTAGGAAGGATGCTACCACCAACCTATATGTGTCAGTCTTGAAGGCTGAATGGATGATAACCAAAGGGTGTCAAGCTTTCCTAGCAGTCGTTGTAGAGTCGGAGCCCAAAGTGCAGCCCTTAGAGGAAATAGAGGTAGTCAGGGACTATGCAAATGTATTACCAGATGATTTACGTGGGATCCCTCCTAAGAGAGAGGTAGACGTTTTGATAGAGCTAGCTCCCGGGACAAACCCTATTTCAAGAGCACCTTATAGGATGGCCCCTGTTGAGTTGCTCGAGTTCAAGAAACAACTATAGGAACTGCTAGACAAGGGTTTTATCCGACCTAGCACATTACCATGAGGAGCACCAGTCCTCTTTGTAAAGTAGAAGGATGGGTCACTCAAAATGTATATACACTATTGGATGATCAACCAGGCTACCATTAAGAACAAATACCCTTTACCCCAGATAGATGACCTGTTTGACCAGTTGAAGTCAGCTCAAGTCTTTTCAAAGTTTGACCTGAGATCGGAGTGCCACCAGTTGTGAGTCAAGAGTGAGGACATCTGGAAAACTACTTTTAAAACCCATTATGGCTACTATGAGTTTGTAGTTATGCATTTTGGGTTGTCCAATGCCCCGAGTGTGTTTATGAACCTCATGAACAGTGTGTTTCATCCCTTCCTTGACTCATTCATCATAGTGTTCATAGATGACATCTTAGTCTATTCTGATGACTTAGAGAAACACCGAGACCACCTGGGTAGAGTCCTTGATATCTTGAGAAAGCAAAAGTTCTATGGGAAATTCTCGAAGTGTGAGTTTTGGATAGACCGTGTTATGTTCCTTGGACACATCATATATGGAGGAACCATCTCAGTCGATTCAGCTAAAGTGTTAGCTGTTCAAGATTGGCCAACATCGAAGAATCCTTTAGAGATTCATAGCTTATGGGGATTGGCCGGCTATTATCGGCGCTTCATAAAGGATTTATCAAAGAATGTGTTGCCTCTTACCAAGCTCTCCTAGAAAGATGAGAAGTTTGTGTTGTCAAACCTATGTAAAGCATGATATTAAGAGCTAAAGGAGAAGTTGATTACAACTCCCGTGTTGACTCTACCATCTAGTAATGAGGGTTTTATGGTCTTCACTGATGCATCAATGATGGGATTTGGATGTGTGCTAAATAAAAATGGGAATGTTGTTGCCTATGCCTCTAGACAACTCAAACCCAATGAAATGAATTATCTAACACATGATTTAGAGTTGGCTGCAATTATACATGCCTTGAAGATTTGGCGACACTATCTATATGGAGCCACCTTTGAAATCTTCACTGGCCACAAGAGCCTGAAGTATCTCCGAACTCAGAAAGACTTAAATCTGAGACAAAGACGGTGGATGGAATATATGAAGGACTATGATTTCATCATTGCCTATCACCCTGGAAAGGCGAACATTGTAGCTGATGCTCTTAGCCAGAAATAGCTCAGGTGTGCAGTCATCTTATCTAGCCAGGGGAGGAAGCTAGAAGATCTTGTGGAGTGGACTCCACAACCATTGGAATACTGAGTCCATTTGGCTAATATACATATTAAACCAGAGATGTTGACCGAGTTGGTAGCTACCCAACTTGACAAGATGAGAGGTTTGATGGAGAAACGTCAAACTCGTCTCTCAGTAGGAGTGGATGGAGGAATTTGTTACAAGAGTCGTATTTGGGTTCCTAAAGATTCACTGTTGAAGGATCGTATCTTGCAAGAAGCTCATGGTTCGAAGTACATGGTACACCCTAACACTACAAAAATGTTTAAGGATCTACAACGGTACTTTTGGTGGCCTGGAATGAAAAGATATATAGTGGCATATGTGGCCAGTTTTCTCACTTTCCAGATGGTGAAGGCTGAACACTAGTGACCCGGTGGATTGCTACAATCGATTGAGATTCCTGAGTGGAAATTGGAATAGATCACCATGGACATTTTGGTGGGTCTTCCTAAGACCAAGAGAGGTCATGACGCAATATGGGTTGTGGTAGATTGCCTTACCAAGTCGGCACATTTCCTTACTCTAAAGACCACTACCAAAGTGATAGACTTAGTAGAGCTATACATCCGAGAGATTGTACGACTAGATGGTGTTCCAAGTTCGATCATTTTTTATGGCGATCTGAAGTTGACTTCCAAGCTATGGAAGCATGTTTATGAGGAACTTGATACTAGACTAAAGTTCAGTACATCGTATCACCCCTAGACTGATGGACAGTCAGAGAGAACAATCCCAACTTTAGAGGATTTGTTGAGAGCTTGTGTGCTCGATTGGGGTGGATCGTGGGAGCAATACCTGCCCCTCGTGGAGTTTGCTTTCAATAACAACTACCAGTCTAGTATCAGGATATCGCCATATGAATATCTCTATGGGAGGTTGTGTCGGTCGCCACTTCACTGGGATGATGTTGGTGAGAGGACCTTGTTGAGGTTAGATGAGCTCTAGGTGTATGTAGATAAAGTCTATTTGATCAAGCAGGCTTTACCCCCTCAGTATAGTATGATGCATTATGTTTTCCATGTGTCTAATCTAAAGCGCTATGTGAAGGACCCGATCCATGTGCTGAGCATTGAACCTATTGAGCTCCAAGGGAGACTGACATATCCTGAGTCACCTGTGAGAGTACTGGATACCAAGGTGAAAGAACTTAGGAATAAATAAATAGAGATGGTAAAGGTTCTTTGGAAGCACCATGGAGAGGATGGAGCCACATGGGAGCTGAAGACAGACATGGAAAAGGCATACCCTGAATTGTTTGTTTGATTGGCTGAATTTTGGGGACAAAATTCCTATGAGGAGGGGAGGATGTTAGGACCTTGATTTTTCCTTGTATGGTTGTAATTACAATTGTTTCAATGAAGTGTACTTGTTTGCAAATTTTATGGCTTATGATAAACATATGGGTTTCTTTTACTACTTTTCCCTTGTGCATGGTTTTTGTGGACCCTTTGGTAATAGTGGGTCCAAGATATTAAAATAGGAAGAGAAGCTAAAAGAGAACAAGTAATGCATAAATAATAACATAAATTGAAATAAAGGTGAAAATATAATAAATAAGTGGTGAGATGTGGGTTTGATCACAATAGATGATATTTCAAACCCCACATGGATTCTTGAGATACAAGGAATCGAAATAAAGGAAAAAAAGTAAGAGAGAGGAAATATGAATGAAATATATATTATTAAGTAATAAAGTGCACATAAATAAAAGGCTCTTTTTATTTTGAATTATGACCCCAAACTTTGCACGCCAATATATTAAGCCATTAATAAGTTTCCCTCAAAATTTGGGATAAAATGGAGCCAGGAATAGAGAGTTATGAATTTTACAAATTTTCCTAAAGTGAGAGGAATGCTAATAAATGTCATGATTTTTCAAAATATTAATCAAGTTATTTAATTGGGTGCACACAACGTGGTACGTTGGATCTTTGATCCAACGATCATCGTGCATCGTCCAGTTCTAGCCGAACTAGGAAATAGGATGATGGGAGGCAAGCTTTCAGTCCTGATTTCCTCTCAATCTATTACATGTGCGGATGAGAAGATTGCCTAGTTGGGTTCAGGGGAAGATTCTGAACACCCTAGACCCTACTTTCTCTGACTTTGGAGGATTCTCGAAGAAACGGCCAATCTTGCCCAAATTGGAGGGTGACAGTGAGGGTTGGAAACCCTAAAAACCCCACACAAGCGACATATATATGGCCATCCTCGACTTCAGTTGACCCTCATGAACGCCACTGACCACTCCTTATGCTTTCTTGTGCCCCTACTTCATGTATTAAGATTTCTATGGCGAGCTCGAGGCTGCAGCGCCACCGCGAGATCTGTTGCAGAAATGAGGGGAAAAGAGGAGCAGGCACCATCCGATCCCAGTCAATGCTTGACTCGCGAAGAAGATCGACGACCCTAGTTGATCTGATCCTCCGACAGGCAGAAGTGGGTGCAGGCAACGAGGAACATGCAATCCCCGCTCGGTCAACAAAGACCGAAGATCCAACGACCAATATTTTTCTAAAAAACAAAGGTAAGTCGCCTCTCTAGTCAGAAAATCTAGAAAATTAGTAAACCTTGGTAAATTCATAAAAAATTGATCCTTTGGCCGAAAAATAAAAGTAGATAGTGCTTTTTTATCAAAAAAATATGTAGAATCAAATAAAAATGGAATTGGATCCTGATATCACTTATAATTAAAAGATTATATGAAGTTACCATTCTTAATGCATTAGATTATGATAAAACCCTAAGTTGATGAGAAAATCAGATGTAATGATTCATCTAGGTTATTTTGAGTAATATTAACCTATTGAGAATAAACGAGAAGTTGAATCCGAATAAGATGATATTATGCTTGTTTTAGGGTTTTATACACATGTTTATGTCTTAATGGATTAGAAACCCTAATTTAGGAAAATAAGGGTTTTAATTTTTGTAATATGAAATTATAAATATACCATAGAGATATACTAATTTTGAACATGATTGGAGATTAAAGAACCCTTAATGAGGACAAATAAAATAATTAGGGTTTTGTGAATAAGGAATCTATTTTAAGGTTTTTAATCTAAAAAGGGAGAATTGGATAAAATAACCTAAGAAACCCTAATGAACCCTAAAGCCTTGGAAAGCATCCTCATTAGGAAATAGTTTAGCAGATGATAGTGACATTAGGTAATCTACATGTTTTAGGGATTAAGGGTTGCTTCAATTAAGTGCTTTCTTGGATATCTTATTGATTTTGGATTCTCTACTCAAGAATAGGTATGTGGTTACGCTTATGGTTAAATCACTCTAGATTCACGACGATTCCCAAGGTTTTATCGGTTGCTTGGAAATAATTGCTTGGTTGACTTTTATTTCATGCAAATATAAAGTGACTATGACTATCACCATAATTATATGTGCATGTTTGGCTCAAATCCTGGTCCTCCTCTGTAGCTCTGATGATGATGAGATAGATGCCTTAGTACATAGGTCTACCCGTGAGGTAGGATCTTCATATTATCATGAGTCGATATTTTGGTCTACCTTTGGGTAGGATCATATGACTCCACGACCCTATGTATTGATCTACCTGTACGGTAGGATCATGGGGGTTAGTTGAGATCTAGCATATGAGAGGTAGTATCCATGTCCACTGTAGAGACAGAACAGAGGCTAGGGTATGTAAGGATTGAGTAGTCATGTTTAAAACATAAAGTTTGTTTTATTAAATCATAATTGCTTGCAATATGTTGTTACAATTAAATACAAGATTTTTGGTTCCCCCACATACCAGTATAATTTGTTATACTGACCGTCGTTTTGTTTGCCGGCGTTTTAGGTAATATCTGAAATTGGATAAACAAGTAAAGTGGCACCTATGAAGATTAAATTTAAATTAATGAAGGAGGATTTAGGTAGATAGATTTCTACTTTGAGTAAAAGTCCCAGTTATCTAATTTTGAAGGTATGATAAAAGAAAAAAATTATTCCAGTTTTCAATTTAGCGTTTAGTAGAATTTATTAATTATTTTTTATTATTTGCAAAACCACTGATCCTATTTTGGGATAATGCTCTTGACTGCTTGGTCTCCCTTAATTAGGGGTTACCGGGGAGCGAGGTCATTACAACTTCCTATTCTAAAAGTTGTTAAAGTCTCTATCTTTAAATGTTTGAAATGTATAAAAACTCTAATTTATAGGTTTCATTGATCACAACTTGTCTAAATGATCTTAATGTTCAAAGACTAATCTTTTTGGATTAAAAAGTGTATGTTTGATCTAATTTAAGACTAATGATTCATAAGTTGATGAATTCAGGTTTTCTTGAGTTAAAAATACATATGATGATAAAATTAGGGTTTCTCTAATAAAATGTATTAGAACTTGGTAATTAAGGTTTGGGAAGACAAAACCCTAAGGTAACCCTAATTTGACCCAGAAAACCTAACTTGGACCCAAGTCATTCATAATATGAGTTTATGAACAAATAGTGATACTTGAGTGTTATGTAATATTTTTAGGGTAGTTGCTTGATTGGTTGCTTTTGTTGCATTTTTGTTTGATTATGTATGGCTAAAGTATTCTTCATGAAAGCAAAGGTATGTGGTTACACCTATGATTACCCAAATTAACCAACTTCTGTGGTTTTCTTGAGGCTTTTATGAATGGATTGCAAAATTAACGACTTGCTTGTTTATTTACTTCCAGCAATCTAGAAAACCCATGTGAGTATCATAGTATATAGAAATAACTTTCTCAAGCCCACAATAATATCTTTGATTTAAGTGCATGCATGGACATTATGGAAAGCACCCCTAGAGAGTGGATTGGATAATAAGCACTCCCAAAGAGTGAGTATGATATTATGCATTCCCCCAGTGAGTGGGTATAGATGGAAATCACCCCCAATGAGTGGGTAGATCAAAGTAATACTCCCACATAGTGAGCATGGTAAGATTGGGTGCCCCCAGAGACTGGGTATGTCCCACAAAGATGAAGAGTTGAGAATTTAAAAAAATTAAAAGGTTTTTTATTATTTTTTTAATGAAAATATGAATGACTATGTTGTTACTCATACATGTGCATATGTTTTTTTGGCCCACATACTAGTATAACTTGTTATACTGACCATGTTTTTATTTCACGACATTTTAGGCTAATCTGTTAGTGACCTAACAATAATGACGAAAGATAGGAATCTAGAAAGAAGGCACCATAAGAAAAAGAATTAAAGTAATTATGGAGGATGTAGATAGAAAGAATTTTCTTTATACCACAAACATTAGATTCAAATTCCATGTAACTGCCTTAAGGAGAGGTTATTTTGTTTATGAAGCTCTATTCCATATAATGAGATTTCTTGATAATTATTGGTTACTTGCTAATCTTGATTACAAAATTATGATTATATCCCTTTTCCTCTCGATCTTCCTTTGTAGGGGGTAACATGGGGAGGAGGTCCTAAGATTTGGTATCAAAGCCCATATTTACCATTTAACCTTTAATAGTCAATTACTTTCAAGTAATATGTAGAAAAAGAAAAGGAGATTTATTAAGGCATGACTTGATGGTAGTAGTGTCTAGAATGGATCATGGTTAAAAATACATATGATCGAATAAAATATTTAGATTAAGGGAATTTTTGTGGAGGACATGATGTCTCCACCTATAGGGTTTGGGAGTAGCAGTGGCTGAGGGGGCACAGAGGACAGGGCCAGGGGAGGCTTGATCGCCCACCAAAAGATGGAACCGACAACAACTCCATCAAGACACCACCATCAGACCATGATGAGGAACTCAATCAATAGGATTCTGACATTGAGATACTTGTTTCCAGCAAACCACCGTCTACTAGGTTGTCCTTCAAAGAGGCAGCGACTAGAAAACTGGGGTTGTATCTTCCTTATCCGATTTCCCAGACACCCTATACCTGGAGGACATTAGGATGAGAGTGTTGGCATCCTCCCCTCCTTCACTATTAACCCAAATGCTCTACCACCACTTCTAGAGCCGTGGAAGAATGATGTGATCATCAAGGCCCTAGTCCTAAACCTGGGGTACCATGGCCTGGTGAATCACATCCAAATCCTATGGGGACTTTTTGAATAATTTTTTGTTAACTATCTAGAATATTGTTACTACATATTCCAGTTTGCCAGCAAAACTGACTTTGTCAAGTTCATAACTTGAGCCCCCTAGATGGTCTTCAATAACTATCTCTCAGTGCAATCTTGGTACACGGAGTATAGACCATCAAACTAGATCCCCCAGAAGCTTGTGGTATGGGTTAGGAATCTAGACCTCCCAGTTCATATGTACCAAAATAAGATCCTTGAGAGCATTGGCAACTTGTTTGGTAGAACAATCATAGTTGAATACAATACAATTTAAGGACACAAATGGAAGCTTGCAAGGATGGCCATTGAGGTTGATACCTCACATCCACTGCTTTGTGTATTCATCCTCAATGGTGAGCATCTCCACCTTGAGTATGAAAGCCTTCCTTCTATCTACATGTGTTGTGGAAGATTGGGCCATGTTGATGCTGACTACAAGTACATTGAATTCGGTGTACCTACGTGTAAGCAAGCACATGCCTATACTCCCTCTATCCAGGCAAAAAAACTGGAGTGCAAAACCACTACACCAAAGAAAGGTTTCCCCAACAATAGTTCTGACAACAACACAAGGAGATTGGTACCAGAGAAACCAGTGTTGAGAAACCCTATGAGGAGGATGAGGGAAATTGGAAATAAATGCCAAAGGAAACATGTGGAGAAAAAGAAGTAGGAAGCTCCTACCCCACCCAATAAACCTGAGGCCTCCAACACAGTCATAACTCTGACTGATGATGAAGTGGTCCATGGAAGATACACCCCGAACAACGCCTCAAACCCCTTCCAACTAGGGTCCAGAGACACCATTCACCTTCCTTCACTCCACCTTAGTCCCAACCAACAACAAGCAACACCTCTTACCTTCACATTAGGAATGTTATTGTGCACATGGCTAAGCAAACTCCAGAGAGAATCCATACAAATGGAAGAATATCTCAATAATTGGATAGTTCTTCCTCCAGAGCAAAGAAGGTGATCAATTTCAATCTCCTGAATAAGGAGATGGTGTCCTCGGATATGAGTAATACTGAGGAAGAGTGGGTATGCTAGCAGCCATCATCTAACTACTCTTCCCATCTTTCCAGCCTTCTAATGACTATTTGTTGGAACATCTGAGGAGATTGCTCTGATGAAAAAGTCCATTATTTAAGAGAACTTCACTGCTCCCACGGGTTGTACTTGCTAGTCATCCTTAAACTATGTTGTAGTGAAATGACAACATATGGTATCATCAAGAAAATATGGATTCTGTCATCTCATCGCATTGAAGCGATAGGAATCTCAGGAGGCATTTGGCTCTTATGGGACAATGCTAGATGCAACGTTGAGATCCTCCTCAACCACCATCAATTTATCCATTATTTCCTCAATGGCAGTAACCACTTCACTATCGTGCAACCCCCACCCATCAAAGAGGAAATTGTTATGGAAACACCTATCCACCCTTGTTCCACCAAGTGATGACCCATGGTTGACTACTAAGACTTGAACACTATGTTAAACAAAGTTGAGAAGAGAGGCAACACCTTCTTTGAATCACCCCCCTCAGCCCTCTTCCATGACTACCTGCTCAAGACTAGGCTTGTAGACATTGGTAATTCAGGTAATCCCTTAACCTTATGATGAGGTCATGTCCATGAGAAATTGGACAAATCCAATGCCAACAAAGAATGGTTGACCTCCCACCCGAGCACCAAAATCCTTGTTCTCCCTCAGGCCACTTCTAACAATAATCCCCTCTTCATCACTATGGGGACCAATAATTCCTCCAGGCATGCCCTTTCCAGAATTCTTGAGAGTTGGAACCTGGATGAGGGGTTTAAAGCCTGCCTTGATTCAAGTTGAGACATGAACGCCTCCTTTTTTGATGCACTATCAGAGTTCTTCTCTATTGCCACTCACTAAAACTGGGGCACCTCATAGAACAGACATAAAGAGAAGGCCATGACCCTCCACAAGATCGAGTGCATCTAGAAGTAGCCCAACTGCATTGAGCATGTTGGTGACTCCCTTTGAGAAGTAGATCTTCAAGAGCAATACCATTGCATCCTTATTACTAAGGAGGCGAACTGGAAAGTTTCACATAAATTTTATGCAACATGGGGACTGAAATATATTGTATGTCCAGGCCAGACAACACCATACCAAAATCTCACAATTGAAGGTACCATATGGACATTTGATCTCCAGCCCCACTGAGCTATATGACCATGTCCATTCCTTTTTCTTAAATCTTCTAACCATCACATCTCCTATATCACCCCATTATACTGACTCCTTTGTAGGCAATTTCCTAGGCATCCCAATGACCACTATGAGGACACTGAAGGCCCCTTTGTCAGCTGAGGATATTCACCATTTTATCTTTTCCATGGAACCATCCAAATCATAGGGCCCAAACAAAATCAACATTGAATTTCTACATCATCATTTGCCTCAAGTTCGACCTTCAGTGGTTCAAACAATTCAACAAGCTTTCAACTTGGCAAGTGTGGATCCACAACTAGAGAACTCACACATGTTGATTTTACAAAACACTAAAATCCTACAAAGTTGTGGGGGTCTCCAGTTGATCTCCCTCAATAATGTGGTGTTCAAGGCCATCTCTAAGGGAATCATTGAATGCATCAAGCCACTCCTGAATGAGAACATCTCCATGCCAGTCTAGTTTTATTCTAGGTCGCAAGATTTCTAAAAATGTGCTACTCGAGCAAGAAGTATCGCACTCCTTACGTACCAAGAAGGGGAAGAAGAAATGGATTACCATCAAGATCTACCTTTTTAAGGCATTTGATAGGATGAAATGGATCTTCATTCAAAACACATTGTCAAAGGTGGGCATGCCAACATGACTAATTGACCTGGATATGACAATCATACAATTGGGTGAGGCCTCACTCCTTCGAGAAGGAGCCCTAATGTCACCCTTCAAGGCAATCCAAGGTGTGAGAAAAAGTGATTTGTTGAGCTCATACATCTTTGTGCTCTGTCTGGAATGGATTAGTCATGCAATCCAACAAGAAACTATTAAAGGAACATGGAAGCCTATTATCCTCTTTAAGCGAGGCACACTACTCACACACATCGATTTTGTTGATGATATTGTCATGCTCAGGGAGGCCTCACTTACTCAGGCCACAAATATAAAGAAGATCCTTCGAGCTTTCTCTCTAGCATTTTGCCAGGAGGTGGCCACCAAAAAGTTGAGATGTTTCTTCTCCATGAATGCTTTGCCTTTCGATAGTCATAGAATTAATAGGAAATTGGCTTTCAACCCACTGATGACCTTGGTAGATACCTTGGTGTTCCAATACTATACAAGAGGATCAATAAATCAACCCATTCTGGTATCCTTGATACCATCCAAGACAATATGAATAATTGGACTTTCAGACATCTCCCCCTAGTTGGAAGGATCATGCTTGCATAAGCTACTTGAAAATTGATTCCCACCTACACTATGCATACTACACTGATCTCATCTACACTTTGTGATGACATCAATTGCCACATACACAAATTCATTTGGCATGGTACTGACTCCCAGAGGAAGATATCCTTACTCTCATGGAAGAAAATTTGGACAAATAAAGACCGTGGGGGCCTTGTAATTAAAGACTCTAGGGACCATAATGAAGCTTTGATGTTGAAAAATGTCTGGTCCTTCTTGAATGACCCTGAACAATTTTGGGTGAAAATCCTGAAAGAAAAGCACTAGAACTGGAATGCCTCTTCCAAAGCCTCTTTGTCAGTGATTTGAATATTTATCAAATACAATTTGATGACAATCAAAGATTCATGCTCCAAAATAGTTAGTTATGGTCAAGACACTGAATTTTGGTTGGATAGATGGATAGCTAGGAATGATATCCCTTTGTTAGCACCTAACCACCCAATCCCTACTGAGATTAAAGATATTGAAGTATCCTCTATGTGTATGGATAACAATGACTGGGATTGGGGCCTCATCTTGTCCTAGCTACCAACATGTACCATGGACATCCTGAGGATGATTCCACTACCAGATCCTGACACCAGACCTAATTCCTTCATCTGGCCACATGAGATGAGATGCCAACTTTTTGCACACTCAGTGTATCGATGAACATGTCATGACAAAGAACTTCCCACACTAGGAAATTGGGACTCAATATGGAAGAATCCTATACCAGAGAGGATACAAGTCTTTCTTTAGCTCCTTCAACACCGTGCTCTCTTGACAAATGTGGTGAAACACTAATGGCACCTAGATGTGGCTGATGTCTTCCCCAGATGCAATATGTTTGATGAAACAATATTGCACTACCTACAAGACTGCCCCAAGAGTGTAGCAGTCTATCTATCTTTAGACTTTGTACCAAATTTTTTATAAGATGATGAAGCCCTCTAGATCGACAAGATCATCAACGGGGCATATCCCAAAATCAATTACATCTTACTTTCTGTCACAACATAGCATTTCTGGATGCTCCCTGATTAGGAGGTCCATGGTGGTATACCTACATCTTCTCACATCTCTCTTCTCTTCATTACCCTACAAATGGAGAAGATTGTGGAACACCCGCGATTACCATGCACTTCAATGATCGACAAGTCAAACACCATACCATTCTCGAGACCTTCTATGACTGCCAAGTTCATTATGCTCATGGATGCATCTTCCTGACCGTCCTCTAAAACCTCAAGCTATGGATGTATCTCCGTGGATCCATCCAACCAACTCATATCTGGGGAAGGTCAATTAACAAGGTCAGATTCAACTTTGGAAGTTGAAGTCATGGCTATTATTCAAGCACCATCTGCAAATAAGGACCACATCTTGAATGAGGTGATCATTGTCTCAGACTCATCCTATGCAGTTCAAACACACACCTCCTGTATCAGTATCCCAGTGAGATTTCTCTCCTATATAACCCCATGGAAGAAAATCATCATCAACATTCCCTTGATCTACCTCCTACGCACCCCCAAGAATTTATCTCCACTGCTAATACAACTACAAAGTATGTTCTAAAAAATAACTATAGTGTAGCCTTTTCTTCTTGGCCTACATGTGTTCCTTATATAGCAATATCAACTTGTCATTTATCCCTGTCTTGATGATAGGATGACTAATATCTAAGATACTATTTTCAAAAAAAAGAATGGATCATGGTTTTGGGGGTTGGAAATATTTCCCTCCATACCACTAAGTTGGTATACAACAACTCCCATAGCCTATGTGATACTGGCCTAGACAGAATCTAGGGTTTGCTTGAAGTAATGCTTCCTCAAAGTCTTCTCATATCTAACTTCATCTACTTTCATCTCATTTCTTAATAAACACTAAAAGGAACTTCTCTCCTCATTTCAAGTTAGGGTTTTGAGAAGAAGTAGAATTAAAGCATCCTCCACCAAATAATGCAATGTGGAAATAATAATGTACATATAAATGGAAATAATAATGTATATGTAATGAAGTAATGATAAGGAACATGAAATGTGGAAGTAATAATAAAATAATGAAAAAATATTTATAGGTTGCAAGTGTAAATACTAGATGGAAGTTGAGTTTGTTAGAAAATGCTAGTGGGTCAAGGGACATAGAAACGCTAATATGTAGGGTGTAGATTGTAAAGTCCCAAGCCTAAAACCCTAATCTTGGGTAATGGGAGTGGTATGGTAATAGAGTAACTGGCGTTGTCTATTATAACACTAACAAATTTACTCAGGGTTGAAATCTCTGAGCGCTTTTACCAAAACCTTATGCAATAATACCACTCGCAAGATGACGGGTCTTATCACAGTATAGTTGAGGATCGAATCCCAAGGGACAATGTTTTTAAAAATCATTGCTAGTCCAGTCCAGTTCAAGTAAGGCTAATATTAAGAATGATTGGTTTATTTGAGGTTAATTAAACTAATTGCAAGAAAGTAAAGAGAAAAATTAAAGTTGAATCCAGATTAATGATATGGAATTGCTGGGATGGTCCCAGGTTTCACCACCACTACACATGCAAACACATCCAAACATCAAACATCCAGGCAAGATATGAACATCCAAATGGAGCTTCTACAAAACACCTCATATGGGCATTAGGCTTGCGTAAGCATCACCTTAGGTATCAGATGTCTTATCACCATCTGGATCACTCACTTACGGTTTTGAAGATATAGAAATCCAACTAAAGTTGTGGGCCCCCTATATATGCGTTAGGCACACAGAAGCATCACCATAGGCTAGATGGCTTGTCCCCTCATAGATTAAACACTTACGACTTCAAGGAATCCCATTCTATTTCTAGTTTTGGAGTCAACCGGGCTAATCCTCAAGCAAGTAGGCGGTTAATCTACAAGAAAACATTGACGATTAACAAACAAAGATACAAATATCCAGCTGAAGTTGTGGGCCCCTATATAGGTGTTAGGCACGCAGAAGCATCACCGTAGGCTAGATGGCTCATCCCCTCATGGATCATACACTTACGACATCAAGGAATCCCATTCTATTTCTAGTTTGGGAGTCAACTTCGTTAATCGACATTCTACCCTACATATAAAAGTTCTCGCAACATAGGGAAGAACAAGATGAAAATGAGCAGGTAATCAATTTACAAACTTTAACGATTAACAATGAAATGAAAAGTTATATACATTGCCATGTAATGTTTAACAAGAGAACATGCTTGCATGGACAACATGGCTAGTCCCCACACCCCAGCGAAAAGGAACTACTCTCTCATGATGCGAGAAACAAGAATAATAAGAGAGAGGGAAGGTTCTACCATGAGCATGATACAAAAGGTAGTCGCAGCTCAGTGAAGATGATGTAGTCTTCTACATCATATCGGAACAGATATGGATGAGGAGGGAGGACCACCAAGGCAGACTAGGTAGATCTTCTTCTCCACCTTCTTTCTCGTCTTGACCTCCTTGCTCGCAGCAAGAGGTGCAACGGGTGAAGTGATAGTTTTGTGGATGTAAGTGGCTGGATATGGATCAAATCTTGTGTTTGGGGAGCCTGGTGGCATCCTGGATCCGATGCCTAAATGAGGACCCTACTGGTCCTAGTTTTTTCTTTAACGGTTTTGGGGACCGTTTAATATTCTTAACAGTCTAGGACTTTTGTCGAAATGGTCTTTGAGATCATTTAATGACCAAACTCTCTTGTAGTTCTATGATCTAACGGTCTTGGGAAACCGATAAGCTTCTATTGGTCTGCTACATCCAAATGGTCTTGAGGTGAGGCTGCACATATGGTCTTGAGACCGTATGGAAGGGAAAAGTATGAAACTGTTAAGGCAAAGGATGGCTAAGATCGTGTGGTGGGATGGAGGTCCATAATCGTGTGGTGAAAGGAAACCCCAGGGTCAAATGAGGTGAAACCAAATGGATTAGGACTGTTTGGATGAATGGCTAGACCGAGAGATGTCCAAACCGAATGGATGAAACTGTTTGATCAAGATCGTTTGGTCAAAACCCAATGGTCAAGACTGTTTGGTCAAGACCGATTGGTCAAGATCAATTTAGTCAAGACCAAGGATGAGATGATCTTGAGTGAAGGTGGATCTAGGGTTGAGAAAGGTGGGCCCCACTTATTAGGGTTTGATATTGGATGATGGTTGATGGAGATAAAGGTGGAGTGAAGCAAGCAGTGGTGATGATAATGTTGAAGGTGTATTAGGATTAAATGGAGGTAGGTGCCAGCTAATGGTTCAACCTCATCATGTCCTGCATAAAATTAGAATAAGCTCAATTAATAATCTTGATAAATGCACTAATTAAGAAATTTTGCATATTGTGATATTTAGGAGAAGAAATTAGATGTATTGAGTGAAATTGAGCTCAAGATGGTGATTGAATTTCATGATGAATATGAATTCATCAAAACACCCCAAACTTAAACATTGCTCATCCTTAAGTAACAAAAAATTTGAAATAGTCACCAAATGAATACTTTCAACTCGTGTGTTTGCCTCATATTCACATCACGATTGTTTTCTTTCTGCTCATTATGACTACTCTTTGTTCCTGAGACTACTGAACACATCTTGCCATATCTTTGTTCCTGAGTTTGTTTTCCAACATCACTTCCTCCTCACTTTTTCCAACAACAAGCATATCAAAGAGTTTTTTAAGAGTCCAGAAATACCCACAGAAGAATAAGTGTGCACCTGATCTGACACTGGTGTTTTTTAGGGTAGTGGAGGCATTCATTGTGCCTTTAGGTGGAAAAGGGAGTGTAGGGTGGTATGGAAGAAATAAATCTCTCCTCTATTCGACTCAAGATTTGTATTATATGATTTGCAATTTCATTTATTGCATTTTTTGTGCGAATCTCTCCTCTATTCGACTCGAGATTGCATTTTTTTTGGAAATAGATAAATATATTGCCAAAGGAGCCTGTACAAAAGCCAGGACCTACAAACACCAAAACATGTACTCGGGGTTGTTATCTACAAAAACCCCAGTATCTTTTGGTTTGCTCAGACAAGCCCGCAACAAAGCCAACTCTACATTTAACTAACCTACTTAAGGAGCAAGCTATTTTTTTCTATAATTTGTTCTTCGCTACAACTCTTTCTTCCATGCTTTCTATTGTTCCTCTCCTCCTAGACCTTATAGCAAACACCAGTAAGGCATAGCCCACCAAATGCTATGTTCTATTTACCATTGAGAATGGGATCCAACAATGTTAGCATATCATATAAGTTATCCCCCACGAGCTAACCCCAGCCACTTTTGAGGCAGGCAATAGCCCATCTTCTTCTAAAGAAGCTACACATCCCAAAGGTATGACTATGGCTCTCAACTTCTCTATTACAGAGCACACACATGTTTTCCACCTGTATCCCCCAGCGCCCAAGCCTATCAAGGGTAGGAATCCTATTCAAGATGACTCTATAAGTGGTCGTGCTCCACTTAGGGATGTGTTGATGGTTCCACATCAGCTTCCAGCAGCTCACATCATCGCCGCTGAAAGTGTTGATCCATGGTGTCACCCGCACGTCAACCAGAGAGGCAATACCATTGCCATCAACAATATACGAATGTTGAATGTCAGCCCAGCGCAAGAACATGTTCCTCCAATAGCGGGAAGAAGAGCTATCGACCCCATGAAGAAAGTCGGTATATCTACGCCTCATCCACTTTGTCCACACATTATCACTATCTCTTAGGAATCTGTCGATTCTTTTGCCATAGCTTGCCTTGATAGCATTAATTGGGGAGATTAAGTTAAGCCCACCCTTACAAAAAGGTTTGGCGATGGTGCCCCAAGCAACGCCATGCCCTCTACCTCTCCTGATAAAATTAGCCAAAAGTTTCCTCATGTTGTCCACCGTAGGGTGGGGAATGTCACACACTTCAGCCCAGAATCTAACCATCGCCTGGAGGACCACCCTAGTCAGTAGGAGTCTACCAGCCATCGACAGCCTCAAAGTGCCCCAACCATCGATCTTTTCCCTCAACTGATCAAGGCACTGCACAAAGTCAATGGAAGACCCTCTCCCGCCTGCCACAGGAGCTCTGAGATACCTGAACGAAAGTCGGCCAACTGTGACCCCAATAGCATCTCTAAGCCTACCTCTCCTAGCATCACATGCTCTGGAAAGATAAACTCTGGATTTAATGGTACTTATGTAGAACCCAGTAAGGTACCCGAACCTGACAAGAACTTTTTTAATTTCCTTCAGCCTGTTGGCATGTCCGGTAGTAAACAACATAACATCATCCATGAAGATGAGGTGGGATTTGACAGTGATATTCTTGACTTTGAACGGTTTACTTTCCTTCTTCTTTCAGCTTCATTCAGCATGGTTGTAAGCCCCTCCATGACATGTAAACAACAAGGGTGAGAGGGGTCCCCTTGCCTCAGCCCATTAGAGGCGGTGAAGAAACCAACTGGACCCCCATTAAGTAGAATGGAAAAGGACGTGGAAGTAACACACTACCTGATGATTTGAACCCATCTATCATTAAAGCCAATCGATTTCATAATAGCCCATAAAGAATCCCATCTGACATAGTCGTAAGCCTTTGTTAGATCAACCTTGACACAAGCTTTAGCAATGCTCCGCACAATATTGAACCCAGTCAGGAACTCTGTAGCCAACAACATGCTATCAGATATCCTTCTACCTTTAATGAATGTTCTCTGCTCTTCAGAAATTATGCGAGGAAGAATTGCCTTCAACCGCCCTGTAAGAAGCTTGGACACAATTTTATATAACACATTGCAATAGGCAATAAGTCTATAGTCAGCAATGTTTTCGATCACATTCTTCTTGGGGATTAGTTAATGAACGAATGGTTCACCACCCATACCATGCTATGACCATTCAAGACCCATCGAACTGCTTTGATGATGTCGTGCTTAACCAGATACCACATTCTCTGGAAAAATCTCCCATTCATGACATCAGGCCCGGGAGCCTTGCTAGCACCAATGGAAAACACAGCTCTTTTGATCTCTTCTTCATCTACAATAACACAAAGTATAGCGTTCATAGCATCATCCACTCTCATGACATGAAGTAGCTCTGTGTAATTACCGTTGTGCGTATCCTCCTGGTTATACAGCTTGGTGAAATAGCTAACGACATTTAAGGCCACCGCTTCTCTACCATTAACTACATGTCCACTACCATCAATTAATTAATATATGGACTCCTTAAGCTCCTTCTTCTTCAAAACCCTGTGGTAGATTCTAGTATTACAATCCCCATCATTAACCCATTCCATCCTGCTTCTTTCCCTGTAGTACACTGCTTCTACTTTTCTAAGCTTCCTCAATCTGTCTTCAGGCCTCTCTTCCTCTAAGATCAATTCATTGTTTAGGGGATTGTGTCTTATCCTCTCCATGATATTCTTGTAGATATTTTCAGCTTCATTGATCAGGTTCTTGAGGTTACATTTCTCCCTACTCCATTTTTTCAAAGCCTTCTTAGTATTTTGAATCTTCTTTAGGGCTATGAACATATCATTTCCATCAGCGCTGATGTTCCAACTATTCTCCACAATATCTATAAATCCAAGCCAATCACACCACCAATTAAGGAACCGAAAGGGTCTCCTAATAGCTGGCTTTTTAGTCAGTTCTATTTTCATCGACGAATGATCACTAAGAGGGTCAGACCCCATTTTAATAAATGAGTTAGGCCACAAATTTAACCATTGTTCGTTGGCCAACCCTTTGTCAATAGCACTAGCAATCCTATTGTTCTTTTGCTTATTAGACCACGTTATACACCCCCCAACTTTGGTTAGTTCAATCAACTTAGCTTCTTCCACCATGTTATTGAACATAGCAAGAACCCTTTCTGGGACCCTTATGCCTCCAAATTTCTCATCTGCTCTCCTTATGTTGTTAAATTCGCCAATGACGAGCCATGGTATTTCATGTTGAGCCGTCTCCGTATTTCATGGTATGTTAAAGTCGCCAATGACATACCAACTCTATCCCCTTCAAGTCGTTCACCATAAATGCCAGACATAATAAAAGCAGCACCCCCATGATTACAACAAGAAACCGTGACCACCTGGTCAGAGGAGTTAATTTCATCAACATTCCATACGTCTCTCTTCCAACCTACTGCAATCCGACCATCCTCTCTTTGGTTCAGATTAGATAGGCACCCCCATCCATCAGGAAAAAGAGTCCTCACTCTTTGACTAACACATCTTCTGATCCTGGTTTCCTGGCACACCACGAGAGATACATCAAGTTCATTAATGGCTCTCCTCAACTCCTTTTGGCTCCCAGCCAACGAGGCACCTCGCACATTCCTTGTGAGGATGGACATTTAGGATTCATTATGTGCCCCACCCCCTGTATCCGAGCGGGTGCCTTTCTTTCCCTTCTTTTTTGTGGTTTAGGTCTGCCTAGGACTACTACTATGCCCTTTCTCCTTTGTCACAATATCATCCTCAGTGAAAAGGTCCAACATTGAGAAAGGGTTAGAATCCCCCTTGTCTCTAGCTACTTTTCTAGTCTCTCCAGCACCGAGACTAGCAGCAACCTGAATTTCTCCTTCTTCAGTGGCTCCAGCATTGAGAGTAGAAACTTCCTCGGTAACTGGAACAGCCACAACATCTGCCTCCCCCCATTCAAAGTAGCAAGCTCCTCCTCAGAAGGATCCACCACTATCGCCACATCCGAAGTAGTACCACTAGCAGTTGAGTCCACCACTATCACCGCTTCAGTATCCTGCCCTCACACCTTCTCCTTACCTTTCCTGGACCCCAGAGGAGGCCTAGACTTACCAGAGTGGCTAGGCCTGCCCCGGGGCTGATTAGGTACAATAGGAGGAGTGCGGCAGACACCCTTGCTTCTCTCACCAGGACATCTTCTTGTGCTATGTCTGAATACCTTACAAGAGCTGCAATAATCTTACAAGGCTTCATACTTGATGTTCACTTCCCATTCGTCGCCATTAGGCAATTCCACCATGACTTCTGGGGGCGGCTCCTTATCTACTGAGATGTCGACATAGAATCTTGCACAGCCAAGGACCGACCCATCCGATCTTCTATCGATCGCTTGAGGAACCCCCACAGTGTGGGCAATAATAGCAATGGCCTGAGCAGACCAATGCTTGCCCACATCCGGGAGGGATACCCAAACTAGCGTCGTGGTGAAGCCAGCTCTCCAGGTATCAGCCTGTGGAGTCCATTTCCAGACCAGTACAAGCTGATCATCGAAGAACCAAGGGCCCTTCAACATAGCGGAGTTGTGATCAGCATCATTGGCGAACCTAGTGAGGAACAGGCCGCCTTCGAGCGAGAATAACTCAAGCTCCCCCTTTGGTCTCCAATGCCTGATCATCCACCCCTTGAGTTGCAGGGGGTGGCAATTCTTACCCAGGATTTGCACGATGGCTGAGTATCAGTGATAATCCTCCATTTCCTCCATGATCGGGTCGTTGAAGCATGTCCACAGCCGCTTATCACCCGCCTTCATAAATGGGGTCTTAGGGTCAGCCGCCACCGAGCCCCGAAGCTTCGAGGGAGGGCCAGCAACAAACTTCAACCAATCCTGACCAACAGTGACATCAGCGTCATGGGCGAACCAGTCATCAGCCTTCTTGGTGCTACTGGAACTAGCAGGTGGGGTGGAGGCAGAAGGGGGTGGAGAGCCCCCAGATGCCATAGAAATTGCCAACCACTAAGAGTGTCGCAGGATGGTGGGAAATGAAGGCGCGTCCAGGTGCAGGTAGCCGCAGCAGCACCAGGGGTGTGGACGGCGTCTTGATCACGGAAAGACCCCCTCTGAGGGGTGGAGGTGACAGGGCCTTGAAGGCACCCGTCGTCGCAAGACCCCCGCCAACCACCGAGGCAACACCACCCGCGAAGGCAGGGCTCACAACATTGGGCCCACGCCCTGCTCCTAGCTACGAGCAGGGACAGAGACGTCCAGGAGGAAGGAGGCCGCTGGGGAACCCCAACCGCCGTAAGGGTAGCAGGGGGGAGAGGGAAAGGTGTGGTGGATAGGGGAAAGATGTGATATATCTTTCTTATGTGTATGTGACTCGAGATTGCATTTGTTTGTGTGCGCTTTGACATCTTTTCTTGGTGGTACACCCCTATTAATTTGCAAGGGGTATGGAAGAAGCAGATATAAAGGGAAATGGCGTGCCACCCCGAACTTAGGGTTTGGCACTATTTTGGTTATCTTGTTTCTTTTTTGATGGACAAAGGGGTACGAAGATGATGGAAGAAGTGTAGAAGAGAGTTCAGATCAGAACTCAACTTGATTTACAAATCCGTGCACCAGGTCATTCTCTTTATCATACTCTGCTCAAATAATGACTTGATGAGGATCCGGTGGAGATTCCATGGTATTATTCCACTTATCAGTTAGGAAGCATAATGTGTTTGACCCCTTTTAGTTTGACAAACACTTGCCATTTTTGCATAAGGATCATGATGTTAGGATTCATAAGATTCACAAGATGATTTCAATCAATAGGGTAGCCCTTTTGAGGATCTACTTTGAATAACGAGGGTATAATGATGGAAAGAAAAGCATGGAGAGAAAAACTAGCCAGCTAGGTAATGATTATTATTGAAATGAAAAGCATCAAAACATCATCAAGTTTCTATTCAATCTCTTTGAAAATTTGAATTTTTTTGAAAATTTGAAAATTTTGATCAAAAATGCAATGATGAAATCTTAAGTCTGAAAAAGATGGGTGTAGGTGGAAAGTAAAGTACGTACCACCCAACCTCCACCCCGAACTTAGAAATTTGTTTGTCCTAAGAAAACCCTAAATCCAAGATGGAGGGGAAAATTCATGTTGTTTGGACCACCAGATGTGGTTGCGTTCCAAGCAGCGTGCATCCTCCATCTGAAAATCTCAAAATGAAGATCAATCAGAACTCAAAATGGCATCGCGCGATGTGATTTTTTATTTAGTGCAAACTTATCTAAAATTTAAAAACAAAATTAAGGAAAATTATAATTAAAAGTAAAAACAAATTTATTGATCGGGTTGCCTCCCAACAAGTGCCTTTGTTTTATGTCGATGGCTCGACTGAACCCTTCAATTTTACGGTGGATATGTTGGATTGGAAAGATCCAGCATTGCTATGGTGCCTATGTCAGCTGAGGTGAAGTATCTCTTCAATAGTTGACCATTTTCCATAAATTCGCATGGCTTTTCACTCCATAAAGAGAAAACACCATGTGGGGAGATGCTCTTGACAATGTAAGGCCCAAACCATCGAGAACAGAGTTTCTCTGGGAATAACTTCAGTCTTGAGTTGAACAATAGAACTTGGTCTCCTACTTGTATGTCATTTCTTTTTAGATGACCATCATGCCAAAGTTTCGTGCATTCTTTATAGATTCATGCATTCTCATAAGCTGTCATTTAGAGATCGTCCGACTCCTGGAGTTGCAGAATCCTGGCTTGGCCTGCTTTCTTCATATCAAAATTCAGTTATTTTATTTCCCACCATGCTTTGTGTTTGAGTTCTACAGGTAGGTGGCATGACTTCCCATATATTAATCGAAATGGTGTGGTTCCAAGAGGAGTCTTAAAAGTAGTCCAGTAGGCCCACAAGGCATCGTTGATTTTCATTGACCAATCCTTTCTATTACGACCTACTATCTTTTCCAAAATATCCTTGAGTTGATGGTTAGAAGCCTCTACATGTCCACTCATTTGTGGATGGTAGGGTGAGGCAACCTTGTCTGTTACACCATATTTCCTTAGTAATGCTTCAAAGCTTCTTTCCAGGAAATGAGATTCTCCGTCAGATATCACGGTGTGTGGGACTCCGAAATGGGGGAAAATAATATCTTTGAACATTTTGATGACAGGTTTGGAATTTCTAGTGACAGTTGGTATGGATTCTACCCATTTTGAGACGTAATATACCGCCACTAGGATGTAGGAAAATCCATGAGAAGATGGGAATGGACCCATATAGTCGACACCCCAAACATCAAATATCTCGACTTCTTGCCACAACTTCAGTGGCATCTCATCTATCTTTGTTATGTTACATGTTCTCTGACACTTGTCACATGATAAGACAAAGTTGTAGGAATCTTTGGATATGGTTGGACAAAAGAAACCACATTGCAAAATTTTTATAGCAGTTTTCTTAGAAATCATATGGCCTCCAACTGGGCCTGAGTGACATTGCTCTAAAATGAGTTGGGCTTCTTCCTTAGTGATATAATGTCTGTAAAGACCATCTACACAGAGCTTGAAGAGGTACGACTCATCCCAGTGATACTACTTCACATCATGCATGACTTTCTTCATGCAGATCCAATGAGTAGTGGGGATCTCCTCACCGAGGTCCCACGATGCTTCAGTTGTGTTGGATCGAACAGAGAGGGTAACTGGAGTGAGGTGCAGGTCGAGAAAATTGGGGTGGAGGTTGCTCAAGGTTGGGAAGATGGAGGCGAGTTCTGGTGAAATTGGCAGTGTGGAACGATTAAAGGGAGGTCAGAAAAGCTTTTGGGGGTCTTATAAAGACACAGAGTGGTCGAGGGAATGGAGCCCTAAAATGGGTGCCGTCACTGGTGGAAGGCACGAGAAGGGGGGGGGGAAGTTGGTTCTCCCTGATCCATGGATGCGGGGAGGTGAGTAGAGGGTTGTTGAACTTATCTTGGTGAGAGGAGTCTATCCTCCAAATATCTCATGCTGAGGTGACGAGATTCAGGTGCTAGATCTTTTGGAAGGTCTGTTGTACAGTTGGGGGTGGGTCGGGACCGAAGAAGGCAGAGGTAGAAGACGAGGTCTTCCCCCTTGGATCCTGAGCAGATATGTGTCCCCTTAATCGGACGGTCCAAGCTCGTCCTTAACTAAAGAAGTCGCACCCAACCTAGGTCCTAGACTATATTAGGTGACATAATACACATAATCTTCTATTGTGAATAACTCCTAATTGGTACTTCCAATTGTAATGAGATTTTAGGCATAGCTTTATAATGGTATGATGTAGCTATGTTGCAAGATTGGAGTTAAAATTTCGATTGTTGACTATGCCAAAAGTCTAAATGTCATTTGCATTTAATATGGTTTGTATGATACTAGAACAGTCATTATATGAAATTGATAGAGTATTTAATCAACATGAAGTGAGAAACGATTGAGGGCATAAAAGGAATAATTAAAATTGTAGGAGAGAGAAAATAAATAATATATACAGAAAAACTCACTCTGTCACATTCTCCCCTCCTTTTAAGAATTTTATCCCCAAAATTGAAGTAGCTTGAAAAAGATGTGGATATTTCTGCTCGACCTCTGACTTGAGCTCCCATGTGGCATTAGTTTGATCATGGTGACTCCAGAGAACTTTCACCATTTCAATATGACAATTATTGCGAAGCTCCTTTGACTTGAAGTCGAGAATTCTGAATGGGGACTCAGCATATGTAAGATCATCCTTCAATTCGAGAGGCTCATGATTTAAAATGTGACTGGGGTCCTTGACATAGGGCTTCAGATTAGATACATGAAAGACATTCCATATACATTCCTTAGTGACATACACAGATATGTGTGCATTCATATCTATAAATGTCAAAAAGGAAAATATAAGAAATCAAGATAGTCAACTAACATCAAAGATATCCCAAGATCATGTTCACATCATCATTAGATAGCCACACAACAATTCATCCATTGATAAAAGATAAAGTAATACATATTAATACTTGAGAAGGGAGAAGAATAAGTCTATGAAAATGAAAATATGATTATTACATAGGATCTGTAGTATCCTATTACAACATCTAGAAGAATAAAAACTATCTAACTGAAATGAATAAGGTGCGAAGTGTAGATCTATCTCATATCCTCCATGATCATTATTTAGTGGCTTCAGGTACTTTGAAGTGCTTCATAGATTGTCAATTGTTCCTTGTACCTAGAAAATATGAGAAACAAAAACATCAACAAAGTTGGTGCATGGAATTAAAAGCTATACTATTCTGGTATATAAAATACTCAA
Organism: Alisma plantago-aquatica; assembly: GCA_963693085.1. Lineage (NCBI taxonomy): Eukaryota > Viridiplantae > Streptophyta > Magnoliopsida > Alismatales > Alismataceae > Alisma > Alisma plantago-aquatica. The sequence continues at coordinate 895,245,550 of OY856414.1, read as the reverse complement.
AATTGGAGAAAGAGAATGAAAACGTTATTTAAAGGCAGAAAATCAGGTAATTCCAAGTTATTAGACTCATTTAGAATGAATATGCATTACTATGGTGGACTTAGCACAAACATAAATGGTGGGCCCTTTCCCGTGTACCTTGTACTCTTGGGATCTCCTCATATACCATGTACTCTAGGGAGGTGCTAGTCAACATTAAAGCTTTCCCTCTCTAGTAGGGAGTTTAATGAGCACTACTAGTAATTCTACATTTCACTTATCTTCAATTATGTTCTTTTATATTCAAGGCGGTAAATTATCAATTATTCATATATCCACATCCATCAATGTAGCTCAATTATTTGCAAGCAAGTACATATATTTAGCATCCGGTAAAATCTAGTCATATAATTATATCCACGTACCTTAATTTCTCAGATCTGGATTCCACAAGTCCTAGATTATGAGAAAGATAGTAGTTCACCCTGAAATATAGCAAAACCTTAAAGTCACCATGGGTTCTCATCAATCAACATTAAGGATTATTATAATTAGGGTTTAGGTTATTTGGGATATCACTTTAAGATACATATGATTCAGAGTTGGGTTCTGAGGTTAGAGTCATTCAAAGTCATTCAAGGACAATTAATTGTTTGACATAAAGTTGTATAAGGTATACATTATGAAGAGAGGAAACTAGAAATTAGGTTTTTCACAATTATTGAATCAACTATCCTTCTTAGATAGGATTTCTAGCAACATGATGATCAGGACCCTAATTAGGGCTTAATCTATTCCCAAGGCAGATTTAAAATCAATTATGACCATTATTACACAATATATAAATATTAAGGGGTCATTAGGACTTGTAGACCATATTTTCTGAAAATGGGTCAGATCTAGGTCTTGGAATTCTTTAATTTAAATAGCTTGGATTTTTCTGATGAAAATGGTATATTGGTTCGATATTTTCTGATAATCCAATCAATTTCTAGGGTTTTCATAAGTTTTGACAAATCAGGTAATTTCCTAAAGCAATAAATGAAAAATAAAAAAAAAATAAAAGGGGTGGTCGACTTCATGGATTAGGGGAGGGATCTGACTCCGCGGATCCTCTCCTTAACCCGCAATCCAGCCTTGGTCAAACTGAGGTCAAGGCACGATGCAAAGGACGCCACTGCCCCTGAGGGTCACCTGTGCTTCGTGACAGGGCATGGGTAAAAAGGGGAAAAATCACCCTTTTGATTGCTGCTCGTGCCATGGCAGTGGAACAAGGTGACTGCAGGAAAGGATGGCGATGAGTCGAAGCAGCTAGGTGGGTTCCTGGGAGCATGAGGATGGTTAGATCCTCTTCGCGAGGTTCCCCTGAGTTTGATGAGCTCAACAACTCGATCGGAGGTGGACAACAGGTCGAGAATGGTTTCTCACAGGTACAAATAACGGAAAAGTGAGTCTAGCTCCTTACCTTCCCTCAAGCTGGATTGAGGGAGTCAAAAGCTCCACAGAGGTCTGCTAAGGTGTTCACGATCCTCCCTCAGTTCCTAGAAGGCTCCAACCTCACCGGCGGTGAAGCTCATGGAGCTTGGTTGCACGGTTCGTCGACCCTTTTTACCCATGCCCTGTCACAAAGCACAGGTGACCCTCAGGAGCAGTGGCATCCTTTGCATCGTACCTTGACCTTGGTTTGACTGAGGCTGGATCGTGGGTTTAGGTTATTTGGGATCTCCTCACCGAGGTCCCACGATGGTTCAGTTGTGTTGGATCGAACGAAGAGGGTAACTGGAGTGAGGTGCAGGTCGAGAAAATGGGGGCAGAGCTTGCTCAAGGTTGGGAAGATGGAGGCGAGTTCTGGTGAAATTGGCAGTGCAGAATGATTAAAGGGAGGTTGGAGAAGCTTTTGGGGGTCTTATAAATATACGGGGTGGTCGAGGGAATGGAGCCCTAAAATGGGTGTCGCCGCTGGTGGAAGGCGCGAGAAGGGGGGGAAGTTGGTTCTCCCTGATCCGTGGATGAGGGGAGGTGAGTAGAGGGTCGTTGAACTCGTCTCGGTGAGAGGAGTCTATCCTCCAAATATCTCGTGCCGAGGTGATGAAATTCAGACACTAGATCTTTTGGATGGTATGTTGTACAGTTGGGGGTGGGTCGGGACCGAAGAAGGCGGAGGTAGAAGATGAGGTCTTCACCCTCAGATCCTGAGCGGCTATGCGTCCCCTTAATCAGATGGTCCAAGCTCGTCTTTAACTAAAGAAGACGTGCCCAGCCAAAACATGAGGGTGTGACACATCATTTTGATCAAATGATGCGAGAACCTAGGTCCTAGACTATATTAGGTGACATAATACACATAATCTTCTATTGTCAATAACTCCTAATTGGTACTTCCAATTGTAATGAGATTTTAGGCATAGCTTAATAATACTATGATGTAGCTATGGTTCAAGATTGGAGTTAAAATTTCGATTGATGACTATGTCAAAAGTCTAAATGTCATTTGAATTTAATATGGTTTGTATGATACTAGAACAATCATTATATGAAATTGATAGAGTATTTAATCAACATGGAGTGAGAAACGATTGAGGGAATAAAAGGAATAATTAAAATTTTCGGAGAGAGAAAATAAATAATATATACAGAAAAACCCACTCTGTCACAGTCAAGATTACAAAAATACTCCTGGTGAGCCAACCTTTCTAGGACTTGGTCAAGAAAAGGCATTGGAAAATGATCCTTTCGAGTCACCTTGTTCAACTTCCTATAATCAATACACATCCTCCACCGTGTGACTGTTTGAGTGGGAATGAGTTCATTGTCATCATTTTGTATCACTATAGTCCCATATTTCTTTGGGACAATGTGCACAGGGCTTACCCATGGTGAATCAGAGAGCGGATAGATAAGTCCTGTCTTGAGCAACTTTATAACTTCAAGGAAGACAACTTCTTTCATATTTGAAATAAGCTTCCTTTGGTGTTCAACAGTTGGCTTGTGATCTTCCATCACATGGATTTTGTGCATGCACAATGCTTGACTGACCCCGGTGAGATCACTCATCTTGTAGCCTATGGCTTTTCTTCATTCTTTTAATTCAGTCAAGATTTTATCTTCTTGTTCTGCCGTTAGATCAGAATTTATGATGACTGGGAAGGCTTTAAGGTCATCTAGAAACACATACTTCAATCCCTCAAGTAGGGGTTTCATTTCATGAGTGTGTGGTTTTTCACATGGTTCTTTAGGGACATCCATAGCTTTGAGTTCCTCAATCCTGGCTTTAGGATCTTCTTCATCCGTATCAAGGTGGAGAATACAATCCTTTATTTGTTCATCAATGGAGTTACCAACGGATGGGTTTGTTAGAGCCACTTCTAACAGATCGTTTTATTCATAATCCTCTTGCGTAAGCAGTGTCATCTGCTCTATGCACTCAATCAAGTAGACTTCTTCTTGCATACTCAGTCTTCTCATACTTTCAAAAACTTTAAACTCGAGGGTTTCCTTTCCTAATCTGAGCAGCAAGGTTCCTGCTTCAACATCAATTAGAGCTCTTGCAGTGGTGAGGAACGGACGTCCAAATATGAGAGGGTATCTAGTGTCTTCCTTTATGTCCATGATGACAAAGTCACAAGGGACATAATTATCTTTGCAAACCTTGACAGGGACATCCTCAATGATTCCTAAAGGCAGAGTCATAGTGTTATCTGCAAGTTGTATTGTCATACCAGTCGGGAGTAGTTCAGCAAACCCTAGATTTTTGCAAAGGATAAGTGGCATGATGGAGATACTGGCACCAAGATCGGCCAATCCTTTCTTACATGATGAATCACCAATATGACAAGAGATCCCAAAAGATTCTAGATCTTTCTGCTTCTTGGGAATCTTACTCTGGATGATGTCTAAAGTAGTTGTTGCTAACTTGACTATCTCATATTCTTCAGTAATATATTTCCTGGTGAGAAGTGACTTCAAGTACTTTGTCCAGGCTGGTATCTCAGCTAGCGCATCTAGAAAAGGTATATCAACATGAAGCTTTTTCATGCCTTCCATGAACTTATTGAAACAAGTATCAAGCTTGGTTTTCCTTAAATGATTAGGGAAAGGTGGGCGAGGTTTGTACACTGGCACATCTGGCTCTGGTATTTCTTTCTCAGTACTAGTAGGTTTTTCAAAACTTTCCTCATGTGTCTTATCAGTTGTTGATGGCCCTTTTGGTTGAGACTCAGGTGTCTTGAACAATCATCAGTTTGTCCTTATCTGTAATAACCACATGTGTCTTGATAGAAGGATCAGAATAGTTTTTTCCAAATCGGGTGGTGACAACCTTCAGTTGCTTAGGGTGCTTAGGATTGTTTTCTAGTTCGCCAACAAAGGCTCCAACAGGTGGCTTCATGCTAGCTGCAAGATGAGCTAGTTGAGATTCAATAGCCTTCTGATGAGCTTGCTGGTTAGCTATCATAGTCTGCTGTGACTACAACATCTTCTCAATGGATGTTAGTTTATCATCCGGAGAGATAGGATTGGATTTTTGTCCTAGTGGTTGATAGGGTACCTAGTTGGGATTAAGAAAATTGAGAATTATTTTGATATTGGTTGTAGTTCCTGTTTTGAAGGTTACCCATAAAGTTTCCTTGATTCCTGAAATTTTTTTGTTGGTTATACTGGAATCCTGGCGGGCCACATTGTTGATTGTTTGAACCAAGTTTCTCATGAGTGTTCCGCTCCTGAAGGATTTCCATATTAAAAACCAGGATGATTCCTATTTTGATTCAGATTGTAGTATCCTTGACCATGAATGGTGTTGACAACATTAAGATTTTCCATTTGACTATTATCTCATTGACCATAAGCGTTGCTTAGAACAACATCGTAGAGAACATTACATGCTAAAGTGGAATGATCAGTGCTTTTACATGCTTCACAGAACAGTGAAGCCGACTTGATCTACTCTTGTTGTTGAGGGGGTGAATGTCCTCTTCCAAATGCAACAAGGGGTGATTCAATATGGTCTTGCTTAGAAACTAAGATTTTGAGGGTTTCATCAATAGACTTGTATTCTGGAATAACTTCAGCCATAGCTACCTTTAACACTCCTTTACCTACATATCTACCCCAATTTTCTTTATTTTCAGCTCTAAGGGTGACTACCTTCCATGCATTATCATAGCTTTGACGCATGAAGTTTCCTCCAGATGAGGAATCTAAGAATATCTTGATATCATCATCCACACCCCTATAGAAGATCTCGATGAGTTGATTCTTGGGAATGCCATGGTGTGGACACTTATGTAGAAGCTCTTTATATCTTTCCCACGCTTCCACAAGGGTTTCTCTAGGGGCTGGAGTGAACATTGTTATTCGAACCCTAATTTCATAGGTGAGAGAAGGAGGGTAAATTTTTTCCAGAAAAATGTTTTGCAGTTGTTCCCATGTAGTGATGGGCTCACATTGCAAGGACTTGTACCAACTTATTGCTCTATTAGCAAGTGAATACTTGAAAAGATAGAGTCTAATGGCATCTTCAGACACTCCATTTTGCTTTGTCATGGCACATAGATCAATAAACCTTGGAAGATGTTCTTGACTATCTTCTCCTTGTTTACCATAGAATGGGATTTTTTGAAGTAAGGTAATCCAATGTGCTCATATCTCAAAGTTGGGAGCATTTATGGGAGGAAGTTGAAATGGGTGATGAACATCAACAGCTTTAGGGATTGAGAACTCCCTAAGATCCTTTTGCAGTTCTACTGCTTGCACTGCTGCTTATGTTGCTAGGATTTCTTCTTGAACCGCAACTCTGGCTTCTTACACATGCCTTTCTCTTTGTACATTAATGGCTTGATCTACCATTTAGGCTATTTCCTCCTCTTGAGCCATTCTTTCTTGATTCTCTCTATTTTAACGATGAAATGTCTTGTCTCTCTCTGGGTCAAACCTAGAAGAGAGTCTGGGACTGTTCAAACGGTGCATATACTAGTCTTTGGTGGTTCCTGAGATGATAAGAATTTTCAAAAGTGAGATTTATGGAGTGGAACCAAATTCAAGTGAATGATCAATTGTATCAAAAGAAAAACAAAGAACTAGATTAGCTTTATTAGAACTAGATTTGACTAACTGATTTTGTTGTCCCCGATAATGGCACCAGAATTTGACGTGGTCTATTATCACACTAACAAATTCACTCAGGGTTGAAATCTCTAAGATTTTACTAAAACCTTGTGCAATAATACCACCCGTAAGTAGATGAGTCTTATCACAGTATAGTTAAGGATCGAATCCCAAGGGACAACGTTTTTAAGAATCGTTGCTAGTCTAGTTCAGTTCAAGTAAGGCTAATATTTAGAACGATTGGTTCATTTGAGGTTAATTAAACTAATTATAAGAAAGTAAAGAGTAGAATTAAAGTTGAATCTAGATTAATGATACAGAATCGCTGGGATGGTCCCGGGTTTCACCACCATTACACATGCAAACACATCCAAACATCAAACATCCAGGAAAGATATGACCATCCAAATGGAGCTGCTGCAAATACCCCCATACAGGCGTCAGGCTTGCGTAATCATCACCTTAGGTATCTGATGTCTTGTCACCATTCTGATCCCTCACTTATGGCTCCAAAGATACAGAAATCCAACTGAAGCTGTGGGCCCCCTATACATGCATTAGGCACACAAAAGTGTCATCGTAGGCTAGATGGCTCATCCCCTCACAGATCATACACTTATGACTTCAAGGAATCCCATTCTATTTCTAGTTTGGGAGTCAACGGTGCTAATCGTCAAGCAAGAAGGTGATTAATCTACAAGCAAACATTGACGATTAACAACGAAGATACAAATATCCAACTGAAATTGTGGGCCCGCTATATAGGAGTTAGGCACACAGAAGCATCACCGTAGGCTAGATGGCTCATCCCCTCACAGATCATACACTTACAACCTCAAGGAATCCCATTCTATTTCTAGATTGGGAGTCAACTTCATTAATGGACATTCTACCCTACATATAAAAGTTCTCACAACATAGGAAAGAACAAGATGAAAACGAGCAGGTAGTCAATCTACAAAATTTAACAATTAACAATGAAATGAAAAGTTATATACATTGCCATGGAATGTTTAACAAGAGAACAGGCTTGCATGGGCAGTGGGGCTAGTCCTTGCACCCCAGCAAATAGGAACTACTCACTCATGATGTGAGAAACAAGAAGAACAAGCGAGAGGGAAGGTTCCACCATGAGCATGATGAAGAAGGTAGTCACAACTCGGTGAAGATGATGTAGTCTTCTATATCATGTCAGAGCAGATCTAGATGAGGAGGGAGGACCACCAAGGCAGACTAGGCAGATCTTCTGCTCCACCTTCTTTCTCATCTTGACCTCCTTGCTCGCAGCAAGAGGTGCAGCAGGTGAATTGATAGTACCATGGATGTAAGTGGTTGGATATGGATCGAATCTTGCGTTTGGGCATCCTGGAGGCGTCCCGGATCTGGCGCCTAAATGAGGACCCTACTGGTCCTATTTATAGGCACTGGTTGGGGTCTTCACGGTTTGGGCCCAGTTGCAATTTTTATATTTTTTTCTTTAATGGTTTTGGGGACCATTTATTATTCTTAACGGTCTAGGACTTTTGTCCAAATGGTCTTTGAGATCGTTTAATGACCAAACGGTCTTGTAGTTCTATGCTCTAACAGTCTTGGGAAACTGATAGGCTTCTATCGGTCTGCAACATCCAAATGGTCTTGAGGTGAGACTGCCCATACGGTCTTGAGACTATATGGAAGGGAAAAATATGAAATTGTTAAGGCAAAGGATGGCTAAGATTGTGTGGTGGGATGGATTAGGGTCATCGATCCATTATTGTGTGGTGAAAGGAAAGCCCAGGATCAAATGACGTGAAACCGAATGGATTAGGACCATTTGGATGAATGGCTAGGACCGAGAGATGTCCAAACCGAATGGATGAAACTGTATGGATGAAACCGTTTGATCAAGATCGTTTGGTCAAAACCCATTGGTCAAGACCGTTTGGTCAAGGCCATTTGGTCAAGACCAATTTAGTCAAGACCAAGGATGAGATGATATTGAGTGAAGGTGGATCTAGGGTTGAGAAAGGTGGCCCCACTTATTAGGGTTAGATTTTGGATGATGGTTGATGGAGATAAAGGTGGAGTGAAGTAAGCGGTGGTGATGATAATGTTGAAGGTGGATTAGGGTTAAATGGAGGTAGGTTCCAACTGATGGTTCAACCTCATAATGTTATGCATAAAATTAGAATAAGATCAATTAATAATCTTGATAATTACACTAATTAAGACATTTTGCATATTGTGATATTTAGAAGAAGAAATCGGATGTATTGAGTCAAATTGAGCTCAAGATGGCGATTGAATTTCATGATGAATATGCATTCATCAGTAACCCTAATCATATGAACCCAAATTGGGGTAAGAGTAAAGAGAAATAAGAAAGATACAAATTAGTTTAGGTTCCCTGTCACCCATGCATGAATGTGGAGAAACTCATGTATTATGCATGTGAAAGAATTTGAATATATATGGGGAATATAAGTAACCAATGGTTGTACATGAAAATAAAAATGTGGAAAATAACCTTCTCATTTCCCTAAAGCTATCTCTGAGGTATGAATGAATAAAGAATACCCCCAGTCACTAGGTATGCTACCCCCAAGAAGTGGGTAATTATCGAGACTACCCTCAGCGAGTGGGTATGTTATTGTGATTTCCAATGGACAATAAGCACACTACCCCCAATGAATGGGTATTCTATTAAAATACTACTAGTGAGTGAGTGGTGATATTATTGATACCCCGAGTGAGTGGGTATAGCACAAAGATTGGGCAAACATAGGTTGAGAAGTTATAATAAAAAAGAGTCTATGGTTACATATGAAAACCTTGAGTATAACCTCCAGAGTAAATGTCCTGACCTGGTAGAGGCCAACACCATGGTAAAGAAAAGACCTAAGAGGAAGAATAAACCCTAACCCATAGGGTCAAGTTGTGACTAGAAGGCCTAACCTCCTTCTTCTAGGCACCCTAATAGGGAACGTGTCTCTGCACATGTACATGTAGAAGGTAGTCAAGCGCCTTAATGAAAGTGGGTGACATCATGATAGAAGAGAAATGCTAATAGGAACGCATTCCTAAGGACTCAATAGGGTACATGTATAAGTATACATGACATGATCTAAGATTTACGTGATGAGATATATGGACTATAATGACCTCAATTGGTTTTTACTTGAGTTTTGAAATTTTGAAATCAGATTAGAAGAAATAGGTTTGTGCATGATTCTCCAAGATAAGACAAGTTAAGTGAAGATAAGAGATGAATCTACAAGAGCCTCAATGTCTTTTACAAAGGGACACCCCTAGTGTTGGGACTAGATATAGGGTTAACTCCAGAGAGAGTGGGACCCAGAGGAGAAGGTCAGAAATATATACTCCAAGATATGAGGAATTATGACAAATATTCAATGTAATATGTCCTACACTAGATTACCCCTGAGTAACTGAGTTGAGTTGCTAAATGCATGACACTTGGGAACTTGTTGAACCCTATATATCCTTGGAAGGACCAAACTCTAGAGACAGTGAAAGAGGCTATTCTTCTTACATATATGTGTATATAATATGAGTACCTACGATCTAGGTGAGGGAGAGAGAGTCCCAAGACCCTAAGAAAATAAGGAATGATAGTATGATGTAAAGCATGATTGTTAGGCTGGTAGTTCCTAGCTAGGACTCTAGTGGTTGATTATGAGAAAGAGAGGATGAGGTATGGATAATTCATGAGTAGAGATCTATGAATAAAATCCAATGCCATGTCTTGCATTGTATGTGATGGAGTGGCTGAATCATGCAGGGTTGAGGATATATACTAAAGAGATAGACCTTAAAACTTAGACCAAAGTGGAAGTATGGATCTAGTACATGTAATAAGAGATTCAACATGTCACCTTCCTTAAGTAATGGGATAAGGGAAACCCCACTTGTACTTGTAATAAATGTTTGATAAGCCACTCATACAAGCTAGTTTAACACCACCACAATATAACATCATACATATGAAACTGATATAACCTAGAGAGGTGACGTGTGGATATGACTTAATGGGACACTTAGAAGTGTCTTAATAAGTTACTCTATCAACAATTGGTTAGCCATATGCATAAAATATGATACTGTGAAGTAACAAGATAACCTTGAGGTGAGATTCTAACAAAGAATGAAACTTAATTTGAGGAAGTGAAATAAGATAATGCTCATGAAAAATATTAATTTTAGTGGGCATGAGGGTCACATGGTAATTAAATTCTATTTTCTGGTCTATAATATGGAATAAATAATAATTTTCAGGTACAAAGTACTTGGCACATAAAATTACAATGAAGTGATTGTTAAAATCTTGAGCACATGAAACATAAATATATCTAAACACTCGGTAGTACAATTCATGATAAGTGACCCAACTCTTGGGTGTTGAGTTGCATGATATGACTCTCACGTAGTAAATGCAAGGAAAATATAATGGTAAATATTCTAAAAGAGTTGGTTTTGTGACCCTTGGTTTTACAAAGTATCATTTTTAGCTTGTCATGGGATGGGACCTACCCTACCAGGGTGATTTCACAACTAGTTCAATATTTGAGGCCACTTAAATGTCACTTAAAGCTTGAGAGATTATGTGTATGAAGCATGGAAGCACATGTTTCGAGTATGATTCTTTGGACCCATGTATGCCATCTCTAAGGGACACAAAGGAAATTCACTACGGAAGTGACTGATAGTGTGGGAATGTTGTGTGCATTTCATATCGACTTTTTGTGCATTCTCACACACAAATTCAGTTCATTTTGTCTTCCATTTAGCCTCTATTCATTTTATCTTGCCACATTTTTAGTTATTTTGCTTATCACATGATGTTGATTGCAGGCATATATTGAAAAGATCAATTTGAAGATAGCCCAACTAAAATCCAACCCCAATGGAACTTCTCTACAATATTACAACTGATTCAAAGTTATTCCAGAAGAAACAACATTGCACACGATGGGTCTTACTTATGACACAACGTGTCCCTTCACAAATAACTTCACAGAATGATGAACACTCCATGTGGTATAACTCACACAACGTGTGTGTTTCCAACAACTTAATCCCAAAATGAAGAAGAGGCGACATGATGTGTCCACCCTGAGAACACGACATTTCGTCGAGATTTGGAGACTGACTACTTCTTGCTTCCAACGCACACGACATGTGTTTATTCAAACACGCCATGTGCCTTTCACCTGAATTGACTCCAGAAGGTTATCACATGGCGTGTCTTTATTTGACATGTCATGTACTTCAATGCATAAACACTATCCAGTGGGATTGTAGGTCGGGACACGACATGTCTTCCAAAAGACACATCATTTCATTATCAATTTATGCAAAAATGAAAACAACTGATCCTCATTTTTAAAGACAAATGCCACTCAATGGGCGTTTATCACTCGCCATTTTGGAAGTGCCTTTTGTCCAATAGAAGTTCCAGAGCTAAGGAGGGAGATTTTGGGTGGAAGAAGGTGGTTTTCTTGCTAATGAACCTTTTAGAGAAGTCAGAGGGCTATCTTATTCATCTTTCCCCTCTCGTGCAAGTAAACTGGGTAAAACGTTACACTGAGATGGGTTCATAACATGATTAAATATGGTAGTACTACTACCATTACAAAGGTCCAAGTTGATTAAATCAACAAGGTCGGTAGGTGGGTTTCTATAGAAATAAAAGCCACCCAAGTTTTTGTTGTGGAACTTGGCCAGCCAGTCCGCTGCCCTATTACCTTCTCTCTTCATGAAGCCGCAAGTCCATCCTTGTTCCATCCTCACCTTTACCTCTCCTGTCCACCTCAAAAGCTTAGGGAAGTCTGAATAATTGCCCTCGATGGTGAGCTTTGCATTTTTGGAGTCAATTTCTATGTGGATGAGCATGAGGTTAAGTTGTTTACCTATCTCAGTAGCTAAGGCAATTGCCCTTACTTCCACTTGCAAGGAGCTATTTTCTTTCACGATCTTACCCCAGCCGCCTTGCCACTTTCCTTCGTGATTCCTTCCGACCACCGCAATCGCCGACCGGCTTGTACTCGCATCGAAAGTGGCGTCAGTATTCAGCTTGATAGATTCATTGGCAGGTCTGCACCAACTGGATGAAGAGTCTAGCATAGTCTTGGCCGTATCGCTTCTAGCCCATGCTTTAAATGTAAGGGTGACGTCCTTTATGATCATGGTCTGGACCTGAGTTGCAGTCAATATCTTACTCTCAAACACAACTTTGTTCCTTTGGTTCCAAATATGCCGGCAACCCACTGCGAACATCAGGTTGTTTGGTTCTGGTGCTGATAGGATTTTATCCAGCCATCTCCACACATTTGTAGATGCAAAGAAAGTTGTCCATGTATCGCGGTGGAGGATCAATTTCTAGATTTGTGCTGCTCGTTCACAATCTCAAAGAGCATGCATAGTCGATTCCTCACCATTATTGCTGATCGGGCAAGTGTTGTCGCTGGTTAAGTGTCGGGCTCTTCTTCTGCTGTTTGTGAGGATAGCCTCATGCCCCGCGAGCCAAAGCATGAACTTTACTTTCATAGATGTTTTAAGCTTCCAAATCTTCATCCATTTTCCTTCGGTTTTGATGTCCTTGCCCTCCCGCAGAACATTGTAAGTGCTTCTGGTAGAAAAATTGCCCGAGTCAGTATGGTTCCAAGCCCTCTTGTCCAGTGTTGTAGTATGCAAAGGAGGAGGTATATTCGTTATCTTCTATGGGTCAGCTGCGGACAAAACCCAAGAGGAAGCCCTAGTCTAGAAGGCGCCACTCCTTTCCGACCTAGAGATTATGTTCAATATTCTGTTCTAGAACATTAGAGGTATAGGTAACGATGATACCATAAGGGCACTTAAAGATCTCATCACCTTACACAAACCGAAGATCGTAGCGGTGCTAGAACCACGCATCAGCAGCACTTCTTCTACAAACACAATTAGGAAAATTGATTTCAATAGGTCCTTTCACTGCGAAGCTCGCGAGTTCTCAGGCGGAATATGGATTTGCTAGAATGAGGAAGACTACGAGATCCAAATAAAGAACTATCATAGATAGTTCATTTCTTGTTGCATCAACGAATCCTTTATCTGCACCTTTGCCTATGCGAGCCCGCATATTTTAGTCTGTAAGCTTCTCTGGGAACATTTGATCTCTCTTGGAAAGAACACTTCCTTGCCTTGGGTAGCTCTAGGGGATTTTAACACCACCCTACTACCCGAGGAAAAAATTGGTAGTCCAATCTATAACTTCAACGAGGCACAAATTTTCAATAGCACCTTACTTGAAGCATGTTTATCTGATATTGGATATAATGGGCACTGATATACTTACATCCACAGTCAATTGCGGGAATGGCTCGATTGTGCCCTGGCCAATACTGAGTTTATGTTAGCTTATCCACAATTTACGGTGTTCCACCTCCCAAGAGAAGAATCAGATCACTGCCCCATCCTCCTGTGCTCCACAACGAGAGGCTCCCCTTCATCCAGGTTTGTCATAAGGGAGCCATGGACTAATGACCCTGAATTCTAGAAGATAATTCGTGACAAATGGAACTCGAATCTGGAATTTCACTAGGCTCTCAGCAGTGCAAAGAAAGATATCATTGCCTAGGAAGCTAATGAAAGAGAACAAAGAGGCAAAGAAAAATGCAGAATCATTCACAGCCTGGAAACTCTTCAGAACTCCCTCTTTGACAGGATTGACAATATAACTATGCAACTGATTAGTGAGATGTAAGCTAAGTACATTGACGTCCTGAGAAAGGAAGAGGATGATCTCAAACAAAAGAGCCACATTAATTGGCTCAGGAATGGAGACAACAACTCAATCTTTTATAACACCTTTGTTAAGCAAAGAAGGCGACATAACAATATTACTATGCTAAAGGATCAATCTGGGAACTGGATATCGGATGAAGGGAGTATCTCAGAGATGGTTTTACAACATTTAAGAAGCCTTTTTATTAAACATGTCTGCCAAAATGCTGATGATATTCACAACTACACTGGCGCCTTCAGACATCTCACTACCGATGAAGCCAAAAACATAGAGAGCCTACCAAATCTCCATGAACTTCATAACACCCTGTCCAGCAACGACCCCCACAAGGCCCCGGGCCCTGACGGTGTTGATACATCTTTCCTCTTGAAGAGTTGGCATTCCATAAAACACTCCTTACTAGCCACAGCGTGCACTGCCTTAAAAGGCAAGGAACTGGATTCTATTTTCTACAACGCTATCCTGGTCCTGATCCCTAAAGTACATAAACTGGAGAAGTGTGAGGAGTTCAGACCCACTTCTTTAAACAATTGCGTGCTTAAGCTTATATCGAAGATTATCGTGGACAGATTAAAAAGCTACCTCCTGGACTGGATCTCACCTACCCAGAGTACCTTTGTACCAGGGTGAAGAATAGCTGATAATATCACGGTAGCACAAGAGATTCTTCACATCATGTGGAGGAAAATATTGCCTAGAACTATGGCTATTAAGATCGATCTTTCTAAGGATTATGATAGAATGACATGGCCTTTCATTGTGGACACTCTTATCAAGACGGGGCTTCCTGAATCTATAAGAAAGTACATCCTTAATTCTATATCTGGAGGTGAGGCTTCTATCATTTGGAAAGGTAAAGAGATCAGATCCTTCAAGGCAACTAGAGGGCTCCGTCAGGGAGACCCCCTATCACCTTATCTGTTTGTCCTTTGCCTTGAAAGACTTAACCAATCCATTTATAAACTCATAGCAGAGAAAAAATGGACACCAATTATGATTTATAGCAAGGGTCTAAAATCTCACACTTGTGTTTTACTGACGACTTGCTGTTATTTGCAAGAGCAGACATTGGGGAGTTGAAGGCCATTCTCAAATTCTTTGAATATTTCGGGGCCGTTTCGGGACAGGTCATCCCCATCACCAAGTCTAATATACACTTCTCAAAGAACGTCCCTTAGAGAACCATAAGATGCTTATGCAGGATAAGCGGCTTCTCCCAGACGGAAAACATGGGAAAGTACCTGGGAGTACCTTTGATTCATGGGAAAGTGAAAAAGGATACATACTCTGGCGTTATCAGAAAGGTGTCAACTAACATCAGTTTGTGGGCAGCATGAACCCTCTCTCTTGTTGGTCGAGTGAGTTTATCCAAATACACCCTTTCGGCTATTCCATCATATGCAATGCAGACTGCAGTGATTCCTGTGAAAATATGTGATTGCATTGATAGCTGTATTTGTTGGCTAAATGGACATCTATAAATCCCTTTGTTTTGATTATGAAAAACATTTCATTCTTATTAATCTAACGAGCTACTTGAGTGTGCAGGATCACAAAGCAACAAGGGAAAATCCACAAGCTTACATATTTATATTTTCATGCAATGTAATCACTGTTGTAAAAACTTGTACAAAAATATAATGTACAAGTACTTAGAATTGCATGTAAATCAAGCGTTAGATTTTCCCTAGCTAAACACCACAGTTAGACAAGTCATCCCATTCAAATAAAATCACATAAGCACACTCATACATATAATTAGTGCCTAAATTGAAACATTGAAACAGGATCAATCTCGGTCGACAAACTCCTCGACCGAGAAAGATTTAAAGTAGCCGTTAGACACAACAGACAAGTTAGTTGGCAGTTGGAGAAAGACGTTGCAAATCACTTGTTCCAGAGTGCCTGTCGGTCGACAAAAGTTTGACCGAGTAGGTGTCTCGGTCGACCATTCCTCGACCGAGATTGTCTCTGACAGCAACTGCAGAATTAATTAATTAGCCGTTGTTAAAGCAACAACTTTGTACCTAATGGCTAGTTAAGCACTTAGAAACCCCTAGAAGTTGTCTAGAACGTCCTTAAGCATCCTTAGGCCATTCCTATAAATAGGACAAGCCATAGGACACTCAAACTCATTTGTTTTACACTTGCTACACTTGAGAAATCCTTGAGCATACTTTGTGCAATCTGTTTGTAAGCAATTTGAGCATTGTGACAATTGGCCATTTCATTCCTTAGCTCATAATTCGTGTCCTATAGGCTAGTATCTCCTACCCACTGCAATCACAAGTTCACATACTTGGTTAGGAGATCTATACGCTTGATCTAGGCAAATCAAGCCTTGGGCTATAAAGGATAAGTTGTAATTTCCTTTTTCTTTCTTGTTCCCTATTATTGTTTGTACTCTCCTTGCTACTCCTAGGTTGGAGGCTGCGGATTGGAGAGGGTGAAGATCTTCTTGGCGAAGAAGGAGACTTTGAGATACTTCAGAAGGCTGGTGCAACGGGAGGTTACTTCTAGAGAGGAAGGCCACTTCAAGGGGGAGCTTGGAGTTACTTCAAAGAAGGCTACCTCAAAGTTGGTGCACCTACTTCAAGTAAAGGCTGTTCAAAGGGTGTAAAGGAAAGTATTGTATTTTGTATAAATCCTTGAGAGGTAATAAAATAAATACTTTCAAATCCCGGTTGGGTAAGCAACCGGGTAGTGGACTGACAACTATAGTATTTGCTATAGTTGGAACCACTCTAAACACCTGTCTCTTTCTTCCAATTTCAATTGTGGTTGTTTGAATTCAATAAATTGTTAAAATAATTCAAAACCTCTATTCACCCCCCTCTAGTAGTTTTTCAGTATTCGGTCCTTCATATGGGTTGGTAACCATAAGCAGCACGCCTTATCTATAGTGGCATGGAATAATGTTACTTTTGACAAAGAGCACGGAGGCCTGGGCATTAAGTCTATGAGGGAGCTCAATGAAGCTCTCGTCGCCAAATATGCTTGGGACTTGAGTTTGGATAGAAATTCACCGTGGTGCATAGGTCTAAGGCACAAGTTTGAGAACCACAACGGCCATTATCTTCCAGACATTTCTCGGTTAGGACGGGCGACCTTGAAGCGGAAGCAGTTCATTCTGAAAAACTCTATGATGGTCATCACCAATGGAGAGACAACCAACATATGCTAAAGAACCTTCATTCTATCTCTTTTCTTCTCCATTTCTTCTCTGAAGGTGCAGTAGAGCTACTTCTCTCACTCAAGATTTGTAGGAGGAATACTATCTGAGTTGGAGCAGCTCCATACAAAATTATTCATTTCCGTCTTCTAGGTCGAGGTTTCAAGCTCACTTTCAGACGTTTCTGTGAAGTTTTAGGCTGCCACTATGAAGGGGCACTAAGCTTCCTGCCAACTTTTGATAGTGATGAATTCTGGTCTGACATCACTGATGTAGACTGTCATGATGCCAAGAAGGCTAGGGCGTCTGCTATTCACAAACCTATATTTTGATATGTTCACCGCCTTCTTAGTATAGGGGTTTTTGTAAAGAAGGAAACTCAAGGTGTCTGTGGTAAAAAAGATTTGTTCTTCTTGGGGGCCATGGTATATGATCATAAAGTCAATGCAGGCTGTTATATTCTTACCATATTCTTAGATATTAAGAAAATGAAGAAAAGAGAATTTGGGGATATAATGTGTGGGGTTTTAATTACTCTTATTTCCAACAAGCTGGAGGTGGACCTGACATGTCTAGAAGCTACAGCAGGAAGAAACCTGGTGGATATTCATTATCTTCTTTCTACATGCTTGATCTCAAGGGTTGCAAATAGTAACACCAAGTTTAGGCAGCTCTTTGATAAATATTAGTACATTGACATTCTAGACTTGGAACACATCACCTTAACAAATAAAGATAACTAGAAGGTCATTCTAAATACTCTGGAAGAAGTAGAAACAACTCTAGGTCCAGATGCTTCTGAGGACCCCCCTACTGCTCCACCACCTCCCTCCATAGGCATGTAAATGGAGTACTCCTCGGCCATGCTTGATGTTAGGCACCTTTATGGCCATGTGTAGCAGCGGTTTGACCATATGGACGGCCACCTTGACCTTATGGGTCAACAATTTTCTACCATGCATGATGTGGTTCACCACATGTGTTACAACCTCAATTTTGCATATGTTTTCATAATTGAAATGTAATGTTTTTATGAATATGGACTTAATTGAAAAGGTTGTATGCTTTATTTCAAAGAAGGATTTCTTTGCAAATCTCCCTTTTGGTAGGAATTTCGTGGTTCTTATTATTATGTTAATCCAATAATTGAAATAAAAAAAAAGAAAATAAGAAAAGTCCAAATAATGGAGAAAGATACAAGATAATGAATATTAAGCAAAGTATTTATGAGAAATACATGGAAATATCTAGAAAGTGGCATTAATGTCCACAATTGAATAAATTTCGTTTATATGTGATTTCTAATGAATGAAATAGGAAAAGAGGAAAAAGGAAATAAAAGATAAAGAGAAATCCTTGAAAAGAAATCTTTTCATAAAGAAATAAGTAAGATAATGAGAAATAATGGATGTGGATGCATCTAGAAGGATAATAAGCATCCTTAAAAAGGAATTTCAAAATATTAGGATTTCTTGGGGTCCAAGAAGTCCCAATGGATAAGAAGAAAGAGAAAATGCAGATAATAAAAAAGAAGAGGATAATGTGATACATAACTAATGAATTTGTGGGATTATAAAAAAAGGTACTTTCTACTATTAGGAAGTAAAATTTCGTGGCCAATGGATTAAAAGTCAAACATAAAGATGATAAGAGAGATGATTTTCGAATTCCTAATATCTAAAGAACATGGATTATTAAAGAAGTTTTAAGAGAGAGAAGACTACTTCTTAATTAAGGAATATGGGTTTCCTATTTGGAAAGGGGTTTGTTACCTCATGGATGGAAATCCTAGGGCTTTTCCACCCTCCTCTATATAAGGGGTAGAACCCTTGGCCGAGTCCACAAAGATCCCAAGCATCCCTCTCTCTCCTTCTTCCTTATTTTTGCCCAAAAACCTTAACAAAGAGGAGCAACGTGACCCTAGATCAATGAGGAGCCAAGGAGGGGTTGCGATGGAAGATTGATGTGCCACGATGCCAGAGAGAAGTCTATCCAGTGTCGCCATGCCCTAAATGATGTGCTGCAGTAGCATGGCTGCATCGTCGACCAAATGTTGTAGGTTGTTGTGCTTGAAACCGGCCATCAGGGTCGCGAGCTGGGTGGTGCCCCAGGTGCGGCAGAGGGAAGCAGGGCTAGGGCTGCAGCTGGCGGCAAGCTTTGAGCCCTAGGGAGGAAGGGGCAGACCCACAAAGTGCTATAGGTCGGCGACAGCTACGGTGTTTGTGGGTTGAAGACGATCGGGAGTCATTTGATGACTATGCCCCTCCACGTGCTGAAGGGCTAGCCACTTAAGTAAGGGCAAAAACATCATTGCATTATAATCTTAGCCGGCTGTGTTGCATGATAAAGGCTGATGTGGCAGCCTGCCATTGGTCCAAGTAAGTAAGTTTTGTAAAAAATCATATCTAAATAATGGTAGCTCGGATGGATGCATATAATATATGTATTTTGCTAAAAAAATGTGAGGAATCCATTCAAAATAGATTTATATCGTAATTTTGCTTGCAATTCAGAAAGTACGTAAAGATGGTAGCTTTAATGGTTTAATTCATGAGAAACCCTAATAAATGATGATTAATGAATTAGGAAGGGTTATGTGAATGTTTAAAGTTGATATTAACATGTTGATTACAAAAGGACAAATTGGATCTAAAAGGATGATCTTTATCTATAGTTTGATTAATTTAAGGTTCTATGTACATAAATAAGCTTTAATGGGCCTTGAAACCCTAATGTTAGTAATTATGATTCTTAAATGGCTTTAATTGTTCAAATCTATGAATAGAACTGAGATTTGATGATTCTAAGCTATTTTGAGTATAAAAGTTCCTAATTGTGGATAAATACCCTTAATTTGGTAATTAGGATTTCCTAGTGGATTAATGTGATATTAGAGATAAATAGAGTTCATATGTGAATTAGACCATAATGAAATGAGAGTTGTCAATTCAAAAGAAACAAAGGATGATAATTGGGCCTAATGATCATGACATGACTTAAAAGAATAAAGATGGTAGTTTTGGTGTAAAAGAGATATATTAGACTTAATTGACATCCAACTATGTTATGATGTTGAAATTAGGGTTTGTGATCTAAAAGAGCATAAAAACGTGATAAACAAATTATGGAGGCTAAAACCCTAATGAAACCCTAAAGTTGTCCTAGAAATCCTAGGATGGCATCTAAGCCTATCTTGATAATGTTTTGGATAAAACAATGACACTTGGATGTTATGCATTGATTTCAGGATATTGATGATTGCTTGTTTGATTGTTCTTGAATATTATTGCTTGGACATCAAGTTGCTATGGATCAGGTATGTGGTTACGCTTACGGTTAAATCACTTTAGTTTCACAGTGATTCCCGAATGTTTTATCGGTTGCTTTGAAATAACTACTTGGATGACTTTTATTTCATGCAACTATAAAGTGACTATGGCTATCACCATAAGTATGTGTACATTACTAGCTCAGATCCTGGTCCTCCTCTGTGGCTTTGCTAATGATGAAAAGGATGACCTAGTACATGGTCTACCTGTTAGGTAGGACCATCAGGTTATCATGAGTCAGGGATTGGGCTACTTATGGGTAGTGCCATGCGACTCCTTAGCATATCATGAGTTAGTGATTGGGCTACCTATGGGTAGTTCCATGCGACTCTTCGACCCTAGGTATTGATCTACCTGTTAGGTAGGATCATGGGGGTCACTTGGGATCTACTGTATGAGAGGTAGTTTCTAGGTCCACTGCAAGGACAACGCGGAGGTTAGGGTATGTATGGATTGAGTAGTTATGTTTAAAGTGTAAAGTTTGCTTGCTAAACCATAATTGCTTGCAATATGTTTTAAGGATACGAAGAAGAGTTCCTTAGACCCTGAGGAGGTTTAGTAATAAGTTGTGAGGCCTTATACCTAGTTGGTTGTCCTTGAGGAGGACTCAACTCTGAGGTGTTGCTCGAGTAGAAGGATAATAGGAAGTGCATGCCATACCTTGTACATGATTGGTTCGTGGTTATAAGGTTGATCATGCAGTTGGACAAATCTTGCAAAAAAAAGTGAACCTAGGGTTCCTAGATCTATAAGAGGGGAAGTAGTAGTTCCTGGTGCACCTGATGGTCACACGAATGTTTGTGTTCCTATGCATGGGAGCATGACACCCCTCATGTTTAGAGGAAAGGGAAACCCATTAGATTAAGGTGTATGTTTGATGAACCCCTACTTATAGGTTGGTGACATATGTATGTATGATGATGGTTCAATGTGAAGGACTAGAAACAAGTATGACCTACCGTGAAGACTTCACATGGTTTAGTAGGTGGTTTGTTGATTAGATACGTTCCTTAGTAGCTTGACTGGGTTAAGCATGCTCATGTTGATGTAAATCCTAGATAGAAGGACGTTTGTGACCTTTCTTTCTATCAAGAGATAGTTTACTCCCATCCTGGGAGAGGACCCTTTTGTAGGGTATGTATCAGCTTTTTTTGGGTTTGAGGTAACCTTAAGAGGTCTCATAGAATCTTGAGAAGCTAATTGGAGAGTACATAGTATAAGAATGAACCTACAGACCCATAGATAATCATCTCTCAGTGCATGTGGATGTGTTACCATGGAGGTAACCAGTATGGGGCCTGACCGAGATAGATAGGTCGCCATGATCTATACAAAAGGAAGTCAATCAGACCATAAATGCCGAAAGAGATGATGGAGACTTGGGTAAGGTTTCACGCTAGATATGTACTATGTTAGAATCCTAAGTCTATCCTAGTGTCAGGTAGGGATAAGACTGATGAGAGTAGGAGTTGCCTAATTCCCTAGTTGCACATGACCATAGGGTCGAGAGGTAACAACTATCATTGTCTGAGGGCCATGGGTTTGGAGATTGATCACCTTCATGAACTCATGGGACCCAAAGGGCAGATTAGGAGGGAACTCTCTGGATGCATAAGGGAAGATAGATGACCCCAAAAGTGCTGGCACCCTACAGAACTAGAGGATATAACTAAGGATCGTATGGTGACCCAAGTGTGTCTGAGACCAGTTTTCCATGGAAGTAACCCTAATATCGAGATGTTCATGATGTGGAGACATGTGATGGACATTTCAACTTAGATTTGAAGGTGTAATGGCAATGTGGGATGCACCATCTCTATTCTTGTAATGAGAAGAACTTTGTGTTTGGACGGCCGCCAAATGCTTATTTCCTCTTATTATGAGAGTGAGAGATAGGACAATACGCATGCCATACACCAAGGATAAAGATTATGTGAGAGGAAATGTTTCTATAATGTAAAAGGATAGAGATAATAATGTACTCTTGTGGAGTATACGATATGAGGATGGTTTACAAACATCAAGAGAACTAAGGTAGTCATCTTATGGGGATGTTCTTATCATGAGTTGTATGAAATTTATGAGTTATATAAGTTTGAGTTTGATAATTAAGAAGATGAGCTCTGAGTTTTCTTGATGAAGATAGACCGAAAGTCCAATATGAGATGATAAGTGGAATACATGGAGGTGTGTGTATTCAACATTACCTAACACATAAGTATGTGAGGTGGTAATGGATACTCTAGTTGAGATTTAGTTGCCTAGTTTAGCTAGAGGCTAGAATAGATTGTTAGGTTAGCCATAAGTTTGGAAAAGGAGATATGTTAGGCTAACACTCAGATGAAACGAGATCCAGTGATCGAGTTAGTGGTTGCTTGATTAGCCTAGGGCTTGTTGTGGTAGAAGGATGGTTGTAGAACCTCAAATGCACTTGTCTGGAAAAGAAGGTGATGAAACCCTGACTAGAGTGTTTTAGGGTTTCTGAGGAATCATCCTGGAGGAATCATGACATACCTGAGATCATGATTTTAAGATTCACTATACACCGTGGTACTACTAAGATAGTAAGTTGCAGTAGTACTTTAGATGCCTAAGATGAAGTTGCATGTGGCTTGTCGCCATACATGCCAGGAGGTTGAGGACAAACACCAGTAACCCAATGAGTTGATATAGAGGATAAAGAGTCCCTGAGAGGGAATGGGAGTTCATCACTATAGAGGTTGTGGTAAGTCTCCCTAGACCAAGGAAGGTGAAGATGCAATATGGGTTATGGTAGATCACCTTACCTAGATGACATGATCTAGGAGAAAGAGAGGGTACTGTTGGGAGATAGATCCAGTTGAACTACATGTAAGAGAGATGGTTCGACTACACCATGATGTGAGTTCAAATGTTCTTGATTATGACCTAAAGATTCACTTCCATGAGGTGGAAGTAGATTCATGAAGAACTCGATGCTAGTACAGCTTATCAACCCTAAATAATGGTTAGTCTGATCCAGACTAGAGGGTCTGATGAGAGCATGTGTGCTCATTCAGGGTGATACATGGAGATAGTTCTCATCCTATATAAGATGTGATGATAGCCACCATATCCTTTATTGGGATGTAGGAAGCTCTGTAAGGGGGGTTGTGTCAGTCACCGCTTTATAAAGATAATGTCGGTAGAAAGACCTTGCGGAGGTTAGAGAGACCACACTGTGTGCAGATGAAGTTGCTTTGATCATGCGATGGATGAAAGAGAACCCAGGGGCGACATGAGTGGTGAGATGATGCAAAGTAGACTGACATGTAGTTCACTGTGGGAGAATATGTGATGTGAAAATCTGACCCCTCTGAGCTATAGCTGAGAAAGCTAAGTCCCCAATACATGGGTCCATTTAAGATGGATTGGTGGAGATGGTTATGTTTAGCCTTACCCCTCAGGATAATGTGATGTATGATGTGTTCCACAAGTCTATTCTAGTGAACTATGTGAGTTACCCAAGCAATGTACTAAGACATGAACCTATTTAGTTTTGAGAGAAGTTGAAATGATCTGAGTCACCTATTAGGGTACAAGATACCAAGGTGAGAAAGAACTCAGATATAAGAATATAAGATGATGAAGGTTCTTGGGAAGCACCATGGAAATGGTAAAGCCACATGGGAGCCATGATGGACATGAGGAAGTCTTATCCTGCTTGTTTATATGTTTGATGGAATTTTGAGGACAAAATTCCTATAAGAGGGGAAGGATGTTACAACCTCAAGTTTGCATATGTTTTCATAATTGAAATGTAATGTTTTTATGAATATGGACTTAATTGAAAAGGTTGTATGCTTTGCTTCAAAGAAGGGATTTCTTTGCAAATCTCCCTTTTAGTAGGAATTTTGTGCTTCCTATTATTATGTTAATCCAATAATGGATATAAAAAAAGAAGAAAAGTCCAAATAATGGAGAAAGATATAAGATAATGAATATTAAGCAAAGTATTTATGAGAAATACATGGAAATCTCTAGAAAGTGGCATTAATGGCCACAATTGAATAAATTTCATTTATATGTGATTTCTAATGAAAGAAATAGGAAAAGAGGAAAAAGGAAATAAAAGATAAAGAGAAATTCTTGCAAAGAAATCTGTTAATAAAGAAATTAGTAAGATAATGAGAAATAATGGATGTGGATGCATCTAGAAGGATAATAAGCATCCTTAAAAAGGAATTTTGAAATCTTAGGATTTCTTGGGGTCCAAGGAGTCCCAATGGATCAGAAGAAAGAGAAAATGTAGATAATACAAAATAAGAGGATAATGCGATATGTAACTAATGAATTTTTGGGATTATAAAAAAGAGGTACTTTCTACTATTAGGAAGTATAATTTCGTGACCAATGGATTTAAATTCAAGCATAAAGATGATAAGAGAGATGATTTTCGAATTCCTAATAACTAAAGAACATGGATTATTAAAGAAGTTTTAAGAGAGAGAAGACTACTTCTTAATTAAGGAATATGGGTTTCCTACTTGGAAAGGGGTTTGTTACCTTATGGATGGGCATCCTAGGGCCTTACTACCCCCGTCTATATAAGGGGTAGAACCCTTAGCCGAGTCCACAAAGATCCCAAGCATCCCTCTCTCTCCTTCTTCCTTGTATTCACCCAAAAACCCTAACAAAGAGGAGCAACGTGATCCTGGAGCAACGAGGAGCCAAGGAGGGGTTGTGATGGAAGCTTGATGTGCCATGATGCCAAAGAGAAGTGTAGCCAGCGTCGCTATTCCCTAAACAATGCACCGCAACAGCAGCATGGATGCATCGTCGGTCGCATGTTGCAGGCCGTTGTGCTTGAAATAGGCCATCAGGGTTGTGAGCTGGGTGGTGCCCCAGGTGCGGCAGAGGGAGACAGGGCTAGGGCGACAAGCTTAGTGCCCTAGGGAGGAAGGGGCAGACCCGTAAAGTGTTGTAGGTCGGTGACAACTAGGGTGTTTGTGGGTTGAAGATGATCGTGTGTCATTTGATGACTCTGCCCCTCCGCGTGCTGAAGGGCTTGCCACTTAAGTAAGGGAAAAAACGTCATTGCATTATAATCTCGGCTGGCTACGTGTTGCATGAGAAAGGCTAACGTGGCAGCCTGCCATTGGTCCAAGTAAGTAATTTGTGTAAAAATCATATCTAAATAATGGTAGTTCGGATGGATGCATATAATAAATGTATTTTGCTCATAAAAATGCAAGGAATCCATTAAAAATAGATTTAGATCCTAATTCTTCTTGCAATTCAAAAATTATATAAAGATGCTAGCTTTAATGGTTTAATTCATGAGAAACCCTAATCAATGATGATTAATGAATTAGGAAGGGTTATGTAAATATTTAAAGTTGATATTAACCTGTTGATTACAAAAGGACACCTTAGATCTAAAGGATTATCTTTATGCGTAGTTTGATTAATTTAAGGTTGTATGCACATCAATAAGCTTTAATGGTCCTTGAAACCCTAATGTTAGTAATTATGATTCTTAAATGGCTTTAATTGTTCAAATCCATGAATAGAACTAAGATTTGATGATTCTAAGCTATTTTGAGTATAAAAGTTCCTAATTGTGGATAAATACCCTTAATTTGGTAATTAGGGTTTCCTAGTGGATTAATGTGATATTAGTAATAAATACAGTTCCTATGTGAATTAGACCACAATCAAATGAGAGTTGTCAATATAAAAGAAACCAAAGATGCTAATTGGGCCTAATGATCTTGACATGAATTAAAAGGATAAAGATGGCAGTTTTGGTGTAAACGAGATATATTAGACTTAATTGACATTCAACTACGCTTATGATGTTGAAATTAGGGTATGTGATCTAAAAGAGCATTAAACGTGATAAAAGCATTATGGAGGATAAAACCCTAATGAAGCCCCAAAGTTGGCCTAGAAATCCAAGGAAGGCATCCAAGCCTATCTTGAGAATGTTTTGGATAAAACAATGACACTTGGATGTTATGCATTGATTTTAGGATATTGATGATTTCTTATTTGATTGTTATTGAATATTATTGCTTGGACATCAAGTTGCTTTGGATCAGGTATGTGGTTATGCTTATGGTTAAATCACTTTAGTTTCATGGCAATTCCCAATGTTTTATCAGTTGTTTGGAAATAACTGCTTGGATGACTTTTATTTCATGCAACTATAAAGTGACTATGGCTATCACCATAAGTATGTGTACATGACTAGCTCAGATCCTGGTCCTCCTTTGTGGCTTTTCTAATGATGAAAAGGATGACCTAGTACATGGTCTACCTATTAGGTAGGACCATCAGGTTATCATGAGTCAGAGATTGGGTTACCTATGGGTAGTTCCATGTGACTCCTTAGCATATCATGAGTTAGTGATTGGGCTACTAATGGGTAGTGCCATGTGACTCTTAGACCCTAGGTATTGATCTACCTATTAGGTTGGATCATGGGGGTCAGTTGGGATCTACCATATGAGAGGTAGTATCCAGGTCCACTATAGGGACAACACAGAGGTTAGGGTATGTATGGATTGAGTAGTTATGTTTAAAGTGTAAAGATTACTTGCTAAACCATAATTGCTTGCAATATATTGTTACAGTTAATTGCACGATTATTGTTTCCCCCACATACCATCATATTCATTTATGTTGACCGACGTTTTGTTTGTCGGCATGTTGTAAAAATAAGAAATAAAGTGCAAGGAGGATTAGTTAGAATAGAGTCCAGATGTGGATAGATGTTAGATATCCAATTTTTGAAAAAGGTATGTAGAGTTTTATTTTATTCCATCTTTTAGTGTAGTCATGGTAGTATTTAATAATTATTACTGATTATTTGTCAAACCTTTGATCTGGGAAATTGGGATAATGACTCTTACCTTTTGGTTTCCCTTAATTGGGGGTTATCGGGAGGTGGGGTCGTTACAACATGGATACTTGGCACATCGCTTAGGGCCACTATTCCATGCCAAAACAACACCAACCTACACCTTTGAAGTCTGAGTTTGTTCCACAGCCCATTCTGGTTGATGTTTCAGATGATGATGATCTTTTCATCCAATTCTTCCCTTCTGATCATATGGGCATTGGGCCCTCCCACTGATGCACACCATGACAGGTACCCAGTTTCTTCTTCTATAAGTTTGATTGATGCAATGCAGACACTACAAACTTCAAGCTTAGGGAGGATGAAACCGGCCGGTAATGTAGTTTCTGTGATTTATCATGATTGTTTGTCATGTTAGTTCTTTAGTTTCATTCTATTTTTAAGTTTTGTTTTTCTTTAGTTCTATTTTTCTTTTTAATGTGGCAAGTCTACTATGATGTGAGGCTTTCTTGGTGGAATGAGTTATTTTCCTTTTCAAGTTTGAACCATCTTGTCTTCTTTCTCCTTATTTGGCCATTTGAAGTAATTGTTTAAGAGCATGTATGAATCAAATGAAACCCTTTGGCAACCAACATGTGCTTAATTCTGGATTATATTTATAGCTTGAACATTGACCTTTCACATCTCTAATTGCTTAAAACATGTAATGGTCTGAATTTTTTGTGAATGAATCAACTTTATAACACTAATTACAATACATGATGTCCTTACCAAACCCTTAGTGCATGTACAACCACATTCTCAGTAAAAAAAATTCAAAAGGAATGAATGAAATCTAGCTAATTTAACATTTTAGTTGACTCTCTTACAATGTGGGAAATTCTCAAAATTGCTATTGCCTTATTTCACCCTCATACCCCATAAAAGATGGCTAACAACCCACATATCATGCTAGCCTAGTGTGAGTCTAACCCGGAGACGATGGTTAGGTGATATGTATCAAAAGAGGGTAAAAATACCCCAACCGACACTCCATGTGTGCATAAGCCTACATTAGTAGCTGAGTGCCGAAGCCCAAAATACTTTGTCAAATCATCTTTTGGGAAAAGAGAAGAGCACAACTAAGATTATTAATATTAACTAGGATTTGGTCATTTGTACCCTTAATATCTAAGAATTTGTGTTGTGCATCCACTAGTTGTTTGGCTTGGTTATCCAAATCCTATTTAGTGTTGTTTAGTTGATTGATTCGCTAAATTGTTATTGCCCCTATTGAATTAAAAATCGCTTTCATGGATGTTTAAGTTGAGTTGATGGCTATGAGTATAAACTTGTTGATAACACCTATTTTATGGCTGCTTGAGCTTATATTTTATTATCAAAATAGCCTCCAAACCTAACTTCCTCTTCATTTTATTTTATTTATTGTGAAGAAATTATGCCCACTATGCCCCTGACAATATTTCCCATCTTTGGTAGGGTTTTTCTTATTCTTCCACAAGAAAAGCACCAATGGGTCCATTAGGCCCATCAGCAACAAAGTCCATGTCCCATCCTAGTAGCATGAGAGGCTGACATGCCCTCTTACCTGCCATGGTCACTACTTGATACAACAACAACCCGATAGGGCATGTCGGGCAAGAGTCTCAGCCCACTATGGACCTTTTACCCGATATGGTGCCTAACTAGTCATAGTTCACAACCTAGCGAGGTCGGTACCTGACATGGCCACCCCTCGGCACTGTAGCCCGACAAGGCTCTAACCCACCACAGCTGCACATGATGCACTCGCTGCCCTACACGTTCATGACCCAACACGTGTTACGGGCGCCAGTTGTATCAGCCCCTACTGAAGCCTCGAGAACGGAGCCACAAATGAAGGACATGTGGGCCAATAAAAGATACAACTCCCATCAACTCGCTGCCTATAAATAGTAGCTACAAGCCAACGATGGGATAGGCCGGACCCTGCTAGAGCTAGCCCCCATAGTAAAGGAGCTAGTGTGTCGAGTCCCATGGAGCCTGTCGGGCGATAACTAGGTGAGCAAACCCCCATCCCTTGACTCTTCGACGACTTAGACAAGAAAAATTTAGGTTCTTAAGCACTATTCTCCCTAATCTCAGTGTTCGACCCCAAACTACTACTTCAACCCCATGCTAGTTGTGGGCGTCTTAAACATTTGGGTTTGATAAATTATAAAAGTCTGATGACCTAGACCTGCTTCCTTTTTGGACCCACATTTAAGGATTATCAACTTTTTGACGCTGTGGCCGGGGATTAGGCAACAAATACTATTTTATGAACCTGAGTTTCACTTGCACTTTGTCAAAAACCCTGTACATATGCATATAATATTGCAGATACTTATTGCACATAATTTATTATAACACACTCATACTTTTACACCTCTTCTTTTCAGGTCCTTCTTCAACTCTTCAAACACTCCTGTGTCTGACAAGCAATGGCTGAGGAAGCACCCGAAGCTCGGTCTCTTCGTTCTTTTATCCAAGTTAGGGAAAATGAAGAAAGGAACCCAGTGGTGAAGTGACCACTCAATGTGGCTAACTTTGAGTAGAAGCCTACTTTTCTCCAAATGCTGCAACACAACTGGTTCAGAGGAAATACCAGTGAAGAGAATCCTTACAACCATCATACAACATTTAAGAGGACCTGTAAGACTTTCAAGATCAACAAGGTCCTGATATCTTACATCTACACCCAGTGCTTTCCTTTCTCCTTGAGGGACAAAGCTCTGGAATGGTACACAAGTCTCCAAGATGGGAGCCTCCCCGACTGGGAACATATGGCCAATGCTTTTATTTCTAAGTTCTTCCCTATAGAGAGAATGATAAAATACCAGAACAAGATAATCAGATTCTTACAGAAGGTTTTGGAGAACTTGCATGAAACCTGGGAAAGAATACAAGGCTATCAGAGAGAGTGCATGCACCATGGTTTTTTTGAGCCCAAGATGATCACCACTTTCTATAATAATTTGTGCATCGGAGAAAGGAAATCCTTGAATGATGTAGCAGGTAGTGATTTCTTAGGGCTCAATGCCCGAAGAGCCAGGGTGATTATAGACAATATGGCCACAAATCAGCAGAATAGTGAATATGATAGAGAGTCAACAAGTCACTCCACCCTTGGAGAATCAAAGGTGATGAAAGCACTGGAGGCTAAGTTGGACAAGATAGTGATTGATGTTCAAGCCTTGAAGGACCAGATCTGTAAAGGCAAAGTCCGACAAGAAGTGGTCAGGAGTTGTGTCACGTGTTGAGAGCCGGACCATCTTTCTGACTTTTTCCCACACATGGCTATGCAGAGCGAGTCTTATGATGAAAGTACGGAGAATGAGAGTTATGTCCAGTACTGACGTCCCAACCATCCTAGATTCTCATATAGAAACACCAGTGTGGCTAAGAACTCTCACCAGCTGTTAGGCGGAGCCTCTTTAGGAGGACAGTAGAATCATCAGTGCCAAACAAGTTTCCAGCAACCAAGAAGCTACCCAAATTCCCAACAAGTTCAATAATAGACACCGTCGATGATGGCCGAGTTAATGTCCTTATCCAAGAAATAGAATGATCTAAATGAAAAACTACACAAGAGTTCCATGGACAACATGACGTTTCTCAAATTAATGAAACAATAGATGAGAGGTTTTTCAATTCAGATTAGGGAGCTCCAGCAGCACAACAAGCAAATAGACCAGTAGCTAGCAAGCCTAGCCCAAAGTATCAACCATCATGTAGGGAGATTCCTGTCTAGCACTGAGGCAAACCCGTGAGGAAATCAAACCGCAATGATGGCCATCCTGAGGTCAGGAACAGTGATATGCCCAGCTGACGAGAAGAGAGCAATAGCAACAACAATACCATTCAAGGATGTAACCCTCGAGGAATCAACAAAACTACGCACGAAGCAAGAGAAAGTAACAGTGAAAGGAGACAACGACGTGACTTCTGAGGAGCATCCGGATAGGTATGCACCCCACATACCTTTCCCGCACAAGCTAGTGAAAGCTTAATTAAAGAAAAGGTATGAGAAGTTCATGGCCTCCGTGAATAAGTTGCACCTTGACATCCCCTTCTTGGATGCCATCGAGGAAATGCCCACCTATGCAAAGTTTCTCAAGGACTTGATTTCAAGGAAGAAGAGAGGAGAAGATGTTGAAATTGTGAAGTTAGCACAGATGTCCAGTTCTTTTGTTAAGGTAAGTATGCCTTCCAAGAAGAAAGATCTTGGAGCCTTTGTTATTCCCTTCTAAGTCGGAGACAATATGACCCGTAAAGGTCTGGCAGATCTAGGAGTGAGCATTAGCTTAATGTCGTTGTCGCTTGCAAAGAGGTTCGGACTTACTGACATAGTAAGTACAAATATGAGAATCCAGCTAGCAGACCACACCTTCATTAGGGTTGGGCAGTTCTTTATACCCTATGACATTGTTCTGATCGACACCTTGGAGGACCCTAGCTATCCAATGATTTTCGGGAAACCCTTCCTTGCAAATGACAAATCACTCATCATCGTGGATGCAAGGATGATACCGATCAGAGTTGGACGAGAGCATATTGACTTCGACATCTGTGACTGCATGAAAGCACCCTCATTCTTTGAGTCTTCTTACTTTGTCATAAGTTATCAGAAACTCTACGATGAGGTAAGGGAGGAGAGGACTATGGTGGACCTAGTAATGCACGCCTTAGTTGGCAATGCAGAGGTGGTCGAAGACCCAGAGGTGAAAGAACTCTTGGGATTTCTAGATGTCGAAGACCTTTCTAAAGCAGATGGACCAGTTGAGATGGTGATGTATGTTGTGCTATGAAGCGATCCTACCAAAGAACCAGAAGAGAAGACCCCACCTGAACTAAAAGTTTTGCTGAAAGGTTTGGAGTATCGATTCCTAGATGAAGAAAGAATGAATCCAGTTATTATCAACTTAGAGTTGACTGCTGATCAGAAGGAACAATTGTTGGTGGAGTTAAAGCTATGAAGAAAGGCCTTAGGTTACTCTATTGGATACCTAAGGGGCATAAACCCTTCTGTGTGTATGTGCATCATCCATCTTGAAGAAAATTCCAAACCCTATGCCCTACCAAAATGAAAACTAAACGAGAAGTTGCGAGAGGTGATTAGCAAGGAAGTTGTGAAGCTCCGTGATGTAGGAATCATATACACCATCAGTGAAAGTACATGGGTGAGTCCCATTCAGGTAGTCCCTAAGAAGGGAGGTATCATGCTAATCAAGGGAGACAATGGGGTTGAAGTTGCAACCAAGACCATCACTGGTTGGTGGATGTGTATATACTACAGAAAGTTAAATACCACCACTCATAAAGATCACTTTCCTCTCCCATTCATCGACCAGATGCTTGAGCGTCTGGCCCATCATTCATACTTTTGTTGGTTGGATGGGTACTCAGGGTTTTAACTAATCCCCATTCATCCAGACGATCAGGAAAAGACTACCTTTACATGCATTTATGGAACTTTTACTTTTAGAAGAATGCCCTTTGGGCTCTGCAATGCACCCCCAACCTTTCAGCGATGCATGAATGCTATCTTCGCCGATTTCTTAGAAGATAAGATGGAAGTCTTCATGGATGACTTTAGCATCTATGGAAGATCTTTTAATGATTGCTTGAACCTGTCTTTGGTGATGAAGAGATGTGAAGAATAGAGTCTCACTCTTAACTGGGAAAAGTGTCATTTCATGGTACAAGAAGGTATCGTTCTGGGACATAAAGTGTCCCACAAAGGCATTGAAGTTGATCAGTCTAAGGTGGAAGCAATTACAAATCTCACTCCACCCATGTCTATGACAAGAGTTAGAAGCTTCTTGGGGCATGCTGGATACTATAGAAGGTTTATCAAGGACTTCATGAAGATTGCAAAGCTGTTGTCACATCTGTTGATGAAGGATGTGAAGTTTGATTTCATAGAAGAATGCCTCACGTCATTCTCCACCTTGAAGGATGCTCTATCCTCAGCACCCATTATCCAATCACCCGACTGGAACCTTCCATTCGAACTTATGTGTGACGCTAGTGATTTTGCTATAGACGTAGTCCTTGGGCAAAAGAAGGACAAAAACATCATGTGATCTTCTATGCCAGTAAAATGTTAGATGAGGCCCAAATGAATCACACCACCACTGAGAACGAAATGATAGCCATTGTCTATGCATTTGATAAGTTTTGATCTTATCTTGTGGGTTCTAAGGTGATTGTTCTCACGGTCCATAGATCCATCAAGTATCTGATACAAAACAAAGACGCTAAGCCTCAGCTACTGCACTGGGCACTGTTGTTACATGAGTTTGATCATGAGATAATCGACAAGAAGAGCACCAAGAACATGGTCGTCGACCACCTATCCAGGATTAGAGTGGAGGATGACCACCCATTGTCGATCAATGAAATTTATGTTGATGAGGCAATTTACATTGTCCAAATGACCAATCCAGAAGGACCCTGGTACACTAATATCTGCAACTATCTTGCCTACAAACAACTACCCCTAGAAATATCTTATAATCAGAAGAAGAAATTCTTCTCTGATTTGAAGTACTATTACTGAGATGACCCTCTGTTGTTTAGGCGTCGCGCTGATAGCCTCTACAGGAGATGTATACCCGAATATGAAGCACCGAATATCTTGTATGAGTGTCACTCCTCTCCCTATGGAGGGCATTTGGGAGCTGAAAGAACCGCATCCAAGGTTTTCCTGTCTAGTTTCTATTGGCCCACCCTTTTCAAAGATGCTCATACCTATGTTAAAACTTGCATTGAGTGTCAGAGAAATGAGAATATTTCCCATAGTAATGAGATGCTTATGTTTGAATGGATTGAAGTTGAAATCTTTGACACATGGGGAATTGACAATATTGGACCTTTCCCTTCATCATACGATTTCCAGTACATTCTAGTTGCAGTGGACTATGTCTCTAAGTGGGTAGAAGCCATACCCTCTACCACCTATTATGAAAAGTCTATTATAAAGCTCTTTACAACGATAATCTTCCCAAGATTTGCAGTCCCTCGTACAGTGATCAGTGATGGTGGATCACACTTTACTGAGAAGCAATTTGAATCACTTCTGTAAAGGTATGGGATCTAACATAAGGTTGCTACCCCATATCACCCCTAGACGTCTGGTCAAGTTGAAGTCTTGAATAGGCAAATCAAATAGATTTTGGAGAACACAATTAGAAAATATCAAAAGGACTGGTCTACCAAGCTGGAAGATGCTCTCTGGGTATACAGAATAGCATACAAGATGCCACTTGGCACCATGTCGTAACAGTTGATTTATGGGAAAGCATGTCATCTGCCTTTTGAGTTAGAGAACAAGGCATTCTGGGCCATTAAATGTCTCAATATGGATCCATCCCTAGCCAGAAAGAAGAGGTTCCTCCAGCTCCAAGAAATTGAAGAACTTAGGCTTCATGCCTATGAGAACACGAGGATCTACAAGCAAAGGAAAAAAGTCTGGCATGACTCCCACTTGAGGAAGAAAGATGTCAAGGAAGGTGACAAGGTTTTACTTTTTAAATCTTCTATTCGACTTTTTCTAGGGAAACTACTAACTCACTAGTCAAGACCTTTTGTGGTAGAAAAATTGTACCCGTCAAGAATGATGGAGCTGTACAAAAAGTATGATCCTTCAAAGGTCTTTCCAGTCAAAAGACACTGGGTGAAACGGTTTTACGAAGACGAAGCTTTCACAAAGCGATCCGAGTTGCCCATGGATGTTGTCAAAGCCACACCTACCGAAGAAGCCTAGCAAGATGGAAGATGTTGAGCTAATGATAGTAACCATAACACTCCTTGGGAGGCAGCCCAAGTTTTTACTTTCTTAGGATAGGATGTTATTTCATTTTCCTTTAAAAAACATTCTGAACACTTTCATTGTAATAATGCACGAGTCTGTACATGCGTCACAAGTACTGACTCTCACATTTTTTGGGCCACCAACTTAGTTTCATCGCCTTGATGTGTAATACTAGCTGAGGTTGAGGTTTGCACTTAGGCCATTGATGTTTTACATATCTAGTGCCTTTTACTATGGTTTTCATTTTTATTGGGTTTACAAGGCTTTTAGAACTTAAGCGTGTCGTGCATGCTAACTGTGTCAGGTTATTGTACCAGTCAAGTTGTATCAGGCACGTATCGCACACCCATATCATACGTGCCTATGGGTTCAAGTATAGAAGACATACCGCATATCGCTCTGTCATGTGGCGCTCGCACCACACCGTGCTAGATGCAATGCGTGAACTCGTGTCATGTGAATAATGTGTTGGGTAACACATGTCAGACGAAGCATCACCTCCCTCTAAGCCTCACGACATGATTTGATTAGACATGTTTAACCTTACTTTTGAAGGCAATTCACGTGCATGCGTGATGCATGTTCCCATTTTTACCATGTAACCCCGCTCGTGGAAGGCTATATAAGAAATAAGAGATTAACCGTGTCAGGTTACCGAAGTTACCATGTTTCTGCTCCCGTATCGCGCAATCTCTTGTATCACTTAAAGCCATTTTAGCTCCCGTATCGGGTTCCCTTCCTATCGACCTTTCATGTCGTGTTCCCCATCTCCCTACCTGATAAGGTAATAACCCAGGTGTGCAGCCTCCATCATGTAGACCTATCACCCATTTGTATCGTGCCCTGATCATGTATTGTGTATCGTGTTCTTTCTTGTGTCGGGCAAAGCTTTAAATGCACATAATTTTTCCTATCACTTCGATTGTGTCAGGTTTCCATCTGTGTCGCACAACACATGTCATGCATCACTTTCTCCTACACCTGATACTAGTTTATCACGGGTATCGTGCAAGAATGTGTCGGGTTTCATTGTTATCGTGCACTTTCGTGTCGCATGCCAGGAATTATAATGTTTTGCTCCAAACCCAACGATGTGATTCCACATGCAACCCGATATCAATTTTCGTAGGTATCGCTCAAATTGTATCAGGTGATACCATTCTTACAAAGTTTCAACTATAACGACCATACGTATCAGGTGGAAATTTTTTTGCCCAGATAGCCCTTTTTGATTTAAATTCTTTATATTTTCTTTTCATAATATAGCATGCACAAAAGTGAATGACGTCCAAGTTGACGAGAAGGGTCAAAGATTCAACCCCTAGGCCACAGCTGTGGCCACCGTAGGGCAGAAACACCCTAACCCAGCAAAAGCTGGGTCCTCTGAGGCTGAAAAGTGGCCCCACATCGAGATAGGTGTAGCCCCAGCTGCAATGCTAGAACCGAAACTTCTAGTCCACTCTCCATGGAACTTCGTGCCAAGGGACACAGACTACTAAAGGCACCACACCGAGCTGGCGGTAAAAGTCTACCACCTGACCAGATTCTACCACCATGCTTCCTTCCAACAGATCGACATCTTCGACACGTTGGAAAATGTCCTCAAAGTTGCCGGTCTCCAGAAGCTCTGCTTTAGCTTCTCCAACTTGTACACTGAGTTGACGAAGGAGTTCATCTCCTCCCTCCACTGGGTTCCAAACACACTAGAAGAAAGAATGAGGTACGACAGAGCAAACAGGCTGTAAGGGCACCTCTACAATCAAGAGCATGAAATCATAGAGAGGCTGCTCAACAAAATCTTCTCCACTAGCGCAGCCGAGCAACAACTGCTCAACAATGGTGCTCGCATCAGTGACAATGATGACTTAGACCTGGTCAAGCTGTGGAAGAAACTGATGAGCCAATCCTCTTTCAATCCAGGAAGCAAGGTGACTACGGTCCACTTCTACTTCTGGCTGATCATTCACAAGATTGCGGCCAGCCTGCTCTTCAACAAGTATGAAATGAGAAACTTGTACACTGAAGAGTTGCATCTCATCTGATACATCATGGTTGGCAAGCCGATCAACTTGAGGTACTTCCTTCTCAAGCGTCTTCACCCGATCAAGGACACCACCAAGGAGTACAATATGGGAGGAATTGTCAACCTGATCTTCGTCGAGCTCGGGTACCTAAGGAGCCGCTCATCCGGTCCTGAACCAGGGGTGAAAAAAAATAGATATCAAATTCCTCACCAAGGCAAACATTATAAACAAGGAGGGCTGCCAAATTTCCTATAGGTTAACAAGAACCAACATCCTCCTACCCCTCCCAGGCTGCATCAACTACGATGTAGAGAAGCTAGTCTTCACGAAGGCAGAAGTCGAAGCTATGACTGTCGATGCAGGCTACACTGCCCAAACAACCACTCAAGAGAGGATGGCCACAATAAGGGGGCCCAAACCTATGGTGGCTCGACGGGACAAGTCGCCGTGGTCATTCTTGAATACTCCTTAGTCACTGCCACCACTAAGACAGTATCTTCTATCCCATTAATGACTACCACAACAACACCCACCACGGCTACAGAGGAGGTGTCGAACACCACCCCCATAGTTGAGGTTGTCGACACAACTGAGTCTACCACAACCGTCATGGCCTCAAAAGAAGTTGGAGTGGAACTACCAGCTTCAACACTGTCAGTAATGACAATAGTCGTAGCCACACCTTTGGTGCGGCTGGACGCCTCTCGCAATAGTGATGAAGTCTTCATCGAGCTCCTGGATCCTGAGCTTAGGTCTGTTCAGCAGACCCCAACACCACCAACCATGATGGCAGTGGTTGTCATGGAGGATGAGGCAGAGAGTCATGTGGTCAGCCAACACCCACCTACTCCGCCACCCTCTCCACAACCCTATGTTGAGACGGAAGATACAACCGCAAAGGTGCCAACGCCGCGTCCAGTGGCCACACCCTCACGCACCATATTGGTGGACTCAGTCCCAATGAATGATTCACATTCAATAGGCTATTCCGCCAACACGAGGAGCCACACCAAGAGCCAAAGTCGATAATCGATCCCTTCCTCTATAGGACATGCCTTCGGCTTCGAGTTCGATAACTTGCGGGAGGTAACACGTAATCATAGTGTTACTTTCTTCTCCGTGACCCACAAGTTTCAGGCCTTCCAGCAATGGCTAGGAAAATAGGAGAACTAGTTGCAGAGCATAGTTGGTCTCCCCGACCAACTAGAAGTAATGAACCAGACGATGATGTCGGCACTTCAATGCCTAGACGTCATCGAGAAGAGGCTCAATGAGAGGGATGCCCGTCACCACTCAGGGTGATCCCAGAGGTTGCCATCACCACCAAAATCCTCATCTTTGTCATCCTCATCATCAACCTCTTCCTCCAACTCATCATCCTCCTCCATCAATAGCAGGCCCACATATACTTCAACAACGCTCAAGGAGGGGGCGGCCAAGAAACTCACTTATTGGGCCCCTACAGCACAAGGGAGTACTCATGACGTCGACACGACCGCTCCTGTACACCTGCTAGAGCCAAGTGAAGCAAAAAAAGAGATGTCTGAAAGAATAGCGAAGGAGTCATCTGAAGGAGAGGGGGTGATAACACCAATTTTTGTGATGTTTTTGGCCTTTATTCTGTTATCAAAACTGCCCTTTTTGGTTGTTTTCCTCACTTTTATATGCATTTCCGTAATAATTGGCAAAGCAATGCTCTCAGTCCAATATTTTCATCTTTTGTAGAATTTCCTCCTATTTTGGCCCATTTAACACCAATAAGGCCGTTCCGACCCGCAAATAAGTCCAAGACTGTCTCGGCCCCCCTGACGCTCGATACACACGCTGACCAGCAGGGTTGCGCGATGGACGACACACCTCTTTACCCGACAGGGAGCCAACCGCGCCACAACTACTCCATGTGCCGTGCGATATCGGCCACCCACCGGCAGACGCTCCTCGCCAAGACGCCCGACAGCCGACCTCCTTGTACCGGGCGATACCCGCGTCATTCGGCCACCAAATGAACGGCGGAAAGGAGGGCACATGGCGCTTCGAGCACCATATCTGCTCCCGACCAGCTGCCAATAAATAGCAGCTACAGGGAGCCGAAAAGACAGCTTAGACAATTCAGACAAGCTTGGTCACTTCAGGTTTCGGATAGTCGAGTGATCTTAGGAGGAGGCTACGAGAGCAGGCGTATCGTGCTCCAGTGTTCGTATCGGGCGACACTAGGTGAGCTCTTCCTCATCCCGAGAGGGAGGGGATTGGTTCACCTAGGGCTGTACCGGGCGACACTGGGAGCCGATATCGGCCGATATAGATACGCAACACGAGTGCCCGGCAGTAGGATACGCAACTCCATGCCCGACACGATAACGAACCCGATATGCTCCGCCCGTCAGGCGTGTCGCCCGAGAGGGTGTGCCGCCCTACTTGAGCATATCGGCCAGGTCCTTGAGCGATACAGTCACCCGTCACGGTATGCCGCTTGAGAGAGCGTGCCGCCCGACATGGCTGTATCGGGCTAGGCCCTTTGTCCGATATCGGGCGATATGGTTACTGTAGCTTGTCGTCCTTCTACATCAAGAAGGCGACACATATCTTTAATTATGTTATTTAATTCTTCACTCACGCATTGAAACTAAGACCTTTAATGCTTATAGAAATAGAAATGCTTACTTACTTGCTGCTCTATGCTTGGTGCAATATGTTGGATGACTGCTATGTTTGGTATCTGAACTCTAGCTTGCATGTTTTGGATCGCGTTTTGCTTAGCTATCGAATCGTGTTTTCCCGTCGCAACAACTTCGAGAGTTGTGTTGTGGCTCTAGTGTTTGGTCCGATTCTGGAGTACGAGAGTGCCCGGGACGGAGTTGCTTTAGTAACCCTTCCACTCTAATTTGAGTATGGTGACCCCAAGATTGGAACCGATGCCTTGTTAGAGGTGCTCGCTTCGAGAGGAGGGGTACAGGATTGGTTCTACAACCGCTTGTTTTACCGCAGTTCTATCCCTCGTACCTCGCCTTAGCTCCAAGTATATTCTTTTGTTTTTGTTGCATGAAAACCACTAAAAATTGTTAAATGCTTAAAACCTTAAATCTTTCTAGTAACTCCACTTGGAGATAGTTTTCTTGTTTTGTTCGTGCCATCTTTATGCTTCCCTCTTCGGGAATTTATCATCTCTTTATACCTGTCGGAGTGTAGCGTGTCGATTATGGGTTCTCAACACTACCCCCCTTGTCCCTGTGTTCGACCCCGTGTATCTACTTTGACCCCGTAAACAAAGTTGCGGGGGCCTAGAAGGATTCGGGTTTATAAATGTAAAAGCTCGACTACCTCAAATCTGCCTCCATTTTTAGGACGCGCGATTTAGGCCGGTCAACTTTTTGGCGCCGTTGCTGGGGACAAGGCAAAGACGATACTGTTGACGAATCTGAATCCAATAACTACACTCCTATGCCTCAAGCTTAGAAATAAGCTTGACAACACACTTTTTCTTTTATCATTTCCTTTTTCATTACTATTATTCTTAGCCTAAGCCGAATAATTCAATTTTCTAACTTGATTTTATATGCTCTTATAGGAACCTTGGAAGCTGACTTGCTCCACCGAGTTTTGATACCATGTCTCGTTGTGAGCAATCTCTTCTTGAAGGTGAATGTCAGGGCCGAGGCAAGAGGGTGAGCCAGCCTAGCTTGGTTGGTCAGCTTTCAGCCTACATAAAAAGACAGGACACCATTATCAGCAAACTGGTACAGGGTGCGCTTCCCGGCCCCAGAGTTCAGAATTCCATGCAACACCAGATGGTGATTCTGTAGATGCACCAATGGGGAGTCGATCAA
Organism: Alisma plantago-aquatica; assembly: GCA_963693085.1. Classification (NCBI taxonomy): domain Eukaryota; kingdom Viridiplantae; phylum Streptophyta; class Magnoliopsida; order Alismatales; family Alismataceae; genus Alisma; species Alisma plantago-aquatica. The sequence continues at coordinate 895,204,677 of OY856414.1, read as the reverse complement.
TGATTGGCCCAATTGGCAGCACTGATGAAGAACCCTACGAGAAAGACACTCTCCTACCCAGAAACTACCAGAATGGCGGTACTAAGGTCCGGGAAGACGGTGGAGCGCACTGTTGAAGCCGAACCGGAACCTGAACCGAGGTCTGAGAGCACCATTCCAACAGAGGACGATGGTGGACAAGCAAAAGCTCAAGAGCCAGCACAGAAGCCTTCAGAAGAGCTACCTGGTGGGAGGAATTCCTACACCCCAAGGCCGTCGTTCCCGTATAAGATGATAAAGGAAAATCTGAAGAAGCGTCATGAGAGGTTCATGGACTCGATCAGGAAACTACATCTTGAAGTCCCCTTCCTTGATGAATTGGAAGAGATGCCTATGTATGCCAAGTTCCTCAAGGACCTTATCACAAAGAAGAGAAGGGGAGGAAGGACAGAGACAGTGTATTTAGCTTCCGCCTCCTCCACCTTCTTGAAGCTCGACGCGCCAAATAAGAGAAGGGATCCCGGAGCTTTCACAATCCCGTTCGCCATCGGAGACAACGTTGAGCGCAAGGTTCTAGCAGACTTGGGGGCTAGCATAAGCCTCATGCCCCTAAGTTTCGCACAAAGGGTGGGTTTGACCGACATGGTTCAGACTAACATGCGGATCCAACTGGCAGACCACACCTTCAAGAGACCTTTCGACATTGTCGAAGATGTACCGATCAGGGTTGGCGACTTCTTCATCCCTTGTGATATAGTCGTCATCGACACAGCTGAAGATCCCCGTTGCCCGATCATCTTTGGGCGCCCCTTCTTGGCGACAAGGAGAGCGCTAATTGATGTTTCCGAGGGGATGATCACTTTAAGGGTCAGAAACGACCATATGGACTTCAAGCTGAAAGAAATAATGAAGAGCCCATCCCTCTCCGAATCAGCATGTTTCACAGATAGCTACAATAAATTCTGTGAGGAAGTAGAGGAAGATATCCAGATAGTAGACCCCCTCTTGAGGGCTATAAATAGTCAAGATCCCGACCTCGACGATCCTGAGGTCACGAAGCATCTCAACCTTTTCAACCTTTCTGATGAAGATTTGCAAGAAGGGAATACAGAGGTGGAGTCTGTGATGTATGCCTCTCTTGAGGAGGAGCCTCAGGAAAGGGCACCCAGACCAAAGCCAGAGTTGAAAGCATTGCCCGAAGGCCTGAAGTACGAGTTCTTAGATGAAGAGCAGAGAAACCCCGTCATCGTAAACGCCGATCTTTCGAGCAACCAGCTGGACTGACTCCTTGAGGAGTTAAGGCTCCACAGGAAGGCTATAGGATATTTGGTAGATGATATCAAAGGCCTTAGCCCCGCCCTATGCATGCATCGCATCAACTTGGATGAATCTGCCAAGCCTCTGGTTCAACCCCAGAGGAAACTGAACCAGATGCTCAAGGAGGTTGTCAAGAAAGAGGTAATAAAGCTTAGGGATGCAGGGATCATTTACCCAATCAGCGACAGTAGTTGGGTAAGTCTGATCCACGTAGTGCCCAAAAAGGGTGGGATGACGGTGGTTAAGGGTGAGAAAGGTGACGAGGTGGCGGTTAGGACCGTCACTGGCTGGCGGATGTGCATAGATTACCGAAAGCTAAATCAGGCTACAAAGAAGGATCATTTTCCGCTACCTTTTATTGACCAAGTCCTCGAAAGGTTAGCGCATCACGATTTCTTTTGTTTTCTTGATGGCTTTTTAGGTTTCTACCAGGTACCCATCTTGCCCGACGATCAAGAGAAAACAACGTTCACCTGCCTTTACGGCATTTATGCCTTCCGAAGGATGCCCTTCGGTCTCTGCAACGCCCCTGCCACCTTTCAGCGATGCATGATATCGATGTTCTCAAATTTTCTAGAAGACATCGTAGAAGTTTTCATGGACAATTTTTCCGTCTATGGGAAGGACTTCGATAGCTATCTGAAAAATCTGTCATTGGTTCTTCAAAGGTGCGAGGAGAACAGCCTAGTTCTAAACTGGGAAAAATTCCATTTCATGGTGCGAGAGGGCATCGTCCTTGGGCATAAGATCTCGAAGCGTGGGATCGAAGTGGACGCAAGCAAAGTTGAAGCAATATCCAAGCTTCCTCCACCAAGATCCGTGACGGGGGTGCGAAGCTTCCTCGGGCACGCCGGATATTACTGAAGATTCATCAAGGACTTCTCAAAGATTTCCAAACCATTGTCCAATCTTCTGGTAAAAGACACTGAATTTATTTTCTCTAACGATTGTCTAAGTGCTTTTAAGGCCCTTAAAAATGCTTTAATATCACCACCTATCCTTCAAGCGCCAGAATGGGGTTTACCTTTTGAGCTGATGTGCGACGCAAGCGACTACGCGGTTGGAGCAGTCCTGGGGCAAAAGAAGGACAAGAAGCACAATGTGGTCTGCTACGCGAGTCGCATGTTGGACGAAGCCCAGGTAAATTACACAACAATTGAAAAGGAGATGCTCGCAATCGTCTTCGCATTTGATAAGTTCATGTCGTATCTCATCAGAGCAAAGGTCAAGGTATACATAGATCATGGGGCAATAAAATACTTAATGCAAAAGAAAGATGCAAAGCCCAGACTGTTGAGGTGGGCCTTACTGATCCAAGAAATCGACCACAAAATTATCGACAAGAAGGGTGCAGAGAATGTGGTCGCAGACCATCTATCAAGGATCGTGACTGAGAAAGAGAGAGGGCCTCCTATCAATGACGACTACGCCGACGAAGCCCTTATGTTGGCCGAAGCCCAAGAAGAAAGCCTACCCTGGTTTGCAGACATCTGCAATTATCTCGCTTGCGGAGAACTGCCCCCTGACATAACGTACAATTAGAAGAAGAAGCTTTTCACGGAAGTTAAAAACTACTACTGGGACGATCCTCTCTTGTTCAGAAGATGCTCCAACAACTTATACAGGAGGTGCATACCAGAAGAAGAAACTGCGGACATCCTGAAGCAATACCACGCCTCCCCCTATGGTGGTCACCTAGGCAGCGAAAGAACAATTGCAAAGGTGCTACAATCAGGTTTCTACTGGCCCTCCTTATTTAAAGACGCTGCACAGTTTGTGAAGGCTTGCAAAGAGTTCCAGATTACGGGGAACATAGGGCGGAGGGACGAAATGCCAATGGCAAGCTGGATTGAAGTCGAAATATTTGACGTATGGGGGATCGACTATATGGGGTCGTTTCCCCCATCTCGAGGGTATCAGTACATACTCGTGGCCGTGGATTATGTATCGAAGTGGGTGGAAGCGGTAGCCACCCAAACCTGTGACGCCAAGTCGATTATCAAGCTCTTCGAAAAGACCATCTTCCCTCGCTTCGGCGTCCCGCGCACAGTTATTAGCAACAGAGGATCGCACTTTGGAGAAAGACAGTTTGAAGCACTCCTGTGCAAGTACGGAGTGAAGCACAAGATCGCTACACCCTACCATCCCCAGACGTCAGGGCAGGTAGAGGTTTCCAACAGGCAAATCAAGCACATCTTGTAGAAAACTGTCAGCCGAACAAGGAAAGATTGGTCCATGAAGCTTGACGATGCACTTTGGGCTTACCGCACCGCTTACAAAACACCCATTGGAACCACCCCCTACCATCTCATCTAAGGAAAATCCTGCCACCTACCGTTAGAATTGGAACATAAGGCCCTTTGGGCAATCAAGTTCCTAAATATGGACCTCGACAAAGCTGGAGAAAAGAGATTTTTGCAGCTTCAAGAGCTCGAAGAGCTGAGATTGAATGCCTACAAAAATGCAAAAATCTACAAAAAGAGGACAAAGTTGTGGCATGATGCCCATCTCAGGAGAAAATATGTAAGCGAAGGGGATAAGGTCTTGCTGTTCAAGTCTTCCATCCGTCTTTTCCCTGGGAAGTTACAAACGAGATGGTCAGGACCGTTTACCGTGTCAAAAATATACCCATCCGGAATGATGGAGCTTTACGACAAAGACGATCTGACCAAAGTATTTCAAGTGAATGGGCACCAGGTGAAAAGGTTCTACGAGGATGAGGCCTTTGTCAGGAGAGCAGAGATCAACCTGCAGGATATGGGCACAGCCAGGGGTGGAACAAGATGATCCTACACCGGTCGAGCTGGCGACGTGAACTTCAGCGCTCCTCCGGAGGTAGCCCGAGTTTTTCTTTCTTTCATAGAGTAGGATGCATTTTTTTCTATTATTCACAAAAACAAACTTTATGTCATGTAATAAGGCCCGAGTCAGTGCATGCGCCACATGCGCTGACTCTGTTTTATGGGCCACCGCTGTAATAATTTTTCTGAGGTAGGGGGTTTAACACTAAACCAATGATGTTTTTCCTTCATCTAGCATCGGTTTTTTGGCCGCCTATTTTAATCGTGACGGGCATCCGCCCAGCTGGCATGCAAGACCGCTCGTACCGGGCTTTGGTCTCTGAGGCATCGCAACGGCTGTGACGGTTGGAGTTTCTGGGCGGCGTGCACCCTATCGTGCATAAGAATAAATGCCCTTAATGAGACTGATGTGACCATCGTCTCGGGAACTGCCTGACCCGTTGGCCGACGCACACCCTAGAGATGTCTGTTTCGCCCCATCCGAGCTGCCTATAAATAAGAACGGAGATTTCACCATGTCGGGCAGTCACACTTTACTCATTTTAGCCACCTATAATGCATGCAGTAGTCCCCCCTTCTGCTCCCGTGTCGGCTAGTTGCCTTCACCGTGGTATCAGGCGATGGCTCCTATGAGCAAAGGTAATGCCCGACACGCATATCACCCGGCACGCTTATCGCTCAGCAAGCTATCCCCCGACAGGTTTATCACCCGACACGAGTTTTTCCTATCGCACGCTGCCCATCGGGATCATGAGCCTTGTCGAATTTTGTATCTCCCGGCGCAGTTATGCACTACATAGCAATTGATGGTGTTTGCCTGTTACGTCATATCGGGCGGCACGTTTTTCTTTTGTGACGTTCTGTCAGGTAGTTTCTCTTTGACGACCTTATCGCCCGATATACCCGTATCGGGAGGTATGCTGTGCCATGCAACCCCTCCTCGTATCGCCCAATCTTGTATCGACTTATTCTTTCTTTTGACGGACGATACCCAGATTTTGAAATAAGTCTAGCATTATCGAGCTTCTTTAACTTTTTCTATCTAATGACTTATAACGGTTGATGAACTTGATAATAGGCAGAATGGATGTCGCAGCTGAAGCAACAACTGTCAGTCAGAAACGTCAGCACCCCGAAGAGGGGCAATTCCTTATCATAGTCTGTCTTCTGTAGTAGCCTGGGGCCAACTACAGAGACAGCACGAGTACAACCCCGGTGACTGCCGAGACAGCACAAGAGCTCTCTGTCTACCGAGAGCTATTGTGCATGTTCCGGCTGAGCTGGGAAATAAAATGGAGGCTGAGCTGGGGAGATGTTTTGCCGGCGACCTCCAGATGGAACCTGGGCATCCCGGCTCCAGCTACTTAATAAGGAGGAAGCAGCCACAAGTGTCTGCACTTGTAGAAGCTGTTTCCAAATGAGAAAGAAGGAGGCGGCAGCAAAAAAAAAGCATATTGCAGCTTCTACAAGGCACAAGCGAACCCGCTAAATAACCTTCACTGGACTAACATGAACTCACCCTCTTCTTCACTACTCTGGGACAGAGTATTGGATAAGTTTGGGGGGGGGGTACCCATGTACCAGTGAAGGAGGTATAAAAATTCTCTTGTGCCATTTTGCCTTTCCACTATATCATGTGCTTCCACCCTTGCTCATATAAAAATTTCAAAAATTTTGCTTATTTTGTTCCCATGCATATGTACAAAGTCGCTATATTAGTAAAAACCCTGATGCAATTGCTTGCAAAGTTTGTTTTCTGTATGCTTAATGTGATGCAAGTTTTGTTATATCTTTTTGATAATACTGCTTCAAATGAACAAAAGAATATGTTTTGCCATGTCAAAAAATTTCAAAAATATAATAATCTCACAGACAGCTAAGAGACGAGTATGGAGAAGGAAAAAGCTGCCCAAACAACAAGAATCTCTTTGTTTCTCTTACCCGGCAAAAATCCTAAAAAGGGAGAGAAACCTTATGAGAGTGAATAAAAGCATGAGAGTTGTGCCCAATAAAAGAAAAAGAAAAAAATATATATACACACACTTGTTTTCCAAAAGTACCCATCTTTAGGCATGGTAGATCCGGGGCAATGGTACGTAGGATGTGAAATCACTGCTCTAAAGTCAACTGGCTTGGACTGCAGGGACCACTTGCCCTTTAACGGACCCTTACCTGGATGGACCGATGAGAAACAAGAAGAAAACCCAAAAAGCCTTAGCCTACCCTATACACAGCTTTCTACCCTGAAAATAAAGCTGTTTGGTGTGGAAGCTAACTTCGGAATCATACAACAACGTCTCGCCGAAGCTGTAGAGAATAATCTCACTTAAACAATAAGGCAAGAAAAACGAAGTCTTTTGTTCGTAATGAGGCAGCATTATCTCTAAAGGCATTACGATAGTTGTTTTACATCTTGGCCTGAAAAGCATACTACGCAGGAAGAAGCATTGCCAAATAAAGTTTAAATATTGATTGAGGACAATCAAAATGTTAAGTTTGGGGGAGTTGATAACACCAATTTTTGTGATGTTTTTGGCCTTTATTCTGTTATCAAAACTGCCCTTTTCGGTTGTTTTCCTCACTTTTATATGCATTTCCGTAATAATTGGCAAAGCAATGCTCTCAGTCCAATATTTCCATCTTTTGCAGAGTTTCCTCCTATTTTGGCCCATTTAACACCAATAAGGTCGTTCCGACCCGCAAATAAGTCCAAGACTGTCTCGGCCCCCCCTGACGCCCGATACACACGCTGACCGGCAGGGTTGCGCGATGGACGACACGCCTCTTTACCCGATAGGGAGCCAAGCGCGCCACAACTGCTCCATGTGCCGCGCGATATCGGCCACCCACCGGCAGGCGCTCCTCGCCAAGATGCCCGACAGCCGACCTCCTTGTACCGGGTGATACCCACGTCAGCCGACCACCAAATGAACGGCGGAAAGGAGGGCACGTGGCGCTTCGAGCACCATATCTGCTGCCGACCAGCTGCCTATAAATAGCAGCTACAGGGAGCCGAAAAGACAGCTTAGACAATTCAGACAAGCTTGGTCACTTCAGGTTTCGGATAGTCGAGTGATCTTCGGAGGAGGCTGCGAGAGCAGGCGTATCATGCTCCAGTGTTCGTATCGGGCGACACTAGGTGAGCTCTTCCTCATCCCGAGAGGGAGGGGATTGGTTCACCTAGGACTGTACCGGGCGACACTGGGAGCCGATATCGGCCGATGTAGATACGCGACACGAGTGCCCGACAACAGTGCCCGGCAGTAGGATACACAACTCCATGCCCGACATGATAACGAACCCGATACGCTCCGCCCGTCAGGCGTGTCGCCCGAGAGGGTGTGCCGCCCGACTTGAGCGTATTGGCCAGGTCCTTGAGCGATACTGTCGCCCGTCGCGGTATGCTGCTTGAGAGAGCGTGCCGCCCAACACGGCTGTATCGGGCTAGGCCCTTTGTCCGATATCGGGCGGGATGGTTACTGTAGATTGTCGTCCTTCTACATCAAGAAGGCGACACATATCTTTAATTCTGTTATTTAATTCTTCACTCACGCATTGTAACTAAGACATTTAATGCTTATAGAAATAGAAATGCTTACTTACTTGCTGCTCTATGCTTGGTGCAATATGTTGGATGACTGATATGTTTGGTATCTGAACTCTAGCTTGCATGTTTTGGATCGCATTTCGCTTAGCTATCGAATCGTGTTTTCCTGTCGCAACAACTTCGAGAGTTGTGTTGTGGCTCTAGTGTTTGGTCCGATTCTGGAGTACGAGAGTGCCCGGAACGGAGTTTCTTTAGTAACCCTTCCACTCTAATTTGAGTCCGGTGACCCCGAGAGTGGAACCGATGCCTTGTTAGAGGTGCCCGCTTCGAGAGGAGGGGTACATGATTGGTTCTACCGCCGCTTGTTTTACAGCAGTTCTATCCCTCGTACCTCGCCTTAGCTCCAAATATATTCTTCTATTTCTGTTGCATGAAAACCACTAAAAACTGTTAAATGCTTAAAACCTTAAATCTTTCTAGTAACTCCACTTGGAGATAGTTTTCTTGTTTTGTTCGTGCCATCTTTATGCTTCCCTCTTCGGGAATTTATCATCTCTTTATACCTACCGGAGTGTAGCGTGTCGATTCTGGGTTCTCAACACTACCCCCCTTGTCCCTGTGTTCGACCGCGTGTATCTACTTCGACCCCATAAATAAAGTTGCGGGGGCCTAGAAGGATTCAAGTTTATAAATGTAAAAGCTCGACTACCTCAAATCCGCCTCCATTTTTAGGATGCGCGATTTAGGCCGGTCAGGGGGTGACTTGTACAACTCACTTGCAGAGCAACCCTCTAGAGCAAATACTTCAGTGGCCGATAAATTCTCTATGCCGTCTGAGATCCTAGTCTTCATGATGGGCAACTTCGACAGATGCGCCATCAAATAGCTGACAGCCTGTGACCAACATTTGTTGAATATGGTCCCGAGTCCACAGATTGACGAAGAAGCAATCCTTTTGAGCAATAGATATTTTTCCGTATGACACTGAGTGCTCAAAGGAGTATTCCGCTCAGAGGCAGTTGCTGGGAAGATCACGTTTAGAGTCATGGAAAGCATATTGATCGAGAATATCATGCTCAGGAGAAGCCGACAACCAATCTACAATGTCACTCCGGCCTTGGCCAGGCGACTGCTAGCTGGGGTAGATAATTCATGGCTGGTGGTTGATATGCTAAAACATGTAGAAGAGCACAACCCCGACCTAGTGCTAGCCCCCCACAAGCATAGGGGGAACTGGTTCCTCTATGTGGCCAATCTCTTCTCCCACGATGTCACCTTCTTTAACTGTTGTGCTACAGAGGTCCCCCATCGAGATCAAGTCTTCATCCACCCTGAAGATACAGACCTCAAGCTTCTTCCTCTCGGCCTTCACTGGGTTATCAAATAAGGCATCCAACTCCAAAGAGGCATTTGGAACTTCTATGTGATAAAGGACTTCCCAGTTCAGTAAGACCCAAGAAGCAGAAATAGTCCCTTCATCGTCTTACGCCCCATGGAGCTTCTCAATATTTTTAGATACATATTTTAGTTGTAGGACACTAACTTATATCACCTCAGGAGCATCTATGCACTGCTGCTGATAAAGGATAAACACTATTTCTGAGATCTAGAGCTCTCTGAGGACCTACTGGAGACAAATTATGATTCTCACTCCTCTCCACTTACTAGTCCTCCAAGAAAAGAGGTTGATGGCTCTTATGACATCTACATGTCAGGAAAATAGATAGAGCACTTGTAAGCCTTGTTTGCCACTGAAGGCACTTCTATTTTTCCTATTATCTCAGAATCAATCATCACCAACTTAGACCGTTCAGCCTGCAACTCTCTATCTCATGAATAGGTCAATCACATACTCTTACATCTTGCTAATTCTAACACTGCAGATGTCATCTATGAGAAGAATAATGAGGTAGTACCCCATATATATATATATATATATATATATATATATATATATATATATATATATATATACATATATATATATATATGGTAGCGATCTAGTGAGAAACATCCTACGGTGAGATCATGAGAGGCATTTGAATAACTACAAATTAGTAACTATTTTTTAAAATCCAAATGTATAGATGGAAAAAGCATCATTTCATTTACCTTTTCGCAAAAAATCATTGCAATCAGACATTATTTACATGTCCATAAGCACAATGTACACTTTTTACATCCAACGGTCAGCCTGAAATTCAATATAGAGTGTCGACAAATATTTGGTTGTTGTGAATGATCTACAAATTGGATGGTGATAAAATTTTATAGGAAGGTAGACATTAAGGTGTACTTGTAATCTGTATGGTTGGATTATGAAAATTTTATCTATGTGGAGAGTTTTTCAAATGCCTCTCATGCTCTCACCAGATATGTTTCTCACTGGATCGTTTCTCTCTCTCTCTCTCTCTATATATATATATATATATATATATATATATAATATGGGACCTAATCAAGGATGGAGGATGTCTAGCTATGATGCTGGCATCAACTTACATCCTTATTTGACAAGAGAAAATGGGAAGCCCTACATCTCCCATCTGATGTTGTTCAACGACCTATGCCTTGCCGATGAATCTTGGGTGTGCCAATTGTTCCAACATCAAATCCAGAGGCGTCTGTAGCGAATCATGTTCCTTCCTATACTGCATGACAATCACTAGACACTTATAATGCTATACACCAACGCTCGCGTTAGTATCTTCCACAACAGCTTGGACGCCAACAATGACTGGCTGACGGAGTATGCTATCGTGCCAGAAACACCCCTCAAATGACTAGAAAAGAAATACTACACTGAGATGGCTGCCATTAAAAAGCCATATCTTAAAGATCTGGCAGAAACCTGCCATGATTTCTACTTCTAGAACCATAGTCCACAACAAGCCCCACTATGAAATGATTGTAGAGTATACGTGCTTCACTAGATATCCTACGTAGCAACATTGAAGAAGGCACCAGAAAAGCTCTATGACATTGACTACCACAACCAATGAGGAGAATACATCACGTAGCTCCTAACTGCTGAAGGCACACATATCTGTTGAATCCTCACTGATGTATGACTACTCTCTCCTATTCATCTAACTACTCTGGGACAAAGTTTGGGGTGGGACTCCATAACATCAGTGAGGGAGGTATTCTAAAAAATTTCCTCCTCTCCCTTTCCTTTCCTTTCCTTCCTTCATCACACTCCATGTATATATTGTATATAAATGTTTGATATCAAGCAATACATACACATGGTCTGTTATTCAAGCTTGTAAAAGATTACTCTGTCTTAAATACTTGGTACAACTTCCAGTTTGTTCTCTTTGTGCCTCAGGTTGTGTACATTTCTGCTATGCTCTCTTGCAAACATAGTCTTAAATGACAAAGACTAACTTTTCTACACCAACTTTGAAAAATAATCTCCTTCTAGGTAAGAGATGTGTATGAGAAGGAAAAAGTTGTCTAAATAGCAAACTCCCTTTTCCCCCACCCACTGAAATCCCAAAAGAGAGGAAATCCTTATGAGAGTGAATAAAAGTGTGAGAGTTGTGCCCAAACAAAACCCTTGTCTTCCCAAAAGTACCCATCTTTAGGCATGGTAGATATGGGGCAGTGGTATGTAGGATGTGAAATCACTTCTCTAAAGCCAACTGACTTGGACTACAGGGACCACTTTCCTGTTATCAGACCCGTACCTAGATGGACCAATGGGAAGCAAGAAAAACCCAAAAGCCTTAAGCCTTCCTGAAAACCTCACCTCTTACCCCCAAGATTCAAACAATTTGGTGTGAAAGCAAACTTCAACATCATACACCAAAGTCTCACAAAAGCTGGGGAGAAATTTTTGTTTAATAAGGCAAGAAAAAGAAAGTCCATTGTTCGTGGTCAGACATAATTTTCCTCAGGACATTCCAAAATTCACTTAACCTTTGCCCGAAGACTACACCTGGCTTTTAAAAGTACCACAAACAAAAGTTTTTAAAATAAGTACAGATTGATTGAGGACAATCAAATTGCTAATTTAGGGGAGTTGATAACACCTATTTTATGACTGCTAGAGCTTATATTTTATTATCAAAATAGCTTACAAACCTAACTTCCTCTTCATTTTATTTTATTTATTGTGAAGAAATTATGTCCACTATGCCCCTGACAATATTTCCCATCTTTTGTAGGGTTTTTCTTATTCTTCCAAAAGAAAGGCACCAATGGTCCCATCAGGCCCATCAGCAATGAAGTCCCTATCCCAGCCCAGTAGCACGCGAGGCTGATACACCCTCTTACCCGCCATGGTTTCTGCCTGATACGACAACAACCCGACGGGGGGTGTCGTGCAAGAGTCTCAACCCACTACGACCCTTTTGCCCGATATGGTGCCTAACTCATCACGGTTCACAACCCGATGAAGTCGCTACCCAACATGGCCACCCCTCGGTGCCGCAGCCCGATAAGGCTCTAACCCGCCACAATTACACGTGATGCACTTACTGCCCGACACGTTCATGGCCCGACATGTGTGATAGGTGCCAGCCGTATCGTCCCCTCTCGAAGCCTCGAGAACGGAGCCATGGATGAAGGATACATAGGTGAATGAAATCTATAAATCCCATCAACTCGCTGCCTATAAACAACAACTACAAGCCTATGATGGGACAGGCCATACCTTGCTAGAGCTATCCCCTACAGTAAAGGAGCTAGTGTGTCAAGTCCCAAGGATCCTGCCAGACGATAACTAGATGAGCACACCCCCATCCTGAGAGGGATGGGAGGAGTTCACTTAGAGATCGTTCTGGTAGCAGCAAGCGGCATAATATGATCCTCAAGGCCACTTAAACAATGTTGGGTTCCTATCTGGGCTTCAACCTGAGATGACTTTCCCACCTATACCTCACACAAAGAACCCAAGAGCCTTAAGATAATGTTAACCTGATATTTATCCTAACCCGACACGGTACCCAACCCAATACGGTCTATACACGTCATGGATGCAACCTGACATGACCATATCAGGCAGAGGTCTTATCCTGATACGACCTTTATCGGTCACGGTCCATGACCCGACACAGTCATATATGGATATGGCCCTTACGCAGTACCGGGTTAGCATTATCTTAGGTGTATGTTTCTATGTACTTGGATCTCCTAAATCAAGGAGATCAATACTTATCTTCTCCTTACAATATTTTCTTTCATTTGATTACAACATTGTAACAAAACCATTATGTTTCTTTATGATTATTGGAATCTGTGATATTTATCTCATGTCATTCTATGTATGGATTTATTTCATTGGATGATTTCTTTCTAACATATGAGTTCTAGTTTCTTCTTTTTGATTCATGCTTTTGACTAGCTATCGAATCGTGTTTCTTGTTTTGACTTCTTTAAGAGAAGGACGTTGTAAACTTCTAGATCTTGGTGTGATTCATGTGTACGAGAGTACTCACAACCAGAGTTGTGCCCAGTTTACCCTTCTGTACGATCCCATGCCTGAAACCTTCGAGAGAGGGAACTTAGTGCATGGCTTGCGGCATCTTCTTTGAGAGAAGAAGGTGTTGGATATAGGCCACTGATGCTTGTTACGATTAAGTTTTCTTTCTTCGTGCTATGCTCCAAAGATAGTCTTATCTCCTCGGTTTCCTTTATATGAAAAATACCATAAAAACTGCTAACACTCAAAATACCCAAAGCTTTAATCTTTCTAGTAACTCCCCTTGGAGATAGGTTTTAGTTTGATTCTTTGTTATTCTTTTAGTACACCAAACCTTATCCTTCGAGTTTTTGACATGCTTAGACAAGTAAAACTTGGGTTCCAAAGTGCTATTCTCCTATTCCCTGTGTTCGGCCCTGAACTACTTTGACCATGTGCTAGTTGCAGGAGTCTTAAACATTTGGGTATTATAAATTACTAAAGTCCAATGACCTAGGCATGTCTCCATTTTTGGACCCACGTTTAAGGCTTGTCACTTGTCGACCATGATTGGTTTGGTGTTATGCACATCTTTCATTTCATTTAATATATACACGATCTTGAAAATTCCTTCATTTGTGTTCCTATGTTCTTTTTGCTTGAGGACAAGCAACGGTTCAAGCTTAGGGGAATTTGTTGTGTGCATTTCATATTGACTTTTTTTTCATTCTCTCACACAAATTCAGTTCATTTTGTCTTCCATTTAGCCTCTATTCATATTATCTTGCCAATTTTTTTATTTATTTTTCTTATTGCATGATGTTGATTGTAAACATGCATTGAAAAGGTCAATTTGGAGATAGCCCAAACGAAATCCAACCCCAATGGAACTTCTCTATGATATTACAGCTGATGTAGAGTTATTCCTCAAGAAACAACATTGCACACATTGTGTCTTACTTACAACACAACGTGTCCCTTCACATATAACTTCACAGAATGAAAAACATGCTATGTGGTATAACTCACACTACATGTGTATTTCCAGCAGCCTTAATCCTAAGACAAAGAAGATGCGACATGACATGTCTATCCTTAGAACATGACGTGACCTCAGCATTTGTAGGCTGACTACATCTTGCTGCTAATGCACACTGACGTGGTCAATTATCGCACAAACAAATTCACTCGGGGTTGAAATCCCAAAGCTTTTAACCAAAACCTTGTACAATAATACCACCCACAAGTGGACAAGTCTTATTGCAGTATAGTTAAGGATCGAATCCCAAGGGACAACATTTTTAAGAATCGTTTCGAGTCTAGTCTAGTTCAAGTAAGACTAATATTTAGAACAAGGGTTGATTTGAGTTTAATTAAACTAATTGCAAGAAAGTAAAGAACAGAGATAAAGTTGATCTAGATTAATGATATGGAATCACTGGAGTGGTTTCGGGTTTCACCACCGCTACTCATGCAAACATATCCAATCACAAAATCCAGGAAAGATTTAACTATCCAAATAGAACAGTTGTGAACCCTCCCTGAGGGATGTTTAGGTTCGCGTAAGCATCACCTTAGGCATCATATTTCTTGTCACCATCTAGATCATGCACTTACGGTTCTGAAGATACAGATATCCAACTAAAGTTGTGGGCCCCCTATACATGCGTTAGGCACACAGAAGCATCATCGCGGGCTAGATGGCTCATCCCCTCACGGATCATCCACTTACTACCTCAAGGAATCCCTTTTTATTTATTGTCAGGGAGTCAATCGTGTTAATCGACATCCTATCCTACATATTGAAGTTATCACAACATAGGAAAGAACAAGATAAAAGCAAGAAGGTGATCAATCTACAAGCAATCATTGATGATTAACAATGAAATGAAAAGTTATATACATTACCTTAGAATGTTAAAATGAAAAGACATGAAAGCATGGCCAGCGGGGCTAGTCCCTGCACCCCAGCAAAAAGGAACTACTCGCTCATGATGCAAGAAACAATAAGAACAAGAGAGAGGGAAGATTCCACCATGAGCATTATGCAGAAGGTAGTCACAACTCGGTGAAGATAATGTGGCCTTCTATGTCATGTCGGAGCAAATATGGACGAGGAGGAAGAACCACCAAGGCAGACTGGGCAAATCTTCTTCTCCCCCTTCTTTCTCGTCTTGACCTCCTTGTTCATAGTAAGAGGAGCAGCAAGCGAGGTGAAAATGGTGTCGATGTGCATGGGATCAAACCTGTGTTCAGGCATCCTGTCGGCATCTTGGGTCCGATGCCCCAAATGAGGACCATGTTGATCCTATTTATAGGCTTAGATGGGGTCTTCACGATTTGGACCCAGCTGTAATTTTCATAGTTTTGCTTTAATGGTTTTAGAAATTGTTTAGTCTTCTCACAGTTTTTTATTGTCATCCAAATAGTCTTATGCGTTCTATCAGTCTCCACAAACCCATCCTTCATAGTTTCTTCTTCAAACGGTCCTTCTATCACTTGGCTTCACGGTCTTGGATCACATACAACACATTCTCGCGGTCTACGAACCTTGGCCCCTCGCAATCTGGAGTTCTTAATGGCCTGGGTCTCATGTTCATATGGTCTTGGATCTCTTCACAGTCCTAGAACCCTCGTCCACATAGTCTTGCTGCTCTGACCTTCACGGTTTGGTTGTTCATGCAGTTTGGAACAACCGGTCTTAGCTTCTCGTGATCGTCATCCAAATGGTTTTAGAAACCAATCGTGATCTTGCAGTCTTGATTGTTGGCCGTCTCATGGTCCTGAGGAGTAGACCACAAGGGTAGGTTGTAGCGGTGATGCAAGTGGGTGAAGGTGGTGGCGATGCTAATTAATGACGATCAGGTGTAGGGTGAAGAAAGTGGTCCTTGTTGCTGTGATGATCAGGGCGACGGAGGAACTTTCCGGTGCCATCGGTGCTGGGTGGAGATGACAGAGGCGTGAAAAGTAGGTCGACGAGAGATCTAGGGTTGTTGGTCTAGGAGGAAGAAGGTGGTGATGGCAGAGGTACGATCAGGACATCCATGCAGTCTAGAGGAGGGTCCGCTACATGGTCTTGAGACCGTGAATCTTCACACAGTCTTGAGACCGCGTGCCCTCACACAATCTTGAGATCATGTAGAGGGGTGAAGGAGCAAACCGTTAGGGCATGTGAGACCCAAACCGAATGGAGGAGGTGAATGAGGACCGTAGATTGGTGATCGTGTGGTGAGGAGAAAGTCCAAGACCGAATGAGGTGAATCTGAATGGATCAAGACCGTTTGGTCATGACCATTTGGTCAAGACCAAGGATGAGAGGATCTTGAGTGAAGGTAGATCTAGGGCAAAGAAAGGTGGGCCCCACTTATTAGGGTTTGATACATATGATGGTTTATGGAGATAAAGGTGGAATGAAGCAAGCGGTAGTGATGATTATGTTGAAGGTAGATTAGGGTTAAATGGAGGTGGGTTCCAGTTGATGATTCAACCTCAACATGACCTGCATAATCTGTGTGAAATCCATATAAAACTAGTTAATAACTTGATAATCTGATCAACCAAGCAAAATTGCACATTGTAAGTTTTAAGGAGATGAAATCGAATGTATTTAGTCGAATTGGGCCCAAAATGGTGCCTGAAAATCATGATGAATTTGGATTTATCTAAATACCCCGAACTTAAACGTTACTCATCCTCGAGTAACATAAAATCTGAAACAATCACCATATTAATGAATTCAATTTGTGTGACCGCCTCATCTTCACATCACGATTTGTTTCCTTTCTGCATAGTATGACAAAGCATCTCAACTTCCTGAGACCACTAAACACATCTTACAATATCTTTGTTCCTAAGTTTGTTTTCCAAAATCACATCATCCTCACTTTTTCCAACAACAAGCATTTCTAAGAGTTTTGTAAGAGTCCAGAGATACCCACAGAACAACAAGTGTGCATCTGATCTGACACTGGTGTATTTCAAGATAGTGGAGGCATTCATTATACTTTTAGGTGGAAAAGGGAGTGAATGGTGGTATGGAAGGAAAAAATAAATCTCTTCTCTATTCGACTCGAGATTTTTATTTTACGATTGAAATTTCATTTATTGCATTTTTTGTGCAAATCTCTCCACTATTCGACTCGAGATTGCAGTTTCGTTTTGTGTGCACATTGGCACCTTTTATTGGTGGTACGCCCCTATTTATTAGCAAGGGGTATGGAAGAAGCAGATATAGAGGGAGGTTGTGTGCCACCTCAAACTTAGGGTTTGGCACTATTTTTGCTATTTTTGTTTCTTTTTTATGGATGGAGGGGTACAAAGATGGTAGAAAAAGTGTAGAAGAGAGTTTCGATCAGAATGCAACTTGATTTATAATTCAGTGCACTAGGTGGTTCTCTTTATCGTACTCTGCTCAAATAATGGCTTGATTAGGATCTGGTGGGGATTCCATGTCATTGTTCCACTTATTAGTTAGGAAGCGTGATGTGTTTGATCCCTAATAGTTTGATGGATAGTTATCATTTTTTTGCAGAAGGATCATGATGTTTAGGGTTCATAAGCTTCACAATATTATTTCAATCAATAGGCTAGTTTCAAAAAGTGGTCCTTTTGAGGATCTTCTTCGAATAAGGAGGGTATAATGATTCAAAATGCATAGATCAAGAAACTAGCCATCTAGGTAATGACTTTTATTGAAACAGAAAGCATCAAAACTTCATCAAGTTTCTGTTCAATTTTTTTGAAAAACTTTAAAATTTTTGAAAATTTTGATCAAAATTGCAACGTTGAAATCTTAAGTCTGAAATAGATGGGTGTAGGTAGAAAGTAAAGTACATACCACCCACCCTCCACCCAAAACTTAGAAATTTACTCATCCCGAGAAAACTCTAAATCCGAGATGGAGGGGAAAATTCACGTCGGTTGAACCCCCAGATTTGGTTGTGTTCCAATCAGTGTGCGTCCTCCATCTGAAAATATCAAAAATGAAGATTAATCAGAACTCAAGATAGCATCTCGCGATGCAATTTTTTATTTAGTGCAAAATTATCTAAAATTTAAAAACAAAATTAAGGAAAATTTCTAATTCAAAATTAAAAGTAAAACAAATTTATTGTTCGGGTTGCCTCCCGACAAGTGCCTTTGTTTTATGTCGATGGCTCAACTTGATTCCTTCAACTTTACAGTGGATATGTTGGATTCATGATTTCTAGCATTGCTTCGGTTCCTGTGTCGGCTAAGGTGAAATATCTCTTCAAGCATTGACCATTAGCTACAAATTTGCCTGACTTTTTACTCCATAAAGAGAAAGCACCATGTGGGGAGATGCTCTTGACAATGTAAGGTCCAAACCAGTGAGAATGAAGTTTTACTGGGAATAACTTCAGTCTTGAGTTGAACAATAGAACTTGGTCTCCTACTTGTATGTCCTTTCTTTTCAAATGACCATCGTGCCAAAGTTTCATGTATTCTTTATAGATTCTTACATTCTCATAAGTTGTCATTCAGAGTTCTTCCAGCTCCCGGAGTTGCAGAATCCTGGCTTGGCCTTCTTTCTTCATATCAAAATTCAATTATTTTATTTCCCACCATCCTTTATTTTTGAGTTCTACAGGTAGGTGGCATGACTTCCCAGAGATTAATCGAAATGGTGTGGTTCCAAGGGGAGTCTTGAAAGAAGTTCGGTAGGCCTACAAGGCGTCATTGATTTTTGTTGACCGGTCTTTTCAGTTGCGGCCTACTGTCTTTTCCAAGATAGCCTTGAGTTGATGGTTAGAAACCTCGACCTGCCCACTTGTTTGGGGATGGTAGGGTGAGGCTACCTTGTGTGTTACACCATATTTCCTCAGCAACGCTTCAACACTTCTTTCTAGAAAATGAGAACCTTCGTTGGATATCACAGTGCGTGGAATTCCAAAACGGGGAAAAATAATATCTTTAAATGTCTTGATGATAGGTTTGGAATCACTAGTGACGGTCGTTATGGCCTCTACCCATTTTGAGACATAGTCAACCACAACTAGGATGTAAGAAAATCCATGTGAGGATGGGAATGGACCCATGTAGTCCACACCCCAAACATCAAAAATCTCGATTTCTTGCCACAACTTGAGTGGCATCTCATCACTTTTTGTTATGTTACCCATTCTCTGACATTTGTCACATGATAGAATAAAGTTGTAGGAATCTTTGGATATGGTTGGCCAAAAGAAACCACATTGCAAAACTTTCAAAGAAGTTTTCTTAGAACTCATATGACCTCCAACTGGGCCTGAGTGACATTGCTCTAAAATGAGTTGGGCTTCCTCCACAGCGATACAATGTCTGTAGAGACCATCAACACAAATCTTGAACAGGTACAACTCATCCCAGTGATATTGTTTCACATCATGCATGAATATCTTTAGTACATTCCCGGTGCATTCTGGGTGGATGACACTAGCAACAAGGTAGTTCACATAGTCTGAGTACTATGAGGAAACTTCTGAGACTTTCATAAGTTGGTCATCCGGAAGAGAATCGTTAATCAGGATATTCTTGGTTTCCAGAGTGTGAATATGACTAACATGGTCTGCGACAAAATACTATGTACCATTCTTATCTCTTATCTCCAGATCAAATTCTTGCAAGAGGATAATCCATCTAATCAACCTAGGTTTAGCATCTTTCTTCACCAGGAGGTAATGGATAGCAGCATGATCCGTATAGACAATGACTTTTGAACCAATGAGATAGGATCTGAAGTTGTCAAAGGCAACACGACTGTAAGGAGTTCCTTTTCAATAGTCGCATAGTTCCTATGAGCTTCATCGAGGGTCTTAGATGCATAGTAGATTACATAATGTTTCTTCTCTATACATTGGCCTAAAACAACACCCACAGCGTAATCACTGGCATCACACATAATTTCAAATGATTGATCCCAATCGGGAGCTCTGATGATTGGTGTTGTTGTAAGGGCATGCTTTAGGTTATTGAAACTCTTGACACATTCTTTGTCAAAATGGAAATCAATGTCCTTTAGCAACAAATTCATCATCATCTTGGTTATCTTGGAGAAGTCCTTTATAAACCGTATGTAAAAGCCTACATGACCAAGGAAAGTGCAAACTTCTCTTACATTTGTTAGGATAGAGAGTTTGGAAATCACTTCGATTTTTGCTCTGTCTACTTCGATACCTCTATGACTGACTCTATGGCCAAAGACGGTTCCTTCCCTGACCATAAAGTGACTCTTCTCCCAGTTCAACATGAGTTGTGCTTCTTCACAGTGTTTAAGGACAAGGGAGAGGTGCTTCAGGCACAAGTCGTATGAATATCCATATATGGAAAAATCATCCATAAAGACTTCCATGATAGTTTCAGTAAGACCAACGAATATAGCCGCCATGCAACGTTGGAAAGTTGCAGGTGCATTGCAGAAACTGAACGACATCCTTCGAAAGGCATATGTTCCAAACAAGCAAGTAAAAGTTGTTTTCTCTTAGTCATATGGATGTATAGGTATTTGATAGAATCCAGAGTAACCATTGAGATAATAGAAATATTCTTGGTGGGCCAACCTTTCTAAGACTTTATCAAGAAAAGGCATCGGGAAATGATCCTTTTGGGTTTCCTTATTCAACTTCCTATAATCAAAACACATCCTCCCCCTGGTGACTGTTCGAGTGGGGATGACTTCATTGTCTTCATTTCGTATCATAGTAGTTCCACCTTTCTTTAGGACAACATGCACGGGGCTCACCCATGGCGAGTCAGATATCAGATAAATGATTCCAGTAGTGAGCAGTTTAATGACTTCTTGATGAACTACTTCCTTCATGTTTGGATTTAGCTTTCTTTGATGTTCAATGGTTGGCTTGTGATCTTCCATCATGGGGATTTTGTGTGTGCAAAGCGCCTGACTCACCCCGGTAAGATCACTCATCTTGTAGCCAATGGCTTTTCTTCTTTCCTTTAATTCTGTCAGGAGTTTATCTTCTTGTTCAGTTGTTAGGTCAGAATTTATAATGACTGGGCAGACCTTGAGATCATCCAGAAACATGTACTTCAATCCCTTGGGTAGGGGTTTCATTTTAGGGGCTTCTGGTTTCTCGCCCGGTTCTTTAGTAACATTCACAACCTTGACTTCCTCATATTTGGCTTTAGGATCTTCTTCAGTAGTGTTGAGGTGGTGAAAAAAAAATTTCATTTGTTCGTCAACTGAACTATCTGCATTTGGATTAGTTAGAGCCACTTCTAAAGGATCTTCTTGTTCATAATCCTCTTGCGTGAGGAGTTACATCTGCTCTATGCAATCAATCAATTAGACTTCTTCTTGCATGCTTGGTCTTCACATACTTTCAAAAACTTTAAACTCGAGAGTTTCTTTGCCTAGTCTGAGCAGCAAGGTTCCCGCTTCAACATCAATCAGAGCTCGTGCAGTGGCAAGGAATGGACGACCAACTATGATAGGGTATCTGGCTCTTCTTTTATGCCCATAATGACAAAGTCACATGGAACATAGGAATCTTTTCTTACCTTGATAGGTACATCTTCAATGATTCCCAAGGGAAGAGTAACAGTGTTATCTGCAAGTTGTATGGTCATGCAAGTCGGGAGCAATTCAGCAAACCCTAGCCTTTTACAAAGGCTAAGTGGCATGATAGAGATGTTATCACTAAGATCGACCCATCCTTTCTTACATGAAGAGTCACCGATATGGCATGAAATCCCAAAGGATCCTGGATCTTTCTGCTTCTTTGGCATCTTGCTCTGAATAATATCAGAAGTGGTCGTTGCTAACTTGATAGTCTCATATTCTTTAGTTATATACTTCCTTGTAAGGAGAGACTTTAAGTACTTTGTCCATGCTGGTATTTCAGCCAACGCATCAAGAAAGGGTATATCAACATGGAGTTTCTTCATGGCTTCTTTGAACTTGTTGAATCGAGTGTCAAGCTTTGTCTGCCTCAAATGAGCTGGGAAAGGTATACGAGGCTTGTACACTGGCACGTCCGACTCAGGTGTTTCTTCAGCTTCTATAATGGTAGGTTCTTCAGAACTTTCCTTATCCATTTTATAAGCAGTTACTGCCCTTTTTGGTTGGGACTCATGTGTTGTAGAATCTTGGACAACCACAGAGTTACCCTTGTCAGTAATAACCATATGTGTCTCGACAGGAGGATTAGAATAATCTTTTCCGGACCTGGTGGTGACAGCCTTCAGTTGTTCTGGGTGCTTAGGATTGTTTTCTGGTTGGCCAGCAAAGGTTCCAACAGGTGGATTCATGCTAGTTGCAAGTTGAGCTAGTTGAGATTCAATAGCCTTCTGATGGGCTTGCTGGTTAGTTATCATAGTCTGTTGCGACCGTAACATCTTCTCAATGGCTGACAGCTTGTTCAGGAGAGATGGGACTGGCTTGTTGTCCTTGTTGTTTATAAGGGGCTTGGTTTGGATTTTGGAACTGAGAATTATTCTGATAATTGTTGTAGTTCTTGTTCTGAAGGTTACTTCTAAAATTTCCTTGATTTCTGAATTTTTTTTGTTGATTATACTAGAATCCTGGTGGGCCTCGTTGCTGATTATTTGAACTAAGTTGCCACGAGTTTTCCTCTCCTGAAGGATTTCCATATTGAAAACCAGGATGGTTCCTATTCTAATTTGGATTGTAGTATCCTTGACCAGGGATGGTGTTGACGACATTAAGAGTTTCCATTTGACCATTATCTCTTTGGCCATAAACGTTGCTAAAAAAACATCATAGAGAACAATGCAATCTAGCATAGAATGATCAATGCCTTTATATGTGTCACAGAACAGTGTAGCTGACTTGATCTATTCTTGTTGTTGTGGGAGCGAGTGTCTTCTTTCATAGGTAGCAAGGGATGATTAAATATGGTCTTGCTTGGCAACTAAGAGTTTGAGGTTTTAGCGATAGACTTGTATTCAGGAATGGCTTCAGCCATAACCACCTTCAATACTCCTTTCCCTATAGATCCACCCCAATTAGCTTGATTTTTAGCTCCTAGGGTGACAACCTTCCATGCGCTGTCATAACTTTGACGCATGAAGTTATCACCAGATGAGGAGTCTAAGAACCTCTTGATGTCGTCATCCACACCCCTATAGAAGATCTCAATGAGTTTATTCCTAGGAATGCCATGGTGTGGACACTTGCATAGAAGCTCTTTGTATCTTTCCTATGCTTCAGCAAGGGATTCTCCAGGGACCTGAGTGAATTGAGTTATTCGTCCCCTAATTTCATAGGTGAGAGAAGGAGGGTAGAATTTTTCTAGAAAGACATTTTGAAGTTGTTCCCAGGTGGTGATGGGTTCGCATTGTAAAGAGTTGTACCAACTTATATCTCTACGAACAAGAGAATACTTGAAGAGACGGAGTCGGATGGCATCATCTGAGACTCCATTTTGCTTTGTCATAACACATAGATCAATAAACCTCAGAAGATATTCCTAACTATCTTCTCCTTTCTTACCATAGAATGGGATGTTTTGAAGCAAGGTGATCCAATGTGCCCTTATCACAAAATTTGGAGCGTTGATGGGAGGAGGTTGCACTGGGTGATGAACATCAGCAACTTTAGGGATTGAGAACTCCCTAAGGTCTTTTTGCAGTTCTGTTGCTTGTGCTACAGCTTGAGCTGCTCGGATCTCTATTTCAACTGCAACTCTGGATTCTTGCATAAGCCTATCTCTTTGTGTAGCAAGGGCTTGAGAAACCCTTTGGGCTATTTCCTCCTCTTGAGCCATCCTTGCTTGGTTCTCTCTGTTCTGACGACAAAGGGTTCTGTCTATCTCAGGATCAAAGCTAGTAGTTAGAACGGGATTGTTAGAGCGGTTCATGCACTAGTCTTTGTTGGTACCTGGGATGGAAAGATTTTTCAAAAGTGAGATTGAAAGAGTAGAACCGAATTCAAGTAGCTGATCAATTGTTTCAAATGAAAAAAGCAAATCCTAGATTAGCCTTAAAAGAACTAGATTTGACTAACGGATTTTGTTGTCCCCGACAATGGTGCCATAATTTGATGTGTTCTATTATTGCACTAACAAATTCACTCGGGGTTGAAATCCCAAAGATTTTAACCAAAACTTGTGCAATAATACCACCCGCAAGAGGACAGGTCTTCTCAAAGTATAGTTAAGGATCGAATCCTAAGGGATAACATTTTTATGAATTGCTGCTAGTCTAGTCTAGTTCAAGTAAGACTAATATTTTGAACAAGGGTTGATTTGAGTTTAATTAAACTAATTGCCAGAAAGTAAAGAATATATATAAAGTTGATCTAGATTAATGATATGGAATCACTGAGGTGGTCTTGGGTTTCACCACTACTACTCATGCAAACATATCCAATCACAAACATCCAGGCAAGATCTAACTATCCAAATAGAATTGTTGCGAACCATCCCTGAGGGATGTTTAGGTTCGCGTAAGCATCACCTTAAGCATCATATTTCTCGTTGCCATCCAGATCATGCACTTACGGCTCCGAAGATACAAATATCCAACTGAAGATGTGGGCCCCCTATACAGGTGTTAGGCACACAGAAGTGTCACCGTGGGCTAGATGGCTCGTCCCCTCACGGATCATACACTTACTACCTCTAGGAATCCCTTTCTATTTCTAGTCAGGGAGTCAACCATGTTAATTAGCATCCTATCCTACATATTGAAGTTATCTCAACATAGGAACGAACAAGATAAAAGCAAGCAGGTGATCAATCTACAAGCAATCATCGACGATTAACAACGAAATGAAAAGTTATATACATTGCCTTGGAATGTTAAAATGAAAAGACATGAAAGAATGGGTAGTGGGGCTAGTCCCCACACCCCAGCAAAAAGGAACTACTCGCTCATGATGCGAGAAACAAGAAGAATAAGAGAGAGGGAAGATTCTACCATGAGCATGATGTAGAAAGTAGTCATAGTTCGGTGAAGATGATGTGGTCTTCTACATCATGTTAGAGCAGATCTGAATGAGGAGGAAGAACCACCAAGGTAGACCAGGCAGATCTTCTTCTCCCCCTTCTTTCTCGTCTTGACCTCCTTGCTCACAGCAAGAGGAGTAGCAGGCGAGGTGACAATGGTGTGGATGTACGTGGGATTGAACCTGTGTTCAGGCAGCCTGTCGGCATCCTGGGTTCGGTGCCCCAAATGAGGACCCTGCTGGTCCTATTTATAGGCTTGGATAGGGTCTTCACAATTTGGACCCAGTTGCAATTTTCACAGTTTTGCTTTAACAATTTTGGAAATAATTTAGTCTTCTCACAGTTTGCTACTGTCACCCAAATGGTCTTATGCATTCTATTAGTCTCCACAAACCCAGCCTTCATAGTTTCTTCTCCAAACGGTCCTGCTATCACTTGGCTTCACGGTCTTGGATCACATACAACACGTTCTTGTTGTCTACGATCCTTGGCCACTCACGATCTGGAGTTCATAATGGTCTGGGTCTCACATTCATACGGTCTTGGATCTCTTCACGGTCATGGATCCCTCATCCACATGCTCTTGCTGCTCTGGCCTTCACGGTTTGGTTGTTCATGCAGTTTGGAACAACCGGTCTTGGCTTCTCGCGATCGCCATCCAAACGGTTTTGGAAAACGATCGCGATCTTTCGATCTTGATTGTTGGTCCTCTCATGGTCCTAAGGAGCAGACCTTGAGGGTAGGTTGTGGCGGTTCTGCAAGTGGGCGAAGGCAGTGGAGACACTAATCGAGGATGATTAGGTGCAGGACAATGAAGGTGGTCCTTGCTGTTGTGACAATCAGGGAGACAAAGGAACTTGTAGGTGTCGTCGGTGCTGGTTGGAGTTGACGGAGGTGTGGAAAGTAAGTCAACAGGAGGTCTAGGATTGTAGGTCCATGCAAAAGAAGGCGGCAATGGTAGAGGCATGATTAGGACATCCATGCGGTGTTGAGGAGGGTCTTCTACATGGTCTTGAGACTATGAGGCTTCACACGGTCTTGAGACTATGTGCCCTCACACGGTCTTGAGATCATGTAAAGGGGTGAAGGAGCAAACTGTTAGGGCATGTGAGGCCCAAACCAAATGGAGGAGGTGAATGAGGATCGTAGATCAGTGATCGTGTGGTGAGGAGAAAGCCCAAGACCAAATGAGGTGAAACTAAATGGATAAATACCGTTTGGTCAAGACCAAGGATGAGAGGATCTTGAGTGAAGGTAATCTAGGGAAAAGAAAGGTGGGCCCCACTTATTAGGGTTTGACACAAATGATGGTTGATGGAGATAAAGGTGGAATGAAGCAAGTGGTAGTTATGATTATGTTGAAGGTAGATTACGGTTAAATGGAGGTGGGTTCCAGTTGATGGTTCAACCTCAACATGACCTGCATAATCTGCATGAAATCCATATAAAACTAGTTAATAACTTGATAATCTAATCAACCAAGAAAAATTGCACATTGTAAGTTTTAATGAGATGAAATAGAATGTATTTAGTCGAATCGGGCCCAACATGGCGACTGAAAATCATGATGAATTTGGATTCATCACACACGGCGTGTGTTTATTCAAACATGTCATGTGCCATTCACATGAATCGACTCTAGAAGGTTATCACACATTGTGTCTTTATTTTACATGTCGTGTACTTCACTGTAGTAGCACTACCCAGTGGGATTGCACGTCGAGAAAAGACATTTCGTGTCATTATCAGTTTCTACAAAAATGAAAACAACCGCTCCTCATTTCTAAAGATGAATGCCACTCAATGGGTGATTATCACTCATCATTTTGGAAGTCCGTTTCATACAAGAAAAGTTCTAGAGCTAAGGAGAGTGATTTTGGGTGGAAGAAGGTGGTTTTCTTACTAAAGAATCTCCGTTCTACCTTTTTCCTTCTGCATTTCTTCTTCGCAGGTACAACGGAGCTACTTCTCTCACTCAAGCTTTCTGGGAGGGAATACCATCCGAGTTGGAGTAGCTCCAAGGGTGGAATTTTTCCCTATAGCTGGAGTTCTACTCCCCTTTGTCTACATCTTTGGTTCCTCTAGCTTTTTCTTATCTTAAACATGCAAAACTCTAGAATTTTTGCATAGTATCTTCACATCTTCATTATGGATGAGTAGAACTCTTTTCTTGGGCATTGGAGAGTAACTCTCATGCCATTATTCATGTGAACTCAAAATTTATGTTTATTACTAGTTAACTTGCTAATTCCATGGATATCTATGGTGCTTCTTGCTTGTATGTTTGGCTAGCCACCTATCGTACATGTTTTATGCTCACCTTATGCTTCGAGAGAATGTATGAGAGAGTAAGGAGTAGAATCTATGGCAGTATTCTCTTGACCATGGGAGTGGATAGGGAATATTGAGGGTTTAGGTTGTGTTTGAGACTAAGAATAGACGTGGGAGCATTATGTGACGTTGAGAACCATCTCATGACATTGGGAAATGCATGATGATGACAATCTCCTTGCTTGTTAACACTGATCTATACTTCATTTGTTCATATGATATGATGGTATGGTAGTGAAATCTAATGTCCAAGCTCTTAATCTATTAACCAAATTGCTTTTGTTTTTGCTTTCCTTTTAAGTGTGTAAAAACATCCAACCTTTTGTAACCCGATTTAGATTAATGAAAGTCAACAATTTGCATCTAACTAGTGTAGCTCCTTGCATTTGGCACTCGAATACATTGAACCCGTAGTTGAGCATGGTTAGTGGGTTGAGATATCTCTTTCTATTCTCCAACAAGGACCAAGCCTCAATAGGAAGGTCGCCATGAGCCCAATGAAGGGACATAAAGTAAATTGTGTGTTCCCTAAGAGATGAAGTATATTTAGGTGAAAGAATTTTAAGGGAGACAATTTGGTTGGATATTATTAAAGAAACCTCAGAAAAAATGTGCAATGAAATAAGAAAATAAAGTTAAAGCATCTCCATAAAACCCACAAGAAGGGTAAGGCCCTAAGTCAACCCTGAGAACAAATAGGGATGATTAAAGGTACAAAGACTATTGAGGCTAAGAGGTAATCATATATCGGGTACATAAGACCATGAGGTCAAGAGATAGCCATCAATGTGTACATAAGGCACATGGGGTCAAGAGATTTTCCACCTACATGAATTGATGGTGCCAAGGGGATAGTATGTGAGGAACTGCATAAATTCCTAAGGCCTTATGGATCAAGAATAGATCCCTTCAAAAGTAATGATACCCCTACAGATATTGAGGGAACGACTAAGGATGAGGAAACATGGGATGTAAAGGTAAGGAATATGGGAAGTCATGTCATGATGTATGAATACAAATCTAAAAAGGAGTTTTGCACATGCTCAATTTTTTTTTGAGAAAACTCACATTCCATGAGAGTGCACGAAATAGTAAGAAAATTGTGGAATCAAAGGTATTCATGGGATTGAATCATGGTTGGGATTGACTCAAACCAAATGTGGATTAATAGATAATGTGTGAATGCACCATCTCTACTCTTCGAATGGGATGAACTTTGTATTTGGGTTTCAGCCAAATATTTAGTTCATCTTGTTATAAGTGTGAGAGATTAGCTAAACACATGTTATTAAAAAAAAGGATACATGAAGATGAATATCTAAGTAAAAAATTTAATGGTATATTATAGGGTTGGAGGTGTTACCTCACCCTTATGTGGAAATAAATGAATAATAGGTTAGAAACCTAGGTGATAATACCCAAGTGAAATGGAAATCACAATTAGAAAATGTAATTATAAAGAGGTGACATTATGTGACTTAGAAAGATGTGTATACCTTCAATTGAATCCAGGTACCAATCTTAATGATAATGTGAGAAATTTTTCACATCTATAAAGATGTTAAATATATATAAGTATGGTTTCTAACCCTAATGTTTGAAACTAAGTTGAGTTATCTTTCACCTTATGATTATTAGGTGTGAATATTGGTGAAAAAATTCCTTTTGAGGAGGTTTGAATGTTGTATCCTTAATTTTGGTAACAATTAAATGATCGAAATGTGAAGCATGATTTGATAAATAATTTTCTTCAATGGTATCATTCATGGAATACTAAATTAACTTGGTGGTGTGGGTGTAACCCATGGTCTAAGAAGAGGTTCAAGAGCCTATTTGTTTTGCAAATTGGTTTGTGGCACAAGTTAAAGAAAAATAGAAGGGATTCATGCTAAAATAAAATACAATGACTTTATAAAATGTTGAATACCTGAAATATGAGATATGTCTCTCATATCCTTCTTTTTGGATGACTTAGTTGAATTTTGAGGACAAAATTCTTATAAGAGGGAAAGGATGTTATAAACTAAATTTTTTCATGAATTTATACATGCATTTGAATAATGAATTGTTATGGACATATTAGAAAGATTGGTGTTCTTTCTCTTGAAAGTATGTATTTAAAATGCAATTTCTCCTTGCAATGGATTCCATAATTTACTGGTTTCAATAACCCATTGAAAATATTGGATAAAGGAAAAGAGGAAAATCCAATAATAAAGGAATTTCCAAAATAAATAACAATGGGCACTTTAAAATATGGAATTATGTGGAGTTCTCTAGAAAGGATAAGTTGAAGGAAACTAATAAGTATAATTTCCATCCTCAAAGAAAATATGTACCAAAATAAGGTTGTTTACCAAGTTTGAAAGGGAAAAAGAGTTATTATGTGGTATATTCATATTAAAGAAAGTAATTGCTTAAGGGGAAATAAAGGGGTATTTAATCTATGTATTTTTACACCAAGTCAGTCGTAATATGAGTTTATGAACAAATAGTGATACTTGGGTGTTATACAATACTTTTAGGGTAGTTTCTTGATTAGTTGCTTTTTTTGCATTTTGCTTTGATTATGTACACTTAAAGTATTATGCATGGTTCCTCATGAAAGAAAAGATATGTGGTTATGCCTATGAATACCCAACTTAACTGACTTCTATGGTTTTCTCAAGGCTTTTACAAATGGATTGCAAAATTAACTGCTTGGTTGTTCAATTACTTCCAGCAATCTATAAAACCCATATGAGTATCACAGTATATAGAAATAACTTTCTCAAGACCATACTAATATCTATTAATTAACTGCATGCATGGTAATTATGGAAATCACCCCTAGAGAGGGGGTTGGCTAATAAATACTCCTAGAGAGTAAGTGTGATATTATGAATGCCCCCAATATGAATTGGAATATATAGAAATCACCCCAAGTTAGTGGGTAGATCAAAGTAATACTCCCAAAGAGTGAATATGGTAAGATTGGGTGCACCCAGTGAGTGGGCATGCTATAGATTTTAAGGGTTTAGAAGTTAAAGAAATCAAAAGGTGTTTTGATTATTTTATTAATTGCAATTATGCCTGACTATGTTGTTACTCATACATGTGCATATTTTGTTTTCCCCACATACCAGTATAACTTGTTATACTGACCATGCTTTTGTTTCATGGTGTTTTAGGTTAATCTGCTAGTGACTTATCAATAATGATGAAAGATGGAAATCCAGAAAGAAGGAACCACAAAGAAAAAGATTTAATGTAATTCTAGAGGATATCCATAGATAGAATTTTCTTTCTTCCCCAAACATTAGATTCAAATTCCATGTAGCTCCCTTAATTAGAGGTTATTTTTTTATCAAACTCTTTTCCATATAATGAGATTTCTTGATTATTATTGGTTACTTGCTAATCATGATCCCAGAATTATGATTGTGGTCCTTTCCCTCACGATCTTCCTTTGTAGGGTGTAATAGGGGGATAGGGTCATAATAGGTTCCAACAGATAATAGGGTTTAGGTGTGTCTATTAAGTATGGGTATTTGAAGCAAGAAGTTCCGATTATGGATAGGGCATTTAAATCGGCAAGTTCCTACTTATGGTAGGCATTTTGAAAGTGTAAAGTTTCTATTCATTACAGAGCTTGTGAAAGCAAGGTTCCTACTCTGGGTAGGTATTTTGAAAATGCCTATTAATGAAAGGGCTCTTGAAAGGAAGGTGGATGCTTAGGCTAAGTTTTTTAAGGCAAGGTGCCTACTCAGGGTAGGGCTTTTGAAAGCATAAAGTGCCTATTCAGGATAGGTCTTGTGAAAATGAGGTGTCTAATTAGGTTAGGGCTTTTAGAAGGGTGCCTACCTGGGTTTATGATTTAAAATTAGAAGAGGTTCCCATTTACAGTAGGGCTTTGAATCAGATTGTCTACTCATGGTAGGTCTCACCAAGGTGATTGTTTTATCATGATAGGGATTTGAAGAGGATTTCCTACTCAGGTATGTATTTTAAAAATAGTGCCTATTCATGATAGGGATTTTGAAAAATTAAGGTGTCTACCCATGATACGGTTTTGGAATACATGGTTCCTACTTAGGTAGGTCTTTGGAATTAAAGTTTCCTACTCAAGTTAGTTTTTTAAATGGTGAAGTGAATCCATTGAGAATTAATATTTGAGGATGTTAGGTTCCCACTCAGTGTAGGGATTAGAAATGTAGGGATCCTACTCAGGGTAGGGATTTAAAATAGTAGGGTGCCTACTTAGGGCAGGGATTGAAATGAGGAGCTATTAGGAATAGGGATTTGAAAATGATAATTGCCTACTTTAGGTAGGGCTTGAATATAGGTTGGTAAACTTTAAGGTCTTGAACTAGTACCCAAACAAAGGTTGTCACAAAAAAAAGAGGATTCCATCCAGGACAAGGCTCGTGGTCCAATTTAAAATCTTAGTCCATGACCCAAAAGAGATTAAAAGAATAAGCACATGATTTGTCTAATTTAAGGTCATGGTCCAGGACCCAAAAAAAGGTATGGAAATGTGATCATGGGATTGATTCAGTTTTTGTTCATGATCCAGGACCATAGATGGATTTTGAAATATCACTATCAGTGTGGGTCTGGTTCTATTTTAGGTCATGATCCATGACCATTAATAGATTTTTAAATATGAAGCACTTGGTTAGTCCAATTTTACGTCATAGTTCTAGACCCAAAAGAGATCAGAAGCTAAGTTCATGATTGGTCTAATTTTAGGTCATGGTCTAGGACCCAAAAGAGATTGGAAACGACCATCTACAAAAGTGTTCATATTGAGGATGCATAGAATAGTGTAGGAATCAAGGAAAAAGCTCAAGCATGTGTTCTTTCACCAATACAATGGTTGATGACTATGGGTCAGTCTTTATCTGTGAATTTTGTTGTAGGTTATATTGACATTTAAACTATTCAACTTCAACTATTCAGAAGGGAAGGCCTCTCATTGTAAAATATTTGATGATGGTAATAGTATGGAATCAAGGCCCAATATATCATTCAGTTTGCTTTTGTGATGTGTCCCTGATGTCGTGTTTCTAACAAGTCTCTTATGGGCTTGTGCAAACTGATAATTTCATCTTGAATTGAAGGTAGAGGCTTTAAGCTATTATGTACCTATCATCAATAGATGTTGTATCATGAGTTTTGAGGTGTCATGATGTTGTAGCCAGGTTTTCCTTCTGTAGGGTCTATGTACCATATGTCAATTGTTGATTTAATATCTATTGTGCGAAGAGCATGCCATGTGAGGCCAAGTTAATTGATAAGAGTTGTCCCTCTTTCGTGGGTTGTAGGTGTATCTTGGAGTGTAGGCACAACTTTTAGTATCTTGGGACATGATGTTCCTTGTTGGATTCTCTCCCTAAAGACGTATGTGTGTGCTGCTGGAGCTAGATTTGAGTTCGATTTTGTTTCTATATTGGGCATCTTGTCATGTATTGTCTTTCTACAATCCTCTACTAATGGTTCCCTGATGAACTCTGCTGGTACAAATATGTTAAGACTATCAAGGTAGACCTTTTTACTATTAAAATGATCTATTATTGTGATGTATAGTGGGACATTATCATGCAAGATCTACCTTATTCATTCTAATTTTCTGAGGCAAGGGATTATCATGATTTGAACTATGGTGGTAGCATTTTTCCCCATTGGTTAGTTTTAAAGGTTTTGAATTCTTCTTTTGACATTGATATTATCGTGTTAGTCAACAAGAAGTTGTGTTGAAGTAGACTTTTGATTAAATTTTTGATTGAGTTAGATTTTGTTTCTATATTGAGCATCTTGTAATGTATTTTCTTCCTACAATCCTCTACTAATGGTTCCGTGATGGACTCTTATGGGACAAATATGTCATGACTATCAAGGGAGACTTTTTTACCATTTAAATGATTTGTTATTGTGATGTATTGTGGGACATTATTATGTGAGATTTACCTTATTCATTCTTATTTTCCAAGGTGAGGGATTATCATGATTTGAACTATGGTGGTACAATTTTACCCCATTGTTTAGTTTTAAAGGTTTTGAATTCTTCTTTCGAAATTGCTATTATAGTGTTAGTAAACAAAAAGTTGTATTGAAGTAGAATTTTGATTCAATTTTTGATTGACATACCATGGTTCATGATTTCTTATATTTCTATTTACCATGGTAAATGTTAAGATCTAGACCTTATATGGTTTATTTTTGTTGTTTATTTTTTTCTTTTGGGCTTAGATCATTGGTCAACATTTGGATTTTCTAGAATGAAACCCCTTTGATGAGATGGTGGTAACCCATGTTAGTCAAGAGGCCTATCATGAGATGTGAGGGATGGTCATGTAAACATTGTAGCTTATTTGATGGAAAATGACAACTATACTTATCACCCTACTTTCCACTTTTTTGTAGTGGAGTTTAAGGTGATTTGAGACACCAAATCATGCTTAATCTTATCCAAAGTCTTCTATAAATTGATTGGTTCTTCCCTCGGTATGATCATGGAAAAATGTACCACTAGGGGAAGATTCATTTGAGGTGGATTTGATACTCCACTATCTCTTAAGTTCATGCTTCTATGGATCAAGTTGTGCCACATTCAAGGGCATCTCTTGCCACTTGGATATGTTACCAGATCGTTGGCATGCATCGCACCTCCACACATAGTCATATGCATCTTTAAACAATGTTGGCCAATACAAACCACTTTCTAGAACCTTTGCAGCTGTCCTAGAACTAGCGTGGTACCCTCCTGTAGGTAGAGTGTGAAAGTGTTTCAACACACATTCATACTTGCTCTCTGGCACACATCTTCTCAAAATACCATCCCTGCATTGTCTCAACAAGATATGATCATCCCAAAAATAATAACGCAGAGAATGGAAAAATTTGTTCTTTTCTTGATACCCCCAATCATTAGGTAACTCCTTGCAAGCAAGATAATTCACAATATGAGCAAACCAAGGGTCCTTATGATTAAGGGCAAATAATTGTTCATCGGGAAAGGTCTATAGGATGGGTATGTCAAGGTCTTTCTCATCTACCCTCTCTAGCCTAGATAGGTGGTCAGTCACCACATTCTCAACCCCAACCTTGTCTTTCACCTCAATATGAAACTCTTTCAATAAAAGGATACATTGGATGAGTCTATGTTTGACATCCTTTTTCTGCAGCAAGTACTTGATGGCTACATGATCCGTTCACACCACCACTTTAGCTCCTACAAGGTATTGCCCAAACTTTTCAAAAGAAAAAACCACAGCCAAGAGTTCTTTTTCTGTGGTGGTGTAATTCAATTGTGCGTCAATAAGAGTTTTAGATGTGTAATAAATGACCATAGGGACCTTGTTGAGACATTGTCCTAACACAACCCCTACAGTGTAATCTGATGCATCACACATCAACTCACACGGTTGGCTCTGATCTGGAGCCTGCACAACCAGTGTGGATATTAGCTTCTCTTTCAAAATCTCAAACACTCTATGTTTCATCAAACTGAAATTCCACATTCTTTTCAATAAGCTTAGATAATGGTTTAGCAATATTTGAAAAATCCTTGATAAACTGACGGTAAAACCCGGCGTGGCCTAGAAAACTCCAAATTGCCTTCACCGAAGATGGTGGAGGAAGTTTAGAAATCACTTCCATCTTAACCAGATCTACCTCCAGTCCTTTGCTATACACCTAATGTCCTAGCACAATCCCCTTGCTAACCATCATGTGAACTTTTTCCCGGTTAAGCACTAGGTGTGTGTCCTGACACCTTTGTAAAACCTTGTCCAAATTTTTCAAGCACTCATCAAAAGATGCCCCATAGACCAAAAAATCATCCATGAAAAGCTCGAGGCACCTCTCCACCACATCTGAGAAAATCGCCAGCATACACCGCTAAAACGTTGTGGGCGCATTGTACAACGCGAATGACATGCGACGATAGGCAAACATGCCATAAGGGCAGGTGAAGGTAGACTTCTCCTGATCCTTAGGCTTGATAGAAATATGGTTATATCTTGCATATCTATCTAAAAAGAAAAAGTGGGAGTGACTAGTGAGTCACTCCAAAATCTGATCGATAAACGGTAGTGGAAAGTGATCTTTTAGTGTGTTGGTGTTCAATCTCCTATAATCAATGCAAACATGCCATCCTGTTACTAATCTAGTTGTGATTTGTTCATTAGATGAATTAGTAGTGATAGTGATTCCCCCTTCTTAGGAATTACCTATGTCACAAATAGTGCTTAAAAATGAGGTGAATGAAGGCAATATGGATATGTTTGAAGAATGTGTGAGAAGCAAAATATCTTGATGCTAGATTATAGGCTTATTGATTTGTAAAAACTTGATAGGCATCAGGTATTGAGTCCAACGGGTGTTGCATCGAGCCAACTATGGAGCTAAATTGCCACATATTTTGAGTTTTGATATGATTTGATCTTAGGGTTTGAAAAGATTTTTGACGTAGTTAAGCATTTTAAGGGATGATGATTTATCAGTTCTAGACTTAGATCTAATATAAATTTGTATTATGATGGCCTTACTTCCCTGGAAATGAGGCATAGTTTTGATACAATCTGGGTTTACCATATTGAAATTTAGATAGAGATTCCATGTAATCCTGGTTTATATGATATGCACCTCATTTGGAGTTGATCTGTCATGTGTTCAATTTGCACACCTGATATGTGTCAAATGTGTGAAATAAATCCGCCCTCAATTGTGCAAAAGATGATATGCATTAAAATTCACAAAAAATATATGAACTATAATGTGCTAAAAGGATCTTCACTTCAAGGATAATGGTTTACTGGGTCAAAATCCTGACTTAGTCTTTGTTTTATGAAATTGGATTTTTTGGGTCAAAACTCATGAAGAGCTTCAATGCAACTAGTGTTGTACAACATATTATATTTACTATGTTAAAACTCGTGTAAAGCTATAATATAGTATGGGTTTATATGGTATGTGTTTGAATCAAAGCAGATATGACATGTGTCCAGTAGTGAGTATTCAAGCAGCAATTCCCTACCTAGTTTGGTAAAGGCACCAGGTGTCAGAGACAACCCTATGGGCTCTATTCTCAACACCTCTTGGTGTATGCAATCTGTTACAAGAATGTATCCACATTTAAGGTTTCATTTGGACTTAGTTGTTTGTATTTTATCATATTGCATTTAAGTCCATCAAAATTAATGCTTAGAACCTTAGAATGGGAGTTTTTTACTCCAATAAGAGATTTGTATGATCCATTAGTTGTGGATTTCATTCTTAATTAGCAATTCACCACAAGCACATGTCCAAGTTTGGGTGCGCTTTGGGCACCAAAGTTAAATATCAATTCAAATAATTCTTTGATTTGTAGACATTGATGCTCAAAGCCTTAGGATGGGAACTTCAATTGCAGATTAATGAGAGCTTAATAGAGAAGGTTGCCCATTTTTTGTCCCAAGGCTAGATCATCATGGAAAATGGTTAGACATGAATAATTTCACAAGAGATCCAAATCACCTTATCCTCCAGTGCATGTGTCTTTGTTGTACCCTATTACCAGTGTCATTCTCATGTTTAAACATTAAAGTGCATGTAGGGAGTGACAACCGAAATATATTTTCAGGATATCTTGACCATGTGGATCTGTTCCAACTCGCCTTTAGGGTTCTCAACATAAGAATAGCTAGAGGGGGGGCATTTACTTATCTCGAAATGTGGTGTCATCCTATAATTGTAGCTTTAGTTGATTTTAATTATAGAGTTATTTTCGTTGGTGATATTAGGCTTATGAACCATTTAGGCCTCTTATTGTCATGTTTAAACATTAAAATTCATGTAGGGAGTGACAACCTAAATATTTTTTCAAGATGTCCTAACCTTGTGGGTTTGTTCCAACTCGCCTTTAGGGAGTCAATGTAAGAAGACCTAGAGGAGGACATCTGTTAATTTTGAAATGTGGTGTCATCCTATGATTGTAGCTTTATATGATTTTATTGATAGAGTGATTTTCATGGGTGATATTAGGTTTACAAACCATTAGGCCTTGAGATAACAATTGTGCTCCTTCTTTCCTAAGCACAGTGGTTCTACTTTGACCCTTTAAGTGCATAGGGAGACACATCCACGCCTTAAGTAGATTTAGTAGAATTTTGAATTTTGATGATTTTTCTTTTCATTTTGACTTTGAATTTGTTTCATTTTCATTTTGATTTTTTTAATTAAAAGTTTTTGAATTTATTTTTTATTTTTTAGGCTTTGATTTGATTTTTTTTCACTTTGATGACTTTTTAAAACAAATATCTACATAGATCCTTCAAGATCCCCAGATACTTAGAGCTCATGACAGCTATGTGTTTCAATTCTTCTTGGTATGGCTTGAGTGGATGCTCAATCAACTATGCAAATGCATCAAATGGTGTGTTCTTGTTGTGCTCATACTCAAGTAGGGATTCAATCAATTTTGTAGAAACAACTAGATCTTCAGCAAAAGGCTTTGGAGTGACTTTTGTACTGGCATCAACATGGACTGAACCTGCGTCCATTAAGTCTCCAATGTTGTACTTGAGGACTAAACATGCATCTATTTTGTCTCATATGTAGTGATAATCACAGTTCATGGTTGGAATTATAGCACTTTGGTAGGGGATTGGGAGGCTTCCATATGGTTGGAACCTTCACCACATGCTCGATCAATGGAAGAATGCTATCGAGAGAGGCCTCTACATATATGATTATGACATTGGATTTTTTCAAGGGAAACTGACGATGTAATATAATATATTTCGTCAGTTCCTTAAAAAAAACTGACACAATTGGCCAACTGACATGAGTTGCGCTTTATTTATCTTGGCAGTTGTTTCACAAAGAAACTAACGAGATAGATTTCCAGCAAAAATACAATTTCACATAGTTTTTTTGGAGGAATTTCATTTGCCTCCAAAAACCATATTTCATCAGTTTTGCATACAACACCTGACAATATAAAGGGATACACACTAAATGTGTCCTCATATTTCTCATTTCTCTACCTTGTCAGTTTTTCCTATACGATTTAATGAGAAAGGGGTAAACGCCTAACATCTCGCACATTTTGTTCCCCCAAATTGGATTTTCTTGTTGGTTGTCATCACCTAAATCGATGGCGTAGGTGTGGTTGGGATGCATCATTAGTCATCAGTTTTGGCATTGTTAACCAACACTATATGCTCGTGTGGACACAAGTTTTTTCATTGATTTTTTCATTTTAACCGATGATATAGGGTTATGTCATCGTTTCTTTACAATAAATAATGAGGTATGTATTACTTAAACCCCACGTGCAACACCTCTTTCCCCTTCCCGCATTTATCTGGACTACAGACGCTTTGGAATTTTTCTTCTACTCAAATCAACACCCACAACTCCTCCACCAACCAAAGCTCATCACCGTTGGCTGCCACATCTACTTACCACCATAATTGCCTCTGCCACCACCACAACTGACTCCTCTGTCATCATCTGGTGCTTCCTCTACTAGGAAGCAATTCTTCCTCTGCCAGCCACAACCTCCTCTATTGGAGCATGCATAGTTCTTCCTCCTCCTTTGCCGCCACCCATAACCACATGTATTTCCTCTTCTCGTTCTTCTTCTCTTCCTTATTCCTCTCTCCTCCTTTAGTTATCTCCATCTCCCTTTCCCTTCTCCTCCTTCCTCCTCTCTCCTTCTTCCCCTACCTTACAATTTCTTCTCAATATTGAGAAGAAATCATGTACAATAGGGGAAGGAGGAGAGAGGGGAAGGAAAAGAGGGGGAAGAGAGATGAAGAAAATTAAAGGAGGAGATTGTGATGAATTGTATGGAGAAATATTTTCTATGATTTCAATTGTAGTGAACAATGATGAAATTCAGAACAAATCCTATGAATTGTGTGAAAATTGTGATGAATCAATAGAGATTGTGACAAGTTATTACAAGCTTGTTATTGATCATTTAGCTTTGTTAGACATGCTTGTTATTGATTATTTGACTTTTTTAGGTATCTAAGTTGTACTTATGTATACAAATAGAATTGAAAATTATTTCTAAACCCTAATATGTAAATGCTAACCTATAAACTCTAATCTATAAACCCTAGATTCATCACAATTTATTAATCATGTTGTTGGCCTAAACTTGGATAGTCCCTGATTTGAGACTTCTCTTAAGCATTTCGTCTCACTTTGGATATAAGTGTATAATGTGTGTTCAATTTCAATAAATTTCAACAATGTTTCCCCTTTTGTTCTCTAGGTACATATGTAGGGTTGGTATTTGCTCATCTATGTCGGAGCACTTGGAGAACTGTGGGGAAATGTTTTATAAATTTATTGAAATCAAACACACATTTATACACTTACTAGTGATATGAAATGCTCGAGAGTGGGATAGGTGGTACACATTCATCAATGTGAATGCAAATAGGTATTAATTAAAACATATTTTACTCTAAAATTATATTATTATATAACACTCGATGAGCAACTCATCTCCCATCTGATCGTAAATGGATATATCATGGATGTCTAGTCTAAATCTTTACACTCCAAAGTTTATTAGTGGTCTCATTGAGTTTCTAAGATTTGTAGAGGAACATAGAAAACAACATGGAGATAGGTTATGTTTCCCCTGTAGGAATTCTAGTAACAACTTGAAAGTTGAGGTTGATGGCATGGTGAAAGATCATGTCATGTGTAATGGGCTTGTACAAGGCTTTACAAAATTGTATTGCTATGGAGGAATTCCTAGTATGAGATTAGAAGATGTCGGTAGTGGTAGTTGTGTCAAAGAAGAAATGGTTGTCTATGTTGATGTGAACGAACCTCTTCCAATATACATGGATGATGCGATGCTAGATAGTTGTGGGGCACCTCCCTTATTTAGAAACATTGTGCATAATGTTGAAAAACCATTGTACTTAGGTTGTACTAAGTTTATAAAGTTGAGGTCTATGTT
Organism: Alisma plantago-aquatica; assembly: GCA_963693085.1. Lineage (NCBI taxonomy): Eukaryota > Viridiplantae > Streptophyta > Magnoliopsida > Alismatales > Alismataceae > Alisma > Alisma plantago-aquatica. The sequence continues at coordinate 895,164,416 of OY856414.1, read as the reverse complement.
GAGATTGTATGCTCTGAAGGCTAACAATAGATAAAATGACCAAATCTTCACTACTCTATTGTCTTTGTTGAATGAAATTTTCCCTGAGGGCAAAAAGCTTCCAATATCAACATGCAAAATGAAAAAGATGTTGTTCCCAAGGAGAATGGAGGCTAAAAATATGCATGCACGACTGAATGATTGTGTTCTATTTCAAAAGGACAATATTGATCTAATGAATGTCTAAAATGTGGGGAGTCTAGGTACAAAAGGATGACATCAGGTAAGACCGAAATCGAGTCTCCTGCCAAGGTGATGTGGCATCTGCCTACAATACCATGGTTTCAACACTTCTTTTCTAATATTGTAGATTCACAAAATTTATCTTGGCATGCAGAGATATAGAAAAACAACATTGGTATCCTAGGATAAGCATCTGATTCCCCAAAATGAAAGAATATTGATTTATTATATCTTGAATTTGATGCAAAAGCCAAGAATTTAAGATTTGGACTTTGTATTGATGGCATGAATCCATATGGAACATTAAGCAACCAACACAACACTTGGCTTGTCATGACTTTTATGTGCAATCTTCCTCCATGGTTGTGTATGAAGAATAAATATGTTATGATGTCCTTATTGATATTGGGCCACAAACAACTTGGAAATGATATTGATGTTTACCTTGAACCTCTTGTTGATGACCTAAAGAAACTATGGGGAGAAGGTGTGATGACGCATGATGCTTTGTGCCTAGAGATGTTTGTTTTACATGTTATGTGGTTTTGCACTATTAATGACTTTCCAACTTATGGGTACTTGTTTGTCTACAATGTCAAAGGAACCAAGACATGTCCTGTATGTGAGGATAATATTGATTCAATCCAGAAAAAACATGGTGGTAAGACTATATATCTTGGTCATTCAAGGTTTCTGCCAAAGATGTATCCTTACCAAAATTTGTGCAAAGCATTTAATGGCTCAACTTTGGAACGGAGTGCCTCTAAACCTATGTTAGAGGAGGATTTTTATGCAAGAGTAAACAACATTGTAAATCATTTTTGTAAGAGGACATGTACTACTCGCACATGTGAAAAATCTTTATTCAAAAAGATGTTGATATTCTAGGATCTTCCTTATTGAAGTTCTTTAATAGTTTGACATTATTTATATGTCATGCGTGTTGAGAAAAATGCTTGTGATAGCATCATTGGTACTTTGTTGAATATAAAAGGAAAGACTAAAGATTTCATCAAATCCAAAATGGACCTACGTGAAATGGAAATAAGGAAAGAATTAATAAAAGAAGTTACCAATTGTTGCCCTGCATATTTACCTCCTTCTTGTTACCCTTTTTCTACACAGGAGTAGAGAACTTTTTTTAGTGTTTTTGTAATGTTAAGGTACCATAGGGATACTCAACCAATATTCATAGATTGGCATCAATGAAGGATATGAAGCTAATAGGTATTAAATCTCATGATTGTCACACTCTAGTCCAACATATATTTCCTATGTCTATCAGTTCTATCCTTCCTAAGAATGTAAGGTTTGAATTCACTAGGATTTGATTTTTATTCAACAGTCCATGTAGAAAAGTAATTGATTTTAAGATTCTAGATAAGTTGTAAATATAAGCGGTCATTACCCTATGCCATCTCAAGCAGTATTATCTCCCTTCATTCTTTTATAACATGGTACATTTGGTTGTCCATTTGACTAGGGAAGTGAAAATGTTGGGTCCAATTTTCTTGCAATGGATGTCTTTTTTAGCGGTGCATCAAGTTTTTTGAAGGTGATGTTCAAAACTATTGTTAGACCGAAGGGAGTATCATTGAGGGCTATGTTGATAGGGAGATTATAGACTTTTGTAATGACTTTTTGAGTTGCAACAAAGGTCCATCTACTACTGTGAATCCTGATGTTTATTCTGACAAATGTACTTTGGGAGAACAACAAATAGATATTAGTCATGGACAGTGGCAACGAGAAAACTTGTATAATTTACATAACATTGACAATGTGAGTATTTATATCAATGAACATAGCAGTGAGCTCAAGACAAAATATCCTCGAGCTAGTTCAATGTGGCTTGCAAGAGTGCATAATTGAACATTTATTAGGGGGTTTGAAGAGAAAGTATTCAATCAACTACCTTAAACACCAAATAATGTTATAGAAACTATCAAATGGCTAGAGTATAAGCCAAAGACACACGTACATCTTACAAAGGGTTTGACATAAATGGATTTTTATACTACACAAAATGTCAAGATGATAAGAGTGTTGTCCAAAATAGTGGGGGTCTCTTCAAGCATCTTCATTTTATTTTTTTATATCCAAGGATAAGAGTTCACGTGAAGGAAATATGTCTTATTATGGTGTCATTGAAGACATAAGGGAAATTGACTATAGAGAGTTTAGTGTCCCATTATTTAGGTGTAAATGAGTTGTAGCTGATGAACTTGATTTCTTAATAGTGAATTTTGACTAGACAGGCGAGATGGATGAACCATTTATCATGGCATCAAAGGCAAAGTAGGCATTCTATATCAACGATCCTGCAAAAGAAAATTGGTCTGTCGTTCGTCATGGGAAAAGATAGTTCATTTCAGATCCTATTGATGAACAAGAGTACTATGACTAGTATGATGACTCTAGTCCATTCTCTGTTGGATTACCAAGTGTAAATGTTGAGTCTAACACTATTGACTATACACATGAAGATAACACCAAAGGTATGTTAGCTTAAGGTATACTACATGTTATATTGCATATGTTATTTGGAAAATTATGGTTAACATATTTCCCATCCCCAAATGGGGGCAAAGTTTACAACCACATACGAGCATGTAGTTTACAAAAGATAAATCAAATAAATCTCAAGGATGAAAAAAAGTAGATGATTATAGACAAATTATAACAAATCCCTATTCCTAAGAATAATGGAGTTAAGTCCACTAATTTTAATCTTATAGGTATCGAAGAGTAGTTTCATCCCCTTCTCTTGTCTACCAAAAATAGTGAGAGCGTCATTACTTCTCCTCCATGCAATATTTAATTCATTTGCATCTAGATAAGATGTATGTAGCCTGTAATGGCCCAAAGTTCAATGATGCCATAATATTTTGATCTACAACCTATGCTTCTGAGGCAATCACAGAGAAAATAAGAGTTTCTTATGTTCAATTTCAGTTGAGCTCGACTGATATTTCCACAAGCTGCATTTCCCAGAGACAAGTTCATTTTATTCAACCTCATGGTGATAAGAGAGAAGAGGGAGTTAGCAACTGGGCTCCATGCATTTATTCTTTGCATCATGGGAAGTAGGTTATTGAGAGCCCTAAAGGTAGTGAGATTCCAATGAAGTTGGTGCATAGAAATCCATAGATTCGAGAAGGGTTTATTTCAGGTTGGTTTTATCTGCAACTAAACCCTAAGGTAGTGTCATTACTGTGAAATGAAGGACAAATGTCCACCATTCCTTGTCAGCTTATCAAATTTCCACCACTGAGGTTTAATGTAAGATTATTGACATATCTTTTTTACATCAATGAGCTCCATATAAAAGGTTCATATAGAAGTTTCTTTATCCTTTTCAATGTGTAGAATGTTACCAAAATCATCCAAGAAGCAAAGATTTAAGCCAAATTCATTAGATAGATAGGCTAGTTTGGACTAGCTAGCGAGATGCTTGGGATTACCTCTTATAAAGTCAGACAAAAGAATTTCCATTTTCAACAAGTAGAAGTAGGAATTTTCCTTGTCTCATCCAGTATTTAATAAAACCCATTGCACAATATTTAACAAGAACAATGTGAACTGACATTGAGATTTTGGAACTAGGTCATCTATTGATCATATCTCTGAGATGATTCAGACACTCATTAAAGTTCTTTCTTCTTAAATTTCCGTCTACCATACGAAATGCTAGATACTTAGTATGCCATATGACTTTCTAAATACCCATTGCTTCAATTAGAGTTGTCTTGTTACTACAAGATGAAGATAGGAATAGATGAGTTTTGTTAGTATTGCACTTCATGCCTAATTCATTCCTGATATCCTAGATAAGAGCTTTGAGGGGGTTAAGATTTCATTCCCTACCTTCAAAAAAAATGATGACGTAATACTCAAAAAGAATATGACTGAGAGCCCTTGTCTGCCTTAGTAGATATGATCTGAGTAATCTTTTTTCATGTAAAACCTTGATATTACTACTAAGTCCCTTCATAGCAATAAAAAAGTGCAATGTTGATTAGTGTGTCACCTTGCCTATGTCCTTTTGAACTCTTGAAGAATACGACTGAGGTTCCATTATAAAGAAGTGAAAAGCAAGGAGTGCTAACACTTTGCTTGACTACATTGATCCTCTTATCATAGAATACCAATATACATAGACATTGTCATAATTAATACTATGCGACAAAGTCAAAGTATTTGGTTATGTCCATCTTGATGCAAGTAGTAGGAGGGATACTTCTTATATTGAGTTTGAGAGTGAACTCAGTAGAAAGTTGGGAACAGTCTTCAATGCTTCATCCTTGAATGAGCGCACCTTGATTGGAAGATATTAGCTTCGTAGAATAGAAGATGGGCTACGACTGATAACCTTTGTGATGATATTGTAGAGCATGGAGCAACAAGAAATATGTCTAAAATCATCTAGGGATGAAACAACTTCTTTATTGGATATGAGATCAAGGAAAACATGATTGATTTGATGAACCATGTTTCCCCCTTCATATACCCATTTGACAATATTTTAAAGGTCATCTTTGATCAAGTTCCATTTCTCTCTATAGAAGTAACCATTAAAATATTTGGTCCTAGGCTTTGGTTGGGACCTATGCACCATATGGCTTCTTTAATCTCATTGATGTTAGATAATTTACATAAGAGAGTGTTATCTTCATTAGTAACCCGATCAATCCAGTTATAGTTAGAAGTTTTCATCTCATCTTGGGTCTGGTTATAGAGATTATCAAAGAAAGAGAGGGTAGTGTTAGCAATATTATCTTCATCTTAAACTAAGTTTCCATCTGGGTTGAATAATTCAATTATGGAGTTAATGAAATCTCTCCTTTTGATGATGGAATGGCATAGTTTTGTATTTCTATCTCCATTTACTACCCAGTATAATCTTCTTCTTTGCCATTAATACTTCTCCTCCACCTTCCCAAGCTATTGCTTCTATCATAGGTAACTTTCTTAGCATTAAAAAAATCAATATGAAGAGCTATTCTCTAGAGTGTGGAAGAAATATCATCAAGCTATCACTTTACTTTAGAAATAAGATTTGTTTAGATTTATTAAATTCTTCAACCATGTCTTTATTTTAACCTTAACCTATTTCAGTTTGTTACTAAAACAAAATAAATGATTACCTTGAGACGGTTGAGAATTTGAGACCTCCTTCATAATACCACAACAGCCTAACCACTCCATCCAGAAGTAGAGAAACCAAAATGGTTTCTTTTTTGTGGATTAGGTTTTTCATGTTGATATTAATGGAAATATGATCAGAATACTTACAAGTGACTAGCTTAGTCTTTGAACCAGGAAAAATTTTCAATCATTCATCATTAACTAAAGCTCGATCTAACTTTCAAGTGATTCTTTTGGATTCTCCGTGTTTATTATGCCCGGTGAAAACTTCCTTCCCCCAGTGGGAAGCTCAGTGAGTCCATATTTTTCAATGGAAGTGTTAAATAAGCTTAGAACAAATGAAGGAACATCCCAACCTACAACGTTTTCTTCACATTTCCTAATATTATTGAAATCTCTAATAATAAGACAGGGTTCATACATAGAAGAAACTTGATTTTCCAACTCTTTGTTCAATGGAAGTCCTGGCATAGACAATAGTAAGATTACTCACTAGACTCCCTTTATTTAAGCATTTCACAGTGACTTGTTGGTCATCCATGACACAAGAAGTAACATCCCAGGATTTGGGATTCCAGCCCACATAGATACGACCATTAGTATCTTTATAATGATTGGATAACCATTTACAACCACTAGGAAAGAGCTTTTCAGAAGTATGAAACAAATGAAGTTTGGTTTTTGTTTCATCCATAACAAAAATAGAAGCTTTAGCATCCATAATCGCCTTCCTAACCTCCCTTTTCTTACAGTGTTTCCCAAAACTACATATGTTGGTCATGAAGAAGTTCATTAATGACCTTTGTTGGATGATCCAATCTTTTGTGACCCATTCCCTTTAGAAGTCTTTGGGGTCTTGTTGGAATCTTTAGGCAGGTTGTTTCCAACCTTATTGGAGCTAGGTTTTGATTCAAAAATACCCTTGCCTTTTGCTAAATACATTGGGCTAGCTTCATTATTTGGATTATCATCTTTGATGGATACAACTTTAGGGTTTGGTACATCTATTAGGTTTGTCTCTAATGAACCCCCTTCAACAATAGATCTATTTTGATCTAAATTATCGATGCTCATAGGAACATATTGTTTCTCATCCTGATGATCATCATGCATTGAGATTTCTAAATCTATTATGGATGGGGAACCAACCTATTTGATGGGGCTCCAAATGTTGCACCAAGAAAAATCCTAAAATAGTAATTTCTAGGTTTAACCAAAAGCAGTGCACTAATTCCCCACTCCACATGAGCAAAATACTTATTGCAATATACTTTAGATTGGACAAAAAAGACAACATGTTTAAGTAGTTATGTAGATACAAAAGTATTAAGGGTAATATTCATCACAGTGTAGTTGAAAGATTAATTAAACTAAATTGTTTCTGCACACAATAGAGATTAAAGAAGTAAATAACATATATTAAAGAGAACTAGGGTATGGAGTTTTTCTACCACCACCTATGTAATTATCCTAATGATATGTAACACTTCAACAAAAGTTACTAAATAGAGGTTTACTTGTTGCACCCTCACGGGATTCATGTATTCACTTGGCTTAAAATCCCTTGGAACCAACCATCATCGGCACCCAAGTTCCGAGTTCATTCCAACAAGACTCCCTCACTTATGACCGACCATCCTCGGTATGTAGCAGGTCATAGCCCAATCACCTCACTATCCCTTGTTGACACCTCAAGGAGATAATAAGATCTCTCTAGTGTGCAAATTACACTCACAACGACCTTCACATCCATGATTATAACGTATATGCAAAGCAAGTCGTTAATTTGCAAGGCAAGGAAATAAGTAGAATGATACTTTATTCAGAAACTATATTATAAAGTTAGATACAAGATGGAATAATATATGGGTAGATGGGGCTAGTGCCCATATCCCAACACAAATGTCTACTCTCTCATTGTGAGGGACAACATCATAAAGACAAAAGGAACGATGGAGAGGACCAGCATGGGGTGAACCAGAATAGACTAGATGTTGGGATTGTGTGTCAAAATAGAAAAATCAGGAAGACTCTAGGTATAGAGAGGATTGAGTCGGGTGAATGGTAGAGTCAGTCACTTGACTAGGAAGTAGGAAGGTGATCAAATGTAAATCTTGTCGGCCTTCCTTCTCTTGAGGCATAGCATCGTGAGGGCTTGATCGTCCATCTGGGCATTGTCGTAGAATTTTCTCTAGTTATGCATAAAATGTATATAAAAATACATAAATGTTTAGAAAAGGAAAGATAATTGTAATTGAGTGAATATGAAAATAAAATTAGGGAATAGAAACACAACAAACCCTAAAAAGTGAGTAAAATAGTACGTAAAAATGCATATGAATACACTCATCAAACTACCATGGACTTAATCCTTTGGTTGACCTGAGTAAGAAAAATAAAAAGGAAATCAACAGTTGATACTAGGATCTAGGCCTTCCTCTCCCAAATAAGTAAACTTTGTTGTCCCCTTTCCACCAATCACGATAAAGTGACCCTAACCCTTAGGGGTCACATAGCCACACTTGGATATCCCCCAAATTGGCCTTGTTCCTTTAATCACTAGAATCCAAAACATGTGGCGAACTGATTTCATATCAATAATACTCTCGATCTTTCTGTGCAAATAGAAGTTAACACAAGTTAGGGATATTTGGCTATTTGGGGATATTTTGATAAGTCCCCTACGTATGAAAAATTGGACAAAAGTGGGATAAGGACATGTCAGAAGCCCGATTCCCTAGTCTCTCCTCTATTCGACTTGAAACCTTACTTGGGATTCATTTATTTTTCTTGTCTACCCTCTATTTGACTCGAGACCTTTTATTTGGTTGTGGTTACATTGACCACATGTTTTCATTTGGGCTCATCTGCCTCTTTTATTCATGACATATCTGTACACGAAAGTAAAAAAGGAGGAGTATTTATGAAAGGGATGCCAACCCAGTCTTACGGTTTGCCATATAGTGAAAATTTCATTTTTTTTTCTTGTTGATGGTGAAGAGGTAAGAGATGATGGAAGAGAAGTGAGAGCATGGGGCTGAGTCGTGCTTCTCCATTTTATTGCAACATGGGAGTCATATCATAATATTATATCACTTAATTCAGTTAATGTACGATAAAGAAATGTTCACGAATATTGTTGCAAGTCATGTTGGAGACACATGTGGCTTGACCTTTCAGATTCCATCTACTCATTATCACTTCTAAGGGGAAAGAATGCTTAGTTTTCTTCATTGGGGCCAAAAAATTTTAAAACATATTTATTCCTTAAAACTTCATTTTGCACGAGTTAGATTGAGAAAAAGAAAAGTGAATAGTCCATTCATATAATTTTATTTTTATCATACATCAAAGTGACTGACTAGGTAAAGGTCACAAATCACACAAAAAAATTAAAAAGAAAAGGTAAAACAAGATAGATGCAAATAAAATATGGTGAAGTAAAAGAAAGAAGCGTTTGAGGATGAAAAAGGGAAAGGTTAGAGTTAAGGTGGTGGAGATGAAGTACCACCCACCCTCCACCCCCAACTTCAGAATTTGTCCCTTCCTCAGGGAGATATAAGTTAGAAATGGAGGGGATTTGATATGGAGAGAGGTGGAGGTGGAGATGGTGATATTGGATGGTGTTGGTAATCTAAGAGAACACAATAGAACCCTAAAAGTGGGTTCTTCTCCTGATGATGACGTCCTGATCTGAGCGCCTCCTTGGCCATTCGTTTCCATGATCTTCGTTTGGTGGTGGTGAGGGTTCCTGGGGTCATGTGCCCCATTCCCCATAGCCCGCGTCTAGCCAACGTGTTATTGCTAGGGAGATGGCTTGCTGATCATACAACCAACTAATTAGTCTCTCTAGATCTGCTACTTACATCCCATGTCTATATGCCTGGTGCACAAATCAGAATTCCTAAGGGACAAAACTATCCTAGGAGTAGTAGAGGAGTAGATCTCAGTATGATAGAGTCTCGTCAGTTGATGAAGGGTCGTCATTCAATCATTGAAGTCCGCCATTGACGTTGGCATTTTTTTCATGATATTTGTAGTGTCAAGGCAAAGGGGATATGGATACTTGGCCTTGTGTCTAATCATCAGAAGAAGTTGGTGTTTCTACACCCTGCACATCTTCCAATATATAACTACATCGAAGAGACGTTACGGGTGCCCAAAAAATTTGGCAGCTACAAACCATGCATGTGTTATCCCTGGTCCATAGGGACTTCAAATTAATCATTTCCTAGAAACTCTCAATCAAGATATTATGGCAGTGAATATTAATAATTGGAGTGAGATAAAAGAGGCTACTACTTCCAAGAAATAATGTTTCTCGTAAAAGATAAAAAAATTATACCCGAGAAGGAAATAAAGTCTTTTATGGAAAATAACGAGAGCAATCCCATCGAACCATGTAGCCGACTTTTTGTGTTACTTATCATTTCACAAGATCATGAGATCTCCTACTGTCAAATGTGCTATACAGTGAGAGTTGATGGACATATAAAATTTTTCATCATAAAGCTTGTTAGTCATGCCAGCTATCCATTTATTACATAGGGTTGTCAAGGACATGGTACTCTTCCTTTTTTGTCTCTCCTCACTCTCCTCCTTTTATCTCCTCATTTTTTTAGAAAAAAATGGTCAAAAGAAAACAAAGGAAGAAAGAAACAATGATGAAAATAAGCAGAAATAAAAAAATGAAAAAGAAACAGGGTTGGGTTGCCTCCTAGCAAGTGTCCCAGTTTAACGTCATGGACTCAACCAATAGCAGTTTTTTCATGTCAAATGCGCAAATAGGGTATCTGAACCCTTGTCCATTAAACCAGTAGGCACTAGATTATGGTTAGATGGTGTGCATACCTTACATGCAGGAAAGACCATATTATATTGATTGGTATCATGTGGATCTATTTTTTGTAATTTTAGATTACCTTTTACTTAAAAATCTTTAGTCAAATTATGCACTCTTTTCAAATTATCGAGAACCCAATAGTCAATAGTCTTCTCCCCTAGATGCAGGAAGATTTTCCTGAATTCGACATCCACTAATGCTCCCATAGTGGATAGGAATGGTCTCCCCAAAATGAGTGGGAAATGATTGTCTTCTTTGAAGTGCATAACCACAAAACCACATGGGACATATGTATTATGTACTAGCTTCACTGAGACATCTTCGACAACTCCCAAGCATTTAGTGATGTATGCATCGACTAGATGAATGGTTATTGATGTGGGTAGGAGATATGTGAATCCTAGACACTAACATAGAGTGTAAGGCATAATAGTTATGCTAGCGTCTAAGTCGACGAGTCCCTTATGGCATGTGTCATCTCTTAAGAAATTGTCTATCCAAAAGGATATTGGATCCTATCTCTTTTGAGGTAAGTAATTTTGTAGACACTGGAGACTGTTTACATTAGCTTCACTGTCTTAGTTTCCTCAGTCAAATGCTTTCCTAACAAAATCATCTTGAGGTACTTGCACCAAATTCGTGTTTCAGTCGGCAGATTGAGGAACGATATGTTACCATGGATTTTCCTCATGGCGTCCTTGAATTTCATGAGTTGGTCACGTAGCATGGCTTGCTTGAGGCATCCTGCATATGGAACATGTGGCATGTACATAGGTACTGAGGGTGTTGGTGGTGGTTCATAGTTGGCTGTCAGAGTTGCTTTAGTTTACTTTTTGATTGTGTTGGGTCGTGCTGGCACGATAAGAGGTTTTGCTATCTAGTCTTCTATAGGACTGGTCGTGAGGTAGTCATTCAGGCAATTTGGAGCTTCAATTGGGGTGCTTCCATCTCTATTGATTGGAGTGGAGGTAGGAGGAGTGAAGTACACATTTCTTAACCTGGTCATCATGGTGTCTAACTTTTATGATTGGTCCAGATGCTTGGATTGGTTTTGGGCTGCTAGCGATTCTGCCCACTGGGGCTACTGACTAGTTGCCAAACGGGCGATCAGAGATTCTAACACCTTTTGATTTGTTGTGACATTGGCAAGTTGGGCCTAGTATGATGACATCATCTTCTGAAGTGTATTCATTGGGTCCTTTGCTGGTGTATCTCATTGGTTCTCTACCCTAGATGGGTGGCATCCATGTCTAGTTGGGACTCTCATCTCCAAAGGGGTTTCCATATTGGAAACCAAGATGACTTTGAGCTGGGTTTGGATTATAGTACTCTTACCCTGGGTTACTATGGATTGATATCACATCTTTGACCTGAGTGACTATATGTTGTTGCATGGCTTGGTGCTCATGGAATGCATCATGTAGTGTTGAAAATGGACTATGTTGTGATCCACTACATGGCAGAAATTGCAGGAGGGTCCAATATTTTGTACTTGGAGCATCTAGTTCTTCCTTTTATATGCACTAAAGGAATTTTCAAGATTATATATTATAGAGAGAGAGAGCTTTCGACACTTCATAGATAGATTTAAGTTTTGAGTGATCCTCCATCATAGCTACTTTGAGCATGTCCTTTCCCTAGGGTCTTTTCCTATGAGTCTAATTTTCTACTGCGAGGTTGATTATCTTAAGTGTGTTATCAAAGATTTATCACATAAAGATTCCATTGGAGGAAGAATCGAGGAAATTCTTTGTCTCTTTGTCGACCACCTGATTAAATATTCAATGATTTGGTTCTTGGGGATACCATGGTGTGGGAACTTGAGTAGGATTTCATTGAATTTATCCCAAGCTTCATACAAGGACTCTTTAGGCACTTGATTGAATCTTGAAATTTATCCTCAGATCGATTATGTCATTGAAGGAGGCTAGAATTTCTCTAGAAACTTGTTTTCTATGACTTCCCATGTACTGATTGGGTCCACTCAAAGAGCGTTGTACCAAGATCTAGCTTTGTTGTTTGGGGAATATTTAAAAAGTTGTAGTCCCATGGAGTCGTCAGTGGCTCCGAATGGGTTCATCATCGAGCAAAGGTCAATGAATTTGAGGAGATTCTCCCAACAATCACATGCAATCCTTCCTATAAAGATATAGTTTTGCAATAGGCTGACCCATTGGGTTCTGATCTCGATCGGGTCACTTGGAGGTTGGACTGGATGAGTTAAGTTGGTTCCCTAAGGGATGGAGAAATCATGTAGTTCCTTCGTGCATTTTGTGGCTTGGGCTGCTTCTATAGTGGTCTTGAACTTGGCTTCTGCCTGTTCTCTAGCTTCTGTGGTGAGTAATTCTCATTGGGTCACAATAGTTGCATCGATGCAAACTTAGAGAGCTACTTCTACAACTGCTGCATCTGCCATGGTCTTCTCCTTATGAAGCTTTTTGAGGGTTTTCTCTATATCAAGATCTAATAACAATCCCGAATCAAGACTTTTGGATCATTGCATATACTATTAGTACCTAAAAAGAGGCATGATGATCGCAAGTGGAGTGTCTGATTCTAGAAGATTTTCAATATTATCAAGAAAAATAATTTCAAAAATGAAAAAGAAAAAAAATACACCTATACTAATATTTAACTACTGTTGTCCCCGACAATGAAGCCAATTATTGATGGGGCTCCAAATGTCGCACCAAGAAAAATCCTAAAAGAATATCTTCTAGGTTTAACCAAAACCAGTGCACTAATTCCCCACTCCACACAAATGAAAGACTTATTGTAGTATACTTTAGGATCTAACCCAAATGAATACCTTTTTAAGTAGTTATGTAAATTCAAAAGTATTAAGGGTAATATTTATCACCAGGTAGCTAAAAGATTAATGAAACTATATTGTTGCTAAATGCAACAGAAATTAAGGAAGTAAATAAAAAATAATAAAGAGAATCTAGGCATGGGGTTTTTCTACCACTGCCTACATAAATATCCTAATGAGATCTAACTCTTCAATGGAAGCTACTAAATAGAGGTTTAGCTACTACACCCTCATGGGATACGTTCCATCACTTGGCTTAAACTCCCTTGGAACCGACCATCATCGACAGACAAGTTCCTAGTTAATTCCAACTAGACTCCCTCACTTACGACCAACCATCCTCGACGTACAGTAGATCATAGACCAATCACCTCACTATCCCTTGATGACACCTTAGGGGGTAATAAGATTGTTCTGGTGCTCTAATCATGCTCACAACAACCTGCATATCCATGATTATAACATATATGCAAAGCAAGTGGTCAACTTGCAAGGTAGGGAAATAAGGAGAATCACACTTTATTTAGTAATTTTATTGTAGAGTTTAGATACAAACTAGAGTAAAATACATGCAGGTGGGGCTAGTCCCCACGCCCTAGCACAAATGTATACATGTTCATGGCGAGGGACAACAACATAAAGATAGAAGGAGCAATGGAGAGCACCATGATGCTTGGTGTAGGAAGACTGATATCTCCACTATAACTGCCATCTACTCTCTCCCCATCAGGGTTTGTTCTACACTATGTGTCTTTTAATCATTGAACAAAGACCCATTAGAATGGTTTATAAGGGTTCCCTTTTATAGATGTATTTCTCACTGCTAAAACCCTAAAGTTGAATGCTTGTGGTCGAAGGCATCTAATTGCATGGCCCATACTTGGTCCAACAGGAAACTCATGTGGGTTTCTCAATTTGTAGCTCACATCCGGTTCTCTAGCAGACCAACATGGGGTGAATCAGAATGGACTAGATTTTGGGAGCACATGTCAGAATAGAAGAATCAAAAGACTTTGGGTAGAGAGCGGCTCGAGTCAGTGGAATGGCAAAGCCGATTGCTTGACAAGGAGGTTAGAAGGTGATCAAATGGAAATATTTTGGGTCTTTCTTCCCTTTAGGTGTAGCATCTTGAGGGCTTGATCATACATATGGACATTGTCATGCAATTTTGGTTAGTTTTGCATAAAATGTATACAAAATGCATTGAAGTTCGAAAAAGGAATGATAATTGCAATTGAGTGAATATGAAGCTAAAAATAGGTAATAGACACCCAACATCCCCTAAAAAGTGAGTAAAACATAATTTAAAAATGGATATAAATACACCCATCACTCTTACACACACTTCTCACCATTTGTGGTCTTTCTGGTAACCTACTTCTAGACATGATTTTCAATCTGCTTCATCAAAGAAACTTCCTCTAACTCAACAATGTTTCAAGGGACAGGCATGTTTATCATGACCAATGACTTTGCAAGAGAGGCACCAATTGAGAATATGTTCATAGTTGATAGCCAACATAGATGGTTCTCTATTTGACATCTTGACCCAAATCTCACCCAAGGGATCGTCATCAACGTCCAGCTACCCTCATGCATGTGATTTACAAAGGGATTCCTAGACAATGGATTTATATAAATACATAGGAGGTTACCCACCCCATTGGATACAATACCCACTGCTCTCTAAAAATAATTCCTACCTATTCTAGGAATATTGATCCATACAAGTATTATATTAAAGAAGTCCTTCTACAGATAATCTCTAGTCTTAGTCTTTGACCACCACCAATCTATTATCGAACCAGCATGTACTGCCATTCATGATGTTTAGTTAGTCTTTGGTAGAGTTGAATCTACGTAAGAAAAACTTGTTACGTTTAGAAAAAAAGATTGAAACCCCCCTTTGGTTTCCAAACTCTCCTTATCTAAGATAAGATATGAAAGTAGTATTCCCTATTGCCCATTAAATACAATATGTATGTATGTTTCCACCATTTTTCATCACCACATACATAGGTTCGTCAATGGTGGTGAAACTCTTGTCTTCAAACTTTTCTAGTAGCACAAAGTCATGTTACTTGAAGGTTGCACTTCTCCCAGGACTTGAGTCCATGCTTTTTTGTTGATTATAGGTTCCAGTTGAATATCAGGCGTCATCATCTTTGATCAGGGGTGAGAGTGGGGAGGATGGTCCTTTCCTCCTCAGATCTAGGAGGGTCTCCTCCTAGGTTGTTGCTCAAGGCTACGTAGAGCAAACCCTAAATGCATAGACCTTTCCTCCTTAGCTATTTCATATTATATTTACATTATGTATCATGTTTATTTTTTCATATGTGGTCTGACTTTTTCATGTGATATGATTTTTTTGTATGTGATCTGACTTTTTTTGTATGTTTACTTTTGATTTTATAGATGACATCTGGCCAGGAGAACAATCATCTCGAGTGTGAGGATCCTTATTGGCCTCCTGACCAGAGTGATGACGATGCTGATAAATCTAAACATAAGAGATAGATAACTTTGATAAAGATTTCCTCAAATAGGGAAGGGAAGAAGGGCATCATTGAATCCAATGAAGTAGGCAAGTCAATTACCAACCAATTTGTCAGCTATTGTGGGGTCCTTGGTTGAACCAAAGTATCTCACCATGTTGAGGATTGGAGAAAAGTGAGAAAGGACAACAAAGACCTAATCTGTAGGATTTATAGATGAGATATATGCATTTACATTTTATAGTCTTTTCCTATTCTTTCTTTTCATGTGTCTAAAAGGTAGTCAATGTTCAACCTTTTTAGGGCCGGTATGAGCTTGATGAAAAGTTGCATCACAACACTATTATGCCACTCATCGGGTTAAGACATAGAGATTGGCAAACAATCCTCACAAGAGACTACATCTTTTGAGACAAGAAGGATAAGGACCCTAGTCTTAAATGGCCTTATGTTGATAAACAAGGTTGGATAGAGTTTATTGAGAAGAGAAAAATAGATGAATTCAAGGTAATAAATTAATTACATTCTTATAATTTCATATGATTGGTTAACAATATTTTTGTTGAATTAATCAACCATTTCACGATGCTAAAAAATATGGGTGACAAGAATGTGCACAACCACCACTTGGGTTTAGGTGGTTATGTTAAACGCCTCCAGTTGAGAGAGTAAGAGAAACGGCTTTCTACTTATACCCCTTCTACTGTTGATTCATCTAGTGCTTCTAGACATTTCCCGTGCTATTTGGAGTGGTAGAAGCGAGGAAAAACAAGTCAGAGAAATCCCCATCAAGGCAACCCAGGAGGTGGCTACAAAAATGGTAAAATTTTTAGTCTCACAATGCATATCCATGTTCTTTTTTTGTAGATTGTTAAGTTTTACAAATTAGTTGGTTTTGATGATGAATAGTTGGAGTTGGGTGAGCAAGCAAGGGAGCACACATGATGAATTGACAGAAACTCTAGGGACAGAAGTGCACCTTGGACGTATTAGGGCCACTAGAGTTGGGTTTGGGCTAAAATCTTTTTTTGTCTTATCCCAATAAAAGCGTGTATACTCTTTGTGCAACAAACTATGCTTATTTCATTGTAATTATATTATTTTATATATTTCTCAGCTTAAAACATAGTCTTTGTTAAATTTAAGGAAAGTCCATATATTTGAGGAGTCGGTTCCACCGACCACATAGGTCAGTGCCACCGAGATGACATCAGAGACAAGGCCATAGGAGACCAAAAGAGTCGGTGCCATTGAGATAGCATCAGAGAGGAAGGGAAAAGCTCGCATCAGCTCGGTGCTGCCGACAGTCCAGTCGGTGGTACCGACCTAGCCAGGGACCGACCAGATCCCGATACCGTTAGTGCCACCGACCAGCAAGTCGGTGCCACCAACTCTATCGGAATTCAGAAATCTAAACTGGCCGCTCAGATTCAACGGTTCACGTTATGTGGTACCATAAGTGACCTAGGACAAAAAGGAAGGATGGCCAGACCTAGAGGGGATCAGTTTTTGCACTACACGACAGCCAGAGAAGAGGAGGAGAGGAGCACAGAGTCGAAGGATGACAACTGGCCGATTTGAGCACCTCCTGTTGGGCATTAGGGGAGGCAGAGAAGGCAGCGGAAACAAAAATTTTCTCCCCCAAACCCGGAACAAGGAAACGCGTCAACGTATATATAATAGAAAAGGGATGGTTTGTGGAATCATACCTTGTCCCGAGGCTTGCTCGGTGACAATACCTCGCGCCTTGTGCGGTCTTCAACTCCAGTCTTGGACGGTGTCTGTGCAGCTCTTGGTCGCACCGGGACTGAAGACTCCTCCTCTCACCGGGACTGTCGGGATTGACAGTTGTCCTCCTAAGCGGTAGAAACCTCCCACCTCTGAAGTAGTCCACACGGACCACCTGGAACTCCACACTCCTTGTCCCACAAGGAGTTGGAAGGACTCGCACCCTCCTATTGACGTACTAGTCGCCAACACACTCTCCTACTTCCAATTGCAATTGCAATTGTCTTTCCCTTGCTGCGCCTCCCTTTGCGGGTAGCACTTGCTCGGGCTCTCTCTCGGTTACCAAAACCAGAGAGAACGACAACTTTGCAGAGCAACTGGTTGCACTAAGTTGTACTTTGAGAAACCCCCAATACCCCTATATATATAGGAGGGTCATGGGACAGGGTTCTCCATCCCGGGCAATGCGGGACTAAAAGCAGGAGTATAAGGGTTCGAGATTTTCTACAAAACAACCAACTCGCAACCTGAACCGATCGTTTCACAACTGAAATGGTCGGTTGGGGATCTGAGCCGGTCGGTTGGCACTCAACTGATCGGTTGGGACCCATGAGCCGGTCGGTTCACTTTCTGAACCAGTCGGTTCGTGGTCCTGACCAGTTCCTGATTGACTTTCCAACTTTTGTTTCTAATTGCTATCAAATACTAATCCTTGTTCCAATCAAACTGGGCAAGTGAAACGCAAGGAAAATTCTCACCAATCCTACTTTCCCAACTTGCCCGGTTGCAACAGTTGAACCAATCGTTTCAACACTTGAAGCAATCGTTCACCCTATCCTTGAGCCGATCGACTCACAACTTGAGCCGACTGGTTCACCAAGCTCAGCCAATCGGTTCATCACATGAGCCGATCGGTTGGGAGTGCAGATTGTGCAGAATCAGTCAATTGCGATTTCATTCAATCTGATACTCTAATCAATCTGTCCAACACCTTGAACACATGATTTTGAGCTATCAATCAATTGAGTGTTTAATTGAACTACTAAACTCCTTTAGTAACCAATCTAAACATTGTTTGTGGACAAAACTCCTCTTCCAGGTTAAATCCTATGTGTGTGACCCTGCAGGTCCATTTCACGTTGGCAGTGAAAGTCCATAACACTTATGACTTCACAAGCAAAGAGCGGTGCCTAGTCACACATCAGTGCTACCCAAGTGAAAGTAGAAAGTTGGAGAACAACTTTCAATCCTACAATCTGTGAATGGTGTTACAGTGAATGTATAACTCCTTTGCCACTGATATCCCGAATGAACTCGAGGCATGGAACAGTCATCCTGTCAATGTTCATTCACTTTCTTGATCTCAAAGTAGATTGGAAGAGATATGTATGACATCAATATCACATACTGATTCACACATGCGTGCGCACGCCTATTTCAATCCTACTCATCAAGTGGCCTTGGATATCAAGCTCCCTCAGGAGGGACAAATCCCATATCTATCACTCACCCCTCAAAAGCCCCATGTGTCAAAGCCACCCAATCATCACCTTTATAACAACCCATGTTTCAGGACTGTGTTTGATGATGTCAAAGTGTGTCCAACGACATGTGTTGAGTGCAGTGATTTCAGGTCTAAGAATCACACTCACCACCATCACTGTGAGTACTGACTGTGACTACCATGTCATGGTTCCATGTGTCAAACTCGCGGTGGGTCTGTCTGGTACACTTGTTCTCTAACAAGTACCTATGTGTTTGGTTTGATATCTCTATATCATGACTAATGAGATTCTGTCATCAACCAACACCACGATCTAGTCTTGTGTGTCATTACTGTCTATCTACCTTCCACAATGACATCCGACTAGGGACAAAACAAGAATGTACAAACTCTTAGCATCTGTATGATCTCATCGTTCAGGTCCTCAACCTGAAGGCATATGTCATTGAGTATTGTCATTCTCTAGACATTCAATCTGTTCTATCACTATCTCATATGACTGAACCAGAAAGAATTGGAAGCTTTCCTTTGATGTTTATCAAATCAATCTTAATGTATCCCACCAATCATCCCATGATTGGCTCTCAGGGCATACATACCAACAGACTCCCACTTGCATTGTGAGCCAATCACCCTTGAATCATATTCATAGTGATCTTCAAACATGTCCCACATGTTACTGTGCTCTAGTGACAACATAGTGAGTAATGGCAACACCTTGCCAAAGTCAATATTAAAATACATGTCTCTCATCTCTTCGTTGTACGTTACACGTATGAGATGGAGGTGTCATAATATGCGATCTAGTATTCCTTTTCTAACCTTTAGCCACATTGCATGATCAAGGATTCCATACTTGTCATCAATGAGCAGAATATCTATAAGTTCATCTCATGAACTCCTAGATCCATATAGTATCCATTGATGTTCTCTAACACATAGATACTCGACATTTCATTTTAAATGGTTTTATTAGAACACTTCTAATTATCAACAAACTTTCACTTATATATATATATATCCTATACATATATTTTGCGATTAATTTTTTTGTCCTTTCGGAAGTTCGCATCAATGTAACTCTTTACATTGAACTCTTCCTTATCTCCATAGAACCAGCACTTCTCAAGTACTTATCAAGTTATCATGGTATTCCAGTAACCCTTACTGGAAGTAGACATACATCCACTCGTCATGTCCCACATACGAGTTAGCAGGATGAGCACATCAAATTTCCATGTTCTACATACAAGATGATGAATGCTTTTGTTCTTACCATGTCAATATATGCAAGATAATGGGATGGTTACATACATGATAGATCCATATCTATTCTTAGTGTTCCCATTCTTCATAAGAATTGGACACTTGGCCTTGTGATACTAACTCCATGTAACATGGACAAGTTTTCTCCCACTGTATATGTGCATACTGAACCCTTCAGTACAGATTGCCAATGTAAGCTTTCTCTTTTCAGGTCAAGAGGTTTTCGAGAACTATCTCTATAGATCTCTATTCCTATCTCATAGGAAACATCTCTATCTTCCTTAAAGATAATTTCCACTTTTGGATTTCCATTCTAGAACATTTCCATTTCATATCAATATGTGGAATGTGAATACGCTCCCACTAAATCACAGATCCCTTCTTTATCTTTGACATATCAGTCAAACCCTTTGACCATATTATCAAAGTAAAGATCCAATTCTGAGTTGCTTGTACTCAATCAATCACATTGATTAGTCCATTGTAACTTATAGACTTCATTTGCATTAGTGGATTCATAAACCTTATAGGTTGTGTCACGTACACATCCTTGTTTTATTCCTCATAGGAATGTAGTTTTAGTATCCATATGCCAAATGTCTTAGTCATTAAGTTGCAATCAACAAGCATCATCCTTCTCAAAATGTTATCCATGTGTCTTAACACTTAAGACTCATTTGCACTTATGGATTTCATCTAATGGGTGCTACCATCAAGGTCATACCTTATGGTTCACATGGATATCATTTAGGATGTAATGGTCATAAACCATAATTCAGAATTCGATTCCTCATATTCATCTAGATAGTTGACTCATCACATGAACAATTTATCACATAGATAATTGAGGTGTATCTGTCAAGGAGATAAGAACTCACAACTCCTTGTGATTCTCAATGTCCTTTCTTAGTGTGGGGTATTCTTTTGTTAAGAAGAATTCAGTTATTTGATAATCATTCTCTAACTCCTTAGAGTATGATTCCTTCTTGATTTAGACATCACCATGCCTTAATCATGAGTTCACTATGATACACTATCATAATCACTCATAAGGATCTCAAACATTTGGTCCAAGTATTTCATTCATTGATCTCATCAAGAATTAACACTTTACCAAATTTGCACTTCATCTATGATAATCTTGAACACTTCAAGATATTCATATTGGTATTTCTCTAAACACCATTTGAAGTATTAGCATTTGTTCCAATAGGTATGTAAATACATCACATGTATCATACCTAATAGGATAATCATTCTCCCACTACCTTTAGTGAAGATTGATTAATCATGTCCAAGATATTCATGTCTCTTACTGGTTCTTTAACCAAAAGAGTCTAGATTTATCCATCACATGGAAACTAGAAATGAATTTCTCATGATTGATGCTAATTTGATTGTTTGAGTTATCAATAACTTTAGGTATCATTTTATCTTATGCATACCATGTATCACAAGATAAGCAAGGCATTGCCACAAAGATCATATCTTTAAGATTGAAAACTCAACTTTATTAATTGCCATCATTGTCATACAATATGCAAAATAAAGTTTTTCTATCTATTGGAAAATATGAAATAGTAGTTCATAACTGTATTACATGCCTTGTAGGCTGAAAATAAACTAAAGTACTCTTATCTATGGCGGCAACACTTTCCCCAATTATGAGTGCTTTACACTTTACATCTTGGTATCATGTACCTCAAAAAGTGTTACAAGTTTACTTTCATGACACCTTTAAGTAGAGACGTCAGTCGCCTCCTTCTTCTTTGTTCTTCCAGATAGAGAGGATAATTCCTTTTCCAAAGTCCTGGCTTTTGACAATGGTGGCAATTTCCTTTCTTGGTCACGCCTCCCTTGGCCTTGAGAGCTGAAGTCATCTTGGGCTCCTGGCTAGCATCAGAACCTTTCTTAGCTTTGCCCTTGCCCTTGCGCTTGGACTTGCCTTTCTTGCTCGTGATCACCATCACAGACTTAGGCTTGTCCTTCTTCATCTGTGTCTCAGCTATCCTCAACATGCCCAACAACTCTGACAGTGGCCTATCAAAGTTGTTCATGTTGTAGTTCATCACAAACTGACTGTAAGATTCTGGCAACGATTGTAGTATCAGGTCAGTAGCCAACTCTTGGCTCAGTGGAAATCCCAGTCTTTGTAGGTTCTCCACATACCCAAACATCTTGAGTGTGTGAGGACCAACTGGATCTCCTTCTGTCATGACACACTTGAACAGTTCCCTTGAGACATCGTATCTCTCTTACTGTGCCTGATCTTCATACAGGTTCCTGAGATGCTGAATCGTCTCAATGACACCCATATTCTCATGTTCTCTCTGCAACTCATGGTTCATGGAGCACAACATCAAGCACTTTGCATCAATGGCATCATCAGAATGCTTCTTGTAAGCATCCCTTTCTATCTTTGGTGCATTAGGAGCCAGTTCCTCTGGAATTGGAGTATCCATGACATAGAGCTTACGCTCTTGAGTGAGAACAATTCTCAATGTCCGATACTAGTCATGGAAGTTTGTCCCATTTAGTCTGTCCTTTTCAAGGATCGATCGCAAAGAGAAGTGATTTTTGTTTTTTGTCATTTTCACTACAAAAGGAAATATGCAATTTTAGTCCAAAAACTCATTTTTGACTTATTTGATTGATTTAAAAAATTGATGATATAATTAGGCCTTTAATTAATTATCGCTCCCACTATTTTAGTTCAAATTGATAGCCCTCACCATCAATTCGGAAGATTGCAGTGTACAACCTTCTAGTGGGAAAGATCCATATTTCATCAAGTCATGAGTCAGCTTTGGCTGATCGCCCACAATCTTGACTATTTAGGTAGGCCATCATGCCAATTGCATCATATGCAACTCTTGATGAATGAACATGCACAACACCTTGCCATGAACATTCCTTGCCTCTGGGCTTAGACACTCTAAGAATCACCAGTTAAGTCTAACCCAAAATCCGACACGGTAAACATGCACCCTGCTTTGGCAGAACCTACATGTCTACCCTTCACACTTCCATAAGATAGACGGCGCACCACGCTTTGGCGTAACCTACGCTTGGTCGATCGAGTTTTTCATGTGTGCTGCTAATGGAAGGCATATAAGACTTAATATTTTAATGAGGGATTTGGTTTTTATATACATATACATATCCAATCACCACAATACATAGTATGTATCATATACATGCTATATCCCACATAAAACATGCAAAACGATATGGCCATCCTAATGTGATTCCTCGAGCCAAGAGGAATCATGGTCATCTAGGTATACATCACATGCAACC
The DNA here is from genome assembly GCA_963693085.1 of Alisma plantago-aquatica. Lineage (NCBI taxonomy): Eukaryota > Viridiplantae > Streptophyta > Magnoliopsida > Alismatales > Alismataceae > Alisma > Alisma plantago-aquatica. The sequence continues at coordinate 895,141,098 of OY856414.1, read as the reverse complement.
TATACAAGATGAAATATGTGCCTTGCCTTCCGAGTAGATCAACTCATCACATGAGTATCCGGCTCGATCTGGCCCGGTCGTCTGGGTGCCACCAGCCGATCGGTTGGCTCCTCCAACTGATCGGTTCGCCTGGTCGTCGTGCATCTCATCATGGCCGCCACCTGCTCATCTCGCTCCTCGAACCGGTCATCAACCAATCGGATCACTCCTTGAACCGATCGTCTGGAACGTCAACCGATCAGTTCACGCCTTGAACCGATCATCTCAGTTGTTGTCTGGATGTCCGCCGTTCTTTGACATAACAGGAAATAAAATCTATCCTAATTTTACATTTCTTAAAAGGGAAACCCCGAGTTACATTTGGGGGGAGAAAAGGTAGGAAAGAATCTCGAATTATTTTGAGTTACATCAGGAATAGGAGAGGGAAGATCGGTGCGCAAACTGAGATGCAAGCAACCACATACAACCATACACAGATAGGGTTTATTGGCCATAACCACGCTATACATCCACCACAAAACTCGTTTAAGGGTGACGTGTATCAAGTGCATTAATAATACATATCATATATGTAATTGGGATTTGTGGATTTTGGATTGGACATGCATAAAGCCAATTTTATTCGCATCATATGCAATAAATACAGGCGACAAACCAAAATCGATCATATCGATATTCCTAAAATATAGAGCAGTTGACGTGGCTCTGATACCACTGTTGGGTTTTAGGGGAGGCAGAGTAGGCAGCGGAAACAAAAATTTTCTCCCCCAAACCCGGAACAAGGAAACGTGTCAATGTCTATATAATAGGAAAGGATGGTTTGTGGAATCATACCTTGTCCCGAGTCTTGCTCAGTGACAATACCTCACGCCTTATGTAGTCTTCAACTCCGGTCTTGGACGGTGTCTGTGCAGCTCCTGGTCGCACCGGGACTGAAGACTCCTCCTCTCACCGGGACTGTCAGGATTGACAGTTGTCCTCCTGAGCGGTAGAAGCCTCCCACCTCTGAAGTAGTCCACACGGACCACTTGGAACTCCACACTCCTTGTCCCACAAGGAGTTGAAAGGACTCACACCCTCCTGTTGACGTACTAGTCGCCAACACACTCTCTTGCTGCCAATTTCAATTGCAGTTGTCTTTCCCTTGTTGCGCCTCCCTTTGCGGGTAGCACTTGCTCGGGCTCTCTCTCGGTTACTAAAACCAGAGAGAACGACAACTTTGCAGAGAAACTGGTTCCAATGTGTTGTACTTTGAGAAGCCCCCAATACCGCTATATATATAGGAGGGTCATGGGACAGGGTTCTCCATCCCGGGCAATGCGGAACTAAAAGTAGGAGTAGAAGGGTTTGAGATTTTCCACAAAACAACCAACTCGCAACCGGAACCGATTGGTTCACAACTAAAACGGTCGGTTGGGGATCTGAGCCGGTCGGTTGACACTCAACCGATCGGTTGGGACCCATGAGCCGGTCAGTTCACTTTCTAAACCAGTCGGTTCGTAGTCCTGACTAGTTCCCGATTGACTTTCCAACTTTTGTTTCTAATTGGTATCAAATACCAATCCTTGTTCCAATCAAATTGGGCAAGTGAAACGCAAGGAAAATTATCACCAATCCTACTTTCCCAACTTACCTGGTTGCAACAGTTGAACTGATTGTTTCAACACTTGAATCAATCGTTCACCCTGTCCTTGAGCCGATCGACTCACAACTTGAGCCGACCGGTTCACCAAGCTCAGCCGATCGGTTCATCACATGAGCCGATCGGTTCATCACATGAGCCGATCGGTTGGGAGTGCAGATTGTGCAGAATCAGTCAATTGCGATTTCAATCAATCTGATACTCTAATCAATCTGTCCAACACCTTGAACACTATGATTTTGAACTATCAATCAATTGAGTATTTAATTGAACTACTAAACTCCTTTAGTAACCAATCTAAACATTGTTTGTGGACAAAACTCCTCTTCCATGTTAAATCCTATGTGTGTGACCCTGCAGGTCCATTTCACGTTGGCAGTGAAAGTAACACTTATGACTTCACAAGCAAAGAGAGGTTCCTAGTCACACATCAGTGCTACCCAAGTGAAAGTAGAAAGTTGGAGAACAACTTTCAATCCTACAATCCATGAATGGTGTTACAGTGAATGTATAATTCCTTTGTCGCTGATATCCCGAATGTACTCGAGGAATGGAACAGTCATCCTGTCAACGTTCATTTACTTTCTTGATCTCAGAGTAGATTGGAAGATATATGTATGACATCAATATCACATACTGATTCACACATGTGTGCGCATGCCTATTTCAATCCTACTCATCAAGTGGCCTTAGATATCAAACTCCCTCAGGAGGGACAAATCCCATATCTATCACTCACCCCTCAAAAGCCCCATGTGTCAAAGCCACCCAATCATCACCTTTATAACAACCCATGTTTCAGGACTGCATTTGATGATGTCAAAGTGTGCCCAACGACATGTGTTGAGTGCAGTGATTTCAGGTCTAAGAATCACACTCACCACCATCACTGTGAGTACTGACTGTGACTACCATGTCATGGTTCCATGTGTCAAACTCACGGTGGGTCTGTCCGGTACACTTGTTCTCTAACAAGCACCTATGTGTTTGGTTTGATATCTCTATATCATGACTAATGAGATTCTGTCATCAACCAACACCACAATCTAGTCTTGTGTGTCATTGTTGTCTATCGACCTTCCACAATGACATCCGACTAGGGACAAAACAAGAATGTACAAACTCTTAGCATCCGTATGATCTCATCGTTTAGGTCCTCAACCTGAAGGCATACGTCATTGAGTACTGTCATTCTCTAGACATTCAATCTGTTCTATCACTATCTCATATGACTGAACCAAAAAGAATTGGAAGCTTGCCTTTGATGTTTATCAAATCAATATTAATGTATCCCACCAATAATCCCATGATTGGCTCTCAGGGCATACATACCAACACCTCCGACAGACATTTCTGCCACCGGAAGACTACAAAATGCATGTTTCTCGAGAAGGATCATTCGGAGCACCGTCTTTCAAGGGGTTACACAAATCTCTTTCTTGTTTCCCACATTTGTTTTCTCCTTCCATGTATTTTCAACTGAAAACCATGCAGGTCTAAACCCCTTAATTCCTTAGGAACTAGGAGTAGCCCAGTGAACCATTGTATCGACTTTTTCATGATTTAGTGTAATTTTCCTCATAATCTTGGATATATATGCGTGTGAATCTTTGTTCTTGTGTTGATTGATCACCTTCATTAGAAATCATAGGCAAATAATTAATTTGAAAGGAGAATTAAATGCATGAAGCCTGCGCATAAACACCATCATATGTGTCCTTTGGTAAAGGTGACGTGCGGTTAGTGGGAAGAAACCTAGAGATTGATCGTAAAGCACCTAATCTAAGATTTAAACTACTACTACAGATGTGGAGTTGGCTTAGATTTAGGTAGTGAATTGTACTGTGGGAGCGGGCAATTCTCGCTACAGGCTTCCTATCCAAGATAGAGATTAATTTATACTAAATTCGGTAAAAATAAAATACAATGGGGATCCATGGTTAAACTAGTGTTTCTAAGGAATTCAATTATCATTTGATTTAATCAAACCATTTTCAATTTAATTTTCTTTTGTTTTCTTTTAAAAAAACCAACTCTCTCATAATTAATCAGTCTAGCTGATTGCTAATAGTTAGTAGTAGTCTCTGAATGAAAGTCTCCCTGAGTTTGACTCGGGCCTCATTTGGCCTATATTACGCGACATGTACACTTGTGTTAGACGCACAAAAAAAATCGTGTCATGTTTTTGGCGTCATTGTCGGGGATACGACAATGTTCAACACTACAAGTGTTGCGGGCGGCCATTCTAGGCCACCTTTATTTTTCTTCTACTTTTACTCATTCAATCATTAAATTTAAATTCATACTATTTTTCATGATTAAGTTCCGGAACTAATAATTTTTTTATCTTTCAGGTACTAGTGTATGGTGGCCACCAGTACCACATAATATGGTGGTTCTACCTCTGAGATCCCCATCGTACATGACGAGATGGTTCAACCCCTTGTTGAAGGCATTCCTATTGCTACCGTAGAACCAGAAATGGAAAACGGCGTAGCAGCTGAAGAGTAGATGATATGGGACAAAATCAAGGCATCATCCTCTATAGCATAGTTGGGCCCGATTAAGAAGTAGGCAGTTAACATACCGAATTACAAGATCGAGCCATGGATTATAGCACTAGTGAAGACGCAAGCTTTCTACGAACATGCCCATGAAGATCTTGTTGCTCACATTAGAGATTTCATAGAAATGTGTGACATGATCAAGGTGGACTAGTTCCCTCATACGGCCATATACTTAAAGTTGTTTCCATCATCTCTGTATGGAAATGCAAAGGAGTGGTTGTGCAACCTCGAGAAGGAATTTGTCGAGATGTGGGACCAAATGGTGGATGTTTTCTTTGCCCATTATTTTCCACTGGAAAAGACAAATGACATGGTCAGAAAGATACACAACTTCAAGCAACAGGCTGTTGAATCATACTCTGAGGCATGGGAGAGATTTTAGAACATGCTGCGGAAGGTTCCACATTACGGGATTGACTTGGAGAACCAAGTCAAGATGTTCTATTTTGGGTTGAACTTGAATGACAGGACCACTCTAGACAGTGCAGGTACAAGGTTCTTCTTGAACAACTCACATGTGAAGTGTTAGGAAATCTTGTTAAACATGGAAAAGAACCAAGCATGGGTCAGTGATAGAGACCCACAAAGAAGATAAAGAGCGTGGGGGAGTCCAAGGTTATTTCATCCTTGAATGAAAAGTTGGACCTTATTGCAAAGAAGATGCTTGAGAAGGATGATCATGCTTCTAAAGAGGAAGAGCATGTGAAATATGTGTGTCAACAGGGGTACCGCAATAATGACTACACATGGAGGAAGGACCCCAAGTTCTCATAGAAGGATCCAAACAACTTCTTCCAGGATCCGGATCAAAAGAATCAGCATAGGCTGATGCAGCAGCAATGCCCAGTGGCAGAAGAGCGCACTAATGATATCTTGAACAAAATTGTGAAGTAAAATGGCTTGTTACTCAATAATGTTTAGCGGGACCTCCAAAACCACAGTGCACAGATGAGAACTTTTGAGACTACATTGTCTCAGCTTGCAGAAGATGTGGCCGCATTGAAGAAACAATCACAACAAGGGTTTTCGGGAAATAGTGATGCCCCAACCAGGAATCAACAAGTCAAGACAGTGTTGCTAAGAAGCGGGAAGAAGACGTTGACTCCACAGCCTACGACTACTAAGGTGACCAAGCCGATTGACAGTGTTGATCCACTGGTAGATCTAGTACAAGAAGAAAAAGAGGTAGAGACCACAAAAGAGGAGCAGACCAAGGAACCTGAGGTGGAGATTAGGACGTCTTATGTGCCACCTCATCAGCGGACACAGACAATGTTGGTCCCTTATCCGAATAGTCTAAAAGCTACAAAGATGGATCAGCAGTTCAAGAAGTTTCTAGACAGTTTTTGGAAGCTTTCAGTAAACATTCCATTAGTAGATGCCATTGAGAAGATCCCATCCTATGGCAATTTTTTGAAGGACATAATCAATAAGAAGAGAAAGATCCCAGACATTGAGGTAGTGGTACTTAGAGAGCAAGTCGGTGCTTTCATTCTAGGTACACTACCACCTAAGATATAGGACCCCAGGTGCTTCAACATCACCTACTATATTGAGAAGACCAAGTTTGGAGACACACTGTGTAATTCAGGGGCGAGTATCAATTTGATGCCTTTAACCACTTTTAAAAAGCTTGGCCTAAAGACATCTAGGAATAGCAGCATGACTATCCAATTGGCGGACAATTTTGTGGTAAGGCCTTTTGGTATCTGTGAGGATGTGCTTGTAAAGGTGGATACATTTGTATTCCTCGTAGATTTTGTGGTGATGGCAATGCAAGACAACCATGGAAATGAGCTTCTACTGGGAAGACCTTTCCAAGCCACAGTTGATATGATCTTGGAGATGGGCAAAGGTCGCTTAACCATGGGGATCAATGATGACAGGTTTGAGATATACATGTCAGATAACTTAAAGTCATCAGATGATCATGAGCAATGCAATGTAATGACCGACAGGGACATCAACATTTCACTATGTTTGGGACAAAAATTCTTGAATATGGAACATGTGATGACAAAGGTGGATAGGGGTATGCTAGTCCTGGACATCATGGAGAACACCAAGGTGGTCTCACTTGTCAAGGCAGTGGGATACCCATATGATGAGCAAGAGGAGCTGATTTCTTCTACTGCACAGGATGACATGGAGAATTCTCTAGTCCATATACATCCACATCTACCTCTAGAGGCATACCTCATGAACATCATGGATGATTGCATGAGGAGTCAGTCCTTGGAGGAGTGTGCAAGGCTACTGAAGGTCTTGTCGTTCTACTATTCTAGACATTTTGAGGACTTGGGACCATTGCTACCATGTTGGTCTCTTCACTTGTGAGCCCACCGGAGCTAGAGCTCAAGCCACTGCCCCCTCACCTCAAGTATGTTTCTAGCGGCTGAAGAAAAGATACCAATCATCATTTCTTCATCATTGAGCGAGTCTGAGGAAGATCAAATAATTGTCGTGCTTAAGTGCCATCATGGTTCATCTGGGTGGATGGTAGACAACATCAAAGGAATCTTTCCTACTCTATGCCCGCACAAAATCCGGCTAGAGGAAGGAGCAAAGCCGGTCATACAGCCTCAATGTCGCCTCAACCCCATCATGACGGAGGTGGTGAAGAAGGAATTCATCAAGCTACTGTCGGTAGGTATCATTTATGGGACCCTTTGTGTCATCTATATCCAACCTTTATATCCTGTTGGCCATTGACTATGTGTCAAAGTGGGTGGAAGCAATTCCAACCTGCACCAATGATGTCGCAGTTGTATGAAAATTTGTCAAAGAGCACATTTTTTGTTCATTTGGAGTGCCAAGGATGATCATAAGCGATGGAGGAACTCATTTCACTAATCGGAAATTTGGGGCATTCTTAACCAAGTATGGAGTGATGCACTGTGTGGGTACACCATATCACCCACAAACACAAAGAAAAGTAGAGGTTTCTAATGGTGAGATTAAAAATATCCTCGAAAAGATGGTGTCATCTAGTAGAAAGAATTGGAGTGATTTGTTAGTTGATGCGCTATGGGCCTATAGGACAGCCTACAAGACACCCATAGGAACCACACCCTTTAGGTTAGTCTATGGTTGGGCGTGTCATCTTCCTGTGGCATTAGAACATAAGGCTCATTGGGTGTTGAGAAGGCTTAATTTTGATCTTAATGAAGCAAGAAAGACAAGGATGTTAGAGTTGAATGAGCTTGATGAAATTCAGATGAATGCTTATGAGAACTCAAGATTGTACAAGGAAAGAACTAAGAAAATTCATGACCGCCATATATCTAGAAGAGTCTTTTTATCGGGAGAGAGTGTGTTGCTCTTTAACTCAAGATTGAAATTACACCCCAAGAAATTGAGATCTAGGTGGAGTGGATCATTCATCATAGAAGAGGTGTCTCCACATGGAGCGGTTAGGATAAAAGAGGGAGAAAGATCCTTCTTGGTCAATGGTCAAAGATTGAAACATTATTTTGGAGAAGATTTTGTGAGGAAGGAGCATGAGGTTAAACTCATTGCTCTTAATTAATCTCAACAAGGGAGTTGTCTAGCCTAGGACATTAAACAAGGGCACTTGTTGGGAGGCAACCCAACCATTAGGGTGTTTTTTTTCTTTCATTTCCATTAAGTTGTTTTATTAGTACTTAATTTTTGAAAATGTTGTGTAAAAATGATACCATGATTCTTTTGTTGAGTGTGCATTCTGTGGCTGATTCAGTGCCATCGATTGGAATGTTGGAGGCACTGAGACAAGGTCAAAGAGACAGACATTGCGGCTGATAAAAGTCGATGCCACCAACATCTAAGTCGGTGCTGAAGAAAGTGCATAACTCGAATGTGGTTAACTAATGAGCCGAGTCGATACCACCGATACATTAGTTGGTGGCACTGACTCGGCGTGAGGTCCTAGGATTGGTGGGTGTGTCGATGCACCGACGAAAAAAAAAGGGGTCGATCATCATGTTGGTGCCACCAAACACGGTGTCAGTGCCACCGACCAAAGAAAACACATATATGTGGGAAACTCTGATCTATGGCCCAGATGTGTCCATGTGCATTATTTGAAGTTTCGATCCTGCCCAAAAGTCGGTGCCACTGACACGCTAGCAATTTGGAAAAAGAAGATCGCACACCAACAGTCATTGATGCACTGAAGGAGCAGATTTGGTCCCAGAAGTCAGTACCACTGACTTCTACTCAGTTTCAGTGACTTTGTCATAGTAGGTCAGCGTCGGCCCTATAAAAGGGAGGGTATAGTTTGTTTTCTTTCTCACAACTTGAAGAACAATGACTCCCATGAGCATGAGCAGCTAAACTGAGCATCCTGAGGCTTCATCAAGCTCTTTCTCTCTTACTCTTCTTCCCCACTCAGTCCATCATCATGGCCAGATGAGGAGGACCCCCTGGCGCTCTTACGCCAAGACCATGCCTCAGCCACCCCCACGAAGGATGTGAGGAAGGTCTATGAAGAGCTTGCAAAGCAGTCGTTTGCACCTACGCGATACGGAAATATTCAACTACTGGAGTATATAGGCTTCTCCGACAACATGGTGTATGTCCTCGAACAAAAAGAGTTTGATTGAAGATCTATGAATCCAATCTTTTGTAGGTGGCCAACATTAAAAGAAATCATCATCGAGTTCATGGAATCCTTGGAGATATTGGTCACCCCCGATCAAGCATGCCTATCAAGCAGCGAATGGAGAGAAGGAAAGGTGAATTTTCTCCTTTACAACACCAACTACCCCCTTAATCTCTGCACATTCAATGATATTTACAGGTGGTCGTACGTTCCTTGCCATCATCCTGAGAACATCTACTTGGACGCCATCTGGAAGCATCTTGTGACAGCGCCGGAGAGTAAAAGACTTAACTTCCACCATAGTTTGTTGGCAGACTTCGAGCATCCATTCGTTCGAGTTCTCCATCAGATGTTGACCAACATACTATTTGCAAAGTCAACCCAGGTGCAAGTGAAGGTACAAGTATTAGACTTGTATTTTCTATATCAACTTATGGAGGGAGAGTTAGTTAATTGGGGATCATTCCTTCTCCAACATATTATTGTGGTGAAGCGCAAAGTCAGGTGAGCTACGCCTATTCTCTTTGGGGGACTTATCACCCCCATTGCTCTTCAATTGGGCCTTGATCTCTCTACTCTAGAGCCGCTCAACTCTAGGTTATGCATCGACCGCCTTCATTTCAAGTAGTTCGGCCTCATCACTGTGCACAACGATGTCATCTTCGCCACATGCTCGGTCGATGATACTTTCTACAAGCGTCAACTTCCTGATCCCATCTTCAACATCAGGGGAGTCAGGCACTATAAATGGCCGGATCTGGGCAATGATGACAATTCTAGACAACAAGAAGCTTAGGCTGAGGAGGAAGATGTGGGAAGCGACGACGTGGAGGAAGTGGAGCCCACCATTCTTTTGAGACATAGAGTGGGTCCACGAAAGCATCCTCACCATTACACTACCTCGTCATCTTCTGCCCCACTGCCCTCTCAAGAAGGAGAGGATGCTTACTCTATGGTGGGTATGTATACTATGATGCAGGACATCCAGACATATCAATAGCAGCAAACCCAATCCCTAGTTGGCATTCATGATGTGTAAGGTCGGCTGTATAGCAACCAGCAAGCGATCTATGAAAATGAATGTCTTCTCTTGGCCAACTAAGAGAATATGCATTAGCTTCTACAATGGATGGAGAATTATCAACAACCTTTCTTTGATTGTTACTGGAGCTAGGGGTATTTTGGAGGTTACCTGATGCTGTCGGGCATGCCCCCATCTGATCCTACCTTTCAGGGGATGTTTCCTCCCCAGGACCCCACACAGCCACCGCCACCACCATTTTGAGTCGGGTATCACTGTTCCATTCCTTACGTTGGGATATTGACTATGTGGACATAGTCATATTCAAGCTTGGGGGGTGCTGGAATAGTTTCTATCTTAGTTTTTATTTTCTTTTATTTTAGCTTTTTGTCTGTTTTATTTTGAGTAGTTTTTCTTGTTAGTTTTTCTGCTATGTAGGATCCACAATCTATCTAGTATAATATGTGGAGAATTAAATGCATTTTTTCAGTTGAGAATATCAATCTCTAGGTTGGGTGCTTTATAAAATAAAAATAATAATAAATTTTCTGTATGAGCTTATCTTGCAAGTAATCGAGTCACATAACTGAGGAAGTGCTTGAGTAAGTCAGCTTTAGGACATTAGAACATAAATGACCATCTAATTTGTCTAAGAAAGTGATTGACAAGGATTGTTGAGCCTAAACTAATCAAACACTGACATGACCATAAATTAAAAATTCAAGAAAGAAACCACTCGATTACCTTTTACACAGGTCATTGGAGAGGGACACATGATTTTTTCTGTAGATTTTGTCTCTTAGTCGTGTGATCTCACCCACCGCATACTTTTGTCTCACACTCCACCATAAGAGGATTGAGCACATGTCGTCATTTTCTCTCTTGATTGCATACACATTGCATAATAGACTTTGCATAGTAGTTTTTTATTTTTGCTTGCATTAGTGCATATATATAAAAAACAGAGAAATCATACATGCACAATGAAATCATGGTGCATGTCATATAGTTGTATAAGCATTACATTTGTTCTTGCATGAAAAATCTTGTCTAACTTCTTCTCTCTTAATAAAAAGGTAGTGATTGTGGCTATTCTTTAAAAAAAAAGAGAAAGCACTAAAACAAAATTTAAAGGTGTAGTGCAATTAGAAGCCCAAAGCAAGTTCATCATGAAAGAGGGGGCTTAAATGAAAAAAAGTACTTATATATTTTAGAAAGTTCAAGGGCACAATTCTACTCAATTATAAAGAAAAGTTAGCACATGATTAGTTTTTTAGATATTTTGTCTTATCTTGAGATGAAATAATAGTTGCATGCATCATTCCCCCACAATGATTAGGCATTAGGAGCATTCTAAAAATCGCATCATCATAGGTTCATCATGATTTTTTATTGCATGAATGATTTTATGTGCTCATGAGTCTTCCACAGCCACCTATTTCAACCACCTATTGTTTTTATTGGTAGGTCACTCAATTGATTGTCTCCTCATTCATTATTCTATCAGGAGAACTACTTCCATGTAGCCGGTAGGTAGAGAAAGAGCAATGTAGATAGGAGATCACACGATGCATCAAGTATTAACCGAATGATTTTATCATATTAACTGCTTTAACTGATAGTGTCTCATTGATTGTGGGGTGGACATCTGGGATAGAGATTTTTGGTCGCTTATAGGGCAGTTAGTGTTCAGTGGTCAGTAAAGACCGGAAGGAGGAACGAAAGGTGGAGACTTTTTAGACGTACCTTATGCATTTTGTCCTCTAGCTGACTTATCTCAATCAGATCCAAAGGTATTGTTGCTCGAGGATGAGTAAGATTCAGCTTAGGGGAGTTTGATGTATAGGTTTTGAGTCTCTTATTACAGGCCTAGTTTACATTCATTTTGTGCATTTGTTAGTCAATTTGTTTATTATATGTGCATAAATCTTGATAATTGGCTTGTATACTCTTTATGCATCAAACTATGCTTATTTCATCCTAATTATATTATTTTATATATTTCTCAGCTTAATACATGGTCTTTGTCAAATTTCAGGAAAGTCCATATATTTGAGGAGTCGGTGCCACCGACCACAAAGGTTGGTGCCACCGAGATGACATTAGAGACAAGGCCGCAGTCGACCAAAAGAGTGGGTGCCACTGACCACATAGGTCAATTCCATCGAGATAGCATCATAGAGGAAGGGAAAAACTTGCGCTCGGTGCCACCAACAGTCCAGTCGATGGTACCGACCCAGCCAGGGACCGACCAGAACCCGATACCGTCGGTGCCACCGACCTTGTCAGAATTCAGCAATCTAAACCGGCCGCTCAGATCCAACGGTCCATGTTATGTGGTACTGTAAGTGACCTAGGACAAAAAGGAAGGACGTCCAGACCTAGAGGGGATCAATTTTTTCACCGCATGATAGCTAGAGAAGAGGAGAAGAGGAGAACAGAGCCGAAGGATGACAACCGGACGATTTGAGCACCTCCGACGGATGTTTCTACTACTGAAAGACTGCAAAATGCACGTTTCTTGAGAAGGATCATTCAAAGCACTGTCTTTCTAGGGGTTACACGAATCACTTTCATGTTTCCCACGTTTTTCTTCTCTCCTTCCATGTATTTTCAACTGAAAACCATGTGGGGCTAAACCCCTTAATTTCTTAGGACCTGGGAGTATCCCGGTGAACCATTGTATCAATTTTTGCATGATTTAGTGTAATTTTACTCATAATCTTGGATATCTATGCGCGTGAATGCTTTCTACTGTGTTGATTGATCACCTTCATTGGAAATCATAGGCAAATAATTAATATGAAAGGAGAATTAAACACCTAAAACCCGCACATAAACACCATCCTATGCATCCTTTGGTAAAGGTGACGTGCGGTTAGTGGGAAGAAACCTAGAGATTGATCATAAAGCACCTAATCTAAGATTTAAACTACTACAGATGTGTAGTTGGCTTAGATTTAGGTAGTGAATTGTACCGTGGGAGCGGGCAATTCTCACTACAGGCTTCCTATCCAAGATAGAGGTTAATTTATACTAAAATCAGTAAAAATAAAATACAATGGGGATCTATGGTGAAACTAGTGTTTATAAGGAATTCCATCATCATTTGATTTAATTAAAACCATTTTTAGTTTAATTTTCTTTTGTTTTTTTTAAAAAAAATCAACTCTCTCAAAATTAATCGGTCTAGCTGATTGCTAGTAGTTAGTAGTAGTCTCTGAACGTACACTTGCGTTAGACGCGACACGTACACTTGCGTTATTTGGCCTATATTATGCGACACGTACACTTGCGTTAGACGCATAAAAAAATTGTGTCAACTATGAAGAAACTTTTTCTCCAATTGCCAAGGTTAAATCCATCAGGATCAAGCTTGCCATTGTAGCTTATTATGACTATGAGATTTAACAGATGGATGTTAAAATTGCATTCCTAAAGGAGAATCTTCTTGAGAATGTGTACATGACACAACCTGAGGGTTTCATAAATCTAAAAGAATCCAATAAAGTTTGTAAGCTAGAAAGGTCAATCTATGAATTGAAGCAAGAATCTGGGAGTTGAATCTTCAATTTGATAAAATATTTAAAGATTTTTTCTTTAGTTAAGATGAAGAAGCTTGTGTTTACAAGAAGGTTAGTGGGAGCATGATTGTATTCCTCATATTGTATATAGATGACACACTATTGATGGGGAATGACATCTATACCTTACAAATGGTAAAAACCTAGCTAGGAAATACATTATATAATAAGGACTTAGGTGAAGAATCTGATATCTTGTGAATCAAGATCTATAGAGATAGATATAGAAGGCTTCTTGGCTTAAGATAGAGCACATAAAATGACAAAGAGTTGTAAAGGTTCTACATGGAGAACTCAAAGAGAAGAATTTTATCCATGTATCATTGTGTAGTATCTCTAGAGCTCAATGTCCTAGTTCTTGTGAAGAATGGGATTGTAAGAAGGATTCCATATGCATCTATAATTGGATCTATCATGTAAGAAATGTTATGTACTCATCCTGATATCTCATATGCCTTGAGTATGATTAGCAGGTATCACTCAGATCTAGGTGAAAGTCATTTAATTGTCGTAAAGAACATCCTTAAGTACTTGTGAAGAACTAAGGATCAGTTCCTTGTTTATGGTGATGAGGAAGAGTTGGTGGTAAATCGTTACACTGATGAAGGCTTCCAAACTAACAAAGATGACTATAAACTGCATTCTAGATTTGAGTTTTGCCTTAACAACAGAGTTGTAAGCTGGAAGAGTTCTATGCAAAAAATAGTTCTTGTATCTATAATAGAGGTCGAGTATGTTGTTGCCTCCAATGCAGCAAAGGAAGTTGTTTAGATGAAGAAGTTCACAACTGACTTGGGGTGGTTTCAAGCATTAGTAGAGTTTTATCATGACAATGAGGGATCTATTACACAAGATAAGGAATCTGGATCACATAGGTGTTCTAGGCACATACAATGGTGGTTCCATATTATATGAGAGATAGTATAGTGAGGAGATGTGAAGATTTGTAAAGTACCAACTGAAAGCAATGTTGTTGTCCCCTTGACAAAAGAAATGTCATAGCAGTGGAATGAAGGTCAGGTTAGATCACTTGGGATTAAATTCATGGGTGATTGGCTCTAAATTCAAGTGGCATTTTGTTGGTATGTATTCCCAGAGAGCCAATCATACGATAATTGTAATGACATATCTTGTAAATTATTTGATTAATAATAAAGGCAATCTTGGTCTATGTGTTTATTCAGTTATGAGATAATGGTATAACATGATAGATGTCTAAATAATTATGATACTCGATGAATTATCTCTTCAGGTTGAGGAAATGAACAATGAGATAATATGTATGATAAGAGTACATACATTATTGTTATGTCCCTAGTTGGATGTTATTGTGGAAACTAATGAAAACAATAATATATAAGACTAGAGTGTGTGTTGTTTGATGATAGAATATCATAGTGATTATATGTGATGTCAAACCAAACACATATGTACTTGTTAGATAATAGTATACTGGACATACCCTCCTTTAGAGTGATACATGAAAATCATTGAATGGTAGTCAGAATCAACTCTCATTGTGAGAGTGGTTCTTAGACTTTAAGTCACTACACTCATCACATGTCATTATTTGTACTTTGACACCATCCAACGTGACTTTGAATAAGGGTTAACATAAAGGTGGTGCTTGGATATGTTGTGACACATGGAGATTCGATGTGAGTGATGTAGATGTGATTTATCCCTCCTGTTGAAGTTGAACAATGTCCACTAATAAGTGAGACTGAGAAATGTATGGCCATACTCATGTGAATCAATTTTTTATATGTAACATGCATCTCAGACAGTCTGCTTTTGATCAGTGAAAATGTATTGAATATTAAGAGGATGATGATTCCATGTCTCGAATTCAATCTAGATATCAGTTTTATAGGAACTATATGATCATAATAACACTAATCACATATGTAGGTTGAAGTTGTTATCCAACTTTCCAATTACTTGGGTAGCAATGATGTGTTTCTAGATATTTCTCATTATTTGTGATGTTGTACTTTAGTTGTGGTCATTCACTGCCAACGTAATTTGAAACCTAGAGGGGCACACACATAGGATGCACTTGGAATAGGAGTTTACTCATGAATAAGGTTTGACTAAATTACTTAAGTGTTTAGGTATTCCATTTAAACAATATTGGTTGAAAATTAGCTGATTGGGAATGTGAGTCAACTGACTAAAGTGTTGAGTCGACCGACTCAAGTGTCAAGTCAATTTAAATGACATTGGATGAACATTGGATGAGCTGGAATGTGAATAGACCGGTTCGGAATGTGAATTGACCAGTTCAAAATATGAATTGTCCAATTTAGAATATGAATTGTCCAATTACATGATCAGTAAGAATGGATTAAGGATTGATATTGATGTTTGTTGTGCATTGATCATTTCATTAAAATCTAATATGTTTAATAATAGGAAAGTATTAAATTCCATCGACTAGGCTTTGAATCGACCGACTCAAATGTTAAATTGATCGACTCATGACCCACAACAGCCAGAAATTCATAAAAATCCATATATTTGACTCCAAGTTGATCGAGAAACCTTGACCTTGACCCTCTTGTAAATAAAGGGGGTAGTTAAGGCTTTCAAGACACAAATAACACTAAAAATGTTGCCCCATCACAATTGTGGAAATGTCAAAGAAAAAAGCAATTCTTAACCATAAAAGGGAGAGATATCTAGGGAGACAAGTCAACGTTAGCATGTTGTCATCAAAGGGACAAATCCTCCCTATCATTTCTGTAAGAACGACAAGAGTTCCCAGTGTTCCACACGGAATACATAGAGATGTGGAGGTCATTGCCACCACACTAGGAGGACATCATCAACTGCCATCTGTGGTGCTACACTAGTAGGCCACTGACGACAACACTCCTGGTGCTTTTTGAGAAAGATGCATGTCATAATGAGGATTGTGTTAATGTGTCGCAGTGCACTTACAATCACTAAGATAATTATCCTAGGGTTTAATCCTTTTTCAACTTTCCGATAAAGGCTAGTATGGAAAAGGGTTGATCTGATAAGACAACTTTATTAAGATTGTTAAATCTAAACCCAATTGTTTTTTGAAGAACTTTGTTATTTATTTTTGGTATTTTCATATTTGGAATAGAAATTAAAAGTCGAGTTTGGAAGTTGATGATTAACACTTCAGAAAAAATTACAAGAATAAAAATGCACTTAACAAGAATATAAATTTGCCCTATCACAAGGAAAATCAACATTGTTGTTAGCACAAGAAAACTATTATGAATGAAAAGACTGGGAATTAAAGGAAGAAAACAAGTGGTGATTGGAATTAAGAGATGTGAATTGAGGCTTTAGCGATTTTCACGACCTTAGCCTAGGCAAAAACAAACTAATCCTTAAAAACAACGGATTCGATGAAGGCAAGTGAATTAATGAAAATCCACTAAAGATGAACTCCACAAGAGTCCATTGGTCTTGGTGCTCATGTTTCTTAGTTCATCAACCTAAAAGAATAAGATCCATGTCATTTGAAAACTTCTATGTGATTGGGTTTTTTGTTCTAAATCTGAACTTCCATGGTCATGTCCATCTGGATTAACATTTGATCAAACCAATTAATTACTTTGACAGATAAATTAGTTATCAAACCCAAAAGCCATCTAGGATCACTTTAAGGAAAATTTGATAAAGCCATAGGTAAGGAGTTATTCCCCTTGCCTCAATAGAGAACTACTCACTCATGCTTGTGGAGAAAAGGGAGACGGAGGGAAGAAGAGTTCTAGCCATAGTCTAGTCTTACTAAAGGACAGTATCTTAGGCTAGAGATAATAAAATTTCTGACACTTAATCCCTTGCTCCAGTCTGTGGAAGAGAAGAAGAAGAAGAAGAAGAAGAAGAAGAAATAAACTAGATCTAAACAAGCAAAGTAAGAACAATAATTGAAAGGAACACTTAGCTTGCAAAACCAAACTTTATTGATGAATAGAACACAATAGCATAAGAACTCAAGAAAGATTGCTCAGAAATCTCGTACAAATATGATACAAAAGATGATCTTGGGAGGAGGAAGTGCCCCGCCTTTTATAGGAGAAGGAGGGGAGCTTTACAATCAAGGTTGTGGGTAAAAAGGGGTTGGCGGATGTTGATTTGAATTGGCCACACACTGCCAACTGATCAGTTGCGGAGAGAACCAGTCAGTTGGAGGTCTGGAAAGGGTAGGAGTTAGGAAGCAGTAGGTAACCCTAGATCTCGGGTGGCGACACTTCTTGACCCGCTTGGATTGGGAGGGAAAACTCCCACTTTGGCCCTGAAATGGCAGTTTGAGATTCAAGGGTTGTGCCATCAGAACGAATACCAACTGATAGGTCAGAACAAGTGAGTCAGGCATCTGGATCATGTGAGATGCTCGGCTAGAGTAACAGAGTTGCTCGTCTGGATTGGCTAAGACGATCAGATGATTATATGAACCACTCGTCTAATCTTCTGAGTCTGAAAGAAATTCATAATTTTGGGTGAGATTAAGTTAAATTGTGATAAAAGGAAACAAATGGGAAATTGTTTCTTTTTT
This sequence comes from Alisma plantago-aquatica, assembly GCA_963693085.1. NCBI lineage: Eukaryota > Viridiplantae > Streptophyta > Magnoliopsida > Alismatales > Alismataceae > Alisma > Alisma plantago-aquatica. The sequence continues at coordinate 895,123,162 of OY856414.1, read as the reverse complement.
ATGGATAAAGATAGGAATTTCAATGTGACATGGCTAAAAAAGGTTGTGAAAAGAAGTGCTAAATTAGCACATATAAAAATACCACAGACTTAAGCTTTTACTTGTCCTCAAGCAATCAAAATATTCAAAATAATTCAAAAAAAATCTTGAAACATCATTTGCATCCTCCTTTAATTAGAAATATATTCTATCATCTTCATGGCCAAGCAACCCATCTCCTAGAACCATGAAATACAAGTTCTATATTTCTTACAACAACACTTTTCCTAACCTTTTCTTTCAATCTTATACTTTGCAAAAAAATCTTAATCTTACTTGATTTTCAACACTCAAATTTGTTTTAGCAGGGAATAAGAAAAGGTGAGGTGTGGAAAAAGGGATCCCTCCTCTATTCGACTCGAGATTTTTATTTCACTGATTTGTGCCCCTATTAAATTTATGAGGGGTGTGGACGAATAATCCCTCCTCTATTCGACTCAGGATATTGCCCACAATTTTTGTGTGTGCTCTTTTTGGCATCTTTTGGTGATACACCCCTATTAAATTTACGAGGGGTATGGAAGATAGAGAGAGGAGGACTACACCACCCCAGACTTAGGGTTTGTTGTACGGATTATTTTCCCATGTAATAAAATTTTTTTCTGAGTGTTGTTGCATCAGTAAGAGAAATCATGTAAGTACATCATATAAGAAAGATTGATCATTCAATCTAATGCTAAATATAAGAAAGTTTGTGTTTGATTCTATTTGGTACTCTATGGCTCGCCACCTTTTCCAAGAATATTGCTAATAGAGGTATGGAGAATTTGGTATTTAAAAAAAATGAAAATTTTGAGCAATTTGAGAAATAAAGATTTATCTAATTTGAAAATGAAGATACATCATTTGTCTGACTAGGTAAAGGCCAAGATTTTTGAAAAGGGAAAAAGAAATACTAAATTTTGAAATACAAAAGTAAAATGTTGAAAAGGGAAGATAAGGGGTGGAACACGTACCACCCACCCCCACCCCGGACTTAGAGTTTTGCTTGTCTCAAGAAAACCCTTAGAATGAGATGGAGGGAAGAGAATCACTGTGGTGGTGGATGTTGCTGGTAGGAGGAGTAGTAGTTGCCCCAGTAAGGAGAGTGGGGATTTGGGTAGGCCTAATGGGCTCCATACTCCTCGTAAGATGGATATCTAGGGGAATAGTGGCCGCAGTCCACATGCCAAGACTCTTGTGAATGTTGCATGAGATACATATGGTTGAGTTGGTGGCCCTGGCACTGCTGCTCGTGCTGGATCTCATCCAGCTGTTGTTTGACCTCAAAGAACTCGTAGGTGCCTACATCATCATCTGGTCGATGCTTGGTGTGGCGGTGGGGTGGTGGCAGTGGACCAGAGGAATCATCATGAGCCTCCAAAGAAACGCTCCTCATGTGGGCCTGAGGCACAAAGGATGTCATCTGGGTTTGGGTGCTGAAGTCTGTATCTCTAGATGTGGTCTGTTAGATCAGTGTGTTTGGAGATAAGGTTTGCTACGACAAACCTTGCACGAAGAGGAAGTTGTAGAACCTCCTGTGAATCCTTGAAGAGAAGATAGTAGACACTATTAGAACCCATTTAGATGAACTTGCTAGTTTTCATGTAGTAGTTGTCAATCAGGTGTTTTTAAGTTAAAGTGGTGGGAAAGGGATGTGGGTGTAGCTCAGAAGGGTGGCGATCTGGGTGATAAAATGGCCAATGAGAAATGATGATGAGGTGGTACGGCTGGCCTAGGTGCGGAAGTGCTCCAAAACAACATTCCTCCAGTTGAAGGGTTCTTCATTCAAAAGTCACCAAAGGGCGTAGAGCTCAATATGGGTGATGGCTCCATGGGTACCTTCTCTGCTGAAAATGGTGCAAGCAAGGATATGATTGAGGTAGCGGACTACTGGGTGTGAATACTGGAAGCCTTGGGCCCACTAGGAAGGTGGGGACAGAGGCCAGTGATTTTATCCTAGAACTTGTCTTTATCGTATCTGTCGGCGTAGGATTCATGGGGTCACTCCATGCATCGATCTAACCAGTAATCGTCACCACCATCGAGGATAATGGAAGTGAACTAACGGGTGGATATCTCTAGGTTTTCCACAAAAATCTAGATCTTGCAGCTAGAATTGCCTCAGGAACAATGGTAACAGTGAAAGGTGGATAGGAACTCAAGAGTGAGATTACTATACACTAAGGTGACATGGTAGGGAAAGAGGAGAATGTGGTTTTTGCAGAGGATGTTGTCGGTGGCTTCATAGATTATGAGGGAGTCAATGTTAGTTCCACATGCCCAACGGAGGAGGGAGACACCTATAGAAAACAAGTTCTCATAGCGTTGAAGGTGGTCAGTTCTAGTGAACTGGACATAGCTGTCGTGAATGAGGGATATGCAGGGTGAATGGAGGATAGTGGAGTCTGGGTCATTTCTCCCCTTTTGGTTTCTCTACATATGTCGGAGGAGATCTTCTACCTCATTGATGTCATGGAGCATGTCCTCATTGGGCTCGGGGGAGGACTCACCAATGGGGGATGGTGTGTGGAACTAGATCCCGGTGTGAGATATAGATCGGCGATGTGGATCCTGGGAAGAAGAAGATGTATACTTTCCCTTGTTCTTGCAAAATTTATTAAGCATGGCTGATGTGGGAGAGCCGAGCCAATCCGCTAGGGACCTGAGTCGATCGGTGAGAAGACTCATAGGAGCTATTTTTCGATGAAGACGAGCATCTCGACAGTGATGGGAAGCACATGTGGTCACTGTTGTAGAAGGTAGGTCGAGCGTGCTACTTGAACCAATCGGCTAAGCTGTAAGGCGAGCAGCTCATAGGTGTCTGAAGCGACCACAGCGGGCACGAGGAAGATGAGGTGAGCGACTCTCTTACGAGATGGGTGGCTTGGAGTGGGTAGGGCAGAGGCGAGCAGCTCGCAGAGTAGCTAAGACGAGTGGCTAGAGTAGAGACTGCCGGCTAAAAGGAAGACCATTCAGCTTCCTTCGTGGGGTGGTTGGCCTACTGAAGGGGTCGATGACGGGGTGTGGGCGTGAGTAGGAGGGGTTGTCACTTGCTACAGCCTGATCGGTTGGGAGTGCTACATGCTAGGATGGAGGCTTCCCCGGTCGGCTGGGAGCAGTTCGCTCTATTGGTGGCTTCAGGTGCGCGAGAGAACTTTAGGTGGCTGAGAGTGATGGCTAGGTTAGGAAGGAGTGATTGAGGTTGAGGCTTGCCTCGGGGAGTTTATATAGCCAGCCAAGGGAGCCAAACCAATCGGCTGGTGATCAAGATGGCCGATTCATGATGTTGATTTGCATGGTCATAGGGGAGGATCCGAGGTGTCGGGGTGCCTCGCGTTCGACCAACGGTCGGTTCGGGGTATGTTTGACTGGATCCAACCTATCAGTTTGTGGACCAACCGATTGTTTGAGATGCTAAAGGGCCGTCATTCAGGAATCCCCAATCGATCGGTTGGTGGTCTGAGCAGATTGGTTGGAGTATCAGAGAAGGAGAAAACAGTGCATAATGAAATAACAACATCAAGAAAAAATATTAAAAGGATACCCCAACTAATCGGTTGGCTATGGTGAGCCGATCGGTTGGTGTGTCAGAGAGTGGGAAAATAGAACATGATGCAAAAACAAAGGGGAAGCAATAAAAGGAAGATAGGGTTGGGTTGCCTCCCAACAAGCACCTTGTTTAATGTCGGTGGCTCGATAGATGAGATACCACTTTAGTGTGATTCTATGGGAGGCTAAGGGTCTGTCAAATTGAGATCTTACAAGGATGAGAGTTTGTTGGGATCTGAAGAGACAAGGTCTTCATTGGTGATGTATCTTTTAAGTTGATTCCCATTAACCTTAAATTCACTCAAAACTTTATCCCAAATAAGGAAGGTGCCATGCAGATAGACACACTTAACGAGGTAGAGACCATACCATATGGATTTAAGCTTTCCAGGAAAAAGCCTTAGTCTGGAATTAAACACTAGGACTTGGTCTCCTTCTCTAATATCCTTACTCTTGTTTTGACTGTCATGCCAAAGTTTAGTTCAGTCCTTGCAGATTCTCACATTTTCATAAGCTCTCATTCTAAGTTCGTCTAGCTCATTTATTTGGAGAAGATGATTTTCTCCTGTAGCAAAAAGGTCAAAATTTAGTCTTTTGATGGCCCAACTGGCCTTGTGTTATACCTCTATGGGGAGATGGCATGATTTTCCATAAATTAGCCTAGAAGGGGTGGTGCCTATGGGTGTCTTGTAGGCAGTACGGTATGCCCACAAAGCATTGTTGATTTTCAAGGCCCAATCCTTCATAGTGTGTCCAACAGTTTTCTGTAGAATGGATTTGATCTATTTGTTAGATACTTCAACCTTCCCACTTGTCTGAGGATGGTAAGGAGTGGCAACTTTGTGGTAAACCCTGTATCTTTTCAATAGAGTCTCAAAACATTTCTCTAAAAAATGGGATTCCTCATCGAAAATGATGGTGCGAGGGACTCCAAATCTAGGGAAGATAATGTCTTTAAAGAGTTTCTTAATAGGTTTGGAGTCACAGGTTTTAGTGGGTATGGATTCAACCCATTTTTACACGTAATCGACTGTGAATAAAATGTAAGAAAACCCATAAGAAGATGGAAATGGACCCATGTAGTCAACCCCCCAGACGTCAAAAATCTCTAATTCCTGCCAATAGGTTAGGGGCATTTGATCACACTTTGAAATGTTACCAATCCTTTGACATTGGTTACATGAGATCACATAATTATATGTGTCTTTGAAGATGGTGGGCCAATAGAAACCACACTGTAGGACTTTTCTGGCTATTTTCTGGGAACTCATGTGTCCACCATAGGGGCCAGAATGACATTGTTCTTGAATGTCAGTACCTTCTTCGTGAGAGACACAACGGCGATACAGACCATAAGCACAAAGTCTAAATAGATACGTCTCATCCCAATAATAGTTTTTGACATCATGTAAATTTTTTTTTTTAGAATGTCCCTTGTACTCAGGGTGCAATACACCAGTAGCTAAATAATTTATGAAATCGGAAAACCAAGGAAATTTGGAGTCTACCTTGAGCAATTGGTGATCAGGAAAAGAGTCATTTATGGAGATTTCATTGATTGGTATGTAGCTAAGTCGACTTAGGTGATCATCCACGATATTTTCAGATCCCTTTTTATCTAATAATTCTAGGTCAAACTCCGGTAATAGAAAAATCCATCTCATGAGTCTAGGTTTGGCATCCTTTTTGGTCATGAGATAAAGGATGGCTGCATGGTCAGTGTAGACAATAACTTTAGAGCCAACTAAGTATGAGAGAAATTTGTCAAATGCATAGACAATGGGTGGCATCTCCTTTTCAGTCACAGTGTTATTTTGATGAGCTTCATCTAAGGTCTTTGATGCATAGTATATGACATGATGCTTCTTATCAATGTGCTATTCTAAGATGGCACCTACAACATAGTCACTAGCATCACACATGATTTCAAAGGGTAGCGCCTAGTCTGGTGCATGAATGATGGGAGTGGTTGTGAGAGCATTTTTCAAACATAGAAAGCTATCCATACATTCCCTATCAAAATTAAAAGGCACCTCCTTTTGAAGAATATTGGTGAGAGGTTTTGTGATTTTAGAAAAGTCACAGATGAATCACGGATAGAAACTGGCATGTCCTAAGAAAGCTCGGATGTCTTTGACTGAGGTTGGGGGTGGAAGCTTGGTGATAACTTCAAATTTTGCTTTGTCAACCTCTATGACTTGGTTGCTAACCTTGTGGCCAAGAACGATGCTCTCCTTGACCATGAAGTTACACTTTTCCTAATTAAAGACCAAGTATGACTCAATATATCTATTAAGAACAAGGGTGAGATGCCTAAGGCATGAATGAAAGAAATATCCATATATGGAGAAGTCATCCATGAACATTTCCATGACAATTTTGGTCAATCCTGCAAAGATGGTTGACATACACCATTGGAAGGTGGTTGGTGCATTGCACAAGCCAAAGGGCATTCGTCTAAAATCATAGGTACCAAAGGGGCATATGAAGGTGGTTTTCTCTTGATCCTCAGGATGGATAGGGATCTAATAAAATCCTCAGTAGTCATCTAGATAACAAAAGAATTGTTGATGGGCTAGGTTCAATACTTGGTCTAGGAATGGAAGTGGGAAGTGGTCTTTCCTAGTTGCTTTATTGATCTTCCTATAGTCAATGCACATCCTCCACCCTATGACGGTGTGAGTGAGAATGAGCTCATTCTTCTCATTTCGAATGACAGTAGTTCCTCCCTTTTTGGGAACAACATGCTCTAGGCTGACCCATGGGGAGTCGGAGATGGGATAGATGATTCCTGTAGTCAAAAGTTTAATCACCTCCATACGGACAACCTCCTCCATGTTTGGGTTGAGTTTCCATTGAGGATCATGAGAAGGTTTGTGGTCTTCTATCATTGGGATTTTGTGGATGCAAATGTATTGATCTATTCCAACTAGATCCGTCATTTTGTACCCCAAGGCAGCTCCCTTTTTTCTAAGTTCACCCATAACTTTGTTCTCTTATTTGAGGGTAAGGTCAGAATTTATGATGACATGGTATAGTTCTAGCTCATCAAGAAAGACATATTTCAACCCTATGGGGAGAGTCTTCATTTCGGGGGCCTTTGGTGGCTTGGGATTTTCTTCTATGATGTGGATCATCTTAAGGTCCTCAATTTTAGCATCGGGGATATCCTCAAAGATATCTAAATGAGCCTTACATTGATTTAATTATTCATTGTAAAAACCACATTCGGCGAGAATGGTGAGGGTTGTGTATAGGAGGTCATCAACTAACTCCCATTCCTGCTTTAGTTGGGATAATTTATCAATGCAATCAAGAAGGTAGACCTCTTCCTCAAGACTGGGTCCCTTCATGCTTTCAAACACCCTAAACTCTAGGGTTTGCTTCCCTAATCTTACCAAAATGGTACCAGCCTCAATATCAATCAAGGCATGGGCAATGGCTAAGAATGGATGTCCAAAAATGAGAGGCTCGCATAAATCTTCCTTGATGTCCATGATCACAAAATCATAAGGGACATAGGCATCTTTTCCAATTTTCAACCGAAATGTCTTCAATGATTCCCAAGGGTTTGGTTGTGGATGAGTCTGCTAGTTGGATAGTCATGGATGTGGGTAACATGTCATTGAATCCTAGTCTTTTGCAAAGGTTGTATGGCATGATGGATATACTGGATCCTAAATCTGCTAGGCCATTTCTACAAGCATTGTCACCCAAGTAGCATCCTATCCCAAAAGAACTAGGGTCCTTCTATTTTTTAGGCATCTTACTTAGGATTATGTTTGAAGTAGTCCTAGAAAGTTTAACAGTCTCATATTCTCTAGTAGCGTACTTCCAAGTCAAAAGGGTTTTCATGTACTTGGACCAGGTAGGCATGCCTGCCAAAGCATCAAGGAAGGGAATCTCTACATGTAATTTTTTCATACCATCCCTAAATTTCATGAAATGGACATCAAGCCTTGTTTGTTTGAGGCGGGCTTGGTAGGGAGGTCGTGGCTTGTAGATTGGTTCTTCGTCTTCTTCCTGAGGGGTTTCGAGGATGGTTGGTTTAGGTGTAGCTTCAAGTTCAACAACTACCATGTCCTCATCCTCAAATTCTAAAGGTGGAACTAAAGGTTTTTCTGGAGGGGGAGGGGAGTGCACCTTTCCTGAATGAGTGGATACAACCTTAAGTTGTTCGGGATGTTTGGGGTTGTTTTTAGGCTATCCTACAAAAGTTCCAATAGGGGGTTTCTATTGGGCAAACAAGTGAGCTAACTGGGCATCAGTCACCTTTTGATGAGCTTGTTGGGCAATGATGATTTGTTCCAGGGCAGCTATCCTTTCATCGGCTGAGGGGGTGGGAGTTGGAACACTTGGTGAAAGTTAAGGAGGTAGCTGATTGAGATTTTGAGGGGGAAGGTTTAAGTTATGGAATTGTTGCCCTTGATATGGTGGTCGATTTGGGTGATTTCCTCGGTAGTTCCCTTGGGTCCCAAAGTTCCTTTGGTTGTTGTATGGGAATCCAGGTGGTAGTCGATTGTTACCTTGAGGGTAGGGAGGTCTTTTTTGGGATTGATGTTGGCTAGAGTTTTCAGTACCTGTAAGGTTCCCATATTGGAAGCCAGGATGGTTTCTAGTCTAGTTGGGATTGTAGTAACCTTGGCCTGGTATTGTATGGATTGAGTTGAGGTCTTCTAGTTGTTGTCCCATTTCTGGTTGCTCGGGGGTGTTGTAGAGGTATTGACAGTGCATGGTTGTGTGATCGTATCCTTGGCAAATGCCACATAGGGAATCCACATCTTTTACTTGTTGGAATAACTCCCTAAGGGTGCCTAGGGATGACTCTAAATGATCATGTTTTAAGGTAATTAATTTGAGGCTTTCTGCTATGCTTTGGATATCAGGATTTACTTCAGCCTTGGCTACCTTAAGGACTCCTCCAATTCCCCTTCTAAACCTTATTTTAGAAGCTCATTTTACCACTTCCCATGTGCTAGTCATACTTTGGTGCATGAAATTTCCTCAAGATGAGGAATCAAGGAAGAATTTAGTATCTTCATCAACACCATGATAAAATATCTCTATGAGCTAGGCTTGAGAGATATCATGGTGAGGAAACATCCTTAGTAAGTCCTTGAACCTTTTCCAAGATTCACCTAAGAATTCACTTGGCGACATAGAAAAGTGAGTGATTTTTCCCATGAGTTCGAAGGTAAGAGGAGGGTAAAATTTCTCAATAAACATATTATGTAGAACTTCCCAAGTAGTGACATGTTCTTCACTCTCCATGGTGTTGTACCAGCTACTAGCTTGGCCGGAGAGGGAGTACTTGAACAATCTAAGGTGTATGGCATCTTCAGAGACGCCTGGGAGTTTGTTCAAAGAACAAAGGTCAATGAACCTTTGAAGGTGAACTTGGCAACATTCCCCATTGTTTCCAGAGAATAGATTGGCTTGGATCATGGTGATCCATTGGGTTTAGATCTCGAATTGGGGAGCAATGATGACAGGAGGCACGACTAGGTGTTGGGCATAGGCAGATTTGGGAACAGAAAAAATCTTTCAATTGTTTTTGCCTTTTAGCTTCCCTCCTATTGGCTTCTAAGGTTTCTTGTTCAGCCATGTAGGTTTCCCGTAAAGTGGCTTCCCTAACCACTTGGTTGGCTAAGAAGTGCTCTCTTTGAGCCGCTAAATCCTGGTTGATCCTATGGGCGACTTCTTCCTCATCCAACATATTTTGATTTTGATTTTTGCAGTTTAAATGATGGAAAGTTCTATCTATCTCAGGATCAAACGATTGAAAATCAGCGTTCGGGCATCGCATGCACAAAATAAGCAGTTAAACATGTGCAGAAAAAATGGACTAACAGAATTGAAACTCGGCAAAAGAAAGAGTAGAACTTCCAGAATGTTACTCGAAAGGCATAAAAAATGAAAAAAAAAAGTTTTTCAAAAGTTTTTGGGGGTTCGAGAAAACAATCTGTTGTCCCTGGCAATAGTGCCAAATTGTTAATGTGTCACAATGCACTTACAATCACTAAGATATCCTAGAGTTTAATCCTTTTTCAACTTTTCAATTAAGGCTAATATAGAAAGTGTCGATCCCACAGGACAACTTTATTAAGATTGTTAAATCTAAATCCAATTGTTTTTTAAGAACTTTGTTATTTATTTTTGGTATTTTTAGATTTGGAATTGAATTAAAAGTCGAGTTTGGGGGTTGATGATTAACACTTAAGAAAGAATTGCATGAACGAAAATGCACTTAACAAGAATATAAATTTGCCCTATCACAAGGAAAATCAAGATTGTTTTTAGCACAAGAAAACTATTATGAATGAAAAGACTGGGAATTATAGGAAGCAAACAAGCGGTGATTTGAATCAAGAGATGGGAATCAAGGCTTTAGGGTTTTTCACCACCTTAGCCTAGGTAAAAACAAATTAATCCTTAAAAACAAGGGATTCGATGAAGGCAAGTGAATTAATGAAAATCAACTAAAGATGAACTCCACATGAGCCCATTGGTCCTAGTGCTCATGTTTCTTAGTTCATCAACCTAAAAGAAGAAGATGCATGGTCATTTCAAAACTCCTATGTGATTGGGTTTGTTGTTCTAAATCTGAACTTCCACGGTCATATCCATCCGGAATAACGTTTGATCAAATCAATTAATTACTTTGATAGATCAATTAGTTATCAAACCCAAAAGCCATCTAGGATTGTTTTTTAAGGAAAAGTCAATAAAGCCATTGATAAGGGGTTGTTCCCCATGCCTCAATAGAGAACTACTCACTCATGCTTGTGGAGAAAGGGAGACAGAGGAAAGAAGAGTTCTAGCCATAGTCTAGTCTTACTAAAGGATAGTTCCTTAGGCTAGACACAATGAAATGGCCGACACTTAATCCCACGGAAGAGAAGAAGAAGAAGAATTAAAGTAGATCTGAACGAGCAAAGTAAGAACAATAATTGAAAGGAACACTTAGCTTGCAAAACCAAACTTTATTTATGAATAGAACACAATAACATAAGAATGCAAGAAAGATTGCTCAGAACTCCCGTACAAATATGATACAAAATATGATCTTGGGAGGAGGAAGTGCCCCTTCTTTTATAGGAGAAGGAGGGGAGTTTTACAATTAGGATTTTGGGTAAAAAGGGGCTGGTGGCTGCTGATTTGAACTGGTCACGCACTGCCAACTAATCGGTTAGGGAGGGAACCAGTCAGTTGGAGGTCTGGCAAGGGTGGGAGCTGGGCAGAAGTAGGTAACCCTAGATCTTAGGTGGTGGTTCTTCTTGACTTGTTCGGATTGGGAGGGAAAACTCCCGCTTTGTCCCTAAAATGGCCATTTGAGATTCAAGGGTTGTGCCTTCAGAACGAATACCAACCGATCAGCCAAAACAAGTGAGCTGAGCGTCTGGATCACATGAGACGCTCGGCTGGAGTAACAAAGCCACTCGTCTGGATTGGTTGAGATGATCGGCTGATCATCTAAACCGCTCGTTTGATCTTATGAGTCTGTAAGAAATTCATAATTTTGGGTGAGATTAAGTTAAATTGTGATAAAAGGAAGCAAATAGAAAATTGTTTCTTTTTGGTGGATAAAGATAGGAATTTCAATGTGACATGACTAAAAAGGTTGTGAAAAGAAGTGCTAAATTAGCACATATCAGATTCTCGTTGGACTTGCTCTAGAACTAGGTAGATACCTCGCAAACCTTTCATCCCAATTCATAGTTGTTGATGCGGAATGTTGATTATGGGGAATATGGAAAGATATTTTTTTATTTCCGATGCCATCTCTGTCGACATATTTTCCTATAGGACACCCAATAAAATTAGTGATTCACACGTAAGTAAAGTTTTTCCATGATCAACATATTTGTTAATGTTTGCATCATATGACGGTTTAACAATGTAACATATTTTTTAATTTAACGTATAGGGTTATGGAAGCATTCTTTAGCGGCACAGGTGAAGTAGATACAAAAATACATCGGTAGCTTGGAGAAGTGTTGATGTAAACAGTCTTCTCACTTTAATGCTTATACATTACCAACTCTACTTAATTATATTTATTAACATAATTGTAAATCTATAGTGCCATGTACAAGACAATGATTGGGCATGCATATATTACATGATGTTATACATGGAAATGATTATCGTACACATGGCACAAATCAAATGTATAGTGCAGGTATTGTCATTAGTATTGGATCATAATTAACGAAGTAGTCTGATTTGATAATACAAACTATCAAATCTAATTGGAATTATACATCTCATTCTCTTTGTAGTTCTTTTGACACTACTGAAGATTATACATTGGAATGGTTGAACGACTTATGAGAACAGTGGGCATACTGCTTCATCAAACATGTGGACTTGTCAGCTAATTGGGAGGGTTGATTGATATTTTGTACTCAAATTTTGATGTCAATATTTTGTTCTTATATTATTATACATTATGAAATTAAACTCTATGGCGGTTGATGTGTATATGTATTCATACATTTGTGTCTGTGAATTGAATCTGAAGTGTGTGAGGAGGAGACTGATGTGTATTTGTGCATATGTATGCATTGAATGTGTGGCTAAGAAATGAAACAATTGAGTTGTGAGTTCATGCATATGGGTGTGCAATTGAAGTGATAATGGATAGAATGTTGTTGGGAGGGTTTGTTGGCTTGCTTGTGCATATGTATCAAATGAATATGTGTATTTGTATATATATCTTTCTTCTTGCATGTTTGTTTGTCTGTTATTGAGATGTGATGCTTGCAGAGGCCTATAGTTTTGATGAACTTAGTTTTAGTTTTGATGAACTATAGGAAACAAACATGCTAGCATCCAGACAATAACTCTACATACCTACTATATATATAAAAAATACATTTCTCATTGGTTTTTTCAAAAGAACTACCTACATATACATACTTCATCGGTTACTTGTAGAGCACCAATGGGATATGTTGGGTTTTATGGCTTCATAGTAGGCAGCGGAAATAAAAATTTACTAGCCATTAACCCATAATAGGAGACTGCATCAATGACTATGTAATGGGAAGGATGGTTTTAGCAAGATACACCTAGTCACGGGGCCTGCCCAGTGACAATACCTCACAGCCATGTGTAGTTTTCAACGCCATGTCTTGGATGGTGCCTGTGCAGCTCCCAATATTTGACATGGACTTTAGCCTCCATCACGGACTTTGGCTGACGTGTCCTTATAAATGAAAGACATCTCCCACCTCTGCAGATAGTCCACACGGACCACCTGGAACTCCTACCGTTCTAGAAGAATGGGAAGGAAGGAGATGACCCTCCTATTAGTGTACTAGCACCAACCTGCTCTCCTAAACTCAGACTACTTTTTTGCAGTTGTCTTTCCCTTGTTCTACCTCCCTAGTTAGGTAGCATTTGCTCAGGCTCTCTCGGTTACCAGAACTAGAGAGGACAACAACTTTGCAGTGAAACTGATGTTCTGAGTTGTGTCTTTTGAGAAGCCCCCAGTAACCCTTTATTTATAGTAGAGGGCAGGGTCAGGGTTCCTATTCTATTTGGAAGTAGAAGGATCCATAAATTCCATGAATTAATTGTATTGCGGAAGGCAAACTGGTCAGTTCACAACTGAACAGATTGTTTGGGAAGATGAGCTGATCAATTCATAATTGAATTGGTCATTTGGGAAACTAAGCCAATCGGTTCACCTAGTGAACTGGTCGTTTAACTTCCCAGACTTGCCCACAATTGACTTTCCTTATTCATTTCCAATTAATTTAAAGAATAATCCTTATTCCAATTGAATTGAACAAGTCAAATGTGAAAGTTTTCCTCCAATCAGGAAAATCTCAATTTCCTCAGTTGGTAGGATTGTGAGCCACCATGTTCACCAAGTGAACTGGTCAGTTGGCTCACACCATCCGATCGGCTCACAAGGGTGAACTGGTCGGTTGGTAGACCTGACATTGCCAATGTAGTCTCCAATCGACCTGACACTCTAACCAGCTAGTTCAACACTTGAACTTGATAGTTCTGAGTCCAGTCAGTCAATTCTATGTTTAATTGAGTACCTAAACACCTTTAGTCTCAATCTAAACATCATTCATGGACAATATCCTCTTCTAGGGGTATCCTATGTGTGTGACCCTACATGTTCCAATTTACGTTGGCAGTGAATGTTTATAACAACTTATGACATCACAAGCAATGAGAAGAATCTAGTAACTCATCATTCCTACCCAAGTAACTCAGAAAGTTTGAGAACAACTTCAACCTACAATCTATGATTAGTGTTATAGTGATCGTATATTTCCTTTATCGCTGACATCTGGATTGAACTTGAGGCATGGAACGTCATCCTCTTCAACATTCAATCCATGTTCCTTGACCTAGAGCAGACTTTCTGAGATGCATGTGCGTTCACATATCATATATTGAATCACATGAGTATGGCCATACAATTCTAAATCTCTCTTATCAAGGGGCCCTAGATATCATACTCCTTGTAGGAGGGACAAATCCCGTATCTATCACTCACAGTCAATTACCCATGTGTCAAAGTCACCCAATCATAACTGTTATAGAAACCCATGTTTCAGGACTATGTTTGATGGTGTCAAAGTGTACCCAATCACATGTGATGAGTGTAGTGACTTCAGGTCTAAGAACCACAATCACCACCATCACTATGCGAGACGATTGTGACTACCAATCCATGGTATCCATGTATCACTCTCACAATGGGTCTGTCTGATATACTGTTCTCTAATGTCTATATGTGTGCTTGACTTGATATCATATATCATGACTAATGAGACTGTCATCAGTCAACACACACTCTACTTTTATGTATTATTGTTGTCTATTTTGCTTCCACAGTAGTATCCAACTAGGGACATACCAAGAATGTATGTACTCTTATCATACATATGGTCTCATTGTTCAGGTCCTCAACCTGAATACATATGTCATCGATTCACATCATTCTTTAGACATCTATCATGTATGTGTCACCATCTCATGAGTAAGACAAACATAATAGATGAAATTACCTTTATCATTATCAAATCAAGTATCATATGCCTCATTGCAATCATCATATGATTGGCTCTCGGGGCATACTATACCAACATAATATCCCTTAATTTTTACTATTTATTCACTGATAAAATTGATGACATACTAGTAGTCATCAGTTATTTCTTGAGAAATCGACTACATAATTACCAATACCTCATTGATTCTCATTCAATAACCGACGAGGAATAGTCAAGGGAAACTTTTTTCACTACATAATTAGCATTACTTTGTCAGTTCTCTTTTAATAATTGGTGAGGAAAGGTCTAGGGGAACCACTTTTTCATGCATGTTGCATATTATTTTTTCAGTTGGGTAAAATGGAACTGATAATATATATGTAAATTGTTGCCTTCTTTTTTTACAAAATAATCAACGATGTATGTCCTGAGTTTTAGAGTTCTCACTTAGTCATCAATTTATAACCTATAACATAAGCCAAAAATAACCGACAAGATATCCCATTTATGTACTAGTGGGCCCTTATGTTTGTGAACCTTCTCTTTGGTTTTTGCATTGGTATCTCCTCTTCGATAATGGTGGGAGAAATAGTCACTTCTAAAAAAATTTCTTCATTCATTCATGCTTTAGAAACTCCACGATCTTGTGGTGGTGACCTCTAAAGGTGTAAATTTTTGCTATATTGACTTCTAGATCTTTCAAGTTCTACATGATTTCTATCATAATGTGATCAATAGTGTGTCATATCTTTGAGTGAACGGTGGCTATCACTGCTACTACCAAACCTAGATGAGGTGGGAACATGTATGATCCTAGAACGATAGCATAGTTCTAAGGTGACAGTGGAGGGTAAATTGTGTGATTGACTACATAAGGCCTCCTCATTTATGCTAGAATTGTAGTTTTCTGACCTTTTGTATCTTTTGTCCTTTTGCTTTGATAAACAATGGCCTCTATTGCTCACTAGATTCTTCTATCTGATCATTTTCTTGGATATTCTATGGAATGATAGCGTCTATCATAGTTGTCTCCTAATGTCGATGCTTAGATGAAATATTCTAGCATGGGCACCCTTTTCAGGAGTCATTATACAAGATCGTGTAGTTGTTCACTATGCAGGTTCTATGGTGTTGATAGTTGTGCATGACATGAAAAGGAGAACCCCTATGTATGTAGCTTTGGCTGACCCTTTCTATCTTTGACCGTGTGCTTCCTATTGAAATCAAGTTCTTTTGTGACCTATGGTACATCAGCACATGGTGACTGCTAGATGGATCCTTTATCAACCTAAGCCTTCTTCTCTTCATGAAAGTCTTCAACCGGTGCCTTTTTCACCTCATTAGTGTTGGATTGTTTATCAGTTCTCTCCATCCCAAGAACCTCTTTCTAAAACTATCAGTAAGCATTCCACTACTTGAGACTTTTGTGATGTCCTGCTCTATGTTGGAGGTAGAATGATTGGTTGTTAGGCTTGGCAAAACTACATGGAATATGCCCCTTATGTTGCAAGTAGTTTAAAAGGGAAGAAACATGCTCATAAAGAAACTTCCCCTGCCATTAGGTAAGAGGATTCAACATATGGCATTCATGTTATTTGCGTCCCCAACATTCTTGGTAAGGTTTATTAGAAATTTTACCTTGAACAAAAGGGAGTTTCAAAATTCATGATAAGAAAAGGTAATCTTCCCCTTGCATTGAGAAGAGGACAAAGATCATGTCAAGATATGGAAGTTCACCTTTTTCTTGGTGATAACATGATTTTTTGTGGACATTTTGCACCCATTTTATTTCTATAATGACATCCCTTTTATGAATTTTTTTTATATTTTTGATGACCTTGAACAAAAATCAAACTTAACCACCTAAGCTAATATCCCCTCTTACTCCATATAGAAAATCATCAGTCACAACTAGAGCACCTTTGTTGTGATCATGACAGGTCCATCCAGACAAGCGTCTCGACCTATTGAGCATTTTGACCAAGATAGTTTCAATGTCTGTCACACACAAGATGAGAAGTTACCTGTCACTACAACAATTGTCTGTCAATGATTGTGACCGCTACAGTGGTCCCGACTATAACAACAATTATAGACCACAACAATAGTCTCAATCGAGATAGAGGTTGCGATCAAGATAGTGGTTTTGACCAAGACAATTGTCATAGCTATTATGAAGGTCATGACCGTGATGGAAGAGGTAACTATAGCAGAATACATGACTGAGAAAGTAGTTTTGACCATGACAGTGGCTTTAGTCGAGACATGAGTATCGGCCTCTACATAGTTCTTAAGTCGGTGGGCTGCTCCTATAAATAGACCCCGACTTCACCATGCACCATGGGGGCATCATCAGGAGACGAAAAAGTGCTACCACATTCCACACTCGCCCATCAGCCTCTCCATCGATCATGGATCTTTGAAGATGAAAGTTGGAGGAGAGAGAAGATCTTCCATCCTTTTCTTTGAGAGAAGGAGTTTCCATCGACTACGCCAACACCTATTCCAGATCTGAAGGAATATTATTGGTGTATTGCCTTCTTCCCTCCTTTATATTTATCACTTCTCTCTACGCTATTCATCCATCTCTTCTCTATCTTGATGTATCTTCACATGTGTAAAACTGTAAGGCTATTCATTGCCTCGATGTCAGCATCATCCCACACAGAAGGAGAAAGAGTGCTCTGCCCCGACCCGACCTGTGGGTCCACTAACATCAAGAGAGGAGTTGAGCCCGAACTAGATAAACTCATAGCTTTGGTTGGGAATAGCCACTAAGGCTCTCACAACATGTATATACTTACATTTCTTTGAATATATGTTCTCTTAGCAAAGATTATCTCCATTTGTTTGATCTTACTGCTTCACTTGTATGATTACCTACCATCTTGTGATGTTTGATTGTTGGTGTCTTGAAAGAGTAACATTAACCATATCTAAGTGTTTTGGAGTTGCATGAACGAATGAGAATGTTGGAATGTTAAAGATAATGATCATATGGTTATTTTTTTTATTGTTTGTTTGCCATATCGAGAGAGAGATAACCTTATAGTCTAGATCTATCCTAAGCTCGAGAGAGGAGGGAATAGACATATATGACGATTGCTTGTAATCTTGTTGAGGGTATACGAAGAGGGCGTGAGTAATGCATGTTGGTGAGAGATATTAGTAGGTGAAATCCAATCCAAGTTCCCTTCCATATCTTGTTATCACATGTTTGTTTTCTTTTATTTTCTTTATCTTTCTTTTACTTGTTTTGGTTTGTTTGGAGTAACATCGTTCCATAAGGAACACCATATTAATCTACCCACTCGGTTGGTGTAATTGAGATAAGGTTCTACATTCTTAACACTTTACCACCCTTGTCCCTATGGATAGACCCTGATTACTACATTAGACCCCATATAATAGTTGTTGGGGCCTAAGAGTCAGGTTACAAATTTAAGAGTCTAACTACACTAGATCTTCTCCATTTTGGACGTGTAATTTAGGCCAATCACTTGGAAAGGGATCTTTTATGTATCCTTGTAAATTGTCAAATCCAATGATACAAGGAGAGGAACATACCCATATATTGAGTGGCATGGAAGGATTTTTCTAGTGTTGTCTAGAGATATGTCCATTAGCATCATGATATAGCATGTAACATATGGTTTTTTATTGTAGAGATACATTTAGATGATGTTTGGTGACAAGGTGACCCACATGGGGCTAGAGGATGTGGTTGGGGATTGATTTATGAGGTTTCTCTCTCCTCAAGGGTGATTTTATGAGAGAAACACTCATAATGAAAAGGGTACATCAAGGGACAAGGTGACCTTTTGGGGTCATAGACTGTGGCTAGATACATGTGTTAGGGATTCCTTTCTAAGAAGACTCATGAGAGAAATAGTCACAAGGAAAAGGAAAATATACAAAGATAAGGTAACCCACTCAGGGCCAGAGACTGTGGCAGAATATGGTTGTGTGAGATTCCTCTTTCCTCAGGGGAGATCTAGAGAAATACTCACTAGGTATAGGGGTATCTAGGGATAAGATGACCCGCTTAGGGCCAGAGACCATGGTTGGATATAGGTGTGTGATATTCCTCTGTCCCCAGGAGAGATCTTATGAGAGAAATACTTAGAAGGAAAAGGGGAAATCCATGGACAAGGTGACCCACTCACGACCAGAGACTATGGTTGGATATGGGTGTGTGAGATGACTCTCTCCTCAGGGGTGATATTATGAGAGAAATGCTTACAAGCTAAAGGGGTATCTAGGGACAAGGTCTGTTGGCTAAATGGACATCTATAAATCCCTTTGTTTTGATTATGACAAAAATTTCATTCTTATTAATCTAACGAGCTACTTGAGTGTGCAGGATGACAAAGCAACAAGGGAAAATCTACAAGCTTACATATTTATATTTTCATGCAATGTAATCACTGTTGTAAAAACTTGTACAAAAATATAATGTACAAGTACTTAGAATTGCATGTAAATCAAGCGTTATATTCTCCCTAGCTAAACACCACAGTTAGACAAGTCATCCCATTCAAATAGGATTACTTATGCACACTCACACACATAATTAGTGCCTAAATTGAAACCTTGAAACAGGATCAATCTCGGTCGAAAAACTTCTCGACCGAGACACTCTCGGTCGACAATCTTCTCGACCGAGAAAGATCCAAAGTAGCCGTTAGACACAACAGAAAAGTTAGTTGGCAGTTGATGAAAGACGTTGCAAATCACTTATTCCAGAGAGCATGTCGGTCGACAAAAGTTCGACCGAGTAGGTGTCTCGGTCGACCATTTGTCGACCGAGATGGTCTCTGACAGCAACTGCAGAATAAATTAATTAGACGTTGTTAAAGAAACAACATTGTACCTAACGGCTAGTTAAGCACTTAGAAACCCCTAGAAGCTGTCTAGAATGTCCTTAAGCTTCCTTAGGCCATTCCTATAAATAGGACAAGCCATAGGACACTCACACTTACTTGTTTCTACACTTGTTACACTTGAGAAATACTTGAGCATACTTGAGCAATCTGTTGCAAGCAATTTGAGCATTGTGATCATTGGCCTACTTTCTCCTTAGCTCAAATTCGTGTCCTATAGGCTAGCATCTCCTTACTACAACACTTACACTTCTACACTCATTGGTTAGGAGATCAATACGCTTGATATAGGCAAATCAAGCCTTGTGCTTAAAAGGATAAGTTGTAATTTCTATTTCCTTTCTTGTTCCTTTTTATCCTTGTATTCTCCTTGCTACTCCTAGGGTTGGAGGCTGCGGATTGGAGAGAATTTGACTTCTCAGGTGGAGAAGGGAACTTCAAGCTACTTCAAGAAGGCTATCGCACGGGAAGCTACTTCAAGAAGGCTATTGCAACAGGAAGCTACTTCAAGAGGAAGGCTGCTTCAAGGTGGTGCAATTACTTCTAGGTGAAGGCTGCTTCAAGGTTGGGCGATTACTTCTAGGTGAAGGCTGCTTGAAGGGTTTAGGAAAAGAAATTGTATTTTATGTAAAATCCTTGCGAGGTAATAAAATAAATTTCTTTTCAAATCCCGGTTGGGTAAGCAACCGGGTAGTGGATTGACTTCCTTAGTATTTGCTAAGGTTGGAACCACTCTAAACTCTTGTCTCCTTGTCCAATATCTTTGTGATTGATTGTTTGAGTTAATTAATTATTAAAATCTTTATAAAACTCTATTCACCCCCCTCTAGTAGTTTTCATTTGGTATCAGAGCAGGCTTCAAGGAACCCTAACCAGGTCTTGAAGAATGGAGGGAAATGGTGAAAGGTGCTGTTTGGACAAAACCACAACATGCTGCAATTGGTGTTTAGGAACAAGCCACAAAACAACCGAATGCCCATGGAGATCAAAGGAAGAGCACAAAGAATGTCTTATTGCTACAACTAGTGAAGAAGAAGAAGAGGTAAGTCTCTTTGATTTATCTAAAGAAGAACTTATTGCTATTATTGAAGAGACACATAATAAATATGTTGAGTGCAAAAAGAAATTAAAGAAATCAAATAAAGAAAATGATGATCTAAATGTTAAACTTCTTGCTCTTGCATCTGAAAATGAGGATCTCAAAGAGGGAAATAAATATTCTGATCTTAAGTTAAAATCTATGGAAGCCGATTGTAAGCTCCTTTCTGTTGAAAATTCAAACTTGCAGACTCAAGTAAACGATCTTCAAAAACAACCATTATTGTGCACCCATATAGATTATGACACTATTGTTAAAGAAAGAAATTTATTGTCATCTAATCTAGACCAAGCAAAACTAGATATTAAGAAGAGAATGGAAGAGATTGCCAAGTTACAACAAAAAGTCAGTAATTTAAATAATAATGGCATTCTTGATCAAATCTTAGATAATTCCTATCATCAAATTGGGAGAAGAGGACTAGGTTATAAGCCTAAAGGGAAGTCCTATCAACCTAGTTGGAAAAAGTCACAAACCCATCAAACTATATATGTACCTAAAGGAACAAATACATTTTTACCAAAGAACAACATAGAACAAAACCATAGAAAACGACTTAAGGTTGATTCTATATGTTGCCATTATTGCTCACGTCTTGGACATTACTCTTTTTCATGTCCTTATAAGAGAAAAGATGTCGAGTTAGTTTGGGTTCCAAAACCGCCAAACTAAATGAACAAAATCAAGTTGAGATATGATCAAAAACATTAGTTGCATATTTTTATGTCTATCTCAACTCAACATAGTGAGATTACAAATGTAAATGAAATTAATATTAGTTTATTCCCTAGATGATTTAAAGTTTAAACTGAAATTATGCTTAGTCAAAGAAAATTCCTATTTTCACATGATTGTTCGTAAAAGTATTTTCTGGTCTATTCATATACTAATCATGTAATGGAATTATCATTGTATGCTGATAACATGCTTTCATCATTGGGTGCGCATAGATAATGAAAATTGTATGCATGGATCCTTAAAAATATATAGGCAAGCAAAAATGATTTATTAGTTATATATTAGTGCTTGCAACACAATCCATAAATTAGTATCTTTGAAGATTTGAGATAATTAATTGTACCTAAGAATCTTAAGTATTATGCTTCAACTTGACATTTAATGCAGATATTTTACTCAACATATTCAATCTGAAAATCTGCAAAATTAGCCTCTTGGTCAAAACAAAATTTGACCAAGGGGCGCTATGGTCGTAGTCAAATTCGACCTAAAATAAGTTTGACATAATAACTATTTGGATATCCTTTTATGATTAAAAGAACAATTAATCACAACTTGTCCAAACATTGTCAATAATAAACACAAAATTACTCCCTTGGAAAATCTATATATGTGTTTTACAAAAATAGTCTATCAATTACATTAAAAATCAGCTTCAAATTCGTACTCAGTAAGTTTCTCGGTTGACGAATTTTTCTACCGAAAACCTCTCGGTCAGCCCCTCTTTCTCGACCGACAGAATCTAGACAGATTTAGTATCGGACATACTTTCGGTCGACAAATGTTCGACCGAGACAATGTCGGTCGACAATTGTTCGACCGAGAAATAGCCGTTGGATATAACCGTTGTAAACCGACCGTTATGACCGTTTATGACCGTTATATGACCGTTGGGGAGCCAAGTGGTGCGTCTGCAACATGACCGTTGCGGACGCTCGGTTGACGAGTCGTCGACCGACCAGGTCGCTGGAATGTTATAAAAGGAACCAAAAACGGGTCACTTCCTCACACTTGCATACTCTTGCTTCCATAGGCTCTCTCTAGTGCATTTTTGTGCAACTCTTTAGCATTATCATCCTCAAGCCTTCCTTGCTTCTTCTCCACCTTCAAGCAACACAATGGCTTCATCATCTGCTCGTGGGAAGAAGAAGGTCGCCGGCAGGAAAGGAAGGGAAGCTCGGGAAGCTACTCCACCACTGACGATCATCAACGACATTGCCTTCGTCGATGGAGATGCTGGTGATCGATATCTACGGCTTTCCTCTAAAGCTCCTCTTCCACGACGACCATTTGAAGTTATGGACTTCATCAACATCGTCGACTTGGAGGACCTTTTCGAAGTACAAAAGTTAAAAGAATTCATCAACCCTTCTTTTCCTTCCTATTCAATCAAGGTAGTGAATGAATTCTATGCAAACCTCATTTCCCACTCTGAAAATGAAACTATCTTCTTCTACACTATGGTCAATGGGCATAGCTTCCGATTTACTGAAGGGGATATTCTTGAAATGCTAAACATTGACATAGATGAATATCAAGACAGCCTTGACCTTACTTCTGGAAACCCCCTTAACCAATTTCTCCAAGATGACCACACCATTAGTCTTAGTGACATCAAAAGGACCATTTTTAAATCCAATACAACCTGTCACGAAGATAGAGGCACATATTATGCTATAAATCTTAAACCAGCTGCTAGGATTGTAAACCTTATTGTATCAACAAACATACATCCTAGAGCCAATAAGTCTGAAGTTCCTGTTTTTCGTATGTGTCTAATATATGCCATTATCCAACGTATTCCCACAAATTTGATCCGCATCATTCTTAAAAAAATGCTTGAGTTTTCTGGCAATCCTCCATATGCCGATTTTATATGCCAAATTACTCAACATTTCCTTAAGACCCCACTTGAGGATATGGGATATACATGGGAGCGTAGACCACAAAAAATAAGTAAGAATACAGTAGAAAAAATGGGAATTGATTTTGGTCATAAAAGGGCTAGAGTTGAAGGAGAAACATCTCATCAAGACATACCACCACCCCCTCCTTCTACTAATCTATCACATGACCCCATTCAAAACACTCTTACTTATATAGCTGGTTCCCAATATCACCTAAGCAAACAACTAGACTATAACCATCATGCCATGACTTATATAAACCAAAGAATGCAAACCCTTTCACCAAACCAACCTGATGAATATCCATATTCTTTAAATCCTGGCATGCTCAATCCATACAATCCTTCGTACAACTATTATCAAACTCCATCTCCACCATCTGTGGATCTTACGCACACTCAGTTTTCATCCATGCAACTGCAAGATATTGCCGCTCATTTCCGATTTGACCGCGTACCTACATTCTTGGAAGCATATGCTCTAACTAAGACAGGTGCTCTAGATTGGCAAACATTGGTCCAATATTATGGAACTGAGCCTTTTCTTGGAAAAGACCCTGACATTGATGTAATCATTAAGTCTTTCCAGTAAATGTTGGAGTTATTGTAATGATATCTTTTGAATAATTGTAATGGGTCATCTCTATATGATGTGTCTATCTTTTTATGCTTGTAATACATGCTTTTAATGAAATTGGCCATCTTTACTTGATTCCAATGGATATTTTTATGTGAGACATATTCAAAATATGGATTATAAGATCATCATTGTAGAACATACCAAATAAGGGGAGCAACCTTTATAATTGTGGCAAAATTGACAAATTACTTAAAACAGCTATGAAACAAATCCAGACACATTCTCGGTCAAGAAACTGTTCGACCGAGAATGCTATCGGTCGAAAGATCGTCGACCGAGCAGGTTTCTGTTGTCAAGTTTGCAATAAAACTGAATATATTCGCAAATTAATCATGTTTCTCCTCATCATGTTGAAGATAAAATTGGTGAAACCGCTTCCACTTTGGAAGATGTTTTCTTTGATATTGGTGCTACTTAAACACAAGCTCTTAGTTGTTATATGGACATCATTTTAATGTACTTAATCTTATTATACTTTTGATAAAGGTCAAAATCAAAACTTAAAATCATTTGTGACCTTAGCAGCCTTAAATTGCTTTAATTGTAAGATTAAGGGGGAGCTCATAAAAACAAATTTGATTATTTGATTAAGAAGCTTACAAAAACATTATTTGGAGCTTGTTACGACCTTAGTATTTTTGGTTATGAAGAAATCTATGAATTTCAGAAAAATGATATAACTTGTACTTAAAGGAACTCTCTAAACAAATCGGGACTTAACATCCCTTGCATTTGGATGGAGACATTTTTATGTACTCTGAGATTAAAGGATTCTCATATCATTTTATGGGCTTAACATTCCTTGTAAAATGGATGAGAAATCAATATATATGCCATGTATCTAACAGGATCTCATATCATTTCAAGGCTTAACATCCTTTGCAAATGATTGAGAAACAAATTGTGGCTAAATTAGAAAAATATGATATTAAATCCATGTTCCTAATAGGATATCTAATTAAGGGGGAGTTTTTATTCTTAACGGTTATCTTTTTGAAATGACAAAGGGGGAGAGATAAATATAAAACTAAAATTTAGAAATTATGTAAACCTCAATTAATGAGTTTCATAAATAAACTCTTGTCTTTACATTGAAAGTTGCTATATTCCCAAATGATCTGGATTTCATGTTCCACAATTCATGGGGAATAATAAGCACACATTTTATACACAAGAGAAAAAGCTACAAAAGGTAATCTAAAGGTATGAAACTCATATGTTTTATATTTTCTTTATTTATATTTTGGAAATGTTTGTCATCTTCAAAAAGGGGGAGATTGTTGGCTAAATGGACATCTATAAATCCCTTTGTTTTGATTATGACAAACATTTCATTCTTATTAATCTAACGAGCTACTTGAGTGTGCAGGATGACAAAGCAACAAGGGAAAATCTACAAGCTTACATATTTATATTTTCATGCAATGTAATCACTGTTGTAAAAACTTGTACAAAAATATAATGTACAAGTACTTAGAATTGCATGTAAATCAAGTGTTAGATTCTCCCTAGCTAAACACCACAGTTAGACAAGTCATCCCATTCAAATAGGATTACTTATGCACACTCACACACATAATTAGTGCCTAAATTGAAACCTTGAAACAGGATCAATCTCGGTCGACAAACTTCTCGATCGAGACACTCTCGGTCGACAATCTTCTCGACTGAGAAAGATCCAAAGTAGCCGTTAGACACAACAGAAAAGTTAGTTGGCAGTTGATGAAAGACGTTGCAAATCACTTATTCCAGAGAGCCTGTCGGTCGACAAAAGTTCGACCGAGTAGGTGTCTCGGTCGACCATTTGTCGACCGAGATGGTCTCTGACAGCAACTGTAGAATAAATTAATTAGCCGTTGTTAAAGCAACAACTTTGTACCTAACGGCTAGTTAAGCTCTTAGAAACCCCTAGAAGCTGTCTAGAATGTCCTTAAGCTTCCTTAGGCCATTCCTATAAATAGGACAAGCCATAGGACACTCACACTTACTTGTTTCTACACTTGTTACACTTGAGAAATACTTGAGCATACTTGAGCAATCTGTTGCAAGCAATTTGAGCATTGTGATCATTGGCCTACTTTCTCCTTAGCTCAAATTCGTGTCCTATAGGCTAGCATCTCCTTACTACAGCACTTACACTTCTACACTCATTGGTTAGGAGATCAATACGCTTGATATAGGCAAATCAAGCCTTGTGCTTAAAAGGATAAGTTGTAATTTCTATTTCCTTTCTTGTTCCTTTTTATCCTTGTATTCTCCTTGCTACTCCTAGGGTTGGAGGCTGCGGATTGGAGAGAATTTGACTTCTCAGGTGGAGAAGGGGACTTCAAGCTACTTCAAGAAGGCTATCGCACGAGAAGCTACTTCAAGAAGGCTATTGCAACGGGAAGCTACTTCAAGAGGAAGGCTGCTTCAAGGTGGTGCAATTACTTCTAGGTGAAGGCTGCTTCAAGGTTGGGCGATTACTTCTAGGTGAAGGCTGCTTGAAGGGTTTAGGAAAAGAAATTGTATTTTATGTAAAATCCTTGCGAGGTAATAAAATAAATTTCTTTTCAAATCCCGGTTGGGTAAGCAACCGGGTAGTGGATTGACTTCCTTAGTATTTGCTAAGGTTGGAACCACTCTAAACTCTTGTCTCCTTGTCCAATATCTTTGTGATTGATTGTTTGAGTTAATTAATTATTAAAATCTTTATAAAACTCTATTCACCCCCCTCTAGTAGTTTTCAAGGTCAACCTCTCGGGGGAGAGAGAATGTATATTAATATGGGTATGTGAGAGTTCTTTCTCCTTAGGGGAAATATTATGAGAGAAATGCTCACAAGGTAAATACATATCCAAGGATACAGTGACCCGCTCAGGGCCAGAGACTGTGGCTGGATACGGGTGTGTGATATTCCTCTCTCCTTGGGGAAGATCTTATGAGAGTAATATTCATAAGATAATGGTTGATATCCATGGATAAGATGATCCTCTCAAAGCCAGAGATTGTGGCTGGATATGGGTGTATGAGATTTCTCTCTCCTCATGGGAGATCTTATGAGAGAAATATTCATAAGGTAAAAGGGTGATGGTCCATTTTTAGATCTTGGTCTAGGACCAAATAGAGATGAGCATGAAGCAGTATGATGGCCCAATTTTAGTTCATGGTGTGGGACCATATATATGAAGGTAAAAGAACGGCGATGGGCCAATTACTATATGGATATGAAGGTTTAAGTGTGAGACCGATTTTAGGTCGTGTTCTGGGACCATGGTTAGGGTTGGCAAAAATGGGAGGACCACATGCTACTAGGTGACATCTCAATCAAGATGGAAAATACTTTAGATCTTATGCTCAGGGCACGATTTGATATTTTAATCAAGATTTAAAAGTTATACCCAATATTGAGGATAGATTAGATTCTAGGTGAAATGGTGAAGATTTGTCTTGAAAGGAGAAAGTTGGGTTAGAGGCCCTTCAAGGAAGTAACCGTTGGGTAAACATGAGAGTGTGTCACTCAAGGCCAGTGCAAATTATGCAAAAGTAAATGTGATTTTATCTTTATAGCATGTATCTTGTAGGTATCATTAGGCACTATTTCGGCGGAAGGGCGGTTTTGAAATTTATTATTCCAAAGGTCAATGTATTCTGGAGGAACTTCCCAAAAACATATGGATCTTTGGATTGTGTTGGATTAAAGATTAAGACCAAAGACCAACAAGGGATTTTGAATACAATTTCAAGATCCTTTTGGCAAATAACAAAAGTTTCAGGAATGAGTTGTGGCTCATGAGAAGAGACCACAATCATGTGACCATTCAATATGGACCAAATCCAAAGATTTTTGAAAATTTTGTCTAAGTTTGAAAAGACTTTTCTTTCTTTTGTTTCAATTTTGAAAAAAAAATCCACCTTTTTTTAAAGACAGTTCAATTTTGTATCATGTTGAAAGCATTTTTCATGTTTGTTGAGTCCTTAAATCAATCATTTTCTTCAACTTTGTTGATGTTTTGAAAAATGGTTAATCTTTTGTTAATTTTCCTTAAAATATTAAAGATTATTCTTTTGAATAGATTTTATCTTAAAAAGATTATTCACTTTTGAAAAGATTTGTTCCTTTTTGAAGATTGTTCTTTAGTGAAAAGATTGTTCTTTGTTTCAAAGATGTTTTTTCTTTCATAAAGATTTCTCTTTTTTGTTTTGAAAATATTTTTCATTTGTTTAACAAAGATATTTCTTTTAGAAAGATTTTTGTTTCAAAACAATTTTTTGTTTCAAAACAATTTTTTTTTCAAAACAATTTTTTGTTTTTGACAAGAACTTTTTTTGTGTTTTGAAAAGATATTTCTTTGGAATAGAAACTTGTTATGTTTTGAAAAGAGTTTTCTTTATTTTTTGCTTTTAGAAAAATGTTGATATTTTTGTTTTACAGAGATTGTTATTTTTTTTAGGAAAAGATAATTTTTTAAAGAAAAAAGTCCTTTTTAGAAATATTGTTCAATCAAGATTATTGGATGAAGATTGATTTATGAGAGATATTGTATGACATTTTTGGAGACAAGTAAAAGATTTTCAAGTTTTAATAGATCATGGATCACATATTTTTTATGTTTGAAATCATTGGAAATCATTTGGGATCCTTCGAGATCATGTGAGATCATTGGAGGTTTCTAATTTGAGATTGTTTGAGATCATGTGAGATCGTATGATTTTCGATTAAAGTTTATTTTTTTGATAAAATTATTAACTTGAGATTATTGTTTTAATATGATTTTTAAAAAAAATGAGGATGTTAGCAAATGACAAACAATCTGTGTGTGATGACTACAATCTTAAAGTATAAATGTTTCAATGATCTTAGAATTAACAAAGCATGCAATAATCTTGAAAACTATAAATCAAGAAATCACATGATGCATATGTAGATGATAAAATCACCCATTTTCCTCATGTGTTTAGATGTGATTTTATGTCCTCACTCAAGCATGAGTTGTATAGGAGGGATTGGTTTTTGTCTTTGTGCTCATCCACGGGGTAACCCGGGCTATTTAGATATGGATACCACTCTGAATACACCTCATAACTACAACAGTCGTGATTAGTCATGAGTACTAGGAGAGGGGGTGTTATCAAGGCCTTTAGATGTTTGGCTTAATTTTGCTCTACTACCTTTACTAACACCTCCATGCCACTTTTAGGGATCCAACTTGAGTGTTAGCACATGTTTCATGACACATCAGTTGGTAGGTGTGTATTGTGCAAGTGTAAGATTTTAATATCTTCTGAAGTAAGCCCAAAATAATAAAACGTGCAAGATAAATGATAGGCACATAAAGAAACAATCATGCAATTGTTAAGAAAGATAAGAGTCTAATCATGCATACTTTTCTCATCCTTATCTTTCTTTCCTTATTATTTTTGTGATAGTTTATTTAGAAGTTAATAAAAAAGGAAATGAAAAAAAATAAAAAGAACGAAGCGGAGTCTAACCTGAAAGGGAAGTGATGGATAACCTAAAAATGATGATTCGTAAAATTGAGGCAGTTGTCATACTGCAAAAAATCAAAACAAGATGAAAATCAAGGTGAAAAACTTTTTTGATGTCGGTAGAACAAAGGATTCCACTTGCTTCTGTAAGATCCAAAAAAACAAAAGGCGGTGAAAGAGAGGGAAAAAACCTTTTTTTCTACCGATAGAATAGAGTATTGTGCCCATTTTTTTGTTGAGATTTTTTTAGATCCCCCGCACAAATTCTGCCATTTCCCTATAGTTATTTGTTGCATGTAAAAGAATTTAGATTTCATCAAAATTAGAAAGAACAAAAGAAAATTTAACAAAAAAGCAAAAACCTCAATCGATCAACAAAACATGAGATAACAAAAAGAAAAATGCAACTAAGATCTTCTGACTATCCCTACCATAGTCGAAAAACTAGTATACCTCTACCCAAAAAAATATAATGAATCCTATGGTCATGAAAACAACAAAAATGCAAAAAAAAAATGATAGATTGATAAAGCTCAGAGTCACCATCCAATTTTACAAGTAAAATAAGGAAAATGAAGTTGACATTTAAATCAACGGGAAAACACAAGAAAAGCCTAATTTTGACTCCACCCAAGGGAAGATAAGAAATGTGAGCATAATATGGAGATCGGATCTGACAACATTGTTATGAGTAGCAAAGGTCTTAACACCCCCATCTCACCCAATAACGAGATCATGACCTTTTTTATCTTCTAAAATATAAAAAATAGTGATCGAGTTTATTATTAATTAAAATGATAGAGAAAATGATAAAAAAATATGTTGGTCGAATTTTAGGGATGGATATGGTCGTGGATTTCTCATTATAGCCCTAAAGGTCATAGTTTTAGGTGTGTTTTGGTCCCAATCATCTCAAGACCTCCCACCGTGGAGATCCATCATTGGCGGTTAGGACCTTGCATAGAAATAGAGAGAGAGAGTGATGTGGGAGATATTTGTTAGAGCAAGATCTGATATCTTCAATGTAGTTTGTAGATATGAACATTATGAATATAACAAATTGAGTAATCATGTATTGTTGATATGGATATAAGGAGAAATAGTTTTAATCGTTGGAAGCCTAGCAGAGTTAGTAGAGCAGTTGGTGTTAAAGGAAGAATCCTCTGATCATGTGTAGAAAATAAAGGAGGGAGATAGTTATTCCTCTCTCTTCAGGAGAGATAAAAGGGGCCTAGAATACAGTGGGTGTAGGGGACTATTTATAATATGTGTTTTGGGTTACGAGTATGGACAAAGCATTCTATAGAAGTGACAGTTTGCACTGATCGGCTGACTGATGTGGTTGGTGAATGACGTCATCTACCATGTGTTAGCCGATAGATGGCTAGAATGCACATGGTTGATTTGGGTTGGGTGAGATTCATTTTTTATTTTCTAGTTGTTTTAGGAACGTTCTAGATAAAAAGCACAATAAATAATGAATTTTTAAGTAGGATAATGAGAGAGAGATAATTTAGGATTATCCCTTAGGGAGACAATTGAATTATCCGGGTGAAAAAGGAGAATATTTAATTCATGATAATTCAACTAGAAAATTTATGAAAAATGCTCATAAAAAGCAGAAATAAACATAAAATTGCACTTAAGTCCAGATAAAATATTTTCTTTGTAAAAAGCCCCAAATTGGGTAAAAGTGGGTGAAAGTTGGTGAATTAAATAGGCAAACAACTGTGGGAAAATATGAAAAAGGTGAAAATGGATAAAATGTGCAGAATGTGATGTACTCCATCATTATTCCAGAGAATTAACAATTAAACATGATTTTCTACTGAATGAGCAAAGATGGGGTGTCAACACTAGGTAAGTAAGGGCCATGGTAGCCTGAAATGTATTTATTTTAACATCATTGTAATCCTAGTGAATAGTAGCAAGGATACTTCTATTATTCATGATCTTACACAGTCTCTTGGAATTAACTCATAGGTTGGTTGTAAAGTGTTATCCATAAAGGACAACTCGAAGGCCTTGAAGGGTGCTAGGTTTTGCAAAGATGCAATTATTTGGGATGCACTATTTTGGAAAAAGGTTGGCCAATGTTGTAGGGGAATTGATCAAGAAGTGGAATTTATAAAGGGATGATGGGAAGAGAAGCGACATCTATTGATATTTTTTACATTTGAGATGTAAGTGGGTTGGAGAAAACTTATGTAGGAAAGATCAACCATATTAGTGAATGTTAGGGGTGAAAAATGTTTAAAATAAGAATACATGTTAATAGATATTATTAGAGAGTCTATATCAAGCATATTGAGTTAATATGTTAATTAGTTAGTGAGTTTTTGTATCTCAGCCCATTTAGATTACTTGTGTCCTAAGTTTTAGGGTGTATCCCCTCTCCTATATAAAGGAGAGGGTGTCTTGTCTTGTATTCATCCCATTACATTCAATACAATATTATTCTTAACATGGTATCAGAGCGGTGAACAGTAACATCGACGTGAATAGTAACTCTAGAGTGAATAATACGTCAGAGTAAATAGTAATTCATGTGTGAACAGAGAACGTTCGCTCCTGAGGGAAACCTAGCCGTCGTCAACCTGCTACCCACCGTCCAGAAAGATCTCAGTACTACCGACGTCAACTCTGTAGTACTGTGCTTTGCACAGGCCATCTCCTAACGTCCTTAGCATCATCCTTCATCGTCGCTCGTGGAGAGGCTCTTCCCTTGGCTCTGCATGCATCCTCTTGGCATGCAATATCTTCAGAGTTGTGCATGAGACCCTTTGTCATCTCCTTCGTTACGACCAAGTGCTATATCAACTGAGTGACATAATCCAACCATTTTTTTTGCGACATCCCGCAAGCTGCTGCTCTTCATCACCTTCCTAGATATCTTCATCACTCCACCATCACCTCCCATCTATGTATACTCCTAATTATTAATTCCCCCCATATTCATTATGCTTATTCGGATCCTTAATCGGACATATCTTTGCTAATCAGATCCAAGTTTTAGCCTAATCATATTTTTTTGGATTAGACATATTTATTTTTATATCTAGATCTTGCATTGACCCATTTAGTGTATTCTCTCTGATTATCAGTTTCATTCTCCACATATTACACATCTACATATATCACAAAATCCTCTCAAATCCACCAATTTCTTTCCCACCCACCCATATCATGTGTGTATCCCTTTCCAAAGTGGGGGGGAGGGGGTCATATATCCATTTCTCCACACCAAACACTCACTCTCATTGTATTTGGTTTGCGGGGAGGATAGAGAGGAGAGGAAGATATGAGAAGAGAGAGAGTGTGTGTGTGTATGAGAGAATATGTATGAGAGAGAGTATGAGAAGAGATGATCTATGTATTCATGCTATGTATCTTCCAGGCTATTATCTTCATGGAGCTTTACATTGTTCAGCACATCCATTCTCTACTTCCAAACAGCAATGAAGGATCTTCATTTAGCATCAACATCGAGCTATTCACGTTCGTACCGTGTTATGTACGTCTGGCGTTGATGGTGTACTTCAGCTGCATTTACATGGCACAAAGGATGCTTCTTCTTATTTTTAGAAATTCAGCAAGCCTGCCAATCTACTTCTGCAAGGTTGATTCATCCAATTTATCTTCACCGATCTGCTTCATCACATCCTTCTCTGAGCCGCATCTGCTATTTTAACATCACGTGTTACGGATATACTTGGGACTTTTCTTGATGGATGATATCTCCTTTCCTATCAATCCCTCAAGGGTCAAGTGACAAATTTATGGTACCTGCATCGTATCACCAATATATAGTTCATTCATGTTCGTGCCACGTTATACACATCTTCTCAAACAATTCAAAGATTTTGCTACTGCTACATCAACATTGGGCATCTGTGTTCGTGCCGCGTTAAGTATGTAATCCAATGAAGATGATGTAGTGATGGTGTTGAGGATCGTCTGCTCCAAGTGGCAAATTACTAATGTAGTATCAGGTTCCATTCTTTAGATGCTCTTCATTCCAGATGCACTCCAAAAGACCTTCACCAAAGCTCAAGGATCTCCAGCCTGCAGAATACAATTTCATAGAAGAGAGGCATTGTCACCACATGGTTTAGGGGGGAGTATTAATTAGGGGGGGTATCAATTTTTATATGGAGAGTGATATTTATCTTTTATCTTTCATTTATCATTTCTTTTATCGAGTTTTGTAAACTCCAAGCTTTGAACACGTGTTTCACCCATGCTTCAGCTTGAGGGGGAGTGTTAGAGAGTCTATATTAAGCCTATTTAGTTAATATGTTAATTAGTTAGTAGGCTTTTGTATCTCATCCTATTTAGATTACTTGTGTTCTAAGTCTTAGGGCATCTCGCCTCTCCTATATAAGGGAGAGGGCGTCCGATCTTGTATCCATCCCATTGCATTCAATACAATCTTTTTCTTACTGAGGGTGCTATGAAATTATATGGGATAACAAACATGTTTGTGTCTTATTAATAGATAAGAACATGAGATGGATGTTCATGCTCCAAATAATTTTTTAGACACCACCATACTATTTTTTCTTAAAAGTTGTAGATGAAATGTCACTATCCTTTGAAAGTGAAAGAGATTTTAGTATATTGGCAACCATAGTGCATCTTTTATGTCGATGTGTTTTCCTTTCCTTCATCAAGTATTTTCTTAAGAAATAATTGACCAATGTAGATCATCAACGAAGAAGATATGAGAAATAATTTTGATAATAAAACTAGTTTGTTAATATAAACTAGAAAGATGGGAATCTAAAATTGAAAAAGCCAAAAGTTGCAAGAGTTGAAATAGATGAAAGTTCAGAAGCAACCTTGAGAATCATTTAACTCATAAGAGCAAAGAGAAAGACATGGACTTTATCTGGAGGGGACAATACTAATTGAGGAAGATTCTATTAGCGTAACAATGCTAGACATGGGAGATGAAATGGTATGTGATGACTTCAACACCTGGTATGGTCATATTTGAGACTTCCCTTTACTGGATTGAGGTAGGGATCATAAAAGTCTAGTGTCCTTCACCTAAGGCATTAATTTTCTTCTCTCTATTGAGATATGTAGGGGGTAGAACATGGATAGGATAATCACACATCAAGCTATGATGAGGTGGGATGTGGTTTCCCTTCCAAGGCCAATAATGGAGAACAAACCCATTTCAAGCAAGTAGAGGGAAATCAATTATAATGCCCGGGCCTGCTGCCCAAGGCTCTAGTAGAGTTTCAGGAATGACGACTGTCCCCACAGACCACCACTAGCCTTAACTACACGCTTTGTCCTCACTCACGCGCATGCCAGGATCAACTTCTCGACATGTCACCCATCCTAGTACTACTCCAAGATGAGCACACTTAACTATGGAGTTCTTAGTGATGGGCTCCCAGAAAAGGAGGTATACCTTGGTGATATGGGTAGTCCAATCATTCCTTTTAAGATTAACTTATCTGAGGCCTCAATTCCTGGGATGTTACAATCTCCCCCACTTAGACTCTTGACGTCCTCATCAAGTCTCAACTATATGGCCTCATAATCTGACCCCATTTCAGTGCAGACCCACAATGGCCCACAGACACCCAGCTCCTGATCACGGAATACCAGCACAAGGGTGGCTACGTCAACCATGGACAATCCTTTCCTACATGCCTGGACCGCACGGCTCAAGACTGGCATGTCACATGCCCATGTGGGCCCAAACTACTGGAGGGGAGTTGGCTCTGATACCATTTGTAATGCCCGGGCCCACTGCCCAAGGCTCTAGTAGAGTTCTAGGAATGACGACTGTATCCACAGACCACCACTAGCCTTAACTGTGTGCTTTGTCCTCACTCACGCGCATGCCAAGATCAACTTCCCGACAGGTCACCCATCCCAGTACTACTCCAAGTTGAGCACGCTTAACTATGGAGTTCTTAGTGATGGGCTCCCAGAAAAGGAGGTATACCTTGGTGATATGGGTAGTCCAATCATTCATTTTAAGATCAACTTATCTGAGGCATCAAATCCTGAGATGTTACATCAATGGACCATCCCAGTAAGATCCCCAGTTTTGTATAAGATGATCCCAAACCCATGTGAATAAAATATGATTATGGTGATCGTGTTGTAGAAAGAGAACCCAAAAGAACTTGTCATAGGAACAAACCTTATTCGAACATGCCCAATGTTAGGAGGGAACCTACACGAGACTGATCACCTACGGAAGGTAGGGTTTAACCTAGAGGAAATGCACTGAGACCACGGGATCAAAACCATGAAGGAGGCTAGGGTTTAGCTCGACTGAGGGTGTAAAGGGGCCTTGGTGAGTGGGAACTCGGTAAGGTAAATGATAATAGGAACAAGAATTGCTATGGGGGTTTATGTATGAAGATTGGGAGTTGAACTATCCTTAGTAGGTTTTGTAACAACTCAAAGATGCTTTGGGTTTCTATGTCAGCGGTGTTTTAACTCAAGAGGCACCTTTTTGGAGTGCCTTGCTTGTTTATTCGTATTGCACGTGTAATGAAAGGAGGGACGTGGGATGAGACTACAAGTAAATCTCCCTCTTTTCCTTATTGAATCATCCAGTCTGAAAGGGGAAGATCCAAGGGGGGAGAAAAATCCAACGAGCAAGATGTTGATATGTCATCCTTCAAGAAGTGGCTAAGAAAAGTTACAACGATACTTGGGATCGAGCAGACTCGATCAGAAATAAAAATATCCACTGAGAGAATGGAAAGGAATAAACAGATAAGCAGTGGTAACAACAGGAAGTTTTAACGATGCAAGGATAAAGCAACCTTATTGTCTCATCCTGAAAGAGCTGCTTGGATTGGAGATTGGTGGACGAAGAAGGTAGATGTCACCATGTTGCTGCACATCATACCACCACCACAGATGAAACCCTAGTGGACCAAAGGAAGCCAACGCCTAGCTTCTTTTCCTATTACAATGCTTGATGTCCATAGAAAATACTATGTTGTCTTGAAAATGCCACCCTAGGTCAACCTTGGAGATTAGTGGAGAGCCTATCATAGTAGAAATAGAAACATTAGATAGAGTTGGGACTAATGCCTCACCAAGAATATCATTTTACGCTCTCAAAAATAGAAGAATATCATTTCAGAATACATAGGCTCGAGTTTCTTTGTTGCTACTCCAATCTCGTGAATATTGGGCTAGTTAAAACATATATTGTATATGTAATAAGAGGCTACTGGAATAGGGTTTAGGTGCCGACTAAGTTCATATCGAAATTGACAGCTTTTACATATTTTACATTCATGCGATCTAGTCAGTAAGCGTTTAGGAAGCTCCATGCAAAGATCGATACCTCCCGACAAAGTCCTAGTCATTTACCACTCCTTATTCTTGTCCTGATTTGAGATTGTTTCTTTTGCTGCTTAGCTCCATTCAGCGAAAACCAGAGGAGATCTACCCTATTATTCTTCCACATAAGGTTATGTCTGTATGTTTCTTGATGAAGGATCCTTGTCGGACATGTGAACTGACACTAATCTACTTCAGCCAGGCCTTGCTAGATTAGAAGGTAAAAGGGAGATTCTAACGTAAGTTCGGGATTTGATATAGGAAAAAAACCACAGATGAAACCCTAGTGGACCAAAGGAAGCCAACGCCTAGCTTCTTTTCCTATTACAATGCTTGATGTCCATAGAAAATACTATGTTGTCTTGAAAATGCCACCCTAGGTCAACCTTGGAGATTAGTGGAGAGCCTATCATAGTAGAAATAGAAACATTAGATAGAGTTGGGACTAATGCCTCACCAATAATATCATTTTACGCTCTCAAAAATAGAAGAATATCATTTCAGAATACATAGGCTCGAGTTTCTTTGTTGCTACTCCAATCTCGTGAATATTGGGCTAGTTAAAACATATATTGTATATGTAATAAGAGGCTACTGGGATAGGGTTTAGGTGCCGACTAAGTTCATATCGAAATTGACAGCTTTTACATATTTTACATTCATGCGATCTAGTCAGTAAGCGTTTAGGAAGCTCCATGCAAAGATCGATACCTCCCGACAAAGTCCTAGTCATTTACCACTCCGTATTCTTGTCCTGATTTGAGATTGTTTCTTTTGCTGCTTAGCTCCATTCAGCGAAAACCAGAGGAGATCTACCCTATTATTCTTCCACATAAGGTTATGTCTGTATGTTTCTTGATGAAGGATCCTTGCCGGACATGTGAACTGACACTAATCTACTTCAGCCAGGCCTTGCTAGATTAGAAGGTAAAAGGGAGATTCCTACGTAAGTTCGGGATTTGATATAGGAAAAAAACCACAACTCACAAAAATCTTAAAATCTAACTATTTGCTGAGCCCGTGTAGACTATCTTTGAATATTATTTCACACTGAAGTGCTGCACCATAAATCCGGCCATATACAATCTTATAGCCATTTAGGCGCTATTGTGATTTCCAAATTGAATTACCCCTACAGTAAAGGTCAAGTATTGTGATTTTTTTTACAACCGGATTACGTGTAGATGGGGTACAAACAGCACTTCTTCCTTTGTCTTACAAGTACTAACGTCTCTCTAAAACATATATACCGAGCATTATCATTCATGAGACGGCTGATCTCGATGCCTTCGGAAACGGGGAGCAATCCTCTGTGCATCTGTGTTCTGGACATTGTCCCCTCAAAATTTTGGGAGTACATGCTGTTGTGGTCCCCACAAGTGAAGGATTAAGATCTGTTGGGCATAGAGAAGGGGACAGAAGTTTGGTACAGAAGATGTTGTCCCGTCGGAAACTGCGTCCAAAGTTGCTAAGCTAGTCAATCTTTGGCATGTACTTCAACGCAAGTATGTAAAAAATCATGGCCGGTGCTATATTGTAGTAGACCCTTGCTATTTTGCACGCATAAATACCCATCTATAGTAAAAGAAACCAACACTCTTTTTAGCCAATCAAAGGAAGAGGTGAGGAAAGGAGTGTTCAATCGTTTTACCCAAGTCAGTTACTGCTGAATTTCGGCTTTGTTAGAAAGGACTGAGTGATCGGAAGCCAGTCTAGCTCACCCAAGTACCACATTCCACGGTGCAATCTTCCACCCGTCAACTGTAGGACCACTTATTTATAAGAGGGATGAGTGTATCAGCGACATATAATACTTTAACACTGCGTTCGGGTACCATCCTTTAAAATCCGGCCGGTAATTGATAGGTAAAATGACGTGCTGGTAGCTATCTGCAACAACACTGCAGTCTGTCCGCTGTACAAAATGAATACAAATCGGTCTAAACCAGGAACAGAGTCTGGCAGTGGCCAAGCCCGCTAGATCTGGCGTCCTTCTCCTGTGCCATATTTCTAGTAGATATCTATCAAATCAAGAACATTGAGGCCTAGTTTGGGTAATCACTTAATAAATCCTGGTAGTTGTGTGTATAATTATGCCTTCCCTGGTATTCTATTCTACCGTAGAAGGGAGGGGAAAGCGGCCGGCTCTGCATGTGTGCCAACAGAAAATGAGAGACACCGGAGCAGAGGGCTGGCTCGGAAGTGGTTGTTCAGAAGCCCGCCGATTCCGGCGCAATTTACAACTGCCGTTTTTCTGCTAAATTATATGCACAACGGTCCGGAACAAATACAGCAGGGCAGCCATTACCAATAATCTCTTATTTATATTGTGCATCAAATGTCGGAAGTTTGGATTACGGTGACCAAACTAGGCCTAAGTATCAGCTATCACAGTCGTCTTACGTGTTTCATACGTAGATTACTGGGATTTGAAAATATCTGTCCCAAACTAGGAAAAGCACTGTGGAAAAAAGATCTAGATGACAACATATGATCCAATATGTGGTCACATCGTCAGGTGTTAGCATGTTAAGCTTTGAGTTCCAGGCACACCGGGTGGCAGGCGCGTGGCTGCCGATTCAGTGTGCTCGCCCCGCTGGATTGGCGACTCGTGCAATTAGGTCACCCGTGGTTATTCTCTTTGTCCACAATAGCTACTCAACAAGTTGTCACTATTGGGGTTGAAAACAAGCGAAAAGAAGCTGCAGAGTGTGACTTTAGTGACTCGTACTTTTCCCAAGTGCGGGCAACATGTATAAAATGGCACTCTTCAAGTTCGGATCACACGGGTTCCACAGATATTTTAGGGTTTACGAGTGGGTGTGTGGGTTTCTTACAATATGAGAAAAAGGAAAGAACCAGAAATCGTGTGAAACTATCTGTCTGTCTATCTATGGTCTGTTTCTGTGGTTGACAAGCAGCATGTACCGTCATTCGCATACCACGCGTCAGGGACCGACCATTGGGACTCAAGTGGATGCATTCATAAGCAACCAGAAATCTTCTTGTACCATCTGCAACAATACTGCAATCTGACCGCAATACAAAACTAGTGACTATGCCAGATGATTTCCTTAAAAGGTTGTTTCAGAATCTAGCCTAAGCCAACAAGTAACACTAACTTAGAGAATGTTTCATGCATCTGTCACGCTTCATTTGATGGATACATTAGAAGCGCTGTCTGACTCTGCGATGCAATTTAATTATTACGCAATTAATTATCCACTACAGACTCCAATTTTGTCCTACCATGCTTGACATAAAAATGAACATATACAAGTTTCATACCAAATATGCGAATAGTCAAAATTCCGTTTTATACCCATAGAGAGCAGTCATGGTTAGTTCCTATTCTCTTCTCTTGAGATCAAGATAGATCTTAGGTTAGAAGCATGCCTCCCTCTCGAGATAACAAACAACCAATCAATAAACATATACAAATGACTATCGCTCTAGTGATCTCTCACTCTGGTGAGTTCACGGTACTCCATGTCCAGATTTAGACTAAAGAACACGCTATGGAGGTTATCAAAAAACTAAAGATCACTAGATGTAACTAAGTATACAAGCAATATAACATAAATATGAGCAAAAAAACATATAAATCAAGAATATATATATGGCTATTTATTCACTACCCGTGCGAGTAACTAAAATTAGTTACCCGTGCATCTGTTTTGTAATAGGAAGACATATTTGTAATGAAACATACAATATTTTTAATGAGATAACTAAAATTATAATACAAAGACATGTTTTGTAATACTACATAAACTGCTGTCATAAATATCATTTTTACTATTTTCAGAGGGAGAATAAAATTTCAAGTTGTATTTACAAAATGAGTCTTTGTATCATAATTTTAGTTGTCTCATTACAATTAGGTGTCTTCCTATTCACTGCTCGCGCGGATAACTAACTTTTGCTACCCGTCCGTCTGTTTTGTAATAGGAAGGCACCTAATTGTACTACGACAACCAAATTATAATACAAAGACTAGTTTTGTAAATACAACGTAAAATCTTTATTCTCCCTCTGAAAATAGTAAAAACGATATTATGACAACACTTTAAGTAGTATTACAAAATGAATCTTTGTATTAAAATTTTGTTCATCTCATTACAACATTGGTTGTCTCATTGTAAATATGTGTATTCCAGTTACAAAACAAATGCACAGTTAACTTATATATATATATATATATATATATATATATATATAGTCAGGCTAGAATACACTCTAGTTTTTCATGATGCTATATTTTTTTTTTAAAATCGAATCCGTTTATCTTCTTAATCGTCTTGTGAATAACTCATATACAAAATTTGAGCACATTTGGACATTTATAGGTCATGTTATAAACACTGCAAAAATTATAAATTTCAAATTAGTTTTGTGCGTCAATTTTGTTGCCCTCAGATGAGTGACTTACACTCATCCAAATCGGCTCAAAATTTTTATGTAGCGTAATTATAGTATGACAATGAAGATGAATGGTTTACATCTTGTAAAAAATAGTCTTGATATGAAACACACTTGAGTGTATCTGTACGATCTATACACTCGAGTGTATTCTAGCCTGACTCTCTCTCTCTCTCTCTCTCTCTCTCTCTCTATATATATATATATATATATATATATATATATATATATATATATATATATATATATATATATATATATATATATATATATATATATATATGGCCATTCATTCTCTACCCATTCGAATAATTAGGCTTAGTTACTCGTGTATCTATTTTGTAATAAGAAGGCACATATTTGTAATGCGACAATCAATAGTGTAATGAGATGACAAAAATTATAATACAAAGATTCATATTGTAATACTACATAATATGTTGTCATAAATATCATTTTTAATGTTCTCAGAGAGAGACTAAAAATTTCACACAATATTTACAAAACAAGTCTTTGTATTATAATTTTGATTGTCTCATTACAGTTAGGTGCCTTCCTATTACAAAGAAGATCCATGGGTAACAAAAATCAGTTACCCGCACGGGTAATGAATATATACCCTATATATTTGTGTGTGTGTGTATATATATATGTATATATATATATATTTATATTTATATATATGCTATTCATTTAATATCTATGCACATACTGTAGCTATGCTACCCGTCTCTAAGAAATGCGGTGAGAATTTTGTAAATATTGGTTCCCGCTTCCTTTGATTCGGCTCGCACTTCCTTTCATTTGAGTCTCACTTCCTTTGATTTTGTCATCGTCCTGAACTGGTTGAGGACCTCTATTCCTATTTCCCGCATCTGAAGACAGTGAACATTGATGATGTCATCGACAATTTCCTACACCAAAACACGACGGACATCCCTGATTTCCAAGTTGAGAACATTTTAGTGGTGGATGGAGGAGGAGGAGTGGGTGGCCAAAGTTGCAAACATTGATGATGATGACGTTGCTCAAGTGACAACTAGGTAAGAAGCATCCCATGCCTCTTCTAGACCTTCTCCCTATCTGTCATGGACGATCAATCTTTATGGGGATCAGGTTATCCATCCTATCATGTTTCATTCACACATCCTTTTTCTATCTAGATTCCTCTTAAATTTCCATCTTTTTGTTCTTAATATGAAGATAATTCTATTTATTCCTCTTGAGTACTCTTCACTCTACCAGAGTTTAAATAAAACATGATGTATAGTTAGGTCTCTAAATCAAATATTTAGTTTTAATAGTTACTTTTCT
This sequence comes from Alisma plantago-aquatica, assembly GCA_963693085.1. Lineage (NCBI taxonomy): Eukaryota > Viridiplantae > Streptophyta > Magnoliopsida > Alismatales > Alismataceae > Alisma > Alisma plantago-aquatica. The sequence goes on along the minus strand of OY856414.1, from coordinate 895,080,765 downwards.
TTCATTGGAGTTACTTTAAGTAACACACAATTACCTTTTTTACCCACAGTTACTTTATTTATTAAATAGTTTTTTTGTTGTTCATTGTGTGAATTTAAAGTTCTAGTTACTTTCTAGTTTTTGTTGTTGTTACTTGTCCTTGTTGTAAATTGTTTTCAGATATGTAGTGATGTTCAAATAGGTATTTTCTAGTGTTTTCTACAAATGGGGCACATTTCACTGAAATACTACTGAATATGACTAGTAACTATAATGTAGTTGTTGGAATTAACTGTTGTAATACATATATGTAGTTACTAAATTTGCAATTTTTTTATTTTCTGAAATGAATTTTTATTAAAACGTTAATGGATGAGTATGTACCTGAAATGGGTGTCTTTTCTATCTATTTTATTCCAACGATACTCAACACCTTCTATGCTTTCTGAAATGGATTTTTGTATGTCTGTTTATCAATCATTTATGCATTGTTTTTATTCAGGTTTTCCTAGAGGTTGTTTCTGTTATGGATCATAGTTTCAATATTGATGCTAATAATGATATGATTTACTATGATGATGATAATTTTTAGTCTTATTCAAATGTCGATGTTGATAATTTGTCCTCAGATGATGTCCCTTGAGTTGGACTTGAATTTGGAAGTTTAGATGATGTATATCCTTTTGTTCTAGATATGCTGGTATGATTGAATTTAATATTATGAAAGATGATAATCGTTATGAATGAGGTACTAAGATTTTTCTTGCTAAAGATTTGATTTGTGATAAGCAAGGTCATATTAGTCATTCTAAGTGATCTAAAGCTCTTTTGAGCCCTATTTGTGATGAAGTTGGTGATCTACAAGAGAAGTTGTCCAAGAAGCATATACGTTCTACAAAAAGGTGTGGGTGCAAAGTCATGATCCAATTTACACTAGACAAGTCCTCATCTAAATGGGTTGTTACTGCTTTTATTGATGAATATAATCATGATCTTGTCAATGACGCTCACTTGCGCTACTTGAAGTGTAATTCTTCTCTTGACTAAACTCAAAAACATATGCTTTCTTCTATGAGTCAAGCAAACATACCTATCTCCAAACAACTTGCATTAATAGCAACCGAGTCTGGTGGTTATGAAAAGTTGACATTTACAAGTAGACAAGCTCATGGACACCTCAGTAGCAAGAGAAAGGAGTCATCTAAATATGATGTGAATATGGTGTTAGATCATTTTGCAAGATTCAAAGTCTTGGATTCTAAGTTCTTTTATATGTATCAAAAATATTCTAATGGTTGCTTTACATATTTGTTTTGGTCTAATCCAGTTTCTGTTGATGACTGTGCGCTCTTTGGTGATGAAATTGTATTTGTAACCACTTATCGTACCAATAAGTATTCAATAGTTTTTAAAATGTTTGGTGGTGTCGACAACCACAACAAATCAGTGTTATTTGCTTCATCCTTGATGTCCGATGAGATGTATGAGTCATTTCTATGGGTTTCCAATCAATATTTATTGTGTTTTGGCACAGAGTCGATCTCCATCATAACTAATCAAGACCCAACAATGAATGTTGTGATCATTACTACTTTTCCATCATGTAAGCATCCTTTTTGCAGCTGGTACATTATATAGAAACTCTCCTCTAAACATGATGTAGTACCTAACAAGGATCAGATCATTAGTGCTTTGAATGATTGTGTCTGGAATGTAGATGATAAAGATAATTTTGAAGAGAGATGGAGTTTTGGTAGTTGAATAGAATGGTTTATTGTCTATTAGTTGGTTTTGTGATGTGTATGCTATGTGGTGGTAGTGGGTGCCATGTTTTATGCATGATTCTTTCTTTGTTGGCATGAGGTCAATCCAAAGAACTGCCAGCCTTAATGCATTCATTTGAAGCCACATCAAAAATAGAAAAACACTCTTTGAACTTGTTTGTAGCTTGGTGACTGCTTATTCTCATGTGCGGGAGATAGAAAATTTCAAAGATTTTGACGATGAGTGCAAAAATCTACCTTTGGCTTCATTGTGGCCTTTGGAGGAGCAAATGAGAGGTAGATACACCAAGTCTATTTTTAAGATCTTTCAATCTAAACTTCATCAAAGTATGGTGTATAACGTGAAGGATACCTATGATGATGTTGTATTCGAGGTCTATTGTGTTGATGGTTCTAGTTGTCCTCGTCTTATGAAGAAAGATTCATCTACTTATATGCAATCTTGTAATTGTTTCATGTTAGAATTCAAAGGAATTCTGTGTAGGCACATTCTTGCTTATTTAAAGAGTCATGATTTTTGCACTCTTTCTGAGCCATATATATATGAAGTGGAGCAAGGAATATAGAGATCACCCTTTGGTTTTCGACAAAGTATATGTTATGCATTCATCCTCTAGAAGTACACTTCAGCTAGTTTCTGCTTGCAATTTAGTTGTGAACATACCATGCAGGAACAATGCTATAGATATTTGTATGAAAGGCTCATTTCTTTGCAAAAGGAGCTGTCAGAATTACATGTTGTTGATGTTTGTGTAAATGGTTCTAATATAGCTTCTTGTTCTGCTGTCAAGGTCAACATTCCTACTATTTCTAAAACTAAAGGAAGACCTAGAGTGACTGATCTGCGGTATAGATCTGGAGTTGAAATTTTCTAGTCTAAAGCGTGATAATGTAAAAATTACTTACAATACACTGTCAATCATGATAGAGAAAACTATCCTTCAAAGATATAGGGGTGTGTGTGTTACCTACTAAGCAGATATAATTTGCAAATATAGACAATTGTTATCTTAACTTTCTTTTTGTTTTTATGTGCATGAACTGAGCATGTTCTTTGTTGAAAGTTGTGGTTGGCGATTTTGTAGTGGATAATATGTAAGTGTTCCTTTGTAGGTACATTTCAAAACATTTTGTTACTTTATTGACCCGGAGTTAATTTATATGTCCAATAGTTACTTCCTAGTATACACAATTACTTTTTAGTTCACATAGTTATTTTTTTTCTCATGCTTACTCTTCTATTCACAAAGATACTTTTCTGGATTGTGGTGTTCCTGAGTGATATGTTACTTGTCTTGGCTGATCTGTAATGATGCTTCCTGCTCCACCATATTATTGTTCTAATGTTTCTTCTGATGTTGGCTTCCTGATGTGGATCTACTACTACTACTACTATTGCAGTTGATTATTGAGTTGTTTTAGTGTAATGTTATCCAATTCTTTAGTGTGTGAGTCATGTCAAAAGTTGATGTAAATGTAATGGTACAGATGTACTTTGTGATAGTTGTAATTGACATTTGATTACACTTCAGTTTTATTGTTACTCTTTTCCATGGAGCTATATTTGTATCAAATTCAAATCTATGTTAAAGATTCACAAAGTTTATTGGGAATGTGATATATTCTTCCATTTTCTATTACATATCACATTTGTGAATTCGTTTCTCCTATTTCCACTATGTATCATCAAATTTTAGAAATCCTTCTTGCTACAAACTAGTTCTTACTTAAGATCAGGCTCATTCTCTTACAGTTCAATCATAAACTTACTTTTATGTCAAAAGGTTTCTTTTTGTACCCTATAGTTACTCTTTGTGTCAATACGATACGTTATGGGTGCACCTGTTAGGCTTGAGTTGTTTGTGTTACTTTTTAGTTCATATAGTTACTTAAATGTTCAAAGATTTACTTTATAAATAGAAATATGCAATTTGTTATTTAGCAACTACAACACAATAATTGTGTAATGTTATGTTCATATAGTTATATTTTTGTCAAGAATGTCTAGTTGTTACTTTCTATAACTATTTGTTACAGTTGTGGACCCAAACTTAACAAATACATCTAATAGTTACATAGTAATTTACATAATTACCTTTCAGATTGTTGAGTTACTTTCCAGTTCAATATGTTTTATATAATACAGTTACTTTTGTGTTCAAAGTGTTACTTTTCAGTTGTCATATTTACGTTTTTATTCAAATTGTTACTTTATGGCTAGAATAGTCATACTTTTTTATTCAGCAACAGTCACAAGAATCTATTGAACCTTATGAACATGTTGATCATGATGAAAGTCATCATTTTCAGATATATAGATCAGATATATAACATGACCGTTCTAATTGAACACAACCATTCTAAAAAGGGAAAAAATCACTTTTTGTTACAATGTGGAACTCTACATTACTCATGTGGACCGAATGTTACCTAATAATGTCCAACAGTACATTTTCATCCACAATGTTACTTTCGGGTTTATACACTTACTTGGTACATCATGTTGTTATTTTTAGGTTAATAGAGTTACTTTTTAGTTCATATAGTTAATTGATATCTGGAATGATCATACTTTGTTATTTTAGCTGGGATATCATAAAAAATATTAAACCTTATATTTAGATAGTTTTAGCTTATTAAGAATTCCTTAGTATATACATTTTGGAAGCTTTTATTACTTTTTCGATAAAAAGTTACTTTATATGTCCAATAATTATTCTATAGTATACATAATTACTTTATTAGTTCAGACTATTACCCTTTTCTTCTCATAGTTACTTTTCTATTCACATAGTTATTTTACATTTCATGTATTTACTCTTCAGTTCAGAGAGTTACTTCATAGAAGGAACGAGCACCGGCTAAAGCTGATCATAATCATTATTTTCATATATATGACTTGTGATACAAAATATCATACACCGTGATTCTCTTCCATATGAACACCATCTATCTAAATTTAGAAGACCATCCAATGAATATCAAACTAATAGGTTCAAGCATCATACAAAAAGCATCAAACCCATACATTTTACTATAATTAGAACCATAATATCTGCATAAACATAAACTCATAGAAATTTTGTTCTCTCCTGACTGCAACTGTAATTTTTTATTCAACCCAAAACATACTTCAGACTTGAACTGTATTTTCCAGAGTTTACATAAGCATTTTCTCAAGCATCATTTCAAAATCACATTGTTTTGCTACATTTTTTGTAAAAGTTGTACTTAATATGACAAAAACCATGTATTCAGGCTTGACATAACATCATCAGACTTGTCTTCATTCTACTTGTCACCTGCTCCTTCTTTTGACTATTCTTGATCTCAAGCAAGTTCTATATTTGGTTGCAGTCTTCCCCTCTTCATCATTCATGGGAAGATCTCTACCCTAATTGTATGGATGTCTTTGCTCATGAAGTTGAATTCTTTTCCATTGACCAAGAATTCAAGATACTTCATAACATATACTCTACAATCAACACCATCATCTTCTTACTTGGGGCATTTAGGGTACTCTATTTTCCTTTGAGACATTTGGCTTCCATGCTCTGGCACTCCCCTGAAGAACTCATGAACAAATCCCAAGTACATGTAAAACCAAATATTGTTATGTACAATGTAACCAACACCATTTTCATTCAAAAGTGCATTAAACAATGTTCGCCTTTTCTTACCCATTTAATGACTTCTTTGTTAGAACTGGACTTCTAGGACATTGAATTATAAGATCAATGCACCCCATCCCTAAAACTTGAATCAATCAAGTGCCAGTGATTGTCATTGTTAAGTATTTTAAACACATAATCCAATGTCATGATTATTTGTCAGGTACATTGAATAGAGGTGATAGCATGTCGATCTCCTTTATTGTAATGTCAGCCACCATCACATTCAACTTTTTCTATAAAAATAACTTTCCAAATTACATAGTTGTAATCTTTATTGTATTGTGGTAAGTTGCTCTAATCTAGTGTGATAGTGGTTTCTCTTACCGACGCCTAAGTGCTCAAACAATGCTATGACAATACCTTCTTCCACTTTTTGCTTGTCATTTCTTTTAGCATTTTCTCAAAGCAAACTATAACATGAAAATCTAGACTCTTAAGTTAGCAATCCATAATATAGTGATATATACTTACGACTTCAGTTCTTACACGTGACTGCATCATTTTGTCTTTAAGCAATAGTGTTGGTAGATCCTTTCCCATGCACCATGTATCTTCTCCAAATCTCCATTCTCTTATAGATCTGTACATTATTTTTTTTCAAAAGTTTTATTCTAAAGATGTGACATACAATTTTATAAACTAAGCAACTATTCTATACAAGGAATGTGTCTATTATCTCTAACAAGTACCTATTATAGTCAATGACTAAGTTATTGGTACACATCTAAAAAGTAATTATAACGGCTATTGTGTAACAAATTTTTAGTCTATGAGCATGAAAAATTAACTCCTTACACTTCATCTATGTTCTGAATGAATTCATCCACATCCTCTTTCAGTTCTTTTGTTTTGAAGTGCTCAAACCCTATGAACATTGAACTAATTTGTTATTTTGAAGTGCAACGTATGTTAGTTACATATCTAAAAGATAATAAAATTCTAGATATTTTCTTCCATTCTTTACCATTACATGTGCATGACTTCTGATATTGATGTTTTCCTCTATGCTACCAATAAGTGTCTTCATATTTTTCTTCCTCTTTATCAACACTTTTGGTGTTTTCTCCTCAATTTCTTCTGAAGTTATTTCAGATTATTTTTCTTTTTTAGTTGTCTCTAATTCTTTTTGTTCTACTTCAAATTCTACATTCATTGTTATCTTTTCTATCTCATCTTCTTCTTTTTCTGTTGGAATTGCTAATCCAATCTGAGTATCTTTGAACAAAGGACATGAATCTCCTTGCATTGTAGATGAGTCTTGTTTATGCAGTTTCTCAACCACTTTTCTCTTCATACTTAGTTTTCTTGACCTTGGTGTTTCTTCCCTTTCTTCATTCTTGCTTGTGGATTTAGTTATTGATCCACCGGTTTCCATCTGCAGCTTCTTCAAAATGAAATCTCATTGGTCTGTATCCACCAATTTCTTTTTGAGTTCTTGTGTCCTCTTTATAAGTTCATTTTCTATCAAATCTGACCTATCATTCCCAACGAATCTGGGAGGTGATGTATATGCAACTTCTATATGACTATCATTTTCATTCCCATTCTTCAACCTTCTATTTTCTTCTTCAATTTCTAATAGTCTTTTTCTCAATCTGTCATTTTCTTCTCTTAAAGAAGAAAAAGCTTCAATTATTATTTGACTGTAGACCTCCTTCTGCATTCTTAGTTTGTCCTCAATAACTTGGACTCTCTTATCCAAGATTTCTATCACTTCCCTACTCCTGTCAACTGATGTAACTACCCTAGTATCCACTGCCTTACTCTTTTCACAAATTGTTGCAAGGTAAAACAATAATTCTTTTACTCTCTTTGTAGATTCCCAGTTATCCATGTTATCCTTCTTCAACTTTTTCAAAACATGTGCTCATTAAACATTCTAAATTCGATAATGTATCATGTATATCTTATAAATCTTATATGAATTTATATAGAGATTCTCTTCAATAACATTCAAACTTACATTTTCAACCTCTAAATTGCCTAGATTATTTATCTTCTTAACATGAGAAACCTATTTCTTTATCCTTGGCTTTGCTTCATTCAATGTTGTCTTTTCTACTCCTATGATCTCGTAAGCCCATACCTACGTGGATATGAAAAACACAATTTATAATTTAGATCTTCATATAGAGCAGTTCAATGAAATAAAAAAAATAAAAAAAGTTACTTATACACAGGCACATGACACATCGTGTCATGTAGAATGTTCTTTTACTGCTTTCCCATCTTTTCCTCTTTTTTGATTCTCACTTAATTCCTTCATCCTCTTTAAGAAGTGACTATGGACTAACTTAGCCCAATTTAACTGTCATGTTGTAGTTACATCATCCAAGTAGCGTAGAAGGAAAAGTAGGATACAATAACTTGTATCTAGCAATAGGAATGTTGCCAACAAGTACAACATCTATGCTCTACACATGCTTTGGTAGTTTTCTTCTACATCATTCTTGGAAAATTCTTGCAACAGCTTAGCTAAGTTGTCCTTATGTAATACATCATTCTCCCTTTTCTCTTAACACCTTCACCACTTTCATCTTCCCCCTTTTTTATAATAGTCAAATCCTCCCAAAATTTCTTTACAAACTATGATTTTTTCTCAGAATAATATCTATACCACTACTAGGTAAACCTAGTATCACTGCAACATCCTCTACTCTCATCCTATCCTCAACCCTACTACTGTCATGAATTTATCTTGTTCAATATATCTTTCAATTAGATCTTCCAAAAAGGCCACATCTACAGTAAGATTAGGCATGGCTATCAAATTTACAAAAGCAGTTGACCTCATCATTTCCATTTGATTTTTGCTAACCGACAAGCTATTTTGGATGTTGTTGTAACTCTTTCTATAATATCTATGGTAAAGTTTTTGTGTACCTACAAGAATATCTAAAGGTTCCTATTAATTTGTTTACCTACTTACTTACGAGTTTGCAATGTTACGTTTTCAGTTTTCAACATTGCTTTCTATTTGAAACAATTACTTTCCATATGTGAATAATTACTTTTTGGTTTACAGAGTTACTATTTTGTTCTACACATGTACTTTGAAATTAACAAAATTACTTTTCATTGACACTATAGAGAATATGAGTGTGTACCACATTAATGTGATTATGCTAATGTGAATGTGTACCACATTATTGTGATTATGCTAACTTAAATGTACAAAAATTTAATGAGTAGAGTAAAATATTTTATTATCAGTTCACAATATTACTTTTCAATTCATGTAGATATTTTTCCTTGTCATATTGTTACTTTTTATTTAACACAGATACTTTTTTGTTAACATTTTTTACTTACAGATCAATAGAGTTACTTTTTATTTTAGAATGTTACTTTCTTGTTAGCCAAGTTACTTTCCAATTTACATAGTTAATTTTACATTCTCAGAGTTAATTTTTGCTTAGCCTAGTTACATTCCAGTTGACAAAGATACTTTCTTGTTAGCCAAATTATGTTCCAGTTGACGTAGTTATTTTTACATTCTCAAAGTTACTTTTTCTTAGTCTAGTTACATTTCCATTAGCACAGATATTTTCTTGTTACCCAAGTTACTTTCCAGTTGACGTAGTTACTTTTATATTCTAAGAGTTACTTTTTGCTTAGTCTAGTTATATTTTTGTGAGCATTGTTACATTTTAGTTCATTGTGTTACATTTTTGTAAATAAGTGTACCTTCCATTTTCAGAATGATAGTTACTAATCTAAATGTCCACTTCAAATATATAATAACATTACCTTATACAATCTTTCTTTTGTCTTTTAGTTTCATTTTTTGTTGTAGAGTATGCTCCTACTTTCCTTTGTGATGTTCTTCTTTTGATCTTGAAATAGATCCTTCTTCAAAAACTTCTATTTCTTCATTCTAACATACAACAATCAATTCTTCTTCAATAGCTTCATGCACAAGAACCTCCTATTCTTCAGCAGGTTCTGTATCTGGTTCCTATTTCTCTCACACAGGAACAAGCTCTTCTTCAGCATCTTCACGCACAACATGTTCTGATTCCTCATTCTCACTCACAACAACAACTTCTTCAATAGCTTCAGATCCATCACTCTCATCTGAATCATTCTCATCTTCAACAGGCTCATCTCTGACAATAGTACTAGTCATCTTCCTGCTATGCCTCTTCTTCTTAGTTTTCTTTGTATTTTTTGTTGCGCCATGCATAGTGTCCTCTTCAAGACCCTTTTTCCGTTACATTATCTCCTTTCACAATATCTACAAATTCTTCTTCTATAATGATGTCAACAACATCATAGTGTCTTGTTATCAAATCATCATCTCCACTCACTTTTCTTCTACCCTTATTTGTTTCCTTCCTTGCAGGTGCTTTCCTCAATTTTGTTCTTCCCATTTGATCTCAACAGCAAACACTAGGTACCTTTTCTTCCACTTGTATTTTCTACGCGGACACAACATGCAAATTGAGACCAGCAACAATGGTGCAACCAGATGAAATTGAGACCAGTAGTAGCAGTAGTGTAAATGAATAATGTGGGAACTCAAGATTTGGAGATTTTTTGGGCACAGAAATCATTGCTCTTCCTCTCTAATTCATTTTGCCTCAATACGCCATTTTGGGGATATTACAAAACTATCAACGCCCTTTTTCATTATTTATTAATTTGGCACCACACCTTTAGTGATGGGTAGCGTTGCTACATTACATGCGTGGGTATTAAAACAATTTCATATATACATATATACATATATGTATATATATGTATGTATATATATGTATATATATATATTTATATATGTATATATGTATATATATAAATATGTGTATATACATATATGTATATATATGTATACATATATATATACTTATATATGTATATATATATACTTATATATAAATATATATACATAATGTATTTATAATATTTATATGATTGAGAGTACATGGTAGTTACTTTGTCCCAAGTTTACTGGACTAGCCATTCATGTTTGAACAATATAGAATTTATATACATAGTTGGCATAGCAGAGAGTAGGGAAGAAATAGGGTGAAATAAAGCAAGACAACATGGAAAGAGGAAGAAGAAGGTCTAGAAAGAAGTAGATCCTATTCAATCTACTATGCCTTGTCCTAGAAATTGCACACTTGTGGCTGAATCGACATTGATATACTCTATTTGGATGTCGATGGAGATCAGAGAAAGTGACTAATGTCTATTCATCATTTTAGTCACATTTTAGATTTAGTTTTGAATATTTTTCTTGCATTTAATTTAATAATTGTTTGTTTTATGATTTAAATATTTTATGCAATTTATTTTGTATTAATGCATTTTTTATGTTTTATATACAATATTCATTTAAATCAAAGAAAAAAATCAATTACCATTCCACAAAAAGTCTAAGAGAATGCTAAAAGATTTCATATCCTTGATCCTCAATCTTTAATAATTACAGTGAGTATCATTAAATTATAGATGGTCACTCAGACAACAATAAGAGTTTTGCATACAATTCTAAGATGATTTAAAATTTATTGGACATACAATCTAATTATCTACAAAATGAGTATATATATTGATGCACACTAGTCAATTGACACACTTTTGTTTCGATGGATTGTAAACTCTAGCTAAAATAATAGTAGTTATGATATTTATCTAATTCCTTGACTCACAGTACAAGTCCGACAATTGGAATATATATATATGACACTAAAACGACTCTATATTCCACATTTGATGCTAGAATTGAGCAATTCAAGTTGTATTTGAATCATAGTTTGACTATGTATATAAATGAATACATTTACTGACCACTTCAGTTGGCCGACTGGCCTCGTAATCTCCCATTTTTTCTAGAGCTAGAAATAACAATAAGACATTGACTGTCGTTGGATTATTTTGGATGGATTTGATATATTATGAGCTGATATAAAAACACTTGGTGGATGTTGAGGGCAAGGTTTCACAGCCTATTCTTTTCCATCCACAATCCTAGCTTTCAAGAAGGAGAGTTGGAGATGGGAGTTGATGACTTGACATGGAGACACACTCTGTAAGAGGAGACAACCATATATTGCAGCCATCATTTGAGTAGTGTGATGATACCACTCAGTTTATCCTCTATGAAACTACTTTATTCATGATCCTTTTCTACTTATATTTTTCTTATGTTACCAACATAATTAGATAGTAGTTGATAAGCCTTAAACATGGGTCCAAAAATGGAGACATTTCTAGGTCATCAGACTTTAGTAATTTATAATACCCGAATGTTTAAGACTCCTACAACTAGGACATGGTCGAAGTAGTTCGGGGTCGAACACAGAACACAGGGACTTTGAAGAATAACACTTCGGAACCCATGTTTTACTTGTCTAAGCACGTCAAAAAGTTGAAGGATAAGGGTTTGTTGTAGCAAAAGAATCATAAAGAATTAAATTAAAACCTATATCCAAGGGGAGTTACCAGAAAGATTAAAGCTTTGGGTATTTTGGGTTTTAACAGTTTTTATAGTAGTTTTTGTGTATAGGAAATTGAGGAGATAAAACTATTTTCAGGGCATAGCATGAAGAAAGAAATCTTAATTGTAACAAGCGGAGACAACCTACATCCATGCCTTCTTCTCTCAATGAAGATGCCAAAGAGTCATACTCTAATTTTTTTCTCTCAAAGGTACTAGGCGTGGGCTCATACGGAAGGATAAATCGGATGGAACTCTAGTTCTGGGTACTCTCGTACACCTGAATCAGACCAAGCTCTAGAAGTTTACAACTTCCTCCTCTCGAAGGAGTCAAAACAAGAAACATGATTTGATAGCTAGTCAAAAGTGTGGGTGAGAAAGAAGAAACTAGGACTCAGATGCGAGAAAGGAATCATCCAATGAAATAAAGCCATACATAAAACAATATGAGATAAACTCCGCAGATTCTAGTAATCATAAAGAGACATAAAAGTTTAGTTACAATGTTGTAATTAAATGAAAGTAAATGATGTAAAGGGAAGATAAATATCGGTCTCCTTGATTTAGGAGAATGAAGTACACAACAACAGACACCTAAGATAATGCTAACCTGGTATCGGGTGGCGGCCCTATCGGGATACAACCGTGTCGGGTCATGGACTGTGACAGGTAGGGGTTTGTATTGGGATAGGACCTCTACCTTATATGATCGCGTCGGGCTGCTGGCCGTGTTGGGTACAGACGAAATCAGGTTGGGTACTATGTCAGGTTAGGATACATATCGGGGGCACATTATCTTAAGGATCTCAGGTTCTTTGTGTCGGGTATAGGTGGGCAAGCCATCTCGGGTTGAAGCCCAGATAAGAACCTAACATGCTAAATGTAGCCTCAAGGATCATATCGTGTTGCTTGCTGCTACTGGAACGGTCCCTAAGTGAACTCCCCTCATCCCTCTTGGGATGGGGGTGTGCTCACTTAGTATCGCCCAAGAGGCTCTTGGGAACTTGATGCACTAGCTCCTTCACTTCTAGGAGTTAGCTCTCGTAGGGTCCAACCCATCCCATCGTAGGCTTGTAGCTGCTATTTATAGGCAGTGAGTTGATGAAAGTTGTAGCTTTTATTGATCCACATGTCATTCATCCGTGGCTCCATTCTTAAGGCTTCAGGAGTGGTAGGATACGACTATCGCCCGACATGCGTGTCGGGCCATCATCGTGCCGAGCAGCGAGTGCATCACGTACGGCTGTGGCGGGGTGGAGGCTTGGTAGGCTTCTACACTGAGGGGTAGCCATATCATGTAACTACCTCATTGGGTGGCGAACTGTGATGGGCTGGGCACTGTATCGGGTAGAGAGTTGCAGTGGGCAGGGATTCCTGTACGACATGCCCGCGTCAGGTTGCTATCGTATCAGGCAGCGACCATGACGGGTAAAGGGGCGTGTCAGCCTCGTGAGCTACCGGGCTGGGGTGCAGACTTCATTGCTGATGGGCCCATTGGTGCCCTTTTTGTGGAAGAAATAAGAAACACCCTACAAAAGATGGGGAATATTGTCAGGAGCATAGTGGGCATACTTTCTTTACAATAAATAAGATAAAACAAAGAGGATGTTAGGTTTGGAGGCTATTTTGATAATAAAATATAAGCTCTAGCTTCCATAAAATGGGTGTTATCAACTCCCCAAACTTAGCAATTTGATTGTCCTCAATCAATTTGTACTTATTTTAAAACTTTTGTTTGTGGTACCTTTAAAAACAGACGTAGTCTTTGGACAAAGGTTAAGTGGATTTTGGAATGTACTGAGAAAAATTATGTCTGACCATGAACAATGGACTTTCTTTTCTTGCCTTATTAAAAAAAAATTTCTCCCCAACTTTTGTAAGACTTTGGTGCATGATGTCGAAGTTAGCTTTCACACCAAACTGCTTGAATTTTGGGGGTAGAAGGTGGGGTTTTCAGGAAGGCTTAAGGCTTTATGGGTTTTTCTTATTTCTCATTGGTCCATCCAGGTATGGGTCCGTTAACGGGCAAGTGGTCCATGTAGTCTAAGCCAGTTGGCTTTAGAGAAGTGATTTCACATCCTACATACCACTGCCCTGGATCTACCATGCCTAAAGATGGGTACCTTCGGAAAGACAAGTGTTTTTTTTGTGGACACAACTGTCATGCTTTTATTCATTCTCACAATGCTTTCCTCTCTTTTGGGATTTTGGTGGGTAGGGAAAAGGGAGTTTGTTGTTCGGGTACCTTTTTCCTTCTCATGCACATCTCTTAGCTACAACGAGTTTATTTTTCAAAGTTGGCATAGAAAAGTTATAGTCTTTGTCATTTAAGACTGCATTTTCAAGAGAGAATAACAGAAATGTACACAACCTTAGGCACAGAGAGAACAAATTGGAAGTTGTACCAAGTATTTATGATAAATTAATTTTTACAATTCTGAGGAACAGGCAATTGTGTATATATTGTGTATGTGTTGCTTTCTATCATACATTTATGTACATGTATACACGTAGTATGAAGGAAGAAAAGGAAAGGGAAAGGAGGAAAAAAAATTTAGAGTACCTCACTCACTAATGCTATGGAGCCCCCCAAAATTTATCTCACACTCTGTCCCAGAGTAGTGAGATGAGTAGGAGAGAGTAGTCATAGATCAATGAGGGTTCAGCGGATGCATGCACCTTCAGTAGTTAGGAGGTCCATGACGTACTCTCCTTGTTGGTTGTGGTACTCGATGTCATTGAGCTTCTCTGGTGCCTTCTTCAATGCTGCTACGGGGGATATCCAGTGAAGCACGTATATTCCGTAGTCATTTGATAGAGGAGCTTGTTGTGGAATGTGATGGCAGAAATGAAAGTCGTGTCAGGATGCCTCTGGATCATCAAGATATGGCTTTATCATGGCCACCACCTCAGTGCAGTATTTCTTTTCTAATCATTTTAGGGGTGTTTCTGGCGCTATAGCAAACTCCGTCAGCCCGTTAGTTTTGGCGTTCGAGCTATTGTAGAAGATACCAACACGAGTGTTGGTGTATATCATGATAAGCATCCAATGGTTGTCGTGCAGCAAAGGAGGGAACATTATACGTGGCAGATGCTTCTGGATTTGAAGTTGGAACAACTGGCGCACCCCATATTCATCATCTAGGCATAGATCATTGAACAACATCATATGTACTATGTAGATCTATCCAATCTTCTCTTGTAAAATAAGGATGTAAGCTGATGTACTATGTAGATCTATCCAATCTTCTCTTTCACAAAGTAAAAATGCAATAAAAAAAAGTGATGGTGAGGTGAGGGCGAGGAGGCAGAGGGCGACACCCTAGCGGCGGCGTAGAGGATGGGAGAGAGGACATTTCAGAGTCAATTCTGACTACTCTGACTGGCTCAAGAGAGGCTAACGGAGCGAGCACACCTTCTTCCTCTTAGAATCTTGTGGATCCAAAAGGGGCGACATCTATTAACAATCATCCTCTACCCCCCTCCTCTCCAACTCACCCGGTAGAGAAGGGCGGTGATCCCTCCGATCCTCCTCCTGATTGGATTCGGTGCAGTCGTCTAGGTCGAGTGAGCGTCGACACCCCTACCCTCAAGTTTGTGGAGCCAACCATCTAGGAAGGTAAGAAGGTATTCTCGCTCTCAAGTCAGAAGGACCCCAAACCCAACTGGAAGAAGTTTGTCTCCCTCCAGTTTACAAGAAGAAAGCCCTTCAGGGGCCAAGTTCTTAGATGGATCAAGAGGCGTTGGAGGCTGAGTGCGGATTTCCAGATCGTGGCTGAGGAAGTCGAGGGCTTCGTCATCAAGCTCCCGACCGATACAGAGTGAGAAAGGATTCTCAACAAAGCTCCCTAGATGCTTTATGCGGCTCTCGTCATCGTGCATCTGTGGGCTCCCGGCGAACCTCTTCAACCCCTATCTTTTGCTAAACTTCCAGTATGGTCCAAGATCACTAATCCAGGGGTCCCCTGGACACTGGACTATATAGAAGGTGTAGCTAGTCTCCTTGGTCGTCCGGTGGATTTCGACGAGGTGGCGCTTTCAGCTAACTGCCTCAAGGAGGCTGTAGTATGCGTGGAGCTTGAATCTAGTGCTGGCTTCCCCAAGGAAATATTGATCGAGGTAGACGAGATCCCAAAGAAGCTCGACGTTGAATTCATCTCCAGTCCCCTTCTCTGCTCCAAGTGCAAGCACTTTGGGCATAGATTCTCCTCCTGTCCCCTTGAGCCCAGGCGGAAGATCATGGGCAGTGATTTGCAGATCTGGTCAGGGAGACCTGGTGGCCCCCACCTATTCGATAGAATGCTGCCAAGAGTACTCTTAGCTTAACCAATGAGATCACTAGGAGTCCAAGCAAGACCCAGATACCAGTTGAAGAACTGGATATGCACTGCGACCCAGTCTGCCCCCCAACAGCAGGTGGTTTAGATTTAGAATGGGAACTCACCCTCTCTAATCTAAATATAACTCTACAATGTAACAAGCTTCTTCAAGCATCTGGGATTGCATTTGATTATCGCAAATGGTGTGAACCCATGTCTGATGCTGAATCCACCAGTTCTTATGAACTTGACCCTGAGGTCCTGGATTTTAAACTCAGTGAAAGTCCAAAGGTAAGAAAGAAAAAGAATAAGTTAAGGAGAGTTAGACAAGATGAGATACCCTGGATTGATGACTCTATCTAATCCTCTAACTTTCTTCTACTATGTCTTCTCAGTAGATGATGGTATGCCTTAAGTTCTTTTCCTTGCTTTGGTTGGTTGTAACTGATTTGAGGATAGTTTTTGCTCCCAGCCTCGAGGGCTACCTTGGCTGTCGCTCTTTCCGCCACATTCTCAGAAGTGAATTTAATGCTAATTGGCTGGTGAGAGTGGACGTCCAAATGTCGCCTTAGAATCTGAGAGTTTTGATCCCTATTTTCTTGTCTACTTTAGTCTGCCAAAGCCAAGACTTACGTCTTCCCTGTGACTGGGTCTTTCTACCCTGTATGGAAGGACATACTTTTATGTTTTTCTCTGTTTTGAGTGCGGGACTTTGAAGACTAGCTGTCTTTCATCAAGACAGTCCTCAAACAATGATCTAAGGGGCTCTACATCAGCTACAAAGGAGGCACACTTTCTGGGATGGTTTTAATGTTAGTGTCTTTCTTGCCATTGTTACTAGTGCTTTGATGATGGTTGTGATGTGTCTGTCTTTGATAGATCGGTCTAGCCCCTAACGTTTCCTTGCTCCTAGTTTTAGAGAGTATGATGCAAGACCTACGTGGTTATGCAATCATAAATTAGGTTCTTCTTCTAGGGGTTTATCCATTGTAATTAAGCCCAAAGTTTTTTGGTTTATATAGTAACAAGAGTTTTCGACGACCAAAAAAAAGGATGTAATCTGATTCCACCGTCATAGCTAGACATCCGCTAGCCTTGACTAGGTCCTGTAGATTGTCAATGGGGACCACTGCATTATTCTTCTTGTAGATGATGTCTGCAGTGTTAGAATCAACAAGTTGTAGAAGTATATCATTGACCTATTCCCGAGATAGAGAGCTGCATGTTGAACAATCAAAGTTGTTGATGATGGAGTCTAAGATAACATGTGAGATAGAAGTGCCTTCATTAGCGAGTAGGGCTTGCAAGTGCTCTATCTATTTGCCTGGCATGTAGATGTCAGAAGAGCCCACTGCCTCTTCCCTTCGAGGACTGCTGGGTGGAGGGGAGTGAGAATTAGAATCAGAGTCCGTCTCTAGCAGGTTCTCAGGGAGCTCTGGATCCTAGAAATAGTGCTCATCCTTTATCAGCAACAACATGTAGATATGTTATGCAACAGGGGATTAATAGCGAGTTTAGAGATTGGAAGGCCTCCTGAGGTGATAGAAATTTGTGTCCTAGAGCTATAGTATGTATCTGAAGATGTTGAGAAGCTCCATCATGTGTAAGATGATGAAGGCGCTATTTCTGCTTCCTAGTTCTTCCTAGACTGGGAAGTCTTTGGTCGCGTAGAAGTTCCAGACACCGTTGTGGCGTTAGACTCCTTGTTTGATGACCTAGTGAAGGCAGAGAGGAAGAAGTTTGAGGTCTATATCTTTGAGGCGGAAGAAGGCTTTCTCTAGGTGGGGGACCTTTGCAGTGCATTAGTTGAACAAGGTGACGTCGTGGGAGCGAAGGTCGGCCACACAGAGGAACCAATGCCCCCTATGCTTGGGGGGGGGCAACACCAGGGCAAGGTTGTACTCTTGTATGTGCTTCAACATATCAACCACCGACCGTGAGTCATCCGCCCCTACTAGCAATCGTCTGCCCAAGGCCACAGTGGCATTGTAGATCGGTTGTTGGCTTGTCCTAAGTGTGATTTTATCTATCATTGCACTCTCCAGGACTCTGAAGAGGATCTTCCCTATGACTGCTTATGTGCGAAATATTTTTTTGAGTGCTCGGCGTCATAAAGAGAAATATTCATTGCTCTAGAGGATAGCTTCTTCTTCAATCTGTGACATTATGACCATCTTCAACAATTGTTGGTCGCAGACCGTCAGATATCCGATGGAGCGTCCATCAAAGTTGGCCATCGTGAAGGCTGGAATCTCAGACAGTGCACGGAATTTATCAGCCGCTGAGGTCTTCACTCTTGGGGGTTGCTCTACAAGAGATCTATACAAGTCACCCCCTTCTCCCTTAGAGGAGTCATCCTCTAGGCCTTCAGAAATTTCTTCTATTGCTTCATTTGGCTCTAGTGGTTGTACAGGAGTAGAAGTGTCGGCGTCGCGGGTACTCTATGTTTTGTAGGGGCACCATCGGTAGTTTTCTTGGTCTCCTCCTCGGGCGTCGTTGAAGAATTGAAGTGCATGTTGGCATCGGAGGAGGATGATGAGTTACAGGAGGAGGGTGATGATGAGGATGATAGAGATGATGACGTCGACAGTGACGTCAACCTATGGGAATGCCTTGAGTGGAGACGGACGTCCCTTTCATTGAGCCACTACTCGACGACATCTAGGCATTGGAGTGCCGCCTGCATCATCTTGTTTATTGCTTCTAGTTGGTCGAGGAGGCCAACTAGGTTGAGCAATTGGTGCTCCTTTTCACCTAGGAACTATTGGATGACCTAAAACTTGTGAGTCAGGGAGGAGAGAGTAGCACTATAATTGCGCATTACCTCCCACAAGTTATCAAACTCGAAGTCAAAGTCATGTCCTAGAGAGGAGTGCACTGCCGATCGACTTTGGATTTTTGTGTCACTCCTCACATTGGTGGCACATCCCATTGAGTTTGCATCGTCTGTTAGGGCTGAGTCCACTAGGATGGTGCATGAGGGTGTGGCCTCCGGGCACTATGTTGTCACCTTTATAGCTATATCTGCCACCTCAACATGGGGCCATGGAGAAGGTGGCGGAGTGGGCAGGTGCTGATCGACCACCCAACTCTTTGCCTCATCCTCTAGGATGACTACTGGCATTGTGGTTGGTAGTGTTGGGGTCTGCTAAACATTCCTAAGCTTAGCATCCAGGAGCTCGATGAAGACCTCATCGCTGTTGTGAGAGGCGTCCGTTCGCACCAAGGGAGTGGCAGCGACCGTTTCCGTTACCGGTAGGTTAAAGTTTGCAGTGCCATAACAACTGCTTCTGAGGATATGACTGTTGTGGCAGCCTCAGTTGTGTTGAAGACCTCCATGATGGTCGGTACTTATTCTATAGCTACGGAAGGTGTTGTTGTAGTAGTCATGGCTGGCTCAGTGGTGGTATTAGTAGCCATTGGAGTAATGACTACTGGTTCGGCAGTGATGATGATGGGCTTGGTGATGGTAGTGACTAGATTGATGGTGGTGGTGATGGGTGAGTCATCAAGAATGACCACCGACGATTTGTCCCGTCAAGCTTTCGTTGATGCGGGCCTCCCTGTGGTGGCTATCCTTTCTTGGATGGTTGTTGTGGTAGTGTAGGCTGTGTCGACGGTTAGAGCTTCAAACTCTGCTGTCCTGAAGACTAGATTCTCTGCATCATAGTTGGCATAGCCTGGGACGGGTAGGAGGATGTTGGTTCTTACGAACCTATAGAAGAGTCGGCGACCCTCCTTCTTGATGATGTTCTCCCTGGTGAGGAATTTGATATCTATTTTTTCATCGCCCCTGATTCGTGACAGGCTAAGCGGATCCCTTGGGTACCCGAGCCCAACCACGATCAGGTTGAAGATTCCTCCCATGTTGTACCCTTTGGTGGCGTCCTTGATCGGGTGTAGACGGGTGAGTAGGAAACACCCCAAGTTGATTGATGTACCAGCCATGATGTACCAAATAAGGTGCAACTCTTCAGTGTATAGGTTGCTCGTCTTATACTTGCTAAAATGCAGGATGGCCACGATCTTATGCATGATCCTCCAGAAGCAGGAGTGGACTGTAGCTACCTTGCTTCCCAGCTTGAAGGAGGACTCGCATGTTAGTTTCTTCCACAGCTTGACTGGGTCAAAGCCGTCACTGTCACTGATGTGAGTGCCATTGTTGAGTAGCTCTTACTCGACTGTGCTAGTAGAGAAGATCTCATTGAGCAGCCTCTCTGTTATTTAATGCTCTGCATTTTAGAGGCACCCTTGCATCCTGTCCACTCTGTCGTACCTCTTGCTTTCTTTTGGCATGTTTGAAACTCGATGGAGGGAGGAGATGAACTCATTTTTTAGCTCAATGTACGAGTGAGAGAAGTTGAAACATATCTTCCTGAGACTGGCAGCTTTGAGGACATTTTCCAACCTGTCGAATATGTTGATCTGCCAGAAAGAAGCGTGGTGGCAGAATCTAGTTGGACGGAAGACCTTCACCTCCAGCTCAGTATGGTGCCTCTAGTGGTCTGCATCCCTTGGGACAAAGCACCTTGGAGAGTGGGCTAGAACTTTGGGTTCTGCCGTTGTGGTTGGGGTTGTGGTCGCTTCAACTTAGGGTCGCTTCTCGGCCTTAGAAGGCCCAACTGTTGCTGGGTTAGGGCATTTCTACCCTGCAGTGGTCACATCTGTGGTCTCGAGGTTGATCCTCCAGCCCTACTCGTCGACTTGGATGACATTCTCCTTGGTGTGTGCCATTTTCAAAAGAGAATAAATAAATAAATAAAGTCAAAAAGGTTATTTGGGCAAAATTTTGTCCGCCCGATACTTAGGGTCATTATGGTGTCACCCGATACAGTTTGGCAACACCCATGAGAATGAGTATTGGGTTGCAAAGAAAGGTCAACATCGTGCCACAGTAAAACTTTACAAATCTTGGCACATGACACACAAGTGCACGATATTGAGAAACTCGGCATGTTCCGTAAACGACACTCAATATAAACTGATATCTGGTAAAAGAGAAAATGATGTACTTGTGAAGTTATCAGCAAAGGAACGCGATATGGTCTAGGCGATACAAACATCACGTGACACCTAGAAAGTGTCAGCAAGCTCCCTCAAACTTACTTAGCATGATATGGATAACTGATACACGTTTAAGCCTTGCCCTACACGAATGCACGATTTATGTGTCGTACGGCATAGATGAAAACTTGATACAAATGAAGCGATAGGAAAACGGATACACTTTTAAAGCCTTTCTCGACATGGGCAGGGACATGATACGTGATGCACGATACGGTTTAAGCATCATTGGTATGCGATACAGATGGGTGATAGGCTAGAACGATAGAGCTTGCGCGACACAGATTATTACCTTGTCAGGCAAAGAGATGATGATCGCGACACGGGAGGTTGGTAGGCTGGAAAACCGACACAAGAGCTAGGATGGAAAAAGATTACGTGATAAGGTAGCAAAGGCTTTGGTAACTTTGGTAACCCGACACAGTTAATCTCTCATTGCTATATATAGCCATCTGCGAGTGGGGGATAAAAGGTAAAAATGGGGACACATGTCGCGCATGCACGCGAATCGCCTTCCAAATCAAGGTAAATTCTGCCTAATCACGTCACATTGTGAGGCTTAGAGGGAGATGCTACGTCGCCCGACATGCTTCTTACTCAGTGAATCCTTTATGCACCATGAGTTCACGTAATGCTTTTGGTGTGGTGTGACGCAAGCGCTACCTGAAAGAGTGGTACATAATCTGACTAATGCGTTGGGTGTGACACCTACTCGATACGCTTGTGCCTGATATGCTTGGTCGGCATGGTATCCCGATACGCCAAGTGTGCCATGCATTATGCTCAAAAGCCACATGCATTGCTCAAAAGACATAAAAACTTAGTAAAACTAAAAACTAAAGTAAAAGGTGCTCGATATGTAAAACATCACTGGCCTAGGTGTAAACCTCATCCTTATCTAGTATTACACATCGAGGTGATGAAACTAAATTGGTGGCCCAGAAAATGTGAGAGTTAGTGCGCATGGAACGTGCACAGACTCAAGCCTTATTACAATGAAAGTGTTCAGAATGTTCTTTGTAGGAAAAGGAAATAACATCCTATCTTAGGAAATTAAAACTTGAGCGCTATGGTTTCCGTCGTAGCTCAACATCTTACATCTTTGCTAGGCTTCTTGGGTGGGTGCTTCTTTGGCATCATCAAGGGGAAACTCGGATTGCCTTGTGATAACTTCATCTTTGTAGAACCTTTTCACTCAATTTCCATTGACCAGAAAAACCTTTGTATGATCATTTTTATCATACAGCTCCATCATTCTCGATGGGTACATCTTTGCTACCACGAATGGTCCTGACCATCGAGTGTGTAGTTTCCCTGGAAAAAGTCAAATAAAAGATTTAAAAAGTAAAACTTTGTCACCTTCCTTGACATCCTTTTTCCTTAAGTGAGAGTCATGCCAGACTTTTGTTCTCAGCTTGTAGATTCTTGCATTCTCATAGGCATGAAGCCTAAGTTGTTCAAGTTCTTGGAGTTGGAGTAACCTCTTCTTTCCAGCTAGTGAGGGATCCATGTTGAGATGTTTAATGCCCAGAATGCCTTATGCTCTAACTCAAAAGGTAGATGACATGCTTTCCCATAAATCAACCGATACAGCGTGGTGCCAAGCGGCATCTTGTACGCTATTCTCTATGCCCATAGAGCATCATCCAACTTTGTGGACCAGTCCTTCTGAGATTTTCCGACTGTCTTCTCCAGGATCTGTTTGATTTGCCTATTCGAAACTTCAACCTGCTCAAACGTTTGAGGATGATATGGGGTAGATACCTTATGTCGAACCCCATACCTTCATAGAAGTGACTCAAATTACTTTTCAACAAAGTGAGATCTAACATCACTGATAATCGTTCGAGGGACTCCGAACCTTGGGAAGATAATCTTAGTAAAGAGCTTTATGGAAGACTTGGCATCACAGGTGGTAGTGCTTATGGCTTCTACCCACTTAGAGACGTAGTTTACCACAACAAGAATGTACTTGAAACCGTATGACAAGGGGAAATGTCTCATATAGTCGATCCCCCATACATCGAAGATCTCCACTTCAATCCATTCAAACATGGGCATCTCATTTCTATGGGAAATATTCCCGATTCTTTGACACTCATTGCAGGCTTTGACAAAGGCGTGAGCATCCTTGAAAAGGGTGGGCCAATAGAAACTAGACTGCAGAACCTTGGCTACAATTCTTTCATCTCCCAAGTGTCCTCCATAGGGAGAGGAGTGACACTCATACAAGATCTTTAGGGCTTCATCTTCGGGTATACATCTCCTATAGAGGCTATCGGTGCAACGCCTAAACAACAGAGGGTCATCCCAGTAATAATACTTCAAATCAGTGAAGAATTTCTTCTTCTAATTATAAGATATTTCTGGGGGCAGTTGTTTGCAGGAAAGAGAGCTACAGATATTGGTGTACCATGGCCCTTTAGGATTGGCCATCTTGGCAACATAGATTGCCTCATCATCATAGCTTTCATTGATCGACAATGGGTGGTCATATTCCACCCTAATCCTCGATACGTGGTTGGTGACCATGTTATCATAACCCTTCTTGTTGATTATCTAATGATCAAACTCCTGTAGCAGCAATGCCAAGTGAAACAACCTAGGCTTAACATCTTTCTTTTGCATCAAATACCTGATGGCTCCGTGGTCTGTATGTACAATCACCTTAGAACCCAAAAGATAAGATCGAAACTTGTCAAATGCGTAGAAAATGGCTAGCATTTCTTTCTCGGTGGTGGTGTAGTTCATTTGTGCTTTGTCTAATGTTTTACTGGCATAGAAGATCACATGATGCTTTTTATCCTTCTTTTGTCCAAGGACTGCGCTTATGGCAAAATCACTAGCATCACACATAAGCTCGAAGGGAAGATTCTAGTTGGGTGATTGGATAACTGGTGTTGAGGCTACATCATCCTTCAAGGTGGAGAATGTTGTGAGGCATTCTTTTGTGAAATAAAACTTCATATCCTTCATCAGCATGTTTGACAACAACTTCACAATCTTTGAGAAGTCTTTGATAAACCTTCTATAGTAGCTGACATGTCCTAAGAAGCTTCTGATTCCCATCACAGATGTGGGCAGAGGGAGATTTACAATCACTTCCACCTTGGACTAATCGTATTTAATTTCTTTATTGGATACTTTATGTCCTAGGACAATACCTTCCTATACCATAAAATATATGGCTCTTTTCCCAGTTAAGGGTGAGACTATGTTCTTCACATCTTCTCATTACCAGAGACAAGTTATTCAAACAATCATCAAAAGAGCTACCGTAGATGCTGAAGTCATCCATAAAGACTTCCATCTTATCTTCTAAGAAATCTACGAAGATAGAGTTCATGCACTGTTGAAAGGTTGTGGGTGCATTGCAGAGCCCAAAGGGCATTTTTCTAAAAGCAAAATTCCCATAGATGTAGGTGAAGGTAGTCTTCTCTTGGTCATTTGGATGAATGGGGATCTGATAGAACCCTGAGTACCCATCCAACCATTAAACATATGAGTGGTGGGCCAGGCGCTCAAGCATCTGGTCGATAAATGAGAGAGGAAAGTGATCCATGCGGGTGGCAGTGTTTAACTTTTGGTAGTTTATACACATCCTCCAACCGGTGATGGTCTTAGTTGCAACTTCAACTCCATTATCTCCCTTGATCAAAATTATTCTTCCCTTCCTAGGGACTACCTTTATGGGACTCACCCACATACTGTCACTAATGGCATATATGATTCCTACATCACAAAGCTTCACAACTATCTTTCTAACCACCTCTCGCAACTTCTCATTCAGTTTTCATTGTGGCTAGGCGTAGGGCTTAGAATTTTCCTCAAGATAGATTTTATGCATACACACAGAAGGGTTGATTCTCCTTAGGTCTTCGATCGAGTAACCTAATGCTTTTCTTTGTAGCTTCAGCTCCACCAACAGTTGTTCCTTCTGATCATTAGTTAGCTCTGAGTTGATAATGATCGGATTCATCCTTTCTTCATCTAGGAATCAATACTCCAAACCTTTTGGAAAAACCTTTAATTTGGGTGGAGTCTTCTCTTCTGGTTCTTTGGCAGGATCGCTTTGTGGTGCAACATACATCACCTTCTCAATAGGGTCAACTGCTTCAGACAGATCATCAACATATAGAAATGCCAGGAGCTCTTTCACCTCTAGGTTTTTGACTACTTGTGCATTGCCAACTAGGGCACACATACGTGGGTCAACCATAGCCTTCTCTTTCTTTACCTCTTCACAGAGTTGTTTATAACTTTCAACAAAGTAGGAAGACTCAAAGAATGAGAGGGTTTTAATGTAGTCACAGATGTTGAAGTCGATATGCTCTTGTCCAACTCTGATCATTATCATTCCTACCTCTACATCGATGAGTGCTCTGTCAGTAGCAAGGAAGGGTCGCCCGAAAATCATCGGGCAGTTGGGATCCTCCAAGATATCAATCTAAATGATGTCACAGGGTATAAAGAACCGCCCAACCCTAATGGGCACATCTTCCACTACTCCGATGGGTCTGGTGAAGGTGTGGTCTGCTAACTGGATTCTCATATCAGTACTTACTATATCAGTAAGTCCTAAACTCTTTGCAAGGGACAATGGCATTAAGCTAATGCTCACCCCTAGATCTGCCAGACCTTTATGGGTCATGTTGTCACCGACTTGGAAAGGAATGACAAAGGCTCTAGAATCTTTATTCTTAGAAGGCATACTTGTATTAAGAAAGGAACTAGACATTTGTGCTAGCTTCACGGTTTCAATGTCTTCTCCTCTTTTCTTCCTTGAAATCAAATCCTTAAGAAACTTTTCATAGGTGGGCATCTCCTCGATGGCATCCAAGAAAGGGATGTTGAGGTGCAACTTCTTTATAAAAGCCATAAACTTCTCATACCTTTTTTTCAATTGGGCTTTTACTAGATTGTGCGGGAAAGGTATGCAAGGTGCATATCTATCCAGACACTCCTCGAAAGTCACTTCATTATCTCCTCTTTCTGTTACTTTCTTCTGCTTCATGAGTACTTCTGCTGATTCCTCAGGGGTTACATCCTTGACTGGTGTTGTTACTGTTGTTGCTCTCTTCTTGTGGGCTGACTGTATCACTGTTCCTGACCTCAGGATGACCATTTTTGCAGTTTCATTCCCTCACAGATTTGCCTCAGTGCTGGATGGGAATCTCCCTACCTGATGGTTAATACTTTGGGCCAGGCTTGCAAGATGCTGGTCTATCTGCTTATTGTGCTACTGGAGATCCCCAATCAGAGTCGAGAAACCTCCCATCTGTTGTTGCATTAACTTGAGCAACATCGTGCTGTCCATAGAACTTTTGTGCAGCTTTTCATTTAGATCATTCTACTTCTTGGCAAAGGACATCAAATCAGTCATCATCGAAGGTCACTGTTGCTGACCTTGCTAGGTGTTTGTGTAGTTTCATGGTTGCTGAAAACTTATTTGGCATAGCTGATTCTTCTGTCCTCCTGAAGAGGTTCCACCTACAAGCTAGTGAGAGTTCTCTATTGTGCTGGTGTTTCCATAGGAAAATTTGGGATGATCGGGACGTCGATACTGAACATAACTCATGTTCTCCATACTTTCATCATCAGGGTCACTCTGCGTGGCTGTATGTGGGAAGAAGTCATAAAGATGGTCCAGCTCTCCACATGTGACACAACTCCTGATCGCTTCTTGCTGGACCTTACCTTTATAGATTTGGTCCTTCAAGGCTTGAACATCGGTCACTATCTTGTCCAACTTAGCTGATAGTGCTTCCATCACCTTGGATTCTCTAGGAGTGGAGTGACTCATTGACTCTGTCATATTTGTTGTCCCACTGATTCGTGGCCATATTGTTTATAATCTCCATAGCTCTTTGGGTGCTGAGCCCCAAGAAATTGTTGTCTGCTGCTGTATTCAAGGATTTCCTTTCTCTGATGCACAACCTATTGTATAAGGTGGTGATTAGCTTGGGCTTAGAAAAATCATGGTGTGGGAACTCTCTCTGATAGCCTTGGAATCTCTCCCAGGTTTCATGCAAATTCTCTAAAACTTTCTACGAGAATCTAGTTATCTTGTTTTGGCACTTTATCATTATTTCTATAGGGAAGAACTTAGCAATAAAAACATTAGACAGATGTTCCCAGTCGGGGAGACTCCCATCTTGGAGACTTGTGTACCATTTCAGATTTTTGTCCCTCAAGGAGAAAGGAAAACACTGGGTGTAGATGTAGGATATCAGGACCCTATTGATCTTAAAAGTCTTACAGGTCCCCTTGAACGCCGTAAGATGGTTATAAGGGTTCTCCTCACTGGTATTCCCTATGAACCGGTTGTGTTGTAGCCGCTGGAGAAAGGCAGCCGCTCAAAGTTATCCACGTTGAGCGGTTGCTCCACCACTAGGTCCTTTTCTTCATTTGCCCTAACTTGGACAAAAGAACGAAGAGACCGAGCTTCGAGTGCTTCCTTAGTCATTGCTTGTCAGACACAGGAGGGATCAAAGAGAAGAAGAAATACCTGAAAAAAAGGTGTAAAGCTGTGAGTGTGTTGTATAAGTGATGTACAATAAGTATTTGCAATATTATATGTATATGTACAAGGTTTTTGGCAAAGTGCAAGTAAAACTTGGGTTCATAGAACGGTATTCTCTGCCAAGTCCCCGACAACGACACCAAAAAGTTGATAAGCCTTAAACATGGGTCCAAAAATGGAGACATGTCTAGGTCATCACACTTTAGTAATTTATAATACCTGAATGTTTAAGACTCTTGCAACTAGGATATGGTCGAAGTAGTTCGGGGTCGAACACAAGGACTTGGAAGAATAACACTTCATAAGAATAGCACTTCAGAACCCAAGTTTTACTTCTCTAAGCACGTCAAAAAGTCAAAGGATAAGGATTTGTTGTATCAAAAGAATCATAAAGAATTAAATTAAAACCTATCTCCAAGGGGAGTTACCAAAAAGATTAAATCTTTGGGTATTTTGGATTTTAGCGGTTTTTATGGTAGTTTTTGTATATAGGAAGTCGAGGAGATAAAACTATTTTTAGGGCATAGAACAAAGAAAGGAATATTAATCGTAACAAGCGGAGGCGGCCTACATCCAGTGCCTTCTTCTATCAAAGAAGATGCCAACGAGTCATGCTCTAAGTTCCTTCTCTCAAAGGTACCAGGCGTGGGCTCGCGCAAAAGGATAAACCCAGTGCAGCTCTAGTTTTGGGTACTCTCATACACCTGAATCAGACCAAGCTCTAGAAGTTTACAACGTCCTCCTCTCAAAGGAGTCAAAACAAGAAACACGATTCTATAGCTAGTCAAAAGCGTGAGTCAGAAAGAAGAAACTAGGACTTAGATGCTAGAAAGGAATCATCCAACAAAATAAATCTATACATAGAACAATATGAGATAAACTCCATAGATTCAAATAATCATAAAGAGACATATAGGTTTAGTTACAATGTTGTAATTAAATGAATGTAAATGTTGTAAAGGGAAGATAAGTATCGGTCTCCTTGATTTAGGAGAACGAAGTACACAACAATAGACACTTAAGATAATGTTATTCCAATATCGGGTGGTGGCCCTATCGGTATACGATTGTGTCGGGTCCTTGACCATGTCGGGTCATGAACCGTGATGGGTAGGCGTCATATTGGGATTGGACCTCTACCCGATATGATCGTGTCAGGCTGCTCGTC
This sequence comes from Alisma plantago-aquatica, assembly GCA_963693085.1. NCBI lineage: Eukaryota > Viridiplantae > Streptophyta > Magnoliopsida > Alismatales > Alismataceae > Alisma > Alisma plantago-aquatica. The sequence goes on along the minus strand of OY856414.1, from coordinate 895,051,809 downwards.
GTGTCGGGCTGCAGCCATGATGGGTACGGACCATATCGGGTTGGGTACTATGTCGGGTTAGGATACATATCAGGGGCACATTATCTTAAGGCTCTCGGGTTCTTTGTGTCAGGTATAGGTGGGCAGGCTGTCTCGGGTTGAAGTCCAGATAGAAACCCAACATGCTGGAAGTAGCTTTGAGGATCATATCATGATGCTTACTGCTACTGGAATGGTTCCTTAGTGAACTCCCCCCATCCCTCTTGGGATGGGGTGTGCTCACCTAGTATCGCCCGACAGGCTCTTGGGAACTCAACGCACTAGCTCCTTTACTTATGGGAGTTAGCTCTCATAGGGTCCAAACTGTCCCATCGTAGGCTTGTAGCTGCTATTTATAGGCAATGAGTTGATGGAAGTTGTGGCTTTTATTGATCCACATATCATTCATCTGTGGCTCTATAATCAAGGCTTCAGGATGGGTAGGATACAATTGTCGCTCGACACATGTGTCAGGCCATCATCGTGCAGGGCAGTGAGTGCATCACGTACGGTTGTGGCATGGTGGAGGCTTGGTGGGTTGCTACATTGAGGGGTAGCCATATCGTGTAACGACCTCTTCGAGTGGCAAACTGTGACGGGCTAGGCACCATATCAGGTAGAGAGTTGTAGCGAGCATGGACTCCCATGCGACAAGCCCACGTCGGGTTGCTGTCCTATCGAGTAGCGACTATGACGGGTAAAGGGGTGTGTCGGCCTCGCGAGCTACCAGGCTGGGGCACGGACTTCATTGCTGATGGGCCTGATGGTGCTCTTTTTGTGGAAGAAATAAGAAAAGCCCTGCAAAAGATGGGGAATATTGTCAGGGGCATCGTGGGAATAATTTCTTTACAATAAATAAGATAAAATGAAGAGGAAGTTAGGTTTGGAAGATATTTTGATAATAAAATATAAGCTCTAGCAACCATAAAATGGGTGTTATCAGTAGTTTCACATATTGGGTTGTGGGGTTTATCCTCATTGCCTGTATCTTTTACTCTCTTGTTATAAATTTATTTTCTTATGCATATTTGAATTGATAATCGATTGATGATTGCATACTCTATAGATTAGCTACCAATCTTACATCATTTCTATAATTCCAAGTATGGAAACATTAAAATTTAGGATTAGAATGTCAATCGATATCGTTGAACCCAGGATGTGATCATGGGCCAGATGAGGAATCTTCAAGTTGGCAGATTCAAAAACTATAGATAACGAGACCTTGAGCCTATTGAAAATCTATCCAAATTTTCATATTGCAAAAGGATATGAAATTCTTTGACCTCAATATAAATATTTTTATGAATAATAATGTAATGTGAGAGAGTGGATACATGTATAGTGGTGGTGATACCACATGTCCTGGTTATTTTATCATACACTCATCTCAACTTTAGTTATTTTTTTATTATTGTTTTTCTTAGTTAGATTAAAATTATTTAAAAATACAACATATTCTAATGTTGTTGAATACTTTTTCTAAATAATACTAAAGATCTAGTTCATTATTAATAAATTTCCCTTTGGGTTCGATCATTAAATATACTAAGATAAGACTTGTTTGCTTGCAGGTGATATTTTTAGTGTTATTATTATGGTAAGAAAGTAGATTTTCACATCATAGTGAATTTGAGGGTTATGAAAATACCACATCAAATTTTTTGTGCCATTGTCGGGAACAACATGATATATTGGATTTTTAGTCTAATAAGATAAGGTTAATATTTGTGTGTCTTGTTTTGTTTTTGTTATTTCAATTGGTTGTATACATTTTAGTTCTATTTATAAATTCTTAGTTTGTTTTTGTAGTTTTTCACTTTTTTCAACTCCTTAGTTTGTTTTTAAAAATTAAATTTGTCTAAATAATTTTTTGTTTGGTTTCATAATTACTGTTAGCTTGGATTTTTTTTTTCTTTCAGTCTTAGATTTAAGTAGTTATATTTTTATATTCATTTGAAAAGAAAAATAAATTTTCACCATTTATTGGAAAAGTTTTCTCTTGAATCTAATACCCAAGTCTCTTTATTTTTAGGCACCATATTAAAATGAAGTGGTAGTTATTACAAAACACACAATTCAAATACTTGACTCCTTCAATCAGGCTATACAGGGCATATAGGAAATGAGTTGATAAACTAAAGTGTTGATGTGTAGGAACATTGTCGAGCAAAATACTAGTATCAACACCAAGCCCAGGGGCACACTTGAATTGACTCCACAACCAAAAGAAACCATTTGGGGGATCAACATCAGGCATACTATTAGAGTCCTTAAAACCAAATATGAAGTAGACTACAGTAAAAAATATCTTGGGGGATACTATTAGGAGTGATTCTAATAAGATGATTATCTAAATGAGGCGGACTACAATAAAAAACATTATGGGAGTTATGAAGAAGATCCTTACTATGAGATCAGTATCCTCCTTAGAGAATTGAGAGGATGGATGCCTTGTAGAAGTTGTTAGGTGACCAAAAAGAAATGTTTACAAACCAACAAGCAATGCTAGCTGACGGAGAAGCCTGAGGTAAAATAATTTAGGCACAACTGGAGAAGTTGAAAGCACAACTCTCCCATCCAGTCACGTCATATGAAGGTCAACTATAGAGATCTCTAGGAAATGTGGAGAATCCCAAATTCATGATTGATGGTGATGATGACAATACTTGAGTCATTCAAGAACACTTCCACAATATGAGGAACTAGAGCTAGATATTGTCATGTACACTTGTATTCTGTCATTTTCTAAATTAGGGGCCTTGAAACATCAGTATCAAAAGCATATGCATGAGAGTCACCTTAACATGGTAGAAATTTTAGACAGTCAACCACCTGACCCTTTTATGGGCTTACCTAATGATGGTTACATTGATCAACTAACCTTAATTGAATCTATTCTAGAAGATAAAAATCCACTTCCATTTCATATTCGATTGTTTCTGATGATGTGGTACAACACCAACAGGAGGAATATGTTCCACCACCATTTCATTTTTCTATCTCCTCTCATGTTCTTTACTACAAATCCCCTGGAAGATTTGGGTGTGTTCCACATGGAGGATTCGAAGTTATAGGTTTGTGTTGTGAAGGAAACCACTAGAATTATTGATTTTGATGTTGATAGGATAGATGACTAGAAGGACATACAAACACTTAAAAATATTTTCATGCAGATTTTTTAGATCATACCATTCATAGTATGCCAACACCACATCTTCTTCATGTAGATTTAGGTGATGAGAAGAAGCTAGAGGCATATCCTTCACTCGATTTGGCACTATGGGCACCACCAGATACAAATTTTTACATTCTACCTTAGACACAAAAGAAGGTGGTGCATCTCTAGTCTTCATACATGAGCAAATCCTAAGGACACTAGAGCATCACCACTCCTACATTGTGCCACTTCGACACACAACCACTACAATACCTTTGTTGATCGAGGAGATTGGTTAATTGTACTGGATGGATTGTGGGCGTAAAACTATTACATCAATCATATAGACATAACCTTTGAGATACCATGGTCATATGATCACATATTACAACATGGAGCTCACATGTTCAAGGAGCCAACCCTTGTTCATACTCCTTTCAGCTGGACCTTCTTTGAGTTTCCAGGACTACTTGGATGAGCATTGATGATTTTTTTCCTCCATCTTAGCTTTAGTAATTTCTTGGGAATAAGGAAATTTCTAATCTTAGGGTGGATGTTGGGTGGTATGTAGTCCTCTCCACCGACACCTATCTATTTTAAATTCTTATTTTTAATCCAACATGTTGGTGTTGAATGTTTCATTTAAATTTAGTTTACTTACATTGTTGTATGTTTAATCTCTTCTTATTTAAATTCTCAGTCATTGCAATGATAGTTGAATCCAATATCTAGTTGGCTTAGATTACATTCATGTTTGCATATGTAGAATTTTCCATACAATCCAGTTGTTCAAATAAGTTCTTGATGTTTACCATATTTCTGAAAACATGCCAATGGTTGGAAATCCCCCTTTGTGGCTAATGCATATAAGCATCATGTTCCCTAGAAAGGATGATCGATGTTAAAGAAATCAATGGGGATCAAGTACAAAATTCCTCCTACAAATTAGTGAAGCATATCTATGGATTTCCATGCATCCCTTTATCATGTCATTATTTAGGTGTACAGAATAAGAGGAATAACCCAATGTATATAATCATATAAACAAGTGTTGCACATGAACCAAACCCTCTTCAAAACTAGTTCTTCCATCTTCTTACCTTCTGCCCACTAAAAAGAAAAAAAAATATAGCCATGAAGTGTGAAAAACCCTATGGTCAGAGTGACACACCGTCCCTTGTCTCTATAATTGATTCTTCCATACCCTTGATTATTTAACCCAAAAAAGGATAACATTTTTCTGTTGAAGTTAGGAGTATTTATAATTCATCTTTTCCTCCTCTTGCAAGCAAACTCAAATTAGTATTTTAAGGGTTTTGATCAAAACAAGAAAGAAACTTGTTATTACTACTACCATTACATCTATCTTTTCATATAAAACTACTCACCTCATTAGGTAGTCTAACATGATTGGAATAACCTATTTTGTTTTTTAGATGACATGTTATCAAAACAATCAGTTGTCATGTTGCATTCTCTTCTTGTCAACATAATAGACTAGTGGGTATTCATCTTCATCTTCATGTTCTATTGTATCTTCTCAATCTAGTTTGCATAGAGTGGGTTCTCTGCCAACCTCTAGCTAAGGATATCCATAGCCAGCTTACAATCAGTTATAGTATCTACATCTTCATAGGCTTTGTTTGTGGTTATTTATAGTGCCATGTCAATGGCCATTAATTCATCTTGGGTTGTTGTTGGAGCTTGCATAATTTTTTCAAAACTACTAACTATAAACCTCCATTAGCTCGAATCATAGTTGACATTGCCGCACTCTTCCTCCCCCAAACTGCATCAATATTAATTTTGATGCAGTTTCTAGACGAAGCTGTTGGGTTTTAGGGGAGACAGAGAAGGCAGCGGAAACAAAAATTTTCTCCCCCAACCCATACCGAGGAAACGCGTCAACGTCTATATAATAGGAAAGGATGGTTTGCGGAATCATACCTTGTCCCGAGGCTTGCTCGGCGACAATACCTCGCGCAATGCACGGTCTTCAACTTCGGACTTCGACAGCGTCTGTGCAGCTCCTGGTCACACCGGGACTGACAACTCCTACTCGAACCGGACTGTCGGATGACAGTTGTCCTCCTAAGCGGCAGTGTCCTCCCGCCTCTGTAGTAGTCCACACGGACCACCTGGAACTCCACACTCCTTGTCCCACAAGGAAGTGGAAGGAGTCGCACCCTCCTGTTGACGTACTAGTCGCCAACACGCTCTCCTGCCTCCTGTTGCAACTGCTGTTGTCCTTCCCTTGCTGCACCTCCCTTTTGCGGGAAGCACTTGCTCGGGCTCTCTGGTTACCAAAACCAGAGAGAACGACAACTTACAGAGCAACTGGTTGCACTGAGCTGTACTTTGAGAAGCCCCCAATACCCCTATATATATAGGAGAGTCATGGGATAGGGTTCTCCATCCCGGGCAATGCGGGACTAAGGCAGGAGTAGAAGGGTTCGAGAATTTTCCACAAAAATCAACCGGTTCGCAACTTGAAATGATCGGTTCACAACTGAACCGATCGGTTCGGCCATTGAGCTGATCGGTTGGACCTGAGCCGATCATTTGGGGCACTCCAACCGATCGGTTGGTGCCCTGAACCGATCGGTTCATGGTCCTAATCCGGCTCAAAAAGACTTTCCTTGTTTCTTTCCCAATTGGTATCGAATACCAATATTATTCCCAATCGAATTGGGCAATTTGAAACGAAAGGAAAATTCTTGCCGACATGACTTTCCCAACTGGTCGGTTGCACCAGTTGAGCCGATCGGTTCAACTCTTGAACCGGTCGTCTCAACCTGGGCATGAGCCGATCGGCCTGGACACTCCAGCCGAACGGTTCAGCAACCTCAGCCGACCGGTTCATCACATGAGCCGATCGGTTGGGAGCACAGGTTGGGCAAAATCAGTCAAATGCGATTTCAATCAATCCGATACTCCAATCAATGCGTCCAACACCTTGAACCATACGATATTGAGCCATCGACTGATTGAGTGTTTAATTGAACTACTAAACTCCTTTAGTAATCAATCTAAACATTGCTTTGTGGACAAAACTCCTCTTCCAGGTTAAATCCTATGTGTGTGACCCTGCAGGTCCATTTCACGTTGGCAGTGAAAGTCCATAACACTTATGACTTCACAAGCAAAGAGCGGTGCCCAGTCACACATCAGTGCTACCCAAGTGAAAGTAGAAAGTTGGAGAACAACTTTCATCCTACAATCCGTGAATGGTGTTACAGCGAATGTATAATTCCTTTGTCACTGATATCCCAAATGAACTCGAGGCATGGAACAGTCATCCTGTCAACGTTCATTCACTTCCTTGATCTCAGAGTAGACTGGAAGAGATATGTATGACATCAGTATCATATACTGATTCACACATGCGTGCACGCCTTTCTCAATCCTACTCATCAAGTGGCCATGGATATCAAACTCCCTCAGGAGGGACAAATCCCATATCTATCACTCACCCCTCAAAAGCCCCATGTGTCAAAGCCACCCAATCATCACCTTTATAACAACCCATGTTTCAGGACTGCGTTTGATGATGTCAAAGTGTGCCGAATGACATGTGTTGAGTGCAGTGATTTCAGGTCTAAGAATCACACTCACCACCATCACTGTGAGTACTGACTGTGACTACCATCTCATGGTTCCATGTGTCAAACTCACGGTGGTTCTGTCCGGTACACTTGTTCTCTAACAAGTACCTATGTGTTTGGTTTGATATCTCTATATCATGACTAATTAGATTTTGTCATCAACCAACACCACAATCTAGTCTTGTGTGTCATTGCTGTCTATCTATCTTCCACAATGACATCCGACTAGGGACATAACAAGAATGTACAAACTCTTAGCATCCGTATGATCTCATCATTCAGGTCATGAACCTGAAGGCATACGTCATTGAGTACTGTCATTCTCTAGACATTCAATCTGTTCTATCACTATCTCATATGACTAAACCAGAAAGAATTGGAAGCTCGCCTTTAATGTTTATCAAATCAATCTTAATGTATCCCACCAATCATCACATGATTGGCTCTCAGGGCATACATACCAACAGACTCCCACTTGCACTACGAGCCAATCACCCATGAATCATATTCATAGTGATCTTCAAACATGTCCCACATGTTACTGTGCTGTAGTGCCAACATAGTGAGTAATGGAAACACCTTGCCAAAGTCTGTATAAATTGCATGTCTCTCATCTCTTTGCTGTACGTCACACGTATGAGATGGAGTTGCCGTAATATGCGATCTTGTATTCCATTTGCTAACCTTTAGCCACATTGCATGATCAAGGATTCCAGACTTGTCATCAATGAGTGGAATATAAGTTCATCTCATGAACTTTCAGATCCATATAGTATCCACTGCTGTTCACTAACACATAGATACTCAGCATTTCCCTTTTAAATGGCTTTATTGGAACACTTCCAATTATCAACAAACATTCACTTTTATACATCTCATGTATATATATTGCGATTAATTTTCTGTCCTTTCGGAAGTTCGCATCAATGTAACTCTTTACATCAAACTCTTCTCCATAGAACTAGTGCTTCACAAGCACTTATCAAGTTCTCATGGTATTCCTATAACACTTACTAGAAGCAGACAGACATCCACTCGTCATGTCACACATACGAGTTATCAGGATGAGCAAATCATATTGCCATGTCCTACATACAAGATGATGAATGCATTTTATTCTTGCCATGTCATACATGCAAGATAATGGGATGATTACATACATGATAGATCCATATCTATTTTTAGTGTTCCCATTCTTCATAAGAATTGGACACTTGGCCTTGGGATACTAATATCCATGTAACATGGACAAGTTTTCTCCACTGAATCTGTGCATACTGAACACTTCAGTACAGATTGCCAATGTATGCTTTCTCTTTCCAGGTCAAGAGATTTTCGAGAACTATCTCTATAGATCTCTATTCCTATCACATAGGAAACATCTCTATCTTCCTTAAAGATAATTTCCACTTTTGGATTTCCATTCTAGAACAATTCCATTTCACATCAATATGTGGAATGTGAATACACTCCCACTAAATCACAGATCACTTCTTTATCTTTGACATATCAGTCAAACCCTTTGACTATATTATCAAAATAAAGATCCAAATTTGAGTTGCTTGTACTCAATCAATCACATTGATTAGTCCATTGTAACTTATAGACTTCATTTGCATTAGTGGATTCATAAACCTTATAGGTTGTGTCACGTACACATCCTGGTTTTATTCCTCATAGGAATGCGGTTTTAGTATCCATATGCCAAATGTCTTAGTCATTAAGTTGCAATCAACAAGCATCATCCTTCTCAAAATGTTATCCATGTGTCTTAACACTTAAGACTCATCTGCACTTATGGATATGATCCAATGAGTGCTACCATCAAGGTCATACCTTATGGTTCACATGGAAGTCATTTAGGATGTAATGGTTTTAAACTATAACTCAAGATTCGGTTCCTCATATTCATCTTGATAGTTGACTCATCACATGAACAACTCATCACATAGATAATTGAGGTGTATCTGTTAAAGATATAAGAACTCACAACCCTTGTGATTCTTAATTTCTTTTATTAGTGTGGGTTATTCTTTTATTAAGAAGAATTCCGTTATTTGATAATCATTCTCTAACTCCTTAGAGTATGATTCCTTCTTGATTCAGACATCACCATGGCTTAATCATGAGTTCACTATGATACACTATCATAATCACTCATAAGGATCTCAAACATTTGGTCCAAGTATTTCATTCATTGATCTCATCAAGAATTAATACTTTACCAAATTTGTACTTCATTTATGATAATCTTGAACATTTCAAGACATTCATATTGGTATTTCTCTAAACACCATTTGAAGTATTAGCATTTATTCCAATAGGTATGTAAATACATCACATGTATTATACCTAATAGGATAATCACTATTCCACTACTTTAGTGAAGATTGATTAATCATGTCCAAGATATTCATGTCCCTTACTGGTTCTCTAACCAAAAGAGTCTAGTTTTATCCATCACATGGAAACTAGAAATGAATTTCTCATGATTAATGCTAATTAAATTGTTTGAGTTATCTATAACTTTTAGGTATCGTCTTATCTTATGCATATCAAATATCACAAGATAAATAAGGCATTGCCACAAAGATCACATCTTTATAAATAGAAACATCTCTTTATTAATTGCTATCATTGTCATACAATATGCAAAAATAAAGTGTTTCTATCTATTGGCAAGTATGAAATAGCAGTTCATAACTGTATTACATGCCTTATTGGCTGAAAATAAACTAAGTATTCCTATATATAAAGGCAACACTTGCCCCAAGTAAGAATGCTTTACACTTTACATCTTGGTATCATATATCTCAAAAGTGTTACAAGTTTACTTTCATGACACCTTTAAGTAGAGGTTTCAGTCGCCTCCTTCTTCTTTTGTTCTTCCAGGTAGAGAGGACAATTCCTTTTCCAATGTCCTGGCTTTTGACAATGGTGGCAATTTCCTTTCTTGGTCACGCCTCCCTTGGCCTTGAGAGCTGAAGATGGCTTGGACTCCTGGCTAGCTTCAGAACCTTTCATAGCTTTGCCCTTGCCCTTGCGCTTGGAATTTCCTTTCTTTCTCGTGATCACCATCACGGACTTAGGCTTGTCCTTCTTCATCTATAACTCGGCTGTCCTCAACATGCCCAACAACTCTGACAATGGCCTATCAAAGTTGTTCATGTTGTAGTTCATCACAAACTGACTGTAAGATTCTGGCAACGATTGCAGTATCACGTCAGTAGCCAACTCTTGGCTCAGTGGAAATCCCAGTCTCTGCAGGTTCTCCACATACCCAATCATCTTGAGTGTGTGAGGACCAACTGGATCTCCTTCTGTCATGATGCACTTGAACAGCGCCCTAGAAACATTGTACCTCTCTTGCTGTGCCTGATCTTCATACATGTTCCTGAGATGCAGAATCATCTCTATGACACCCATGTTCTCATGTTGCCTCTGCAACTCATGGTTCATTGAACATAGCATCAAGCACTTTGCATCAATGGCATCATCAGAATGCTTCTTGTAAGCATCCCTTTCTATCCTTGGTGCATTAGGAGCGGGTTCCTCTGGAATTGGAGTGTCCACGACATAGAGCTTACGCTCTTGAGTGAGAACAATTCTCAATGTCCGATACCAGTCATGGAAGTTTGTCCCATTTAGCTTGTCCTTGTCAAGGACCGATCGCAAAGAAAAGTTGTTGTTGTTTGTTTCCATTTGAACTACAAAAAGGAAAATATGCAATTTTAGTCCAAAACTCATTTTTGACTTATTTGATTGATTTGAAAGTTTGACGATATAATTAGGCCTTTAATTAATTATCACTCCCACTATTTTACTTCAAATTGATAGCCCTCACCATCAATTCGGAAGATTGCAGCGTACAACCTTCTAGTGGGCAAGATCCTGAAATCCTCTAAGTCATGGACCACCTAGGGCTGTCACCCACAACATAGATCTCTCAGGTAGGCAACTTTTGCCAATTGCATCATATGCAACTCTTGATAAGATGTCATATACAACTCCTTGCAATGATCATCTCCATGCCTCAAGTTACTAGATCCCATCTAGATCACCTTGTTAAGTCCGACCCAAAGCAAACACGATGAATATGCACCCTGCTAGGGCAGACCCACACATTCATCCTTCACACTTCCACGAGATAGACGGTGCACCACGCTAGGGCGTGCCCACACTTGGTCGATCAAGCTTTTCACGTGTGTCGCATTTGGAAGGCATCTAAAACTTAATATTTTAATGAGGGATTTGGTTTTATATAGATATACATATCCAATCACCACAATACATAGTACGTATCATATACATGCTATATCCCACAGAAAACATGCATAAAATGATAAAAGTGATGATTATGGCCATCCTAATGTGATTCCTCGAGCCAAGAGGAATCACGGTCATCTACGTCAACATCACATGCAACCTGTACAAAATGAACTATGTGCCTTGCCATCCGAGTTGATCAACTCATCACATGAATGATCTGTACTCTCCAGCCGGTTGTCTGGGTGCCACCAGCCGATCGGTTGGCTCCTCCAACCAATCGGTTCGCCTGGTCGCCGTGCATCTCATCATGTCCGCCACCCGCTCGTCTCGCTCCTCGAACCGGTCATCAACCGATCGGTTCACTCCTTGAACCGACCGTCTGGAAGGTCAACCGATCGGTTCACGCCTTGAACCGACCGTCTGAGCAGTCGTCTTGATGTCTGCCGGTCTTTGACATAACAAAAAATAAAAAAACTATCCTATTTATTACATTGCTTTAAAAAGGGAAACCCCGAGTTACATTCGGGGGGGAGCAAAGGTAGGAAAGAATCTCGAATTATTTCGAGTTACATCAGGAATAGGAGAAGGAAGATCGGTGCGCAGACCGAGATGCAAGCAACCACAAACAACCACACACAGATAGGGGTTTATAGGCCATAATCACGCTACACACATCCACCACAAAACTCGTTTAAGGGCGACGCGTATCCAGTGCATTAATAATACATATCATATATGTAATTAGGGATTTGTGGATTTAGGATTGGACATGCATAAAGCCGATATTATTCGCATCGCATGCAATAAATAAAGGCGACAAACCAAAATCGATCATATCGATATTCCTAAAATATAGAGCAGTTGACGTGGCTCTGATACCACTGTTGGGATTTAGGGGAGACAGAGAAGGCAGCGGAAACAAAAATTTTCTCCCCCAACCCATACCGAGGAAACGCGTCAACGTCTATATAATAGGAAATGATGGTTTGCAGAATTATACCTTGTCCCGAGGCTTGCTCGGCGACAATACCTTGCACAATGCACGGTCTTCAACTCCAGACTTCGACGGCGTCTGTGCACCTCCTGGTCGCACTGGGACTGACAACTCCTACTCGAACCGGACTGTCGGATGACAGTTGTCCTCCTAAGCGGCAGTGTCCTCCGGCCTCTGTAGTAGTCCACACAGACCACCTGGAACTCCACACTCCTTGTCCCACAAGGAAGTGGAAGGAGTCGCACCCTCCTGTTGACGTACTAGTCGCCAACACGCTCTCCTGCCTCCTGTTGCAACTGCAGTTGTCCTTCCCTTGCTACACCTCCCTTTTACGGGAAGCACTTGCTCGGGCTCTCTCAAGGTTACCAAAACCAGAGAGAACGACAACTTGCATAGCAACTGGTTGCACTGAGCTGTACTTTGAGAATCCCCCAATACCCCTATATATATAGGAGAGTCATGGGACAGGGTTCTCCATCCCGAGCAATGCGGGACTAAGGCAGGAGTAGAAGGGTTCGAGAATTTTCCACAAAAATCAACCGGTTCGCAACTTGAAATGATCGGTTCACAACTGAACCGATCGGTTCGGCCATTGAGCCGATCGGTTGGACCTGAGCCGATCGTTTGGGGCACTCCAACCGATCGGTTGGTGCCCTGAACCGATCGGTTCATGGTCCTAATCCGGCTCAAAAAGACTTTCCTTGTTTCTTTCCCAATTGGTATCAAATACCAATATTATTCCCAATCGAATTGGGCAATTTGAAACGAAAGGAAAATTCTTGCCGACATGACTTTCCCAACTGGTCGGTTGCACCAGTTGAGCCGATCGGTTCAGCTCTTGAACCGGTCGTCTCAACCTGGGCATGAGCCGATCGGCCTGGACACTCCAGCCGACCGGTTCAGCAACCTCAGCCGACTGGTTCATCACATGAGCCGATCGGTTGGGAGCACAGGTTGGGCAAAATCAGTCAAATGCGATTTCAATCAATCTGATACTCCAATCAATGCGTCCAACACCTTGAACCATACGATATTGAGCCATCGACTGATTGAGTGTTTAATTGAACTACTAAACTCCTTTAGTAATCAATCTAAACATTGCTTTGTGGACAAAACTCCTCTTCCAGGTTAAATCCTATGTGTGTGACCCTGCAGGTCCATTTCACGTTGGCAGTGAAAGTCCATAACACTTATGACTTCACAAGCAAAGAGCGGTGCCTAGTCACACATCAGTGCTACCCAAGTGAAAGTAGAAAGTTGGAGAACAACTTTCATCCTACAATCCGTGAATGGTGTTACAGCGAATGTATAATTCCTTTGTCACTGATATCCCGAATGAACTTGAGGCATGGAACAGTCATCCTGTCAACATTCATTCACTTCCTTGATCTCAGAGTAGACTGGAAGAGATATGTATGACATCAGTATCATATACTGATTCACACATGCGTGCACGCCTTTCTCAATCCTACTCATCAAGTGGCCATGGATATCAAACTCCCTCAGGAGGGACAAATCCCATATCTATCACTCACCCCTCAAAAGCCCCATGTGTCAAAGCCACCCAATCATCACCTTTATAACAACCCATGTTTCAGGACTGCGTTTGATGATGTCAAAGTGTGCCCAACGACATGTGTTGAGTGCAGTGGTTTCAAGTCTAAGAATCACACTCACCACCATCATTGTGAGTACTGACTGTGACTACCATCTCATGGTTCCATGTGTCAAACTCACGGTGGGTCTGTCCGGTACACTTGTTCTCTAACAAGTACCTATGTGTTTGGTTTGATATCTCTATATCATGACTAATGAGATTCTGTCATCAACCAACACCACAATCTAGTCTTGTGTGTCATTGTTGTCTATCTATCTTCCACAATGACATCCGACTAGGGACATAACAAGAATGTACAAACTCTTAGCATCCGTATGATCTCATCGTTCAGGTCATGAACCTGAAGGCATACATCATTGAGTATTGTCATTCTCTAGACATTCAATCTGTTCTATCACTATCTCATATGATTGAACCAGAAAGAATTGGAAGCTCGCCTTTTATGTTTATCAAATCAATCTTAATGTATCCCACCAATCATCACATGATTGGCTCTCAGGGCATACATACCAACAGAAGTTGTCCACGACATGTTATTCCTAGTATAAGCTACTTGATCCACTCCCATCCATGCATGCGTGGTACATCTCACCTCCTTGAGAATGAATTCAAATTGATCCAATGGTCTTGTTCAAATTTGCAAAGATATGCTTGTTCCAACACTGCCAAATATACCAACAACTTACCATGAATAAAACCTACTCACATACAAATCCATTAGTATTATGGTGTAGCCAGTTGAGAAGCTTGATATTGAAGAATTTGTTTGAGGTATTTGTTTGGTACACACCCCTTCACACATCCCTAGAAATTAAAACTACAATCCCAAATGATATGTAGGCTCATTTCATTAGCTTCTTTGCACCTTGTACATTGGATTTTGGTTTCCATATGACGTTCAACCAACATGTTGTTAGTGAGTAGGCATCATAATCTAGGGTCCACATGAAGATGTTTTTTGGGAAAGTAAGGAGGCTATTTATTCATCGCACCCTCCTTGTGCATGCAAACTTAGAAAAGAATTACAAAAGGAAGACTCATCACTTGAATTAAACTGGGTAGTACTACTACCATTACACATATCATTCATTAAATGTTTGGTACACTTCCTCCAAAGGTCTAGCGTAATTAAATACACCTCTATTCTTTTTGAGATGTTCTTTAGCTAGACTATCATCTAGAATATTGCACACCCTACTTTCATAGGTCACTTGCCAGTCTCTTTTCATTTGCACCTGTATCACCTCTACCCAGTTGGCATATTTAGGGTTCTTTCTTGGTTCTTCAAGGATGTATATGACTGCCATTTGATAGTCAGTGGAGAAGATAACTTGTTGGAACTCACTTTCCTCAGCAACCTCCACTTCCGTTAGTAGAGCTTCTAGTTCAGCCTATAACACATCCTTGGTCGCACTACCAAGGCCAATTCCTCCTAGATATCTACCTTGGCTATCTCGGGCTACAACGACTGATGCTACTTTCCCCCTTTGACTGTAGTGTATGTGCTTATCTTGATGTAACCTTCTTGAGGATTCTTCCACCCTTCTCTAACCTGTGCAGAGCATACATTTTGTTTGACCGTGAAAGCCTCCTCACTTCCTCCTAGTGGATATGTTATGTAATTCACCTGATGAGATATCAACATTTCCTTCTATTCAAACACTTGTATATTTCTACATCACCAAATGTACCAGCTTGCTACCAAAGATTTGTGAATATGATCAATGTTGCTCTTTAGATTCCACGTAACCTAGATGCATGTGTCTGTTCCATCCATGAATGTGATTAGCTCTTGACTTGGGATTGGTTGTAGCCACAACCTCTGTGCATATATGCAGTCCCTTAGGGCATGGATAACCATTTCAACACTAACCTGACACCTTGGACACAAAACCCTGGATGTCATCATATGACTCTTCTTGTTAACATGGGTAAGTAGAGCATTGTGAGAAACCATCCACATGAAGATACAAACATGAACATCTACTTTCGCCTTCCATATGGTGTTACATTCGCCCTATCTTCTCACCTCTTTGGGACTCCTCAGGACGTCATACACCGATTTTGAAGTAAACTGGCCATTAGTTGTATGTTTCCAATAGATGATACTCCCTGAACACTAGTGAGTGGAGTCTTAATTTTGGTAATGGTTTTGATGATGTTGTCTCTGAACCAATGCTCAAGAAATCCCTGGTCCCATTTTCCTTTGAGATTCACCAGACTATAGACCTTTAAATCCTACAGCTTCTCCGGTATGGGTCTTACGGTAAATCCTGCAAGGCATCCATTATCTATAGCCCATCTACCATTCCATACGTTGGTACCTTCCCCGTTGATTATATTTTTGTGGGTTTTGTTTTCAATGAGCGTCTTTGCTTGACATATAAATTTTCCCAACCTCAAGCCAATAAGGCGGTATCCTTATTTGTGTTATTCAAACTTATTCTTCATAGATTGGCACCACAATGTGCTCCTCCCACGTCTAACATCCCAGGCATTTTTCAACAGTAATACTTGGTTCCAGTCTCTCATTGCTTTAATGCCTAGACCACCATGCTTCGTGCAGCTCGTTAACTTGTCCCAGGACACAAGAGAACTAGGATTGTCTTTCCTTCCTCCTCCCCAGATGAGCTTCCGAATAGAACTATTTATATGTCACACAAGCCTACTGGGAGGATTGTAGTCTGCATAACAAAAGTAGGGATGGCATCTAGAGTTGTTTTAGATAAGAATACCTGCCCTACCAAGGATAGACATCTCGATGACCATGCATTTATTCTACTCGAGATTTTGTCAACAATGTTTGTATAGGTTCTCTTGGTGACCCTCGTATGGACCATAGGTACTCTGAGATACTTGCCAAGGTCCTCGGTTTTAAAGAAGCCACTCCTTCGGCATATCATATCTTGGGTGTCTCTATCAATGCTTTTGGCGAAGAAAACACAAGTTTTTTCAACAAAAATTGCCTATCCCGATGCCTCCTTTTATTCTCCAAAACAGTTCATAATAGTGTCGATGTTTCTCAGGTCTGCTTTAGCAAAGAGAATCATGTCATCGGCAAATCACACTTGAGCCATCGTTGCTCTATGTCCAGTAAGTTTCACAGGAATCCATTTCTTTCTTTTGACTCTGATTTCTATCATCTGGCTTAAATGTTCAAGGAAGAGCACAAAAATATATGGTGATAGTGGATCTCCTTGCTCAAGACCTCTGGAAGCTTTAAAGGGAATAGATGACTGGCCATTCCAACATAAATAAATTTGTCCACCTTTAATCGAGTTCAAGATGAAGTTTCTAATGTTTACAGGCATATGAATCCTGCATAAGGTGTCAGTGATGAATATCCAGTCCATCATATCATAGGCTTTCATCAAGATGACTTTTGTAGCCATCATATTCACGTATTTTATTCTCTTCATACTATGGATAATTTCCTAGACCAACACAATGTTGTGAGTTATTTTCCATCCAGGTACAAAGCTACTTTGTACCAGTGATATCCACTTTGGTTTCCATTCTTTGATAATGCTAACTACTATCTTCGAACAGAGCTTGAGGCTAACGTTATTCAGAGCAATAGGTCTTATTTGTTTACAAGACTCAGGTCTTGTGCACTTTGGTATATGGACTAGAGTAGTATTGTACCACTCATCTTCTAGCTTATTACCATCAATAGCAGCAATGGCAATGTGCAAAATAGAGTCACCAACAACTTCCCAATTATGTCTTATGAAGTAGGAAGAGACGCCATCTGACCCCACTACTTTTTATATGTTCATTTCCTTAAGGACATCCAGGACTTCTAGCTTTGTTCGTCTTCTTCCTAATGTTTCCCACTGTCGGCATGAAAATTTGTGAAATTTAGTTGGAACAACTTCAAGCTACATCTCACTTGGACTTCCATCTGAGACAAAGATATCTTGGAAATACTTTGATACCATCATCATGAGTATAGGAGGGTTAGAAATCCATGTCCCCACCTCATCCTTAAGAGCAAATATTGCATGTTGTCTCCTCCTTTGATTAATCCTTTGATTAATAAAGGCTTGATAGAAGTGTGTATTATGATCTCCATTTTTGGTCCAACATATATGACTCTAGTGTTTTCACTCTTCCTCCTCTTTCTTTAGAACTTGTGAGAGGTCAGCTTGCATTTTAATACATAGTCGGTTTGTTTGAGCATCATACATTTCCTCTAGTATGGATTAGAGCCCATCAATGTTCCTGAGAAGACGATCCTTCTCCCGACGCTTCTTGCCTTGTATATCCTTATCCCATTTGCTAAGTTTAGGTTGGACCTTTTTCAAAGCTGTGTTGAAGTCCTATGCACCCTCCCACATGTTACCCAAAAAAGGTATGAAACTGACAATATCATTCCAGTAGGACTTTGTGGAGAAGCATGGATCTCTCTGTCTAGAAGTTTTGTATTCTACTAGTAAGGGACTATGATCATATTCCACCCTTGGGAGGTGCTTGACTGTAACATTGGGAAATTTTAGGATGAATGATTCGTTGGCCACCACCCTATCTAAATGATTCTGGAGTAATCCACTCCTGTAAGTAAATTTCTGGCCAGAAAACCCCAAATATGACAAGCCTACTTCCAATAAGCTGCTGCTAAACAGGCTGACTACATCATAGTTATAGGTATTACCACCTATCTTTTTAGATGGACTCACAGTAGTATTAAAGTCGCCCAAAGCAATACAAGTACCTATGAAATTATTTCCCATATCTACCAGATGTTTCCAAAGAAACTTATAGATTGAGATGAGAGGATTCACGTATATAAAGGTCGTCAAAAAACTATCTTCGACCAATATAGTAACGAACTGTCAATGAGTGTTAATAACTCATACCTTGCATGCATCTTCCTTCCAACATATCCATATGCCTCCAGCAAAGCCCCGTGCTTCTAATATGTGAGAATTGGTGAATCCTAGCCATTTAATAATTATCGTAGCATTCTCATTTCTTATTCATGTCTTAAGGATGCCCAAAACTTTAGGTCTATGGATAGATATATATTCCTTTAACACTCTATAAGTATCATGATTTCCTATCCCTCAAACATTCCAACACAACATATTGATCATTGTGAATATAGGAAACAACCTTATTAGTGAATTTATGTCTGGACGAGATTCTCTTTATCTTCCTCCATATTCCTCTCTTCACCACACTTTCCCTCAGCAAGGATTTCCACTAAGTCCTCTTTGTTTAAAAGTTTGGAGCTCTTCCTTAGTGACTCTGTGCCTCCTTTGGTTCTGCCATTTTTCTTTATCTTGGTACCGCTACCTCAGATAATTCTACCCCGTCGTCTTCTTAGCGGTTTCTACTTTATTGCTGGTCCGGGCTCATTTTGTATGCGGGATCTTGAAAGGCAGCTCTCTTGTTTCCTCAGTTGCTTCTGAGATCATAGAGATGTCCACTATATGATCATCATCAACAAATTCTATGACCTCATCCACATCAAGATTTATAGCAGTGTGTTTCTGAGACTATCCCCGCATCGGTTTTCACCTCCCATTGCTACATTGGATATTTGTTGTTCATTCTGCTGGATTTCTTTCAATACCTCTCTCTTCTGTTCTGCTATTTCAACTATTACCACCTTTTTCTTTTTCTAGACCTTAGCTGATCTTCCTTGGATTGCCGACTTCCCATTTTTATTATCTCATAAATTCTCCGCACTTTCTTCAGTGCCTTTGTAATGACCCCGCCTCCGGTAACCCCTCACTTAAGGGAGACCAGGAGGTCAGAGTCGTTATCCTAATAAATCGGATCAAAGGTTCAACAATTAATCAATAATAATTATGAAATTATACCATACTAAAATGAAAGATGGTATGAAATAAAACTTTGCATACCTTTTTAAAACTTTGGATCTTTACTACTATTCACAGCTTGAATCTATTCTATCTAATCCTCCTTGAACTTTATCTCTTGTTTTCACAATGTGTCACTTTACTGTTTGTTCCTTTTAGAGTTGTACCTAAAATATTGACAAACAAAACTTCGGTCAACATATATGAATATGCTGGTATGTGGGGACAAACAAAATATCACACATAAGGCTAACAACCTAATTATCACAATCAAGTTAATTAACAATTCAATTTACAAATTCAATGTGTCAAACTCCACCACTTTTTCCCTATCCCTGGAATACCCTCTTTAGGGTTTCTCTTTAGCCATTGACTTAAGGACACCTTCTCCATCCCGAGCTTGGTGCATAAGGTCACCTCTCATGGTGCCCATTAGTCATGAAATAAAGACGACCTTCTCTATCCTGAGCTTGGTGTCTGGGGTCACCTCTCATGGTGCCCATGGGTCTTCCCTCTTGGGCTACACCTTTTTGCATCATCCATTAGGGTGGCATGTAGGTGCAAGAATACACACTTATATTGTAATTGTGATAATCATAGTGACTTTATGATTTGCAAGTATGAACATCCAAATTGTTGGGTTGCATTCAATGCGGTGAATCATCCATAAAACCTTCAGGAAACTAATGCGATTAACCATAATTAACCAAATACCTGTCAGACTCACTTGAGTGCAGAAATAATCCAACTAAGCAAGAAATCCACTAAACAAGCAAACACACAAGATAATCTTGAAATATGCATCCAATTTTTCTATCATGGATCATGCCATCAAGTTCTATTAAACCTAGTTGCTTCCAAGGGTTACTAGTCCTTTTTAGGGATTCGATTACAATTAGGGTTTCACTTCCCTTTTACTATTTTGAACCCTAATTTTACAAAATTACTCACAAATCCTAATTATGTCATCTACTTCTCATGAAAGATATTAAAGGTTACCTTTTGACAACATATAACCCTAATTTTGGATTAAAGGCACTTTTCTTTCATTTTTCACCTATTTAGGGTTTCTAAGTATATTAACCATCATATTAGGTTTAAAACCCTAAATCTTGAAATTTCATCTTCAAATCAGGTTAAGATTCATCTTTATCATTAAACAAGTTAACAATACTCAAATTAACCTATTTTCACTTACAAAACTGTCCATTATTATCAATTAGGGTTTCTAACCCAATTTTAACACAATTTTCATCAAAATAATGTATTTTTACAAAAAATATATGTATTCATGCCTTCTAACTATTTTTAACTTATTCCTTCTATTTTTTTGATCAACTTTCATGTATAAAGTTTCTTCATATGAGTTTTCTATTCATTTCCACGATTTTTGCAAGACAAAGCCTTTTTCAAGATATTCGAGTAGAGAGGGAATTACCAGGAAATTCGGCGGCTGCTTGATCAGTGGACTGGTGGTCCGCCCTTCAGATCCAACGATCCTCACTACATGTGACTAATTTCATCCGCTCCCTCTCTCGCTCATTTGATCCCGCTCGGGATCAAGGTGGTTCGCGATCATACGACTCTCGGTCGTCATCTACCTTCAATCGCTCGATAGGCTGCGGTCAACTCCTCGGTTGACTATGAGCTCCAGGCCACCAGTAGAGAAACGAAGGTGCTCAGAAGCTTCATCGTCGCCACCCAAACTCAACGAACCATTCAATTTCTCGAAGCAACTTGACCTTCACCATGAACAGGTCATCGAAGTTCCGGCGAGGTCGGCTAGTTGCAGGGGGTGTAGGTTAGGATGAAATCGACAATTGAACTCACCTTTCAACTCGTCGTCACACTCCGTAGAGTTTGAGTTAAGAATTGGGTATGCTGGTACCCTCGAGTACCCCTCCCTTATATATGGCTAGGTCAGGGTGTCAAAAAAATTGGGAACTTCTTCCCTCGTCGATGGCAGCACTAGAAATTGGGGTCTAGATTGTTTAGAACAATCTCCCGAAGTCAGAGGACTGATTAATTCTTCGAATTATCGTCTTAATCGATGGGAAACTAGTTTCCCAATTCATCTCCCAGTCCCACTATTACTCGGGGTAGACGATGCATGGCTGCCCTTGGATGCGTGGTCCCTTGGATCACGTGGGTCATCCCACGATCGTCATTTCTCCCCGAAATCCTATTATCCCAAAAATTGATAAAAAGAGTGTTTTAACAAGGAAACTTGGGACATTCATTTCTCTCTCCTCGATTAGTATTTTTCTCTCCAATTTTAAGGGAAACTCCACCTTGGAATTATCTAACTATTTATTAAATTTGGGAACCAAATTCCAATGGATGAGAAGGTTTCATTCACTCCCAAGTTAACCATCAATAAATTCCAAATTAATTAATATTTCTTTTCCCTTTCTCATTATCTTGTTATCTCAATTTTTTTAGACCTCAAGGAATCCTAAAGGCACGAATTCCAATATTGAGGAATATCAATTTTCCTTTATCCTCTTGTATATGTCTATTTCACATATATTTCCTTTTATTAGATAAACCCTTTTCCTTTTTATTTCTCTTTTCTTTTCATTTAGGCTCAATGGACAACAAATCCCATTATCCATTAATCAAGGCCATTTCACACTAAATTCATCAACAAATCAAATATAGATTTCATTCATCAATTAAAAGAGAATTACATTTTTTCATTACATAACTTAGAAAATTGAGGTTATAACATCCTCCCCTCCTTATAGGAATTTGCCCTCAAAATTCACTCAATCAAACAAACAAGTCAGGGTATGTTTTCTCGATGTCCATCTTCAACTCCCATGAGGCCTCATCCTCTCCATGGTGCTTCCAAAGAACCTTTACCATCTCTATGTTCTTACATCTGAGCTCTTTCATCTTGGTATCTAGAATCCACAAAGGTGACTCAGGATAAGTCAGCTTCCCTTGAAGCTCAATAGGTTCAATTCTCAGCACATGGCTCGGATCTCACACATATCACTTTAGATTGGACACGTGAAATACATCATACATCCTTCTATACTAAGGAGGTAATGCCAAATGATATGCATCTTCACCAATCCATTCTAACACCTCAAAAGGACCCACGTATCGGGGACTCAGCATTCCTCTATTCTTAGCTATAGCTCAGAGCGGTTGGATTTTCAAAAATACATGCTCTCACACAGTGAAATGCACTTCAGTCTACTTTACATCTGCATACGACTTTTGTCGATCCTAGGCTCTCTTCAGCCTTTGCATGATCAAAGCAAGTTTATCAGCATACACTTGGATCTCATCTAACCTCAACAGGGTCCTCTCACCCACTTCATCCTAGTGATGTGGTGACCAACATGGTCTCCCATAGAAAGCTTCATAGAGAGGCATCCTGATACTGGCTTGGTAGCTATTGTTGTAGGCAAACTTAGCTAAAGGTAAGTATTTCTCCTATGAGCCACCCCAATCGAGCACACAAGCTCTCAACAAATCTTCTAATGTCTGGATCATCCTTTCTGTCTGACCATCCATCTAGGGATGATAAGCGGTACTAAACTTCAACATGGTACCAAGTTCCTCTTGAACTTACTTCCACAACTTGGAAGTAAACTTTGGGTCTCTATCTAAGATGATCGAACTGGGTACACCATGTAAACACACTATCTCTCTGATATACAACTCGGCTAGGTCTGACACCTTGGCAGTGGTGTTTAAAGCAAGGAAGTGTGCTGACTTGGTAAGATGATCTACCACGACCCATATCACATCATGACCCTTCCTGGTCCTGGGTAGACCCACCACAAAATCCATGGTGATATGCTCCCATTTCCATTATGGAATCTCTATCGACTGTAAAAGTCCACCGGGTCATTGGTGTTCAGCCTTCACCATCTGGCACGTAAGACAGCTGGCCACACATGTTGTAATGTCTCTTTTGATTCCTGGCCACCAGAATAACCTCTGCAGGTCCTTGAACATCTTAGTAGTTCCTGGGTGCACTGTGTATTTGGATCCATGAGCCTCTTGCAGGATACATTCCTTTATCGATGAATCCACCGGAACCCATATATGATTCTCAAACTTGATTCCTCTATCTACTCCCATGGAGAGACGAGTCTATGTCTTCATCACCAAACCTTTCATCTTGTAGAGCTCTTCACTGGTCAACCTTGCTGCTACGATCTCACTCAACAACTCAGATTGGATATGGATATTAGCCAATCAAACTCGATCTTCAAGCGGTTGTGGAGTCCACTACACCAGCTCCTCCAAACTCTTCCACTGACTGGACAAAACAATTGCACACCTGAGCTATTTTTTACTCAAGACATCTGCTACGACATTCGCCTTACCAGGATGATAGGCGATGGTGAAGTCGTAATCCTTCATACACTCCTTCCATCATCGTTGTCATAGGTTCAAGTCTCTCTGTGTCAGTAGGTAATTCAGGCTTTTATGGTCGGTGAGGATCTCGAAGGTCGCACCATATAGGTAATTCCACCATATCTTTAGGGCATGGATAATGGCAGCTAACTCCAGGTCATGTGTCGAGTAATTCACCTCATTGGGCTTGAGCTGTCAGGAAGCATATGCAACCACATGCCGATTCTGTTCTAACACACAACCAAGTCCCATCTTGGAAGCATCAGTGAATATCATGAAACCCTCATTGTCGGAAGGTAGAGTCAACATGGGGGCAGTGGTCAGCTTCTCCTTCAGCTCCTAGAAGCAAGCTTCACATGCGTTATACCACCCAAACTTCACATCCTTCCGGGTTAACATGGTCAACGAAAAAAGTAGTCTTTGAGAAATCCTTGATGAAGTGATGGTAGTATCCGTCCAACGCCAAGAATCTACGAATCTTGGAGGGGTTCTTCAGTGTCGGTCAGTCTAAAACTGCCGATACTTTGGCTAGATCTATGGTGATCGTTCCTCCTGAGATGATGTGTCTAAGAAACATGACTTGGTCTATCCAAAACTCACATTTTGAGAACTTTCCAAAAAATTTATGCTTCCTCAGGATATCAATGACTTTACTCAGGTGGTCACGGTGTTGGGCTAGGTCATCAGAATACACTAAGATGTCATCTATGAACACTATCACAAAAGAGTCAAGGAAAGGCTGGAACACACTATTCATAAGGTTCATAAAGACACTAGGTGCATTGGATAATACAAACGGCATGACCATAAACTCATAGTGGCTGTATCAGGTTCAGAAAGTCATTTTAGGTATATCCTCACTTCTTACTCTCACCTTGTGGTATCTTAACCTCGAATCAATCTTGGAAAAGACTCAAGCCGATTTGAGTTGGTCAAACTGGTCATCTATTCTGGGTAAGGGATACTTATTCTTAATGGTTGCCTGGTTGATCATCCGATAGTCAATACACATCAGAAGTGACCCATCCTTCTTTTTCACAAAGAGGACTGGTGCTACCCATAGCGATGTAATGGGTCGGATAAAACATTTATCTAACAACTCATACAACTAGGTTTTCAACTCAAGCAACTCGACATGGGCCATTCTATAGGGTGCCTTAGATATAGGATTAGTCCCGGGAGCCAACTCGATGGAGAAATCTACCTCCCACTTAGGGGGAATCCCTAGTAGATCATCTGGGAACACATCCGCATACTCCCAAACCACCTCTATCTCTTCTAAGGATCGCCCCTTAACATCAGGTTTGGTAACTATGGCTAGGTAGGCTCGACAACCCTTGGATATCATCTGCTCGACTTTCAAGGCTGACACATAAAGGTTGGTTGTCACATCCTTCCTTCCTCGAATGGTGAAGTGTGGATGGACAGGTTTCCTAATAAGAATCTTCTTCTCTCTACAGTCAATCTGGGCCCTATAGGTGTAAAGCCAATCCATACCGATGATTACATAAAAATCATTCATATCGAGGAGGATGAAGTCAATGGGAAGCTCATGGTTCAGATACTTAACTGGAAAGATAGGGGTTTTCAAAAGAGATGTATAGATACGACCACTCGGGGTTGTGACATCCAAAACATAACCTAAATCCTTGATGTCCAATCAAAGCATAGTTGCTAGATTTCTCAAAATAAAAGTATTAGTAGAACCAGAATCAAAAAGTACTTTTACATTTTGTCCCATGACTTCCAGCGAGCCTACATAGCTCATACCACATCATATTGCTACTACATGATCTACTAAGCCAAAAAGGAAATCTTTATGGGTTATTACCCTCGATCAGCCTATTAGCATTTGCCTGAGATTCTTCATTGTCGATGGTGAACACTCTAGCTTGTCTCCTCTCTCCGACTAGGGGGTCCTCTGGCTGGTGCTCCTGTTGGGGGTGCTACAGCTACCGGTTGTGCTGCCACCGGTTGTGACCCCAAAGGTCCTCTTGGGTCAGGATGAGGGAAGTTGGCGATGAAGTGTACCTCTTGCTGACATCAGAAACACACCTTCCTCTCAAAGTGGCACTTCCCAGGATGTGTCCATCCGTAGGTGCGACACTTCTGAAAGTGATTTTCACCACATGGTTTGCCTTTGTGCCCATGCTTGCCTTTGTTTTGGTTGCACCCTTGTCCCTTCTTATGCTCATTCTTCTGCCCCTGGGCTCCCTCAGTGAAACTCAGGTATCCCTTGGAAGGATTCTGAGCAGACCTTACCATCCTTTCCATGTCTAGGGTGGTGTTGTAGGCTTCAGCGAAGGTCTTTGTCTTACTAGCCATCACATGGGGTTTGATGGCAGGGTGCAGACGCTCGATGAAGTGGTCCACCCTACTCTCTTCATCCATCATGTACCCAAAACGTTCCAAGATATGGAACTTGTGACCAAAGTCCACAACTGATGAGATTCCGTAAGTCATGTTGGTGAACTCTCACTCCTTCTCCTTCTTGGATGAGACAAGGATGAATCTAGAGGTGAAGATGGTCTTGAAGTCGGCCCATGTCATTGGTTCTTTGCTTAGGTATCTTCCCATGATATGGTTCTCCCACCATATCTTGGCTGCTCCTTCCAGGAGGTGAGAAGCAAATAGAAACGTTTTGTTGGGCTGCACTTCAAGCATACAAAATCCATTCTCAACTGCTAGCAGCCAGGCTTCTGCCTTATCAACCACTTCAGACTTATCTTCTCCCCAGAACTTCTCAACATTCAGCTTGACGAAGTCCAAGATGGTGGCTCCTAGTCGAGGATGAACAGGAAGTGGCTCGCCATTCTCACCTCTAGCTATGTCTTAGAGGGCCAAGGCACTAATGTCCTTCGTCAGTCACTTCTTCTGCTCCATCCATACAACATCCGTAGTGTGGACCACCATGGTCAGTTCCAGACCACCAGATTGGTCCTCCTCCATCTGGGCTTCTTCCCCGTACACAGGTTCCTCTTCCTGTTCCTTCTCCAGGTCTTCATAGGGTATCAGATCAGGGTTGGGGATCTCACTTTCAACTTCTTCTGGTCTCTTCCTCTTCTTTGAGGATTCGCTATCATGGTTCCTCCTTGTTTTCTCAGAAGACCTCTTCCTCTTATGAGAAGGCCCACCACCATTGGTGACATATGGGATAGCAACAATCTTCACACGATCCATCTACATAAGCATACCAACAGACCTTTAGTCTATACTGAACTAATTATACTAATGTCGATGACATCTTAATTACGTATCTTTTATTAATTTGTTGGAGGATTCCTTAAACATTATCAGTCTTACCCATACCTCAAGAGGGTGAGGAAGAGAGAGGAAACCCTAATCCTTAAAATCCTTAACATAATTTGAGTTGAGAAGAGATGAACAAGATGAGAGAGTCCTAAAGGTATCTTATTTTGAGTCAAATCCTGAGACATTGGCCAGGAAATCACACAAATCCGGGAGTCCTCGTATTCTGACTAGCGGTGCGGAGGAAAATATTGCCAGCCCCCGGCTGTGATCCTTTTCTGGACACCTCTATCTTTTGGAAAATTCTCAAATAACTCACTCAGGTCTATGGAATTTGTAAATTTTAATATTTATTAAAGATTAAATTAGGAACCTATGCTCTAATACCAAATGTAATGACCCCACCCCTGGTAACCCCCCACTTAAGAGAGACCAAGAGGTCAGAGTCGTTATCCCAATAAACCAGATCAAAGGTTCAACAATTAATCAATAATAATTATGAAATTCTACCAAACTAAACTAAAAGCTGGTATAAAATAGAACTTTACATACCTTTGCAAAACTTTGGATCTCTACTAGTATTTACAACTTGAATCTATTCTATCTAATCCTCCTTGAACTTTATCTCTTGTTTTCACAATGTGTCACTTTACTATTTGTTCCTTTCAGAGTTGTACCTAAAATGCTGACAAACAAAATGTCAGTCAGTATATATGAATATGCTAGTATGTGGGGACAAACAAAATATCACACATAAGGCTAACAACCTAATTATCACAATCAAGTTAATTAAAAATTCAATTTACAAATTCAATGTGTCAAACTCCACCACTTTTACCCTTCTCCCTAGAATACCCCCTTTAGGGTTTCTCTTTAGCCATTGACTTAAGGCCACGTTCTCCATCCTGAGCATGGTGCCTGGGGTCACCTCTCATGGTGCCCATTAGTCATGCAATAAAGACCACCTTCTCTATCCTGAGCTTGGTGTCGGGGGTCACCTCTCATGGTGCCCATGGGTCTTCCCTCTTGGGCTTGACCTTTTTGCATCATCCATCAGTGTGGCATGTAGGTGTGAGAATACAAACTTATATCATAATTGTGATAATCAGAGTGACTTTATATTTGCAAGTATGAACATCCAAACTATTAGGTTGCATTCAATGTGGTGAATCATCTGAAAAACCTTTAGGAAACTAATGCGATTAACCATAATTAACTACATACCTGTCAGGCTCACTTGAGTGCAAAAATAATCCAACTAAGCACGAAATCCAGTAAACAAGCAAGCACACAAGATGATCCTAAAATATGCATCCAATTTTCTGATCATTGATCATTCCATCAAGGTCTATTAAACCTAGTTGCTTCCTAGGGTTACTAGTCCTTTTTAGGGTTTCGATTACTAGTCCAATTAGGGTTTCACTTCCCTTTTACTATTTTAAACCCTAATTTTATAGAATTACTCACAAACCCTAACTATCTCATCTACTCCTCATGAAAGATATTAAGGTTACCTTTTGACAACATCTAACCCTGATTTCGGATTAAAGGCACTTTTCTTTCCTTTTTTCCCTATTTAGGGTTTCTAAGTATATTAACCATCATATTAGGTTTAAAACCCTAAATCTTGCAATTTCATCTTCAAATCAGGTTAAGATTCATCTTTTTCATTAAACAAGTTAACTATACTCGAATTAACCTATTTGCACTTACAAAACTATATATTTATTAGAAATTAGGGTTTCTAACCCAATTTTAACACATTTTTCATCAAAATAATGTACTTTTACAAAAAGATATGGACTCAGACCTTTTAACAATTTTAACTTATTTCTTGTATTTTTCTGATCAAGTTTTGTGTATAAAGTTTCTTCATATGAGTTTTCTATTTATTTCTATGATTTTTGCAAGAAAAAGCCTTTTTCTAGATTATTCGAGTAGAGAGGGAACTACTAGGAAATTCGGCGGCCGCTTGATCAGTGGACCGGTGGTCCGCTCTTCAGATCCAATGATCAGATGCCGCTCTCGCTCGTCTGATTCCACTCGGGATCACGTTGGTCTGTCATCGAATGACTCTCGGTCGTCGTCTACCTTTGATCGCTCGACAGGCTGCGGTCAACTCCTCAGTTGACTATAAGCTCCAAGCCACCAACAGAGAAATGGAGGTGCTCGGAAAATCTGTCGTCACTGCCCGAACTCAAAGAACTAGTAAATTTCTCGAAGCAACTTGACCTTCACCACAAATAGGTCGCCGGAGTTCTGTTGAGGTCGGTTGGATGTAGGGGGTGTAGGTTAGGATGAAATCGACAATTGAGCTCGCCTTTCAACTCATCATTGTGCTCCGTAGCATTTGGGTTAAGAATTAGGTATGGTGGTACCCTTGAGTACCCCTCCCTTATATAGGGCTAGGTCAGGGTATCCCATGAATTGGGAACTTCTTCCCTCATCAACGACAGTGCTAGAAATTGGGGTCTAGATTATTCGGAACAATCTCCTGAAGTCAGAGGACTGATTAATTCTTCGAATTGATGTCTCAATCAATGGGAAACTGGTTTCCCTATTCATCTCCCAGTCCCACTATGACTCGGGGTAGATGATGCATGGCTTCCCTTGTATATGTGGTCCCTTGGATCATGCAGGTCATCCCACGGTCGTCATTTCTCCCTGAAATCCTATTATCCCAAAAATTGATAAAAAGAGTTTTTCAACAAGGAAACTTGGGAAATTCATTTCTCTCTCCTAGATTAGTATTTGTCTCTCAAATTTTAAGGGAAACTCCATCTTGGCATTATCTAATTGTTTATTAAATTTGGAAATCAAATTCCAACGTATGAGAAGGTTTCCTTCACTCCCAAGTTAACCATCAATTAATCCCAAATTAATTTGTTTCTTTTCCCTTTGTCATTATCTTGTTATCTCGAATCCCTTGGACCTCAAGGAATCCTAAAGAACGAATTCTCATATTTAGGAATATCTATTTGCTTTTATCCTCTTATATATGTCTATTTCACATATATTTCCTTTTATTAGATAAATCCTTTTCCTTTTTAATTCTCTTTTCTTTTCATTTGGGCTCAATGGACAACAAAGCCCATTATCCATTAATCAAGGCCATTTCACACTAAATCCATCAACAAATAAAATATAGATTTCATTCATCAATTAAAAGAGAATTACACTTTTTCATTACATAACTTAGAAAATTGAGGTTATAACAATCTTCTTGTTCTTCCTCCATCAGATTGGCAGATCTATTGTTGGACTGGCCCACATGCGAGCATTTGTCTACTCCTGCTACTACTTCCTTTGTGATCTCTTATCATGACCTCTTCATTTTTGAGTTTGCCACTCATTGGTAGAGCATTGATTGGCTAGATATTCTGGGTTATCTCTCTCTTCCGGAGTGCCACAACTGTCAGCCTGGTTCTGAACTTCCTTACAGTACTTTGAAGTATGTCCTTCTCTTCCATAGATAGCACAAGAGAATGGGAAACCCTCATAAACAACCTCATACTGTAATCCATTTATAAGAATCGCTGGTTTAAGACTTTTCCTCATGTTCACCTCCACTGCCAGCCAAGAAAATTTACTCCTTGTCCTTTTAGACGTATGGTAATCAACCTTTATTAGTCCATTGAGCGCTAACCCAATATACTCAAATATGGTGGGAACGTACAGGTGGAGGGGCAGATATAAATTTTGACCCATGCCACAATATATTCAGGTAAATCTTCAGAGGGTACGAAAGTGGGATACCAATCCCATACTACCATACTGTAGCCAAAGAGCTTCCAAGGCCCGCCTGTCCTTGTAGTTTGATAGTCCTTATAGCATGACAACTGTACTATGAAATGACCGAGTTCTAGTTCAAACATATTGAAGTTTCCAGATATATTCCACATAAGCTTCAGTCTATCTTTCAAAGTCATGTAACCTATTTCTGAACGATCAGGTGGACAACTACAACGTATTTATACAAGGATGTCAATTTTTCTTCAGCCTCCAGATTAATGCAGATGGTTGGTTTTCCCTCAATCTCCTTTAAGGAAACTCCAGTACATGGATATCTTCGACAAAGAGGGACTCTAGGAGATTATTCTCCACATAAGTATCATCTTCAAGCCTATCTCCTACAACCACGCTTCTGAATGATGGGGGTTCCTTCTGCCCTGAGGTGGACATGAAGCAAGGACTGACGAAACTCGTGCCTCCTACGAGATCATGTATCTTCATTTGTACTAACATTTCTTTCTTCTTGCCAGTCGAGATCCTAGCAGGGGCCTGTTCCTTCTCATAGGATCCTCACATGCCGACATACTGTTGAATGAGCCCCACTTCTGGTACCGAGATTCCAACTCGTGACCCCTCTTCCTGCCACCATATCTCCATATCATCATCCCCCCCTAGATCTCCAAGATCCTGATGTGGTAATGGGATCTACTATTCGTATTTATGTCCATCCCAGAAGATTCATCCTCTCCAATTCCACTAGACACCCCTCTACCATTAATCGCCCACTACCGCTAGGCACCCCTCTACCACTGATCGCCCCCCTCCCCCCCAGGATACCAAAAACCCCTCCTCTCCCACATGAAGAATTTTATCTTAGTAAAGGCATGTCCTTTCCATATATAATTTCAAATAACTTCTATAGATACATCTTCATGCTTGCATTTATAGTATAAGATGAACTCGCGGAGAAGGTTCCATCATTTGTCTCTTTCCACAATATGATGTCTTGCACATTTCATCCAGTAGGAGGGTCAAGTTGCAGATTTCTATTAATTGTTTCCTAGGGTAACCATTCTTTTAGAAAGTTTGCATCCCAAATCCCATCATCAATCACTATACTTTCTACTCAGAAGTCCAATAATTGATTTGGAATAGGATTCAATGCCAAAGGTAACGTAGTAGCATCATGGTTCTACCATTTCACTCTCCAAGAGGTTGTGTCTTCCCCCTTCATGAGCATAACAAAGGAATTTTCTTCTATAAGATTTTTCCCTTTCAAAGTAGAAACTCCTAAAAGAGACATGTTTGAGGCTTTATCTTCATAGTGTTCACCATATTTGGGTCCCATGAACTGACACCATGTTCACTTCTTTTTGGTATCGACTTCCCAAGTGTTCTTGAGCACTAAGGCTTGGTTCTAGCCCCACATGGCTTTATTGCCAAATCTCCATTAGCCTTTTTGCTTGTGATCTTATCCCACACCACCAAGGTTAATGAATGATATGTGTTGTTGACTCTCAATAGAAATCTTCTTATGGAGCTATCAATGTGGTTGCAAAGGTGAAGTAGAAGTAACACTTATGCATAGTGTATGTAGGAATGGAAACAAGGGTGGTACTTTCTAGACAACATCTCCCAGCCAAGAAAAGGCACTTGTTTGTCCATGAATTGATCCTGGAATCTACCCTATGTAGAACCTTCATATAGGTTGCTTTTGTAACATTGTTATGGATTATGGGGACCCCCAAGTATTTTCCCAGATCATCATTAATTTTAAATTTGCAAATTCTACATATTTATATTCTAGTGGTGCACTCCATAGTTGCAGTGAAGAATATTTGAGTTTTTTATCCACTGAGATCGCCTATCTGGAGACCTCTTCACAAAGCATGAAGCATGATTACAAAAAAAATATGGCAATGTTCACAACTACAACAAAAATCTTCAAGATCCATTTTTCAAGATGTAGGGGCTCGCTACATGCTCCATTGATATCCATTTGACAAACCCCATTGTTGGACTATGTGCATACTTGTTATTTTCAATGATTCCTCAAGGTTTCATGAAATCCTTAGACATGTGTGGTATTGAAGATGGTGGTGGGAAAGTGGTGATGTGAATCAAAGTTGGGAATGAGGATATGGTAAGTCTTGTTCCTTAATCTTAGGAGGTTGGGTTGCTTGGCCATATTGGTGGTAGGGATGATTTGAGTATGATGCATTTACAATAGTTGCAAGTATATATTTGAGGAGTATTTTGATTTTTTGTTAGTCTAGGACTAGCAACCATAAATCTCATGGTTGTGATGAATGTACAACATCATAATTTTAGTTACATTTTAGATGTAACTTTACATATTTTTCTTGTATTTTACTAAATATTTCTCTTCTTATAGAATTTTAATATATTACAAATTTTGTTTGGTAAATAATGTATTTTTTGGTTAAATTTTAGGATTGGTTCAAGTAAAAAATAGAAGCAACAATACCTCCATGAAAAATCCAAGAAAATGATCAAATATTGTATATCCTCATTCCTCAACATCAAACATTAGAGTGAGGATCATTAGAGTATAGATGACCAATCAAATGGCCATTACTTTTGCATATAAACTCGAAATTGAACGAGCATAAAAGTCATTGGATGCATAATTCAATTTGCTACATAAAAGTATATATAGTGATACAGGTTAGTTGGTTGATTCTCCTTTGAGTTGGTCAATTTGGAAGTCTGGCAGAAATCATAATATCTCTTACATTTATCCTATTGCCCAACTCGCACAATGAGTCAGCTTAATGGAAAATATACTTTGGTATTAAAATGAATCTAGTTTCCACATCTAATGTCAGAATTGATCTATTCAAGTTCACCTCATTTCCCTTATCTTGTAATCTTGTGTTATAAGTTGTTGTACTTATGATTATTTGGATGACTATTGCATGCTCTAAAGATTAGCTACCTATCTTGCATGGTTGTTATAATCTAGATATAGAGACCCTAAAACCTAAGATTAGAATACTAATAAATATCATGGACCCTAAATGGGATCAGAGAGCAAGATTTGGGGTAACATATTAAGAATGTATAGGTAATGAAACCTCGACCCTATGCAGAAATTTGTCCTTGTAATTTTCGTTCCAAAATGCATTTAGTTCCTTGACACCAATCTAGATATATGTTAGAATGATTGTTTTTATGTGAGAGATAGGACACACAAATAGTGGCATTGAAACCCCATGCACTAGTTACTTTATCAAACATTGCATCTCACTTTGATTATTTCTTTATTGTTTTTTTCTTAGTTAGATTAAAATTATCAAACAAATAGTCAAATTGATCCATCATTGTTATATACGTTTTCTTAATTAGTCTAAAGATCTCATTTTATCTTAAAATTTACCTTTGGGTTGAGGGTAACTTTAAAGATCTCATTATAAAATGGCACTCCTCAAATTTCAGCATACGTTTCAAAAAATATTTTAGGATTTATGAATGGGTGTGTGGGTTTGTCACTTACAATATGAAAACAGAAAAGAGCCATAAATCATGCAAAACTCTATGTCTATCTATATATGGTCTATTTTTGTGGGTTGACAAGTAGTATGTATTATCATTTGCACACCACATGAGAGGTACCGACCATTGAAACTCAAGTGGATGCATGCATAAACAACAAGAAAAGGAGAATGATTTGTAGACTAGTCACTATGGTAGATGATTTCCTTAAGGAGTTTGTTTTAGAATCTATCCTAAGCCAAAAAGTCACACCAACCTAGATAATGTACCATTCATATGTAATGGTCCATTTGGTAGTATACATGTGAAGCTCTAAGTCTGACTCTATAATGCAATTTAAATTACACAATTGTCCATTACATACTCCAACTTAATTAATCCTATCAAACTTGATAAAAAAATGAAAACATATTCATACCAAGCATGCCAACACTATAAAACCTATTTCATACCCTTAGTGAAGTTTTCAAGTAGTAATCATTAATTTACATTCCCTCCTCTTGAGATCAAGATAGATCTTAGGTTAGAAGAATGCCTTCCTCTAACAAATAAGCATATACACATGACTATCTCTCTAGTGATCCATCACTCTGATAGGTTTTCACTACTCTAGCTCCAGATCTAGACTATAGAACACCCTCTCGAGGTTGACCAAAATTAAACATCACAATATGGTAGCTAAGCATACAAGCAACATAATATACATATATACATAAATATAATATATGTATTTAGAATATTTACATGGTATTCCAAATATTTACGTGGTTGGGAGTGTCTGGTTGTTACTCCAACCCCAGTAGTGTACAAGCCACTCCTGTCAATTATGAAGAATATAGTATCAAATAAGTGGCCTTGACCAAGAGTAGGGAAAGGAATAGGATGAGATAGAGCAAAAGAATGTTGAAAGGGAAGAAGAATGTCGAGAAAGAAGTTGATCCTTTTAGATCTACTATGCCTTGGCCTAGAACTTCCACACTTTTGGCTAAATCAGCATAAATCTACCCTATTTGGTTGTTGAAGGATGTCGGGGAAGGGAATGGAGCTGCCAAAAACCTTGTATCTTCTCGTCAGGTTTCAAATGGGATGATGGTAGGTCGTACATGCCAAAGATGTTGGAGGACCTCCGTCAAAACTCACCTCTCTCAAGGGTTTGCCTTGGAGACTCAGAAGGTGGTGTCTATAGGATTGAATGGATTGATTAAAGGCCTTCACCTTCAATGAAGCTCTAGCATAAAAGATACAATACTTCAAGATGGATGACATGGAGGCATGGGCATGTATCTATAAGAGTTGTTCGGGGAGGTGCCTCAAAGTACTCTCTATGAAGACATTTTTTGTTCACTCCAAGCATCACAACATGTACCTGAGGGAAAATGAAGCATCAAGGTTGGATGTTGTCTTGGATTCAATGTTCATTGGTCAATAATTGCATTGATAATGGAAACACATTTGATGGTGATATCATCAGAAGATGTATTGCTCACTTGTTGTTGTTGTGATCAAGGCATAGTATTATTTTCTCAATTACATCAAACGATTGAGAATTTTGGTAGATGTGGTGTAGTGAATGGTGTGGGGCATCAATAAGTCATCCCCATTAGACCATTTTTGTCCATTGGCCAATGACATCATTAGTTGATGACATCATTGGTTGATGATTTGAAAGATACTTCTTATCTTCTTATTTTCAATTTCTTTTGCTACCCTACACTAGGATACTACCAATGTGAAACCTAACTTATGTGTTCATGGGGCTTGAGATGGTCCATCGATAGATAAATCAGCAATGCCTACAGAATTGCATGATCCCAAAAATATAAAGATCCTCTAGTAGATAGGTATAACTAGAAACATACAAAAAACCACTAAGAAAACTTGGTTTTTGATAGAAGTGAGGGAAATTTAGCTCATAAGATATAAAAATTTGTATATTTCCAAACTTAGCACCTATCATCTAAGATCCTCAAATTTGGTAAATTTGAATTATATGAATATAAGACTTAATTTGATAAGTGAATTCCCTAATTGTAATTATTAAATAATAAAGCTACCATATTATGGAATGGGTTCAACCCATGACCCAAGTGAGGCCGATGAGACTATTTGCTTTGCAAATAGGTGCTTGTGGCATTAGTTTAATCAATAAAAGGAATTTGTGCATAAATAAAGGATGATGGCTTTATGACTTGTTAGACAATTGCAATATTGAATAATAGACAAGTTTCCAAAATACTCTAAGATGATTTGTAATTTAGATGATTAATGGAGTAATTATCTAACCATGACTCAAAATTCAAGTTTTGAGGCACCAAATAAGGGTATTTTGATCTAACTTATGGAATACTTGAATAAAATGAGGAAACTAAGAAAATTTGAGAATTTGCAATAAAAAGGACTTTCCAGATGATGTGGGTAGATAATTTAAAGAAATCCTTATTGTGATACCCCGTGTGATCAAAATGTTATTAATGATGTGGAAGCGTATACTTAGTAGCGGAATTACTGAAAATCACTAAAAATTAAAACATTTTGCAATGAGAACCACAAACTGTAAAACTCTTTTATAAAGAAACAAAGTAAGTTATTTACAAGCTGATCCATCAATACTTCTCTGTATCAACTCAACTCGAGAGTCATAACATTGACTGCCCTGTTAAACTGTACATGAGAAGTATACAAAAATCTTGAGGCATCAGGCCAAAAATCTCAAATCTATATAAAACTATCTACTGACTCCTAGGACCTAAGAGTACAGAGACGACACATAGGACTCTCTACATACAGATCCTAACAAACATTGTCTCCACCTGAAGATCACTGATGTCCTTGTTGTTGCTACTGTTGTTGTGGCTGCTGTTGATGTTCACCCACTGAAAGGTTTCTTCTTCCTCGATGTCTACCTAAAAAGTTGAATCCCACGGGGGTGAGACAATTGAAAAAAATTGTCCCAGCGAGAGATATAACTCTCCGCCAGAAACATTGTTATTGCAGATAGAGGAATAACACTGAGCAGTAGAATTGTGAATATTCAACAGCAAGTAAATCATTGAATAAACTAAGTAGAGCAATATTCTCTATGCAATCATTTCAATTATAACTTGAATAAGCAGCAAGTCATTCATTTAAGAAGGAATATGAAGAACATGTATATTATTTACCCAACTAGGACATAATAAACAATGTATCATCAATCATTGATTCTCGTCATTCAACCCTAAGCAATTAGACTATACGGCTGATTATATTTTGCAAACATATTTATGCCCTAAGGAGATGAGGTATACCGCTCATACTCCAACCGACCATTGCGAAATCAAAATCGGTACCATACATAGGTCATCACAAGAGCCGGATTTCTATGACCTCATCTTCCTCAGTCAGTGTGAGGAACAACACACATGACATCTTGTGTCTCTGCTATATGTATAGCTTTCCAGGGTATACAGGTAACTTCGCTATTAGAGTTGTAGTGGCATGCTGTACTCCCTTCGCAATCGAGGGATTTCTTGTTTATCTCACATCGATTCGACATTTACATCATCATCGGAAGGTTAGTGATACATCATCCTAGCATATACATATAATGAAGGATTGAGAGATTTAATGTTTATCTCACATCAATTCCTCCATTAGGACGTAAGGATATTTGCGTCCATAACCCCCACATACTCAAAAGTATGCTCTCCAGGAGTTCCCTTAGGAAAACCTGTTTCACCATCACCCAACTACTGACGATGATGGATCTATGGTCAGGGCTCTACATGATATCATTTCACTTGATTATTGAAGTACATTACAACATTCTTTTAACATCAGGCATGTTTACATACATAAGCCATTATAACAATTGTTGTAAGGAAAGAGTACTATTTTATCAAGTTCATTTCACAAATTTATTAACCTTGGGAACTCAATCCCTTATCATTTCATCATCATGATTCAAGGATACGGGTGTTCAAACCCTTAGATCATCAAAATACTTGTTACGACTTTGACAGGTAACATAATGCCATCAAGTCATATAATAGTGTAAACATGATAATTGCAATGCAGGTGTTTTATATGGCTCTTAAAGCCTATCAAATTCTTTTGTTACCTTTCCCTAGGCAACATAGCATATCATTACTTACAAAGCTCATGAAGTGCTTTCAATAAACAAGGCAGCATAGCTCATACCTGGCTATGTTCAATATCTCATAAAACCTGCACGATTAGTACAGATGATAACATATACATTAATTTTATATCAGCATAATGCAACACAATGATAACTTCACTATTCATGGGTTGTACCACTATACGCTCACTAGGGTTAGGGTTTTCCCTTTAAATTCAATTAGGGTTAATCAACCCATTTATCTCAATTAGAATAAATGACTCATCATTCATTTCTCAACCATAGAAATTCATTCTATAAAGTATAACCCAGAATTAGGGTTTCACACTTCCATTTACCTTATTTCGAAATTAGGGTTTACTATTCACATCACATAAACCTAGATTAAGATTTATATTCAACATTACACAGTTGGGGTTTACTATTCACCTCACATCACCCTAGATTAGGGTTCATATTCAACAACCAACAATTAGGGTTTACTATTCACATCACATCACCCTAGATTAGGGTTTACAACCAACAGTCCATAAGTTAGGGTTTATCATTAAATATCCCATAATTAGGGTTTACTATTCACCCCAAGTGGGAGTGAGCATCAAAGTACCTTAAATTAATGTCTATCATGACATCATTATGAATAAAGTTCATACCAGCATCATGTATTAAGATTACTTCCAATAATACCCTCGGTTAGGGTTATGATTCATTAACCTTTATAATTAGGGTTTCATGATGTCACTATCATGTATCATACCCTAATTAGACGTCTATTCATAATACGAGTCCATTACATAATTAACATTTATGTAGGTAATCCTTTCTCTCTCATCCTTTATAGGATGATGTTTAATTCAGCCTTGATTAGGCTAAGTCAACTCAACATGAAAGAGAATTGACATCATGGGTTATGTCATTATCATTATGATCATTAAGGCTTGATTATTCCAAGGGTACTAATCACCTTACCCCATTAAGATTCCATTACTATAATTATCTTTGATTTCATCATGTATTAGTCAATTGATCAACTTGCCCTTTGACCACTTTAAATACCCATGCGGTTTGGGTTAATTATCCACCAAATGGTCTTGAACATATAGACCCCAAATGGTCTTGCACAACCCACTGAAACCGTTTGGTAAAGTTGCACACTTGAGACAGT
Source organism: Alisma plantago-aquatica (assembly GCA_963693085.1). Taxonomy (NCBI): domain Eukaryota; kingdom Viridiplantae; phylum Streptophyta; class Magnoliopsida; order Alismatales; family Alismataceae; genus Alisma; species Alisma plantago-aquatica. Next base: position 895,012,155 of record OY856414.1, on the reverse strand, counting down.
TTAGTAAAGTAAGTGGTGTAGACCGTTTGCCAAAGTTGACTTCTGAGATCGTTTTCTAAAGGTGGTCACATGAAACAGTTTACTAAAGTAGACCCCCAAAACCGTTTGCTAAAGTTGACTTTTGAAAATGCACGAACCCAAACGATTTGGGATCGTTTGGTCCCAAATGGTCTTGTGACCGTTTGGACACAAACGGTCTTAAGAGTGTTTGGTCCAACCCCCCCTCAAAACTACAAGGACCAAAAAGGGTCTCAACTACTTCAGTTGAATTAGGGTTTCCAATGTTGGTTCCTTCAACCATTGAATACATGTAACCAATCATCAATTGGACCTATCACCATGCTTCAATTGAGTTAATTAGGTCAACCTTTAACTGATTTTACCCTCAATTGACGCTCAATTAGTCATCAATTAGGGTTTGAGTCAATTGAATTAGGGTTTGAAAATGATGACCCTTCAACATTAATCAATGTGAGTCAAATTGATTTGAAACCATTGAACCATCATCCAATTTGGACATGACCTGGCCCCAAACGGTCTTGAGGTCGTTTGGATGCCCTCCAAACGGTCTTGAGAATGTTTGCACAATTCAACATCAGAAACCAAGTCAACAAATTCGAGTTTGGATCATTGGATTGAACACCAAAACAATATTTGATTGCACTTCAACTTAAAACCTTTAGATCTTGAAACACCAAACCATAGTCAACCCTAGACCTCCAAACGGTCTTGGGTGACCCCCAAACGGTCTTGGGATCATTTGTATGACCTCCAAACAGTCTTGAGATCGTTTTCCCATTACATCATCATTAACCATATCATTCAATTGGGGTTTGGATCCTAGGATTTGTCAGCAAATCAGTAATTGATTATACTTCAACTGGATACCTTTGGATCTTCAATTGCTCCACCATACCTAACCCTAGAACTCCAAACGGTCTTGGGTGATCACCAAACGGTCTTGAGATCGTTTGGGTGATCCCCAAATGGTTTTGAAACCGTTTGGGTCAATCAACCCAAGTTTCAAACTTATTCAATTATCAAATCAGCACCTAACCCGATTAGGGTTTTGGTGATAGTTTGACCTTCAACTAGTGAACCAATTGAAGTTAATTAATAATTATTGATGGAGAATTGACCTACATTATTCTAAAAAGGTCTCCAAATGGTCAACGCTTGGTCAAAGCCACCAAACGGTCTTGGACCGTTTGCTTCTATGCGATTTAGTGAAACCGTTTGCATTCAAACGGTTTGAAACCGTTTGCATTCAAACGGTTTGAAACCGTTTGCTTCCAAACAGTTTGAGAAATCGTTTGAGAAACAAAAGAAATTTGGTAAAGTAACTTTTTGGATATTTATCTAGAATGATGTCACCTTCATCTTCCTCTGTTCAACCAAGAACTGTTGGTGTTCTTCACAGAAATTATAGCAAGAACTAAAAAGAGTATCTAAGAAGAAAAGTAACCAACTATTATTGAAAGTATGGATGCATTAGTAATGCTTAAGGGTTAGAGTTATAAAACCCACCTCTAGAACTGATCCCTAGCTCCAAGCTCCATGACTCTAATGGTGGATGGAGCTCCAGAAGTTGTCCAAGGTCCATCCTTCAACTTTTGGATGAACAAGATGGCGAGAAATGAAAATCATGTGAAGAAAGCCATTAATCAAGTCTTATTTTAGGGTTTCCACCATGAATCTGAGGTAGATGATGATCCAAACTTACAAACAGGTTTGTTCATCCTTCCTCTTCTGCATATCTCTCATTTGGTCGGCCAAAGCAAGGTGAAAAGAGGAAGAAACTAAGGAAACAATTCTCATGTGTATTGCAAAAGATATACATAAGAGATATGTATTTGGGTTTTTGGGGAAATAGAAAAAAGAGAGTTATCTTATTTAATTTCAAATAATTTCCACCAAAGCTTCCTCCATTCCTTGGCCACGTAAACAACTTCTATTTTCCTTGCAAAACTTTCTCCATTATCCAAGAAATAATGGAAAAGGAACTAAGCACCTTAATTAGTTTTATATTATATTAATGTAAATGGTTTCCACTCAACCAAGATCTTTTTGTGCCCAAGAATGGCACAAGCTCGTCCAAACTATAGAAAACACATACCTCAAATTTTGGTTGAAGGGCTCCTTAATTAATATATTTCTTTTTGCACTAAATTATATTAAAGAGCCATTTGAGCTTAAATCTTGATTACTTTAATGTTAAGATTCTCTCTCCTCCAAGATAATCCAAATGAGGTGCCATTTTCATTTTATTTTCTCTACTTGATGCCAAGAAACATGAGAGACCCTCTAGAGGTGGTATTTTGCATATTGAACCCTAGGTTTAGGGTAAATTGTACATTACACCAAAACTAGGTTTTAGTGCACAAGGATTGCTCTACAAGCTTTATCATGGTGCCCAAGCTTGTAGAAACCATACCACTACATCATATTCATTCTTATGATGTCTCAACATCAGAGGAACATCTTATCATGTGCAATTTTCAAGTTAACCCCTCTACTTGGGTAATTTTCACTTTAGTCCAAAAGTAACAAAACAAATTTTCAAAAATATTAAAAAAGGACTGAAATTGCAATATAAGTTCCTCAAAAGCTTTAATTCTATTTCAAAAGATAAGAACAAACTTCTAATCAACTTAATTCGGCAAAACACCTAGGGTTAGTACATAACCCAGGTCAGGGATGTTACAAATTATCCACCCCTTACAAGGATTTCGTCCCCAAAATCATTAACAAAACATTTTAAGAGAAAAGAGTAGGGTATTTCCTCCTCATCTCTTTCTCTAGTTCCCACGAAGCTTCTTCAATGCCTTGGTGATTCCAGAGGACTTTCACAAGGCTTATGTCTTTATTCTTCAACTTCTTGATCCTTTTATCAAGAATTAACATAGGTCCTTCTATATAAGGTATATCATCATTTAACTCTACTTCCATAGGCTGTAGAACTGATTCTGTGTCAGGATGACATTTCCTAAGCATGGAAATGTGGAACACTGGGTGTAACTTTTGGAACTCTGGTGGTAACTCTAGCTTATAAGCTACCTTTCCAATTCGTTCAATGATTGGATAAGGCCCCATAAACCTAGGAGCTAACTTTCCTTTTCTTCAAAATCTAAGAACTCCCTTCTAGGGTGAGACCTTGAGGTAAACTTTGTCTCCAACCTGAAATTATAAAGGTCTACGGCGCTTATCATCATAAGATTTCTACCTATCTTGTGCAGTCTTTAACTGCTGTTGTATTATTTTAATCTTCTCGGTGGTATGCTGCACAAGATCATGACCTAAAAGTTGATATTCACTAGTTTCATACCAACATAGGGGAGATCTACAACATCTACCATACAAAGCTTCATAAGGTGCCATGTCAATACTGTGTTGATTGCTATTATTGTAGGCAAACTCTATCAAACTTAGATGTAGATCCCAACTTCCTATAAACTGGAGGACACATGCCCTAAGCAAGTCCTCTAAGGTTTGTATAGTCCTTTCTGACTGTCCATCAGTCGGAGGATGAAAGGTGGTACTAAACCTTAACTGTGTGCCTAAAGCTTTATGAAGTTGCTCTAAAAAATGACTTGTAAACTGGGGACCTCTGTCAAAGACAATGGTAACTGGGACCCCATGCAGTCGCACTATCTCATCTACATATAACTGTGCCAGCTTCTCAGAGAATAGGTTGTTTTGATAGGTAAGAAATGTGTTGTCTTTGTCAACCTATCAACTATTACCCAGATGGAATCATGGCCTTTGTCTGTTCTAGGTAAACCAACCACAAAATCCATGGTTACATGATCCCACTTCCACTGCGGTATAGGCAAAGGCTGCATTATTCTTGCGGGCTTCTGGTGTTCAGTTTTAACTTGCTGACACACTGGACACCACATAACAAACTCACCAACATCCTTCTTCAAACCAGGCCACCAATACATATCTTTTAAATTATGATACATCTTGGTGCTTCCTGGATGCATATCATACATTGAAGAATGACCTTCTTCCAAGACTAGCTTCCTTAAGTTATCCACATCAGGCACTATCATCCTACCATGATAATAGGCTACTTGATCATCTGAATCATGGAAATCGTCTTTTTTCTCACTACCATACTCTAATCTAATCCGCTGAACTACATCATCAGCTTGCTGTGCCTCCTTAATCTGCTGTCTCAGAGTAGGTTTTATGTGCATCTCAGCTAACAACCCAGATAACAATGATACTTTTAACTGTACATTGTCTTGCCTTAAAGAGATAAGCATATCCCTCCTAGAGCACACTAAGGAATTTAACTGTGCTCTGTCTAAGGCTGGTGTTGCTGATTTCCTACTTAAAGCATCAGCAACTACATTGGCCTTCCCTGGATGATAATCAATCGTATAATCATAATCCTTGATTAATTCCATCCAGCGGCATTGCCTCATGTTTAGCTCATGCTGGGAGAAGATGTACTTTAGGTTCTTATGGTCGGTGAAAATCTGGAATGTCTCTCCATAGACATAATGTCTCCATATCTTCAAAGCATGGACTACAACAACTAGTTCTCGATCATGTGTCAGGTAATTCTCCTCGTGTTTCTTAAGCTTTCGGGAAGCAAAAGAAATCACTTGTTTATCCTACATTAACACACATCCTAGTCCATTCTTAGAGGCATCACAGAAAACTATATATCCTTTCCCTTGTTTGGGTAACACTAGCACAGGTGCACTTGTCAGCCTTCCCTTTAACAACTAGAATGATTGCTAACACTTTTCATTCTAGGAAAAAGGAACATCCTTCCTTGTCAACTCAATTAAGGGTAAAGCTATAGAACTGAAGTTCTTAATGAACCTCCTATAATAACATGCCAACCCTAAGAAACTGAGAATCTCCATTGGTGTCTTCGGCTGTTCCCATTGTAGGACAGATTCTACCTTTTTAGGGTCAACACGTATACCTGAAGTAGATATTATGTGTCCAAGAAAAGAAACTTCAGGTAACCAGAACTCACACTTGCTAAACGTAGCATATAACTCATGCTCTCTTAGCAACGTTAGAGCCTGACAAAGATGCTACTCATGCTGTTGAGCATTTCTATTGTAGATCAGGATGTCATCTATGAAGATAACTACACACTGATCAAGAAAAGGTCTAAAGATTCTATTCATGAGTTCCATAAATGCAGCTGGTGCATTAGTTATTCCAAATGACATAATTGTGAACTCATAGTGACCATACCTTGTCCTAAAGGCATACATAGGTATGTCACCCTCCTTAATATGCAGCTGATGATATCTTGACTTCAAATCTATTTTTGAGAAGACAGTTGCACCACACAACTGATCAAAGAGATCATCAATCCTAGGCAAAGGATACTTATTTTTTATAGTTACTTTATTTAGTTGTTTGTAATCAATGCCCAACTGCATCGATCCATCCTTCTTTTTAACAAAGAGGACCGGAGCACCCCAGGGTGAAGTGCTTGGTCAGATGAAACCCTTCTCAAGCAACTCTTGTAGTCATTTCTTGAGTTCTGCCATCTCAGCAGGAACCATCCTATACGGTATTTGTGCTATTGGTTGCGTGCCCAGGATTAGATTAATCTCAAAATCGATCTCTCGGGGTGGAGGTACACCTGGAAGTTCTTCAGGAAATACATCTTCAAATTCCCTGACTACAGGAACTTCAACAAGATTAGAACTCTCCATGGTGATATCTACCACATGGGCCAAGAATGCAAAACATCCTTGCCTTATCAACTTCTCAGCTACCATAGCTGACACAAGGAAGGTTGGAAGAATCTTTCTATCTCCTTGAAAGATCCATGTGTTACTATCATCTATGAGCATAGTTTGCTTGGACTCACAATCCAAGACAACCGTATACCTTTCTAAGGTATTCGTCCCAAGGATTATATCAAACCCATGCATCTCAAGTGGTATAAGATCCACTTGAATGCAATATTCAGAAAAGAAAAGAATGTAGGGAGAACACACCTCCTACAACACAGCAGCTCCCATCAAAGGGGTTTCTAACTTCAAACTCTCTGCCCTATGACCAACTGTCATATTGTAGTCAAAAATCACTCTTCGAGTGATAAAGGAGTGTGTAGCACCTAGATCAATTAAAACAGATACAATGCAGTATGTAGACATATCAGAATAAAACAACTTCATCTGACATGTCACAACCTGAGGGTTGATCACTGCATCAGGCAGATTCATCGCATAGAATCTCGTTGTCGCCTGTGGTTGATTCGGTGCTCGATGACTGGGTGCTGAGGATCCATCTTGGGACACTTGTCTACGTCCTCTAGCTCCACCTGGAAACTGTCTCCTTTGTGAACCTTGCTGACTCTGCCTTTGAGGTTGAGTCACACTTGCCTCTTGGGCTCTGCAATCCTTCATCAGATGTCCTGCCTTTCCACATATGAAATAACTCCTGATCCCTTGTTGTGGTATAGATGGTCTTGTGACCGACACAGATGCTGAGTTGTGGGCTACTTCTGGTGGTAAACTTCGTCCTCTACCCCTGATTGACGTCCATTGCGTCTGGGTACTGAATCTAGGTGGTGGTGTAGGCACAGAAAACCTTGGTCTCTTGAAACCTTTGGATGAAGATCCTTGGAACTGGGGTTACATCTTCTTGTTCTTGGTCTTTCGCTTCTCCATCACAGACCTATCTATTCTCCTAACAAACTCCAAAAAGGTAACAAATCTTTCCTTGTTCTCCAGACCAGACACAGGGGTGGTCAACTCAGCATTTAATCCCTTCTCAAAATGCCTAATCCTTTCTTCATCTGTAGTTGCCATGTGCGGACAGAACTGCAAAAGCTCCATGAACTTAGCCTCGTACTCGCTAATGTTCATCGGTCCTTGTCTTAACCTCTCAAACTGAGAGATTTTCTCATCCAGGAACGTCTTAGGAAAGTATCTATTGACAAATTCCCGTCGAAAAACTTCCCATTTGATCTCCACACCTGGCCTTTTCCCTTCCTCTATGGTCCACCAGTGGCCATCACTCCCCTTGAGAAGGTACACAACATGTCTAACCTTCTCAGCTTCTGGGATGTTCAGGATTCTAAAGGCCTTCTCTAACTCAGTTAGCCACATATCAGCATCTACTGGGTCAGTTGTTCCAGCATATTTCGTCACTCCAACTCGGCATAGTCGTTCAAACATCTTGCCTGCTCCTTGTCCTTCTAGATGGGTAGGTTCCCTAGGTACAAGTATAGGCATCCTATCAGTCATGTGTGTCATGGCAGTCATGAACTGCCCAAACATGGCTTGAAAGGTTGTGTTCCCCATGTTAGCTAGATTAAACTGGGGTGGTTCAGGTACATGTTCCTCCCTTCTTTGGTCTCTTGCACCTCCTCTGGGTGAAGCGACACTACTCTCTACAACATGTTCCTTGTGTGATCCAGACATCTTTAGTTTCTCATCTCCTCCTATATGAGTAGAAGACACTATCAGATATACTGGAAGACGCTAGAATAGACTCAACAACCTTAGTCCTATGTCTCTATAGACTCAGCGAACCTAGAGCTCTAATACCACTAAACTGTGATACCCCATGTGATTAAAACGTTATGAACGATGCGGAAGCGAATACTTAGCAGCAGAATTACTAAAAATAACTAAAAATAAAACTTTTTGCACTGAGAACCACAAACTGTAAAACTCTTATATAAAGAAACAAAGTAAGTTATTTACAAGCTGATCCATCAGTACATCTCTATATCAACTCAACTCGAGAGTCATAACATTGACTGCCCTGTTAAACTGTACATGCGTAGTATACAAAAATCTCGAGGCATCAGGCCAAAAATCTCAGATCTATATCAAACTAGTTACTGACTCCTAGGACCTGAGAGTACATAGATGACACATAGGACTCTCTACATACAGATCCTGACAGACAGTGTCTCCACCTAAAGATCACTATTGTCCTTGTTGTTGTTGCTACTGCTGTGGCTGCTTTTGATGTTCACCCACTAAATGGTTTCTTCTTCCTCGACGTCTACCTTAAAAGTTGAATCCCATGGGGGTGAGACAATTGAATAAAATTGTGCCAGGGAGAGATATAACTCTCCGCCAGAAACATTTTTATTGCAGATAGAGGAATAACACTGAGCAGTAGAATTGTGAATATTCAACAACAGGTAAATCATTGAATAAACTAAGTAGAGCAGTATTCTCTATGCAATCATTTCTAACTTGAATAAGTAGCAAGTCATTCATTTAAGAAGGAATATGAAGAACATGTATATTATTTACCCAACTAGGACATAATAAACAATGTATCATCAATCATTGATTCTCGTAATTCAACCCTAAGAAATTAGGCTATACGGCTGATTACATTTTGCAAACATATTTATGCCCCGAGGAGATGAGGTATACCGCTCATACTCCAACTGACAATTGCAAAATCGAAATCGGTACCATACATAGGTCATCAGAAGACACGGATTTCTATGACCTCATCTTCCTCAGTCAGTGTGAGGAACAACATGCAGGACATCTTGTGTCTCTGCTATATGTATATCTTTACAGGGTATACTGGTAACTTCGCTATTAGAGTTATAGTGGCATGATGTATTCTCTTCACAATCTAGGGATTTCTCGTTTATCTCACATTGATTCGGAATTTACATCATCATCGGGAGATTAGTGATACATCATCTTGGAATATACATATAATGAAGGATTGAGAGATTTAATGTTTATCTCACATCAATTCCTCCATTAGGATGTAAGGATATTCACGTCCATAACCCCCACATACTCAAAAGTATGCTCTCTAGGAGTTCTCTTAGGAAAACCTTTTTCACCATCACCCAACTACTGACGATGATGGATCTATGGTCAGGGCTCTACATGATATCATTTCACTTGATTATTTACATACATTACAACATTCTTTAAAAATCAGGCATGTTTACATACAGAAGCCATTATAACAATTGATGTAAGGAAAGAGTACTATTTTATCAAGTTCATTTCACAACTTTTTTAAACTTGGGAACTCAATCCCTTATCATTTCATCATCATGATTCAAGGATATGGGTGTTCAAACCCTTAAATCATCAAAATACTTGTTACCACTTTGACATGTAACATAATGCCATCAAGTCAAATAATAGTGTAAACATGATAATTGCAATGCAGGTGTTTTATATGGCTCTTAAATCCTATCAATTTCTTTTGTTACCTTTCCCTTGGCAACACACCATATAATTACTTACAAAGCTCATGAAGTGATTTCAATAAACAAGGCATCATAGCTCATACCTGGCTATGTTCAATATCTCATAAAACCTGCATGATTAGTACAAATGATAACCGATACATTAATTTCATATCAGCATAATGAAACACAATGATAACTTCACTATTCATGGGTTGCACAACTATGCCCTCACTAGGGTTAGGGTTTCCCTTTCAATTCAATTAGGGTTAATCAACCCCTTTAGCTCAATTAGAATAAATGACTCATCATTCATTACTCAACCATAGAAATTCATGCTATAAAGTATAACCCAGAATTATGGTTTCACACTTCCATTTACCTTATTGAAAATTAGGGTTTACTATTCACATCACATCAACCTAGATTAAGATTTATAATAAACATTCCATAGTTGGGGTTTACTATTCACCTCACATCACCCTAGATTAGGATTCATATTCAACAACCAACAATTAGGGTTTACTATTCACATCACATCACCCTAGATTAGGGTTTACAACCAACAATCCATAAGTTAGGGTTTATCATTAAATATCCCATAATTAGGGTTTACTATTCACCCCAAGTGGGAGTGAGCATCAAAGTACCTTAAATTAAGGTCTATCATGACATCATTATGAATTAAGTTCATACCATCATCATGTATTAAGATTACTTACAATAATACCCTCAGTTAGGGTTATGAATCATTAACCTTCATAATTAGGGTTTCATGATCTCACTATCATGGATCATACCCTAATTAGACATCTACTCATAATAAGAGTCCATTACATAATTAACATTTATGTAGGTAATCCTTTCTCTCTCATCCTTTATAGGATGATGTTTACTTCAGCCTTGATTAGGCTAAGTCAACTCAACATGAAAGAGAATTGACATCATGGGTTATGTCATTATCATTATGATCATTAAGGCTTGATTATTCCAAGGGTACTAATCACCTTACCCCATTAAGATTCCATTACTATAATTATCTTTGATTTCATCATGTATTAGTCAATTGATCAACTTGCCCTTTGACCACTTTAAATACCCATGCGGTTTGGGTTAATTATCCACCAAACGATCTTGAACATATAGACCCCAAAACTGTCTTGCACAACCCACTGAAACCGTTTGGTAAAGTTGCAAACTTGAGACCGTTTAGTAAATTAAGTGGTGTAGACCATTTGCCAAAGTTGACTTCTGAGATCGTTTGCTAAAGGTGGTCACATGTAACTGTTTACTAAAGTAGACCCCCAAAACTGTTTGCTAAAGTTGACTTTTGAAAATGCATGAACCCAAACGGTTTGGGATCGTTTGGTCCTAAATGGTCTTGAGACTGTTTTCTCCCAAATGGTCTTGAGACCATTTGGTCCAAACCCCCCTCAAAACCGCAAGGACCAAAAAGGGTCTCAATTAGTTCAATTGAATTAGGGTTTCCAATGTTGGTTCCTTGAAGCATTGAATACATGTAACCAATCATCAATTGGACCTATAACCATGATTCAATTGAGTTAATTAGGTCAAACTTTAACTGATTTTACTCTTAATTGACTCTCAATTAGTCATCAATTAGGGTTTGAGTCAATTGAATTAGGGTTTGAAAATGATGACATTTCAACATTAATCAATGTGAGTCTAATTGATTTGAAACCATTGAACCAACATCCAATTTGGACATGACATGACCCCAAACGGTCTTGAGGTCGTTTGGATGCCCTCCAAATGGTCTTGAGACCGTTTTCCCAAGTAAACATAAAAACTAACTCAACCAATTCGAGTTTGGATCATTGGATTGAACACCAAAACAATATTTGATTGCACTTCAACTTAGAACCTTTAGATCTTCAAACACCAAACCATAGTCAACCCTAGACCTCCAAACGGTCTTGGGTGACCCCCAAATGGTCTTGGGATCATTTGGATGACCTAAAAACGGTCTTGAGACCGTTTTCCCATTATATCATCATTAACCGTGTTATTCAATTGGGGTTTGGATCCTAGGATTGGTCACCAAATCAGCAATTGATTATACTTCAACTTGATACCTTTGGATCTTAAATTGCTCAACCATACCTAACCCTAGCCCTCCAAAAGGTCTTGGGTGATCACCAAATGGTCTTGAGACCGTTTGGGTGATCCCCAAACAGTTTTGAAACCGTTTGGGTCAATCAACCCAAGTTTCAAATCAACACCTAACCCGATTAGGGTTTTGGTGATTGTTGGACCTTCAACTAGTGAACCAATTGAAGTTAATTAATAATTATTGATGGAGAATTGACTTGAATTATTCTCAATAGGTATCTGAATGGTCAATGCTTGGTCAAAGCCACCAAATGGTCTTGGACCGTTTGCTTCTATGCGATTTAGTGAAACTATTTGCATTCAAACGGTTTGAAACTGTTTGTTCCCAAACGGTTTGGGAAACCGTTTGATCAACAAAGGCAAACTGTTTGGTAAAGTAACTTTTTGGATATTTATCTAGAATGATGTCACCTTCGTCTTCCTCTGTTCAACCAAGAACTGTTGTTGTTCTTCAAAGAAATTATAGCAAGAACTAAAAAGAGTATCTAAGAAGAAAAGTAACCAACGATTATTAAAAGTATGGATGCATTAGCAATGCTTAAGGGTTAGAGTTATAAAACCCATCTCTAGAACTGATCCCAATCTCCAAGATCCATGGCTCTAATGGTGGATGGAGCTCCAACAGTTGTCCAAGGTCCGTCCTTCAACTTTTGGATGAACAAGATGGCTAGAAATGAAAATCGTGTGAAGAAAACCATTAATCAAGTCTTGTTTTAGGGTTTCCATCATGAATCCAAGGTACATGATGATCCAAACTTACCAACAGGTTTGGTCGTCCTTCCTATTCTTTAGATCTCTCCTTTGGTCGGCCAAAGCAAGGTGAAAAGAAAAAAAAACTAAGGAAACGATTCTCATGTGTATTGTAAAAGATATACATAAGAGATATGTATATGGGTTTTTGAGGAAATAGAAAAAAGAGAGTTATATCATTTAATTTCAACTAATTTCCACCAAAGCTTCCTCCATTGCTTGGCCACATAGCCACCTTCAATTTTCCTTGCAAAACTTTCTCCATTATCTAAGAAATAATGGAAAAGGAACTAAGCACCTTAATTAGTTTTATATTATATTAATGTGAATGGCTTCCACTCAACCAAGATCTTTTTGTGCCCAAGCATGGAACAAGCTCGTCCAAACTATAGAAAACACATCCCTCAACTTTTGTTTTAAGGGCTCCTTAATTAATATATTTCTTTTTGCACTAAATTATATTAAAGAGCCATTTGAGCTTAAATCTTGATTACTTTAATGTTAAGATTCTCTCTCCTCCAAGATAATCCAAATGAGGTGCCCTTTTCATTTGATTTTCTATACTTTATGCCAAGAAATATGAGAGACCCTCTAGAGGTGGTATTTTGCATATTGAACCCTAGGTTTTGGGTAAATTGCACATTACACCAAAACTAGGTTTTAATGCACAAGGATTGCTCTACAAGCTTTATCTTGGTGCCCAAGCTTGTAGAAAACCTACCACTACATCATATTCATTCTTATGATGTCTCAACATAATAGGAACATCTTATCATGTGAAATTTGCAAGTTAATCCCTCTACTTTGGTAATTTGTAGTTTAGTCAAAAAGTAACAAAACAAAGTTTCAACATGATTCAAAAAGGACTGAAATTGCAATATAAGTTCCTCAAAATCCTTAATTACATTTCAAAAGATAATAAAAAACTTATAATCAACTTAATTAGGCAAAACACCTAGGGTTAGTACATAACCCAGGCCAGGGATGTTACACTTATATGGCAAGTTTCATCTATGAGAGTTATCCCGATAAATCCCAAAATTTAGATATCAGTTGGGAAGGTATTAATGAGTTTCCCTATGAGATTCATGACAAAGGGATGCTCCTAGAATCCAAAGAAAATTGATAAGAAAGGGGGACCTATGTGGATTAATTGCATGATATATGTTTTGGAAAGTAATGAAATAAATTTGACTTTATTATGATAACACACAATCCCCCTTGATGTGTCATATTGGGGCTAACCCTCAAATCAAAGATTGATGCCTCATCCATCATCTCATAGCTTGTGTCAATAAAAGAAACAAGAGCCAACAACATTCATAATTTACTCGCATCCCATTCTCTCTCCCCTCTTAACCTTTTTTTGAGATAATTGTCCCAAAAGAATTGGGAGGAAGAAAACAAATCTAACAAGCCATAAAATGCTTGTCATCTTGTTGTTTTTGGAAGATGTCTGAATCCCTTCTAAATCGAGACACTAGGGCAATGTCGAAACCCTAGGTATCTAGCCATGCATGCCTATATAAAACTTTAGGAAGTGTATCCTCGACTTCCCAAACCCTCCTCTCCTCTCAACGACGCTTGATTCCCTCTATGTATCACCATTTAACTTCATTACCACTGTCGGTGACATCGAGCATGGGCATGTGACTCAGGGCATGTTTGACCAATTCATTGACATTGTAACTTCCTTGGGTGACATCCAAGTGTTCTCAACCCTAAGCATAGATCGAGGAAAACCCAACGAGAGTACCCAGAAGTAGGTCTTACTGACCTGAAGCATCTCACCAGAAAAGTGATCCCAATCCATCATGATGGACCATGAGGAGTGCAAGAAGACCATTGGGATCTCAAGAAACCAAATCAACATAAACCTATCATAGAGCCTTAGTAATTCCCTATTTGGTTCTTATTTTCTTCTTGCTAAAAACTTATACCTTGTTCTACCTGCCCTGGGTACCCCATGTCAAGCTAAGGAACTTTTTGAGTCCGACCGAGGATGTCGAAGATAATCTCACCCTTGGATGGAGTTGTATGGCCTTGGAGGTAAGAGTCAACCCTCTGGTTGACTCCCTTCATGGATTCTTGGAGTAGCGTTAAGGGTAGCAAAGGGGTTGAGCAATCCCTCTTGGCATTTTGCTCATGTACCCTCATTCGTGTGATTGGTCTTGGTCACTATGAAAAGGCACTAGGGTCATTTGACCCTGATCTTGAGCCCAGACACTGTAGATCTCTAATCCAGCATGGAACTCTATTGTTAGACAGACGTCACCCACTTGGGTAGGTTGATGAATGCATCTTGTTGATGTGTTAGGCTACGATTGGCTCACATTAGTTTATCTTAAACAAATTGTAGTAACTAGTATGTAGCTAAAAGAAAACTAGTAGAATCCAAATAAAATGTATTTGAGGATCGAATCTGATTATATTTCCAAAAGTATGGCTAATGCATGTTTAGGTGGTGATTAATATATGGCAACCCCATATATTATAATTAACATGTCGAATTTAATAAAAATGTTTACTTTTCCATATAAAGTGATAGTCTTGGATATGATAAGTATCCAAGATGATGATGATAATTAAGGTTTCTAAATCAATAATCATACATATGTGTAATTAGGGTTGATGTCATTCTCCCTTTATCAAAACCTGAGATAATCATAAACCTTATATTAAGAATCGTGTAGGGTTTAATCTAAATAATATGATGGTGAAACTTTAGAGTATACATACATGCATATAATGTTGGTTGAATATATTAAATGTTGCTTGGATATATTTGCTTGAATGGTATATGGTTAAAGTACTTGAAGTATGATTGCATGGTCTTCATGGTTCTACATTGAGGTACATGATTACAATAATGAATACTCACATTTCGACTGACGATGTGGGCTGAGGATTGCTCATAAACTAATGAAATAAACTGTTGGATGTTTATTTACATTTTGTTCAATTATAATACCAATATGAGTATAACGTAAAGTAAGATATCATATTTTGAATCCTGGGATGACATGTATTAAGGGGTGTTTCATATGAGCCTACGAAGGGATAGTGATTATGCCAAATATAACACATCAAGCATGGGTTAGAATATGTAATGAAAATGCTAGTTCTTATTTCAAGTAATTGATTCATTATATGTTTTTATATTACTTGCACACTTTTGTATGCGTCCCACTTACACATTATTATATTGATATGAATTTTGATTTTTGGCATTTTAGGTAAATGCCATATATGAAGATATCAGGACATGATGAATCTAGATGAAATCAATTGAAGACATTAAAGATAAGTAAAGGATGATTAGTTATATGCTTATTCATACATGTATGACTTTCTCATGTAAAGTTCATGTAACTTTTTGAGAGGAGCATCATTACAAACCTTTTAAACAATGTTTGTGAAATTAATGGAAATTATTTGTTATTATTTGCTGTCTGCTAAATCTAGATTAGGGAATTTACATAACGAATCTCAACTTTAAGTTCATTTCTTAATTGGGGGATACTGAAAAGTGAGGTCATAAATTTTGGTATTAGAGACCCAAAATTTTCAAATAATAATATATAATAGTTGATAATTTCAAGTAATATTTACAAATATAAGGAAAATTATTAGGGCATAGCCTAAGGGTAACAGTGTTTAGAAAGGATCACAATTTTGAAGGTTGAAAATACTTTCTACCACACCATTAAGTTGGTATACGAGGACTCCCTTAGCCAAAGTGATACTTTCCTGGTTAGAACTAGGGTTTTCCAGAAGTAATATTTCCTCTAAGATTCTCGTCTCTAATTTTGTCCACTTCTCATCATCTTTCTTAATAAACCATAAAGGTACTTCCCACCTCATCTTACGTTAGGTTTTTTTAAAGAAGTAGGATTATGGCATCCTCTATCGATTAATATACAAGCAATGCAGAAATAATGATATAGTTAAAAAATGTTTTAATGGTTTTTCCTTGCAAGTTTAAACCCTAGATGGAACAAGGATTGGTAAGGGAAAACCTCAGTGGGAAAATGGAAACATAAAACCCTAATATGTGGGTGTCGTCTCTAACCCTAAACCTAAACCTTAATCTTGGGAAATGGGAGTAGTGTGGGTAAAATAGTAACCCTACCCATATGAACCCTAATTACGGTAAGAGGAAAGAGGAAATACAATTGATTTCTTGTCTCCCATGCATGCATGTATGTGGAGCAAGGTATTCATGATTCATGCGGAGTTTTGAATATACATTTGAAACATAGGCAATCAATGGTTACATGAAAATGAAAAGTAAGATAATGAAAATGTGAAACCTTCAAATCAACGTTTAGGGTTGGCGTCTCAACCTGGGGTGGGTCAACCCAAGATGGGAAAAGGACCTATGGGGGAGGAAAAATCCTAAACCCATGGGTTCATCTTGTTGTTAGACATCCTAACCTCTTCCTATGAGCCAAGAAGGAACCCAAGGTTAGGACCTTTCTTAGAAAGACAAGTTAACCAATTAGTTTAAGAATTGAGGTAACCTTGAATGTCACCTAAAGTGTGAAGGATTAAGTATACAAAACATGAAGGAACATACATTCTTTGAACCCAAGCATGTAATCTATGAGGGACACAAGGAGAAGTCACTGAGTAAGTGGCTAGAAGTATGTGACCAAGACCAGGAGGGAAGGTTACCAAGGGACCAAACCCTAGAGGGAAGGCCTCCAGGAAGATCAAGCCCATGATGGAAGCTCACTAAGAGGCCAAGCCTAGGAGGGAAGGCCTCCATGCAGACCAAGACTAGGAGGGAAGGCCACTAAGAGGCCAAGCCCAGGAGGGAAGGTCGCCATGAAGACCAAGTCCAAGAGGAAAGGTAACCAAGAGCCCTAGCCTAGGAGGGAAGGCTTCTAGGAAGACCAAGTCCAGAAGAGAAGGTGACTTAGAAAACCAAGCCCATGAGGGAAGGTCATCATGAGTCTAATGTAGGGACATAAAGTAAATAATGTTTACCCTGAGAGATGGAGGAAATCCCGATCAAATAATTAAATATGAAAACAATGTCCTCAAAATTGTTATAAAAACCTCAAGATAAATGTGTAGTTTTTTTATTAAATCTCAATATTCCCTAGGAAGGGTATAGCCCTAAGTCAATCCTAAGATCAAGTAGGGATTATTAAAGGTACATAAGACCTACAAGGTCAGGAGGTTCTCATGACCTAAGTGTGTAAGACTGTGGGATCGAGAGATAGCCATCCATGTTTTCCTGAGGCCCATGGGGTCAATAGATCCACCTTCATGAATTCATGAGGCCCAAGGGGTAAATGTGAGAGGCACTCCATAAGTGCATAAGCGTATAAGAGATCACTCTGAAGGTACTTGTACTTATAGATACCTTGAGGAATGAATAAGGCTAATGATATATGAGATGTAGATCTAAAGAATACAAGAGGTCATGTAATAAAGTCAGAATAAGATCTTAAAAGGTAGTAGTGCATAAACTCAAGGTTTTGATAAAGTCACTTTTCGTGTGAGTGCATGAAATTTAAGAAGAATTGTGGGATTAAAAGTACTTATGGTTTGAAGTCATAATACAAGTGATTCAACCTAAAATTCAAAGCTAGAAGATAATGTGTGAGTACACCGACTCTGCTCTTGGAATAGGATGAGTTTTGTATTTGGGCTGCATTCAAAAGCTTATTCCATCTTACTGATATGCATCGAAGAGCACACCAATTCACTAGAAAATTTATCATAGCGTTTAATCCTTTTTTACTTTCCGGTTAAGGCTAGTATAGAAGGGTGGATCCCACAGGACAAGATCTGTTTTCTTTAAACCTGATTTATTTTTGGACGATATGCAAAAAATAAAGTCTGATTTGAGGGGTTGATTGATCTAATGTGAGAAAGTAAATTTCAAGAAGAATAAAGATTACACTAATGCAAGGAAAGTAAAAGATTATTCTAAAATAAGAGAAAGTAAAAGAAGAAGATTGTTAGCACACACGATTATCTAAACAAAAGTAAAGTGCTAAAATTTAAAAGGTGAATTGATAGAAAACATTTAATTATGGTTTGAAATCGACAAGGAATACATTGAGGCTTAGGGGTTTTAGCACCTTAGCCTTTGTGAAATTAAGATCAAGTGATACACAACAAACAAGATAAAAGAAGGTATGCGATTTATTCATAAACAAAATGCAAAAGAGGAACTCCATGTGAACCCATTGGTCCTAGTGTTCATGTATCCTTGTTCTTCATCCTAAAGAGGATTTTTCCACAGTTGCATACAAATCCTCATGAAGTCAGTTTAGGCATTCTAAATCCCAGTTCCCACGGTCGCATCCACTGGGTTCAATGAGCAATTAAAATGATTAATTAGTATGTTTAAATCCGTGATTCATAAATTGAAAACCATACATCTAAAGTAGTCATGTAAAAGCTCGATCTAATTAACACATTGCTAAGGGGTACTTCCCTCGCCTCGATAAGAAACTACTTGCTACTCATGGTGAGGATGGGAGAAACAAGGAAAGAAAGCAAAGGAGCCATAGACCACAATTCCAAAAAAATCTCTATAGAGTTCATGGCGGTGACAATTAAACGGCTCATTTGCTTTTTTGCCTGCTCCAAGAAGAAAAAAAAATAAGAAGAACCAAAGTAAGAGAGACACATATGTGAAATAAAAAAACCAATGGTATGTCTCTTGAATGTAAATTTATACTAGGAAGAAAATGACAAAATTTCTCTACTAATTGCTTACAAAAATTGCGACCCTTTTTTTAGTGGAGTCCCCCCTCCTTTTATAGGGGAAGGAGGGGTGGAAACCCTGAGAGGGGGAAGAAACAATTCAGTGAAGGTTGTTTTAAACTATTGTCTGTGTGTTTCAATGCGCCCATCTCACTGAGCAAGATAGTCATTTCATAAGGACTGGGTGTGCACCTAGAAGATTTGATTCGAAATCCTAAGATGGGCTGTGGAAGTTGAAGCCTTGGGTTCAAAGTAATGACCTAGATAGTCGTCTAGACCAGCAGAATGGTCGTTCTAGGTGTGACGTGGTGAGATCTTGGAGTGGCAATTGAACCCTGGTGGCGGCGCCCGTCTCGCATTTTCTTGGTCTCAAAGTAAGGCCTTGAAATGAATGTTTGGCCTACTGAGGCGCTCGTCTCATGCCGCCATGCGTGTATACAAGATGTTGAAACCCTAATCATGTGGTTGGATGCTTGGTTTTGTGATGTGGGACTAGCTCCATGAGACGAACGTCTTGCTAAGGCAAGATGACCATTTGGCTTGCTAAGTAAGCTGGTTGAGCCAAGTCCAAGGTGGTCGTCTGGTTGTGAAACGAGGGTCTTCATGGGTGTGAGCCGACCGTCTTGGTCAGTGAGACAACTGTCTTGCTGACTCAGAGGGTCAAAATAAACTTTGGGGAAAATCCCTACAATATTGGAGAAAATTGTGTTAGTGTTGGCATAAATCAATCGATAAGTGGGTAAATTACAATTTAGTCCAGAAATTATCAAAAAGGAGAAAATCTAATGAAAATAAATATGAAAAATGTGCAAAAAGATGGATGAATATGCATTCATCAAAATACCCCATACTTGAATCTTTACTCATCCCGAGTAAATTAAATTACAAATAAACTCCAATTTATACTTCTAAAATGCCATCCTCACCTTGATAACATCACTATAGTCCTCACCTCCAAATTTTGACCAAGTGACCCAATCTCCTAGAACCACATATCATAAAATTCTATGTTCCTTATCAAGAACAAATGTCAAATATTGCTTTTAAAATGTGAATTTATAGAAGAACATGCTTCCTCTTACTGTTTCCTTGACACTCAAATTTGTTTAGAAATTATTTGCATAATAATCAGAAGAAGGAGGGGGTGTGAGCAAACAAGGAAGTATAATTTTTTGATCCCTCCTCTATTCGACTCGGGATTTGGATTTTGTGGAGTTGTGGCTACATTGGTCTTGTTTTTTCATGTGCACTTTGGCATCTTTTTGAATGTACGCCCCTTTATGGGGTATGGAATTTTATTTAGGAAGCATGCCACCTCAGACTTGTTTTTTGTCCGGTGGTGATTCATTGCTTCTCCTTTTAGAAGAAAAATAGAGGGATAAAAGAGATGTTCTTGTTCTTTCAATATTTAACATCATTATTATTTTTTTCCAGAGAGTGTCATTTCTCTAATTAGAATATTCTTATAATTCACATCATACAAGTTTTATAACAAGATAATTCATTTGTCTAAAGATAAGGAAAATTATGATTGGTTCTGATGAATTCCTTATGACTTGCCAACTATTCCAAGGAGTGATGTCTTAGGGTCCTAGGTTACATAATAGTTTCAGACATGGCCATTTTTTAATGGATTTTGCAAAGATTTTCATTAAATTCAAAGGGAGTACAATGATAGATGACTATCCAATGGACAACTAGATAATGGCCATTACAAATAAATAAAATAGAAAATGGTGGCAGACTAGATAAAGGCCATAAACTAAAGCAAATACATGTAGAATAATAAAGCAAAAAAAGAGAAAATATAGGAGGGTGTAATAGAATCATACCACCCATCCCCACCCCAGACATCAATTTTTTATCATCCTGAAATAAACCCAAATCAGATATGGAGGGAAGAGAATCACTAAGGTGGTGGAAAATGTGAAGACGATGGAGGGTTGTAGTAGTAGTTTCCCCAATAGGGGGAGTTGGGGTCAGGGTAAGCCTGATGAGCCCCATACTCATCATACTGAGGTTTGCTGACATCATAGTGGCCCTGATGCACATGCCATGACTTGTAAGAGCATTGCATCAGACACATGTGGTTGAGCTGATGACCTTGACGCTACTACTCTCATTGAATTTCCTCCAACTAGTCATTGATTTTGTGAAAGCCATAAGGCTCCTTAGGGCCTTCCTCATTGCCTTGTCATCTCCTTGTGCAGCATCATGTAGGTGGCAGCAGTAGTCCAGTTTCATCACCATGTGCCTCCATGGAGGCACTCCTCCTATGGGTTGTGGGCTCGGGGACATCATCGAGATTGGGATGCTCCTGGAGAAAATGGTGAATGTGGTCTGGCAGGTCTGTCAGGTCAAGCACCAGATTTGCAGTCACAAACTGGGCATGTCGAGGAAGATCTAGACCAAGGGTGATGCCTTTAAATGTCAAGTAAAAGGCATCCTTAGTTTCTCAATAACAGTTGAACTTGCAATTATTCAGATATGCAAGGTCAAGAAGATGATGTGCATGCTCCAGTGGTGGAAAAGGAATGTGAGTGAAGCGTAAGAACTTTACCACCATAGTAACAACATAACCAATACAAATCGAGGAGGAAGTGTTGCGGGTAGCTTGATAGTTGAGATGCGAAATCATGTCATTCCCCCAATTGAAAGGCTCCTCATTCATCTGACATCATAAGGTATATAGATCGAGGTGGGTAACTTCTCTTTGGGTGCCCTCCCTGCTAAAGATAGTGCATGCTATGATGAGATGAAGATAGCACACCATAGGGTTGTTGATGTTGGATGCTTTTGCACTAATGGGTACCTTTGGCGGGAGGCCCATGATGTCTGCCCAAAATTTCTCCATGTTGTAGGATTCATGATAGTAATCATGGCAGTCATTCATGCAGTGAGATAGCTAATCAAACTCTCCTTTGTCGGTGATGATGGAGGTGAACTGGCGGGAAGAGATCTCCAAGTGTTCCCCAAAAATCTAAATTTTACAGCTAGAATTTCCATGGGAGCAGTGCTAATGGTGAAAACTAGACATGAACTCAAGAGTGAGATCACTATACATTGGAAGAACATGGTAGAAAAAGATCACAATGTGTCCACATTGTACAATCTTGTCGATCGTTGTTTTGATGCCAAGTGTAGTCAAATTGGGGCCACATGCCCATCTTGGGAGGGAGATGCCAACTGAAGATAATCAGATGAATCTCTCAGAGTGCTCATCGCTAACAAACTGAGCATAAGTGCTAGGATGCGGAGCAATGTGAGGCGATGGAGGGGTGATGGAGTCAAGATCACAATGTGATTGGGACCGTACACATACGGCCTTGTTGATGAGCCAATTTACATCATGGATATCTTGGATCATCTCCTTGGCCACCTTAGGAGAATATTCACCGATAGGCTCCCAAATTTGAACACCTGGTATAGAGTGGGATTGGCGAGGTGGCTCACACAAGGATGAAGTAGGGGATTTCCTTTTTTTCTTTCAGAAACATTTGAACATGTTTGTAGGCTACATGAGGCGAGACATGGATCTGAGATACTGAGACACTCGAATAGGTGGCTAAAATGATCGGCTTAATCTCTTGGACGATCATCTAGCAACGATGTTTGGGCGAGGCGTTCTTCTATGGATGGGCGCCCAATTACAAATCGACCATCTCAGGAAGGAGATGGTTGTTTGGTATTAGGGATAGAAGAACACCAACTAGAGAAGACTGGTCGGCAATAGTGGTGGTGGTGGGGAAGAAGAGGGGATGTGACACAAGAGATGACTACTCTGTTGGTGAGATAGATGATTGGAACTGGATCACTGATCCTTGTGGAGATTGAACTGGTGGAAAGGAAAAGAAACAAGATGGGAAGGAGCATACGAGACATCCCCATTTCCCATCAAAGGGAAGCGAGGTGGATGTTAGGGAGAAGCGAGGAGGATGGTTGGCTCTGAGGGGGAGGTTTGGCCTTCACTGTGGGTGCCTGGATGCAAGAAATTGGGCATCGGGATGATCGATCATGTCGTTGAGGTAGTTGTCTGGTGCGACAAGCTAGGGCTCAGGGAGGAGATGAGTTGTTTTGCATGTGAGATGTCTCCTCCCCAAACATTCATTAAATAGGTCCTCAGGTGTGCGAGATGATTGTTTGGGGCATCCCAAATGACCAGTTGGGGTTGTCGGGTGGTTAAATTGGCGAGTTGAATGTGCCACGAGTGTCGAGATGGCAGTGGGTTTAAATGGACATCAAAGTGGGTGAAACAATCAGCTAAACCATCTGAAATGGTCGATTGGCTTGTTGGTCTGCCTTTCCAAATTCAAATTTCAATTGGCCGCCTTTGTTGGAGTGGAAATCTAAAAGGCTGAGATGAGCATATCACCTTTACCAGATGGTCATATGGCAGATGTAAGAAGGCTGGCTATCATCAATGAACCATAGGTTGGATTACCAACCTTTCAATTTTTTTTAAACAACTAAAATTGAAACAAAAATGTTAGCTAAGACAAATATAGAAGAAAATTGCAAGGAAAAATTAAATGATTGGTATGCCTCCCAATAAGCTCCTAGTTTTATGTCGAAGGACGAACAGAGCTGGATCACAGAGCCATTTCAGGCTCAGGATGGGGAGGTAGGGGTTCATGAAAATCGAGGTCTTCGATTAAGGAGAGTTGATTTGCCTCAGAAGATAGAAAATCCTCAATAGTGATGTATTGTTTAAGACAATGTCCATTAAACTTAAATTCCCCTAAAACCTTGTCTCAAAGAAGAAATGTTCCATGAGGGTAGGCACACTTGACAAGGTAGGGTCCATACCATCTAGATTTAAGTTTTCCAGGGAAAAGTCTTTATCTAGAGTAGTACATTAGAACTTGACCGCCCTCCCTAATGTTCTTTCGCCTAATGTGGCCATCATGCCATAGTTTGGTTTGGTCTTTGTAGATCCTAGAATTTTCATAGGCAGTCATTTGGAGCTCGTCTAACTCTTGCATTTGCAAAGAGTGGTTTTCACCTACAGTAGTTAATTCAAAATTGAGAGTTTTGATTGCCCAATTGTCCTTATGCTCTAATTCTATGGGTAGATGGCATGATTTCCCATAAATCAATTTGAAGGGAGTGGTTCCTATAGGAGTTTTTTTGGCGGTCCTATATGTCCACAAGGCATCATTGAGTTTTAAAGCCCAATCGGTCCCAGTGCAATTTACTATTTTCTCTAGGATAAACTTGCTTTAACTATTTGACACCTCAACCTAACCACTAGTCTAAGGGTGGTAAGGGGTGGAAACCTTGTGATGGACTCCATACCATTTCAACAATGACTTGAAGCTCTTCTCTAGGAAATGAGAACCGTCATCAGAAGTTACGGTGTGAGGTACCCCAAATCGAGGAAAAATGATATCTTTGAAGAGCTTCTTCACAAGCTGGGAATCACATTTTTTGGTTGGGATGGCTTCAACCCATTTGGAAATGTAGACAACAACCACCAAGATATATTTGTACCCATAAGAAGAAGGGAACATGCCCATATAATCTACCCCCCCACACACGTTGAAAATTTCAATCTCTCGTGAAGAAGTCATGGGCATTTGGTCTCTGTTAGATATGTTTCCGGTCTATTGACATTCATCTCAAGCAATGACAAAATGGTATGAATCTTTGAATAGAGTAGGCCAAAAAACCCAGATTATAAGACCTTCCTAGCTATTTTCAGAGAACTCATATGCCCTCTAGTGGGTCCAGTGTGGCATTTCTCAAGTATGTCATGAGCCTCTTCCTCAGTAACACACCTGTGATAGAGTCCATCTGAACATAATCTAAAAAGATATGGATCATTATAATAATACCATTTTACATCATGTAAAAATTTAGCCTTAGAATGTCCCTTATATTTGGGGTGCAATACACTTGCAGCTAGAAAAATTACATAATCCGCAAACCAAGGGTATTGGGATTCCACCTTTAACAATTTATCATCGGGAAGGGAGTCATTTATGGGTATTACATCATCATTGAAGAAATCAAGGCAACTAAGATGGACGAAAACAACATTTTCATAACCCTTTTTATCTAAGATCTCTAGGTCAAATTCCTGAAGTAAAAGGACCCAACGAAGAAGGCGAGGTTTGGCATCCTTTTTTGTCATCAAATATATAATGGGTGCATGGTCTGTGTAAACAATGACTTTGGAACATACCAAATATGAGCAAAAAATTTCAAAGGCATATACTATGGCTAGTATTTCTTTTTCAGTAGTTGTGTAATTCCGTTGTGCTTCATCCAAGAATTTGGATGCGTAGTACATCACATGGTGCTTTTTCTCAACATAGCACCAACGACTTAATCACTCACATCACACATTAACTCAAAGGGTAGGGACAAGTCTAGGGCCCTAATGATGGGAGTAAAAATGAGGTCATCCTTCAACAAAGAAAACTAGACATGCAAGCTTTATCAAACACAAAACGGGTGTCTTTTTGAAGGAGATTTGTTAAGGGTTTAATGATCTTAGAAAAATCACCGATGAAACACCTATAAAAACCTACATGCCTGATGAAGGCATGAATGTATTTGATGGAAGAAGGTGGTGGGATTTTTTAGTTGACCTCGATCTTGACTCTTTCCACATCAATGTCGTAGTTTCTCACGCTATGGCCTAAAACAATTCCTTCAGTCACCATAAAGTGAAACTTCTACCAATTGAGGATCAAGTGTGCTTCCTCGCGTTTTCCCAAAACCATAGATAAATGATGGAGACAAGATTCAAAACTACCTCCATAGTCAGAGAAATCATCCATAAAACCTCCATGATGGTTTCAGTCAATCCAGCAAAGATAGCATACATGCACCGCTAAAAGGTGGTTGGAGTATTACACAACCCGAACAACATTCTCCTGAATGCATAAGTGCCAAAATGGCAAATGAAAGTCATTTTCTCTTGGTCATCCAGATGAATGGGGATTTGATATAAATTTGAATAGCCATTAAGATCAAAAAAATATTGTTGATGGGAGAGGAAGTCTAGTGCTTGATCTAGGAAGGGAAGAGGGAAATGATCTTCCCTAGTGGCTTTATTCAGTTTCTTATAGTCAATATACATCCTCCACCCTATGATATTATGAGTGGGAATAAGGTCATTATTGTCATTTTTCACGACAATGGTACCCCCTTTCTTGGGAATGACCTAAACTGGGCTAACCCAAGGAGAGTTGGAGATGGGGTAGATGATCCCTGAAATTAAAAGCTTGATAACCTCTAGATGAACCACCTCTTTCATGTTGGGATTCAATTTCCTTTGAGGGTCTCTGGATGGTTTGTACTCTTCTACCATAGGAATTTTATGCATGAAAATGGATTGATCTATTCTGGTCAAATCAGCCATCTTGTATCCTAAGGCAGCTTTCCTCTTCCTAAGTTCAGTCATTATCTTAGTTTCCTATTCATGGGTGAGATCAAAGTTGATGATAATAGGATAAAGCTTTTTCTCATCAAGGAAGGCATACTTAAGACCTTCAGCGAAGGGTTTAATGTTAGGTGCCTTGGGGTTTTTAGGTTTTTCATTTACAATGGAGACCATTTTTAGGCCTTCAAACTCATCATCATGAATCTCCTCAAAAGTGTCAAGATGATGTCTAAATTTCTCCAATTGATCATCTTCAAATCCACAATCAATAGGGGTCACAAGGGAATTTTGGAGGGGATCCTCAAATAATTCCCATTCTTGTCTCAATAGTTGCATCTTCTCAATACAATCAAGAAGATAGACCTCTTCTTGGAGGCTTGGTCCATGCGTGCTTTCGTATACCCTAAACTTTAGGCTTTTTTTTCCTAGGAACAAGAAAATGGTTCCGACTTCAACATCAATCAAGGCACGAGCGGTGACCAAGAAGGGATGGCCAAATATGATGGAGTACCTTAAGTCTTCCTTTATGTCCATGCACTACTACAGAAACGGCCTTTGGCGTCGGTCGTTTAACCCCATTTGGCGTCGGTTTCCGACCGACGCCTATGTGGGCGCCGCTAAAGGTCGAACACTTCGGCGTCGGTTTTTTAACCGACGCCTATTTAACATATAGGCGTCGGTCGTTTAGTAGATAACCGACGCCAAAAGGGTTCGCGCCACAGAAAACGGCATCATCTAGGGCACTTTCTGCGTCGGTGTTTTAGTAAATAACCGACGCCACTATGGAATATAGCGTCGGTCTTTTAGTAGATGACCGACGCATAAAGTGCCCTAGATGACGCCATTTTTTGTGGCGCGAACACTTTTGGCGTCGGTTATATACTAAACGACCGACGCCTATATGTTAAATAGGCGTCGGTTTGATATGAATATCCGACGCCATTTCCAGGACTGCTTTGGCCACATCAGGCGTCGGTTTATTGAAAAAACCGACGCTGTAGGTCTTTCCTGACGGTTTTCTATAAATAACCGACGCCTATTTATATTTTTTTTTTTCATATCAGTTTGCAGGCCTGCTGTGGCTGGTCAGCAGGATGAGAACCTGCAGTTCAGTTTTCTGAACTGCAGGTTTACGACATCCATTGATATCAGCCTACAAACAGGCCGCAAACCTGCAAAAGTCACAAGCAAAATTCTACACAAGTACATACATTCAGACATCAATTCAATTCTCACATTCACACACATATAGAAACATTCAAATACATGTATTAACATTCAGAAATATTCATTTACATAGTATCATTCATTATCGCTATCAACATCCCAATTATATCTTACAGTTGCCACTGCTTGTATGGCTTTTGCCCATTCTTCTCTTACTTCATTTAATGCTTCCATCGTATATGGAGCATGTATATTTTTTAAACGTTTACCTGTAGTGTTGTCAGTTTTAAACACCTGCAAAGAGAATGATGTATATATATAAGTAATAATACAAAAATAATATAAGATTGATATATTGCATACTAACTAATGAGAATATATATAATACCTCATGTATGGTATCGATGTCCAATGCGGCATATTTGATAATCATCTGCATAAATCGCATCACATAGTATGCGCATGCCCATCCATTGTCTTGTGTAGCACACTATAAATTGAAACATACAAAATAATACAACTAAGCACAATTCACATCAATAATATATATATTTGAGTCGGGAACTTACTTGTACGTTCTGCCAATTTATTGGCTGGTTCTTTTTCCTTGGGACCGTTCCTCCAGCCTTTTTGAATGCATCTAAACCCCTACATGTTAATATAACACAATAAATTGCATAAGTAAATAGTAATGTAATAAAAGATGTTAACGGATATAAAAATGAAATATTTCTCACCAGAATAATGGCATTCTCATTACGTGTCCAATTTTAGTGTTCAATGTACTCCCCGCAGGATCTAGATAATAAACAGTGAATGTCCCGGGGACAATGACTAGTAACTCCCAATGTCTACCGCTAGAAGTAAGAAGTTAACAATTAATAACTCAAAATGCAAAATAAAAATGGAATTTTCTTAAGTCCAAATTATAAATAAAGTAAACTTACTTGACATTGAATGGAGCTATTATTATCGTCTTCTTTTGCTGACCAAAAATTGTAAAAGCATCTATACAGTATTGTTGAACATTATCAGGGTCTTTAGCTACCAAACTAATCAATGATGGAATCAAAAATCCCACATGATCAAATGCAAATTGTTTGCAATGATCTTCGACTAGGTAGCTGCAAAACATATAGGCGTATGCATTAATATATAAGAAACCAGATCACCGGATCTTACACAAGGTATATGGATGTATAAACAAGATCTCACCTTATCCATGTCTCTATCATTGATGTATTCAGCCAATCATACATAAACAGCTCAATAATATCTTGTATAAATAAAGAGCTATCGTATGATTGACCTGCATAATCTGCATCTAAAGAAATAATTATAGGGCAATGTACATTATGTGCCCGTAGCCAACATGCCATTCCCCTACAAGCAGGACCTAACGGGTATGTTAGGTCAGTTGGAACCCAATCGGGTAATGCGGGAAGTGGAAGTGGAGGCCTAGGTGCTCCTGGTGTCTTCTTTTTAACCTGTACATATAATTTCAGATCAGTTGACATCATATATACACATTAACAGTCTAAATCAATGTAAATTTATCTTACAATTTCAGTCGTGTAGACGACATCTGCTTTGGGCCACAATATCACCCCGCCTTCTGCATCAGCAAGTCTATCAATATCCGGGTGGGGATATGGCAATGTAGCTTCTCTCCAATCAGGTAACACACGTATCGGGCTCACACGAACGTAGCCCTGTGGCATTGGAGTCCCGTGAAACATTGCCCCAGGAAGGGACGGGTAAGCCTGCGCCTCTGCAACAACGTAGTCTTGCATTCTTAAGCGGCATGGCTTCAATGCCTACAAATTTACGTAAAGAATATTATACATATATACATATCATCTTGAAAACATAACAACTTGAAAAGACTAACTACGATGTCATAAACAATACTTACAGCAGACGTGCTAGGCGATGGGTCTCCAGGATTACTCGCAGTCTGTGCATCAGGAGAAGAGTGGGTCGCCATAGGCGTATTGGAAGCCTGAGATGCCTGCCACCGCAGCAATTCTTCCTTGACCTTCTCAGCAACTACATCGTTGATCTTCTTAGCAACTAAATCCTCAACTCTCTTATTCTCCTATACATGGATAAAAGAAACATTAGCTTCTTATTAATGAATTTCCTTTTGCAGTAACATTCTAAAAAAAGAATAGGTTACCTCTTCTTGAGAAAGTCCCGCTCTGGGTTTGCGCTGGGATGGCCCAAAGAATGCTTTGATGCCAACACCAGCGCCGGCACCTCTAACACGTCCAGGATGCTCTGGGTTACCCAGAGCAACTGTCAATTCATCCCTTGTGCCCTGAGGGATGAACGTGCCTTGTTTCCTCTGCTCGTGCAGCTCCCGCTAATCACCATAAACAGAAATTGGTAAGTTAACACCACAAATAATCAATATTCAAACGATTTCTCTAAGAGTTGTATTTTACCATTTTTGCAGCCGCCTCAGCAGTTACAGGCTTCTTTATTTCACCCTTCTTGTTTTGCCTGCCAGCTATCCAGATATCATGGCGAGGCATGGGTGTGGCAGACTCCTGAGTAGGAGCAGACTCCTGAGTAGCCGCAGACTCCGCCTGTAGTCTTTGGCGAACGCTTGCATAGCCTTTTGGACCCATAGTGTGGTCATGCACATTCAGTGCACGCCTTGCTTTTTGTGCGTCACTGAGGGCCTAGTTAGTATGCACATTAATGATTTGGTTAGTAGCACTAAATGCTAATCTTGAATAGGTGAATACAATGTATATTAATTAAATTAGGAGTGACGCCTAATACCTTGAATTCTTCAGATTTTCTTGAAGCAACAAAATTGTCCCAATCTTCTTTGTCCAAGAAGTTCCATTGTTCAAGGGCTGACTTCTTCTTCTTATCACCCTCTTTTATGTATTCTCTGTTTAGATTTGTCCTATAATTCCTAAGCATCTTTCCAGCGCGTTGCATCACATTTTTACGATGCAACTTCTCATCCAATGCAAACAGATTCTGTAAAATAGAAATGTTATTAACTAGTATCCAAAATAGAATTGCAAATAATAGAATTTGTAATCTACAAAATAGAATTGCAAATAATAATAACTCACGCATAAATCCTTCCATATCAAGTCTTTTTTCCCTTGAGGAACTTTATGCCAATTGTCATACTTAACACCACAATGGCTCCGAGTGGTACACCCAAGATAGTTCACAAAATTATTGCGGTTCACTCCAATTGGATTTCCTCCATTATCAAACTCCACCACCAATTTAGATCCACTACCACTTAGCGCTAATAACTTCTTCAACAGAGTGATGCCCCTTTTCTTGTTAAGTGTCTGGTGTTGCGCATCAAGTTGCTCCAGTGCTTCAGTGGGTACAGGTGCATCAACCTAAAATTTGACAAAAATAAAACACACTAACTTAGCCCAATATAGAAATATAGGATATATGACATAACTAGAAGATAATGAATTTTATAGAAATACAAGATATGTTTTTAGAACTTACATTAGTATCCTCGCCATGCTCGTCATGGACAGCATGCTCATCATGGACTTCATGCTCATCATGGACATCATGCTCATCATGGTCAGCCATCTGAAAATGTCATTAAAAAGGCAAACATTTAGCATTTCTATTAACTAGAAAAAGGCAAACATTTAGCATTTGTATTAACTAGAAAAAGGCAAACATTTAGCATTTGTATTAACTAGAAAAAGGCAAACATTTAGCATTTGTATAAACATACATGTCTCTAAAATTGTGATCTTTTATCAATTAACAATCCTTCATTGTGATCTCCGCGCACATATAAGTCATCATTAGCTTCAATATTTTGTGGAGTTGGCAACCCAACTGAGAATGGACTGGAGTCATCATACTTATCATAGTACTCTTCTTCATCTATAGGATCTTCAATGAACTGTCTTTTACCATGAAGAACAACCAACCATTTCTCATTTGCAGGATCATCGATATAGAATATTTGTTTCGCCTGTGATGCCAATATGAATGGTTCACCCTTCTCGCCAATCTTTTCAAAGTTCACCAAAGTGAAACCCAATTCATCCACTATAACTCCTTTGGTGTTATCAACCCAATTACATTTAAAGAGCGGAATTTTGAAATCTATGTAGTCAAACTCCCAAATGTCCTCAATGACACCGTAATATGACATTTTAGCTTCACGTGGACTCTTATCCTTTGCACTTGCAAAGTACATAGTCGACGCTTGAAGAGTGACCCCACTATTTTGGACGACACTCTTATCATCTTGGCGCTTTGTGTAATATGTGAATCCATTAATGTCAAACCCTTCATAAGACATAACATTCGGTTTTGGTTTAAAGGCGAGGCATTTGATAGTTTCTGTAATATCATGTGGTGTTTGAGATAGTTGATGTAAGACTTTATCTTCAAACCACTTAGTAAAAGTCTTATTATGCTCTCTAGCAAGCCACATTGAACTTGCTCGAGGATGTTGTCTCTTTATGAAATTGGTATGTTCCTCGATATAAACACTCACTTCATCCATATTGTGTAAAATATACAAGTGAGCTTGTTCCAACTGCTCACGGCTGATTACTTTCACCCGTGATCCCAAAATTCCTTTGCCCTCCTCAATATTCTTGTCATTATCAGGAGTGTCATTACCACTGAGAAAGTCATTGCAAAAATCCATAACCTCTCTCGCCACATAACCTTCAATAATACTCCCTTCAGGCCGATAACGGTTTCGAACATCACCTTTAAAAACGCTCATGTATCGTTCAAAGGGATACATCCAATGCAAGAAAACTGGTCCCAACATTTTCACTTCCCTAGTCAAGTGGACAACAAGATGTACCATGATATCAAAGAACGAAGGAGGGAAATACATCTCAAGCTGACATAGGGTAACAACCACTTCTCTTTGCAAATTATCGAGAGTATCAGGGTCAATAACTTTGCTGCATAGACTGTTGAAAAAGAAACAAAGTCTGGTAATCGCAAACCTTACATGCTTCGGCAATATAGATCGAATTGCCACGGGCAATATTTGTTGCATTAGAGTGTGACAATCATGAGATTTAAGACCTATCAACTTCAGATCTTTCATTGATACCAATCTACGGATGTTGGATGAGTAACCATGTGGCACCTTAACATTTACCAAGCATTCACAAAAAGTTTTCTTCTCCTTTCTAGACAACGTGTAACAAGCGGGAGGTAAGTATGTTCTTTTATTACCCATTTCACGTAATTCTGTTAATTCTGACCTTATTCCCATTTCACGTAGGTCCAGTCTGGATTTTATCCCATCTTTAGTCTTACCTGGTATATTTAATAGAGTACCAGTGATGCTATCACAGACATTTTTCTCAACGTGCATTACATCGATACAATGCCTGACTGTCAAAGAACTCCAATAAGGAAGATCCCAAAATATTGACTTCTTCTTGAATGAAGAATTGTCACTCCGTGTGGCCATACTACATTGTGATTTCTTACCAAATTCATTGACAATGTCTTTTACTCTTTCATAAACAACATCCCCTGGTATAGGTTTAGGTGCACTTCGTTCATCATTCCATCCATTGAATGCTTTGCGCTTCCTACGATACGGATGGAATTTTGAAAGAAACCTTCGATGACCAAGATATACAGTCTTGCCGCCATGTTTTAGTCTTATTGAATCAGTGTTTTCTTCACATATAGGACACGCTTTAGCTCCTTTGACACTATATCCAGACAAATTCTCATATGCTGGAAAGTCATTAATAGTGCAAAACAACATAGCGTGCAAACGAAATGTCTCTCTTGCTGAAGCATCATAGGTCATCACACCTTCAGCCCAAAGTTTCTTTAAGTCATCAATCAAAGGTTCAAGATAAACATCGATATCATTTCCGGGTTGTTTAGGGCCCGATATCAACAATGACAACATAACATACTTATTTTTCATACACATCCAGGGAGGAAGATTGTATATAACAAGCATGACTGGCCAAGTGCTATGTTGGCTGCTCAATGTCCCGTACGGATTCATTCCATCTGTACAAAGCCCAAGTCTTAGATTCCTATCTTCTTCACCAAATTTAGGGTACAATAGATCAATCTTCTTCCACTGTGGGGAATCAGACGCATGTCGTAGGATCCCATCATTATTTTTCTTAACATCTGCATGCCACCTCAGATTCTTCGCATCTTTCGGATTTGCAAACAAGCGTTGAAACCGTGATATTATAGGTAGATACCACAACACCTTGGCAGGAGAACCAGTTTTGGACTCCCCCGAAGTCGTCAATTTATACCGTGACGCACCACATTTTGGACAATCTTTCAAATCTACATAGTCCTTTTGAAATAATACACAATCATTCGGGCATGCGTGTATCTTCTTGGCCTCCATTCCCATTGGGCACAACATTTTCTTTACCTGGTATGTTGAGATTGGAAGCTCGTTTCCTTCAGGAAGCATTTCTTTCAACAAAGTCAACAATGAAGTGAAGCTTTTGTCGCTCCATCTATTGTTAGCTTTCAACTTATACAATCTCAAGACAGCGCTAAGCTTCGTAAACTTAGCACAACCTGTGTATAACGGTATCTCAGCATCATGCACAATGTTTGTAAAGATAGGAGGTGGATCGGTGTGCTCTACCCTACAACTATCCAGCATCGCATCAACGATGTCTGCTGGAACTGGTTCGTTCACATTTACGTCATCAGAGGCAATTTCTTCTTCCACCCAAGCACTGCTATCGACATCTACTGGTTTCGATTTTGAAATCTCTCCATGCCAGTGCCATTCTGTATAGCCTTGTACAATCCCGTTGCACATGACATGACTTTTGATTTCCTCACCAGTGTTGACTTTCAAGTTGTTACCGCAATGCCTACATGGACAGTAGAACCTATCTGTAGGTTTTTTCCTATGTTCCTCGACAAATCTAATAAACTGATCAAGACCAGATATAAACTCTGGGGTGCAACGATTACGAATCGACATCCATGATCTATCCATTCTATGATCAGAGAAAACAAGTATATATTAGGAAAAGATTAGGCAACATTTCCCTAGTATATAATAAATGTGTACCACCTATCCCATCCTTGAACACCTAATCTCACTAGTAAGTGTATAATGTGTATTGGGTTTTCGAGAAAATTTCGGCAGCATTTCCCCGCTGTTCTCTAAGTACATATGTACTTAGAGAACAAACGGGGAAATGCTACCAAAATTTTCTCGAAAACCCAATACACATTATACACTTACATCCTAAGTGAGATTAGGTGTTCAAGAACAGTCCCAAACCGGGGACTATCCAAGATTTACTCCTAATGAGTCAATCTTGGACGGGTTTCTAGGCCAACAAACACATTTGATGTCATTCTTATATATAATAAATGTGTACCACCTATCCCATCCTTGAACACCTAATCTCACTAGTAAGTGTATAATGCGTAATTGGTTTTCAAGAAAATTTCGGCAGCATTTCCCCGCTGTTCTCTAAGTACATATGTACTTAGAGAACAAACAGGGAAATGCTACTGAAAGTTTCTCAAAAACCCAATACACATTATACACTTACATCCTAAGTGAGATTAGGTGTTCAAGAACAGTCCCAAACCGGGGACTATCCAAGATTTACTCCTAATGAGTAAATCTTGGACGGGTTTCTAGGCCAACAAATACATGTGTTGCATTCTTATATATAATAATTGTCTATAAACTACATGCAACATGGTTAATCCTAATCAACAGAGCATTATTAAATAATAAATCAAGAAATCAATAGTTTCAAACAAAAGGTCTAGGAATCTTTACTAGACATTATATGTATCCCTAATCATCATATTTAACATACTACATTATTTTGAACATCCAGATCAGATTAAGATCATACTATGTTATAACATATTATCGAAGGAAACATATTCTTCATGTAGTGTTGATTCTAGAAGTCTAAGAAGGGAATCTGAGAATTTTAGATGCTTACAGTCTCTAAGGGATAGAAGTAAGGAATAATTTATACCTTTTCTAGTTAAGGATTTTGTAGATACTTGGACTAGTCCTAAATGAAGAAAGTTGTATCTTAGATTATTTTTTATCATGTTTAGATCTCTTTCAGATAGAAGTTGTATGCATTCCTATGAAGGTGTAACTCATATAGTTTTTTCAGTATCCTTAATGTAATAATTAGATATCAAATGAAAACTACCTTTTGAGTAAATGGTGGCGTAGGAAGGTCCAGTTTTGCATTGGAATGAATGGTGACATAGTAAGGGGCAATTTACATTTGGATAATCGATAGAAGTGAGTGACTAGAGGTGAATTAGGGTTTGTAATTAAAGGGTGTATAATTTTCTTAGGATTTAAAGGAGAATATCTACATAAAATTGCAATAAAAAACAACAACATGATGAACATGATGAATATGATATCAAATGAAAACTACCTTAGTCAGAGATAAAGATGTGTCTAAGAACAGTTATCAAAATTTCTAGTATATAGTTCTTTTTTTATAATTGTCTAAGAACACTGACTCCAGAAAACCAGTTGGCGCATACCTGTTGGCGCGGGAGGCAGCGGGAGTCAGGTGGAAGCTGATGGCGTGGCGGCGAGCTCCAGGTGTCAAGCAGGCGTCGGCGGCGCCGTCGGCGGCGAGCTCCAGTCAGGCAGGCCGCGGCGGCGATCAGCTCCAGGCGTCAGGCAGGCTGAGGCGGCGAGCTCCAGGCTCGTCAGGCGTCGGCGGCGAGCTCCAGCAGCAGTGGCGGCGGAGAAGGGGGCGCCGGAGTAGCAGTGGCGGCACGACGGCGCTGTCGTGGAGAAGAAGGAGAAGAGAATCGACGGCGACAGGGTGGGAAATCGACGGAGAAGCAGAAAAAGGGCTCGCAATGAAACAGAAGAAGAGGAAGAGTCGGGCATCGCGGGTTATAAAGTCCCAAATAGCGTCGGTTTTTTACAACAACCGACGCCTAAACGTCTTTAGCGTCGGTTGTCTGAGAAAACCGACGTCCAACTGGGCGATAATTTCATGAAATTGTTTGGCGGGAACCACCTTCAGCGTCGGTTATCCTTTAATCACCGACGCTGAAGGTGACACTTTT
Source organism: Alisma plantago-aquatica (assembly GCA_963693085.1). Classification (NCBI taxonomy): domain Eukaryota; kingdom Viridiplantae; phylum Streptophyta; class Magnoliopsida; order Alismatales; family Alismataceae; genus Alisma; species Alisma plantago-aquatica. The sequence continues at coordinate 894,975,727 of OY856414.1, read as the reverse complement.
CGCGCAAATTTTCATCAGACATAGGCGTCGGTTTCTACCTAAATAACCGACGCTGAAAAGGACACTATTTTTCGCGGGCGACTTTAAGCGTCGGTTTGTTATAAACAACCGACACTGAAGACAAAGCGGTACCCGTGTCTGGCTGGTCTTCGAATATAGACGTCGGTTTTCGTAAACAACCGACGCCTAACATAGAAGGCGTCGGTTTTTCTTAATAACCGACGCCCAGAAAAGTGTCACTGAATGCTATTTCTGTAGTAGTGATGATGACAAAGTCACATGGGACATAGACATATCCTTCCCAACTCTTAAAAGTATGTCTTCAATGATACCCATGGGTTTTTTCATGGATGAGTCAACTAATTGAATGGTCATGGAGGTACGGAGAATGTAAACAAATCCTATCCTCCTACAAAAACTATAGAGCATAATAGAAATACTAGCGTCTAGATCTGCAAGACCTTTCCTGTAAGCATTATCACCTCGGTAGCACCCAATCCCAAAGGAGCCAGGGTCTTTCTCCTTTTCAGGCATCTTTCTTAGGATAATATCAGAGGTAGTCCTAGCAAGCATGACTATCTCATGCTCATTATTGTGGTACTTCCTAGTCAAAAGATATTTCATGTATTTAGACCAAGACGACATATCAGCTAAGGCATCAAGAAAGGGAATATCCACATGCAAATTTTTCATGACTTCCCTAAATTTCACAAAACATGTGTCAAGTCTAGTTTGCTTTAGGCGGGCTTGGTAAAGTGGAAGAGGTTTGTAAACATGAATTTCTAACTTGTCAATTTCCACAGGTGGGACCACAGGAGAGGGAGTGGAAGGAATGGGAATGGCAGGGCTGGGTGGGGGTGGATTTTTGATGATCACTGCATCATCATCCTCAAAGTCTAAGGGGACAACTAAAGGTTTCTTCGCGGTAGGAGTATGGATATTCCCTGAGTGGGTGGAAACAACCTTAAGCTGTATGAGATGTTTTGGGTTGTTCTCGGGTTGTCCAACGAAGGTCCCTACAGAGGGTTTTTGTTGGGTAAAAAGATGAGCGAACTAAGCGTCAGTCAGTTTTGGGTGCGCTATTATGATTTGATCTAAGGCTGAAATCCTATCCTCTTCCATAGGGGTGGGGGTATTCTATTGAGGTGGTGGTGGTTGATGAAGTTTTTGATATTGTTTTCCTTGGTAAGGTCCACGGTTTTGAAAATTTCCCCTAAAATTTCCTTGGTTCCCCAAATTCCTTTGGTGTTATTGTATGGAAACCCTAGTGGTGGACGATAGTTGGCTTGGGGTTGTCGGGGTCTTTGTGGATGGGGAAGTTGAGATGATTTTTTAGCTCTTGAGGGTTTCCATATTGAAACCCAGGATGGTTTCTGGCTTGGTTTGGGTTGTATTAAGCCTAGCTTGGGATACTATGGATAGAGTTGAGGTCCTCTACTTGTTGACCAACATCAGACTACATAGGGATGTTGTAGAGATATTGACATTGGAGGGTAGCATGATCATACCCTTGGCATAACCCACATAAAGATTTTAGAGCCTTCAATTGTTGAGGTTGTCTTTCATAGGCATTAAATGAGGATTCCAAGCGATCTTGTCTCAAGGAGATCAATTTAAGAGCTTTGACAATAGTATGAATGTCTGGGTTTATCTTAGCTTTAGCCACTTTTAAGACCCCATTGGTCCCTCATCTAGCCTAGGTTTCAAAAGCTCTTTTGACTACCTACCATCCACTACTTAGGTTTTTGGAACATGAAATTTCTCTAGATGAGGAATTAAGAAATTTCTTGGTGTCATCATCAACACCATACTAAAATATCTCAATGAGTTGAGATTGTGATATGTCATGATGGGGGATACAACGGAGGAGTTCCCTAAATCTCTCCCAATCTTCTCCTAGGGTTTCTCCAGGAACCATAGAAAATAATAGGATTTGTCCTCTAATATCATAGGTAAAGGAAGGGGGAAGTATTTATCCAAAAAATTTGTTCGAAGTGCTTCCCAAGTGGTGGTGGGGTTTTCACTCTCCATGGTATTGTACCAACTGTTGGCTACCCCTGAAAGAGAGTATGGTGAAAAGTCTAAGTCTAATGGAATCTTCAGAAATGCCTAGGATCTTGCTCAAGGAACTAAAGTTTGTGAAATGTTGGAGATGATCTCCACAACTTTCACTTTTGTTTTGAGAAAAGGGATTGGCCTTAAGCATGGTGATCCATTGAGTGCGGATCTAGAATTGAGGGGCAGTAATCACGGGTGGCACAATTGGGTGTGGTGCATACCCAGTTTTAGAAGTGGAAAAATATTTTAGTTGTTTTTGCCTCTTGGCCTCCCTCTGAGTGGCTTCTATAGTCTGTGGTCCAGTGACATAGGTTGTGTGCAAGTTGGCTTTTTGAGCTGTGTGTTCATTTATCATCAAATCTCTTCGAGCGACAAGTGCCTACTCAATCCTATAGGCAACCTCCTCTTCATCCATCTTGAGTCAGTTTTGTTGATTTAAGCGATGGAAAGTCCTTTCTGGCACAGGATAAAAAATGGGTGGCATCAGATTGTTCGATGGGCAGCACATGCATAGTTATACAGATATATTTGAGTGTAAAAAAATGTAGTGCTAGAATGGAAACTCAGCAGAAATAGCAGATATCACTTCGAGAATGTTACTCGGAAGGCATAAAAAAATGGTTTTTAAAAATTATCGGGGTTCGAGAAAATGATCTGTTGTCCTCGTCAAAGGCGTCAAAATTGATACGTGTCGAAGAGCACACCAATTAACTAGAAAATTTATCCTAGAGTTTAATCTTTCTTACTTTCTAGTTAAGGCTAGTATAGAAGAGTCGATCACACACGACAACATTTTTCATATTTGTTTTCTTTTAAACATGGTTTATTTTTGGAAGATTTGTAGAAAATAAAGTCTAATTTGAGGGGTTGATTAATCTAATGTGAGAAAGTACATTGCAAGAAGAATAAAAGATTACACTAATGCAAGGAAAGTAAAAGATTATTATAAAATAAGAGAAAGTAAAAGAAGAAGATTATTAGAACACAAGATTATCTAAACAAAAGTGAAGTGTTGAAATTTATAAGGTGAATTAAAAGAAAACTTTTAAGAACGGTTTGCAATCTGGAAGTAAGACATTGGACTTAGGGGTTTCACCACCTTAGCCTTTGTGAAATTAATATCAAGAAATACACAACAAACAAGATAGAAGTAAGTATGCAATTTATTCATAAACAAAACACAATCGAGGAACTCCACATGAACCCATTGGTCCTGGTGTTCACAAATCCTTGTTCTTCATCCTTAAGAGGATTTTTCCATGGTTGCATCCAAATCCTCATGAAGTCAGTTTAGGCATTCAAAATATTTATTTCCACAGTCACATCCACCGAGATTAACGACTGATTAAAACAATTAATTACTTCATTTAAATATGTGATTTCTAAACCGAAAACCATATGTCTAAAGTAGTCATGTAAAAGCTCAATCTGATTAACACATGGCTAAGGGGCTACACCCCTCACCTCAATAGGAAACTTCTCTCTACTCATGGAAAGGATGGGAGAAATAAGGAAAGAAAGTAAAGGATCCATATATCGCAATACCAGAATCTCCGTAGAGTTGAAGGCGAGATGATTAAAGAGCTCATTTGCTTTTTCTCTTGCTCCAAGAAGAAAAAGCGAGAAGATGAACCTGAGAAAGAGAGATCCATATGTGAAATAAAAGAACAATTTATTGCTCTTGAATGTAAATTTATACTAGGAAGAAAATGACAAAATTTCTCTACTAATTGTGTATAAAATTGGGACCCTTTTCTTAATGGAGTCCCCCCCTCCTTTTATAGGGGAAGGAGGGGTGGAAACCCTAAGAGGGGGAAGAAACAATGAAGTGAAAGTTGCTAAAAAGTGTTGTCTGTGTGCCGCAAAATGCCCGTCTCATTGATAGAGATGGCCATTTCGTGAGGGTTGGGCGTGTGCCTAGAAGATTCGAGTCAAAAATCTACGAAGGGTTGTGGCGGCTGAAGTCTTGGGTCTGAAGTAACAACCCAGATGGTCGTTTAGACAACCGGAACGCTCGTTCTGGGTGTAATATGGTGAGATATTGGAGTGGCAACTGAACCCTGGTGGTGCGCCCGTCTCACATTTTCTTGGTCTCGAAGTAAGGCCTCAAAATGAATGTTTGGCCTACTATGGAGCTCGTCTTGTGCCACCATGCATGTATGCAAGACTTTGAAACCCTAATCATGTGGTTGGAGGCTTGCTTTGCGATATGGGGCTAGCTCCATGAGATGACTGTCTCGCTAAAGTGAGACGACCATTTGTTTTGCAAAGTAAGCTGATTGAGCCAAGGCCAAGGTGTCTGTCTGGCTCTGAAGTGAGGGTCTTCAAGGGTGTGAGATGACCGTCTGGGTCAGTGATGCGATCATCTCATTGAGTCATGGGGTCAAAACAAACTTTGGATAAAATCCCTACAATATTGGAGAAAATTGGGTAAGTGTTTCCATAAATCAATCGATAAGTGGGTAAATTACAATTCATTCTAGAAACTATCAGAAAGGAGAAAATCTAATGAAAATAACTACAAAAAAATGTGCAAAAAAGTATGAATATGCATTCATCAATTACTATGAGTGAGAAAGAGTGGGTGCACACATGTTATGCTTAAAATTTGAAATATTAGGATGGATACCCTAAGTTGAGTTTAATGGAGTAATGTAGGGTTTTAAGGTATTACCTCACCCTTATATTAAAATAAATGAATAACAGTTGGAAGCCTAGTAAAAAAGGAAATCACCAAGTGAAATTGAAATCACAAGTGAAAATGTAAATCAGCAAGTGACAATATCATGTGATCAGTAAGGATGTGGATATACCTTGGAATTGAGTTCAGGTCCCAATATTAGAAATATGAGAGTTTTGCATATCAATAAAAGTTGATAAAGATATCCTAGAAGGGTTGATAGCCCTAGGGTTTGAATATGATGCAAGTTATCTTTCACCTTGACCTTACCGAGTTTAAATTTTGGGGACAAAATTCCTTTCTAGGAGTTGTAAAACTAAGATCCAAAAAAATTTGAGTTCTATGAATATAATACTTGATTTTATAAGAAAATTCCCTGATTGTAATTGATAGAATTATAAAGCTAACCACTTTGTAACATGGGTTCAACCCATGTCCCAAGTGAGGCCCATGAGACTATTTTCTTAAATAGGTCCTTGTAGCACAAGTTTAACAAATAAAAGGAATTTGTACATGAATAAAGGATGATGGCTTTATGGTTTGCTAGATTATTTCCAAAAGATTCTAAGATGATTTGTAATTTTGATGTTTAATGGAGTAAATATTTAAACTTCATCTATGTTTCTTACATTTTTGTGCAAATGTAGTGATAACATCCATTTTATGGATGTTAGACCCTATTCTTTATATCAAAAACTATCTCAAACTTTCACTTCCTCTTAATTTTTTCTTAAATATTAAACCAAATATGCTTTTTGTACCTTCTGATCACTTTTCTTATCTTTTGAAGGACTTTCTGACACTTTATGACAAAATGTATGCCCATCTAACTGATGATTTTATATACAGACAAGTATATCGGGTTCATTGCCAGCAACCTGATACCCCTAAATGAGATCGGTAGATAGTAGGTCAACACCAGTATGCACACCCTGATATACAAGCAAAGAATGGATGCATCAGCTGTTGATCACAAATTGACATGAATACAACCCATCACACAATAACAAGTGAAGACCTGGGACGAGCTACAAGCTGACATAGTCATAGTCTGATACAACCAAAGACCGTGATGAGTAGAAAACAGAGACCACCGCCTACCACAGGTACTAGAACAGAGATACCAAATGTGTGGACCAATCAGATGAAGGCATCCATAGTTCGTGCGGCCTATAAATAACTCAAGTACCATACTATGCCAAGTGTTGGAAAATAGGGGATCTTAGGCTGAGAAGTGGAGATGATGTCAAGTAAGGTCCTGAGTGTACACGTAGTGATCATTTAGGTGAGAATGCATTTATTCTGAGAAGGATGGAGAGCTCATTTAGGGATCACTACCATAGTAGGAGGCAGAAAAAGAGACATCAGTTCTTTACTTTGAAGCTTCCCTGTGCATATCAGATTCCATTCTGACCCCTAAACTTGAGACAGTGGTCCAGATGGATTAGCCTGACATGGGGATGACAAGAACCAGGATAGTGTTTGGCCTGACATGGTCATTACCCGACATGGTGGTTTCCCGATATGGTCATACCCCGACATTATCACGGCCTGATACGGTCCTTACCTGACACAGTCGTTGCCCAACATAAGTCATGATTCGACACGATCTGGATGTTCATCTGTCCCCGTTATCGGTCTAAATCAGTCTAGGGTTTCAGTTTTATGCCTATCAGTTTCCTAAATCAAGGAGCCTGATACCTATCTTCCCTTTTCTTCATTTTTCCTTTAATATACCATGCATTGTAATTAAACCATTAAATCTCATATTAGTACAAATTAGTTATTATTCCCTATCATGTTCACATGTGTGACTTTATGAATCAATTGATTTCTCTTACACCCGAGTTCTCTATTCTACTTGTCTTCACATTCTTGATTATCTACCAAAAATGTGTTTTCTAAAATGAAAACCTTTGAGAGAAGGAGGTCACATAAAAATAGAATTTGGGATAACCCTGGTGTATGAGAATACCCAGGTTTAGATTTTTTTTTCATTTTTTCTCTTGCGTGAAAATCTTGGTTTTAAATTTCCTTGAGAAAGAATTCTACCATTTCGTTTTCCCTTAGCATGGTTTTTGAGAGAGAATGGTGGGAGAAATGAATCCTCAAAATATTGTAGGACCATTGTCTTCTTTGTGTTATACTCAAAACATGAGAATTAATCCTTTAGTTCCTTTTATTAAAATAAAAAACTCTGCTAAAAATTATGCAAGACCCCAAAAAGCATCCTAAATCTTTATTTTTCTAGTAAACTCCTTCTCAAAGCTAGATTTTGTTTTGTTCTTTTTTATTTTAGTGATAAGTGTATGCTTCATAGCGTACTTTCACCCTCGATCAAGTTTTTTATGTCTTAGAAAAATCATACTTAGTTTTCAGAATGTTTACTCTCCTCATCCTTGTGTTCGACCCCGAACTACTTCTTTGACCCCGTACTAGTTGCAGACGTCATAAAATATTCGGGTTTTATAATTTGTAAAAGACTGATTATCTAGAACCACTTCCCTTTTTGGACCCATGTTTTTGTATGATCAACTTTCTTCATGCCGTTGTCGGGGACGAGGCAACCAATATTGTTTCATGAATCGAAGTTTATTTGCACTTAGTCACACAAACAAAGATATGTGAATACTAATTTTCTCACCTAAAAATTTGCCTAGGCTACAAAACTTACATATTGTATTAATGCATTTTAGATACATTAGTGCTCAGGGCTGACCAAGATCCTGAAGCCAGGTCTCTCTGATCTTTCATCAAAGTCAGAGAAAATGAAGAAAGAAACCCTATTGTAGATCAGCCACTCAACGTGGCTACCTTCGAGCTAAAGCCCAATTTTCTCCAACTACTACAGCATAACAGGTTCGGGGGAAACAATGCTGAAGAAAATCCATACAACCACCTGGTGACTTTCAAAAGAACATGCAAAACTTTCAAAATAAACTGAGTGCCAATAGCATACATCTACAACCAATGCTTTCCCTTCTCTCTGAAGGATAAGGCGTTAGAATGGTACTCCGACCTTCAAGATAGAAGGATTCTAAACTAGGAGTTTCTTTACAATGCTTTCATCACAAAGTTCTTCCCTATTGAAAGAACTATCAAATGCTAGAACAAGATTAGCAGGTTCTCTCAAAAAGTTTCTGAAAACTTACACTAAACTTCAGAACGATTTCAAGGGTATCAACATGAATGCCCACATCATGGTTTTTCTAAACCTTTTTTAATCACTACCTTCTATAATGGTCTATCAACAGGAAAAAGAAAATCTTTAAATGATGTAGCAGGTAGCGACTTCCTGGGGGTCAGTGCCCAATGAGCCAGACAAATAAATGACAATATGGCGGCCAATCAGCAAGATGGCAATTATGACAGAGGCTTGGCGAATAATGCATCATAACCAACACCTCTAGAAGAATCGAAGATTGTAGAAGCCCTTTCATCAAAGATGGATAAGAAAGTGACTGACGTCCAATCTTTGAAAGATCAAAGTTACTAGAGACAAATGTGACATGAAGTTGTTTGGAGCTGTGTCACATGTGGGCAGCAAACCACCCTATAGAATACTACCCCTACACTTCCAAGCAAGGTGATCCAGAATGCAAAAGTACTGAGAATGTGATGTATGCTCAATACAAATATCCGAATCACCATGGATTCTCTTATAGTAACATGAGTGCTGCAGAAAATGCTCATCAATTGGTCGATAGAAATTTGTCAGGAATCCCACAGATCCAGCATCGACTTACAAACTTCCAACTAGCTCAGAACAATCAACAAAGACATTCTATGATCTCTTCTCTGCCTCATGCAACAATAGATGGGGAACTTCTCTAACCAAATTAGAGAAATTCAGCAGCACAACAAGTTTATCGATCAAAAGTTGTCAAGTTTAGCCCAAAGTATAAAAAATATGATGGGACGACTTCCATGCAACACTGAGGCAAATCCATAAGGAAATGAAACCGCAATGATGGCCACTCTAAGTTCAAGAACTGTATTACACCCTATCAGTGATTAGAGAGCCACGATTGAAAAAGAAGTCATGCCAGAAAGAGGCATAGTGAATAAAGAACCTTTTGAAGTTGTAGTCAAGCAGAAGAGGCTTGCGGAGAAAAAGAACGATGATATAGTCACAAAAACAAATCCTGACAAGTATGCACCACGCATATCATTGCCTTACAAATTGGTGAAAGCCCAGTTGAAAAAGAGGCATGAAAAGTTTTTGGAGGTAGTAAAAAAGCTCCATCTAGACATCCCTTTTCTTGATGCAAAAGAAGAAATGCCTACCTATGCAAAGTTCTTTAAGGTCCTTATCTCAAAAAAAAAGAGGAGAAGACGTTGAAACAGTAAAGTTGGCCCGTATTTCTAGTTTCTTTGTTAAGGTGAGCATGCCTTCCAAGAAAGATGACCCTGGCACTTTCATTATTACTTTTCAAGTTGGCGATGATGTGGTTTGAAAAAGACTAGTTGATCTGGGAGCAAGTATTAGTTTTATGCCACTCTCTCTCGCTAAACGTTTGGGGCTCACTAACATCATGAGCACCAATATGAGGATCCATCTAGCCAATCACACTTTCACGAAACCTATGGGAGTAGTGGAGGGTGTGCCTATAAGAGTGGGAAATTTTTCATCCCATGTGGCATTATTGTTATTAATACACTGGAGGATGCTAATTGTCCAATGATCTTTGGACAACCTTTTCTTGCAACAAGAAGGGCTCTCATCGATGTCAAAGTAGGAATGCTCACTATTCGGGTCAGAGGTATGTGATAGTATGAAGGTTCCTTCTTTCTTTGAATCATCCTACTTTGTCAAGAGTTACCAATAATTATGACAAGAAGTAAGAGAATAAATTGTTATTGTGCATCCTTTGATGTGTTCTCTTTCTTACAACATAAATATGATAGAAGATCCTGAGGTGGAAAGCCTCCTAAACTTTCTCGACCAAGAAGAATCACCAGGCCAAAGCGAGTCAGTCGAGGTGGTAAGATATGCCTCGCTCGTTCAAGACAAAACCAAAGAACCAACAATTAAGCCATCACCCAAATTGAAAGATCTTCTAGGAGGTTTGGAATATTAGTTTCTGTATGATGAGAGGATGAACCATGTTATTATAAACTCTGATCTAACCAAATCCCAAAACGAACATTTGATGAATGAATTAAAGTAGCGACACAAATCACTGGGCCTATTGAAGATTTAAGGGGAGTGAGCCCTTCTATCTGTATGCACAAGATACATCTAGAAGAGAATGCCAAACCTTACACAAAGCCACAATGAAAACTCAATGAGAAGTTGTGGGAAGTGGTTAGTAAATAAATCATAAACTCTGTGATGTTGGGATCATCTACTCCATTAGTGATAGAACATGGGTCAGTCCAATGCATGTAATACCAAAGAAAGGTGGCATGACTGTTGTCAGGGGAGATAATGGGAATGAGGTCCTAGCAAGAACAGTGATAGGGTGGAGAATGTACATCGACTATAGAAAGTTAAACACTGCCACTCACAAAGACCATTTTCCACTCCCATTTATCAATCATATGCTTGAACGTCTAGCCCACCGCTAATACTTTTGTTGGTTAGATGGGTATTCAAGATTCTACCAAATCTCCTTCCACCTAGATGACCAAGAGAAGACAAATTGCACATGTATCTATGGAACTTTTTCTTTCAAAAGAATGCCCTTTGGACTATGTAATGCACCTGTGATTTTTCAGAGGTGTATGAACTCCATTTTTGTAGATTTCCTGGAAGACAAGATGGAAGTTTTTATGGACAATTTTAGCATCTATGGAATCTCATTTGATGATTGTTTGAAAAATGTATCCCTCGTTATGAAAAGATGTGAAGAGCAAAGTCTAGTTTTAAACTGGGAAAAATGCCATTTCATGGCCCAGAAAGGCATTGTGCTAGGGCACAAAGTATCATATAAATGTATTGAGGTTGATCAATAAAAAATTGAGGCAATCTCAAAGCTTCCCCCACCTACATCAATGATAGGAGTTCAAAGTTTTCTAGGGAATGCAGGATATAACAAGACGTTTATTAAAGATTTTTCCAAAATATCAAAGCCACTGTCAAATCTTCTGATGAAGGATGTCAACTTCATTTTCTCCAAAGAACTCCTTAAGGCATTCACGACTTTGAAGGAGGCCCAAATTTCTGACCCCGTCATCCAATCACCTGATTGGGGCCTTCCTTTTGAGTTAATGTATGATGCTAGCGATTTCGCAATAGGGGTAGTTTTGGGTCAAAAGAACGAAAAATGAAATCATGTGATTTATTACGCCAATAAAACGTTATACGAGGCTCAAGTAAATTACCCCACAATAGAGAGAAATGCTAGCCATTATATACACATTCGACAAATATTTCTCTTATTTAGTTGGTTCTAAGGTAATGGTCTGTACAAACCATAGTGCAATCAAATATCTAATGCAGAAGAAGGATGCCAAGACTAGTACCTATGTTGGGCGTTATTATAACAAGAATTTGACCACCAAATTGTTGACAAAAAAGGAACAGAAAATGTGGTTGCTAATCATCTATCAAGAATCAGAGTGGAAGAAGATTGCCCTTTACCGATAAATAAAAGTTATGCTAATGGATCCATCTATTCTGCACAGACTATTGAACTGGAAGGGCTGTGGTAAGAAAACTTTTGTAACTGTCTCACCTACAAATAGCTTCTATTGAAAATAACTTACAATCAGAAGAAGAAATTCTTCTCAAATTTGAAGAACTACTATTGGGATGATCCCTTACTATGCAGCTGTTGCACTGATAATGTTTACAGGAAATGTATCCCTGAAGATGAACCCCAAAAATCTTGTATGAATGCCACTCCTTCCCTTATGGAGGTCATCTTGGAGAAGAAATAAATGCAGCTAATAGTTCTCCAATTAGGTTTCTACTGGCCTTCTTTATTCAAGGATGCCAATGCCTTTGGTAGAGCATGCAGAGAGTGTCAATGTATAGGAAACATCTCGAGAAGGAATGAAATGTCGATGTCTAATTGGATAGAAGTAGAAATTTTTGACGTTTGGGGGATCAATTATATGGGTCCATTCCCATCCTCTTATGGTTTTCAACATATCTCGGTGACATTCGACTATGTATCAAAGTGGGTTAAGGTCATAGCAACAACCACCTGTGATGCTAAGTCAATGATAATGCTATTCACCAAAATTATCTTCCTGAGGTATGGAGTCCCTAGAACGGTGATAAGCGATGGCGGGTCGCATTTCACCAGAAGACAGTTTGAGTTGCTATTAAAGAAATATGGGGTATGACATAAGGTTGTTACACCTTATCACCCCCCAAACTTCTGGCCATGTAGAAGTCTTCAACATGCAGATTAAGCAGATTCTTGAAAAGACTATTGGAAAATCTCAGAAAGATTGGTCCACCAAGTTAGACGATGCTTTGTGGGCCTACATAACTACCTACAATACACCTATAGGCACCACACCTTATCGACTGATCTATGGAAAAGCATGTCATCTTCTTTTCGAGCTGGAATACAAATCTTTTTGGGCCATAAAATGCCTCAACATGAACCCTTCCTTAGTGAGAAAGAAAAGATTTCTCTAGATCCAGGAGCTTGAAGAACTTAGGCTCCACACCTATGAAAATGTAAGAATTTATAAGCAAAGAACCAAAGTTTGGCATGACTCTCACCTGAAGAAGAAATATGTCAAGGAAGGTAACAAAGTTCTCCTTTTTAAATCATCTATTTGTCTTTTTCCAAGAAAATTGGAGACTCACTGGTGAGGACCGTTCATGGTTATAAAGATTTACCTATCTAGAATGATGGAGTTGTTTGATAAAGACGATCCTACAAAGGTCTTCCCGGTGAATTGGCATTGCGTAAAAAGATTCTATGAAGATGAAGTCTTCACCAGACGAGCCGAACTCACCCTTGATGAACCAGAGATTGAATCAAAAATTGAGTCCTAAATTCATCTGATCATGTCGAGTTGGCAATAAGAAACCTAGAGGTCCTTGGGAGGAAGCCCAAGTTTGATTTTCCTAGCATAGGATATATTCTTTCTTTCAAAAATAAGCATGTAGAACAAAATTATTGTAATGAGACCCGAGTCAATACAAGCGCCACGCGGATTGACTCTAGCATTTTCTAGGCCTCTGCTTTTTCCTCATTGCTTTAAGTTTGTGATACTAACGAGGCAGAGAGCCAAGTCTTACGCCAATGATGTTTCGCAAACAAGCAACTATTATATTGTATTTAAGCGACACATGTTTTGAAATTTTTATTGATTTACCAAGATTCAACAATTTTGGATACCATCTCAAGAGTTGTATCGGTCTGAGACTTGTAACAGTCTGATCTGCTTTTACTCTTATGCCAGGTTGCGACTTATGTTTGGTGTTGAGAAACCCCTATTGGGCAGCGTCTTATCCGCCCACTTTGACAAACTGTATCCGCCTACCAACCGAACCGTATCGGGTTACTGATAAAAAATCGGTTTATAACCTATTTTGGGTGAATACCCATATCGGTTTTCAGCATCATCGCAGCCCGACATCCCTTGATTAGACTATTTTTAGCTTCTTAAGGAAGGAAATTTCCGTGCATGTTCGACACGTACCCCAGGAAACTAATCATATGACTTTAGAAGGAGAAGCTAAAATACCCCAAGCCTTAACTCGTATCGGGCTACGAATTCTCTCGCCGCACACAAAATCCAAGCTCTTGTATCAATTTATAACCTGCGCCGATTTACAAGTTCTCTCGAGATTGCAAGATGTGTCGACCTTCCTCTACTCGTATGTGCAACATAACATTAACCGTATCCGGATGAAATCCATGCCGGGTAGCATCGTGTCAGCCTAATTTTTTTTTTTTTGCGTATCAGTGTGAATGACATATCAACCTAAATATTCTAACATAATTGATTTAAACATTGTATCGGGCTCTACCTTGTATTGTTTTAAAACACACTTGTGTCGGGCTATACCTATATCATACTCTCCATCTGCCAGATTCTTGACATGTATCGACTTCAGCGTTACCACTGGAGGCACCTATTTAGACTAATATATCTGGACCGCCTAGCACTAAAAGGATGCAACCAATATGCTAAAAAAGATTTTATGTCTTTTCCAAATGACTAATTCCAAATTACAACTTCATTCTTTCAAAGATGACATGCATCAAGCAGACCGTGATCCTGATAGGACAGGCTGGCCAAAGGCAGGGAAGCCCTACTAAGGGGGTCGAGGAACCACTACTACAAAAATAGTTTATAACGTCACATTTAGAGACGTCGGTTATTACAAAAAACCGACACCTAAACCCTACAACGTCGGCTAATTACAGAGACCGACATATATATTTGAAGACCGGCCAGACACGAGTGTCGCTTTTTATTAAGCGTCGATTTCCTAAGACGAACCGACACCTAAAATAGCCCGCCAAATCTAATTTTTCGAGCGAGAAAAAATTATCCCCCAAAGTTTCACATACGGCGTCGGTTTTGTACCAAATAAACGATGCCTAACGACGAAAAAAATTACCTCCTAAGGTCGTCAGTTTTTGTTGAAAAATCGACGCTGAAAAGGTTTTGCGCGCCGTCCCCACGAAATTTTTTAGGGTTAAGATTGTCCAATGGACGTCGGTTTTTCCTGGCAACCGACGCCTATTGTTATAATTCGAGAACAATTATTTTTTGTCATCATATATAGATAGACGTCAATTTTTCTATTTGGTACCGACGACTATCAGTGAACATAAGTGTCAGTGTGTTGGTGGTAATCGACGCTTAAAGTTTGAAGTGTCGGTTTATGGTAATAACCAACACCTATTGTTAACTTAATAGCACCCGCGTGAGCCAGGCTCTTCCCCTTTCTCTATTTCATCGATTTCACTAGGGTCTGGTGATTAGCGATTCTGCCGTCGTTTGTTGCTCTTCCGCCTTCCCCGCCACCAGTCTGCCTTCCCTGTTGTCGTCCCTCCTGCCTGCCACTCCTGCCGCTGCTGATGTTGCCGCCGCCTGCTCCTCTGCTTCCTCTTGTTGTTGTTGCCGCCTACTCCTCCGCCTCTTCTTCCTTTGCTCCTACTCCTGCTTCGGCCATCGCCCGCTCACCGCCGCCGCCGCCCGCTCTCCTGCTTGCTGATCCGGCCACCCGCTCGCTGCTCCTAGTACCCTTCTTCATCCTCTTCTTACTCCTTGCTCCTGCTCCTGGCCCCCTACCCTCAGGGTGCGGGAAATGGGTTGGATCTTATACATGTTTGAGTACATTAGGGTTCTAATCTACCCTTTTGTTTATCAACTGAGCCATTCTTTTTATATATTGCTTTGTATTTGTTTATGTACTGATTATATTTATTTATCTAATGCTTTGAGTTTACTTATTTAGTTGTTGCCATTTTAAATCAACCTAGGATATGAACAAATCTTGTGCTTGCATATATTTGTGCTTCTAATCATCATGCTTGACCTAATTCAGTAAATTTTGATACATGTTGAAATAAGATTCAAACTTGTCCATTCCAGCATCCTAATTTGATTTGATTATGTGGTTTGAACCTTGAAACATGCGTATTCAAGATACATTGATGTCTCAAACTTAACTCACATGTGTGTCTTCTATTTATAAAATGATTATATCTTCAATCTGCTTTTTTTTTTTACCTTTATACTATATGTATTGCCTCTAAAATAGAAGCTCTATTTGGTAGAACTGTCGACCTTTGTCCAGACCCTAAAGTGGACTCTATGAATACAACCAATCAAAGTATCATATTAATATATAATAGGTTATTTATGGAAGTTACATAGAGACATGCAATTTTTAGTAACAAAATGATCAAAATAACCCCTATCATATTTTGCTACTGTAAAAAAGTAAACCCTAGGAATTGATAGTATAAATGCATCTAAACATTCATAAGCTATTAATGTGTCACTTGGAGAGAAATGGACATGTTCCTATTTAAGAAAAAATTACATAGGACATAATATGAAGTAATGATTAGTAACATAATGCGGTGGTTATCTATATGAAATTGATTATATATGCAATTCAAGTAGAAATACTAGAAAGAAAGATAATGAAACAAGCATGAAATTGCAAATAGCCTTAGATGGGAAAGAAAACTTCAAATCAATGCATGGTGTTTCATGATCTCTCTTCCTAATGAGTTATGTTACAAATATTTGTATATTAGGTTAAGGACATGTTTCTGTTGTGACATGTTGAGTTTTTTGCTATGTTATACCCACCAGATTTGTGTTATATATAAAATAATACATTAATTAATTTAGGAAGCATTGATATGTTGTTATGGCTGTCCACAAGTGTTTTTATAAGAAAATTGTGTGTTGAATGGGGTTGTGAACAAGGGACTGGTGTTGTATTTATTGGCCTAGAAACCCGTCCAAGATTTACTCATTAGGAGTAAATCTTGGATAGTCCCCAGTTTGGGACTGTTCTTGAACACCTAATCTCACTTAGGATGTAAGTGTATAATGTGTATTGGGTTTTCAAGAAAATTTCAGCAGCATTTCCCTGTTTGTTCTCTAAGTACATATGTACTTGGAGAACAGTGGGGAAATGCTACCGAAATTTTCTTAAAAACCCAATACACATTATACACTTACTAGTGAGATTTGGTGTTCAAGAATGGGATAGGTGGCACACATTTATTATATATAAGAAGAATAGCACATGTATTTGTTGGCCTAGAAACCCGTCTAAGATTTACTCAATAGGAGTAAATATTGGATAGTCTCCGATTTGGGACTATTCTTGAACACCTAATCTCACTTAGGATGTAAGTGTATAATGTGTATTGGGTTTTCAAGAAAATTTCGGCAGCATTTCCCCATTTGTTCTCTAAGTACATATGTACTTGGAGAACAGTGGGGAAATGCTACTGAAATTTTCTTGAAACCCCAATACACATTATACACTTACTAGTGAGATTATGTGTTCAAGAATGGGATAGGTGGTACACATTTATTATATATAAGAATGACAACACATGTATTTGTTGGCCTAGAAACCCGTCCAAGATTTATTCAATAGGAGTAAATCTTGGATAGTCCCCGGTTTGGGACTGTTCTTGAACACCTAATCTCACTATGATGTTTTAACCATTAATTATATATAAGACCTTAAACCCTAAAGTTTTAACCATGCTTAAACCCTAATATGTTAACCCTAGACCTTAATCTTTTTGTAATATATATTTTTCTCTTTGATCAGAGAATAGATAGATCATGGATAGATCACAATGAAGGATTGTTAATTGATAAACAATCACAATATTATAGGCATGCATGTTTATATTTTTTTATATGTTTCATTTGTATATGTGAACTATACAACGTTTCATTTTTCAATGTTTCGTTATCTTCTAGTTATGTCAAATGCTAAATTTTGATTTTTTAATGAAATTTTTAGAGGGATGAGCATGGGCATGATGACCATGATGTCCATGACGATCATGGTGAGGATACCAATGTGCTTCCTCACAATGTAAGTTTTAAAAATATATCATATATTTCTATCTATATGTCCATTTATAGTTTATATCCTGTAAGTGTGTTTATTTTGTCAAATTTTAGGTTGATGATGCACATGTACCCTCTGAAGCACTTGAGGCACTTAATGAGTTGTACCAAAAAGTTGACAAGAGAAGGGGCATCACTATGATGAAGAAGTTAACAGTGCTAAGGGGCAATGGACCCAAACTGGTTGTGGATTTTGATAATGTAGGAAATGTAATTGGAGTGAACCACAATTCGTTTGTTTCATATCTTGGGAATGTTACTCGTAGCCATTGTGGTTGTAAGATAGATTCTTGGCATAAAGTTCCTAAGGGGAAGAAAGACTTAATATGGAAGGATTTATGCGTGATTTATTATTATTTGCAATTCTATTTTGTAGATTACTAATTTTTAGATACTAGTTAATATCAATTCTATTTTGCAGAGTATATTTGCATTGGATGAAAAGTTGCATCGTAAATGCGTGATGCAACGCTGTGGGAGGGTCCTAAGGAACTATAGGATAAATCTCACTTGAGAATATATAAAAGATGGTGAGAAGAGGAAGAAGTCATCCACTGAACAGTGGATACTTCCTGGACCAAGAAGAATGGGACACGTTTGTTGCTTCAAGAAACATTGATGAATTCAAGGTATTAGGTGTTACTCCCTATTTAATTAATATATGTTGTATCCACCTATTCAAGATTAACCTTTAGTATTACTAACCAAATCAATGTGCATACTAACTAGGCTATCAATGAGGCATAAAGAGCAAGGCATGCACTGAATGTGCATGACCACACAATGGGTCCAAAGGGATGTGCAGGCGTTCACCAAAGACTACAAGCTGAGTGTACTGCTCAGTCTACTGCTACTCAAGAGTCCTCTACTATTGATACCACACCTCTACCTCACCATGATGTTTGGATAGCTGGGAGGAAAAACAAGAAGGGAAAAATAAAGAAGCACGCAACTGCCGAGGTAGCTGCAAAAATGGTAACATACAACTCTTAGAGGAATTATTCGAATATTGATTATTTGTGGTGTTTACTTACTTACCAATTTCTATTGATGGCGATTAGCAGGAGCTGCACGAGCTGAGGAAACAAGGCAAGTTCATCCCTGAGGGCCCAAGGGATGAATTGACAGTTTCTTTGGGTAACCCAGAGCATGCTGGACGTGTTAGGGGTGCAGGCGCTGGTGTGGGCATCAAAGCATTCTTTGAGCCATCCATGCGTGTCCCAAAAGTGGGAATTTAACAAGAATAGGTAACCTATTCTTTTTTTAGAATGCTACTGTAAAAGGCAATTCAATAATTAGAAGCTAATGTTTCTTTTATCCATGTATAGGTAGATAAGATAGTTGAAAGGAGAGTCAAGGAAGTAGTTGATAAGACACTCCATGAAGTATTGAGCAAGTGATAGGCATCTCTGACTGCCACTCAGACAGTACCTATGGAATCTTTCTCTACTCCTACTACAGAGGTTGGGAGTAATCCTATAGACCCACCACCTAGCACATCCATTGTAAGTATTTTTATGACACAGTAGCTAGTCTTTTCAAGATGATATATTTTTAAGATGATATGTATATAACATTTTTTACATAAATTTGTAGCCTAATTGTAGGGGTATGGAAGTATGGTTAGGCAAACATGATATAAATTTCCCTATAAATGTTTCTATAGATGCGGATGCTGCAGGTAAATCATATGAAAACAAACTATTTATACAAAATATTTTGGAGTTGTTTCGCTATGATTGGCTGAATACATCTGTGATAGAGCTATGGATAAGGTGACATATTGTTTATACATCCATATACCTTGTGTAGGATCCGATGATCTAGTTTCTTATATATTATTAATGCATATGTAATACATGTTTTGTAGCTACTTAGACAAGATATGTGCAGATTTTTCATTTGAACATGTAGGATTTTTGATTCCATCTTTGATTAGTCTAGTAGCTAAAGACCCTTCGTCAATTCAACAATACTTGATGTGATGCTTTTACAAATTTTGGTCAAAATAAGAAGACAGTGATAATAGCTTCATTCAATGTGGAGTAAGTTTACTTTGCATATATTTTGGACATAAGAAAATTACATTTTTATTGTGGATTTCGAGTTATTAATTTTTAACTTTTTAACCTCTAGGGGTATGCATTGGGAGTTACTAGTTATTATCCCCAGGATGTTCACTGTCTATTATCTAGATCCGAAGGGGACTAAATTGAATCCAAAATATGGACATGCAATGAAAATGGTATTATTCCGGTGAGAAATATTTTATTTTTATATCTATTAACATATGTTATTACATTACTATTTAATTATGTAATTTACTGTGTTACATTAACATGTAGGGGTCTACATGAGTTCAAAAAAGCTGGAGGAAAGGTCCCCAAGAAAAAGAACTAGCCAATAATTTGGGAGAATGTGGAAGTAAGTTCCTGACTCCAATGTATATATAATTTATGTGAACTGTGTTTAGTTGTATTTTTGAATATTTTTTATATTTCATTTTATAGTGTGCTACACAAGACAACAGTTGGGCATGTGCATACTATGTGATGTGATTTATGCACATGATTATCAAATATGCCGCAGTGGACATCGATACCATACATGAGGTATTATATATAGTCTCATTAGATAATATGAAATATATCAATCTTATTTATATATTATTAATTATATATACATCATTCTCTTTGTAGGTGTTTAAAACTGACCCCACTATAGGTAAGTCATTATCATATGTACATGCTTCCTATACGATGGATGAATTAAATGATGTAAGAGAAGAATGGGCAAAATCCATACAAGTAGTGGGGGTTTTAAAATATAATTGGGATGTTGATAACGATAATGTCTAAAGAATGATATTTTGCAAATGATTTTTTTTAATTTTCATATGTGTGAATGTTTCTACATGTCTAAATGTTTCTATGTGTGTCTAAATGTGTATACATGTGTGAATGTGAAAATGAATGGAACTGCAGGTTGCTACATGAATGTTTCTACATGTGCATGTGTTAATGTGAAAATGAAACGAACTGCAGGTTGCTACATGAATGTTTCTACACATGTCTAAATATTTCTACATGTGTGAATGTGAAAATGAAAGGAACTACAGGTTGCTACATGAATGTTTCTACATGTGTGAAAATTGAATGGAACTGCAAGTTGCTAAATGTGTGAAAATGAATCTTGTTAAATTTGCAGGTTTGTGGCATGTTGTTGGTTGATATCAATGAATGTCATAAACCTACAGTTCAATTCCAATGAACTGCAAGTTTCTTTATCCTACGACCAGCCACATCATGCCTACAAACTGATAAGAAAAAAAAATCAAAACATAGGCGTCAGTTATTAATCGAAAACTGACAACAAAGGCTTACAGTGTCAGTTAATAGCATAAAAGTGACATATAATGTGGTCAGACAACACGGCCATGCTGGCCAGCACGGCCGTGGCAGCAGGTGATATGGCACCGGTTATTACTAAGAAACTGACACTGATGGTGTCCTAGATGCCACCCTTTTGTGGCGTGAAGGGTTTGGGCGTCAGTTTCCCTACTAATAATCGACGCCTATAGTGCCCTTGTTGGCGCCCTTTTTGTGGCACAGAGGGTTCTGGAATCAGTTTTCCCACTAATAACTGACGCCTATAGTGGGTTTTTTAAGGGTTCACCTTTTAGTGTCGCCCACATAGGTTTCGCTTTTTAACCGTCACCAAAGGCCTTAAATAACTGACACCAAAGGTCAGTTCTATAGTAGTGAACAAGTCCAGAGGTCTACAGCAGGACAGAAAAGACCACACTCATCCATAGATGAGACCTATAATGTAACCAAGAGGCCCCTCCAGGAGATTGAAACATCTGCAACTCATGTTTCAAGGCATACCAAAAAATCCTATCTCACTCCCCGGGACGTTTCGGAGTAAGGGACGGTGAACACCAACAATGATATGGGGAAGCGTCCAAGAAGTTGTATCACCCAATAAAGTTCTATCATGAGGCATCATTCCTCAATTGGCATCTCTGACAGGATGAAGGATATACTCACAGCCACAAAGCTCTACAAAATCTGCTTCTCCTTCTCACACTACTACACTGAACTGAAGAAAGAGTTCATTTCCTTACTAAACGGAATACCCAACACTCCCAAGGAATGCATCATGTATGGCGAGGAAGACAGACTAACAACACACCTCTACAATTCAAACTTTGTCATCTCAGAAAAGATAATCAACCATATCTTTAGCGACACTAAAGAAGATTTGAAGGCACTTAATGAAGGAGTCAGGATGGGTGAACACCAAGACTAAGACCAGGTGCAACTATGGAAGGCCTTGACAGGGGAGCCCACTTTCAAACCTAGATGCAAAGTGGCAGTTGTACACTCCCATTTTTGAAGAACAATTCACAAGATTGTCTCCAGTGTCTTGTTCACAGTGTACGAAAGTGGAAACATATAATTGAAGAGATATAGGTCATATGCAGCATCATGACTGGGAAGCCAATGAACCTAGGGCACTACTTGATAACCAGACTACATCCAATCTAGGTGGCCACCAAAGAATATTGCATGGGAGGACTGGTCAACTTAATTATAGTTGACCTAGGGTACCCAATGGAGCTGTGAAATCTTTCACATACCCAAGAAGAAGAAAGGATTGACATTAGCTTTTTGACAAGAGTTGGCATCCTAAAAAAGAAAAAACAGCAGTTGTTTAATAGAATCACAAAAATTGATATACTCATTCCCCTGCCAGCATGCGCTTCTTATGACGAAGATAAATTGGTTTTTACAGCAGTTGAAATGCAATCATTGGCAATAGAAAGTGCAGCCCTGCCACCTCCTTCTCCTAAGAAAACTATTTTCATACGGAGAACGATACCCACTTCCATACAACACCATGAATCACCCCTACCAAGCATCGAGGAAATCCCTACCATGGAGACTAAAAAAATTCAGTAGGATATACAAGTCGATCAACCCACAGCGTACAGAGAAACTCCCCAAGACAGTGATATGAGTTTCATCCAACTTCTAAACCAAGTGTTGGATGTGACGAACATACATCTACCCCACCAATCACCATGAAAATCCCTCTGACAAATATCGAGACAAATGCCAATGTAGTAGAATCCCAACCTAGTGCAACTTCAAAGCATCTAAATACGGAAATAGGTGCTACCGTAGATAATGCACCAATACCTCCAGAGGAAGCTACTGATGAGCCCACCATCATTCTGGACTCCCCCTCTCACCAAAGTGGAGGATCAAAAAATTTTACACCGGTTCAACAATTGAGAAGTAGGACAACCAGCCATGGCCGCTCAACAACTCACCCCCCCTCTTTGGGTATGTCTTTGGCCTAGAATTTGAATTCCTCAAGGAAGTAAGCCATGAACATTCTGACAAACTTAACTCCCTAACTTGTCAATTTTATATTTTTCAATGATGGTTGGGGACACAGGATCATGAAGTCCTAAGTCTTATTGGACTTCCAAACCAATTGGCGGTGCTAAACAACACGATGCAAACTATGCTCCAGTGCTTGGACACAATCGAGCAAAGACTTGAAGAAAGAAGTCAACATCATAAAACACATCGCTCGAGACATTCACCTTCCTCATACTCAAGCTTGAGTGGGCCATCTCATGTCTCAACCACACCCCCTAAAGTGGCCATTCTAGAAAGACATTCCATATGAAACTATGTGGTCAATGGATCAAACCCCACCTTTCAATAATCTGAATCTTGCAAATGGCAGAAAATTATAACGCTTTAGAAGCAAGAGATAACCTCACCTCACCCACACACATTAATATCCACGCATTACTGAAGGATAGGATGACAACCTTCATGCATTAATATCCACACAACTCTCGTGGCAAAAGAGCACAGAGGTAGAATAATTTGATGCACCATCAGTCATCTCAATATTCAACATGCCAGACTTTGACAACCGCACTATTGGTCACCTCACCATTCATGACCAGTTCCTTCTAAGCCAGATTCTGAGCCCTGAGATAAATGAAGAAACCATCATATGGGATAACATATACTCTTTTCTACGGATACAAGTATTAAAGAACCTGTTTCTCCCAGAGGTTGTAGTCGACAAATGCCTCTTTCGAGTACTGGAGGGTGCTATTCTGGAAACTATAATTTCGAATCCAACCACATGGACGATCTACAATGCCACCCCTATTCTAATAAGATGACTACTTGCAGGTATGGACAACTCACCACCTATGGAGGATATGTTGCACTATATCAATGACCACAATCCCAGGCTAGTACTTGTCCCACACAAACATAGAAACCACTGATTCACTTTTATAGCAGATCTACTCTCTCATCAAGTCTCCTTGTACAACTATTGTGAAGACAAAATTCCCCATCAAGACCATCATTTCCTCCACCAAGAAGATAGTTCTCTATGATTGCTTCCACTCAAACTCCACTAAGTCATTAAAAGAATCATCTAAAGGCATAGCGGTTTCTGGAACTTTTTCTTGATATAGAACTTTCCTATCCAACAAGAGCCATGTAGTGGCAACAATGCTTTTATCATCCTCCATGCCATTGAGCTCGTCAACAACTCAAGATATATGATGCAGCTCCAGGACACAAATATCTTCTGGCTCAGGGGACTCTATGCAATGATGTTGATAAAAGACGAACGTTTCTTCCATGACCTAGAACTCCCGAATAACCTCTTGGAGTTAGATAATAATGACCCTTCACCACTTCACCAAAATAGACCTATAAAGCAACTAAGGGACATATCAAATCCTCTAGTTCAGGAGGCCACTACCCCTTCCACAGTAATTCCCAACATACAACCCACTACTTGCATCTCTGAAACGAAAATCCACAACATTGACTGTGCTGCTTGCAATACTTTATCTCAAGAGCAGGTCAACCATATTTTGATACATCTTGTTGATTCCAACACTACAGATGTAATGTATGATAAGGACTTTGTAGTAGTTCCTACTGACAATCTTAGAGACATGGTAAAAATTAGTGGATGTCATGTCATGACAGTCACCACATCTTACATCACCATCCTACAACCAAAGATTGGCTCAGCCTAGATTGCACACCCAATGCTCTTTAATGATGTCTGCTTCAATGATGAATCTAGAACACATAGCCTATTTCATCAACAGCTAGAGGAATGTCTACCTCCCTATATTTTTCTTCCTATGTTGCACAACAAACACTGGACACTTCTAGTCCTCGCCACTAGTATCTGATGTGGCATCTTCTACAACAATTCTGATTCTCACCAATCAGAAGAGCTAACCTTCGACCCAAAACTGAAGACTCATGTTGAAAGGCTAGCACGAAAGTTCTATTGTGAAGCAGTTGAGATTGTGAACCCATATACACATGACCCCACAATAGCTTGACATGATCTTCATTTCAGTCACCACAATCTGCAACAAATTCCTCTAACCAACGACTGTGGCCTCTTTGTATTGTACTGGATATAATCTGCCGCTGGTTTAAACTAGTGTCTTGAATACTACCATGATGTCCATTATCATAGCCTGCATGGACATTACATCATGGATCTACTCTCTTCATTTGGGGAAAAGATAAACAACCCTCACTAAGCTATACTGACCTTTTCTCTTATCACCACACCACTCTGAGGCGGAGCTTGGGGTATGTTTGCGGGGATGATCCCTATAGCATCAATGAGGAAGGTATTCCTACAACTCTTTTCTTTTACATTTCTAAAACTTTGTACAAAAAACTTTGGATAGTAATTGAAAAGAAATGCTTACCCAATCTGCTACCTATAAATCATTCGAATTGCAAATTTATTTGAAATGCACAGTTTAGCCTTCACTTTGTCTCTTTGCACTTAAAAGTTGTGAATATTTTGATTTGTTCTCTTGAGAATGAAAAGTTAAACCACAAGAACTTAACTTTGCCCTTTTTGTACAAAGAAAAATTAATCTAGCAGTCTGAGACGTGCATCTATGAAGAAAAGAGCTACCTAAACATTAACTATTCCACCTTTTATTGTTCTTTTAATGGAAATCATTTTTAGGTATGGAAAATATGAGGAAATATCATACGTAGGATGTTAAATTACTACTCTAAATCCATCTAGCTTGGACTGAAGGGACCATCTTGCCTTTTAACAAACCCATACTTGAATAAACCAATGAAGAGCAAGAAAAATCCAGAAAGCCTCAAGCCTTCTTCTTCAAAAAAAATCTCATTTTTTCTCTTACCCATGATAGAAAGTCTGGTGTGAAACTAGCTTCATCTGACATGCACAAAAGTCTCACATATTGATTAATTTTTCTTTGTCAAAAAGCAAAAAAAGAAAAGTCAATACACTTGTGGCTTCACTTAATTCTTTTTAGACTTTTCAAAAAATTGACACATTTTTTCACACCTGTCTGGAAAATTTTGAAACTTATCTTTTAACTTGAGGACAAGCTAATTGTTAAGTTTGAGAGTGTTGGTAACACCCATTTTATGGATGTTAAAACCTATTCTTTATATCAAAAACTATCTAAAACTTTCACTTCCTCCTAATTTTTGCTCAAATATTAGACCAAATATGTTTTTTGTACCTTCTGATCACTTTTCTTATCTTTTGAAGGACTTTTTGACACTTTATGACAAAAAGTATGCCCATCTAACTAATGATTTTATATACATACAAATATATCGGGCTCATTGCCAGCAACCCGATACCCCTAAACGAGATCGACAGATAGCAAGTCGACACTAGTATGTGTGCCCCGATATACAAGCAAAGAACGACTGCATCAGCTGTTGATCGCAAATTGAAACAGATGCAACCCGGCACATGACAACAAGTGAAGACCCAAGATGAGATACAAGCCGACATGGTCATAGTGTGATACATCCAAAGACCGTGACGAGTAGAAAGTCGAGACCACCGCCCACCACGGGTACCAAAATAGAGATACCAGACACGTGGACCAATCAGATGAAGGAATTCATAGTTCGTGCAACCTACAAATAACTTGAGTATTGTACTATGCCAAGCATTGAATAATGGAGGATCTTAGCCCAAGCAGCCGAGACACTGTCAAGTAAGGTCTCGAGTGTCCACCTAGTGATCATTTAGGTGAGCATGCTCTTATTCTGAGAAGGATGGAGAGCTCATTTAGGGATCACTACCATAGTAGGAGGTGGAAAAGAGAGACATCAGTTCCTTACTTTGAAGCTTCCCCGTGTGTGACAGGTTCCATTCAGACCCCTAAACCTGAGAGGGAGGTCCATATGGATTAGCCTAGACCGACACGGGGATGACTAGAATCAGGACAATGTTTGGCCTGACATGGTCATTACCCGACATGGTGGTTTCCTGATACAATCGTACCCTAAAATTATCATGGTCTGACATGGTCCTTACCTAACATGGTCGTTGCCTGACATAAGTCATGATCTGACACAATTTGGATGTTCATCTATCCCCGTTACCGGTCTAACTCAGTCCCGGGTGTCAGCTATTATGCCTATCGGTTTCCTAAATCAAGGAGCACGATACCTATCTTCCCTTTTCTTCAATTTTCCTTTAATAAACCATGCATTGTAATTAAACCATTACATTTCATATTAGTGCAAATTCATGATTATTTCCTCTCATGTTCACTTATGTGACTTTATTCAGTCGATCAATTTCTCTTACACTTGAGTTCTCTATTCTGCTTGTCTTCACATTCTTGATTAGCTACCAAAAATGTGTTTTCCGACCTGACCACCTTTGAGAGAAGGAGGTCACGTACAAATAGAATTTGGGATAACCCTGATGTATGAGAATACCTAGGTTTAGATCTTTCTTTTATTTTTCTTTTGTGTGAAAATCTTGGTTTTAAGTTTCCTTGAGAAAGGATTCTGCGATTTGATTTTCCCTTAGCATGGTTTTTGAGAGAGAATGGTGGGAGAAATGAATCCTTGCAATATTATAAGGCCATTGTATTTCTTCATGTTATACTCGAAACATGAGAATTATTCCTTTAGTTCCTTATATTAAAAACATAAAACTCTACTAAAAATCAACAAAACACCAAAAAGTATCCTAAATCTCTATTTCACTAGTAAACGCCTTCTTGGAGGTACACTTTGTTTTGTTCTTTTTTCTTTTAGTGATAAGTGTATGCTTCATAGCATACTTTCACCCTCTATTGAGTTTTGATGACTTTGAAAAACCAGACTTAGTTTTTGAAATGTTTACTCTCCCCATCCTTGTGTTCGACCCCAAACTACTTCTTCGGCCCCGTACTAGTTGAAAAACCACTAGAGAGGGGGTGAATAGGGTTTTATAATAATTTTAATATTAATTCAACCAAGCAATTACAATTGAAATTTGGAAAAGGAGACACGACGTTTAGAGTGGTTCCACGCTTAGCAAATACTAAGGGAGTCAGTCCACTACCCAATTGTTTCCAATTGGGATTTTGAAAGCACTTGTATTTTATTACCTCATAAGGATGTTACATAAGATACAAATACCTTCACCCTTAGGATAGCCTTCACCTAGAAGTAGTCTCACCAACCTTGAAGCAGCCTTCCTTGAGGTAACTCCAAGCTCCCCCTTGAAGTAGCCTTCCTCTTAAAGTAGCTTCCCGTTGAGACAACCTTCTTGAAGTAATCCTAAGTCCACCGAGCTAGCTTCACCACCTAAAGATAAACCCTCTCCAATCCACAACCTCCAACCTAGGAGTAGAAAGGAGAGTACAAAGCAGATAAGAAGGAATAAGAAAGGAAAAAGGAAAATACAATTACCACTTTGGCAAAAGGCTTGAATCCTATATCGAGTGTTTTGATCTCCTAACCAATGTGTAAGAAAGTGTAAGTGTAGTGGGTAGGAGATGCTAGCCTATAGGACATGAAATTGGAGCAATGGAAATGAATAGAAAATGTTGGAGTTGCTCAATTTCTCACAAGAATGGATTTTCAATTGCAAGTGTGTATGCTCAAGTGTTGCACAAGTGTGTTTAGGTGTCCTAAGGCATGTCTTATTTATAGGAATGGCCTATGAGTGCTTAAGGACATTCTAGACACTTTCTAGGGGGTTCTAAGTGCTTAACAAGCCGTTAGGTGTCCATTATTTGCTTTAGCAAAGGCTAGTTTAATAATTCTAAAAAGTGCAGACAGAGATAATCTCGGTCGAGAAGTTTGTCGACCGAGAGTCCATCGGTTGATGTTTTTGTTGACTGAGGGACGGCCTGGAGAAAATTTATATAACATTTGATTCCAACTCCCAACTACCTTTTCTGATGTGTCTAACGGCTATAGAACCTATTAGAAGAAATAACCCAGGAGACTCTCAGTCGACAAGTTGTTCGACCGATCTTGTCTTGGTCGAAAAAGAGTTCGACCAAGAGTATCTCTGATTTGGGGGTTCTGGATGAATACTAAGTGTGTGTATGAGTGTGCCAATGTGACACTATTATAGGGAATGATCTATCTAAGTGTTGTGAATGGCTAGGGAAGATCTAAATGCTTGATTTACATGATATCTAAGTACTTGTACAAGTTTTTACATTTGATTACAATCATGAAATTAAAGCATTTTGAGCATATAGATCTTCCAAAACTTTGTCATCCACTTTATTCCTGAAATACTCAAGTAACACGTTAGATCCACAATAATGAAATGTTTGTCATTTTCAAAACAAAGGGATTTTTATGATGTCCATTTAGCCAACAATCTCCCCCTTTTTGAAGATGACAAACATTTCCAAAATATAAAATAAGGAAATATAAACCATATGAGTTTTATACCTGAAGTTTACCTTTTGTAGCCATTCTCTTATTTGCAAGTGTGTGTTGGCCGAGAGATTATGAAACTCATTTTATTTTATATTTTTTATTTTATATTATTTCTCCCCCTTTTTCATTTCAAAAAGATAACACAGATAATTATTAAGTATGACTTTTATTATTCCCCCTTAATTTTATTGCTATGCTCACCCTTAAGAAGATATTCAATGTTAAAAGCAAGGGATTAATATGAATACAAACCACATGTTGTCAAATTTAGCCACAATTTATTTCTCAATCATTTGCAAAGGATGTTAAGCCTTGAAATGATATGAGATCGTTTTAGATTAATGAAATATGTGTTTTGATTTCTCATCCATTTTTCAAGGGATGTTAAGCCCTAAAGATGATATGAGATCCATTTAAGCTCATGATGGATACCTATATTGATTTCTCATCCATTTTACAAGGATGTTAAGCCCTGAAAAATGACATGAGAATCCTTTAAGCTTATAGTAGAGTACATGAATGTATCTCTAACCAAATACATGGGATGTTAAGCTCAAATTTATTTAGAGAACTCCATTAAGAACAAGATATATATCACATTCATGAATATTGTAGGATCCTTTATTTTCATAGCCAAGATTACCTTCAAAATACTAAGGTCATAACTTGTTTCAAATTTTCTTTAAGATGTTTACAAAGTTTTTGTGAACTCCCCCTTAATCTTATAATCAAGATAATTTAAGGATTCTAAGGTCATAATAAGCATTAGATCATAATAAGTTAACCTTTTATGAGAGTTATGCACTAAAGTCTTGTTGTCAATATACTAAGATTGATTGCAAGAAAATGATTTACAAATAAGCATTTTGTCAAGCTTATTTTAGGTCGACCTTGACTTCAACCAGGGCACCCCTCGGTTGATTTTATATTTTGACCGAGAGGCAATTTCCGTAGGTTTCCAGTTTAAGCATTTACAATGATCTTCTTTTAGCAAATAAAAAAGGCTTACCTCTTCTTCTTCTTCATTTGTTATAGCAATAAGTCATTCTACTTCTTTTTCTCCATCTTCACTATCATCACTTGAATCATCCCATGCAGCTTTATATGCTCTTTCTTTCTTCTTGTGAGATGATTTCTTCCCCTTCTTGAGTTTTGTACAATCACCCTTCAAGTGTCCCTTTTTGCCACATTCAAAGAACCTGGAGGAAGAAACACTTGGAATTTTGTTAGTTTTAAAAATACTATACTGCTTACCATTTACAATGAGTGTTTCTTCTTCAGAATCTTCTTCACTTGTGTCATGACTATTCTTGGTTGATGCTTTGAATACAATGCCCTTTATTTTCTCCTTTTTGTGTTCAGCCACCAATCATTCTTCTTCTTCGAGGGTGGCTTCATGAGCCTCCAAGTTGCGAATGAGTTGTTCCATCCTTAGTCGAGTGATGTGATTGGCTTCTTCAATTGCAGTTACTTTTGGTTTTTACTTTGGAGGAAAACATCTAAGGATTTTATACACTTGATCCTCATCACTAAATGCTTTACCTAAAGCATTCAAACCATTAATAATAGAAGAAAATTTTGCATACATTTCACTAATAGTCTCATTTGGTTCCATATGAAACTGCTCAAACTTTTGTTTAAGCATACCAATTTTGGAATTTTAACTTTAACAGTTCCTTCATAGGTAATAGAGAGTCTATGCCATATCTCATATGTAGTTTCACAATTTGAAATTCTATTGAACTCACCTATGAAAATTGAATAATAAAGAATACTTACAACTTTTGCATTTCATTGAGCTGATCTGACCGTGTTTGCATCCTATGTAGCATAGTCGGTTTAAGGAAGATCATATGCATTTGAGACCATTCTCCAAAGATCCCAGCTGATTCCTTGAAAGTAGAATTTCATACTCCTCTTCCAATAGGTGTAGTTGGTGCCATCAAATGGTGGACGCCGATCTACGAGTGTTCCTTCCAAGTTAAGGTTGTTGAGTACCCCATCACCCATTTTCTTCAAGACTTTGTTAAAGTTCCTTAAAGCCTGCTCTGATACCAATTGAAAAACCACTAGAGGGGGGGTGAATTGGGTTTTAAAATAATTTTAATATTAATTCAACCAAGCAACCACAATTGAAAATTTGGAGAAGGAAACACTATGTTTAGAGTGGTTCCAACCTTAGCAAATACTAAGGGAGTCAGTCCACTACCCAATTCTTTCCAATTGGGATTTTGAAAGCACTTGTATTTTATTACCTTGTAAGGATGTTACATAAGATACAAATACCTTCACCCTTAGGATAGAATTCACCTAGAAGTAGTCTCACCAACCTTGAAGAAGCCTTCCTTGTAGTAACTCCAAGCTCCCCCTTGAAGTAACCTTCCTCTTGAAGTAGCTTCCCGTTAAGACAACCTTCTTGAAGTAATCCTAAGTCTGTCGAGCTAGCTTCACCACCTGAAGATAAAACCTCTCCATTCTGCAGCCTCCAACCTAGGAGTAGCAAGGAGAGTACAAAGTAGATAAGAAAGAACAAGAAAGGAAGAAGGAAAATACAATTACCACTTTGGCACAAGGCTTGAATCCTATATCAAGCATTTTGATCTCCTAACCAATGTGTAAGAAAGTGTAAGTGCAATTGGTAGGAGATGCTAGAATATAGGACATGAAATTGGAGCAATGGAAATGAATATCAAATGTTGGAGTTGCTCAATTCCTCACAAGAATGGATTTTCAATTGCAAGTGTGTATGCTCAAGTGTTGCACAAGTGTGTTTAGGTGTCCTAAAGCATGTCCTATTTATAGGAATGGCCTATGAGTGCTTAAGGACGTTCTAGACACTTTCTACGGGGTTCTAAGTGCTTAACTAGCAATTAGGTGTCCACTAATTGCTTTAGCAATGACTAGTTTATTAATTTTGAAAAGTGCAAATAGAGATAATCTCGGTTGAGAAGTTTTTCGACCGAGAGTCTGTCAATCAATGTTTTTGTCGACCGAGGGATGGTCTAGAGCAAGTGTATATAACGTTCGATTCCAACTCCCAAATACCTTGTCTGATGTGTCTAACGGCTATAGAACCTATTAGAAGAAATAACCTTAGAGACTCTCGGTCGAGAAGTTGTTCGACTGATCTTCTTTCAGTCGACAAAGAGTTCGACCGAGAGTATCTCTAATTTGTTGGTTCTAGATGAATACTAAGTGTGTGTATTAGTGTGTCGATGTGACACTATTATAGGGGATGACCTATCTAAGTGTTTTGAATGGCTAGGGAAGATCTAAATGCTTGATTTACATGATATTTAAGTACTTGTACATTATATACTTGTACAAGTTTTTAGATTTGATTACAATCATGAAATTAAAGCATTTTGAGCATATAGATCTTCCAAAACTTTGGCATCCACCTTATTCCTAAAATACTCAAGTAACACGTTATATCCACAAGAATGAAATGTTTGTCATTTTCAAAACAAAGGTATTTTGATGATGTCCATTTAGACAATACTAGTTGCAGACGTCATTAAGCATTCGAGTTTTATAATTTCTAAAAGACTAATTACCTAGAACTGCTTCCCTTTTGGACCCACATTTGAGGATGATCATGTAGTTGGTCCCAAACCCGAGTGAAGGAGTAGGGTTGGTGGTAGGTTGACAACCAACCTTAAAAGCTATCATTCTTTCTATGACATGAACCCTTATAAGAATTTCATTGGAGTGTCCCTACCTAGTGACATGTTACATCGACACCCAGGTGCAGTGATAAATATGCAAGGGGTTTCAACATAACGGCGCCTAGTTGAGTTCAAGAACAGACAATTAGATTTGGATCTTGGAATACTGGCTCTTTGACTGGGAAATATTAGGATATAGTGGATACCATGATGATAAGAAAATTTAGTGTTTCTTTCTTGTTGGAAACCAAGTGGGTTGGGGAATCTTGTAGAGAGGTTGGAGACACTAGATACAAAATTTGGTATATAAGTATTGATAAACATAGAAATGGTGTAGGTATTATTATTGATAAGATGTTGAAGGATGATGTTTTCAAGATCTCAATAATGGGCTATAGAAACATATCTACCAAGTTTGTTCTTGGGGGAATATTTTTAACATTATTAGTTCCTATCGACCCCAAGTTGGAATTAGCGAGGAGTCTAAGAAGGATTTTGGGATGACATGGATGAATTGATGCAGGGCTACCCACAGATGAGAAGATCATCATTGGGAGTGATTTAAATGGACATGTGGGGAGTACCAATGATGGGTATGAGAGAGTTCATGGTGTTTTTGGATATGGTAGTAGAAACACAGAAGGAGAGATGATATTAAACTTTTCAGTTGCATATGATATGATTTTGGAAAATACCCATTTTAAGAAAAGACAATATCAGAATATTACGCTCATGATTGGGCAAAATTGTAGCCAAATTGATTACCTCTTACGAGGTGGATTGATCATAAACTATGCAAGGATTATAAATTGGTTCCTAGAAAAGAACTCATGACCTAACTATAACATACTAGATCTCAGACCCTACCCTGGAAGTTGACATTTTGGACTTAGCCAAACAAGGTTGAAGGTTAGACCTAAATAGATGTTAAGTATAACCCCAATGAGCTAATGCTTGTATATATCACCTTAATGTAACTTAATGTTCTAACATTAATCTTAGGTTTATAATGGATACATAAAATATGCCACATAACTCATTTTGGTGGTAATATGCAGATAAGAAACTTGATTGGATGAATAATTTTGATAATGGGCCGTTAATGGGCCATATGACATATCTCATAAAAATAAGTCTCAAAAGTGGAAACAAACTTCAAATTTGAAATGTACATATCAAAATTAGCCTACATGTCAAATTTCATCTAATTTGGACAACCTTGAAATATTAGGATAAGTTTAGGAGAGAAAATGAGTAAAAGGCATAAGTAATGAATAATGTGATTATATAAACTTCAAAATATGGAAATAATGTAAACTTCATATTCAAAACATCAAAGATAACTTTTGGATGAAGTTTGGTCCAATTTGAATGTTGTTTGTGCAAGTTATGCAATTTTAGGTACATTCTGGACTTTTCTACAGTTTACCCAATTGGGAGGTTTTCTTTGCAAATTGTCACATGCATTATAATCCTTATATATTCCCTTACCATTATAAAGTTTTTGAACCATAGGGATCCTATTTGAACCTTGGTTTGAAGGTGTTTCTTTCCAAGGGCATTTTAGGGATTACTCTCTTTATAAATGAGCTTATCTTTAGAAACTATCAACCAATGGGGTTATTTCTTTAGTTGGGTGTCAGTTGGGATGACCTATATGTGTCTATAAACTAACATTTGATATTCAATAAGCCTTTATGATCTGTCCTCTTGCATGGCCATGAAATCCCTAGGCTAAGGACACATGGAAAGCTCCATGGACACCTCATGCTTGACTTCTTCCTTATCCATTAAGGTTTGCATATACTTAGGCACCCTTAGAATTGGACACATGGAAAGTAACTTGACACCTCGTGCTTGACTTCTTCCTTATCCATAAAGGCTTTCATGTCCATGGACACCCTTATACATGACACATGGAAAGTCTCATAGACAACTCATACTTGACCTCTTTCTTTATATAGCCATATCTACCCCTTCCCAACTCCCAATTCGAAAACTCTTTCTCTCATTTATTTCCTCTAGCTTAGAGAATAATTCCTACTCCGTTTTTCCATGAAGGTTCTATCCCAAGGTAAAAGGAGGTGCCTACCTTGATGAAGAAGGCTCCTAGGGTTCCAAATTTCTCTATTTAGGATTTCAAAAGCTCCTTCTTGGTGATTTTGACCAAAACTAGTAAGTTTCCTCCTTCCCTTCCCTATTTTCATGTTGTTAGTCTTCCTTACACCTTCCTCCAGGTCTGAACCATGGCCTTCCATGGTGAAACCCCACCTAGAACCCATAAACACCTCATCTCTGTGTTCTTTTGTTAGGGTTTTTCACCTCTAAAGTGGAGAAGGTGCTTCTTGCTCAAGATAGGAGCTTTGTTGGAGAAACCAACTTCTCTAAGCTTGGGAACCTTACTTATTGGACCTTTCCACCTTCCCTAGAGGTTCTTTGGAGGCCTAGGCTTGGATCTAGGACTGACTTGGACTATTTAGACTTTGAAGTTGAGGTATGATGTATCCATATGCTTCTATGTTGAGCAATTCACTTATGCTTATTCATTCTCTTTGTCCTATAGACATTAGCCTATACACAATGTATTTTCTTTTGAAAATAATGGTTCATGCGAACTACCTTATTTGATATTGATCATGTGATCATGGATATTCTTTTGAACTCTTATCTTATTCTTTGTTCATGATGGAACTCTAAAAGATGACATGTGATGTCTTTTGCCCACTTATGAGGTGGATGTATACGTTGGTCACTTATGTGGTGACTAGTTTTTATATTCTAACTATACTTTCTACTTGCATGTACATTTAACATGCTATGTGATTCAGTAGCACTAGAGTAGTGTAATTGCATTGGTTTTTATGGCAGATGTGTTATTTCCTGCCGAGCAAATGTGATATTTCCTACTCTTTTGGGATGGAAAGGAACCTCATACTGAGGGCAAGATGTGTGATTCTTGGCCCATGTTTTATATATTTGGGAAATTGTCAGTATTCCTTTCTCTATCAGGTTTCAAGTTTATGAGACTTGGCACCCGTTGTGTTATATTGTTCTAGGGCTATGTTTATCTCACACACATCCAAATTGATGATATGGGGTGTGTGCCCTAATTCTTTACATGTTCTTGTGTGGAACAACCTTTATGTTTTATTAATGGAAAGTATTCTTTTTTTATTATATGATTTCAATTCTTTTTCTCTTGATACCCATTTGGGTGGTCCTTATCCTTTCTATGGGAAGCCTTTTATATTTGATGTCATTTATTCCATATATTACTCAATTTCCTATTTAGTATGCACATACCAGCCTTTGTTGATGTCATCTATTTTCCCTTCTTGCTGGGGTATGCTTCCAACCCTAGGGGAAGCACTTGGATGATAAGGCATGAAGTTTTGGACTAGCTTAAGGAATTAAAGCTTGCAGACAAAGTTGTTATGGTTTAGATTTCCCTCTATGTAGATCCTTATGTTGTATCATACATGTAAACCGTTATGGAATATTATGATGTACTTTTTTAATCTTTTGTGAAAATTGAATATTGTCATTAATTTTATTCCACTTCTATACTTTGGTTGTTTTGAGTACCATTTATTGAAGTTTGAAAATTTTGCACCTATTCTAGCATACCTTTAAGTGTATTTGGAATGGATGTTTTATTTTTCAAATATTTTGTAAGGGGGTGATCCTGCCTCCTTACACCAACATACGTTGGTGGTTTTGGATATTGACATAAAGATCAATAAAGGAAAGCATAACAAAAATCCAGACAATAGGATCAAGTGGTAGAATCTTAAAGGAGAAAAGAAATTGACTTTTCATGATAAATTCATCAAGGAGGGAACTTGGAACTTGGAGTATGATATTAACACTACCTGGAATAACACGAGCTCCTGTATAACAAAAATTCTCAAAGAAGTTTAAGGGGAGTCCAAAGATTGTGGGCCTCCATAGATTGGAACTTGGTGGTGGAATGATGAAGTACTGAAGGATATTAAACTGAAAAGGGAGATGTATCAGATCTTGCCCAAATCTTGAGATGATGAAACGTTCCAAAGATAGAAGAAAGTAAAGAAGGAATCTAAAAAGGATACTCAGGAGGCAAGGTCTAGATACGTTGATGATATTTATAAGAAGTTGGACACAAGAGATGGGGAAAATATATATATAAAATGGCTCGTATAAGTGAAAGGAAAGGAAGAGACTCGAGTCAAGTAAAATGCATCCAGAACAAAGATGGCAGAGTGTTGGTGAAGGATGATGATATCAATAACCAATGGAGAAATTACTTCCATAAGCTTTTCAATGGAGATACTGTAAATAATGTGAGAAACTTCTGTGACATGAATACAAGAGATATCATTTACACCCA
The DNA here is from genome assembly GCA_963693085.1 of Alisma plantago-aquatica. NCBI lineage: Eukaryota > Viridiplantae > Streptophyta > Magnoliopsida > Alismatales > Alismataceae > Alisma > Alisma plantago-aquatica. The sequence goes on along the minus strand of OY856414.1, from coordinate 894,938,635 downwards.
ATGATTTTCACTATTTGTGGTCTAGAATGCTTTGAAAAAGATGAAAATGAGAAAGGCATGTGGACCACATATTATTCCCATTGATGTATGGAAGAGTATGGGATCAAGGAGTTATGTTGTTAACAAATTTCTTTAGCAAGATCATGAAGACCAAGAGGGTGTTGGACAAGTGGAGAAATAGGGCTATAGTCCCCATCTATGAGAACAAAGGTGATGTTTAGAGCTGCAAAAACTATAGAGGTATCAAGTGATGAGTCCCACAATGAAGCTTTTGGAGAGGATTATAGAGAAGAGGCTAAGATCTATTACATAGATATCTAGCAACCAATTTGGTTTCATGCCTACAAGATCAACAATAGATGCTATTTTTCTAATAAGGAGGCTTATGGAGAAGTATAAATAAAGAAAAAGAGATCTTCATATGGTTTTTATTGATTTGGAAAATGCTTATGATCGAGTACCCATGTAAGTGTTGTGGATGGTTTTGAAGAAAAACGGTGCGCCAATCCAATACATTGACTTGATTAAAGACATGTATGATAACTCTACTGCTAGTGTGAAGACTTATGTAGGAGAGATACCAATTTTTCCTATCACAGTTGGGGTACACCAAGGATCCACACTCAGTCCATATCTTTCATTCTTTTTATGAATGAGTTAACACAGAACGTTCAGGATGATATTCCTTGGTGTATGTTATTTTTTGATGATATTGTATTGATTGATGAAACAAAAGATAGATTGAATGATAAATTTGAACCTTAAAGAAAAGCATTGGAATCAAATGGACTGATGATTAGTAGGAGCAAAACTGAGTATATGTATAGCAATTTCAGCCAATCTCACAGTGTGAATGGTGGTGCCAAGTTGGATGGAGTAGGTATACCAAAATGTGATAAATTTTGTTACATGGATTCTATTATTCAAATATACGGGAAGGTACAAAATGAAGTTTGTCATGGGATCACTACAGGATGGTTGAAATGGAGGAGTGAAACTGGCATATTATGTGCTTGGAAGATCCCTCTCAGATTAAAAGGCAAGTTTTGTAGAACAGTTATATTGCCAGCCATACTCTATGGGAGTGAATGTTGTGTGGTGAAGAAACAAGGTCTCATCATGATGAATGTGACTAAAATGTGTATGCTAAGATGAATTTCTGGGAAGAAAAGAAACTATCACTTGAGAAATGACTATATCAGGAATAAAGTGCGGGTGGCAAGCATTGATGACAATTTGCGAGAGGGCCGACATAGATGGTATGGACATGTGCAATGCAGACCAACTTATGCACCTATATGAAGCAATGATATTGAGTCAAGCACACTTAATAGAAGAAGAGGAAGACCTAAATTAACATGGAAGATCTTATAAAGAGAGATTTTGAATCTACATCTTAACCAGAATATGAACCATGATAGAGCTGAATGGAAATGAAGGATCAATGTAGCCGACTCCAACATAGTTGCGACTGAGGCTTAGATGATGACGAATGGAGTAATTATTTAACCATGGCTTGAAATACATGTTTTGAGGAGACAAATAATGATGTTTCAATTTGAATTTTAAAATACTTAAATATAATTTGTAAACTAAGATAATTCAAGAATTTGGGATTAAAAGAACTTTCCATATGATGTGGGTAAATAATGTAAAGAAATTCTTAAAGGGGAAGTGTCACCTATGAGAGTTATCCCAATAAATCTCAAAAAATAGATATATGTTGGGAAAGGTATTAATGAGTTTCCCTCTAAGACTCATACTAAAAGGATGCTCCTAGAACCTATAGAAATCCAGAAGAAAGAACGACATATCTATAATAATTGCATGCGATTCTATTTCAGAATGTGATTAAATAAATTTGATTTTATTGTGATAACCCACACTTCACTTTGATGTGTCACATAGGGTATGAACATCATATCAAAGATCAATGACTCATCCCTAGTCTCCTAGCTCTCATCCAAAAAGGAAATAAGAACTAACAATATTTATGATTTTCTTGCATCCCATTCTCTTTCCCCCTCTTGACCTTTTTTTGAGATAATTGTCCCAAAAGAATTAGGAGGAAGAAATGAATCTAGCAAGCCATAAAAAGGTTGTCATCTCATCATTTTCAGAATATGCCCAAATCCCTTCTAAATTAGGAGACTAGGGCAATGTGGAAACCTTAGATATCCTGCCATCCATGCCTATATAAGACATTGAGAAGTTAACCCTCGACTCTCAAGGCCCTCCTCTCCTCTCAATTATGCTTGATTCCCTCTATACATCATCACTGGACTTTATCACCAATGTCGATGACATCAACCATCATCGTGCAACTTAGGGCATGTCTAGCCAATTCATTGGCATTATAACATCCTTGGTCAGCCTGAAGATTCCAATTCTTATCACAAATCTAGGACAACCCAACTCAGTACCTGCAATCAAGTCTTATAGCCGTGAAGAATCTCGCTAGAAAAGTGATCCCTATCCATCACGATGGATAGCAAGGAGTGCAAGAAGACCATTGGGATCTCAAGAAACCAACTTAACATCAACTTGCCATAGAACCTCGGTAATCCCCTATTTTAGTTCTTCTCTTCTACTTGCAAAAACTATGACCTTGTTATACCTACCTCGGGTACCCCATGTGAGCTAAGGGGCTCTTTGAGTCTGACTATGGATGTCGAAGCTAATCACATCCTTTGATGGAGTTTCTTGACCTTAGAGGTGAGAGTGAACTCTTTAGTTGACTCCCACCATGGCTGTCTGGAGTAATGCTGACATGCTAAACCCATGCGTATGAACACAAGTGCACGGGTCGAGTAATATACGTCTATGTGAGGCCCGAGTCAAACTCAGGGAGACGTAGTCTCAGTGACTACTACTAACTACGGTACAATAAACTAAGCCGATTAAAAGTTGGATTTGAGTTTAAACACAAATAAAAGGAAATTAAAAGTGGTTGATTCGAATGAGATGGATTCCTTAGGATTATCGATTTCACCACGGGGTCTCATTATATCTTATTTCTACCAAATTAATATAAATTTTACTCCTACCCTAGATAGAAAGCTGTCATCAGAATTGCCCACTTCCACGGTGCAATTCACTACCTAGATCTAAGCCAATTCCACATTTGTAGTAATTTATATCGTAGTCTAGGTGCATTATTGAAGACTCTAGGTTTCTTTCCACTAACCGTATGTTACCTTTTCCAAGGAACGCGTAGGAAAGTGTATAAATTGTGGTTTTCTAACCTTTAATCCTCCTTCTGGAGTAACTAGCAATCTATTACCCTACCGATGGTGATCAAGCATAGATAGGTCATGCGATTCTACAATTATATATCCAGGGATAAAGAGAAATCTATATTAAATCATGTAAAAAGTCGATACATTGATTCCCCGGGCTACTCCTGGGTCATAAAGAAAGGAGGGGTTTAGCCCCACATGGTTTTCAGTTGCGAATACATGGAGAGAGAGAATAAAAAGGTGGGAAACATGAAGGAAATTCATGTAACCCCTGGAGATAAGGAGTTCCGGATGATCCTCCTCGAGAAACACACGTTCTGTAGTCTTTCGGTAGCAAAATCATCTGTGAGAGGTGCTCGAATCTCCCAGTCGACGTCCTTTGGCTCCATGCTCTTCTCTCTCCCTTCTTTGGCCTTTTTGCGGTGTAATGTGATGTCCCCCTTAGGTTTGGCCGTCCCTTTTTAGGTCTTAGGCTAACTTACAGTACCACATAACATGGACCGTTAGATCGGGATGATCAAACAAATTGTTGATTTCCGGCAAAGTCAGTGACACTGATAGCCTCAGGTGTGGTCCTTGCTGTGGTAAAGTCGGTACCACCGATTCGTGATCATCGGTGGCACCGAGATGATGTGCATAGTTTGATCTATCACTATGAACCAATCTCAGTGGCACCGACTCTTTTAGTCTCTTATTTCTTGACCACTACTTCTATCTCGGTGGCACTGACTGTGATGGTCAATGACACTGACTGTGATGGTCGGTGGCACCAACTTTTCACTGTGCATGAAGTACCTAAAAAATGCATAAAAATGTGTTTAAGTCCAGGGAATACATAAAATAATGTAAATATGCTAAAATAAGCATAGTTTGATGCAAACAGAATATACAAGCCAATAATAATGATTTATGCAAATATGATCAACTAATTGACTAATAAATGCACAAAATGAGTATAAAATAGTCCTGTAAAAGTGACTCAAAACCCATGCATCAAACTCCCCTAAGCTTAAACCTTGCTCATCCTCGAGCAACAAAACCTTTGGATTTGATTGATATAAGTCAGCTGAAGGACATAAGTGCATAAGGTACATCTAAAAAGTCTCCACCTTTCGGTCCTCATTCCGACCCTCACTGATGACTGAACACTAACTGCCATCTACGCGACCAGAAACCTCTATAAAGATGTCAGTCCCCTAATCAATGAAACACTATCAGTTAAAGCAGTTAATATGATAGACTTGTTCGGTTCATACATGGTGCATCGTGTGATCTCCTATCTACATTTCTCTTTTCTCTACCTACCACCTACATGGAAACAGTTCTCCTCATAGATAATGAATGAGGAGAAAATCATCTGAGTGACCTACCAATAAAAGCAATGGGTAGTTGGAATGGGTGGATGTGGAAGAATCATGAGTGCATAAAATCATTCATGCAATAAAAAATTATGATAAACCTATGATGATCAGAATTTATAGAATGCTACTAATGCCTAAACATTGAGGTGTCATGATGCATGCAACTATCATTTCATCTCAACATAAGATGAAATATCTACAAACTACCTCATGTACTAATTCTTCCTTATGATCAGATAGGATTATGCCCTTTCTCCCTCACTTTCTGACATCATACTCAATCTTTTTAAGCCCCCTTTCAACATGATATAGTTGATTTGGGCTTCCACTTACACTGCACATTTGATTTATGTCAATGCTTCTCTTCTCTTTATTTTTTTCTTTTCTTTTTAGGGTATAGGCAAAATCACTACCTTCTTATATTGGAGAAGAAATTACACGTGCGCACGCATGTGTGAATCAGTATGTGATATTGATGTCATACATATCTCTTCCAATCTGCTCTGAGATCAAGAAAGTGAATGAACGTTGACAGGATGACGGTTCCATGCCTCGAGTTCATTCGGGATATCAGTGACAAAGGAACTATACATTCACTGCAACACCATTCACGGATTGTAGGATTGAAAGTTGTTCTCCAACTTTCTATTTCACTTGGGTAGCACTGATGTGTGACTAGGCACCGCTCTTTGCTTGTGAAGTCATAAGTGTTATGGACTTTTACTGCCAATGTGAAAAGGACCTGCAGGGTCACACACATAGGATTTAACTTGGAAAAAGAGTTTTGTCCACAAATAATGTTTAGATTGATTACTAAAGGAGTTTAGTAGTTCAATTAAACACTCAATTAATTGATAGCTCAATATCATAATGTTCAAGGTGTTGGACTGACTGATTAGAGTATCGGATTGACTGAAACTGCAATTGACTGTTTCTGCACAATCTACACTCCCAACCGATCGGCTCATGTGATGAACTGATCGACTCAGCTTGGAAAACCGATCGGCTCAGGTTGTTAGTCGATCGACTCAACAACAAGGTGAAACAATCGCTTCAAGTGTTGAAACAATCAGTTCAACTGATGCAACCGAGCAAGTTGGGAAAGTAGGATTGGTGAGAAATTTCCTTTTGTTTCACTTGCCCAATTTGATTGGAACAAGGATTGGTATTTGATACCAATTAGAAACAAAAGATGGAAAGTCAATCGGGAACTGAACAGGACCACGAACTGACCGGTTCAGAAATGAACCGACCGGTTCAGAAATGAACCGACCGGTTGAGGTGTCCCAACCGATCAGTTGAGGTGTCAACCGACCGGATCAGGTCCCCAACTGACCATTTTAGAAATGAAACGATCGGTTCAGGTTGCGAGTTTGTTGTTTTTTTGTGGAAAATCTCAAACCCTTCTACTCCTACTTTTAGTCCCGCATTGCCCGGGATGGAGAACCCTGTACAATGACCCTCCTATATATATAGGGGTATTGGGGGCTTCTCAAAGTACAACTCAGTGCAACCAATTACTCTGTGAAGTTGTCATTCTCTCTGGTTTTGGTAACCGAGAGAGAGCCCGAGCAAGTGCTACCCGATAAGGGAGGCACAACAAGGGAAAGACAACTGTAGAAAGCAATTGGTGGCAGGAGAGTGTGTTAGCGACTAGTACGCCGAAAGGAGGGTGAGACTCCTTCCATTTTCTTATGGGACAAGGAGATTGGAGTTCCAAGTGGTCTATGTGGACTACTTCAGAGGCGGGAGACTTATGCCGCTCGGAGGACAGCTGTCAATCCCGACAGTCCCGGTGAGACCAGGAGTCATCAGTCCCGGTGCGACCAGGAGCTGCACAGACACCGTCCAAGACCGGAGGTGAAGACCGCACAAGGCGCGTGGTATTGTCACCGAGCAAGCCTCGGGACAAGGTATGATTCCACAAACCATCCTTTCCTATTGTGTAGACGTTGACGCGTTTCTTTGTTATGGGTATGGGAAGGAGAAAATTTTTGTTTCCACTACCTTCTCTGCCTCCCCTAAAACCCAACAGTGGTATCAGAGCCACGTAAACTGCTCTATACTTTAGTATTATCGATATGATCGATTTTGTTTTGTCGCCTTTATTTATTGCGTACGATGCGAATAAAACTGGCTTTATGCATGTCCAATCCTAAATCCACAAATCCCAATTTACATATATGATATGTATTATGAATGCACTCGATACACGTTGCCCTTAAACGAGTTTTGTGGTGGATGTATAGCGTGGTTATGGCCAATAAACCCTATCTGTGTATGGTTGTATGTGGTTGCTTGCATCTTAGTCTACGCACCGATCTTCCTTCTCCTATTCCTGATGTAACTCGAAATAATTTGAGATTTCTTTCCTACCTTTGCTCCCCTCGAATGTAACTCGAGGTTTCTCTTTTTACAATGTAAAATAGGATAGAATTTTATTTCCTGTTATGTCAAAGAACGGAGGACATCTGACGACAGCTGAGACGATCAGTTCAAGGTGTGAACCGATCGGTTGTCGTTCGAGACGATCGGTTCAAGGAGTGAGTCGATCGGTTGATGACCAGTTTGAGGAGCGAGACGAGCAGGTGGCGGCCATGAAGAGATGCACAATGACCAGGTGAACTGATCGGTTGGAGGAGCCAATCGATCGGCTGGTGGCACCCAGCCGACCATTCTGATGGCAAGCCGATCATTCATGTGATGAGTTGATCAAACCCAGAAAGACAAAGCACAGAGTTCATCTTATACAAGTTGCATGTGATGTAGACCTAGATGACTGTGATTCCTCTTAGCTCGAGGAATCACATTAGGATGGTCATAATCATCACTTTTATCATTTCACATGTTTTCTGTGGGATATAGCATGTATATGATACGTACTATATATTGTGGTGATTGGATATGTATATGTATATAAAACCAAATCCCTCATTAAATATTAAGTTTTAGATGCCTTCCAAATGTGACACACGTGAAAGATTGATCAACTAAGTGTGGGCACGCCCTAGCGTGGTGCACTGTCTATCTCATGGAAGCGTGAAGGATGGATATGTGGGTCTTCCCTAGCAGGGTGCATATTCATCATGTTTGCTTTGGGTCAGACATAACAAGGTGATCTAGATGGGATCTAGTACCTTGAGGCATGGAGATGATCATGGCAAGGTGTTGCATATGACATCTTATCAAGAGTTTCATATGATGCAATTGGCAAGAGTTGCCTACCTGAGAGATTTAAGTTGTGGATGACAACCCTAGATGGTTAATGACTTAGAGGATTTCAGGATCTTGCCCACTAGAAGGTTGTACGCTGCAATCTTCCGAATTGATGGTGAGGGCTATCAATTTGAACTAAAATAGTGGTATCGATAATTAATTAAAGGCCTAATTATATCGTCAACTTTTCAAATCAATCAAATAAGTCAAAAATGAGTTTTTGGACTAAAATTGCATATTTTCCTTTTGTAGTACAAATGGAAACAAACAACAATCACATTTCTTTGCGATCGGTCCTTAAAAAGGACAAGATAAATGGGACAAACTTCCACGACTGGTATAGGACATTGAGAATTGTTCTCACTCAAGAGTGAAAGCTCTATGTCCTGGATACTCCAATTCCAGAGGAACCTGCTCCTAATGCACCAAAGGCAGAAAGGGGTGCTTACAAGAAGCATTCTGATGATGCCATTGATGCAAAGTGCTTGATGTTGTGCTCTATGAACCATGAGTTGCAGAGACAACATGAGAACATGGGTGTCATTGAGATGATTCAACATCTTAGAAACATGTATGAAGATCAAGCACGACAAGAGAGATACAATGTCTCAAGGGCAATGTTCAAGTGTGTCATGACAGAAGGAGATCCAGTTGGTCCTCACACACTCAAGATGATTGGGTATGTGGAGAACCTGACAAGACTAGGATTTCCACTGAGCCAAGAGTTGGCTACTGACGTGATACTGCAATCGTTGCCAGAATCCTACAGTCAGTTTGTGATGAACTACAACATGAACAACTTTGATAGGCCACTGTCAGAGTTGTTGGGCATGTTGAGGACAGCCGAGATATAGATGAAGAAGGACAAGCCTAAGTCTGTGATGGTGATCATGAGCAAGAAAGGCAAGTCCAAGCGCAAGGGCAAGGGCAAAGCTAAGAAAGGTTCTGATGCTAGCCAGGAGCCCAAGTCATCTTCAGCTCTCAAGGCCAAGGGAGGCATGACCAAGAAAGGCAATTGCCACCATTGTCAAAAGCCAGGACATTGGAAAAGGAATTGACCTCTCTATCTAGAAGAACAAAAGAAGAAGGAGGCGAGAGATGTGTCTACTTAAAGGTGTCATGAAAGTAAACTTGTAACACTTTTGAGGTATATGATACCAAGATGTAAAGTGTAAAGAACTCAATAAATAGGGCAAGTGTTGCTGCCATAGATAGGAGTACTTTAGTTTGTTTTCAGCCTAAAAGTCATATAATACAGTTATGAACTGCTATTTCATATTTGCCAATAGATAGAAACACTTTATTTTTGCATATTGTATGACAATGATGGCAATCAATAAAGAGATGTTTCAATTTCTAAAGATATGATCTTTGTGGAAATGCCTTGTTTATCTTGTGGTATTTGATATGCATAAGATAAAATGATACCTAAAAGTTATAGATAACTCAAACAATCAAATTAACATCAATCATGAGAAATTCATTTCTAGTTTCCATGTGATGGATAAATCTAGACTCTTTTGGTTAGAAAACCAGTAAGAGACATGAATATCTTGGACATGATTAATCAATCTTCACTAAAGGTAGTGGGAGAATGATTATCCTATTAGGTATAATACATGTGATGTATTTACATACCTATTGTAACAAATGCTAATACTTCAAATGGTGTTTAGAGAAATACCAATATGAATATCTTGAAGTGTTCAAGATTATCATAGATGAAGTACAAATTTGGTAAAGTGTTAATTCTTAATGAGATCAATGAATGAAATACTTGGACCAAATGTTTGAGATCCTTATGAGTGATTATGATAGTGTATCATAGTGAACTCATGATTAAGGCATGGTGATGTCTAAATCAAGAAGGAATCATACTCTAAGGAGTTAGAGAATGATTATCAAATAACTAAATTCTTCTTAATAAAAGAATACCCCTCACTAATAAAAGAAATTAAGAATCACAAGGGTTGTGAATTATTATATCCTTACACCTCAATTATCTATGGGATGAGTTGTTCATGTGATGAGTCAACTATCTAGATGAATATGAGGAACCAAATTTTGAGTTACGGTTTATGACCATTACATCCTAAATGACATCCATATGAACCATAAGGTACGACCTTGATGGTAGCACCCATTGGATGAAATCCATAAGTGCAAATAAATCTTAAGTGTTAAGACACATGGATAACATTTTCAGAAGGATGATGCTTGTTGATTGTAACTTAATGACTAAGACAGTTGGCATATGGATACTAAAACTACATTCCTATGAGGAATAAAGCAAGGATGTGTACGTGACACAACCTATAAGGTTTATGAATCCACTAATGCAAATGAAGTCTATAAGTTACAATGGACTAATAAATGTGATTGATTGAGTATAAGCAACTCAGAATTGGATCTTTACTTTGATGATATAGTCAAAGGGCTTGACTGATATATCAAAGATAAAGAAGGGATCTGTGATTTAGTGGGAGCATGTTCACATTCCACATGTTGATGTGAAATGAAATCTTCTAGAATGGAAATCCAAAAGTGGAAATTATCTTTAAGGAAGATAGAGATGTTTCCTATGTGATAGGAATAGAGATCTATAGAGATAGTTCTCAAAAACCTCTTGACCTGAAAAGAGAAAGCATACATTGGCAATCTGTACTGAAGGGTTCAGTATGCACAAATTCAGTGGGAGAAAACTTGTCCATGTTACATGGAGTTAGTATCCCAAGGCCAAGTGTCCAATTCTTATTAAGAATGGGAACACTAAGAATAGATATGGATCTATCAGGTATGTAATCATCCCATCATCTTGCATGGAAAGAACAAAATGCATTCATCATCTTGTATGTATGACATGGCAATATGATGTGCTCATCCTGATAACTCATATGTGGGACATGATGAGTGGATGTCTGTCTACTTCCAGTAAGGGTTACTGGAATACCATGAGAACTTGATAAGTACTTGGGAAGTACTAGTTCTATGGAGATAAGGAAGAGTTCAATGTAAAGAGTTACATTGATGCGAACTTCCGAAAAGGACAGAAAATTAATCGCAAAATATATATAGGATATATAAAAGTAAAAGTTTGTTGATAATTGGAAGTGTTCCAATGAAACCATTTAAAAGGAAATGTTGAGTATCAGTGTGTTAGAGAAGAACAGTGGATACTATATGGATCTGGAAGTTCATGAGATGAACTTATAGATATTCCGATCATTGATGACAAGTATGGAATACTTGATCATGCAATGTGGCTAAAGGTTAGCAAAGGAATACTAGATCGCATATTACGGCAACTCCATCTCATACGTGTGACGTACATCGAAGAGATGTGAGACATGCAATTAATATTGAATTTTGCAAGGTGTTGCCATAACTCACTATGTTGGCACAAGAGCACAGTAACATGTGGGACATGTTTGAAGATCACTATGAATATGATTCAAGGGTGATTGGTTCGCAGTGCAAGTGGGAGTCTGTTGGTATGTATGCCCTGAGAGCCAATCATGGGATGATTGGTGGGATACATTAAGATTGATTTGATAAACATCAAAGGCAAGCTTCCAATTCTTTCTGGTTCAGTCATATGAGATAGTGATATAACAGATTGAATGTCTAGAGAATGACAGTACTCTATGACGTATGCTTTCAGGTTGAGGACCTGAACGATGAGATCATACAAATGCTAAGAGTTTGTACATTTTTGTTATGTCCCTAGTCGGATGTCATTGTGGAAGTTAGATAGACAACAATGACACACAAGACTAGATTGTGGTGTTTGTTGATGATAGAATCTCATTAGTCATGATATAGAGATATCAAACCAAACACATAGGTACTTGTTAGAGAACAAGTGTACTGGACAGACCCACTGTGAGTTTGACACATGGAACCATGACATGGTAGTCACAGTTAGTACTCATAGTGATGGTGATGAATGTGATTCTTTGACCTGAAATCACTACACTCAACACATGTCGTTGGGCACACTTTTACATCATCAAACGCAGTCCTGAAACATGGGTTGTTATAAAGGTGATGATTGGGTGGCTTCGACACATGGGGCTTTTGAGGGGTGAGTGATAGATATGAGATTTTTCCCTCCTGAGGGAGTTTGATATCCAAGGCCACTTGATGAGTAGGATTGAAATATGCATGCGTACCCACGTGTGAATCAGTATGTGATATTGATGTCATACATATCTCTTCCAATCTGCTCTGAGATCAAGAAAGTGAATGAACGTTGACAGGATGACTGTTCCATGCCTCGATTTCATTCGGGATATCAGTGACAAAGGAATTATACATTCACTGCAACACCATTCACGGATTGTAGGATTGAAAGTTGTTCTCCAACTTTCTATTTCACTTCGGTAGCACTGATGTGTGACTAGGCACCGCTCTTTGCTTGTGAAGTCATTAGTGTTATGGACTTTTACTGCCAACATGAAAAAGACCTGCAGGGTCACACACATAGGATTTAATCTGGAAAAGGAGTTTTGTCCACAAAAAATGTTTAGATTGATTACTAAAGGAGTTTAGTAGTTCAATTAAACACTCAATTAATTGATAGCTCAATATCATAATGTTCAAGGTGTTGGACTGACTGATTAGAGTATCAGATTGATTGAAACTGCAATTGACTGTTTCTACACAATCTGCACTCCCAACCGATCGACTCATGTGATGAACCGACCGTCTCAGCTTGGAGAACTAATTGGCTCAGGTTGTGAGTCGGTCGGCTCAACAACAGGGTGAAACAATCACTTCAAGTGTTGAAACGATCGGTGCAACTGATGCAACTGAGCAAGTTGGGAAAGTAGGATTGGTGAGAAATTTCCTTTCATTTCACTTGCCCAATTTGATTGGAACAAGGATTGGTATTTGATACCAATTAGAAACAAAAGATGGAAAGTCAATCGGGAACTGACCAGGACCACGAACCGACCGGTTCAGAAATGAACCGATCGGTTGAGGTGTCAACCGACCGGCTCAGATCTCCAACTGACCGTTTTAGAAATGAAACGATCTGTTTAGGATGCGAGTTGGTTGTTTTTTTGTGGAAAATCTCGAACCCTTCTACTCCTTCTTTTAGTCCTGCATTGCCTAGGATGGAGAACCCTGTCCCATGACCCTCCTATATATATAGGGGTATTGGGGGCTTCTCAAAGTACAACTCAGTGCAACCAGTTGCTCTGTGAAGTTGTCATTCTCTCTGGTTTTGGTAACCAAGAGAGAGCCCGAGGAAGTGCTACCTGATAAGGGAGGCACAACAAGGGAAAGACAACTACAGAAAGCAATTGGTGGCATAAGAGTGTGTTGGTGACTAGTACGCTGACAGGAGGGTGCAACTCCTTCCATTTCCTTGTGGGACAAGGAGATTGGAGTTCTAGGTGGTCCGTGTGGACTACTTCAGAGGTGGGAGAATTCTGCCGCTCGCAGGACAGCTGTCAATCCTGACAGTCCCGGTGAGACCAGGAGTCATCAGTCCTGGTGCGACCAGGAGCTGCACAGACACTGTCCAAGACTGGAGGTGAAGATCGTGCAAGGCACAAGGTATTGTCGCCGAGCAAGCCTCGAGACAAGGTATGATTCCACAAACCATCTTTTCCTATTTTATAGACATTGACGCATTTCCTTGTTCAGGGTATGGGGAGGAGAAAATTTTTGTTTCCACTGCCTTCTCTGCCTCCCCTAAAACCCAACACATTTATATTCTCGTGTCCTGAATCTGACTTACCCAAGCACTTCCTTAGTTATGAAACTAGATTACTCACAAGATAAGCTCACAAAAATTTTGAAATTTGCTCATATTCTTTTTTTTTCAATTTTTTTTTGCACCCGACCCAGAGATTGATAAACTCAAATGAAACCATCCATTACATCACCACAAATTACACTAGATAGATTGTGGATCCTACATAGAAAAAAAAAACTAACAAGAAAACAAAATTTTACCAAACTAAAAACAAAATGCTAAAATGAAAGAAAAACTAAGATATAAGTTGTTTCAGCACCCCCCAAGCTTGAATATGACTATGACCTCATAGTCAAAATTCCAACTTAAGAGGTGGAACAGAGATACGTGACTAATATGGTGGAGGTAGTGGTGGGGTAGGGTCTTGGGGAGGAAACATCCCCTAGAAAGTCGAATCAGAAGAAGGCATATCTGGTGGCATTGGGTAGCCTCCAAAGTATCCCTGGTTATAGTAGTGGTCAAAGAATTGTTGCTGGTAGTTTTCCATCCTCTGCAGGTGCTAATGCATTTTCTCTTAGTTGGTCAAGAGAAGACGTTCGTTCTCGTAGATCACATGCTGGTTGGTGTACATCTGACCCTGCACATCTTGAATTCCAGCCAGAGATTGAGTTTGTTGCTGCTGATGTGTCTGTATATCCTGCAACATGGAATACATGCATGCCATAGAATAAGCTTCCTCTCCTTCCCGAGAGGGTGGCAGGGTAGAAGACGTAGAGGCATCATAATGTCGTGGACGCTTTCATGGAGCAACTCGATGTGTCATAGGAATGGTGGGCTCCACCTCCTCCACATCATAGCTTGACTCCTCCTCATCATCATTTCCTTCCTCATTGTCATCCATGTATGTCCATCTATAGTGGTCAACTTGCTTGATGTTGAATATAGGATCAAGTAGTTGACACTCGTAGAAGGTGCCACTAACCGAACAGATTGCATAGATGGTGTTGTGTTGGACAGAGATAAGACCAGCCTACTTAAAGTGGAGGTGGTCTATGTGAAGCTTAGAATGCATAGGCTTAAGAGTAGAGAGATCCAGGTCAAAGTAGAGAGCAATGGGGGTGATAAGTCCCCCAAAAAGGATAGGTGTGGTTCTCTTGACATTGCGCTTCACCGCCATCATGTGGGTCAGGAAGAAGGCTAAACGTTGACCGTCCTCCCCTCTAAATGTTAGTAGAGAAAGTACAAGTCTGGCAGTTGGACCTTTGCTTGCCCCTGAGTAGAACAGAGTGTTGGTGAGCATGCGATCTAGCACCCGAACAAAGGGGCGCTCAAGGTCCACCTATGAGTTGTTGTTCTAGTTTAACTTATAAGCTTCTAGCACAGTCATGAGGTGGTTCCATATCATGTCAAAGTTGACATTCACGGGCCTGTGGCATGGCACATGAGGCCATCCATAGATGTCGTTGAAGGTGCAAAGGGTAAGGGAGTAGTTGGTGTTGTAAAGGCGGAAGTCCACCTTCCCTTCTCTCCACTCTCCATGTGTCGGGCGTGCTGGGTTAGGGGCGAAAAATATCTCCATAGACGCCAAGAACCCGATCACAATCTGTTTGTATGTTGGCCACCCGCCAAAGATAGGGTTCACAGACCCTCCATCAAACTCTTGCCCTTCGAGGACAGCCACCATGTTATCATTGAAGCCCATGTCCTCCAATAGTTGTCGATATCTGTATCTTGTTGGAGCGAATGACCTATTGGCAAGCTCCTCGTACACCTTCCGCACTTCCGTCGAAGGGTGGCTAATCTAGGGTCATGGCATCATACCACCAGGGAGTCCTACTTTCCTTGCCATGATATTGAAGTGATCGGGGAAGTATGTTGACAAAAGAAGAGCTCAATGCATCTTCTGGATTCTTGGAGTAGTCACTTGCACTTGGGGAGTAGTGGTTCTTGAAGTTGTGAGGAGAAAACAATCCACTACTTCCCTGTTATAGACTTGGTGCCACCCTACTGTGACGAAGTCGATGGCACTGATTAGGAGTCAGTGGCACCGACTCTGGGGTAGATCTATGCCCTCAGTGCACCATCTTAACTTGGTGGATTGCCAACCAGTCGGTGGCACTGACAAAGGGTCGGTGGCACCGACTCTTGGGAGGATATGTACTACCAATCATCGATTCTTGACGCATCTGTATCATTGATGAAGGCACCCACAGATCAGTGCTTTCTTCTGTCAGTGGAATCGAGTAACGAGTCGGTGGTACCGACTCGATCGATCATTTATTTTCTTCTCGGTGCACCGATGCACCCACCGAGCCTGGGGTGTTAGCCGAGTCGGTGCCACTAACTGGGGTGTCAGTGATACCGACATCTTATAAGTTAGCCGCACCCATTTTTTCTGCACTTTCTTCAGACATGTCGGTGCCGCCGTTAGGTGTGTCGGTGGTACCGAATGGTTCCAGTTGGATAGTCCCTCTCGCTGACCTGATCTTGGTGCCATCAACTTGGCAGTCGTTGGCACTGACTTTGTCAAAGCCTACACACTTAACAAATGAGTCAAGGTATCATTTTTACAAAAAAATATGAAAAACTAAGTACTACTAAACCAACATAATGTAAAGGAATGAAATGAACGTCCTAATGATTGGGTTGCCTCCCAAAAATTGCCCTTGTTTAACATCCTAGGCTAGATAAATCCATTCTTGAGATTAATTAGGAGCAATAAGTTTCACCTCATGATCCTTCCTATTGAAGTCTTCTCTAAAGTAGTGCTTCAATCTTTAGCCATTCACCAAGAAGGATCTCTCTCCCTCTTTGATTCTAACCTCCCCATGTGGAAACACTTCTTCTATGATAAAAGGTCCACTCCACCTAGATCTCAGTTCCCCAGGGTGTAATTTCATCCTTGAATTAAAAAGCAACACGTTCTCTCCTAGATAAAAGACTCTCCTTTCTATATGCAGGCCATGTATTTGCTTAGTCCTATCCTTGTACAATCATGAATTCTCATAGGCATTCATCCTAATTTCAGCAAGCTCAATCAACTAAAGCATCCTTGTCTTACCTGCTTCATCAAGGTCAAAATTGAGTCTCATTAATGCCCAATGAGCTTTATGTTCTAACTCCACATGGAGATGACACACTCGTCCATAGACTAGCCTAAAGGGTGTAGCTCCTATTGGTGTTTTATAGGATGTCCTATAGGCCCATAGTGCATCAACCAACAATTCACTCCAATTTTTTTCTACTAGACGACACCGTCTTCTCAAGAATCTTTTTCATCTCAACATTGGAAATCTCCACCTGCCCTTGAGTTTGTGGGTGGTAAGGTGTACCCACACGGTGTGTCACTCCATATTTGTTCAAGAGTGCCCCAAATTGTCGATTGGTGAAATGAGTTCCCCCATCACTTATATTCATCCTAGGGACTCCAAACCTATAGAAAATGTGATCCTTAAAAAATTTGCATACGACATTGGCATCATTGGTGTGGGTTGGAATCACTTCCACCCATTTTGACACATAATCTACAGCCAGTAAGATATAGAGGTTAGAGTTAGAGGACACAAAGGGTCCCATGAAATCAATACCCCATAAAGACCTCTACTTCTTAAAACACATTCAATGGCATCTCCTGCCTCTTTGATATGTTACCAGACCGCTGACACGCGTCACATCTACGCACAAAATCATATGCATCTTTGAATAGGGTCGGCCAGTATAAACCACTCTCCAAAACTTTTGTGGCTGTCCTAGAACTGGCATGGTGTCCACCTGTAGGTAGTGGGTGGCAGTGTTTCAACACACTCTCATACTCACATTCAGGTATGCACCATCTCAATATTCCATCCTTGCACTGCCTCAACAAAATAGGATCATCCCAAAAGTTATAGCGCAATGAATGAAAGAACCTCTTCTTTTCTTGGTACCCCCAATCAGCGGGTAATTCCTTGCAAGCTAAATAATTCACGATGTTTGAAAACCAAGGGTCCCTTTGCTTAAGGCCGAACAACTACTCATCAGGAAAAGTCTCTAGAATGGGTATATTAACATCCTTCTCATCTACCCTCACCAATCTAGATAGGTGGTCAGCCACTACATTCTCAATCCCTGCTTTATCTTTGACCTTATTATCAAACTCCTACAGTAAAATGATCCATCTAATCAATCTTGGTTTTACACACTTCTTCTACAACAAGTATTTAATTGCCGCATGATTGGTCCACACCACTACCTTAGCTCCCACAAGATATTACCAAAATTTCTCAAAAGAAAAGACAATAGCCAATAACTCATTTTCAGTTGTGGTGTAATTTATTTGTGCGTCATTAAGTGTTTTCGATGCATAATATATGACCGTAGGAACTTTGTCTAAGCGTTACCCCAACACTGCCCCCACAGCATAATCTGATGCATCACACATCAGTTCAAATGGTTGGCTCCAATCTGGAGCCTGCACAACCGGTACGGATATGAGTTTCTCTTTCAAGATTTAAAAAGCTTTTATACATTTCTCATCAAAATTAAATTCAACATTCTTTTCCAAAAGCTCAGACAATGGCTTAGCAATTTTTTAAAAATTCTTAATAAATCGACAATAAAATCTGGCATGGCCTAGAAAACTTCTAACTGCCTTCACTGATGTTGGTGGAGGAAATTTTGAAATCATCTCTATCTTAATCAGATCTACCTCCAATCCCTTGCTAGATACCTTGTGTCCAAGCACTATGCCCTCTCTAACCATCATGTGGCATTTTTCCCAATTAAGCACTAAGTGTGTGCCTTCATACCGTTGCAAAACCTTATCCAAATTTCTAAAACATCATCAAAAGATGTCCCATAGACTGAAAAATTGTCCATGAAACCTCGAGACATCATTCCACCATATCTGAGAAAATTGCCAGCATGCACTGCTGAAAAGTAGCGGTTGTGTTGCACAACCCGAAGGCATGTGGCAGTACACAAAAGTGCCATAAGGGTAGGTGAAGGTTGACTTCTCCTGGTCCTTAGGCTCAATTGAAATCTAATTATAGCCCGAATATCTGTCAAGAAAACAAAAGTGGGAGAGACACAACATTTGATCAATTAATGACAATAGAAAATGGTCCTTAAGTGTGGCGGTGTTCAATCTACGATAGTCAATGCAAACTCACCATCTTGTCACTAATCTAGTAGTTATTTGTTCATTAGATGAGTTTGTAGTGATAGTGATTCCTCCCTTCTTTGGTACTACCTGTGTCGGACTATCCCACATGGAATCAAAAATACCATAGATTATACATGCCAATAGTAGTTTGATTACCTCCTTCTTGACTACCTCCGTCATGATTGGATTTAAGTGACACTGAGGTTGAATGACCGGCTATTCTCCTTCTTCTAGCTGAATCTTGTGTTGGCACAATGTAGGGGAAATCCCCTTGATGTTAGCCACAGTCCACCCAAATGCACCTTGGTGGCTCTTTAGCATAGTATTCAGTTGTTCTTCTTCTTATTCACTCAATGATGGAGATATGATAATCATAAGCTCCTCCTCTACAGCTAGAAAAACATACTTTAGATGAGGTGGCAATGGCTTGAGCTCCAACTCAGGTGGGCTCAGGAGTGAAGAAACCAGTGGTGGTGGCAGCAGTCCCAAGTCCTCAAAGGGCCTTGTGTAATAGCATGGCAAAGCCTTCAGTAACCTTGCACATTCTTCTAGTGAGAGACTTTGCAAAAAATCATCTAAAAGGTTCATTAAACATGCCTATAGAGGAAGTTGTGGATGTATCTGTACTAGAGAGTCTTCGCCATCCTAATCCACAACGGATAAACCAAATTCCTCATGTTTGTCGTCTAGATACCCTACTGCCTTGGCAAGTGAGACCACCTTAGTGTTCTCCATGATGTCCACAGCTAGTGTACCTTTGTCTACCTTTGTCATCACAGGTGCCATGTCCAAAGATGGTTTTCCCAAGAATAAAGAGTTATTGCTATCCATGTGCTTCATCATATTGCATTGCTCCTGAGCATTGTGTGACTTGGAAATATCTGGCACAGTGATCCCAAACCTATCATCCTTAATTCCAATAGTCAAATGGCCTCTACCCATCTCAAAGATCATATTGATTGTTTCTTGGAAGGGTCTTCCTAATAAAAGCTCATTGACATGGTCACATCTTGCATCTCCATTACTATGAAATATGTAGGGAAAACAAAATGGTCCACTTTGACAAGTACATCCTCGCAAATACCATACGGTTTCACCACAAAGTTATCTACCAATTAGATTGGCATGCTGCTCTTCCTAGATGTTTTAAGGCCTAGCTTCTTGAAGGTAGATAAGGGCATCAAGTTGATACTCGCCCCTGAATCATAGAGTGCCTCCCCAAACTTTGTCTTCCCGATGTAACAAGTGATGTTGAAGCAACTGGGATCCTGTCTCTTTGGTTGTAGTGTACCTAAAATGAGGCCACTGACCTGCTCTCTCAGTAAAACTACCTCAGAATCTGGGATCTTCCTCTTCTTATTGATGATATCCTTCAGAAATTTACCATATGATGGTATTTGATCAATTTCCTCAATTAACGATATATTCATGGAAAGATTCCTAAAGCTATCTAGTAATTTCTTGAATTGGTGGTCCATCTTTGTTGCCTTCCAGCTATTAGGATATCGAACCAGTACTGTATGTGTCCTCTAATGTGGTGGCACATATGAAGCCCTCTTTTCCACTTCAACTTCTTGATTCTACTCTTCCATTGTGTTGCCTACCTCCACTTCTACTTGTGTCGGCTCTGCCACTGGGTCACTACTACCAGTAGGCTTGGTCACCTCAGTCTCCATAGTCCTTGGAATTAACGTCTTCTTCCCACTTCTCATTAGTATGGCCTTGACCTGCTGGTTTTCTATTGGAGTGTCAGTGTTTCCTAGAAAACCTTATTGTGTAGGCTTCTTCAAAGCTGCCACATCTGCTTCTAGCTGAGACAAGGTTGTCTCAAAACTCCTCATCTGGGCCCCTTGATTCTGGAGATCACGTTGGAAGTTGTTTATGAACTGTTCATTCTACTTCGCTATCTGGTTGATAATTTCATTTGTGCTCTCCTCTACTGCAGGTTGTTGTTGCTGATTATTCCTTTGTTGGTTATGTTGATCAGGATCTTGTAGGAAGTTGTTTGGATCTTTCCAAGAGAACTTGGGATCCTTTCTCCATGAGTAGTCATTGTTTCTGTATCCTTGTTGCCGCATGTATTTCACTTGTCCTTCCTCATCTGATAAATTATTGTCCTTCTCTAGCAGTTTCTTTGCTATCAAGTCTAGCTTTTAAGGAGGTCATAACTTTAGACTCCCCTATGCTTTTGATCTGCTCTAGATGGTCTCTCTCATTACCCCACCTGACATGTAGAAGGTGAGTTGTTGAGAAAGAACCCCAAGCCTGCACTATCTAAGGTGACACGTTCACTTTTATGGAGCCCAAAGTACAACATATTGACTTGGTTCTCCAGATCTATCCCATGGTGAGGAACTTTCCTGAGCATGTTCTGAAAATGCTCCCAAGCTTCATAATAGGATTCAGCTAACTATTGGTTGAAATTGTGAATGTTTCTAACTAGCTCGTTTGACTTTTCTAGAGGAAAGTACCTTTCAAAGAATGTCTCAATAATTTGATCCCAAGTCTCAGTTGATTCCTTTGGCAGGTTGTGTAGCCATTCAGTTTCCTTGTCCACCAATCATGATGGGAACAAATTTAGATAAATGGTTTTCTGTGGAAACCTATCCACTTTTACCATGTCGTGTCACTCCACAAAATTGCTGACATGTGCCACCAGGTCTTCATGAGTGTGCTCATAAAAAGCTTGCAATTTGATGAGTGTGATGATCCTTGGATCAATCTTGTATTGTGATACATTCATATTCTACTTCTTGATAGGCCCTATTGATAACACCAATTTTTGTGATGTTTTTGGCCCTTATTTCGTTATCAAATCTGCCCTTTTAAACTATTTTCCTCTCCTTTTTGTCATGTTTTTGCATAAACAGGCCACGCTACGCTTTTAACTCAATATTATCATCTGTTGCAGAGTTTTCCCCAATTTTTAACTCATTTATCAGAAAAAAGGCTCGTCCCAACCCACGAACGTGTTCCACCTGCATCGGCCTCCCTACCAACCTGCCGGCCGATATGCTCACCGCCCGATAGGGCAACACGATACACTGTCGTGCACCACAAGGGTGTTGCGCAAGAGGAAGCGGACGAGTGATACACCATTTACCTGACAGGGAGCCGAACTCGCCACTCCTGCGGAAGTGTGTCGCGCGATACATGCCACCCACCGGCAGGCACCACTCGTCACATTGACCGACATGCTCCCAGCCCAGCATCCTTGTGACGGGCGACGAGAATATCGGGCTCCCCTGAATCCGCGATAATAAGGGCTGATGAAGAACATGTGGCGTCCGGAGCACCATAACTTCCCCCAACCGCTGCCTATAAATAGCAGCTACAAGACTCCGATGCGATGGGTCAGAATCCCTCGAAAGCCAACTTAGGAAAGCATCTGGAGCTAGCATGTTGTGCCTCAGAGGTGTGCCCGATGATTCTAGGTGAGAACTTCCCCATCCCGAGAGGGAGGGAATGGTTCACTTAGGGTCATCCCCGGGCACCGCTGTAGGCCGATATCGGCCAAAAAGGACGCCCGATAGAAGTACCTGATACTGGAAGCAACACTCTAGCCCAACACGATACCAAGCCCGATACACATCACCTGTCACGACATGTCGCCCACGAGGGTGCTGCCCGACATGATCGTATCGGGCATGGGCGGCCCACACGATACGTCCGCCCATCATAAGCGTGTCACCCGAGAGGGTGTGCCGCCCGACACAGGTGTATCAGGTAAGGCTCCCGCCCGGTATCGGGTTGGAGGGTTTGCTACTGCATGTCACCCTTATAAATCAAGAAGGTGACATTTACCTTTACTTATTTCAGTCATATACTCTCTTTACTTATGCAATGTAATCAGACCCTTTTATGCTAATGGAATTAGAAGAGTCTTAATTATCTGCTGCTTTATGTTTGGTTCCTTTTGTTGGATGATTGCTATGTTTAACATATGAACTCTAGCTTGTACGCTTGGATTGCGTTTTGATTAGCTACTGAATCATGTTTTCCCATTGCTGCAGCTTCGAAAGAGGTGTTGTGGCTCTAGTGTTTGGTCTGATACTGGAGTACGAGAGTGCCCAGAATCGGAGTTGCTTTAGTAACCTTTCCACTCTAACATAAGTCCAGCAACCTCGAGAGGGGTGTTGATGCTTATTTAGAGGTACCCGCTTCGAGAGGAGGGGTATATGATGTTTCTGCTACCGCTAGTTTTACCGAAGCTTTCTCCTTGGTTCCTTACTAAAGCAATAGTTTAATCTCTCTGTTTTCGCTGCACGAAAACCCTAAAAATTGATAAACCTTTAAAACCTTAATTTTCCTCATAGCTCCATTTGGTGATAGTTTTCTTTTGTTTTATCGATACTAACATGTTGTTCCCTTGGGGAACTTTTATCATCTCCTTACCCAAACCGGAGTGTAACGTGTCGATTCTGCGTTCCCAACACTACCACCCTTGTCCTTGTGTTCGACCCCGTATATCTACTTCGACCCCGGAAACAAAGTTGCGGGGGACTAGACGGTTTTGGATTATAAATTTAAAAGTCCGACTACTTCAAATCTGCTCCACTTTTTGGGCGTGCGATTTAGGCCGGTCAACTTTTTGGCGCTGTTGCCGGGGACAAGGCAAACGGTACTGTTGACGAACCTGAATCCACTAACTACACTCCAGTGCCTCAAGCTTAGAAATGAGCTTGACAACACCCTCCTTTTCCTTTTTCATATTTTTACCTGAAATGAGTAATTCTTATTATTAATAACAGATTTTCTAACTTGATTTTTCATGTTATTCAGCTACTCAGAAGGGAGGTGCTCTGCTCAACTGAACACTGACATCATCCGACATTCTGCCTCGCATTGAATAACCTCTTTCAGAAGGTGAACGCCAAGGGAGAGCTAGACCTCACTCGGCCCCGCCTGAAGATAACGACCGCTATGATGGCAATTATCAACATGAAGATCTAGAAACTGAGCAGTTCGAGGATGACCATCGCCGGGATAGACATCGTCATCACCAGAGGCACAGAAGGAATCACAATGGTCCAGATCAGAACCAGGGAGACAGTGACAACAATGACTCGAATGAAGAAGAAAAGACCCTAAGGGAATTAGCCTCCACCAAGGCTAACAACTCATGATGCCCTGTTGTTGTCCAGAGATTCAATGCAGCCAACTTCGAGCTAAAGCCATCAGTCATCTCCATGATTCAGAACAAAATCTTTAGAGGGAGTTTGAAGAATGACAACCCCTATCACCTTTTAGATGCTTTCAAGAACATCTGTGACACCATAAAGATGCGGGGAGTCCCACAGGAAGTAATCTATTGCAAGGGATTCATCTTTTCTTCGGAAGATAAGGCTCTATCCTGGTACCTGGGGTTGCCCCACCAAGCTCTAAATGGATGGAGTGCACTGGAAGATGCCTTTGTAAACAAGTTTTATCCTACCGAGAAAACCGTCCAAAATAGACAAAGGATTACATCTTTCATGCAAAAGCCAAACGAGAACCTCCATGATGCCTGGGAACGATATTAGGAATATCAGAGGGACTGCCCTCATCACAACTACAAGAAAGGTTTCTTGATAACTACCTTCTACAACATTCTAACTCCGGAGGAAAGGGTTTCACTGAATGCAGCAGCATGCAGTGATTTTCTGGGGAAGAAGCCGAGCAGATCTTAGAAGATCACCAAGAACATGGCCGAGTTGCAAGCCGGCACAGACTATGATAGATCAGACAAGGGACGGGCTAAGAAGGCTAGTGAAGGACCTTCATTTGAATCCAAGGCTCTGGAAACTATCACCTCTCAGATCCAGAGGATAGCAACTGATGTGAAGTAGCTAAAAGAATCTAGTGGAAATGGGAAGAAGCAGGTCGAAAAGGTCATGAAGTGTGTCACCTGTGGAGAGGGTGGACACGGGGTAGATAACTACATCTACACCCAACCCGACAAGTCGACCGAAAGTGAATCTGCGACTGAGGAGAATGAGAATGTCTCTTTTGTTAATTTCAAGAGGCCAGATCATACTGGTTTCAGTTATGGCAACAAAGATGCGGTAGAAAACTCGCATCAGCTGCATAACTCCACCAAGCCACCTCAAGTTTTCAAGAAAAGAGGAGGATAGAGTCAATTCACCAGAACCACTTCCTTCTAGTCAAACAAGGGAAATTTCCAAGGACAAGGTAAGTACCAAGGTTGCCAAGCGACGAATACCAGTCAAGGTCAAAGTCAAGCCAAGGAGTAGGGGCAAGACAAGGTTTCGAACCAACCAGACTTGGTTGACCAGTTGTTTGATTTTGTAAAGAGACAAGATACCATCAATAACCAGCTGGCGCAGAGTGCGCTTTCAAATTCGGGAGTTTTGAACTCCATGTTGGTCCATATGGTAGATATGCAGACGCATCAACGCCAAATTGATCAGCAGTTGGCCCAGATGGCTGACTTGATAAAGAATCCCTTGGGCAAGATACCTTCCAACACCAAAACTGCAAAAAGGGCAGGGCTGTGATCAGGAAAAATAGAGATCGACTTGCAAGATATGGATACTGTTGGAGGTGAAAAGTAAAGGACCTGGACCTGTCGAGCTGGCGATGCAAACTACAACGCTCCTCGGGAGGCAGCCCAAGCTTTTATTTTTCCTAGAATAGGATGTTATTTACTTTCTTCCAAGAAAAACATTATGAACATTTGGACTGTAATATGGCCTGAGTCAGTGCATGTGCCACATGTGCTGACTCTTCTATTTTATGGGCCATCGCTCTGTTTTATGAGCATTGACGGGTTGTACTATCTGAGGCTGGGAACTTAACCTTAGGCCAATGATGTTTTACCCATAAATCGCTTTTTCCTTCACTTTGTTTTGGTTTTTCTTATCTAGAAATTCTGTCCTGAAAGCTCTGTATCAGACGACCGTGTATCGGGCGATTAACACTTTTCCCTGACCGAATCAGGCAAGGACTTAGCCGGCATGCAAGATGCACTCGTTCAGGAATGACTTGCCTCAACGGCCGACACACATCCCGGATTTACCAGTTTTACCCCCGGTTGGGATTGTTATATATAGTACGGAGGTTTTACTGTATCAGGCTACTGCATTTACTCTTCTATCTACCTGTATCGTGCAGTAAATTCTCCCTTTGCTCTTGTGTCGTCCAACTAACTTTTGCTCTCGTATCGCACAAAGTAGCTTCAGAATAGCAAAGGTATAGCCCGACAGCCATGTCGTCCAGTTTGCCCGACACAAGCTTCATATCACGCACAGTGTATCGGGCTGACGACTTTAGTTGATTTTCTCCGTATCACCTGACACATGTGTCGCGTGACACGTCTTTAGCACGCGCTTGCCTGATACTCTATGATGGCCAATAACCGTATCGCCCATCCTTGTGCTGCCTCGCTTGTCCTTGTTGACGGGCGACACATTTTCTATCCGGGAAGACCCTATGGTGCATGTATTTATATCGCTTGAATTTTTGAAAGCTTCGTAGCCGCCTAACACAAGCGTATCGGGCAAGCATCGTATCGCCCAGTGTTGAAGCCCGATACGGTGGTGTCGGGTAGCTTTTGTATCGGGCCGAATTTTATCTTGCAATCAGTTTTTCTCTTAAGAACACCGGTATAAATTTTAAGTTTTGCCTACATAAATATCGAAACAATTAATTGATCTTGTTTAATGATAACAGAGATGGCCCGTACAAAGCAAACCGTCATTCAAGTTGATGAACACGGCAGAAGAATCGACACTGAGGCCGCAGCTAAAGCAACAATGGTCGGGCAGAAATGCCTGAATCTCGAGGTGGCTGGGCCATCAACCGCTGAGAAGAGAGCGAGGACAGACGAAGTAACAACTCCAGCAATAGCTTCAACTGTAGTGGTAGAACCCCTGGATCACACACCAGGAAGGTTCGTGCCAAGAGATAACGAGCATGGATGCCGATACTCAGAACTGGAAACTAAAATATATAGGCTGAGTAGATTCTGCCACCTGTCTTCCTTCATTCAATTGGGTATTTTCGAAAGACTAGAGAATGTCCTCGCCGCAGCAGGACTGGGGAAGATTTGCCTCATCCGCTCCGCCTCCTACACCAAACTCACAAAGGAGTTCATGTTGTCCCTCCACCGAGTGAAGAATACAGTTGATGACGTTGAAGAATATGGTGGGGCAGACAGACTACAAGGGCGGCTGTATAACTCGGAGCACATCATCTCCGAAAAATTACTCAATGAGATCTTCTCTTCCAGCTAGGAGGAGAAAAAGTTGCTGAATAACGGTGAAAGGATCACTGAAGGAGACGGGTTCAACCCCGTGGAGCTCTGGAAGAAGCTGACCGGCGAGTCATCATACAAGCCAGGAAGCAAGGTGGTGGCAGTGCACTTCTGTTTCTAGAGGATAGTGTACAAGCTGGTAGCATGCCTAATTTTCAGCAAAAACGAGTCCAACAATGTCTACACCGAAGAACTCCACCTAATGTGGCACATGATGGAGGGCAAGGTCATCAATCTGGGGTGTTTCTTGTTGAACAGGCTGCACCCGATAAAGGATGCCACCAAGGATACTGCATGGGTGGCATCATCAATCTGATCGCGGTCGGGTGAGGATACCCGAGGGAACCACACTATATTTTGAGGACTAGGGGTGACGAGTTGATCGACCTCAAGTACCTCATGAGGGTCAGCATCATAAAGAAGGAGGGGAGAAGCTATTTCTACAAGTTTGTGAGGACAAACACCCTCCTTCCACTCCCTCACTGCGCCGCCTACGACGTAGAAAAGCTAGTCTTCACCACAACAGAAATTGAAGTTGTGGCGATAGAAGCAGCTTACGCAACCACCACCAGTATTCGAGAAAGGGCGGCTACAAGAGGAGAATCAATCCCTCTCAACCCAAGGCAGTACAAAATTTCAACGACCTTTTTCGAGCCAGCCACCACTCCAGAGCCACCAACGAAAGCAGCTGATGGAGCTGTCGTCACTCCTGCTATCCCAGCCATGATCACGACAATACCTACCATGGCTGAAGAAAGATCGGGAATCGTCAAGATTGCCGAGACAACTGGGGCAGAAACGACAGTACAAGCCCAGAGGGAGCTATCGTGGAAGAGACAGCTAGAGCTCCCAAAGCTCCTGTGGTGCCTTTAGAGGCAGAAAAAGAAGCACAGCTGGACTCCAGTAATGAGGTGTTCTTTGAGATCCTTGAGATGAAGCTCAGAGCTGCACAGCTAACGCCGACACCGCCGCCAGTGTCCCATATAGCAGCTACTAAAGAGATTGCCGACAACGTAGAGGTGGAGCATCATCCACCCAAACTGCGCCTTCTCCACCATGACAAGAAGGCGAGGCAGTGATGGCCGCAAGGGCAGTGACGCCTCACCCAGTAGCATCCACCTTGCGGACGATCGAGATAAGGTCTACCTCGTCAGGTAGACCCTCGTGCGAGAGGAGTATAGCGAGGATGAGAGGGAGATCTACAGGAGCCCCTCTGTCACTCAGGAAAATGCTTGCGCACGAACTCGACCACTTGTGGGAGGTAACAGAGAGCCACTCAGCTACATTTACTTCTCTAACCCGCAAGTTTTCATTTTTCCAACAGAGGATGAATAGCCAGGAACGGGAACAGCTGACTCTAGTCGGCCTTCCAGGCCAACTAGAGGAACTCAACGCCATGCTTCAGCAGGCCCTCCAGCGCCTTAACGTGATCGAGGAGAGGCTGAACAGGGGAGACGACCATCTACACCCAAGACAGCCGAGAAGGTGTCTGTCGCCTCCTGGCTCAGGCTCTCAGCCTTCCTCATCCACAGCCTCGTCAAGATCATCGCCCTCTTCCTCCTCCAGTGAGCCATCCCCAACGCTGGAGGAAGGGACGCCACAAAGATCGGCCAACGGAGTTGCAACAGGAAAGGCGAGCTCCCACAGTCAGGAAGAAACAACTCCCTCAGTTCGCCTGGACGAAGCTGAAGACGACAATGAAGACATCAGCGCTGGGGAGAACTCTTCTAATGAATCAGAGGGAGGGGGGACATATCTGCTGCCAATGAAAGGAACCCCTCCAGAGGAAGATGCTCGGCGGCATATGAATTCTCCGCGCCGTCAGAGCTACCTTCTTTCAAGATGGCCAACTTCGACAGAAGGGTCATCGGCTACTTTTCGATTAGAGACCAAAAGTTGTTGAATAAGGTCTTGAGGGCACAGGCAGATGAGAAGACATTGTATGGAGTGACAACTACTTCTCTGTACGACGGGGAGCACTCAGCAGCATATTCCGCTCACCAGTCGTCGTCTGAAAAAAGCTATTTAGGGTCCTCGAAGGTGCAATAATAGAGAACATCAGCGCCGAGATAGGTCGGAGAACAATGTACAACGCCACCCTGACCTTGGCAAGAAGACTAATGATGGGAGTACCAGACTCCATTGTTGTGGCCAACATGCTGTAACACATCGAAGAGCACAACACAAACATCGTGTTGGCCCCGTACAAGCACCGGAACATGTGGTTTCTGTGTGTGGTAGACCTCCGGAATCATGACGTCCAGCTGCTCAGCTGATGCAACCAGGAGGTGCCACGCTCCAGGCATATCTTCAGCCGCCCAGAAGACAAACATCTCAGGCTTCTACCACTGCGTCTTCTGTGAGCCATAAAGCAAGGAGTCCAACGTCACAAAGGCGTTTGGAACGTCTACTCTATCGAAGACTTCCCCGTCCAAGCAGAAGAGGTAAGCGGAAATAGCGTCGTCATCGTCTTACGCGCCATGGAGTTGCTCAACATATTCAGATACATAAGGCATCTCCAGGGCCAAAACTTTTACCACCTAGGGAGAATATACGCCCTGCTGCTGATCAAAGATAGGTGCTATTTCCAATACGTAGGGGTACCAGAGAGGCTGCTGGACAATGACCTAGAAGGCGAATCTTTGCAACCCAGCAGCACTCTAGAGAAAGAAGCTGAGTTAGAAACAGACATCTATGGGGCAGGCAAGCAGTTAGAGATCCTTCGAGAAGTGCACAGATTTGAAGACCCTGCTTCGCCTGGAACATCAGAAGAACTAATCAACAATTTTGACTGCTTCTCATGTTATACACTCACGCAGGAGCAGGTTAATGAAATTCTTATGAAGTTAGCTGATTCTACCCCGACAGATGTCATCTACGAGGCAGGCAGTGTCATAGTCCCGGTTGATGACCTAAGGGACATGGTAAAAGATGGAGGATGCTTGGCTATATCTGTGGTGGCCGCCTACATCCAAACACTACAAACGAAGTTTGAACACGCATACATTTCTCATCCATTGTTGTTCAACGACATCTGCCTCGCCGATGAAACAGTAGAAAAGCAATCATTTATGGCAGAGTTGGAGCATAGGGTTCCACGCACAATCTTCCTGCCCATCCTGCATTACAACCACTGGATGCTCCTGATGATGTACACTCGCCAACGAGCATGAATCTTCTATAACAGCTCAGACAGCAACAAAGATCATCCAGTGTAGTGTACATCGACGATGTTGACCGCCCTCGAGAACTTAGTATGAAAATACTACGACGAGATGGAAGCACTGATGCAACCATTCCTGGAGATGGCAACAAGCAAATGGCATGAGCTGCAGTTCTGCCACCACAGTTCGCAACAAATTCCTCTATCCAACGACTACGACATCTTCATTTTGGAATGGATATCAAATGAAGAAATGTCTGACCAGCTCCACCACATCGATTACCACAACAAATGAGGTGAATATGTGTGGGAGCTTCTATCTGGCGCAGGCACGCTCACAGGCTAACCCTCACTGGGTTAACATTACCCTACCTTATCTACTTCACAACTCTGGGACAGAGTGTGGAGTAAGTTTGGGGGGGGGTACCTTGTACCAGTGAGGGAGGTATAGAAAAAAAATCTTCAACTCCACCCTTGATTGTTCTTCTTGTTCTTTTTCTACATGTGTACATATACATATACATGCTCACATAAAAATTTTGAATTTTTTTTGCTTATTTTGTCTCCACCCATATGTACAAAGACACTATATAGAAAAAAAACCTGATATGACCTCTTTCCAGTTTATTTTCTATGTGCCTAAGGAGATGCAAGTTTTGTTATGTCTTTCTGATAATGCAGCCTCAAACGACGAAAGAATACGACTTTCCTCACCAAAAATTGCGCAAAATAATCTTGCAACAGCTAAGAGACGTGTTTGTAGAAGGAAAAAGCTGCCCAAACAACAATAAATTCCTGTTGTTTTCCCTTACCCAACAAAATCCTAAAAAGAGAGAATAGCCTTATGAGAGTGAATAAAAGAATGAGAGTTGTGCCAAATGAAAAAAATACATATACACACTTGTTTTCCAAAAGTACCCATCTTTAGGCATGGTAGATCCGGGGCAGTGGTACATAGGATGTGAAATCACTGCTCTAAAGCCAACTGGCTTGGACTGCAGGGACCACTCACCCACTAACGGACCCTTACCTGGATGGACTGATGGGAAATAAGAAAAACCCAAAAAGCCTTAAGCCTACCCAAACACACAACTTTCTATCCCCAAAAGTTGTTTGGTGTGAAAGCTAACTTCGAAATCATGCACCAAAGTCTCTTTGAAGTTGTAGAGAGATTTTTTACTGAAGTAATAAGGTAGGAAATGCAAAGTCTTTTGTTCGTGGTCGGGCCGTATTCTCTTTAAGAAATCTCAATGCTCGCTCAAACCCATGGTCTGAAAACTATACCAGTCAAGAAGAAGCGTCACAAAACAAAGTTTAAAGATTGATTGAGGACAATCAAAATGCTAAGTTTGGGGGAGTTGATAAACCAATTTTTGTGATGTTTTTGGCCCTTATTTAGTTATCAAATCTGCCCTTTTAAACTGTTTTCCTCTCCTTTTTGTCATGTTTATGCATAAACAGGCCATGCTACGCTTTTAACTCAATATTATCATCTTTTGCAGAGTTTTCCCCGATTTTTAACTCATTTATCAGCAAAAAGGCCCGTCCCGACCCACGAACGTGTTCCACTTGCATCGGCCTCCCTACCAACCTATCGGCCGATACGCTCACCGCTGGACAGGGCAACATGATACACTACCGCGCGCCACGAGGGTGTCACGCAAGAGGAAGTGGATGAGCGATACGCCATTTACCCGACAGGGAGCCGAACTTGCCACGACTACCGAAGTGTGTCACGCAATACAGACCACCCACCAGTAGGCGCCACTCGTCACATTGACCGACACACTCCCAACCCATCATCCTTGTGATGGGTGATGAGCATATCGGGCATCCCTGAATCCGCGATAATAAGCGCTGATGAAGAACACGTGGCGTTCGGAGCACCATAACTTCCCCCAACCGCTGCCTATAAATATTAGCTACATGACTCCGATGGGATGGGTCGGAATCCCTCAAAAGCCAACTTAGGAAAGCATCTGGAGCTAGCATGTCGTGCCTCAGAGGTGTGTCGGGCGATTCTAGGTGAGCACTTCCCCATCCCGAGAGGGAGGGAATGGTTCACTTAGGGTCGGCCCCGGGCACTGCTGCAGGCCGATATCGGCCAACAAGGATGCCAGATAGAAGAACCCGATACTAGAAGCAACACTCTAGCCCGACATGATACCAAGCCTGATACGCATCACCAGTCATGATGTGTCGTCCGAGAGGGTTCCGCCCGACATGATCGTATCGGGCATGGGCACCCCGCACGATACGTCTGCCCGTCATAAGCGTGTCGCCCGAGAGAGTGTGCCGCCCGACACGAGTGTATCGGGCAAGGCTCCCGCCCGATATCGAGTTAGAGGGTTTGCTACTGCCTGTCGCCCTTCTAAATCAAGAAGGCAACATTTACCTTTACTTATTTCAGTCATATACTCTCTTTACTTATGCAATGTAATCATACCCTTTTATGCTAATGGAATTAGAAGAGTCTTAATTATCTGCTGCTTTATGTTTGGTTCCTTTTGTTGGATGATTGCTATGTTTAACATCTGAACTCTAGCTTGTATGCTTGGATCGCATTTTGATTAGCTACCAAATTGTGTCTTCCCGTTGCAGCAGCCTCGAGAGAGGTGTTGTGGCTCTAGTGTTTGGTCTGATACTGGAGTACGAGAGTGCCGAGGATCAGAGTTGCTTTAGTAACCTTTCCACTCTAACTTAAGTCCAGCAACCTCGAGAGGGGTGTTGATGCTTAGTTAGAGATACCCGCTTTGAGAGGAGGGGTACAAGATGTATCTGCTACCGCTGGTTTTACCGAAGATTTCTCCTTCGTTCCTTACTAAAGCAAAAGTTTTATCTCTCTATTTCCGCTGCACGAAAACCCTAAAAATTGATAAACCTTTAAAACCTTAATTTTCCTCGTAGCTCCATTTGGAGAAGGTTTTCTTTTGTTTTATCGATCCTAGCCTATTGTTCCCTTGGGGAACATTTATCATCTCCTTACCCACACCGGAGTGGAATGTGTCGATTCCGCATTCCCAACACTACCACACTTGTCCCTGTGTTCGACCCCGTATATCTACTTCGACCTCATAAACAAAGTTGCGGGGGCCTAGAAGGTTTCAGGTTATAAATTTAAAAGTCCGACTACTTCAAATCCGCTCCACTTTTTAGGCACGCGATTTAGGCCGGTCACCTATCTATGCAGCTGAGGAAGATGCCTTAATCATCTCCCATATGGGCCTCTCAGCCCCCGGATTACCGTCCTCTGTTGCTTGTTGTCTGGGCGTCAATGGTATGCCTTCTGATGCAGTTGTTTGAACTAGAATCTCAATAGTGACTGGGACCTCTGATGTAGATTCTCCGTACTCTGTGGTCCGTGTTGTCACCATGCACTAGTACTAGGAAATTTGAAATCAGTTAATCACAGTACTTAATAGAGAAAATTTGTTGTATGTATATGCAGTAAATTTTTCAATGATTAAAATAAAGTTGCACGAATTAAAAAGTGGCCTAGAGTGGCCGCCCACACCACTCGTAGTGCTGAAATGCCACCGTCTCCTCAGCAACGGTGCCAAAAACTTGACACGCTAAAACTGTGTGTATGAAAAAAAGTGCACGTGTCAAGTAATATAGGCCTATGTGAGGTCTGAGTCGAACTTAGGGAGACGTAGTCTCAGTGACTACTACTAACTACGGTATGATCAACTAAGCTGATTAAAAAGTTGGATTTCAGTTTAAAGAAAATTAAAAGAAAATTAAAAGTGGTTAATTCGAATGATATGTATTCCTTACGATTACCGATTTTAGCACAAGGTCTCTTTATATCTTATTTCTACCGAATTAATATAAATTTTACTCCTACCCTGGATAGAAAGCATGTAGTCAGAATTGCCCGCTTCCACGGTGCAATTCACTACCTAGATCTAAGCCAATTCCACGTTTGTAGTAATTTATATCTTAGTCTAGGTTCATTGTCAAAGAATCTGGGTTTCTTTCCACTAACCATACATTACCTTTCCCAAGGAACGTGTAGGAAAGTGTATAAATTGTGGTTTTCTAACTTTTAATCCTCCTTCTGGAGAAATTAGCAGTCTATTACCCTACCGATGGTGATCAAGCATAGATAGGTCATGCAATTCCACAATTATATGTCCAGGAATAAAGAGAAATCTATATTAAATCATGTAAAAAGTCAATTCAACGATTCCCAGGCTACTCCCGGGTCCTAAGGAAAGGAGGGGTTTAGCCCCGCATGGTTTGTAGTTGCGAATACATGGAGAGAGATAAGAAAAACATGGGAAAAATGAAGAAAATTCATGTAACCCCTGGATAGAAGGTGTTCCGGATGATTCCCCTTGAGAAACACACATTTTGTAGTCTTTCGACAACAAAATCGTCCGTCAGAGGTGCTTGGATCTCCCGGTTGACGTCCTTTGGCTCCGTGCTTCTCTCTATCCCTTCTCTAGCCTTCGTGCGGTGCAACATGATGTCCCCCTTAGGTCTGGCCATCCATTCTTAGGTCTTAGGCCAACTTTTGGTACCACATAACGTGGACCGTCGAATCGGGACAATCAAACGGATTGCTGAATTTCGGCAAAGTCAGTGGCAGCGACAGCCTCGGGTGTGGGCCTTTCTCTGGCGAAGTCGGTACCATTGACTCGTGATGGTTGGTAGCACCGAGCAAATGTGCATAGTTTGATCTGTCACTCTGAACCAATCTCTGTGGCATCGACTCTTCTAGTCTCTTATCGCCCGGCCACTGTTGCTATCTCGGTGGCACCGACTATGATGGTCGTTGGCACCGACTTTTAACTGTACATGAAGTACCTAAAAAATGCATAAAAATGTGTATAAGGCCAGGGAATATATAAAATAATGTAAATATGCTAAAATAAGCATAGTTTGGTGCAAACAGAATATACAAGCCAATAATAATTATTTATGCAAATATGATCAACTAATTGACTAATACATGCACAAAATGAGTATAAAATAGGCCTGTAAAAGTGACTCAAAACTCGTGCATCAAGTGCTCAGGCTAGTGAAGGGGACCAACAATCCCTTTTGGGATTTACTCATGTGTCCTCATTTGTGTGATCTAACATGGTCACTACAAAAGGGCACTAGTGTCATTTGACAATATTCCCGAGACCAGCCCATGTGGAGCTCTAAGCCAAGATGGCACTCTGTTGTTGGCCAGAGGTTGCCCACGTGGCTAAGTGGATGTATGTGTCTTGTTGATGTATTAGGATAAGATTTGCTCACATTATTTAATCTTCCACAAATTTTAGTAATTAGTGTGTAGTTTGGAAAATATTGAAATTATATGATTGCTTAGAAAAACTAGTAGAACCAAATAAAATGTATTTGAGGCCTGAATCTAATCATAGTTCCAAAAGTAGGTCTTGTGAATGTTTAGGTGGTGACTAATATATGGAAACCCAAGATCTGATAATAACCATGTTGAATTTAATAAAAATGTTTACTTTGCCATATAAATGGATATTGTTGGATATGATAGGTATCCTATATGATGATGATAACGATGATGATCAATAAGGTTTCTCAACCAATAA
This sequence comes from Alisma plantago-aquatica, assembly GCA_963693085.1. Classification (NCBI taxonomy): domain Eukaryota; kingdom Viridiplantae; phylum Streptophyta; class Magnoliopsida; order Alismatales; family Alismataceae; genus Alisma; species Alisma plantago-aquatica. The sequence goes on along the minus strand of OY856414.1, from coordinate 894,902,991 downwards.
TTATACTTATGTGTAATTAGGGTTTTGTGTCATTCTCCCTTTATCCAAACTTGAGGAAATTCTAAACCTTAGATTCAGACTTGAATACGATTTAATATGAATAGTATGATGGTGACACTTTAGAATATACATATATGTAGATAATGTCAGTTGAATTTGTTCAATGTGTTGGGAAATCGGGGCAACAAATAAGGCATCAAAAATAAAAATTTAATGCCTGATTTTGAACTAGCAGATCATGTCAATAACAATGTATCTAGGAAGGAGGGTAGAAAGAGATATACTTGGTCCTAGAGCAAGTCAACCGACTTATCTTTACAACAACTTGCTTCTTCTCCAATCAGCACTCCAGCAGTCATCACCAGCAGCCTCCTAGTACAACACCACATATGATGGTTGACAAAATCCTCCTAGTGGGTGGAAACAAACTCAACGCCTCTGTAGTAATCCATGTGGACCACTGAGAACTCCCGTTGTGCTACCAAAACCAAAGGGAAGTAGTTCTCCCTTTGAACATCAGTGTGCTAATATCAATTCACTCTCCCAATTGTCTCTCCCTTAATATCCATCTCTTTGACGAGTAGGACTTACTTGGGCATTCTGGTTACCACAAACAAAGAGGACAAAAATTGTCTGAGCTTATTGTTGTTTCTTTGAAAACTTAGATTGCCCCCTTTGTATAGGATGTCCAGGGTTAGGGTTTCCAGTTTATCTGGGAGTTTAAGAGATGGAATTTTATGAATTTTTAGGAAGCTATGAATAGTGAACTGGTCGGTTCACTATTGAATTGGTTGGTTCATAGATGAAATGAGTGGTTTAACACGTGAACCATTCGTTTCACTATGTTTCCTATTCACAAATAAATTTGCTTTCAATGCGACGATTAATGCACAACATGGCATCAACATCAATCATTGATCCAATCAAATTGATCATTGAATTGGGCAGTTCACTACATGAACTGGTCATTTCAGTCCTTGAAATGGTTGGTTCATGCCCTGGTTCAGGCATTGTTCAACCAATGTTGTTTCCAATTGACCTGACACATGAATCAATCGGTTCAACACTTGAAATGGTCGATTCACAGTCTAGTCAGTCAATTTCTAGCCATTGTTGTTTTAAATTGAATACCTAAACACTTCAGTAATCAATTTAAACATCATTCATGAATAAACTCCTATTCCAGGTGCATCCTATGTGTGTGACCTTTAGGTCCCAATTTACATTGGCAGTGAATGTCCATAACCAGCTTATGACATCACAAGCAATGAGAGGTATCTAGAAACACATCATTATTATCCAAGTAATTTGAAAAGTTGGAGAACAACTTCAACCTTGTAAGGATTGGGACCTGATAGTGGGCCCACTCAATGATACAAACATGAGCCATGAAATATTTAAGTAGTAGAAAACGTAAAAATTTATGAAGTTACAAAATATTCTATATACATGCATTGTTCACCCTAAAGGGTGGTACAAAAAGATAGAAAGGTTGCATATGTATACACATAATCGTATATGCAGAGGGAAACAAGGCTATCTCAAGTTGTCCTTATTTTCACTACTGAGCTCAAGATCTTTCGGAGTACCTACCCTATTAAGAACCTACACCATGGTGGAGAGAACACTCAAAAAAATAGGAAAACAAGAGTTGTATGAGCAAAATCTGAGTATGTACATTTCACAATATTTTGGGCATTTAAATGGGTTAAAGGAGCAAAAGAGATGTTCCCATATAAAGGAGGTCATCAAAAAACAAGTAAGTTTAAACAAGAGTTATATCAAGCAAATGCATTCTAAAAAATGAGGCATATAAATAAACAAGTGAGATAACACATATTTCCCTTAACCATTCACATATCACAATAATCATAATCATTCACATGCAGATAAATATTGACTAAAAATAGCTATAGTAGGGCCAAGACACCACTAAGTTGTTGGCCTAAGTAAAATGGGTGGAAAATCACACCCTAGGTGGAAAAGCATGCCTCTGTATATATAGAGGTGGAAAATCACACTCGGGATAGAAAGCAAGCCCTAATGGTTACACATAAGTTTCTACAGTAGTTATCTAGTCAAATTAAATAACATGCGTAAATAGAGTGGCAAGACAGTAAACATTCACATTCAAATTTTGAAGTATAAAAAACAAAGCAACTAAAGTCATAGACCCTAGGAAACAAAATATTCATCACGCATTGTGGAATTAGATGATTCCATATCAGGGAATAAAGAATTTGCAACATGGATGGATAAAAGGATAAAATATTCAAAGGATGCCTCATTGTAAGGATATTTAAGTCAAATTATGCCCAAAATTAAATAGGGAGGAGTTACATACCTTGTCTACAAGACTATTCTATCTCAAGGGGATTCCAAATTGGTCCTCTTGGACCTAAAAGTGTTTATATACCATTATTTTACCATTATATTCTTTGATTAAAAATGTTTCTTATGATATATTTATTTATGCGGAGGTGTGTCCGTTTGGATTTTGGTGACATTGATATTATGTCATCTAAAGAATCCTTATCATCATTCTAGGGTTTCATTTTCCATTAGAGTATAATACAATAAGTAGAGCTACTATCATAATAGGTTACTCGGAAATGCATAATCCTATACAACAATGTACATATATATAAGATTAGAATCTACGTTCCATATATAGTATATTTGGGGTAGGTTCATAGAAATATTAAGTCATCCCTGCCACTATTTATACACGAACTACATCATTGAGGATCTTTTCCTTAAATTCCAAGTTGTTCAAAATAGGTCAAACTATATACATATACCAATCTATGTGTGTAATATGTTAATGTGCATGCCTATACAATCATCATTCAGGAAATCAACTAATCAATTTAGATCATAGTCATTCTTACATACAATAGATTTGATTGCATTAAATATATAATATACATTACACTGGGATCAAGTAGTCTTTTACAAATACAATTTAGGCAAGAGTCAACCTATATACTTCTATATGACAAGGTAACATGTATACACTCTAGCACTTATATAATTAAGATCAATATTCAAGAAACACCCACTAATGAGGTTCATTTAAAAAAATTATATTTTGTATGCAACTAGTCTAAATTCCATATACAAATTGTTCATTAATTCTAGAGGGTTTACTAATATGTTACATAAGTTTTACAGAGAAAACCAAAAGAATATTTCTTTAAAAAGACCAAATCTTATTAAAAGTATCAATAACTATCAAAAGTAATGACGTCTAGCCAATTCAACCTTTTTTCACACAACATATCAGGGATGAACCCAAATAAACCCATTGTCTTCCTAAACACTTGGCTTCCTCCTCAGATTGAATGTTTAAATATCTTTTCTACTCAAATCCTTGCCTTGTAATTGTCCCCATTCTATTAGGGGATGAAGAAAGCATCATGGTTTATAGGATAAGGAAGTGGAAGAAGGAGGTTCTCCTCATGTGGGGAATACAAGCTCTACATCAATGATTAGTGCCCTACTCTTAGCCCCCTACGCCACCCCCCATTGCTCCAACCCCTACTTCTCCTACCCTTCTACTCCAACCCCCAATTCACCGGCCCCTTGTGATTCTCCAACATTGCTCTAGCCTACACTTCCTACTCCCACACTATTCCATCGGACTCAAGTACATGGGGAACTAATCATCTACTTTTTGTCAAGATACATGTTAGTGGTTTACCCCCATTCCCTTTATCAAAACTACAAATAATGTTTTGGAATCTAATGATTATGGTTCATTGCCTCTTAATTCAACCTCTTTATATAGTTAGGATTCCTCTCCCTCTGTTGCCTCATAGAACTTATTTTTTACCTCATTTTATCTAATTTGATGTTGTTAATAAAATCTTCAGCTCTACATATTGAATCATAATAGAAAACTTCATCAACTTTGTGGTTTGCAGATGTTAAATGGTTGTTAGAAAATGCTTTTTTTTAAATATCGATACTCACTCATGTGAAACTTCTTACAACCATACTAAAATATCGTATATACACATACTAAACTGCTTATGGATTCTCCTCGGTGATATTTTTTATTGTGTTTGTCAACGACCATTAGAATATATCTTACAACGAAGCATTATTGTGTAATATGAATTAATAGGATTGAGTTTATTTGTCACCAATATTCATTGATGTGGTGTTTGCATGATATAGTTTCCATTGCACTATTATATGATACGGTGATGCAATAGGATTTAGTTTTAATTTGATTTATATTTATACATAATCTTTGAATTCTTGATAATGATATTCTTCTATTCTAGTTTTCTATATGATTCAAAATTGGTACACATTGTAGTTAAATCCCACTGACACATCCCTCAACAAATCTTAGAGGTGGTTTTTAGTATGACTATAGTCATAAACAACATGCTTACATGGATACAACAATAAAGGAGGTTCTTCCTCTAGTTACATCCCATGCATAACCACTTGTCATATGATGCAAAATTCCAACAATGTTTTTTGGATGCATTCAATGATGAGATAAACCTTTGTACAGGTTTTCATGCTATTTTATATGATTAATTGATGTATTTCATTGGGATATCAAAAAAATTATTAAACATGAATCATATAACAAAGCATTTCTATGCATTATGTATAAATAATGGCTCATAAAACAAATGTTTTGTACTATTCATTCATTGAAATAGGAAAATATGCTTATTACTTGGAGAAGGACTAGGCAACAATCCTAAAATATCTTATTATACAACTTCTTTCCTTATGGTGTTTACATATCATAGTAGACATTTTGATACCAATTTGACACTAAGTTTGGAGAGACATGTCATTTTGGTCCATTTATAAACGAATTGTTATGGTAAATGTCCTATCCAATGTTGCATCATCAAAATTATGTGCAGACCATATCTATTGGTATCAGTTCGATAATATAACAATCCATTCCTATTTAGCCTAGTAAATGATGCACACTATAGTCTCAAAAAAATTCTCTAAAACACTCAAAATATGATCCCATTTAAGTTAGTAGGAATCATCAAAATTTATCGGCATTATAAGATGTTAGGAGAAAGCGATTTTTGGATTGAAACTCCAAGGTGTATACATAGAACTGACCTACTTTGGCCATTAGTAAGAAGTATTGCATGTTGTTCATTCACAATCAAATTTTGAAAAATGTATACAACTGTAGAAAAAATAAACTAAATTCACATACAACATCACATGGACAATGGTCAAAATCCTAATCTTCTCTAAGATAACAAAAATCAAATGCATCCTCAACAAGTAACCATTATGATTTATAATAGTGCTCCTTTTCATAATTTCCATTATATAGGTAGGTGACTTAGTTTTTCTATTCAAAACATAAAACATGAATTTAACAATGTTAATCAAGAAACAATATTCATGAAAGAAAGAGCCAATATAAATGTAATATGTGCCATAGTACACTATAATATATACCACGATTCAAATAAAATCAATTATACTTAGTTTACCATTAATGTTGTGAACCATGCTTCTGACTACAGTAGACTTACATTCAAAGGACTGGTGAAATTGTGTATATATGAATATTGTGAATGTAACACATATTATTTTTCATTTACCTTAATGGATTTCACTTATTTTCTATGACTTTGTAAACTTGGTCTTCTATAGTGTCGTCCACATGCCACTGAGTTACACCCATTATTTTGAAATAATTGGCTATAAAAGTAAGTACGACATCATTGTACATATAATACACACTATAACGTGATATATATTTGTAAGAAGGTTTATTTATATTTCAACAAACACATGAGAAATAATACACACTCATTAACTTTATGTTTCAACAATCATCTTTCAAAGATAGACCATCTTATTTCCTTTTTGGTTGGTAAGTTTGTGAATGGGGAGATGACATGAAGGTTGGGATTTAGAAACCTTTTATGGTGATTGATGGTTACTCCTTTGTTGATTTTTTTTCTTGAAACCTTCATTAATGGTTATCTTTTTGCATGTATGTCCTTTTATTTGCAATCACATGGATATTTTTTCCAACTTGACTTCCTCTTGTAATCATATTGTCAGGGTTTTCTATATTAACCCCTTCCATGTCACACTAGGTGGACCTTATAAGCCTTTTACTTTTTTCAATTGGCTCATTATCCTTGTCCTCCTAATTTTTGACCTTATTCGATTTCTAGGCCTTCTTGTCCTCCTTCTTGTTGCACTCCTACAACTTCTTAGCCTTATCCTCCTCCTTCTTGTTGGCCTCCTTCAACTCTAAACGTTCTCATTCTATTTTGTGCCTCCTTCATCAATTTTTTGGTTTTCTCCTCCTCCATGTTGGCCTCATCCTCCACATCCCTCTTATTGGACTTATCTTTCAATTCCTAGTCCTAATCATCCACATCTTTATCCTCAACATCCTCCTCCTTGTTGGCATGATCGTTCACCTCTTAATTGTTGGCCTTATCCTCCATTTTTGGTGGCCTCGCCATTTTTTTTTGGCCTCACTGTTCTCTTCCTTTTTCTAATATTATTCCTCCTTGTTGACCTCAACCTCCTCCTTGTTGGCCTCAACTTCCTCTGTGTTGGTCTCAACATCCTCCTCCTTTTAGGACTCATGGTCCTCCTCCTTGTTGGCATCCACCTCCTCATTCTTAGTCTTATTCTTGGTCTTGGACTCAGTCTCCTCCTCCTTTTTCACTTCATCCGCCTCCTCATATTTTTTGGTCTTAGCCTCCTCCTCTGTGTTCATCTCATCATCCTCCTCCTTGTTGGCTTCAATCTCCTTCTTCTTGGCATTAACTTCCTTCTCTCTTTTGGCCCCATCCTCCTCGTTTTCATTCTTTGCCAAAAGAAATTTACATGAATCCATCAAAATAATAAACATATGTGTAATAGAGGGAATAGAAGTAACAACCTCCATGAACTTATCATTATATGAACATCAATCCAAAGGTTCAAAAGTTCCAAATTTGCAAACATATCATTATAAGTCTTCTTAAAGGATGTTCTTATATAGGAGGTCTTCTTGCAGGAGGTCTTCTTATGGCATATTTTCTTATGGGAGGTCGTCTTCTTATAAGAGTTCTTCTTAGTGGAGTTCGTCTTGTTCCTCCTCTTCCTAATAGGATACTCCCCCTCAAAATATCAGCCGTCTTCCATGACCACTATAAGCATGTTAGTGTTTCCTATCTTTTGTTTTGTGAGCTCTCTTCACATCTCATTTTCCACTTTCCAATGCTTTTACAAGTAATGTTTATCTATTATATCGTAGTCATTCTTTATGATTTGCAACTATGCAATTATAATTGTTGATGTGTATTCGTCTTTTCCTTGTTCATTTCTCAACGAACATGTGCTAGACAATAATGGTACTTGATCCATTTAATACAATGCCCTTTTTCTACCTACTTCATCAAAGATGAGAAAACTCTATTCCATCCATCACCACTTTTAAAGGAGTAACAGGAACACAAGTCAACGTACCTCATGTTGAGAAAGGATCCAACCTTCCGTCATCATATATGACATATATGTAGTGTACTTGCATTGGAGACAATCGTGTTATAAGATAAACATGATTCATTTTTAAGGAACTAGTATTCAAACTTAAGTGAAATAAGATTCAAGCTGAAATAGAACCCATGTTAATGATGTGGTCTAGTTGACATGGATGAGGAATAATATTAATGACCCAATATGAAGTATCTACTCAAATCATGATTGAATATGAAGACAAAAGTATCATTTATGATTAAGATGTTACCAACGTTAGGTTCATATATCCCACCAGTTTCCCCTTGAAATTGTTTTTCATGTAGTTAGACTTTATATTGATCATCTAGTCCACAACATAGATAAGCCCATTTGTAGTTCCTCTTTCAAGGTATGTTTTCTTTGTAGAATGTGTAGTTGGATGACACAAGACTAGAGTTCAATGCTGCAAGAAGGTTCCATATCGTGTGTGTGTATATATAGATGGGCTATGACTTATGCATTCACCAAAATTGAAAGGGAAATCTTTGATGACATCATAATCGATGAAATCCTTATTGGTTGTGAAATTATCGCATTTTCTAATCCAATTTAGTTAGTCTTTTTTTCTTGATTCTTTATGTGCCTTCTAGAATCACATACACTCTAAGTATTAAGTTCCTTAAGTCTAACCATTTTCCATTCACACATGGCCATGTGTATGTCTTTGTATCAAATGAAGTACAAAGGAACTTAACCACATGTAACAACATGGTTTTCATCTTCATATACAAAGTCCATTGAACCCAACTTGTTGGTGTACCCATTTTGATGATAGCAAAAGAATTCTATGTGTAAAGTGTTTCATTTAGTTGAGACCAATAGAAGTGACCCTACACATTTTCTAGAATCTAGCCACCAACTTGGCAGTTCATATAGGGAGAGGTGTCAAACAATTGATCATAGGTCACCTATTAGGATAATTGGAAGCAATTTACAAACTCTAACGGATCCAAAAAAAAATTTTGGTACTCTAGTGGCCATCTTCAATCACTGATAAGTGTTTTATTTTAGGATGGGAGTTCAAAAACCTAAATAGTTGTAATGATTAACACTACCACAAGTTCACAAAGGTAAATTAATATAAAACCTCATGAATATTTCTTTATTATGTAGTTTTTGAATATTAATTCTCCCACTACTTGGATATACATTCTTAAAATATAAAAATTTATTGAATATTGATTCTATCATTATTTTAATAATTTATCCCACTGCTTGACTACTATATATGCCATTCTAACTTTGAATATTTACATCAACATATATATATTCACCACCAGATTTGTTACAAGCATATTCACTTGTGTTCTTCTTATGTTCCCTAATATTGAGCATATGACATTTTCAACTTATTTCTTTAATGTTCTTCATCTTATCCTTCTTCATATGAGGTGCAAAAAATTAAAGATAAATCATAGAAGCAACACCATCAGTGTGATTGTGGTGGTTGTTGGGTGCACTAGGAAAAGTGTGGTTTGGTGGAAACTTATTGACATTGGTGGATCCATGGCAAGTAGCTTGTAGGATTCAGAAAATGTTAGTGATAACCTTGTATTTTTGTAAGAAACTCGTATCGTATGTAATATCTTGAGAAATACTTGTAATTATGACAACCATCAAGTAAGTATTTTTCCATTTTTAGAAGTTGGAAAGTATTCCATCAACATGGAAGACAACTCTTTTACAAAATACCCACAACTAAGATCGATGAGTTGTTCACATTTGGTTGAAAATTGGGCCAAAACAAACTCGGTGCCTATGTTAGTGAATGTTGTTGGACTGCACATTCTACATCCACTTCATACAAGCTTAAACTGCTACTTCTAGTTCCATCTCCAATGTTCTCCTCTCAACAACACATTGGTTGGATAAGCAACCTTCACCATAGCTCATGTTTTGTTGTATTTCTTCATGGTGGTCATAACATCTTGACCATCACTAGTGTGTGGAAAGACATTTTTGGCATGCAAAAATATTTTTTGGAACATAATTTATGTCTATTGGGTCTTGCCCTTCCTCCTCTACATTCAATTAACCTACATCAACAACCATATGAAACTCACCTCTACCTTACTCACCCCCTTATTTATTCCTCATCCTAATGTGCTAAATGTATTTTCCCCCAATGATGAGCATTGGGAAAGCATCCTCCTCCATGTTTAGGTGGGCATGTAGCATCTCTAGAAGGCCTTGGGAAGGTGGTGGGGGAGAAACATTCCAGGTGAGTTTGATGGAGATCTTCCACTATTGATCCTTCCTTCACTACTCCCGTACTCATTCATAGACACTCAAATGCACTAGACCTCACTACTATGATATTAGCTAATCCTTATGAAATTTCTTTAGTAGCTACCAATCTATAATGGGTAGTGGGGGCCCTTTTAAACCTACCTCTGCTACTTTGGTATTCCTATGCTCTGACTCTATTGGGTAACTCTCCATGCTCTAACCATCCATTCATCACTTATTAGTGTGGCCTACAATGCTATGTTTACTTTGGAAAAATGTTATCATACCTTATAAACTAGAGTCCTTCATGTTTTGGTCCTCCAACTGATGTAATCATATGGTTCACATGACAAACTTATATCTTCTCACCAGAAGATGTGACCTCTTGTACTAGGCCTCTAATGATTTGGGATGCAAATGACAATCCTAACTTTTCTTGTGATTTGGTTGATATAGATATATCCATTATAACATCCCTGACCTGGATTATGTTTTAACCGTAGGTGTTTTGCTTAATAAATTTGATTAGATGCTTTCTTTTATTTCTTTAAAAGTAATTAAGGCTCAAGAGGAACTTATATTTCAATTTCAGTCCTTTTTGAATAATGTTGAAACATTGTTTTGTTAATTTTGGACTAAAGTGCAAATTACCCAGGTTGAGGGGTTAACTTGCAAATTGTACATGAAAAAATGTTCCTATGATGTTGAGACATCATAAGAATGAATATAATGTAGTCGTATGGTTTCCACAAGCTTGGGCACCAAGATAGAGCTTGTTGGACAATATTTGAGCATTAAAACCTAGTTTTGGTGTAATGTGCAATTTACCCTAAACCTATGGTTCAATATGCAAAATACCACCTCTAGAGGGTCCCTCATGTTTCTTTGCATCAAGTAGAGAAAAGAAAATCAGAGGGGTGCCTAATTTGAATTATCTTGGAGGAGAGAGAATCTTGATATTAAAATAATCAAGATTTAAGCATAAATGGAACTTTAATTCAATTTAATGCAAAAAGAAATATATTAATTGGGGAGTTGTTCAAAAAAAAGTTGAGGTATGAATTTGAAAATTGTTGGATGAGCTTGTGCCTTGCCATGGCACGAAAAGATCTTGGTTGAGTGGAAGCCCACTCACATTAACATAATAAAAAGTAATATCCACTAAAAGTTGGATATTAGTATAAAATTCATTAAGGGCCTTAATTCCTTTTCCTATAATTATTGGATAATGAAGACGTTTTGCAATATAATGAAGGTGGATTCGTGGCCAAGGAATTGAGGGGGAAGTGGTGGAAATAATTTTGTAAATAAAGGAATTAATTGCATTTTCTCTTTCCTTGGAAATTCCTTATACATATCTCTTTTCTACCCACTTAAGGATCTTTCTTGGAATTTCTTTTCTCATCTTGCCTTGGCCGATCATGAGAGAGCTTAATAGCAGGATAAGGACGACTCTAACCTGTTGGTAATCTTTTGATCATATTCCACCTTGGTTTCATGGTGAAAACCCAAAATCAATGCTTGATTCTTTGTTTTCTTCATTCGATTTCCAACTCTAGCCAACTTTTTCATCCAAAAGCTTAAGAACAGACCTTGGGAAGTTTCTAGAGTTCATCCACCATTAAATAACGTGGATCTTGGAGCTTGGAAATCAAATTAGAAGGTAGGTTATATAACTTTAACCCTTAAACATTGATATTGCATTCAATTCTCTATAATTTTTTGTTCATTTTGTTCTAGTTTGAGCTCCTTTGATTCATTGATGCAATTTCCATGAAAACGGTAGTAGTTCTTGGATGTACAAAGGAAGATGATGATGAAATCATCTTGGAGACTTTTTCCAAGAAAATGCTAGACCAAACGGTTTCTATATATGTGCTCAATCGGTTTCACAAACTGTTTGGGAGAAAACGGTTTCAAACCGTTCGGAAGTAAACAGTTTCAAAACCACTTGAGAGTATTGACCATAGTTGACCATTTGGATATTTGATGATGATGATGATGGTTAATGAACCATTAATTATAATTTATTAGTTTCAAATGATTCATTAGTTGAAGTACCATCAATCACCAAACCCTAATCGACGAAGTGCTGATTTTGCAATTGATTAAGTTGATATTGGGGTTGATTGACCCAAACGGTTTCAAGACCATTTGGGAATCACCCAAACGGTCTCAAGACCGTTTGGAGGTCAACCAAGACCATTTTAAGGTATAGTGTTGAGTATGGTTAAGTATTTGAATACCTAAAGATATCAAATTGCATTACAATCAATAGCTCAAGTGATGATTGATTCAATGATGCAAACCCTAAGTGAATGTCATAGATTTCAATGGTGGTTTGAGGCAAACAGTCTCAAGATGATTCAGAGATCATCCAAATGACCTCAAGACCGTTTGGGGGCCATTCAAGACCGTTTGGGGTTGGGTCATATCATGTAATGATGATGGTTCAGTGATTTCAATTGAATAGGTTCCATAATGTCAACCATTGATGGTTCCTCAATTTCAAAACCCTAAGTGTTGGTTTCTTGATTACCAACCCTAGTTCAATTGGGTTAAAAACCCTAATTGGAGGTCCAATTGAAGGGTGATTCCTAGGATCAATTGAAGAATTCATCAGAGGTCCAATTGATAGAAGGTTCATTGATTGAAACCCTAAATTGAATAAGTGATGGAAGACCTTTTTGGTCCATTCAGTTTTGAGAGGGTTTGGACCAAACGGTCATAAGACCATTTGGAGACTCAAGTTCATTCGGTTTCAAGATGTGTTGTCTAAACGGTTTCAAGAACCAACTTTTATAAATGGTTTCAAACAGTTTGAACTTACTTGGTCAAGACCGTTTGAGGTCTAAGTGACCAAGACTGTTTGAGGTCTAAGTGACCAAAACCTTTTGAGGTTCAAATTGTTTAAACCATTTGGACACCTAATATGATCAAAGGTCAATTAGTACTTGATTATTAATGATGTAGACCAATGGTGATTATGAAGGTTAACCCTAACTGTGTGTACTTAATTAAAGGGCTGACCTAGATCAATCTTGGAGTAGTTAACATCCTAGGGAGGATGAGAGAGAGAGAAAGAATGAGAGAGATGATTGATTACTTAATAAGCCCCAATTCTCTCATTATGAATAAATATGTAATCAGGGTTTGATCCATAATAATGAGATCATGAAATCCACATTGAAAAGATTGATGTACCTTGACCCTAATTTAGGGAAAGATTATGTGAAACCCTAATTTAGGGCAAAGCTCAGTGAAATCATAATCTAGGGTGATGATGTGACCCTAACATAGTGTAACAATGAAGGAAACCCTAATTTGATGGGAATTGTACATCCCTACCCTAATTTGGGTATGAGGTATGAGAAACCTTACTTGGATGTGAATGGTAAACCTTAATCACTAAAATGGGGTAAAGGTATATGAAACCCTAATATAGGGTAGTGCCACTAATGCTATATGAAACTCTTTTGAAGAGCAATATTATGTGAAATCCATAAATGTATGGAAGATGCTATGTGAATCCTCAAATTATAAATATGGAGAATCCTATTCCTAATAATAAAATAGTGATTAATGTTTTGACAAATGTAACACCTAGAGATGTTGATAATGGATATCCTTATATCAATAGTTCCGAACTCAAGGATGAGTCCATATTATTGGAAATGGTTGTATATTATAAGTGAGTGACTTATGACCAATACATTACATGATGAATGTGATGAACTGGTACATAAAGTATTAGGATGGGAAATACCCTAATACAAGATAAGTGGATGAACTCAAGTAAGATAAAGGTGTTGAGGGAAGTGATACATCAAGATATGATAGATATCACATCAAACACCCCAATTTTGATATACCTTGATGTGTTTTGAGTCCAATATAATTGGATGAATGACACATGAGATGTGTCATGTCAATTGTTACATTGAGATGTAATGTACTTTAATAAGTTTAGGCTAACATGCCTTATGAAAAGGTTAATACAAACCTATAAAATATGATGTAATCATATTCTGGTAAAGATAAGAGAGAAACTCATATTGTGTGTTGAAAATTCATTTAATGATGAATGATGAGAATAAATAAGTATAATTGAATACTTATGTCATCCATATTGATTCCTTGCTATGTGAAGCAATGGAATGGGACTTGATCATTAATAAAATGATCTTGAGAACGTATATGGTTATTTATGTGAAACCCTAATACAGGGTGATGCTATGTGAAGCCCTATTACAAGGCAATGCTATGTGAAACCCTATTATAGGGCAATGTTATGTGAAACCCTAATACAGGATGATGCTATGTGAAGTCTTAACACAGAGTAACCCTATGTGAAGTTCAAATACATATTGATGAGTTATAAATATAATAAGAAAACCCTTGTATTGCATGGTACTGATATATGATGGTTATCATGAGTATTAATCATGCAGGAATATTGAGATGATGAGCATAGCCAGGTATGGACTTTGATGCTCTGTATATTGAAATTGTTTATGGGCTTTATTAGCCATAATATGCCTTATTGCCTATTAAGTGGTAATAAGAAGTGATATGAGCTTTGTGAACTATGTGTGATGCTTTGTGTAGCAAGAATCATAATGTCCTTGGTCAGATGACCTGAAGGTATTAAGTTACCTAATAGGTGGTAATATGTACTCTATGATGAGTTAAGAGTTCAAATACTCATATTCTATAATTATGATGATGAACTTGTTAGGAAATAGAATTGTACTTGATGAGATGAGGGATTAAGTTCCCAATACTTTGTGAAAAGACTATGGCTACAGGTCATGACTCCACAAGACAATGCCAGGCATTAGATATGTGATCTAAGCCTGAAGAGAGTGTATGTTGTGGTTATAACTCTATAGTGAATAAATGTTATACATGTTGCTCTATCAAGTTATAGCTGCAATTCTTTTGATAAGAATAATGTTCTAATCTGTTGATATTTATCTTATTAAATTGCAATAATAATGTTTCTGACAGAGAGTTATATCTTTCGCTGGGGCAATTTACAATTGTCTCACCCCCGTGGGAATCACATTTTAGGTGGACGCAGACGAAAAGGTAGGAATCATTCAGTAGGTGAAGAACAACAACAGCACCATCAAGAACAGTAGTGAAGTCTTAGGTGGAGACTCTGGCTGTTATGCCTTGTATAGATGTATATATATATATAGAGTCCTATGTGTCGACTCTTTACTCTCAGATCCTCGGAATAGTAGTTAGTTTTTTCGAGATTTTGGCTCAGTGCCTTGAGATTTTATACTACCTGTGTTTGGTTTACCAGAGTAGTTGATGCTTGTAATTCTCAGAAAGAGATGATATAGGACATGTACCTTTAAACCAGAATGTAAATGTGTTACTTTGGTTCTATGTGAGAAAGTTTTCCTTTGATGGATCTTTTGATAAAAAGGTTTTAATTTTTAGTGATTTTTGATAATCTGTTGCTTAGTGAACGCTTCCGCATTAGTTAATAATGTTTTTGTGAGTTGGATGCCACAATTTAGTGGTATCAGAGCTCTAGGTTCGCTGAGTCTACAGAGACAAAGGACTAAGGTTGTAGAGCTTGTTCTAAGTGTTTTCTAGTTTATCTGATAGTATCTTCTACTCACATAGGAGAAGAAGAACTTGAAGATGTCTGGACCACATGAAGAACATGCTGCTGAGAGCAGCGCTGCTGTACCAGGAGAAGGTGCAAGAGACCAGAATTGGGAAGGGCATGTACCTGAACAGCCCCAGATTGACCTAGCTATGATAGAAAACCCAACCCTCCATGCTCTATTAGACAAATTCTTGACATCCATGACACATATGGCAGACAGGATGCCACCACCTGCACATAGGGCCCCAGCCCATCAAGAGGGTTATGGAGCCGGCAAGACTTTCGAGAGACTTTACCGGGTTGGAGCCATAGATTATGTTGGTACATCTGATCCAATAGATGTTGATTTGTGGCTCACAGAGCTGGAGAAGGCTTTCAGGATCCTTGATATTCCTGAAGCTGAAAAGGTAAGACATGTTGTGTACCTCCTAAAAGGGAGTGCTAGTCACTGATGTATGATAGAAGAAGATAAGAGACCAGGTGAAGAAATTGGATGGGAGGCATTTCGATGAGAGTTCATTAGTAGATACTTCCCTAAAACATATCTAGATGAGAAGATCTCTCAATTTGAGAGAATCAAACAAGGACAGATGAACATTAGTGAGTATGAAGCTAAGCTCATGGAGCTGTTGCGGTTTTGTCCACAAATGGCTGTTAATGATGAGGAAAGAATTCAGCATTTTGAGAAGGGGTTGAACGCTGAATTGACCACTCATGTGTCTACTTTGGAGAACAGGGAGAGGTTTGCCACCTTTGTGGAGTCAGTAAGGAGGATAGAGAGGTCTGAAATTGAGAAACGATAGACTAGTGGCAAGAAGGTGTACACTCAGTCTCAAGGACAAAGGTCTGAAAGTTTGAAGAAGCTGAGATTTTCTACATCGGCAGCATCATCGAGATTCCATACCCAGACGCAATGGAAGTCAAGTAGGGGTAGGGATCACGGTAATGTTCCAAGTAGAGACCCCGACATAGCATCAACATCGGTGATTGGATCTCACATACCCTATTTTGTACCTAGGATATGTTATCAATGTAGACAACCAGGACATCTAGCAAAGGATTGTCCAGACGGGAATTCGATGATGACTCAACCTCAGGGGAAGAGTCAGCAAGGCTCACAAAGGAGGCAGTTTTCTAGTAATAATAGAGGACGTGGACAGACGTCCCAGACAGGTCAGATGAAATAGTGTTGTTTTAATATTTCATTTCATGATTCTATGTGTTAAAAATAAGAAAGTAGTTGTTTTGAGTTTTCCCTGACTAGTCCTATCAGGACATGAGGGAGATGAGAATTTACATTTTACTCAATGCTCCTTAAAATGCTTTATAATCTCTCTTATCTATGTGATAAAAGATGAGATATAGAAGTGATACCGGAAGAAAAATCCATAAATGGAAAATCATGTGTGTATAATGATATGAAAAGTGAGGAATATGATAGCAAATAAAGTGCATACTACCTAATCTCAATACTTATATACCCTGGATAGGTATATGATTATTGAAGATAAGGCAAGTATGAAACTCTTAGATTGTTATCTTTTTTATTACTCTGATCAAGTAGTCATTCTGAAACAATCTAGTGAGTATAATGAAACTAATAAGGAAGAGCTAAATGAACATTCCCAACTAATAAAGAATAGCTAACTGAACATTCCCAATTAAAAAGGAAAAGCTATGTGAACATTCCCAATTTAAGAAAAGAAGAGCTAAGTGAGCGTTCACAATTAAAAAGGAATATCTAAGTGAGCATTCCCAATCAAAAAGGAATAGCTAAGTGAACATTCCTAATTAAATAGGAAAAGCTAAGTGAACATTCCAAATTAAAAAGGAATCGCTATGTGAACATTCCCAATTAAAAAGGAAGAGCTAAGTGAACATTCCCAATTAAATAGGAAAAGCTATGTGAACATTCCCAATTAATAAGGAAGAGCTAAGTGAACGTTCCCAATTAAATAGGAAGAGCTAAGTGAACATTCTCAATTAAATAGGAATAGCTAAGTGAACATTCCCAATTACATAGAGTTTGCTAAGTGAACTTTCCCAAACAAATAAAGGATTGTTGAGTGGATTATCTCTGTTAGATATATATGTTTCTCTTTTGATAGAAACTCTTTGGTGATGATAGGAGTATGTTATTTTATGCTTATTATTTTCGAATAATATGGACATCATATGTTAGGGGTTTATGCTCTGCATGAACATAAACATTGATAAGGTTGAATTAATGAAAGGAACTTTGTGTGGATTATAGATCCATGATATCTCCATGATACTAAGATATTATGTGGAAACTTGAGGGTATGATAAATGAATAAATCTGTCCCTCCTTTTTCCTGGGATTTCGGGGACGAAATTCTTATTAGGGGTTTATAACTTGTAACATCCCTGACCTGGGTTATGTTTTAAGCCAAGGTGTTTTTCTTAATAAATTTGATTAGATGCTTGATTTTATTTCTTGAAAAGTAATTAAGGCTCAAGAGGAACTTATATTTCAATTTCAGTCCTTTTTGAATAATGTTGAAACATTGTTTTGTTAATTTTGGATTGAAGTGCAAATTACCCAGGTTGAGGGGTTAACTTGCAAATTGTACATTGAAAAATGTTCCTATGATTTTGATACATCATAAGAATGAATATGATGTAGTGGTATGGTTTCCACAAGCTTGGGCACCAAGATAGAGCTTGTTGGACAATATTTGAGCATTAAACTCTAGTTTTGGTGTAATGTGCAATTTACCCAAAACCTAGGGTTCAATATGCAAAATACCACCTATATAGGGTCCCTCACGTTTCTTGTCATCAATTAGAGAATAAAATGAGAGGGGCGCCTCAATTGAATTATCTTGGAGGAGAGAGAATCTTGATATTAAAATAATCAAGATTTAAGCATAAATGGAACTTTAATTCAATTTAATGCAAAAAGAAATATATTAATTGAGGATCCCTTCAACCTAAAGTTGAGGTATGAATTTGCAAAGTGTTGTAAGATCTTGTTCCTTGACATGTCATGAAAAGATCTTGGTTGAGCGGAAGCCCACTCACATTAACATAATAAAAAGTAATATCCACTAAAAGTTGGATATTAGTAAAAATTTCATTAAGGTGCTTAATTCCTTTTCCTTTAATTCTTGGATAATGAAGAAGTTTTGCAAAATAATGAATGCGGCTCCGTGGCCAAGGAATTGAGGGTGAAGTGGTGGAAATAATTTTGGAAATAAAGGAATTAATTCCATTTTCTCTTTCCTTGGAAATTCCTTATACATATCTCTTTTCCTACCCACTTAAGGATCTTTCTTGGAATTTCTTTTCTCATCTTGCCTTGTCCGACCACGAGAGAGCTCAGGAGTGGCAGAATGATGACTCTAACCTGTTGGTAAGCTTTGGATCATCTTCCACCTTGGTTTCATGGTGAAAACCCAAAATCAATGCTTGATTCTTTGTTTTCTTCACTCAATTTCCAACTCTAGCCAACTTTTTCATCCAAAAGCTCATCCACCATTAAATAATGTGGATCTTGGAGCTTGGAAATCAGATTAGAAGGCAGGTTATATAACTTTAACCCTTAAACATTGATATTGCATTCAATTCTCTATAATTTGTTGTTCATTTTGTTCTAGTTTGAGCTCCTTTGATTCATTGTTGCAATTTCCATGAAAACGACAGCAGTTCTTGGATATACGAAGGAATATGATGATGAAATCATCTTGGACACTTTTTCCAAGAAAATTCTAGACCAAACAGTTTCTATATATGTGCTCAATCGGTTTCACAAACCGTTTGGGAGCAAACGGTTTCAAACTGTTTGAGAGCAAACAGTTTCAAACCATTTGGAAGTAAACAGTTTCAAACCATTTGGAAGTAAATAGTTTCAAAACCATTTGTAAGTGTTGACCATAGTTGACCATTTGGAGATTTGATTATGATGATGATGGTTAATGAACCATTAATTACAATTGATTAGTTTCAAAGGATTCATTAGTTGAAGGACCATCAATCACCAAACCCTAATCGACTAAGCACTGATTTTGCAATTGATTAAGTTGATATTTTGGGTTGATTGACCAAAACGGTTTCAAAATTGTTTGGGAATCACCCAAACGGTCTCAAGACCGTTTGGAGGTCAACCAAGACCATTTGAAGGTATAGGGTTGAGTATGGTTAAGTATTTGAATACCTAAAGATATCAAATTGGATTACAATCAATAGCTCAAGTGATGATTGATTCAATGATGCAAACCCTAAGTGAATGTCATAGATTTCAATGGTGGTTTGAGGCAAACGGTCTCAAGACCATTTGGAGATCATCCAAACGACCTCAAGACTGTTTGGGGGCCATTCAAGACCGTTTGGGGTCAGTTCATATCATGTAATGATGATGGTTCACTGATTTCAATTGAATAGGTTCCACAATGTCAACCATTGATGGTTCCTCAGTTTCAAAACCCTAAGTGATGGTTTCTTGATTACCAACCCTAGTTCAATTGAGTTTAAAACCCTAATTGGATCTCCAATTGAAGGGTGATTCCATGGTTCAATTGAAGAATACATCAGTGGTCCAATTGATAGAAGGTTCATTGATTGAAACCCTAAATTGACTAAGTGATGGAAGACATTTTTGGTCCATTCGATTTTCAGAGAGTTTGGACCAAACAGTCTTAAGAACATTTGAGTCCAAATGATCTCAAGACCGTTTGGGACCAAACGGTCTCAAGACCATTTTAGACCAAACGAACTCAAACCTTTTGGAGACTCAAGTTCATTCAGTTTCAAGATGTGTTGTCTAAACAGTTTCAAGAACCAACTTTGCTAAATGGTTTCAAACCGTTTGAACTTACTTGGTCAAGACCGTTTGAGGTCTAAGTGACCAAGACCGTTTGAGGTCTAAGTGACCAAAACCTTTTGAGGTTCAAATGTGTTAAACCATTTGGACACCTAATATGATCAAAGGTCAATTAGATACTTGATTATTAATGATGTAGACCAATGGTGATTATGAAGGTTAACCCTAACTGTGTGTACTTAATTAAAGGGCTCACCTAGATCAATCTTGGAATAGTTAACATCCTAGAGAGGATGAGAGAGATAGAAAGAATGAGAGAGATGATTGCTTACTTAATAAGCCCTAATTCTCTCATTATGAATAAATATGTAATCAGGGTTTGATCCATAATAATTAGATCATGAAATCCTCATTGAAAAGATTGATGTACCTTGACCCTAATTTAGGGAAAGATTATGTGAAACCCTAATTTAGGGCAAAGCTCAGTGAAATCATAATGTAGGGTGATGATGTAAACCTAACTTAGTGTAATAATGAAGGAAACCCTAATTTTATGGGAATTGTACATCCTAACCCTAATTTGGGTATGAGGTATGAGAAACCTTACTTGGATGTGAATGGTAAACCTTAATCCCTAAAATGGGGTAAAGGTATATGAAACCCTAATATAGGGTAGTGCCACTAATGCTATATGAAACTCTATTGAAGAGAAATACTATGTGAAATTCACAAATGTATGGAAGATTCTATGTGAATCCTCAAATTATAAATATGGAGAATCCTATTCCTAATAATAGAATAGTGATTAATGTTTTGACAAATGTAACACCTAGAGAGTTTGATAATGGATATCCTTATATCAATAGTTCTAGCTCATTAATGAGTTAATATTATTGGCAATGGTTGTATATTCTAAGTGAGTGACTTATGACCAATACATTACATGATGAATGTGATGAACTGGTACATAAAGTATTAGGATGGGAAATACCCTAATACAAGCTAAGTGGATGAACTCAAGTAAGATAAAGGTGTTGAGGGAAGTGATACATCAAGATATGATAGATATCACATCCAACACCCCAATTCTGATATACCTTTATATGTTTTGAGTCCAATATGATTGGATGAATGACACATGAGATGTGTCATGTCAATTGTTACATTGAGATGTAATGTACTTTAATAAGTGTAGGCTAACATGCCTTATGAAAAGGTTAATCCAAACCTATAAACTATGATGTAATCATATTCTGGTAAAGATAAGAGAGAAACTCATACTGTGTGTTGAAAATTCATTTAACGATGAATGATGAGAATAAATAAGTATAATTGAATACTTATGTTATCCATATTGATTCCTAGCTATGTGAAGCAATGGAATAGGACTTGATCATTAATAAAATGATCTTGAGAACCTATATGGTTATTTATGTGAAACACTAATACAGGGTGATGTTATGTGAAACCCTTTTACAGGGCAACGCTATGTGAAACCCTATTACAGGGCAATGCTATGTGAAACCCTAATACAGGATGATGCTATGTGAAGTCTTAACATTGAGTAATCCTATGGGAAGTTCAAATACATATTGATGAGTTATAAATATAATAAGAAAATCCTTGTATTGCATGGTACTGATATATGATGGTAATCATGAGTATTAATCATGCAGGAATATTGAGATGATGAGCATAGCCAGGTATGGACTTTGATGCTATGTATATTGAAATTGTTTATGGGCTTTATATGCCAAAATATGCCTTATTGCCTATTAAGTAGTAATAAGAAGTGATATGAGCTTTGTGAACTATGTACGATGCTTTGTGTAGCAAGAATCATAATGTCCTTGGTCAGATGACCTGAAGGTATTAAGTTACCTAATAGGTGGTAATATGTACTCTATGATGAGTTAAGAGTTCAAATACTCATATTCTATAACTATGATGATGAACTTGTTAGGAAATAGAATTGTACTTGATGAGATGAGGGATTAAGATCCCAATACTTTGTGAAAAGACTATGGCTACAGGCCATGACTCCACAAGATAATGCCAGGCATTAGATATGTGATCTAAGCCTGAAGAGAGTGTATGTTGTGGTTATAACTCTATAGTGAATAAATGTTATACATGTTGCTCTATCAAGTTATATCTACAATGTTTTTTATAATAATAATGTTCTAATCTGTTAGACAATGAATTAACTACTGTCAAACAATTATGATTCCTCTTTTCAGATTTATCTTATTAAATTTCAATAATAATGTTTCTGGCGGAGAGTTATATCTCTCGTTGGGGCAATTTACAATTGTCTCACCCCTGTGGGAACCACATTTTTAGGTGGACGTGGACGAGGAGACAGGAATCATTCAGTAGGTGAAGAACAGCAGCAGCAGCATCAAGAACAACAGTGAAGTCTCAGGTGGAGACTCTGGTTGTTATGCCTTGTATAGATGTGTATATATATAGAGTCCTATGTGTCGTCTCTGTACTCTTAGGTCCTCGTAATAGTAGTTAGTGCTTTTGAGATTTTGGCTCAGTGCCTTGATATTTTATACTGCCTGTGTTTGGTTTACCAGAGCAGTTGATGCTTGTAACTCTCAGAAAGAGATGATACAGGGCATGTGGTGCGATTCCGCTAGAGGTGCAACACACTAGCCGATTTGACCCGACTAGATGCGCCCCACGAGGTTGGAACACACGTGATGGGTTTTTGATTCAAAATTTATAAGACCTAAACTAACAACCTACGTCTACTAAAACACTCCACCTGCAAGTGCATGGGGTCCTGTCGTAGTATAGGAAGGTGGCAAGTAAAGGGTCGGTCCACAGGGAAAAGAGGGGGCACTAGAGCTAGGTTAGTTTAGCTAGGTTCCTATTGCGAAAACTAGGGTTAAGGGTTTAAAGGTTAATTTGATTGTTAACTAAGGATGAACAAGAAAGTAGTTAAAGGCAGGAATCAAATCTACGTTAACCCTAGACTAGATTAAGGCTAAACAAGCAAGAAAGGATTAAGCTAGGTATGAAAAGGCAAATTACACTAAGGCAACCAAGAGAGAAGCAAAAGAACAATTAAAGAGCTACACTAGCATGAACAAGACAAGAGCAAAGCAAGAAGCTAACTAAGCAATGAAAGAACTAATTATGCTAAGCAAGCACAAAACTAAGGTTTCAAGCAGTAAAGAGATGTGTGGGTTGTTTAGGGGTATGAACTTATCACTTAAGTTGGGGGGTGACATATGAACATGATTATTCCATTTAGATTATACAAACTAAACAACAAGTTAGAGTCTAATGTATTAACCTAAGATACTAACTGGCCATGGATATGCTAGGTTGTGTATAGGGGAACTAGTCCCTAACACCCCCTACTACCCTTACGAGGCTCAATTGGGTTAGGGGTTAGGTTCAATCCAATTAGAGTCTAATCAAGTCTAGGTTTCTAGATTAGACATTCTTAGGGAAATTAGGGGACGAGGGTAGTAATGGGGAGGTGAAATTAGGGTTTTGGACCCCAATTCCCCCACATTCTAGCCTTGAGAAGGCTCCATGCTAATTGCACTAGAATTATCTAATCTAGCTACTTAGATCTCTCACTTAGGTTTAGGGAGATTGATTAGGATGTAGGAAGATGGGAGGCAACCTAGGGATCCAAGAATTGGACCTAGGGGAAAATCCCAAAATTCACACATACAAGCAATTTGCCTAAATTCCTAGGTGATTTCACACACAAACCAACAAGCAATCCATGGAGAAAGAGATAGAAATAGAATATAATCAGTAACAAATGGAATTACAATGTTTACATGCCATTTTCCCCCAACATGGTATCAAAGTAAAATATTTCCCCCCAAACAGCCCACCCAAGGAGCCTAGCTACTCATAACAAAGCAAATTACAAAAAGAGAGAAGAAAGAGGTAGAAGAAGCCATGGAGCTCGGAGTAGTGGATGAAATCCTTCTCTCCAGTAGATGTAGGGTCATCCTCCTCCTTCTTCTTGGATGGAAAGGTGTAGAATGGTGGTGGGAAGTGGATGGAAGGCTTAGATATGGGGGGTATGCGGTGGAAATGGTGAAATGGAGTGTATTTGAGGTGGAGGTGAAGTAGAATGGAGTGGAGGTGACAAGGGGGCGAAAATGGGACTCTAATCAGCCAACCCCCCGACCCCAGCTGCCACTAGGGCTTATATAGGGATCTAGGTGGTCTAGGGTTAAGTTAGGGGTAAAACGGGGAAAACAGTTGAAAACTGGGTGGATTCTGTGAGTAGCACGGTTGTGGTGGGCAGGGTAGGCCACAGTCGTGTTATATGGGCATCGTCGTGGGAATTAAAATGGAAAAGTTACAGGGTTTTGGTCTGAATGGCCACGGCCATAGTGGAGATGGTCTGGCACGGCCGTGGTGGGCTTGGTGGAGGTGGTCGTGGTGTTGTTGCACGGCCGTTTTTCTCTGTTGTGCCACAACCATTTTGCAGAGCACGGCCATGGCGTCTACCCATTGCACGGCCGTTCTGCTCTACATGGTCGTGGTGCTCTCTACATCACTTGGATGTTGAACCTGTTGATTTCTATGTAACCTAGGACGACCGTTCTGTGGTACCACGGCCGTGTTGGGTCTTGGATCAACACTTTAACTTGGATCTTTGGCTTTTCTTGGACTTCTTTGCTTCAATTGATCTTTGGCCACTAGGGGTAGGTCGAGGGAGCATCAGACTTCACTTTGGGCCTCTCCAAGTGCAGAGGAACCCTAGGATCGCCCCTTCTCTCTCTCTTCCATCAAGCGTGGTCCAAATGCCTGAAAAACATGCAAATAATGTCCATAAATGCATTTTATACAAATAAGCATATTAGGGGGAATGACATGCAATCTAACAGGTATAGATGTGATTGAAGAGCAAAAAGACACAAGATTATGCCCTAAAATAGGGCTGAATCACCACCCCAAACTTGAAACATACTTGTCCTCAGGTATGCTCCAACTCAATCTCTCTACAAACTTTTCACAATCAAGACATGACAAATGCAATGTAAAATATGATTATCGCTGAATGGGATCAAAAATGACTAAGTGCATGCATTTCACCTCTCTATTCTCCTTCTTTCACAAACCAATCATGAAAAGAGCACAAAGCATATGAACTTCAAATATAGTGCATAGAATATACAAGTTATCCATATTTCTTCCATAAAGTTTCGGGTAAACTGTTTCATGGTGGCGTTAATCAAGAATGACTAGGAGTGTTGTTTCACATTCATGCATTCAATCTTATATTTCAAATCACACCAAATGACCCACGCGGGTGCAGAAAAGGGCAAAATGAGCTAAGTTTGATGATTCTTATCTCAATGGGTATGAAAATGGAAGAAAGGGTTGCGGTAAGATTTTTTGGAGTGTTTTTACACACTCATCTTTTCTTTATTTGAATGCTCTTAAATAGGAGCATCCTTTTATTTTTTTTTGCTTTTCTTTTTTTTCTTTTTTTTCTTGCCCTTGGTGTAGATAGGGCATATGGTCGATAGAGTAAAGAGAGGGGGTAAAGATATGGCCGCCCCAAACTTTTAGAGGTGGCCAAGGCTGATTATGTGCGCTAGGGCATCTTTTTATGATTATGAGGCAGAGGGGTATGAAGATGGTGGAAGAAGAGTCAGATCAAAGAGGGGTCATTGGTATGATTCTCCACATAAGACATCCTGCATGAAAATTAATCCAATACTTCATCCTAGATATCACACCACATGAATGAACAAGATGAAATTGATATATCAATCATGTGATTCCACAAACACTAAGCGTTCAAAGCTTGCTCGACTTCGCAATTCAACCAAATCATCTACAAACACAAGAGTGGTGATGCACATGTAAAAAGTCAAGAATTGATATCATTTAGAAACAAACAATGTTAACTCACTTGCATTTGTCAAAGGTCATTATTTTTACTCAAAATAGTAGAGATTGGGTCAAAACATACTTTTAGGCAAGAAATCTCAAATTTGGGCAAAATTGGCCAAAACGGTGCCAAGTTGCCTTCAATCACATCTAAACTCTATATTATTGAACTTAAAGCAGTAAACAAGCATATACTAGCTATAACATGCAAGAATTACCAAAAATCTACATGATATGCAATGCATGGCAAAAAGAGCAAAATTTTTGAAAATTATGCAAAACAATGACAATAAGGTAAACTACATGGAATGTAGGTGTGCAAAGCAGTAAAATTCTGGACTAGACAGCAGGACAAGCAAAAGAAATGAAAAACAACAAACAAAAAGTAAAATAGCAGATGAGATGTAAAAATGAGTGAAAGAAGAATGAGGGCATACCTCCCTACCACCCCAAACTTTTGAACCATGATGTCCTCAGCATGACACTAAAGTCTAGGGTGATAGGGTAGATGATCACTACGGAGGTGGTGGAGGTGCTCCTCCCTGCCTGTAGTAGGCGCCCCAGTAGTCGGATTGTGGAGGCGGATAGTTGTCCTGGAATGCTGAAAAAGAACCCCACCAATCTTCACCCCACTATGGGTTCCTGACCGGCCTAAATCACGCGTCTTAAAATTAGAGGCGGATTTGAAGTAGTCAGACTTTTACATTTATAACCTGAAACCTTCTAGGCCCCCGCAACTTTGTTTACGGGGTCGAAGTAGATATACGGGGTCGAACACAAGGACAAGGGTGGTAGTGTTGAGAACACGGAATCAACACGCTACACTCCGACAATGGTAAAGAGATGATAAAATTCCAAAAACGAACGGCAGGTTAAGGTCGATAAAACAAAAGAAAACTATCTCCAACTGGAGCTACGAGGAAAATTAAGGTTTTAAGCATTTATCAGTTTTTCATGCAACGGAAACAGAGGGATAAAGCTAAAGTTAAAGCAAGGCACGAGGAGAAAACTTCGGTAAAACAAGCTACATCAGGAACATCCTGTACCCCTCCTCTCAGAGCGGGTACCTCTAACCAAGCATCAACACCCCTCTCGAGGTTGTTGGACTTAAGTTAGAGTGGAAAGGTTACTAAAGCAACTCCGATTCCGGGCACTCTCGTACTCCAGAATCAGACCAAATGCTAGAGCCACAACACCTCTCTCGAGGCTGTTGCAATGGGAAAACACGATTCGGTAGCTAATCAAAACGCGATCCAACGTACAAGCTAGAGTTTAGATGTTAAACATAGCAATCATCCCTCAAGGGTACCAAACATAAAGCAGCAGATAATTAAACTCTTCCATTTCCATAAACAAATAAGGTTCAGATTATATTGCATAAGTAAAAGAAATCAATGACTAAAATAATAAAGATAGATGTCGCCTTCTTGATATAGAAGGATGATAGACTACAGCGGACCCTCCAGCCCGATACCGGTCAGGAGCCTAGCCCGATACAACTGTGCCAGGTGGCACACCCTCTCAGGCAACACACCATGATGGACAGATTGTATCGAGCGAGGACCCTTGCCCGATATGATAATGTTGGGCGACACGCCATGACGGGTGATGTGTATCGGGGTTCAGTATCATACCGGGCTAGAGCGATGCTTCTAGTATCAGTCACTCATGACGGGGATCCTTATCGGCCGATATCGGCCCACAGTGGTGCCCGAGACAACCCTAAGTGAACCATTCCCTCCCTCTCAGGATGGGGAAGTGCTCACCTGGAATCGCCCGGCACAAGCACCGAGGCACAATACACTAGGTCTTCGTAGCTTTCCTGAAGTGACTTGCGTAGGGTTATGACCTATCTTTTCAGCTTCCTGTAGCTTCTATTTATAGGCAGCAGTTGGGGAAGTTATAGTGGTCAGTGCGCCATGTGTCCTTCCTCAGCTCTCATTATCGCGGAGTCGGTGGACGACCGATATCAGTATCTCCCGGCACAAGGATGTCATCTGTCGGTCAATGTGACGAGCGGCACCTGCCGGTGGGTGGCCTGTATCGCGCGATAAGCTTTAGTTGTCGTGGCGAGCCCGGCTCCCTGTCGGGTAGATAGGTGTATCATCCGTTAGTCCCTTCTTGCGTGGCATCCTCATGTCGCGTGTCGATGTGTTGTGCTACCTTTTTGGGCAGTGAGCATATCGGCCGGCTGGAAGGCCGATGCAGGTGGAGCATGTTTGTGGGCCGGGATGGCCTTGTTGATGATAAATGAGTCAAAAATGGAGGAAAACTCTGCAAAAGATGGAAATATTGAGTTAAGAGCGTAGCGTGGCTTGTTATTGAAAAGTACATATAAAAAGAGAGGAAAATAGTTTAAAAGGGTAGTTTTGATAAAAAATAAGGGTCAAAAACATCCCAAAATTTGGTGTTATCAACTCCCCCAAACTTAGCATTTTGATTGTCCTCAATCAATATTTAAACTTAATTTTGTGATGCTTCTTCTTGCCCGGTGTAGTTTTCAGTTCATGAGTTAAGACAAGTATTGTGATGTCCTTAGAGATAATACTGCCCGACTACGAATAAAAGACCTTGCATTTCCTGCCTTATTATTTCAACAATTTTTTTCTCTACAGCTTCGGCGAGACTTTGGTGCATGATTCCGAAGTTAGCTTTCACACCTAACAACTTTAAGGGCAGAAAGTTGTGTGTTGGGTAGGCTAAGGCTTTTTGGGTTTTTCTTGTTTCCCATCAGTCCATCCAGGTATGGGTCCATTTGTGGGCAAGTGGTCCCTGCAGTCCAAGCCAGTTGGCTTTAGAGTAGTGATTTCACATCCTACGTACCACTGCCCCGGATCTACCATGCCTAAAGATGGGTACTTTTGGAAAACAAATGTGTATATATATATATTTTTTTTCTTTTATTGGGCACAACTCTCATGCTTTTATTCACTCTCATAAGGCTACTTTCTCTTTTTGGGATTTTTGTTTGGTAGGGAAAATAAGAGGGATTTTTGCTGTTTGGGCAACTTTTTCCTTCTCCATTCTCGTCTCTTGGCTGTTGTGAGATTATTATTTTTTTTCAAAAGTTTTGGCGTGGAAACTCGTAGTCTTTTATCGTTTGAGGCTGCATTATCATAAAGACATAACAAAACTTGCATCTCGTTGGGCATATAGAAAACAAACTGGCAAGAAGTCGTATCAGGTTTTTACTATACAGTGTTTTTGTACATATGTATGGAGATAAGATAAACAAAATTTTTCAAAATTTTTGTATGAACATATATATATGTAAACATGATATAGAGAAGAAGGATAAAAGTATAAAAAATTAGAATGAAAGAATAAAGAATTTAAGTCTGAAAATTTTCAAAATTTTTATACCTCCCTCACCGGTACATGGTACACCCCCAAACTTACTCCACAATCTGTCCCAGAGTTGTTAGGTAGATAGGGTGAGGTAATGTTACTCTAGTGAGGTTAGCTGGTGAGTGCGCCCGCGCCAGATAGAAGCTCCCACACATATTCTCCTCGTTTGCTGTGATAGTCAATGTGGTGGAGCTGGTCAGGCGTCTCTTCATTTGCTATCCATTCTAGGATGAAGATGTCGCAGTCGTTGGATAGGGGAATTTGCTGCGGACTGCGGTGGCAGAACTGAAGTTCGTGCCACTTGCTTGATTGAGTGTCCAGGAATGGTTGGATCAGCTTTGATACCTCGTCGTAGAATTTTCGAACTAAGCGCTCGAGGGGTGTCAACGTTGTTGATGTACACGGCACTGGATGATCTTTGTTGTTGTCCGAGCTATTGTATAAGATTCCTGCTCGTTGCTGAGTGTACATCATCAGGAGGGTCCAATGGTTATAATGCAGGATGGGCAGGAATATTGTGTGTGGGACCTCACTCTCCAACTCTGCCAGAAATGCTTTCTTTGCTCCTATTTCACCGGCGAGGCAAATGTCGTTGAACAACATAGGATGGGCTATGTATGCGTGTTCGAACCTTGGCTGTATTGTTTGGATGTAAGCGGCCACCACAGATGCAACCAAGCATCCTCCTTCTTTTACCATGTCCCTTAAATCATCAACCGGGACTATGATATTGTCTACCTCATAGATGACATCCGCCGGGGTAGAATCAGCCAACTTCAGAAGGATTTCATTGACCTGCTCCTGCGTGAGTGTAGCGCACGAGAAGCGGTCGAAATTTTTGATCAGCCCTTCTGCAGTTTCAGGCGAAGCAGTGTCTTCAAATCCGTGCACTTTCCGTAGGATCTCCAACTACTTGCCTGCCCCATAGGTGTCAGTTGCCATCTCAGCTTCTTTCTTTGGGGAGATACTGGGTTGTGATGAGTCATCTTCTTGATCGCTGTCTAGTAGCCCCTCTGGTACCCCTACGTCTCAGAAATAGCGCCCGTCTTTAATCAGTAGTAGGGCATATACACTCCTGAGGTGGTAGAAGTTTTGGCCCAGGAGATGCCTCATATATCCAAATATGTTGAGTAGCTCCATGGCGCGCAAGACGAAGAAGGCGTTGTTTCTGCTTCCCTCTTCTGCTTGGATGGGGAAGTCTCGGATAGAAAAGAAGTTCCAGACGCCTTTGTGACGCTGAGTTCCTTGCTTGATAGCTCAGAGAAGACGCAGCGGTAGAAGCTTCATATTTTTGTCCTCCGGGCGACTGAAAACAAGCCCAGAGCGTGGCACCTCGCTGCTACTGTAGATCAGCAGCTGGACGTCATGGCTCCTGAGGTCTTCCACATAGAGGAACCATATGTTGCGGTGCTTGTACAGGGCCAACACGAGGTTTGGGTTATGCATTTATATGTGTTGCAGTATGTTGGCCACAACAATGGAGTCTGGTTCTCCCCACATCAGTCTTCTTGCCAAGGTCGGGGTGGTGTTGTATACTGTTTTCCAACCTATCCTGGTGCTGATATTCTCTATGATCGCACTTTCAAAGACCCTGAACACCCTTTTGCTGATGACTGCTGGCGAGCAGAATATGTTGTCGAATGCTCCCCGTCGTACGGAGAAGTAGTCGTTGCTCCAGACGATGTCTTCTTCATCTGCATGTGACCTTAGGACCTTGTTCAACAGTTTCTGGTCTCTGATCGTCACGTAGCCGATGACCCTTCTATCGAAGTCGGCCATCTCAAAGGAAGGTATCTATGATGGCTCAGCGAACTTGTCTGCCATCTAGCATCTTCCTCAGGGAAGGTGTCTTTCATTGGCGGCATACACGTCCCCCTTTTCTCCCTTTGATTCATCAGAAGAGTCCACCCCGATGCTGATATCTTCATTATCATCTTCGATATCATCCAGGGGGACTGAGGGATTTTCTTCTTCCAGACCTAGGGAGCTCTCCTGTCCTGCTGGAGCTCCGTCGGTTAACCTTGGTGGCGTCCCCTCCTCGGGCATTGTGGATGGCCCACTCGAGGGGGAAGAGGACGATGATCCCGATGAGGTTGTTGACGAGGAGGGTGGAGAGTCGGGTCCAGGAGGCGAAGGAGACCTTGTCGGCTACCTTGGGCGCGGATGGTCGTCTCCTTGTTCAGCCTCTCCTCGATCGCGTCAAGGCACTGGAGGGCTTGCTGAAGCGTCGCGGTTAGAGTCTCTAGTTGGTCGGGAAGGCTAACCAGAGTCAACAGCTATCGTTCTTGGTTATTCCGCCTTTTCTGGAAAGATGAAAACTTGCGGGTTAAGGAAATATATGTAGCTGAGTTGTTCTCTGTTACCTCCCGCAAGTAGTCGAGCTCGTGCCCCAGCATCTTCCTGAACGACGGAGGGGTCCCTGCTGGTCTCCCTCCCATCCTCGTGATACCTTGCTCGCGTGATGGTCTACCAGATGAGGTAGATCCTATCTTAATTGTTCGCGATGCGGATTCTACCGGTCGAGGTGTCGGCGCTCTTGCGGCCATCACCGCCTCACCTTCTCATCATGGAGGAGATGGTCGTGGTGTGGCCAGATGCTGCTCCACCTCTACACTGTCGGCGATCCCTTCAACAACTTCTACAGGGGACACCGACGGTGGTGTCGGCGTCAGTTGTGCACCTTCGAGCTCCATTGCTAGGATCTCGGCGAACACCTCATTACTGGTGTCCGGCTGAGGTTCTTCCTCTACCTCTACAAGCATTACAGGAATTTCGGGGGCTGTGGCTATCTCTTTCGCAGTAGCTCCCGTAGTTGTTGTCTCGGTGACCTCAACGGTCACCGATTCTTCTTCAGCCACCATAGTCGTTGTTGTGGTTGTGGCTGGTATAGTAGGAGCGACAACAGCTCTATCAATTGTTGTCATCAGTGGCTCTGGAATTGCGGCTGGCTTGGTGCGGGCTGTTGAAGCTTTTTCCCGCCTTGGGTCGAGAGGAATCGATTCTCCTCTCGCGGCCGCCCTCTTCTGAATCCTAGTGGTGGCGGCGTAAGCTGCGTCTACCTCCACAGCTTCTAACTCTGCTGCAGTGAAGACTAGCTTTTCTGCGTCATAGGTGGTGCAGCGAGGTAGCGGCAGGAGGGTGTTTGTCCTTGCAAACTTGTAAGAGTAGCACCTTCCCTCCTTCTTTATGATGTTGGCCCTCATTAGGTATTTGAGGTCGATCAGCACATCGCCCCTTATTTTTGATAGACTATGCGGCTCCTTTGGGTACCTGAGCCCAGCTGTGATTAGGTTGACAATGCCACCCATACAGTATTCTTTGGTGGCATCCTTTATTAGGTGCAACCTGTTCAGCAAGAACTGCCCGAGGTTGATCATTCTTCCCCCCATCATGTGCCACATGACGTGGAGTTCTTCAGTGTAGATATTGCTGGACTCGTTCTAGCTGAACAGCAAGCACGCCACCAGTTTGTGCACTATTCTCCAAAAACATGAGTGCACAACCGCCACCTTGCTTCCCGACTTAAATGATGACTCGCCGGTCAGCCTACTCCAGAGCTCCACGGGGTTGAACTCGTCTCCTTTGGTGATTCTTTCACCGTTATTCATCAGATTATTCTCCTCCTCGCTGGAGGAGAAGATCTTGTTCACCAGCTTCTCGGAGATGGCATGCACGAGTTGTACAGCCGTGCTTGTAGTCTATCTGCTCCGCCGTATTCTTCTTTTTCCGCAGTAGTATTCTTCACTCGGCAGAGAGACGACATGAACTCCTTCATGAGTTAGGTGTAGGAGGTAGATCGGCTGAGGCAGATCTCCCTCAGTCCTGTCGTGAGGAGGACGTTCTCCAGTCTTTCAAAGATGCCCAGCTGAATGAATGAAGACTGGTGGCAGAACCTGCTCGGCCTGTAGAGCTTGGCTTCCAGTTCTGCATAACGGCGCCCATGATCATCATCTCTCGGAACGAACCTTCCTGGTGTGTGATCCACGAGTTCTGCCACTGCTGTTGGTGTTGGAGCTACCACTTCTCCTGTCCTCATTCTCTTTTCTACTGTAGACGACCCAGCCGCTTCTGGATTTGGGCGTTTCTTCCCGACAGTGGTTGTTTCAGCCACGGCTTCAGTGTTGATTCTTCTGCCATGCTCGTCAACTCGGACAACAGTCTGCTTGGTACAGGCCATTTCTGTTAACATATAACAAATCCATTGGTCAATTAAATGTGTCGATGTTTAAAAAGGGAAACTAAATGCACGATAATATTTGACCCGATACAAAAATGATCCCACACAACTGTATCGGGCGATACGAGGCTTTCAGAGATGTAGGCTCATGCCCGATACATAATATGGGTATCGTCCGTCGTGACGAAAGCACTTCTTAGGCAATATAGAACAAGTTGATATGGCGATCATAGCGCGTCAGGCTAGTCGCCCCACATGGGTGTGTCGGGTGATACGGTTGCGAAAGACAAAATTCCCGACAGTGGGTTTTCCTGAGAGAAAAGCAACGCGTCGCCCGACAACAAAACAAGTGAGGCGGCACGAGGACGGGCGACACGGTTATCGCCTGACATGGCGTATCGGGCAAGCATTCCTAAGACGAGTCGTGCGACACACGTGTCGGGCGATACGAGGAAACTCAGCTAAAGTTGTTAGTCGATAAGTTATGTGTGATAGGAAGGTCGTGTCGGGCAACCTAGGACGATACGGCTGTCGGGCTATACCTTTGCTATTTTCTTAAACTTTCGTGCGGCACGAGAGCAGAAGAGTGTTGCGTGCAACGGGAGAAAACTCAGGAAATCACAGCGCGATACGGGTAGGTGAAAACAGTAAAGGCAGTAGCCCGACACGGTAATATCTTGGTTCTTTATATAGCAATCCCAACTGGGGGTAAAACTAGTAATTCTGGGGCGCGCGTCGGCCGTTGGGGTAAGTCATTCCCGAGAAGGGCAGTCCATCCGTCGACACAAGGGTAACTACTCCACTTGTACGATACGAGTGTACGTCGCCCAGGCATGCCATCTGTCTGACCTTTGTGATGCCCAAAATACCATCGCCCGACATCGGTGCGTTCAGCGTGCCAGTTGAGTTGTTGCCCGATACGACCCTTCAAAGCAAAAATCAAGAAGAAAATTTTAAAAACAAAGCGGGAAAAAGGCGGTCAAATTGTAAAACATCATTGGCCTAAGGTTAAGATCTCGGCCTCAGACGATATTACCCATTCTAGTCTATAAAACTGAGCGGTGGCCCATAAAATAGAAGAGTCACCGCATGTAGCGCATGCACTGACCCGGGCCTTATTACAGTCCAAATGTTCGTAGTGTTTGTTTTGCAGGAAAGTAAATTACATTCTATTCTAGGAAAGAAAAGAAAACTCGGGCTACCTCCCGAGAAGCGTTGTAGTTTTTATCTCCAGCTTGACGTCTTCTAGCTTCTTCACTCCTTAGTCTCTGGCATCATCCTCTCATGCAACTCGATCATCGTTTCTCTTGATTACTGCCCTGCCTTCTTTGCCATTTCGGTATTGGACGGAATTTTTCCTGAAGGATTCTTCATTAACTCGGCCATCTGAGCTAATTGCTGATCAATCTAGCATTGATGCGTCTGCATATCCGCCATTTGGACCTGCAACGAGTTCAAAACACCCGAATTCGATAGCGCACTCTGCGCTAACTGGTTATTAATAGTGTCCTACCTTTTCAAAAAATCAAACAATTGGCCAACCACATCTGATTGGCTAGAAACCTTATCATGTTCCTTGGTTGATCCTTGGTACTTGACTTGACCTTGGAAGTTACCTTTGTTTGTCTGGAAGGGGGTGTTTTTGGTGTACTGACTGGGTCCTCCCCTCTTCTCGAATGTTAGGGGTGGCTTAGACAAACTATGCAGCTGATGTGAATTCTCAGCTGCATCCTTGTTGTCGTAGTTGAAACCAGGGTGGTTCGGCCTCTTAAAATTTACAAAAGAGACATTTTCAGTCTCTTCGACCTCAGATTCACTATCGCTTGACGTATCCGATTGGGTGTAGATGCAAGTATCTACCCCATGGCCCCCTTCTCCACATGTTACGCACTTCATTACCTTTTCAATCTGCTTCTTACCTTTTCCACCAGATTCCTTCAACTTCTTGACATATGTAGCTATCCTCAGGATCTGAGAAGTTATAGCCTCCAGAGCCTTGGATTCAGAAGAAGGTCCCTCACTAAACTTCTTAGTCTACCCTCTGTCAGATCTATCATAATCAGTGTCGGCTTGCAGCTCGGCCATGTTTTTGATGATCCTCTCAGACTTGCTCGGCTTCTTTCCCAGAAAGTCACTTCCTGTTGTAGCATTCAGTGAAACCCTTTCCTCGGGGGTTAAACCATTATAGAAGGTGGTGACCAAGAAACCTTTCTTGTAATTGTGGTGAGGGCAGTCCCTCTGATATTCCTAGTATCTCTCCCAGGCATCGTGGAGGTTCTCGTTGGGCTTCTGCTTGAAGGAAGTTATCCTTTATCTGTTCCTCACTGTCTTCTCAGTTGGGTAGAACTTGTTCACAAAAGTGTCTGCCAGTGCTCCCCATCCATTTAGAGCTTGGTGGGGAAGTCCCATATACCATGATAGCTCCTTATCTTCCAAAGAGAAGATGAAGCCCTTGTAGTAGATGACCTCTTGGGGAACACCCCGCATCTTAATGGTATCGCAGATATTATTGAAAGCATCCAAGTGGTGATAGGGGTTGTCGTTCTTGGAGTTCCCCCTAAAGCTTTTATTTTGGATCATGGAGATTACAGATGGCTTGAGCTCAAAATTGGTGGCGTTGAACCGTGGGATGATGATAGGGCATCGGGAATTGTTAGCCTTCGTTGAAGCTAACTCCCTCATGGTCTTCTCTTCTTCTTTCGAGTCATCGCTGTCACTGCCTTCCTGGCGTCGTTCCTGATTATTGTTATTTCTTCTATTCCTGTGGTGACGATATCTGTCACGGCGATGGTCTTCCTCAAACTGATCCATTTTTGGATCTTCAAGTTGATCATTTCCGTCGTATCGGTCGTTGACCTCAGGAGGAGGCGAATCAGGCCTAGCTCTCCCCTGGCGTTCTCCTTCAGAATGGGGTGGCTCAACGTGAGGCGGCATGATGGCTGGAGTTGGTGCTCAGTCAAATGGAATGCCTTTCTTCTGAGTACCTGGAATAGCATGAAAGATCAAGTTTAGAAAATCGGTTATTACTAACACTAGTTATTCATTTCAAGCAAAGAATAATATTAATAACAAAAAGGAAGAAAGAAAGCAAAAGAGAATGTTGTCAAGCTCATTTCTAAGATTGAGGCACAGGAGTGTAGTTAGTGGATTCAGATTCGTCAACAGTACCATTTTTCCTTGTCCCCGACAACGGCGCCAAAAAGTTGACCCGCCTAAATCGCGCGTCCTAAAATTGGAGGCGGATTTGAAGTAGTCGGACTTTTACATTTATAACCCGAAACCTTCTAGGCCCCCGCAACTTTGTTTACGGGGTCGAAGTAGATATATGGGGTCGAACACAGGGACAAGGGTGGTAGTGTTGAGAACCCGGAATCGACACGCTACACTCTGACAAAGGTAACGAGACGATAAAATTCCACAAAGGAACAGCAGGTTAAGTTTGATAAAATAAAAGAAAACTATCTCCAACTGGAGCTACGAGGAAAATTAAGGTTTTAAGCATTTATCAGTTTTTAGGGGTTTTCATGCAACGGAAATAGAGGGATAAAGCTAAAGCTAAAGCAAGGCACAAAGGAGAAAACTTCGGTAAAACAAGCTACACCAGGAACATCCTATACCTCTCCTCTCAGAGCGGGTACCTCTAACCAAACATCAACACCCCTCTCGAGGTTGTTGGACTTAAGTTAGAGTGGAAAGGTTACTAAAGCAACTCCGATTCAGAGCACTCTCGTACTCCAGAATCGAACCAAACGCTAGACCCACAACACCTCTCTTGAGGCTGTTGCAACGGGAGAAAACGATCCGGTATCTAATCGAAACGTGATCTAACGTACAAGCTAGAGTTCAGATGTTAAACATAGCAATCATCCCTCAAGGGTACAAAACATAAAGCAGCAGATAATTAAACTCTTCCATTTCCATAAACAAATTAGGTTCAGATTACATTGCATAAGTAAAAGAAATAAATGACTGAAATAATAAAGATAGATGTCGCCTTCTTGATATAGAAGGATGACAGACTACAACAGACCCTCCAGCCCGATACCGGTCAGGAGCCTAGCCCGATACAACCGTGTCGGGCGGCACACCCTCTCAGGCGACACACCGTGACGGGCAGATTGTATCGAGTGAGGACCCTTGCCCGATACGATAATGTCGGGCGGCACCCTCTCAGGTGACACGCTGTGACGGACGATGTGTATCGGGGTTCGGTATCGTGTCGGGCTAGAGCGATGCTTCTAGTATCGGTCACTCATGACAGGGATCCTTGTCGGCCGATATCAGCCCGCAGTGGTGCCCGAGACGACCCTAAGTGAACCATTCCCTCCCTCTCGGGATGGGGAAGTGCTCACCTGGAATCGCCCGACACAAGCACCGATGCACGATACACTACCTCTTCGCATCTTTCCTGAGGTGACTTGCACAGGGTTCCGACCTGTCTTTTCGGCTTCCTGTAGCTGCTATTTATAGGTAGCGGTTGGGGAAGTTATGGTGCTCAGTGCGCCACATGTCCTTCCTCAGCTCTCATTATCACGGAGTCAGTGGATGGCCGATATCAGTATCGCCCAGCACAAGGATGTCGGTTGTCAGTCAACGTGACGAGCGGCGCCTGCCGGTGGGTGGCTTGTATCACATGATAAGCTTTAGTTTTCGTGGCGAGCCCGGCTCCCTATCGGGTAGATAGGCGTATCGTCCGTTAGTCCCTTCTTGCACGGCATATTCATTTCACGCGTCGATGTGTTGTGCTACCCTGTCGGGCAGTGAGCATATTGGCCGGTTGGAAGGTCGATGCAGGTGGAGCATGTTTGTGGGCCGGGATGGCCTTATTGATGATAAATGAGTAAAAAATGGAGGAAAACTCTACAAAAGATGGAAATATTGAGTTAAGAGCGTAGCGTGGCTTGTTATTGCAAAATTACATATAAAAAGAGAGGAAAACAGTTTAAAAGGGTAGTTTTGATAACAAAATAAGGGTCAAAAACATCACAAAATTTGGTGTTATCAGTTCCTCTGGGCCTGTGCATTTTGGAACTGATAAAGGTGGTTGACCTGATAATGCATCTGCTAGTGGTCCAACCACATGGCATCCTGAGTCCTCTGAATGCCCTCCTATTCCTGTAGAATCCTCTCCTGCGTCGCCTGAATGTTCTCCAGCTGCGCAAGTCACCTCAGGAAAGTTGCGTCGCTTGAATGTCCTCTGAATGCCCTCCTATTCCTGATAATGCATCTGCTAGTGGTCCAACCACATGGTACCCATGTCATAAACATTCACTAAAGGTTGTTGTGGCTCTGACGCTCCTATTCTTTCTTCTCTTTGCCTCACCCGTCTTGCCGCTATCTCCTCTACCGTCTGCCTCTGCTCTTCCGCCTGTGAAGGCTTTCATAGACCCCCTGCAAACCTCACCTCAGGGATTGCCTCTCCTTTGGGGTTCTCCTCCTCGTACCTCCTCAACTTCTGTAGAAAATCTGGCATTGGTACATACTGTGCCATGAGGGGAGGAGTATGGTATGGAAGCTCTAATGCGACTCCTGGGTAGGGTGGGTTGATTTGGTAAATGATCTTCTGATCCGAAACCGTAATCATGGATGAGCGAACCAGGTAGTGCAAATCAACCAACTTTCCACCCTTTTCCTTTGTATATCATGCCATGTCATGCCCCAAGGCAGTGGCAATAGATGTTACAATCCCTCCCATTACAAATGGATTTGTGCTCTTGGACGGGATTGTCCTCATGTGATCAATCAATAACGACCCTAGGTTCACATGTCTCTCTTTTGTCATCCAACCAAGCACAAAAAGATCTTTGTTGGTGCAGCTGCCTTGATTTTCGTACCTGCCAAAGATGGTGTTTGCCAACACCTTCTGAAAATAGCGGAGAAATGGGCTATGAATACCACTTGTCTTTGATTTCCCTGCTAAAAATGTACTTTGGCCGGTGAAGCACTTCCACATGGCTGGATATGTGGAACTAGAGTCATTTCATGTCCTTCCTCCATCTAGGAGGGCAGCCATCTTTCCACTTGGGGCAAAAATCTGATTTAGCATCTCTGAGGTTATGTTCCACCTCTTATCCCCAACCATTACCTTAATTGCATTCTCGCCATCATTTGTTGCTTTCTCTAGCGTGGCAAAGAACTGATGCGTTAACTCGATGTATGATTCCTGCTGCAGCATCAATATCTCAAATAGCCCCAATTTTTCCATCAATTCTTGAAAATAGGCATAGAACCCCATTTCCTCAATTGACACTTGGCATGCGTATCGAGTAGATAGCACTCTACGTGTCAGGCACCCAGGGTGCTTGGGCTCCTTTGCCCTTCCTGTAATAACCTCTGGCTATGAAAACGAGCATTGTGGCGGGCTTGGTTGCTACACAATATCAGGCATCTCAGTATCATCTTCATCACCTAATATGAGACGTCGACGTGGTCTTTGTAGTGGCTCGGGTTGCGGTTGTGTCGCGGAGGAGACGGATGGTCGTGCGGCTAAAACTGACGGTCGCGCAGCTGAGGCAGAAGGTCTCTCAGATGAGATAGAGTGTTAGGAGGCAGACGGCGGTGGCTGCGACGAAGATGGTGCCCCCCCCGATGTGGCTGTACATGGGCTTCTTTAGCAATAGGCTCCACTGTGGCATCCAATTCAGCCTCCGTCAACTGGTGGTGGTTGTTCCTTGTCTTCCTTTGGTAGGGGATGACACCCCTAGTCTTCTCTACTGCCTTCCTTGCAAACTTCTTCATTCTTGCTCGAAAATTGAAGTGGAATTAGAAATTTTCAGATTTCTCCGAAGAACGGGGTTGTTAGGGCAGAATGGAGAGAAAGTGGTGCGTTTGTGGATGGAAATGGGTGGGATCAGGAGATTAAGGTAGTGGAAATGGTAGGGGAATGATTGGGAATGGTTTGGGAGTGATTTGGTGAGGATTCAAGGGCTGGAGAAGGCGGGCGGAGTGTTGCACAGGCGCTAGGGCGCGGAGCATGGTCGTTCTGTTCTTCAGAGAAATGAGAAAGTGAATAGAAATTTTGCAAAATTTGAGTTTAAGTTGCTGGAATCGGGCTGCGGCACGGCCGTGCTGAGCGACACGGTCGTGGTGGCTTCATGTACCACGGTCGTGCTGCCCTGGTTCGAAACTTAGTTGATTTTCTCAATTTTCTGATCATTTCCTTGTTGAATGTGAGTGCACCACCACGGCCGTGTTGATGTACCACGGTCGTGTTTGGCACTGTAATAGTAGTATGGCACTCAAATCTTGTTCAAACATCAAAATTGATCTCAAGTTGATATTCTATTGACTCTTTGTCAAAATTTCATATATTCTTCTTCATTTCACTCTGTTCTCACCTAAACATATCAAAACTATACAAAAACTATCAAATACGAGTGTGTGTGTGTGTGCTTTCTTGGAAAAATGTAAAAACAAAGCAAAAGTATCAAAAACGTATATTGGGTCAAAAATTCCCAAACTTAGGTGGGTTGCCTCCCACAAGCGTTGGGTTTCTTGCCTTCAGCTAGGCTTCTTGGTGATTCTTCATTCATTCATCCATTTGGCATTCTCATGTGTCCATTCTTGCAAAACATGCATCCTTCATTTGCACTCAATATATTTTCCTCATCCATTTGATCACAATAATCATCATTAACTTCTTCACCTTGATTTCCTTCTCTCAAATGCCCATTTGGACTTGTGAAGTGACCATGTACAATATCCCTATCTCAGACTCACCGGGTTGGGGTCTTGTACATGTTGATGTTGATCTTCATATCCATGAATGAGACTGTCATGGTGCCACTGCATACATGAATGTCAGCATCAGCTGTAGATAAGAACGTCCTCCCCAAGACGATGGGAATCTTCCTATCCTCCGGCTCCATATCAAGTACAATGAAATCCGTCGGGAACACTGCACCTTTTTCTTTGTCTATCATCACCAAGATATCATTCACTCTACCCCTGGGAACTTTTATGGATCTATCTGCCGACTGGAGAGTGCAATGTGTCGGCTTCAACTTGCCTAAGCCCAGCTCAACATAGACATGATATGGCATCAAATTCACACTAGATCCCAAATCAAGTAAGGACATGTCTATGCGATGTCCCCCTATGTAAGTAGGTATGAGTGGGGCTCCTGGATCCTTTCTCTTCACGGGAAGTGAGTGTTGTATGATGGAGCTCACTTGTTCATTCAATTTCACCTTTTTTGGAATCCTCCCCGTTGACCTTCTTTTCACAGTGCATAGGTTCTTGAGGAACTTGGCATATGATGGGATTTGCTTGATAGCATCCAATAGTGGAATGTTCACCTTTACTTGGCGAAACACCTCAAGAATATCAACATTGTGCTTCTGCCTCCTTTTCAATTCCGGTGGCTCATCTAGTGCTTCTACAAATGGAGGATCACTAGTTTTTTCTACACTTACATGAACATGAGGTGGAACACTAGGGATGGTAGGACCTGGAAAAGGGATATGTGGTGGTTCACATGGAATCCCAAACTCAACATGCGGTATCCCAACATCATCTTCAGCAATATCAATCACAGTATCACCACTTGGCTGCCTTTGTTTTGCTTTATCAACCTTTCTTTGACTTGTGGGCTGCTCAAGAGTTTTCCCACTCCTTAGAACTATCACAACACTACCTTGCTCATGATGGGGAGAGGGAGCATGTTGTGGCTATGGAGGAGGTGGGGTGACACTTGGGGTTGAAATTGAGGTGGAGAAGAGAATTGAGGTGGGGAGAGAATTGGGATTGGAAAGTGAAGTTTTGGGAAAATTGAGGTGGTGAAGGTGGTAGAGGAGTGTAAGGTTGGGGATAGCCTTGGAAGGAGTGAATGGGATGCACTTGCATGGGGGGTGGACTGTAGAAAACTTGTGAAGAGGGCATGGGTCCACTTGCTTCATGGTGGCTCACGATGGGTCTTGAAGACAACTTTTCTTCTTGGAGAGCAATTATGGAAGATAGCTTCTCTATTCTCTCTTCTAACCTTGCAACATCCCTTTGAACATCATCAAATACTTTCAATCTAGAGAGAACCTCTTCCTAAAACCTTGAGTTGTATGTGGGACTTTGTGGTTCTTGGTAGCTATAGGAGTGAGGTGTCCTCTTTTCTTCCCCATAGAACTCAATAGAATTGACTGGGTGGCAAGGAGCATTTGTCACCTGGTTCTTCATGAAGTTCACCATGTCACCAAGAATCTTCATCACTTGCGGGCTTGAGTCATCATGTGTAGGAGGTGTCTCACCAAAGGCATACCCCCTTTCATTCATCATGCTAGAAGCTCGAATTCTTGATCCTTCAGCCAACTTCTCAAACAAAGGCCATATCTCCTCAGGTGGCCTAGCCATGAAAACTCCTCCATAAAAAGAGTCCACTGTGTCTTGGTCCTTTAGAGACAAACCATAGTAGAATGATTGAACTAGCTTCCACAAAGGGATCTCATGGTGAGGACACTCTCTCAACAGCTTCTTAAATCTCTCCCATGCATTATGAAACTGCTCATTTCCCATTTGACTAAAACTTGTCACAGAATGTTGCATTTGTGTCAACCTTGCTATAGAGTAGAATTGTCTCAAGAAAGCATTCTTCATTGTTTCCCAACTCATGATGTCCTTTCTTGAGTCATACCAGTCTTTAGCTCTATCTTTGAGGGAGAAAGAGAACAAGGTCAACTGAATTGTATCATCACTATCCGTCGACGTCCTGAAGGTAGAGCATACTTCAATAAAGGAGTCCAAGTGCTTGTAGGGGTTCTCACTCTCTGAGCCGTAGAAGATGGGCAGGAGCCCAAGAAGACCTGGAGGAATAGAGAATTGCTCCCCTGGCATTTGATCAACCCTGCTAGCAATTGGCGATTTGTAGTTGCTTGGCATGAAGTAGTCTTGAAGCAGCTTGCGAGGTGCATTTTGGTCTCCCATCTTGTTTCCTCCCAAATGGCTTGTCACATGCACAAAGCACAACCAAACAAAAGAAAGCCAGTTAGTAAACCAATATACACAACGAATGCAAAGAAAAATGAATAAAGAATAGCAATGATGAGGGCAGTAGGAAAAGTCAAAGCAAAACTAACTAGCTAGGCCGAGCACCTCTAATCCCCGGCAACGACGCCAGAAAGCTTGGTGTGATTCCGCTAGAGGTGCAATACACTAGCCGATTTGACTTGACTAGATGCACCCCATGAGGTTGGAACACACGTGATGGGTTTTTGCTTCGAAATTTATAAGACCTAAACTAAC
Organism: Alisma plantago-aquatica; assembly: GCA_963693085.1. Taxonomy (NCBI): domain Eukaryota; kingdom Viridiplantae; phylum Streptophyta; class Magnoliopsida; order Alismatales; family Alismataceae; genus Alisma; species Alisma plantago-aquatica. The sequence goes on along the minus strand of OY856414.1, from coordinate 894,859,173 downwards.
AACCTACGTCTACTAAAACACTACACCCGTAAGCGCACGGGGTCGTGTCGTAGCATAGGAAGGTGGCAAGTAAAGGGTCGATCCACAGGGAAAAGAGGGGGCACTGGAGCTAGGTTAGTTTAGCTAGGTTCCTACTACGGAGACTAGGGTTAAGGGTTTAAAGGTTGATTTAATTGATTGTTAACTAAGGATGAACAAGAAATCAGTTAAAGGTAGGAATGAAATCTATGTTAACCCTAGACTAGATTAAGGCTAAACAAGCAAGAAAGGATTAAGCTAGGTATGAAAAGGCAAATTACACTAAGGCAACCAAGAGAGAAGTAAAAGAACAATTAAAGAGCTACACTAGCATGAACAAGACAAGAGCAAAGAAAGAAGCTAACTAAGCAAGGAAAGAACAAATTATGCTAAGCAAGCACAAAACTAAGGTTTCAAGCAATAAAGAGATGTGTGGGTTGTTTAGGGGTATGAAATTATCACTTAAGTTGGGGGGTGACATATGAACATTATTTTCCATTTAGATTATCCAAACCAAACAACAAGTTAGAGTCTAATGGATTAACCTAAGCTACTAACTGGACATGGATATGCTAGGTTGTGTATAGGGGAACTAGTCCCTAACACCCCCTACTACCCTTACGAGGCTCAATTGGGTTAGGGGTTAGGTTCAATCCAATTAGAGTCTAATCTAGTCTAGATTTCTAGATTAGACATTCCTAGGGAAATTAGGGGCCGAGGGTAGTAATGGGGAGGTGAAATTAGGGTTTTGGACCCCAAATCCCCCACATCTAGCCTTGAGAAGGCTCCATGCTAATTGCACTAGAATTATCTAATCTATCTACTTAGATCTCTCACATAGGTTTAGGGAGATTGATTAGGATGTAGGAAGATGGGAGGCAACCTAGGGATCCAAGAATTGGACCTAGGGGAAAATCCCAAAATTCACACATACAAGCAATTTGCCTAAATTCCTAGGTAATTTCACACACAAACCAACAAGCAATCCATGGAGAAAGAGATAGAAATAGAATATAATCATTAACAAATGGAATTACAATGTTTACATGCCATTTTCCCCCAACATGGTATCAAAGTAACATATTTTCCCCCAAACAGCCCAGCCAAGGGGCCTAGCTACTCATAACAAGGCAAAATACAAAAAGAGAGAAGAAAGAGGTAGAAGAAGCCATGGAGCTCAGAGTAGTGGCTGAAATCCTTCTCTCCAACAGATGTAGGGTCGTCCTCCTCCTTCTTGGATGGAAAGGTGTATAATGGTGGTGGGAAGTGGATGGAAGGCTTAGATATGGGGGGGTATGTGGTGGAAATTGTGAAATGGAGTGGATTTGAGGTGGAGGTGATGTGGAATGGAGTGGAGGTGACAATGGGGCGAAAATGGGACTCTAAGTAGCCAACCCCCTGACCCCCAGCTGCCACCAGGGCTTATATAGGGATCTAGGTGGTCTAGGGTTAAGTTAGGGGTAAAATGGGGAAAACAGTGGAAGACTGGGTGGATTCTGTGAGTAGCACGGCCGTAGTGGGGTACCACGGCCGTGGTGGGCAGGGTAGGCCATGGCCATGTTATATGGGCACGGTTGTGGGAAATAAAATGGCAAAGTTACAGGATTTTGGTCTGAATGGCCACGGCTGTGCTGGAGGTGGTGTGCCACGGCCGTGGTGTCTGGCACGGCCGTGGTGGGCTTGGTGGAGGTGGTTGTGGTGCTGCTGCATGGCCATTTTTCTCTGCTGTGCCATGACCATTTTGTGGAGCATGGCCATGGTGTCTACCCATTGCACGACCATGCTGCTCTGCACGACTGTGGTGCTCTCTACTTCACTTGGATGTTGAACCTGTTGATTTCTAAGTAACCTAGCATCGTCGTTCTGTGGTACCACGGTTGTGTTGGGTCCTGGATCAGCACTTTAACTTGGATCTTTGGCTTTTCTTGGACTGCTTTGCTTCAATTGATCTTTGTCCACTAGGGGTATGTCGAGGGAGCATCAAACTTCACTTTGGGCCTCTCCAAGTGCAGAGGAACCCTAGAATCACCCCTTCTCTCTCTCTTCCATCAAGCATGGTCCAAATGCCTAAAAAACATGCAAATAATGTCCATAAGTGCATTTTATACAAATAAGCATATTAGGGGGAATGACATGCAATCTAACATGTATAGATGTGATTGAAGAGAAAAAGACAGAAGATTAAGCACTAAAATAGGGCTGAATCAACATGTACCTTTAAACCAGAATGAAAATTTGTTACTTTGGTTCTACGTGAGAAAGTTTTCCTTTGATGGATCTTTTGATAAAAAGGTTTTAATTTTTAGTGATTTTCGATAATCCGCTGCTTAGTGAACGCTTCTGCATTAGTTAATCATGTTTTTGTGAGTTGGATGCCACATCCATGAATCCAACTTCTTCTTCAGTCAATGTGGAGGAAGACAAAAGAAAAGGTTTCACTTGTCTTGATGACCCTTTATCCCTATGTGTTTTTCTAATGTACTTTGTAGACATTTAGGTTTTGTTCCTTTTTCATTATTTAAAAGTTTGTCCCTCATTTTTAGTAATCTATTTTTATAAATATAATTTTTCTTGTTACCACTTGTGTTATGGTAGAGACGTGCATAGGTTCCTAGTATCATCTACTAAATTATATCTAGACCATGCAGGTATTGTTGGTGTCTGACTATTGGTTCATATGATACTTGCATATTTCTACACATATATACAAATCTTGTTACATATTGTGCTTAGCAATAGTACATTTCCAAATTTTATTCTACAATATTTGAATCATAATACATTAGTATTGAAATCTGGGTGTATACTACAATTAGTTGTTTGCAATAAAATAAATTTTCTTGATGTAGTGTTTCATATTACATTCAAATAATGGTTCCTTCACATTCAAATCCTGGTTCATAGTGGTTACCCTCACATAGAGTCATCTAAACTAAAATTTATATTAATATAATACTAGGATCCATACATATCGAACCCTTGTCAATATCAACTGAATAATGCTTTGAACTATTGTTTCGTTATATTTGAATATATATTGAAATCGTCGATCGACCAACCACATCACCAAGTCGCCCAACTAAGATAACTCATATAGTCATGACCCTTCTCTAGTCACACAACCAATCCTCACTAATCGACTGACCATTAGACCTTAGGGTGCACCTTTCCTTCTTTGATCTCATGATCAACCTTCTTATTTGACTGACTAGAACATTGATAGACACATTTTTTCTATACACTCGAGGTGGTGTGTTAGAGCGTCTGTTGGAGGGTTCCTGTAATGGGATCCTACAAATTCTTTACCCCTTCATCTCAAATAAGGGAAAGAGCAAAGAAACCTTGACAACTCCCACTCTTCCCCTCTCTCGCTCTCCTAGGCTCACTAGTCACTTCAACATCTAGTAGAGGGGTGAGGAGGACAACCAACACATCATAGATGACACCAAGGCTAATGAGGCCTTTGACGACGAGTCTGTGGTGACTGACATATCTACAGTCGAGCACATGATAGATGACCTCCATGCTTAGTGAGGTGACACCATCCTCCACACAGGTACCTCTTCCACTCCCCCACCGGAACAAACATCACATGTTGACAATGAGTTGTGGGCCTACCCTACTGCTCTTCCCTCTCACATCGCTCCTCTCATGACCAAGTATAAGGCCTTCATCCTTCCTGACTAGAAGAAGCATTATAAATCCATGGAGGCCATCAGGGTGTAGCTTACCCGATAGGCCTACCCCAAATGTTAAATCCTTGGGCATCTATGAGCCCTTACTTCTCATCCTCAATCATGTTTGCATTTCCCTTTTCTCATTCCATCTACAACATGTCTTCAAGGAGCTCAACCTAGAGTTCCTTGCATCCTTCACAAAGCACTACAACTGTGATAACTAGCTTAGTTGCTCCTTTCGCATGTTCGAGAAGGAACACTCCTTGAACAATAGAGACCTAAATGCCCTCATCCTCAATGTCGACAAGGAGTGGCAAGAAATGTGTGTTGAAGAAAATCATAGTTGACTATCCAAGAAATTCATTGATGATAAGTTTTAGGCTAAGATCACCATATATGGATTCCCTCCTTCCATGGGGAGCCAAGGCATTATTTGTATAGAGTTTTGGTGGTTTGGTACCTTCATTGCATCTTCGCCTACACCATCTTTCACTGGACTAGTGCGGCCAATGTTGTCACCTCTTCTGACCTATACGGCTTGTGGTGTGTGTTGAATAATGATCCATTCAACTAGGGGAGTGCAATCATTGACCATCTTGAAAATTAACATCATAGGAACCCTAAACCCAAGTTCTTCTAGGGTGGAGTTGTCACCACCATATCCTCATATCTTAGCTACATAATAATATCCTAAATTTTGGTAAAAAAATGACCTATATAAATTTATGTCATGAATTGATAATTTTTCCCCAATGGTATTATTGGTGGAATAATAATGTTGATTACCTTTGTGGCATGGGTGTTTGTGGCACAAGTTAAATAAATAAGAGAAATTTGTACATGAAATAATGATAAAATTTTTGAAATATTTTCTAACTGAAATATTGAATAATATGCAAGTTGCCAAAAGAAAATAAGAGGAGTGGTGTTTTGGGTAATTTAAAGAGTAATTATTTAGTCAAGAGTGGCAACACAATATTTGAGGAATCAAACAATTTCATCTCAATTTAATCTTTGTACATTTGAAAATAATATTTGAAAGAAAGAGAATTCTAGAAATTGGGAGATAAAGGATATTCCAGGAGATAATGGTATTGTTATAAGTAAATGTTTTAAAGATTAAGTTTTATGTATAAAAGACATCCTGATGAATCCCACTATATTAGATATACATTAGGAAAGGTGTTTGGTGAGTTTTCTTGAAATAAAAATGTTTGATGTAAAAGATATATCAAAGAGAGAGAGAGAGAGATCATAAAATGTTTCTTTATAAACTAATAATCAACTTATCCAAAGTATACTATATAGGTATATGCTTTCCTTTATGGATTTTTGGATGTCAATCAAGTAAATATGGTAATCTATTCAAAGGAATACTTGGGGGACAAGTATGGATATATGCATCACCATTTCAATGATCAATTGAATATCTCCTACCTTTTTCATGTGTGCCTTGTATTAGCAATGAGAGAGTAAGGATTAGGAGGGGGAATCTTTCCTAGTTGGTATTGAGCTATTATATAAAATAAATATCTTTAAAACGGATGTAGTTATTTGGATATAGAAAGTTATAATACCAAAAGAAAGAGGGAAGAGAAATGAGGAATGGAGAGTGCAAGAATAAATCTATATATATAGATGGCTCGTGGGATTGATACATAACCAGCTAACCTAACCTCTCCATCTAGGTCTCTCATTGTTCAACTGCCCCATACTTTTCTCCAGTGCCTGAATGATTATACGACATCGAAGGGGTGTCGGTGGCATGGACATGATTAAAAAGGATAGAAGCAGCCATCGTAACTTGGGAAGTGTTATAGATACCAAGGTGACCGCCATGGGATCTGTCTCGGGCCCTATAAGCCATGGCGTCGCATGTGCTTCCCAAACCAAGAACTGGCATTTGTAAGCAACCTTCTGGCATTAGTATCTCATGCACCTTAGATGGGGGAGGGGAGAAAGGGATGACCTCCTCACTTGAGATTGGAGCATGGAGGGGGCTCAAGGATATGAAAGGATGTTCCTCTGGATCTAGATGCCCATCAGCTCCTAGTTATAGTCTTTGTATCCCTACCTTTCTGTCACAACACCTTCTTCTTCTTCAAGGTGTTTAGAACTGAAACCCCCCTCTCCTGACCACCACGGGCCATGGTCGATCCTGCACCAGGCTCAGTGAGGTTTCCAGGCTTGCCCAGACCGCTATCTTGTCTCTTGGAGGTCATATAATTGAATATTTCCCTGTGTTCACATGATTAGGGAAAATTCCAGGACGACGTAAGGTTCAAGGTGAAATAGAGTCTTTTGACCAAAACACCCTGACATGTACCCATAAATAATAAGTCACCATGGTTATTTTGTGGGTTCTAAAGGAGGTGTTCGCATGGAAGTGCTTGGCCTAGATGGCCTATGGCCATTGGCCCAAGACGTCATGTGTGGTTCATGTAAATAATAGATAATATGCCAATGTGGCAGTTAGCTATTAGCCCAAATATCAATATCTCATAAAATTCATAGTAATTGATAGGATGATCATATTAGGACATATTATATATGGAAAATGATAAAAAAAACGTGAGGAATACAAATAAATCATATTTAAGACTTCATATCTAAACTGAATTCCAAAAGTAGGGTTAGTACTTGTTTAGTAAGTGATTAGTGTATGAAAACCCTAGATTTGGGTATTAAAAGGTTGAAACTATTAAAAGCATATTTTTTATTCTTTGATTTGTTAATGTGGAATATAATGGTTATTCGACATGATTATGATCATAATGAAGATACTTTGGGTCCCTAAAATGAATAATCATGCATATGAAGTTTTAGGTTTAAAGATCATAACTCGATGTGTCATTAAGGGACATGATTGATTCTAGTGTTCATAATACAATAACATAGTGGATATAATAATCATGGAGACACTTAATATGAATTATGGTTTTCAAGCATGACTATAATGATAACTAAACAATAAGGAAACCAAAACCCTAGATTAGACCGAGTAGGATTTAATGTGTTTAATGTAATAGTGACACTCTAGGATTTACATACATGCAGATTAACTATTGAATTTCTTGGATCTGTTGATTGGATTGATTGAATATTCTTAAAGTATAATTGTATAATATGTATGGCTCACTATTGAGATATGGGGTTATGCTTATGACAAACCGCATTACTTTGTCTGTGTTTTCCGAGTGTTACTTGAGGATTGAAAAACTAAATCGTTAGATGTTTATTTACATTTTTTTTCAATTATAATACCACTATGAGTTCACATAAATAAATATTATGTGAAGAAAATGACAGTTCTTATTTGCAAGTATTTGACTGGAATATGTGTTGTTAGTTTACTTTCACACTTTTGCATGCACCCCACGTACACGAGGTGTTGATATGTAATTTTGTTTCACGACATTTTAGGTACATGCTAGATAAGGTGATATCAAGGTGTGATGGACAGATGAAATTGCTTGAAGACATTAAAGTTAACTTGTAAAAAGGATTAGATAGATACTTCTTCTCACATAGTTCTCATATGTATAATTATGATGATAGAAAGGTATATAATTTCTAGAGGAACAAATTATAAACAATATATCTGAATTAATGGAAATTATTTATTATTGATTATTATTTGTTTTAAAATATGGATCCTTGGGAAAATTTTAGGTAATGGCTCTCATCTTTTTGGCCTTCCTTAATTGGGGGTTATCGAGAAGTGAGGTCGTTACATACACTCACGTCCCTTTCACATTGATGATGATGTAAAGGACCTCCCGCTTGATTAACATCAAGTACCTTGTGACTTATACTAACCTCAGGATAAACATGGAGGATGGTATTTACCATTATTTATTTAGAGAGAGTATCAAAATTCTAGAGATTTCCACCTAGGATCACGTTGTGGTAGTGAACCTCATCTATGACCTTGATGATCTGGGTGCACACACCCAGCATTACATAGCAGACTGCCCACCTATTGTGGGTGATGTTCTTGAGTTGACTTATGGAAGATGTGGTGCTTTTACGGAGGAAAATGATGAGGAATCCAACCCTTCCCCACCACCTTTGGAATGCCACACAAAGCAAGGTCTGCCTAACCGCATTGGGTCATTTGGACCATATGGCTTCATTGAGATCTAGGAGTAGGTGGACGACATCGTGGGCACCTACAACCACATGGAGTGGGATCAGTAGTGATAGGGCCACCAAATCAATAACATGTACTTGATGTAGTAGTTGCACAAGCAACCAAATGTGGTCCAAGGCAAATACCGATAAAAGTGCACCTACTACATAGACTTTGGTGTGGGATACACTTATCCTTCCTCTACCTCTCAGTCCTAGGAAAGCTATTACACCAAGCCGCCATCGCATGAGGATCCACCCACTCCATGAGATAAGATTGGTATGGCCTACCATCTTGGGAACAATTTTTCAGACCAGCCCACCCCTCCACTTCCACATCATCCACTACCACTAGGACAGTATGAAAAATGGAGTAAATTTTAGTGATCTTCCCATTGGATCTAGATTTTTCTTTAGTATAGAAATTTTCTAAGTTCAAAGTGGAGGGTGGTTGGTATGTCACTATTCCACCCACATTATCTTCCCTTTCTATCATTTTCTTTCTAGGATTAGCATTGCATCTATTTCCTTTTTTCAAATTTCCTTTAGTTACATGTAATCGTCCATTAGCTATGCATACCAGATTTAGTTTAACTTTCATGGTTTATATTACGCTAATCATCAATGTACGCTTCTTGGGTTGAATGAATCCTTTTTGAAATGATGGATCACAATTGTCAATGTTAGATCCAATGTTGTCCAGGAGGATCACTAGCAAATGGATTATTGGATAAAATGAAGTTGACATGTTCTATCTCCAGGAGCATCATGGGTGAATGGATTATTGGATCAGCCTCCTCCTTCCTGGCATAGACCCTACAAAAGGGAACTCACCACAATTCTTGAAGGAATCCTCTTAGCTAAACAACATTCACTACCCCAAGTCACACTTGTCACAAATTCGATCAATTCTATAGTATGGGTCAATAAGATCAAGAAGTCACCCAAGAAATACTGCCTACTGGTTAAGAACATCCAACAACTGCTAGAAGATGGAGTGGTGCAACAAGTGATTCACCACGATAAAAACACAAACAAGCTCATAAGTCTACTAGAGAAGCTCTTCCTCAAGCCACCATATTCTCGAGTGGTTTGGCCTTCATGTCCTCCTATTGTTGTTCAGACATATCAAGAAGATTTAAGGGTCTTTACTTCTTTTTTTCCAGTCTTGGTTTTAACTTGATGTAATCAGCCAGAGCTGATATTTTCAAAAAAAAAAAGAACCAATCTTGTCCCAAATGATCTTAAGTAATATCACTTCTTTGAAAAGATGGTGAGATGTATGGAATTGAGAGAAATATTACAGCGTATATATTATTAATTAGCATGAACTTTTTGTGGAATTGTCATTGCTTCACAAACTACATAATATGATTGAATTGTTTGTTGAAGATTGTTCCTATGCTCTTCATTCCCAATTGTGAGATGTGTAACTTATCTTTCTCTATACTTCGTCCACCACCTCCTTCCCTCATCATTTTCCAAAAAGAAATCAAAAAGTCGAAAAGAATGTACCAAACTCTAAGTTTAGGGTGGCACCCACTCTCTAACCCCTCTACTTGTACCATACCCCTCGTATGTAATTGGGACATACTATAAATAAAAATATGACAATGTGTACACCAAAAGGAAAAAATTGGCAATGTAATTGCAACAAAAATAAAGAAATCTCATATAAAATAGATGAGAAATTCACAAATTTTCTCTTCCACACTTCTGTTACTCTATTTTCCTCTCGGTAGCGACAACCACCAAAAAATAATTCCCTCTACAACTGAACTTTATACTTGTGCAAATCACATAGTATTATGAGGAACTCCATAAAACATCATTGATATTATGATTGTGATGTGTAGGTTTAGATATGGTAACTTATTTGTGAATGAGGAGTCTAAACATGGATTTGAAGTTGTATTTTGTGATTCCATTAGATTGAGATTGCTTAGCCATATTTGATGATAGGGAACCAAGTGATGTTATGAAAGATAGGATGATATGCTGATAGTATTATTTGGTAGATTATTTTGATTCTATGTTACTCGAAAATGAGCAACATTCGTGTTTGGGGTAGTTTGATGAATATATATTCAGCATGTTTTTATTGCATTTTCTAGATCAATTTTACTCCTATTCGATTACGTTTTTCTTATAGTTTTACTTAGTTTTAGGTCTTTGATTTCATCTTTATATGTTAGGAATTTTGATAATAATTCTTGGTATTGTGCAGAGAAAATCACAGTGCGACTCAAGAGCATGATGAAAGTCCTTCTTTAAATTCATACTCCAAATTCAAAAGAAATTGAAAGGTAAATGGAGATTTTCAACACAATTCCAACAAGTTGATCAGGGGACCAGAATCCCTTGTTGGTTTTTCATCTTGTCCACTCTAAGCATATCCAAGGCAAGAATTAGATTAGATGATCTACTTCACTCATGGATCGAACAAAAGGTCATCCCTAGTGTTAGTAAAGTTTGATAAGATAGAATGATTGTCTGATCCACTTTCTTGGTCGGTCAAACCACCTATAGAAGAGCTCCTCAAAGATGACTATGATCAACCAATCCACTTTTTTGGTCGATCGACAAGAATATATGCCTCCCAAGTCTGTAACTAACAACAAATTTGAGCACCCACTTGATCGACTAATCCACCCCTAGATCAACTGGCCCATTTACTGTCCATCATGGGCTATTCATAATGATGATTGGCCGAGCAGAAGTCCATCATATGTGCCTCCAAGTGGATGATCAACTGACCAGACTACCTAGTTTTGAGACTGGTAAGGCATACAAAGAAAAGGTACACAGTCACGAATTGGAATCTATGTCAAATAAAAAGGTGGCTGACCTAGTTATAATTTATTTGTTCACTCTCAGTTCAGAGCACAATTTTGTAGCAAGGAACTAGAGGAGAACGGAAGCAAGAAGACCATCCCCATGGATCTTTAGACTAGTCACTATCAAAGTGTATTGCAAAAGTCATAGACCTCTATCTACTTTCTTCTCCATCAATGACAATGGTTCTCCTCTCTCTTCTTGTATTTGTGTATTTTATATGGCCATGAATGAGTAGACCTTATAACTGGGGTATGAGTAGTATCCCCATTGTATGGACTCTACCTTAATTGTTGTCAAACACAATTTTCTTAATATATCAGATTGTTCTTCATTTGATTTATGCATGCTTGTTGAATTGTCTCTCAATTAGCATGTTTGATATAATCCTAAGCGTAGATACCATAAAACTTATGACTAGATCCCTAAATGGGTGCACAAGATTCCAATTGTGATCATGGAAGGGAATATAGAGGATAATGGATTCATTATCTATGGGTAAATATATATTGATCACATGGGGAATTCAGTCCTTATGCAATTTGCATTTTACAAGGAGACGAACTCACCTAGTCCTATTTTTTATTATTACAAATACTAGGTTGTAATGATTGGGGAGAGTATGCAGGTGATGGTGGTGAAAACTAAACATACCAGTTCTCTTTAGTATCAATTTAAATTCCTTTTTAATTTTTTCCCTTGCATTGGATTCTTTTAACTCAATCATTAGTCTCAAAAAATCATCTATTAAACATTGTTCTCAGTAAATATTTCTTGATGATTTATTATAAATGTTGTCTTTTAGGTTCGGCCATTTGCTATACTATAAGTGATCCTTCCACTTCCCGTTGAGTTAGTTGCAATTGTAAATAAGGTTTAAAACCTAGGATAGTCCATCATAGGGGATTTTTGTGTGCAATAAAACTCACATAAAGACTCTACATCATTTACATATATGTGGGAGACCTTGTTGCATCACCTTGGTTGCCAAGGGGAAGTAGAACATAGAGTCGTTGATGTGCTAGTGTTTCTCACTTTCCTTCTCATTTTATGGGATGTCATCATTGGGATGAGATTTTCTCTCTCTAGGAGGAAGAAATATAAGAAATATGTATCCCATGTTATATGTCATTCTTTGAACATCCACCCCTTTATATAGTATCCATGGGCTTGGATTTTTAAAAAATCAATCATTTTCCTAATTGCAACTCATTACATAATCAAACTAGGAAAACTCAGACAAACTTCTTAATCAACTAGTTGGTCATCTAGTCAATCAGTTGTGTCACCCACTTGACTAGTTGGTACATCCAATTATCTAATTGGCTAGTCCTGGTCAGATCCAAATAGCCAGTTTGATTACAAACTAAAAAAAATCATTTTTCTGTGTTGTTTCCTAACTTTGTCCAATCAACCCCTTGGGTTGTCTACTTGACCGCTTTCCCAAATGGTAACCAATCAATCATCTCAGATTAGTTGAATGATTATTTAGAACCATCCAATTGACCGAATAGCTTACCCAGCCAATCGATCAGGTACAAAATCAGCCTATTATAATTTAGAACCATTAAATTCATGTGTATGGATGCACACTTCAATTCCCTTAATCATCCTTATGTGTGTGATCTTGTAGGTTCTATAGTTTCTTGGTGGTGATGTTGGAGACTCACAAGCAAAGAGTGTTATCTAGAAACACATTATTTCTACCTAAGAATTGGAATAAGTTGATAACAACTTTAACCTATAAGTGACCATTACTACCATGATCATATAGTCCCTCTATCACAAAAATCTGAATTAAACCCGAGGCATGGAGTAGTCATCCTTTTAATATTCAATCTATAATTCTTGAACCAATGTAGACTAATGAAATTGTGTGAGTTTCATATCATATATTTCCTCACATGATAATGGCCATGCATTTCAAAGTCTCTTTTATCAAATGGCCAGCATATCACCCAAATAGGAGGGGAAAATTCTATCTACATCACTCACAATAATCAATAACCCAATCACTACTTATATTGCAACCCTTATTTAGAGTCATGTTCGGTAGGTTTGAAGTACACAAAACATCATGTGATAGTTGCAGTGACTTCAAGTATAAGGACCATAGTCACCTATGCCACATTGAGATATGACTGTAAATACCATGGCATGGCTTCCATGTTTCATTCTCAAAGTGTTTATGTCTAATCAAACTTATTCTATAACAAATAGTGATGCATCTGAATTAATATCCAATATCTTGGTTAAAGATACATAGTCATAAAATAGTATAGACACTGGTTTTAAGTATTATTGTTGTCCAATAAAGTAAAAAATAATATCCATCTAGGAACTTAACAACAGTGGATAGTATAAATATACATATGATCTCATGTTCAATTCCTTAACCAAAACCATATGACATCGAGTCAAAACATTCTTAGGACATATTATATTTTTATTATCTCAATAATAGAACAAAAGTATATGTGGATGTTCTCAATAGTCAAATTATATGCAATATATCCCTAACAATTGTTGTGTGATGCATTTCAAGGCATATAACACATAATGATTTGGTTCTTTAAGATCATTTGACTTACCTTAATGCAATTGAATTTCTTCTTTGGCATTTCTCTTTCAACTACTACAATGAAAATATGAATTCAATAAATAGATCAAAAAATCAAAGATAGAATCAATTATTGTATATTATTAAATAATATTAAATAAATTTGCAAAAATAAATAAGATATGCTACTAAAAACATGATAAATAGCCATTCATCAAACAACCATGAGCCTGAATAATGTTTGTTCTCTAGTTCCACAAACATTGCAATCTCCAAAAGAATACTCTCAAACCACTAATCATGACTCATTATCACATCAAGTATAATTTGCCACCACCAATATGGCCAAGCATCACATGCTCTTCATATCACATAACATGACTGGTCATGTTCCCAAATTCACTTCACAACAACTTCTCTCATGTCTAGGAGTTCTATAAAAAAATTTGAGGAGTCCTCAAACTCAAGGTCATGCACATAATATAATGCTAGGTGATGGAAATAGATATCAAGAAGTACATACAATACACTCCTAAGAGGGATACAAAAAATTGGAGATGTGAAGGAAATTCTACTTGGCTACATCCGCCCCTACCACCTTAACAGGTTTCAGTCTCTATTCAAGTTGACATTTCCTTTATTTTATTTATCTTTTGCAAATGGTGGACAAGCTTTGCTTGTTTGTTCATGTTGTATATTTTCCTCTTATTTTTGGCGATATTCTCCAATTACACAGGGATACTGAAGAAGTACATAGATGTGGAAGAAAGGGTTACCATCCCGGTCTTAGGGTTTTGACACACTTTTGTATTTCTTTGTAGTTATTTGTGATGGATGGTAGGTAGATGGGAGAATAAGTGCAGAATAGGGATTTGATTGTGTGAATTTAATGTTTTATTTATTGCAGTAGGTTATTCCTCAAACTTCACTACACCCAAATTATTACTTGATATGGAGATAACTTGCAATAAATTGTATATGATCCACAAAATGGTAGGAAGAACTATGATCCAACAAATGGTAGGAAGAACTATGTGTTTCATCCCTATTGATTCCTCTAAAAAGATTTCATTCTTTCTACGGTATGTGTTGTTGAGATCCATTGACATTAATGGGTGATTTTTACCATTTGGCATATTTTTAGAAGAAAAACAATAAATTCAAGAGTTTATCCAAAACAAAAGGAGACTTTATGACAAAGTCTAAATTAAATGACATGATGAAAATATGTGAATGCAATCCTAAGGTTACTAGACAATGACTTCTAAATGTTCGTGTAATAAACAAAAAATTGGAATTCAAAAGAAAAAGAAAAACTAAAAATAAAAGAAATTAATCTTTGTTTAAGGTATGAATGCAATTCTATAATGCTAAATAAAGAATTGTAGATAAAGGTAAAGGAGTGGGTGGGATGAGATATATACCACCCATCCTCCAAACCAAGCTGAAAAGCTTTCATCCTTGAATGAGCCTAAGACTCAATATGGAGGGTGTAACATCTAAGAGTGAAGCCTCGGATATAATAATCTTATCTAACACCAAGGTTGCACCTCCTTTTAGCTCATCACTAAGAACACCAAAGTTAACAGTGCTCACTTGGAGTAGTACTAGGAAGGGTGCCAGTCAAGAAGTTGATCTCGACTTGTGCGTGAGTGAGGACAAAGTGTGTAGTTAAGGATAGTGGTGGTTAATGGGGTCAATCACCATTCTTGAAACTCTACTACATCCTTGGATAGTGGGCCTGCATGTAATAAATGGTATGAAAGACATAACCCTCCAATGGGTGGACCCACATGGGCATGTGGCATGCCAGTCTTGAGGTGTGTGGTCTAGGCATGCTGGAAAAGGCCATCCATGGTGATTTAGCCACCTTTGTGTTGGTAAATGTGATTGGGAGCTAGGTGTCCATGGGTCATTATGGGTATGTAGTTAAATGGGAAAACATTATGAGGTCATATACTTGAGCCTTGATGTGGATGTCAAGAGTCTAAGTAGGTGAGACTGTAACATCCCAAGATTGAAGGCCTTAGATAAAATGATCTTAAAAGGAATTATTGGACTCTACTCATATCACCAAGGTGCACCTCCTTTTCAGGGAGCCTATCACTAAGAACTCCAAAGTTAAGCATGCTCATCTTGGAATAGTACTAGGATGGGTGACCAGTTAGGAAGTTGATCATGATTTGTGTGTGAGTGAGGACAGTTGTGTTAGTTAAGGCTAGTGGTGGTCGGTGAGGGCAATCACCATTCCTAAAACTCTACGAGAGTCTTGAGCAGTGGGTTTGGGTGTTACAGAGGGGATGTAGTCATCTAATGCTCATCCAAGTGGCCATCGTATCTCAAAGAAACTCTAATTGAAAGGAATATAAGTATGGGATGGGACCTTGAACTAGGGAGCCTCATCTTGGACTACGAATTGGGGGATTATGGTAACTCAAAGGAACATACACTATTTTTCTCTCTTATAATCCTTCCAGTAAGATCCACAAAAACTATCTTTTCAATATAATAGTGTAATAGACGTGTCTATAACGAAAGTTGACACAAAATAGTAGTGGTGCATATTTATTGGCTTTTGGATCTACCCATCATTGAAGTCAGACAATGGCTTCTATTGAATGAACTATGGTTCATCATCATCATCATCATCATCATCATCATCATCATTGTCATCATCTAAGCCTCAGTCCCAACTATGTTTGGGGTCGTCTACATGGATTCTTCATTTCCATTCATCTCTATCATGGGTCATATTCTGGTTGAGATGTAGAGATATAAATCTCTCTTTATAAGATTTTCCCATGTTAATTTAGGCCTTCCTCTTCTTCTATTATTTGTGCTTGCCTCAATAGCATTGCTTTGAATAGGCACATTAGTCAGTCTGTGTTGCACATGTCCATACCCTCTGAGTCGGCCCCCGCACAACTTGTCCTCAATACTCGCCACCCCCAATTTATTCTTGATATAGTCATTTCTCAAGAAGTCTTTTCTTGTCTTCCCACACATCCATCTCAGCATATGCATTTCAGCCACGTTCATCTTGTTGAGTCCTTATTTCTTCACTGCCCAACATTCACTCCCATAGAGCATGGTTGGCCATATAGCAGTTCTATAAAACTATTGAATGAACTATTGTTATTATAAAAAAAATTCACTTTTTGCCATGACCTCCTGATTATCATGATTGTGTGAAGGGAGTGGTACTCATCCATTAATATATCTCTATATTGAAACAAAATAACTATTATAACCCCAATTTTGCATGTGTTTTCATAATTGAAATATAATAATTTTGTGAATTTGGACTTAATTGTAAAGGTTGTATGCTTTGCATCAAAAAAGGGATTTCTTTGCAAATCTCCCTTACATTAGGAATTTTGTGGTTCCTATTATTATATTAACTTAGTAATGGATATATAAGAGAAGAAAAGAGGAAAAGTCCAAATAATGGAAAAAGATAAAAGATAATGGATATTAAGCATGGTATATATGAGAAATACTTAGAATATCTAGAAAGGGGCATTAATGGCCACAAATGAGTAAAATTCGTTTACAAATGATTTCTAATGAAAGAAATAGGAAAAGAGGAAAGGAAATAAAAGATAAAGAGAAAATCCTTGAAAAGAGATATCTTAATAAAGAAATAAGTAAGATAATGAGAAATGAAGAGTGTAGGATAATAAGTATCCTTAAAAAGGATTTTGAAATTTTAAGGTTCCTTGGGCTCTAAGGAATCCAAGTTCTAAAGATAATAGATGAAGAAAGAGAAAAGATCAATTAAATATTGATTTAGTAAGAAGAAAATATGAGATAATAATGAAATACAAGAAACATGTGGAAATATGGATAATGGAATCATAATAGGTGAGATTTTGAATCGACAATGTTTCTATGAATAAAATATGTATAAAATATGCCTTATTAAGATATAACTTTTATATTAAGGAAAGTCTCTCATAATTTTGATTTTGAGTCCCAAACTTGTCACACAAGTATTTTAAGTCATTATGGACTTTTCTCTAAAATTTGGGATCAAACGGATAAGCGGTTTGGGAGATACGATTTTTGAAAGTTTTCCTAAAGTATGGAGGAAATCATAAATGTCACGATTTTATGCATATTGGAAATATAATTAGCGTGTGTTAACAACCGTTGGATCAAAATCCGATATCTCTCATTCATCTTCTACCTCCAGGTTGATTTAGAAAAGGAGGTACAGTAACCCCGAGGCTCCCTGGACTTTACCCCATTCCTTGATGTGTTTTGATTCTTGAAAACTTTCCCATTAGAACCGGGAGATCAATTCAGACGTTTCCATCCTCTTTATGCTTAGCTTTCGTGTGAATCTGGGATTTCCCCAAATCCATATTTGTTCAGGAGACCAGAAGGACAGACTTCCTTGCCATCCATCTCGCCTATATATAGTGTGCTAAACCCAACCGAGGGGCAAGAGAAGGGATCGCGACCACCCTCTGAACTCCGTAGAGGGTACTGCCCTGCCTGCGTTCACTTTTCCCACCCATCGGTTGTCGCAGGTTGTGCTTTTGGGCACCATGGATGGCGTCTATGCCATGGAGGGGAATCGGGCTTCAAGGTGAGTGCACGGCACCATTTTTCCATCGGAAGTGGTAGTACCAGGGAAGGTGAACTCTCGACCAAGACCTTGACGCCTCGTGAGCTCCGGGTGAAGGGGGAGGGCTGTCGTGAAGAGACCTCTATTTCACAAAGTAAACAGGGGAGGATCGGACCCCGTCCGCGCACTCCAGTGAGGGCGAAGGAGGGCCAGACCCGGGTTCAGGTTTAGCCGGATCCAAGGAGGGGTCCGCGATCTGAAGGAGGACAAGCAAGGAAAAGAAAATGAATAAAAGGACACGTGGTGCTCTACTATTGGCCAAGGGTAAGAGATTTTGCTAAAATCATAGAAATTGATAAGCTGCTCAAAATAAGAATATCATATATGAAAATTGGTCAAGAGAATGAGAGGAACCCAATAAAAATGATAATAAAACCTGATTTCGTTCCTAATTGCAAAATTATGTTAAGTTGATGAAAAGTGCATTAGAATGTGGTTAGAAACCCTAGTTGAGATTAATGATTGAGTCTATGATGCTTAATGGGTTGAATGGAGTAATATTAACCTATTGAATGATAATGGTGGACTAGAACCTGATTTAGATGAATAATTTCATGTTTTAGGGTTTTAAACCAAGTATGAATGATAATGCATATAGAAACTCTAATTTAGGGTAAAAGAAGAGAAAAACTTTGTTTAAATCGGATTATGGAAATATGTTACCATATAATGATCTTAAGCCTGTTAGGAGTGTTATGATGAGAAAGTTAAAGTTTTTATATAGTTTGGTGGAATTAGGGTTTATAATACTAAAAGTGGAGGCAAAACCCTAATTGTAAAGAAAACTCTAAAATTGGAATAGAAATCCTAAGAAACAAGATGAGTTTGGATAAATCTTAATAAAAGGAAATTTGTATGTTTATTTTAGGATTTATGTGCATACTTGGTAATTGGTTGGGTTTTCTCTACTTGATTGACTCTATCTCAGAATCTGCAATCACAGGTATGTGGTTACGCTTATGAATAACCACACTAGTTTCACATCGATTCTCGAACGTTTTATCGGTTGCTTGAAAAATAATTGTTGGATGTCTATTTATTTCATGCAACTATAAAGTGACTATGATTATCACCATAAAGATACATATAAATGGCTAGATCTGGGTCCACCTCTGTTGCTTTGAAAAGACTAAAAAAGGGGTAATCCTAGAGCAAGGTCAAGGTTACCGTGAGTTAGAAACTGGGCTACCCACGTGTAGTACCATGAGACTCTTTAGCATACCATGAGTTAATACATATGGGTAGTGCCATGTGACTCAACCCTAGAAATTGGTTCACATGATAGGTGGATCATGAGGGGTTTAATGGGGATCTACCATAAGGAAGGTAGTATGCAGGTCCACTACAGGGACAACACAAAGGATAGGGTACTCATGGATCACGGAGTTATATTTAAAATGTAATCTTGGTTGTTAAATGATTAATTGAATGATTACTTTGTTAACATATTTGTATGATTATTGTTTCCCCCACATACCAGCTTTATGCTGACCAATGTTTTGTTTGTCAGCGTTTGTAACACCCCAATCTCATTATGCAAAATTTCCAAATTATTTTATTCTTTGCATGCTCTTTTTCTAATAGTATAAATGTTGAGGACCTTTATGTAATTTTTCCCATTTTAACTTTGCAATTTCGTTTCATGTGAAGAAAATTATGTTCACTTACTTTATTACCCATGGTTTAATTTTAGAAAGTATTTCCTTGCACATTTATGCACTCTTGTTTAGAAAATGGAAATAAATGTTTTTATATCAAATTTTCTCTCTCATATGATAATTAGTGATTTACTTGTTTAAATTGTTTGCTTAATGACCTCCTTTTTGTTAATTGAAAATAAATAGTGTGAGTGCACGTTTTCATGTTTTGCAATTCTTATTTGAGAAATTAATGACTTTATATACATTAATCATAGCCATTTGAGTATACATGATGATTTTGCTATATTATGAACCTAAATGTGCACAAAAAATAAATCTGACCCCACAGGAATATTCTAGACACCCTAATGAACCTATGGTTCAAATTTGAACCCATTATGACCATGTTTGACCTCCCAATTAAATTGGGAGAGATTTGAATATTGTTTGACCTAGGATTTAATTCAATTTCATTGATCGCATTGATTTCCCTAAGATTTCAGTTTTATTCCTCCTGTCACACGCCTGTGATTTTGATTTACTGACCCGCACATTTGTGACCATTGGATCAGGGTCCAGCGGTGCTTCAGTCTTCTTCTTCCTCTGCTTATTTCGCGAGCAACAGCCGTTACAGACCGGCTTGATTGCGAGCTTTCAATCTCAGTCGTTTCTCGACGGTTTCACGTCATTTCTTCCCCATCAAATCCGTGAGGTCAATCTGATCCGTGCGAGCCCTTACTTGCCTTCTCCCTTGGCCTATACAAGAAATGCCCAAATAGGGCTCGCAAACCCCCCTTGCACAGACACCGCTACAGCCGCTAGTACCTCCATTTGAGCAACCTGAGAGCACCACTGACCCCCTATCTGTGCTCCTCCATGATCAATTTCTCCTCTGGTTTCCCCAATGGCCCCGACCTACTCATTTTTGGTTTCCGGCGACCTTGAGTCCGCCTGGCCTTCCACAACCACCTCAGCTCAATTTATCTTACGGTGAGCATCCTCAGAGCCCCCTCTTAACTTTGGCTTTTATGGTTTGCATGGATTGTGCCCTGTCGATGAGTCGACGAGTCCAGTCTTTCTTTCATCTCACCTTCGACTTGGTTTCTCACTGTCGTCCCTGTCCATAGGCCCCCTGAGCCAGTTTGTACCTCCTGGGACTCTGACACGCCACAGGCAGTGTTTTGATGATCTCAACTTGTGTTTTCCCGTTTGTTTTCCCTCGATTCGCTTTCAGGCTTCATTTTCCCTGTATTACAGTTTTTCTCGGCATCGGAGTTTTTGGGTGGGTTGATGACCCCACTTTTCCTTCGATGATGTTCACCTTGACCCAGGGTTTTCAGTTGAGACCGACATACAGCTAGTTCTGGAATTCCTCGCGTACTTCACTTTCTGCCAAGCTTCTCCCTGCCGCCTCTGTTTCTCGTGAAGATTCTCTGTTCCCTGGACACAAAAGCCCTTTTGCTACCTCCAGACCTATACCACAGGTCATCAGCTTCGGCTGTGTGGTAGGAGGTTGATGGGAACCTCAGTTTCCCTTGAGGGGTTGTGTGTCATAATCCTGGATTGGTAGCCAGTTGCCCTATGAACTGTTGGAGCCATGGCTCGAGTTGACAAGGCGAGGAGCAATCCAGGTCTTGAAATGACCTTAGTGCCCCTGTCCTTTGTTTATTTGATGATTTCCACCATGAGGGTATTTTGGGGTTTTCGCATGTACCCCTTTCTTTGATCACGAGGCCACAGTGGTGAGCCTCCTCCCTAGTTGGCCAAGCCCGATTGGGCCAAGTCAGATGATGGCCCCCTATTTTCTGGATTTGGATATATATATATTTACACGTGGTCTTTTCTTATTAGTTTGTTCCTTGTAAAATTCATAGTAAATCGCCTGTTTATCAGAAAATTACAAAAAAAATATGTTTTGGAAAGGATTTTCAATCAGGAATCCGATTTTGTGGTTTTTATCAACTGATTTTGTTGTTTTCACATCTCAATATTTGCATGGACAAATTAGGGTTTAATGATATATGATGAAGGATAATTATGTAAATTTCAGGTGTTTAAGGGAACCCAATCAGTCAAACAAGGTTTGACTTAGGTGCTTTAGTTCAAGGTAAGCGGGCCATGCCCTTGGCATAGTAAACTTGATTTATTGAATGATTATGATATGTTTATGCACTTTATACTCAAGTCATGATAAATGTATGTTTTTCTTCAATGTATATGATTATTGGATGTTGATTGTTATAATCTAAGTCCAAGAATATAAATCACATTAAGATTACGATTTATGATTAAGATACATGAAACCAAGATTAAGAGGGAAGAGATTCCCATCCATGCTTAATAGGGTGAAATCCCATTATGTTTCATGGGGAGAAATCCCAATTATGTTCAAGAGGGAGAAATCCCATTAAGATAAAGTTTAGGTTATTTAGAAGATAATTAAGTCTAAGAAAGATAATGGTTAAGGGAATTTGATTTAGATTTATATGCACCTTGTTATGGGCTTTCCGAGCATTATGGGCTTTCCGAGCAATTATGGGCTCCTTATGGGGCATTAAGAGAGGAGCATATACTTCTAGTCAAATTCTTCATGTAAAAGATGCCAAGAAATGATTAATGTTAATGCATGTTCATGTTTATGTCAAATCAATTTATATGTTAATTTATGTTTTATAACATGCCAATGCCGCTTACTTACCATGTTTGTTTTTCCTTTGCATGGTTGGGGACGAGATGTCCACAGACATAGGAGCTAAAGGGAAAGAGACATCTTGAGGAGATTCCAAGAATCAAAGACCTTAGAAGTTGTTGCCTGGTGGGACGTCCATCTATGGAGATTCTGTCTTTCATATATTATTTAGAATACATGTACCTTTAGAAGCATGATGTAGCTTTCTTTCCAAGAACTCATGTATGAATATATGTTTCTATGAATGCTAAGTGTTGTTTATTTCTTGATATGAGATCATGCATGTGACAATCCCTCCCTGATATGCCAAGTACCCCACATTATGGATAATGTTGGGGATTAGGTTGTGCTTCCGCTGGTTACGTAAGAAACCCTAGGGAGGGGTGTTACAACATTTTAGGTACAATTGAAAAGAACAAACAGTATAGTGGCATATGTGGAATTAAATATGAATTAAAGTTCAAAGGAGGATTATTTAGAATAGACTCCATGTGGATAGAAGTAGATATCCAAGTTTTTGAAAAAGGTATGCAAAGTTAAATTTTATTACAGCTTTTCAGTTTAGTTAGTTGAATTTGATAATTATTATTGATTATTTGTCGAACCTTTAATCCGGAAATTGGGATAACGACTCTAACCTCTTGGTCTCCCTTAATTGGGGGTTACTGGGAGGCGGGTCATTACATTTGGTATCAGAGCGTAGGTTCCTCATTTAATCTTTAATAATTACTAAATTTTACAAAATTCGTAGAACCCAAGGGAGTTATTAGAGGATTTTCTGAAAGACTGAGGTGTCTAGAAAAGGATCACGCCTGGGGGCTGGAAAGATTTTCCTCTACACCGCTAGTCGGAATACGAGGACTCCCGAATTAGTGTAACTGCCTGGCTGATGTCTTAGGATTTGACTCGAAATAAGACGCCTTTAGGACTCTCTCATCTTGATCATCCCTTCTCAACTCAAATTTTGTTAATCACTACAAGGATTAGGGTTTTATCTCTTTTCCCTCACCCTCTTGAGGTATGGGTAAGGTTGATAAGGTTTAAGGAATCCTCCACCAAATTAATAAAAAACATGTAAATAAGATGCCATGGACATAAGCTTAATAGATTAAGCGTAAACGAATATATACATGCTTAGGTCATATGACATAAGTTGTCACGCCCTTAGGAGAGACATGAGGCTATACCTTCTTGTCAGGAGGATAAGTAAAGAGAGTTAGTCTTGGAGGTAGAGATCTCCATTACAAGTAGAGACCTGACACATCCTTTGAGGATGATGCTAACCCTAACCCCTAAGCGGTGAGATGACATGATGTGTTAGATGTCATGGTAGACTAGGTGAGTGGACATGCTTTTGGATGACCATGACATTATGAGCCATGTGAGGTTGGATGACCTAGTGCCTTTGGCAACCCAACCCTGGGAAAGGTCATGCATGTTAGAGTGAAGGATAGCTCCTTCATTGATGAGGTTAGAGAAGGATCTATGGAAACCCCATGAGATTATATCAGCATGGTATAGTAGGCACCCAGAATATGTCAGTAGTGCGAGGCCAAGGGAGTATGTTGGATAACTGATGAGATAAGCATAATGAGCTGTGGATAACCTTGAGCAAACATAAGCATGAACATATACTTCACCATGTAGAGGCATGCTTGTGAGCCTGATCCATCTTCATAGATAGAGGACCTTTAGTATAAGGCTGGTTGAGGAGTTATCTATAGAGAGAGAGAGAGCGGGACCCAACCAAGAAGGTTGGAATCCTAGACTCCGAGATATGAGGAAAAGTAGGGAGTTGAGGATGATGCGACTTAAGTGGATGATAGTGGTCACCACATGCTTGATCCCTAGAGGATGATGATATCTTGGTGGCCATGAGAGAGAGGATGAGACTGTTGGTACCTATGTACCTATGGTATAGATGAGAAGATGAGTTCCTCAAACCATGAAGAGGTTTAGTAGCAGGTTGTAAGGCCTTGTACCTTGTTGATTATCCTTGAGGAAGACTCAACTCTGAAGTGTTGCTCGAGTAGAAGGATGACAGGAAATGCATGTCATACCCTGTACCTGTAAGGTTGTGGTTAAGAAGTTGAGCAGATAGTTGGACATCAAAGAAATGAACCTTGGGTTCTTAAGCCTAAGAGGGGAAGTGGTGTACCTGATGCTCATGATGATATTTGGGTTTCTATAGATTCGATCATGGCACTCCTCATGGTTATAGGAGAGGGAACCCCTTAAGTTTAAGGTATGTTTGATGGACCCCTCACAACAAAGTTGATGACATGGGAAGGCATGATCTTGATCCAATTTTGAGGAAAGAGAATAGGTACGACCTAACATGGTTTAGTAGGTGGTCTGCTTGTACCTTGATAGATGCTGGGTTGAGCATGCTCATATGGATGTAAACCCTAAGAAGGTTTGTGACCTTGTTGTCAAGAGTTGTAGTTTCCTCCCATCTCGGGAAAGGGACCCTTTGGAAGGGTGTATACCAGTTTTATGGGTTTTGAGGAAATCTAAAGAAGTCTCATAGGATCTTGAGAAGATAAGTGAAAAGTACATGGTATGAGAATGAACCTGTAGACCCATAAATAACCATCTCTAAGTGCATGTGGATGTGTTACCATGGAAGTAACCAGTATGGGGCCTGACCAAGGTAGGCAGGTTGCCATGACCCTATGAAAGAATGGAAGTCAGCCCATGAATGCAGAGAGAGAGATAGTGAAGGCTTAGGTAAGGTTCTAAGTTGACATGTACTATAATAGAATCCTAAGTCTATCCTAGGGTCAGGTAGGGATAAGATCGATGGAAGTAGGAGTTGCCTAATTCCCTAGTTGCACATGACCATAGGGTCGGGAGGTAACAACGATCATTGTCTGAGGGCCATGGGTTAGGAGATTGATCACCTTCATGAACTCATGGGACCCAAAGGGCAGATGAGTAGGGCACTCTCTGGATGCATAGGGAAGAGGGATGACCCCTAAAGTACCAGCACCCTATAGACCTAGAGGAGATGACCAAGGAATGTGTGTAAACCTCAGTAGGTCTGAGACCAGTTTTCCATGGAACTAACTTTGATATCAAGATGATTGTGATGTAGAGACATATGTGGCACGTTTCAACTTAGATTTAAATGTGTATTGGCAAGGTGGGATGTACCATCTCTACTCTTGGAACAAGAAGAACTCTGTATTTGGACTGCAGCCAAATGCTTATTTCCTCCTATTATGGGAGTGAGAGATAGGATAGTACGCATGCCATACACCAAGGATAAAAGATGAAGTAAGTTGGAACGCGACTATGGGGTATGAGGACAAATATGATAATGTACCCTGGTGGAGTGAATGATACATGGATGGTTTGCAAACACTAAGAAAATTGAGGTAGACATCTTTATCATGAGCTATGTGAAACTTGCAAGTTATACCAGGTTGAGTTTGATCATCATGATGGTAAACTTAGAGTTTTCTTTAGGAAGATAGACTTAGAGTTAAGATGAGATAATAAGTGGAATACATGGAGGTGTATGTCTTCAACATTACCTAATGCCTAAGGATGTGAAGTGGTAATGGATTCTCTGGTTCGGATATAGCTGCCTAGTTTGGCTAGAAGAGGTTGTTAGGCTAACCCTAAGTTTGGAAAGGAGATGTGTTTGGCTAACACTCAGATATAACAAAATTTTTTGTTTCAAGCGAGTGGTTGTTTGGTTAGCCATCCTAGTCCTTGATATAATAAAAGGATGGTTTTGGAACCTTAGATGCACTTCTTTGGAAAGGAAGGTGATGAAACCCTGATTAGAGTGGTTTAGGGTTTCTGAGGTATCAAGCTTGAGGAATCATGCCATACAGGAGATCATGATTTTAAGATCACCATACAACGTACCACCAAGATAATAAGTGACAGTAGGACTTTGGATGCCTAAGATGAAGTTGCATGTTGCATGTGGCCATGCAGGCAGGAGGTGTAGGATGGACACCAGTAACCCAATGCATTGATATAAAGGATAAAGAGTCCCCGAGAGGGAAAGGGAGTTCCATCACTATGGATGTTGTAAGTCTCCCCTAGACCGAGGAAGTTCGAGATGCAATATGGGTTATGGTAGATCACCTTACCTATATGACATGAGAAAGTAAGAGTTCTGTCAAGGGACAGATCGGGTTGAACTACACATGAGAGAGATGGTTCAACTACACCATGATGCGAGTTTAAAAGCTCTTAAGTATGATCTAAAGGTTCACTTTTATAAGGTGGAAGTAGGTACATGAAGAACTCGATGTTAGTACCGTTTATCACCCCTAACTAATGGTTAGTATGATCCAGACTAGAGGGTCTGATGAGAGTATGTGTGCTCGTTCAGGGTGATACATGAAGACAGTTCTTGTCTTTGGTAGATGTGATGATAACCACCATAGTTAGTATCGGGATGTAAAGAAGCTCTACAAGGGAGGTTGTGTCAGTCACCACTTCATTAAGATGATGTTGGTGAAGGGACCTCACGAAGGTCAAGAAAGGACCATAATGTGTGCAGAAGAAGTCACTTTGATCATGTAATAATTGAAAGGAGCCTAGAGACGGCATGAGTTGTAAGATGATGCAAAGTAGACTGACATGCAGTTCATTGTGGAGGAATATGTGACATGAAAATATGACCCCTCTAAGTTATAGCTAAGAGAGTTGAGTTCCTGATGCATGGGTTCTTTTGACATGGTTTGGTGGGGAAAGTTAAGTTTGCCCTTACCCCTCAGGATAATGTGATGTGTGATGAGTTTCATGTGTCCAACTTAGAGCACTATGTGAGGTACCCAGACTATGTACAGAGCAATGAACCTAGTAAGCCCCAAGGGAGGTAGAAATGACCTGAGTCACCTGTAAGGATTGTAGATGCCAAGGTGAAAGAACTCAGAGAAAAGAATGTGTGATGATAAAGGTTTTTTGGAAGTGCCATGGATAAGGTAAAGCCACATAGAGGCCAATGATGGACATGGAAAAGTCTTATCCTGAATTGTTTGTTTGCTTGATGGAATTTTGAGGACAACATTCTTATAAGAGGGGAAGGATGTTATAACCCCAATTTTGCATGTGTATTCATTATTGAAATATAATAATTTTGTGAATTTGGACTTAATTGTAAAGGTTGTACGCTTTACTTCAAAGAAGGGATTTCTTTGCAAATATCCCTTACATTAGGAATTTTGGGGTTCCTATTATTATATTAACTCAGTAATGTATATATAAGAGAAGAAAAGAGGAAAAGTCCAAATAATGGAAAAAGATAAAAGATAATATATATTAAGCATAGTATATATGAGAAATACTTACAATATCTAGAAAGTGGCATTAATGGCCACAAATGAATAAAATTCATTTACATATGATTTCTAATGAAAGAAATAGGAAAAGAGGAAAGGAAATAAAAGATAAAGAGAAAATCCTTGAAAAGAGATATCTTAATAAAGAAATAAGTAAGATATGAGAAATGAAGAATGTAGGATAATAAGTATCCTTAAAAAGGATTTCGAAATTTTAAGGTTCCTTGGGTTCTAAGGAATCCAAGTTGCAAAGATAATAGATGAAGAAAGAGAAAAGATCAATTAAATATTGATTTAGTAAGAAGAAAATCTGAGATAATAATGAAATACAAGAAACATGTGGAAATATGGATAATGGAATCATAATAGGTGATATTTTGAATCCAAAATGTTTCTAATGGTAAAAGGAATCCAAATAAGTGATATAAAAGAATAAGAGAGAGAAAATATGTATAAAATATGCCTTATTAAGATATAACTTGCATATGAAGTAAAGTCTCTCATAATTTCGATTTTGAGTCCCAAACTTGGCACACAAGTATTTTAAGTCATTATGGACTTTTCTATAAAATTTGGGATCAAACGGATAAAAGGTTTGGGAGATACAATTTTTGAAAGTTTTCCTAAAGTATGGAGGAAATCATAAATGTCACAATTTTATGCATATTGGAAATATAATTAGTGTGTGTTAACAACCGTTGGATCAAAATCAGATATATCTCGTTCATCTTCTACCTCCAGGTCGATTTAGGAAAGGAGGTACAGTAACCCCGAGGCTCCATGGACTTTACCCCTTTCCTCGATGTGTTTCGATTCTTTGAAACTTTCCCATTAGAACGGGGAGATCAATTCAGACTTTTCCATCCTCTTTATTCTTAGCTTTCGTGCAAATCTGGGATTTCCCCAAATCCCTATTTGTTCAGGAGACTTGAAGAATAGACTTCCTTGCCATCCATCATGCCTATATATAGTGTGCTAAACCCAACCGAGGGGCAAGAGAAGGGATCGCGACCACCCTCTCAACTTTGCAGAGGGTACTGCCCTTCCTGCGTTCACTTTTCCCACCCGCCGGCTACCACAGGTTGTGCTTTCGGGCACCATGGATGGCGTCTTTGCTATGGAGGGGAACTAGGCTTCAAGGGGAGTGCACGACACCATTTTTCCACCAACAGTGCTAGTACCAGGGAAGGTGAACTCCTGGTCAAGCCCTTGACGCCTCGTGAGCTCCGGGTGAAGGGGGAGGGCTGCCGCGAAGAGACCTCTGTTTCACAGAGGAAACAGGGGAGGATTAGACCCTATCCTCGCACGCCTATGAGGACGAAGGAAGGCTAGACCTGGGTTCATGTTTAGCCAGATCCAAGGAAGGGTCCGCGAGATGAAGGAGGACAAGCAAGGAAAAGAAAATGAATAAAAGGACACGTGGTGCTCTACTATTGGCCAAGGGTAAGGGATTTTGCTAAAATCATAGAAATTGATAGGCTGTTCAAAATAAGACATATCATATATGAAAATTGGTTAGGAGAATGAGAGGAACCCAATAAAAATGATAATAAAACCTGATTTCGTTCCTAATTGCAAAAGTATGTTAAGTTGATGAAAAGTGCATTAGAATGTGGTTAGAAACCCTAGTTGAGATTAATGATTGAGTCTATGATGCTTAATGGGTTGAATGGAGTAATATTAACCTATTGAATGATAATGGTGGACTAGAACCTGATTTAGATGAATAATTACATGTTTTAGGGTTTTAAACCAAGTATTAATGATAATGCATATAGAAACCCTAATTTAGGGTAAAAGAAGAGAAAAACTTTGTTTAAATCGGATTATGGAAATATGTTACCATATAATGATCTTAAGCCTATTCGGAGTGTTATGATGAGAAAGTTAAAGTTTTTATATAACTTTGTGGAATTAGGGTTTATAATACTAAAAGTGGAGGCAAAACCCTAATTACAAAGGAAACCCTAAAATTGGAATAGAAATCCTAAGAAACAAGATGAGTTTGGATAAATCTCGATAAAAGGAAATTTGTATGTTTATTTCAGGATTTCTGTGCATACTTGCTAATTGGTTGGGTTTTCTCTACTTGATTGATTCTATCTCCAAATCTGCAATCACAGGTATGTGGTTACGCTTATGAATAACCGCTCTAATTTCACGGCGATTCTCGAACGTTTTATCAGTTGCTTGAAAAATAACTGTTGGATGTATATTTATTTCATGCAACTATAAAGTGACTATGATTATCACCATAAATATGCATATAACTGGCTAGATCCGGGTCCACCTTTGTTGCTTTGAAAAGACTAAAAAAGGGGTAATCCTAGAGAAAGGTCTAGGTTACCGTGAGTTAGAAATTGGGCTACCCATGTGTAGTGTCATGAGACTCTTTAGCATACCATGAGTTAAGGAGTGGTCTACCTATGGGTAATGCCATGTGACTCAACCCTAGAAACTAGTTCACCTGATAGGTGGATCATGAGGGGTTTAATGGGGATCTACCATAAGGAAGGTAGTATCCAGGTCCACTATAGGGACAACATAGAGGATAGGGTACTCATGGATTGCAGAGTTATATTTAAAATGTAATATTGGTTGTTAAATGATTACTTTGTTAACATATTTTCATGATTATTGTTACCCCCACATACCAACTTTATGATGACTGACGTTTTATTTGTCGGTGTTTTAGGTACAATTGAAAAGAACAAACAGTAAAGTGGCATATGTGGAATTAAATATGAATTAAAGTTCAAAGGAGGATTAGTTATAATAGACTCCATGTGGATAGAAGTAGATATCCAAGTTTTTAAAAAAGGTATGCAGAGTTAAATTTTATTACAGCTTTTCAGTTTAGTTAGTATAATTTGATAATTATTATTGATTATTTGTCGAACCTTTGATCTGGAAATTGGGATAACGGCTCTAACCTCTTAGTCTCCCTTAATTGGGGGTTACTGGGAGGCGGGGTTGTTACAATAACTTAATTCCTCGAATAATCAATGGTCATGCTTATTTGGATGTCGCGTGTGAGAGTTATTTGGCCAGTGAGTGATAAAACCATCGTGAGTGTTCTTTATTTGTTCTATAAGTTAAGTTTATTTCTCACATATAATTCTTATAACTAGTTTCATCTCGAATCAATTCATCTATTTCATTATTTAATTATTGATAAGTTGATTGATTATTAAGAAATAAAGGTTGATTAATCAATCAGCTTAATTTTAAAAAATGTTGTATTTGGAGATTCAACCTTTAATTATATAGTGATAAGATTTATTTACTTGTGAGTGATCTACCGTGTTCACTTATTTAGGTAAGAATTAAAATTTCATAATCTTATATTTGAGGTAGAATAAATATTCACATCATCACATATAAATAGTAGCAATAACCCATGTTACTAGGGAGATGGGCTTAGTTTT
Organism: Alisma plantago-aquatica; assembly: GCA_963693085.1. Classification (NCBI taxonomy): domain Eukaryota; kingdom Viridiplantae; phylum Streptophyta; class Magnoliopsida; order Alismatales; family Alismataceae; genus Alisma; species Alisma plantago-aquatica. The sequence continues at coordinate 894,828,256 of OY856414.1, read as the reverse complement.
ACCCCTCCCATATGATTCTTTTTGTAGACTCATCAACTCTATCACATAGGATCAAGGTAGATTGGTCGTCTCCATCACATAAGTCAAATCGACTGTGAAAACACATCTAGCAAGACAGATCTTCCTTATCACAGACGGATCTGACCAAGCGTTGATTCTATAGTCAATATTTTCTAGTGTGTATGTACGCATCATTTGTTGTTTTTAAGTAGATGATCGAGACACCTTGATGCTTGCACAAAATCCTCCCACTTATGTCAATTTATTTCATAAAGGTAAGATTATAAGAGAACAAAAGACAATTAATAGTATACCAGTCCATATTGTTAACAAAGGTTCCGGCTCATGCTTAATTGGAGTATGACTTAATATGAGATGGTATTTTGTGTTGCCAATCTAAATAGAAGTTAGTTTCAAAAAATAGAAGATAACTCCATATGTGCAATATTAATTACTGAATGGAATTAGACTACGAATTAAAATATGATTACTAATTGCATAAAGGTCTATAAAAAGAGGCCTTACTATAGGCCATTGATGCCTACCACCTATTGGTGTGATCCCATCAGTTGTTTTGTTGATGTCTTCGGTGGTATAAGAGTCAGATAACAATAACAATTGGTGATGCAATCTCGTGGATGAGATAGGATCAACTACTCTGCCTTGAGGGGAGTAGCGGCTGACAGTCGTTGGCACATTGGGTGCATTGACAATACTGCTCTCTCATGGATGAGAGAGGGCCGATGACTTTACCTTGAGGTAAAGTAGCAGTTGGCATTCGGAAGAATGGTAGTACACAACAACATAAGCATATTCGAGCAACAAATGATGCACACCTACCGATGGCACTTTGTTGGTGTTGTGATATTGACAACAACATCGGTCTGTCCGATTAGCGGAGAAGAGGCATCAATGACCAACAATTGGGTGTGTAGACATCAGTTGCAGTTTGTCCAGTCAATGGAAGATGTGTATCTCTTAGCCAACGATACATAGGCGGTGTATCAACTATGATGACAAATCTGAGCAGAGGAAGATACACATCGGTTGTGGTACATTGTTAGTGATGTGACATCAGTAGTTTGTCCGATTAGCAGAAAACGTGCATCTGGTCTCTTAGGCAGAGAGAACTTCAAGTTGGTGCCGACATGTCAGAGTTCTACTTGGAGGAGTCAACTAGAATCAGTACCACATGCACCAATGAGGTAGGCGACCTCGGCGGCTCGATCAATGATAGAAGCAACAACAAGCAAGGACGTAGGTGTATGTCTTGTCACAAAGACAATAGTGTCATGAAGAAAATAAGTTAAGTGGAAAATTTTGTACACAATTGAGTATGATTTTATTCTTCCATATCTTTGTTCTCGAGCTGAGAGCTTTACTAATTTAAGGATGATTAGATTTAGACACTGAATTGTAATTTTAGTTACATAGTACTTTGTGATGGGTATTGTCTTGTGATTCATTTGTGCATGGTACAGTTTAAATCCTACTTTATCGAATGGTACAAATACTAGGTCAACAACTGATTCTCTGACTAGTCTCTCTGTATATAAATATCAGTACTTTAAATGGTGGGGCCAAACGGCCCCCTAGTTTGATTGAATTCACATGATCCTATCGTTAGGAATGATTCACTTCATATGAAAACTACATATAATTACATAATGCATGACTATTTTGATATTCAAATCATATTCTCACCAACCATGGCGTCACAGTTCCGTGGGTTGTTGAAATTCCGATAATCTTCAAAGATTTTTGTGCAAATATATTTAAAAGAGCGAAATAGTGTGAATCACACCAAACCAAAAGTAAATTTGACGAACTATCTCAAAAGAGGAAAAAGCGGGCAAATAAAAAAAAACTCTGGATGAAAATAAACCAGTGCCCAGTCTATATTTTAGTGCTCGTGTATACAAAGGAGGAATCTAGAAAGAACTATGCCATATACATACACAGTGCTGGGACAGTGATGTAAGCGAATCCATTCTATATTCCCCCTGTTTGTGCGTTGCATTGTGCCAAATAACCTTTTTACATGGGATGCAGCCACTGACACAGAAAGGTCGGAGTTGACATCACCTTCCGTTTTCTTCCAAGACAGCAATTCTGGGTACGCAGGAAACTGGTTGATGTAGTCATGCATGATGCAATTGATCACGTCGATTCTAATTTGTCCCTCGCGCACTGACGTCCAATGTGCTGTCTCAGTATGTTGCTTCTCCCCTCTCAGTTTCCTTTCTGGTTTCTTCCTCCTCGATTCTAATTTGCCCTTGGGGCACTTACTTCCAATGTGCTACTTCAGTAAGTGCTTCTTCCCTCTCCTCGGTTTCCTTTCTGGTTTCTTCCTGAGCCGTTTGACCTGTAGCGCAGTTGTATGCATAAAAATATTGCTGTATGCATATGCATACGAGGTAGTGAAATCAACACTCACTTCGTTCTTGCCAAGCAGGTGATAGATGAAAAGAGACACACGGAAGAGATTTCTGAAATACTGCATATAGCGTACCTTTACAGAGAACATGACAAAAAGCGAGAGACAGTAGAAGAATAGTATATAAACCTTCACCCATTCTGATCGTCGGCACTATTGTGTCCACCACTTCACCATACGTGAGGACTCCAAACTGAGATAGTGGTGGGGAAGAACGATCAAACTATAGCCAGAAGCAGAGAATAAGAACCTCTAGCAATAACTCAATACAGTCATCGAGAAGGTTACCTGGAAAACAAACATGAATATGACATGTGTATTACATGAACGGACGCCAGTGAGTGAATAAAAACTCGTATATAAAGATTAAGTGAACATATTATGCAAGTGAAAGGCACAAGTCAGGGACATATATTCTCTTGCGACACCTGAGAAAAAGCCAACCACGTATTGACCGTCACAAATGTAAAGAGCTGGCAATGATATAACTCCAACATGGGTGGAATAAACGTTGGATGTCATTCTTATTCCAGACAATGAATATAAGCAGAGAAGGCAGGGAATTCTAGTTTTGGCACTTGAAGATTAGAACAAATTCCACAGTATCAATTACGATTTTGTTTTATCACTTCATCTAAGCTTTCAATGACTTACACATTATATGTTGTATTATTTGTGTAATAAAAATGCAAAGGGCTTGTGTTGTATACAGAGTTTTGGACATGTATGACATCAAAGTTTTCACAGTTAACACTGTTGACACTTGGTGTTGCGTTCGTTTGCAATTGCCGACTATAATAAACATAGTTGAAAAAACAATGACATTCTTTTGGGAAGTAAGACATGATTCTCGAGCAGCTGACATTTCATGCACAAAAACAGGCATGCAATCAGCAAATCGCAACTTGTGGCTGCTAGTGAATATAGAAAATGACACGTATAGAAATCAACAGAATCGAACCCTATGCAATGTGTAGTGCTCTCTCCAACCATAACCATGCCTTTTGCCATCATGCGTGGCTTGCTTGTTTTCCTGCTTTTCCTTTTCATGCAGCATTCTCGCATATATATAGAGCCCTTAACGAACGTAGATGTCATGGTGTGAATAAACACCCGTTGAGCTCTTTTGGTTACCTTCACGGCACCTTATACTGCAGTCCTCACAAACATTATATTTTAGTTTACGTATTAGAAGTTAAGAGCAAAGAGAAGATGATTGGGTGGGGAGACATCTACAAGGTGGTGGAAGCCATGCTACCGCTATATGTGGCCCTTGCTTTAGGGTACGGTTCAGTAAGGTGGTGGCACATTTTCACTCCGGAGCAAACTGAAGCTGTTAATCGCCTTGTTTCCTACTTTGCCCTCCCATTCTTTACCTTCGAGTTCGCCATCCATGTTGACCCCTTTACCATGAACTACCGCTTCCTTGCTGCTGATGCTATCTCCAAGATAATTATTCTTCTAATTCTTATCGCTTGGGTGAGATTTAGCAGCAAAGGGAGCTACTGTTGGTCCATCACTAGTTACTCCCTCTCCACACTCACAAATTCCCTTGTTGTTGGGGTGCCACTCCTTCGTGCCATGTATGGGGCTGAAGCAGTTGACCTTGTGGTGCAGTTGTCAGTTGTGCAGGCTATCATATGGCTGACTCTTTTGCTGTTTTTTCTTGAACTGCACAAGACAGCGACTGCTGACATACAAGCAATTGCTGACTCCCCTGGGACTAGTGACTGTAGTGTTGTGGTGGTTGTTCCATCATCCGATGGAAAAGTTGAGGTACTCGATAAAGTGGGATCCAACAATGTTTTAGGTATAAGTCAGACAGCAGAGAAGCCATCACTTTGGTTATTATTGAAGACTGTTTGGCTCAAGCTCGCAGCCAACCCCAATACTTATGCCTGCTATTTGGGTATAGCATGGGCATTAGTTGCTAACAGGTATGTTATCTATATGTCATATGGTATAAACACTAACCAAGCTAAATACTTCTATGAACTCAACGCGTGAATTAACTGATCTACAGATTGGCAACAATATAACTATGCAGTAGATGTGTGTTTGGTATTTTTAATCAATCACACTATTTCCCAGTCAGCAGAGTTATCCTCTGTCATAATTTAGCATGACATGTCTATCATATTTGCAGTAGAATCATAATGTTCTAATTCGCTTTAGGAACATATCTCCTTTATAAAACATTGTTTTGTACATAATGGTAAGCCAATATATTAAGATCACTCCAATGCACAAGCTCGATGCATATGATTTTGTTTTGAAACGCTCGTATAATTCCAGAGTTTACCCATGCTAGCATTCGAAAGCAAAAATTAGATTTCTGTTTCTGTGTTATGCTCATAAGTCGAATTTACCATGTGATGGATAATTGTACTACAGTATTGTAAGTGTAGGCCAAAAAACCGAAATGGAACGTTTGCACGTTTTAATTGCCAAAAAGATACGATTCAGAACTTAATTTCCAAAATGACACGTTTCGGAAGCAATGTGTCATCTTTGGGGACGCATTGCTCCTGGTGAGGCCAATACGTCTCCTAGGGAGACATATTGCTACTTTAAAAAAGTAATGCGTCTCCAATGGAGACGTATTGGCCCCACCAGGAGCAATGCGTCCCCAAAGAGGACGTATTGTCTTTTTTATTTTTGAATTATGATACCATGAACATTATATATATATATATATATATATATATATATGTGTGTGTGTGTGTGTGTGTGTGTGTGTGTGTGTGTATGTATATATATATAATTTCTTTAATTTTAAACTTTGTTATATAATTTTATTATTGTATTCATTAATTCTAAATACTTCTATCTACATTTTATAAATATTATGTTCAATGAAATAGAATATTTTAATTTTATTTTATTATATTCGAGTATTATTTTAAATATACTTAATTTTATAATTTAATATATATTATGCATTTATCAATTTAACATATTATATATATATTATATATATGTAGATATATACGTTTAAAATTAAGAGATGCAATATTAAAATTATGTAACAAAGTTTATAATTATAAAATAAAGTGTATATATGTGTATTTATTTATAAACTTAGAAAAAAATAGGAAAACTAAATTAATATTATATATATGCATATATATTGAACTTCTTTAATTTTAAACTTTGTTATATGAGTTTATTATTGTATTCATTAATTTTAAATACTTCTATCTACATTTATAAATATTATGTTTAACAAAATATAATATTTTATTATTATTTTATAATATTCAGGTATGATTTGAAATATACTTAATTACATAATTTAATATAGATTATATATATATATATATATATATATATATATATATATATAACGTACATGGTATCATAATAAAAAAATAAAAAATAAAAAAAAGGCAATACGTCCTCTTTGGGGACGCATTGCTCCTTGTGGGGCCAATATGTCCCCATCGGGGACGCATTGCTTTTTTTAAAGTGGCAATATGTCTCCCGAGGGGTCGTATTGGTCCCACCAGGAGCAATGTGTCCCCAAAGATGATGTATTGCTTCTGAAACGTGCCGTTTTGGGAATTAAGTTCTGAATCGTGCAATTTTGATAATTAAAATATGCAAATGTGTCATTTTAGTTTTTTGGCCGTAAGTGTATGCACTTTCCAGCTGTTACCCCAGCAATGATTTTGATATTTTATCACATCCATAAAATGGTAATGACGCCATGCAGTTGGTTTCAATTAAAAATTCCGCAAACAGTAGTGTGAATTTCGTAGTGTACTTCCACCTATGTAGCTCTTCGTGCATGAATAAAGCTATGCATCAACTAATACTGACTGAGATCTGCCCTATAGGTGGCACTTTGAGATGCCAGGCATCATCGAAGGCTCCGTGCTGATCATGTCAAAAGCAGGGACTGGAATGGCGATGTTTAGTATGGGTATGGTCTAAAAGCATAACCCTGTAAAATATGTCTCTTCCTGATTAGATTGATGAATAATGAGTCTTAAGATCCCTTCAAAGTGTGAAAAAAGATTTACTTGGTCTTAAAATATTTTCAGGGTTGTTCATGGCATTGCAAGAAAAGGTGATTGCATGTGGCCCAAAGTTAACCATCTTTGGAATGGCTTTGAGGTTTATTGCTGGACCTGCAACTATGGTCATTGGATCCTTTGCTGTTGGGCTTCGTGGTGAAATCCTTCGTATAGCGATAATACAGGTACTTGTATGATTTATTCACAAAGATATTTTGTATACCATTAACAATGAAACAGAGGAATCAACATTGGCATTAGATAAACCACATTGTAATTGGGATTCTCGGGATCCCTTCTGAACTTGGAAAAGCAGCGGCAATTAACTGCCATGACTTATTGGTACAGTCTCTATTAGACTGATATCAAAGCTTTTTGTGTTTCTGTTTTTCTGCAGGCAGCTCTTCCACAATCTATCACCTCCTTCGTATTTGCTAGAGAGTATGGGTTGCATCCTGAAGTACTAAGCACTGCGTATGTTTCTGAACTTCCATATATTACTGCTACATCTAAGTGATGTGCCAATCAGAATGAATTCGATGGCAAGAACCAACAAGTTAAACATGTTCTTACAGTAGTGCACGTATTAGATTAGAGATATTATCATGATTTGAGTTAAAAGAAAGTACACGGGCACTTTGTATGATCCTCTAGGAGAAAATAGGAAAATAATAGGCATGATCTTCCCACTAGGGCAATAGTACTGAGTCTCTTAAAGGAGTTGGGAACTCTAAATTAATATCCCTCAAGCAGAGTTAATTTCTATGTTTAGGAAAGATTATGTGGTACTTAGTTGTTGATTCAAATCTAGGACAAGATGGTTTAGTCATGTTACAACACGTAGTATTATAAGTGATGCTTTGAGGCTCATATTAGAGAGTTAGGGTGGTGAAAAAGTTGGCCAACAATAAACGGGAAAATCAGGGTGTAGAAACTGAGTAGATAAATGCATTTCTTTTTGTCTTTTGACTACATGAGTATTATTATATGAAAATCTTGAAAACCTTGGTTAACTGATCTTTCCTGTGTGCAGGGTTATATTTGGAATGCTTGTTTCGCTTCCCGTGCTGGTGGCATATTATGTGATCCTGGAAGCAATGCATTAGTTCAGACATCTGGCTCTTCAACAGAAAATTTTGAATTTTTTTTTCAACTGTAATATTGTTGTAACCAGCTCGATGTCTGCTTAACATGGTTTTGTGGAAAAAGAAACCAAAGAAATAAATTCCTTCATCCTATTCTATGAGAATGGCTGAGTTAAACAACTGAAGCTTAAGGGGCATATCTAACATTTTTCTCACTAATAATGCCCATAAGTAACAATATGAAAAACAGTGATACCATCAGGTGCACTTTTGTTCAATTTATCTGCAACCAAGTATATATTAAGATGATAGTGATCTTAGATATGCATGATGTCACTAAAATAAAATTCTGCAGTTTACAAAGTCATGGTAATCCAACGATTTGAACATTAAGTTTACATGGATCATAAATCAAGAAATTGTTGGTTGAGGACATCAGAAACTAGATACGAGGTAGAAACCCAAGAATGGAGATGTTGGGCAACTGAGAGAGGAGGAGAAGAATCTGAGGCAGAGAGCAAGATAGCGTAGAGAATTTGGGGCCCGGAGCTATTGGTTTCCTTTCAAATGAGAGTTCGCGCACTCAGCTAATGCAGATATGTGCATCTTATATACATGACAGGGCCTGTGGGGCTTAAGCATATGGGTCTCACAACAGCCGGATAACAAAGGCTTACAAAAATAATTATCTCAGAAATTTAACGCTATGCTGAGAATATGTATTATCCAGTACCCCGCAGACTGGACATGGGTAACAGGAATCCCAGCTTGACTCGTAGAGTCCTGAATGCGTTTTTGGTTAAATCTGAAGACATCTGCAGATTGTTGTCGAGTAGGAATATGGGCAGTAACAACATGCCCTAATGTTACTTTGTCGTAAACAAAATGATAATCAATCTCGATATGTTTTGTTCCCGCATGAACAACAAGATTGATTTGTCAGTTGAATTGCACTTAGATTATCATAATAGATCACAAAGAAGAAAAGACAACCATGTAATTTCAGCTGCAGCAAATGCCAGAGATCTATAAGCTAGGGAGGGCTAGAGTGGATTGTTTCGTAGCACTCTTAAAATACATGAATTGCCAAGAAAAACACAATCCAGTAGCAAACCTTCGTGTAGAAGGACAGCCTGCCCAATCTGGATCACTGAAAGCAGCAATGTAAACAGAAGAAGAAGGTCTAATATAGAGACCGAGAGACACGTGCCTTCGAGATATCTCAAAATTTTCTTGACAATCAGAAAGCGATTTATGGTGGAAGAGGTAGAAATTGGCAGGTAGCATTCACAGCACTGGCAATATCAGGGTGTGTAATGGTTATGTATTCAAGGCTTCAACTTCCAATACATAGTAGGATCTTGCAATGCTGAATATTCAGGAGGCGTGTTGAAAGTTTGGGACTCTGGAGTAGTACAGGTTTACAATCAGTCATGTCAGCTTGTTGTAAAACATCAAGAATGTATTAAGCTCAGTAAAACACCATTATCATGATTAGATACATGTATTCCCAGAAAGTAATACAGAGCTCCCAACTCTCGTAAGTTGAAAGTACTTCTCAAGTCAGTTAGGAACTTGTCAGAAAAGACAGAATTATACAGGTATAATGTCGTTAACGTATTACAATAGATACAGAATATTGACTTAGACAAACAGAGATGGATCTGTTGTGCTGCAGGTAAACCCCTATCCAAACAGGTAGTCATTTAGTTTGTTAAACCAGGCACTTGGAGCATGTTTGAGTCCATACAAGGCCTTGTGGAGTTGACACACATATCTAAGATGTCTGGAAATTAGTAAAACCAAGTGGCTGTTCAATACAGACAGGTTCAAGTAAATCCTAATTCAAGAAAGAATTACAGATATCGGTTTGAGTGACTTTTCAGTTGAAACACACGCTAATTGTTAGAACCACTCCTATTACAGCAGCGTCGAAAACCGGGCTGTAGGTTTCTCTGTAATCAATACCTTCCTCTTATAACCTTTATCTACTAATCTATCTTTCAATCGTTCCACAGACCAATCAGCTTTTAGTTTAGTTGTAAAAGTCCACTCGACCCAATTATATTAGTATGAGATGACCTTGGTGAAAGATCTAGAGTGGGGGTGAATAGAGCCTTTTAATACTTTTAAAAAATAATTAAACACTCAACCAAAGGAGAAAACAACGAAGACACTTCGATGTAGAGTGGTTTCAACCTTTGAATCAAAGGTTGTCGGTCAACTACCCAATTGTCTCCAAATGGGATTTTGAAAGTGATTAATTTTATTTACCTCTCAAGGATGTTATAATAAAATACAATCACCTTCCTTGAAGTAGCCTTCTCTAAGAAGTAGCAACAACCTCCTTGAAGCAACCTTCTTTGAAGTAACTCCAAACCCTTGGAACAATCTTCTCCTCCTTGAAGTAGCTTCACCACCTTGAGATAGCCTTCCCATAGAAGTTGCTCCAACCTCCCTTAAAGCCACTTTCTTGAAGTAATCCCAAGCAACCTTGAAGCATCCTTCTTCATCAAGAAGTAGCTCCAATCAAGCTCCCTCAAGAAGCCTCCACAACTTGGAGTAGCCAAGGAGCACAAGTAGCTTCACCTGTGAATGGAGATTGGAAGAAAGATAGTACACCAATAGAGTATTGTACTTTGATCCTATATCAAGCGTTAGACCTCTCAAACCATTTAAGATAGACGTTTCTTAGATGGTGGCTAAGAGGCTATGGCTATAGGACATAAATTTGAAGCTTGATGACAAGGTAGCAAGTGTTGTTTAGCTTAGTTGCTCACTAGAATAGATTCTCAAGTGTAGCAATGGTGTTTTGGGTGTCCTAAGGCCTCTTCTGTTTATAAGAATAGTTTGTAAGTGTTTAGGGATGTTCTAGGGAGTCTCTAGAGTGTTCTTAGTGCTTAACTAACCTTTAGATATACAATAGTTGGCTAGCAATGGCTAATTTATTTGTGCTTGGAAGAACAATCCAAAACCTTGCTCGGTCGACAAGTTTGTCGATCGAACTGTGTATCGGTCAAACACTTCTTCGACGAAGCTTGGGTTTAAGGCAATTGTGTATCAACATCTATTTTTAACTCCCAACTCCGAACCACTTGGTCTAACGGTCACAAGTTTTGGACCGAGGTTTGGTCAGTCGACAATATTTTTGACTGAAACTCATTTTACAACACAAATATGTAAGGTTTTGAACAATGCTCAGATGTTCGACCGAGGTGGTTCTCGGTCGACAAAAATTTCGACTGAGGGTGTCTCGGTCGACTAGTTTCTCGACCGAAGATGTTCCTATTTCAGACTTTTGAACCACCTATTAAGTATGTGTTCTAATGGATGCTAGTGACTCTAACTCTAGGAGGGGTCCTATCAAAGAGTTACAAGTGGATAGAGAAGATCTAACACTTGATTTACATGATGTCTAAGTACTTGTACATTATATCTTTGTACAAGTTTTTACATTTGAGTACAATAAAAACATAAACAATTAAGTGCATTTGATCTTCAATTTGTATTGATCTTCAACTTTCCACTTAGTAGGATTGTGACGCCCCGCGCCATAGCAAAACGAGATAACTCAAAAAAAACCCACGGAACGAGATTAAAAACTTTATTAACAGATAACACTAAAAATTAAAACATTTTTGCATAAAATCGCCATGTAGAAAAAACCATTACACGTGAATACTTTCATACCTCAAAGCATCCACAAAACATATTGTTAATATGTAATAAATGTTGGCTAAATTGGACATTATAATAAATCCCTTTGTTTTGATTATGACAAACATTTCATTCTTGTTTATCTAACGTGCTACTTGAGTGTTGCAGGAATAAGGTGGACGACAAAAGCACTAGGGAATCCATATGCTTAAATGCTTATAAATTTCATGAAATGTAATCAATTGTAAACTTGTACAAATATATAATGTACAAGTACTTAGACTTCATGTAAATCAAGCGTTAGATTTTCCCTAGCCAATCACTATACTTAGATAGATCATCCCCTTCAATAGTGTCACATATGCACACTCACATACACACTTAATACTCTAATTGAAACATTGAAACAGGGTCAATCTTGGTCGACGAAATCCTCGACCGAGACACTCTCGGTCGACAAACTTCTCGACCGAGAAAGACCCAGGTAGCCGTTAGACACAGCTGACAAGGTGGTTGGTAGTTAGAGATGACCGTTGCAAATACTTGATCCAGAGAGCCTGTCGGTCGACAAAACTTCGACCGAGTAGGTATCTCGGTCGATAATTTCTCGACCGAGATAGACTCTGACAGCAACTGCAGAATTAATTAACTAGTCGTTGTTAATTCAACTAACTTATACCTAACGGCTAGTTAAGCACTTGGAACCCCCTAGAAAGTGTCTAGAACGTCCTTAAGCACTTGTAGGTCATTCCTATAAATAGGACATGCCTTAGGACACCTAAACTCACTTGATTCCATACTTGAGCAATCTTTGAGCATACACTTGCATTAGCAACCTGTTTTGAGCAATTGAGCAATACTTGCAATTAGCCACTCTTCATCTTGCTCTAAATTCGTGTCCTTTAGGCTAGTATCTCCTATCCACAGCAATCACACTTCCATATACTTTGGTTAGGAGATCTACACGCTTGATATAGGCAAATCAAGCCTTGTGCTTCAAAGGATAAGTTGTAGTTTCTGTTTTCCTTTCTTGTTCACTTTCATTGTTTGTACTCTCCTTGCTACTCCTAGGTTGGAGGCTGCGGATTGGAGAGGGTTGCGATCTTCTTGGTAAAGAAGGAGACTTTGGACTACTTCAAGAAGGCTGGTGCAACGGGAGGTTACTTCTAAGAGGAAGGCTACTTCAAGGGGGAGCTTGGAGTTACTTCAAGAAGGCTACCTCGAGTTGGTGCATCTACTTCAAAGTGAAGGCTGTTCAAAGGGGTGTAAGAAAGTATTGTATTTTGTGTAATTCCTTGTGAAGGTAATAAAATTAATACTTTCAAATCCCGGTTGGGTAAGCAACCGGGTAGTGGACTGACTGCCTTAGTATTTGCTAAGGTAGGAACCACTCTAAATCCCTTGTCTCCTTCTTACTTTTTCATTTGTGGTTGTTTAAGTTAAAAAATTGTTAAAATAACCTTAAAACCCTATTCACCCCCCCCTCTAGTGGTTTTTCAATTGGTATCAGAGCAGGCTTCAAGGAGCTCTAATCGAGTCTTAAAGAATGAAGGGTGGTGGTGTTAACAACCGCAAGCAAAGGAAAAGCATGGACCAATCTTCAACAAGTTGCAATTGGTGCTTAGGAACAAGGCACACTACACTTAACTGTCCATGGAGGTCAAAGAAGGAAGATGCGCATAAAGAATGCCTTATTGCTACAATAAGTGAAGGAGAAGAAGAAGAGGTAAGCCTTTTTTATTTATCTAAAGAAGAGCTAGTTGCTAGTCTTGAAGAGACACATAATAAATATATTGAGTGCAAGAAGAAATTAAAGAAATCTAATAAAGCAAATGATGAGTTACATGATAAGCTTCTTTCTCTCACATCTGAAAATGAAGATCTCAAAAAGGTTATTGAAGATCATGATATTAAGCTAAAATCTGTAGAAGCAAATTGCAATCTTCTTTCCCTAGAAAAATTAAATTTGCAAACTCAAGTAAATGATCTTCAAAAACAACCTAATTTGTGTACACATCTAGATTATGATATTATTGTGAAAGAAAGAGATTCCTTGCTATCTAATCTAGATCAAGCAAAGTTAGACATCAATAAGAGAATGGATGAGATTGTTAAGCTGCAACAAAAAGTTAATAGTTTGAGTAAAAATGACACTCTTGATAAAATCTTAAATAATTCTTACCATCAAATTGGAAGGAGAGGACTAGGTTACAAGCCTAAAGGAAAATCTTATCAAAAACCTAGTTGGGGAAGAACACAAGTGCCAAAGAGCCAATCTATGTATGTACCTAAAGGCACAAATACATATGTACCCAAAAACAACCTAGAACAAAATCATAGAAAGAGATATGAGGTTGATTCTATATGTTGTCATTACTGTTTGCGCCTTGGACACTATTCTTTTTCATGTCCTTACAAGAAAAAGGATGTCGAGTTAATATGGGTTCCAAAACCCCCAAACTAAATGGATAAAATTAAGTTGAGATATGACCAAAGACTCTAAGTTGTATATCTCTATGTCTATCTCAACTTAACATAATAGGACACTAAGTTAATCCAAGAAATTAAAATTTCCAAATATACATCTTAAACTACTTGTTTTAGTTTGGATTCTCAAAATGTATATGATTAGTTGAGATTTAACCTAAATGTTGCTTTGATATTTAATATCTCAACCAAATCAAGCTTTAACTTTTATATTTTTGGTTTTACTTGTAAACAATTTCTGAAAATAGGTCTGAAACAATACAGAACCTTTCTCGGTCGAGAAACTGTCGACCGAGAGAACTATCGGTCGAGAAATGGTCGACCGAGCAGGTTTTTGTTGTCAAGTCTGCAATAAATCTGTTGAATATGTCTTCAAGTAATCTATTTGCTATCAATTATGACTGATTTTACATGCAAAACAAGAATATATGTTGAAGACCATTCTTGAAACAAAATATTTTTTTGATAAATATTATGAATATGAAAATTCTTAAACATATTGCAAAAGTGACATATGAAGACTGATCTTGAACAAACCCTATTCATTGATTGAAAAAGTTTGTTAGGTATGATCAGTTATATAGCTTATCTTAAAATTAAAAACTTATGAACCTAAATTATTGTGGTTTATCCTCTGAATAGTTTAAAACTGAAAATCATGATTAGTTTAATCAAAAGAAATTACTGTTTTACCATTATCCACATGGTTTTCCTAAAGTAATTCTTATAAGAATCATGTGTTTTGATACAAATGATTATGATCATATGCTTCTACTGTTCTATCAAAATCATTGTACCAGGATGATCATTGTGATTCAACACATTATAAATGAATGATGATGCTATGACAAGCCAAACAGTGTCTCTTAGAACAAAAATATTAATGTTTATCTATTTGTTTGTTCTAAGAAATCAAAAGCAAAAAAAAATTTTAATCTTGCTTTCAAAATATATGTTTCTAAAGAATCATATGATAAATCTGAAAATAAGGGTATAAGAAGAAATGGGATTTGCGTTCTCATAGCAAAGCGTATGAAACATCATTCACAATGAATTTAAAACATGCAAAAATCAAGGTCAAAAACTTCACTAGGATGGCCATACTAAGTCTTCATAATAGATATATCTTAATGTATTTTATTTAAAGCTACCTGCAGAAATTATACTTCACATGTTTAAATTGGAAATCTGCAGAATTTGCCTCTTGGTTGAAATAAAAAATTGACCAATGGGCGCTATGGTCGTAGTCAAGGTCGACCTAAAATAATCTTGACACAACACTCATTCGGATACTCATTCTCTATAAATTGTGATCAAAATCATGACCACAAAAATTGTCCAAATATTGGTAATAATATTCACAATATTACTCCTTTAGAAAATATAGATATGCTCTACAAATTCAGTTTATCATTTATATCAAAAATCAGCTTAACAGAAAGTCTCTCGGTCGACGAATTACTCGACCGAAAACATCTCGGTCAGCTATCCCTTCTCGACCGACAGACTTCAAGAAAGAACTACACGGGAAAAACTCAGACACACTCCCGGTCGACAATTGTTCGACCGAGCCAATGTCGGTCGACAAATTGCTCGACCGAGATTTGACCGTTGGAATACGACCATTGGAATATGACCATTTGAATATGACCGTTGGGGGTCAACTGTTGGGTAACCGAGAGGCGCGCCTAGGATATGACCGTTGCCGGTCGTCGGTCGACAATTTGTCGACCGACCAGGTTACTGGATTGCTATAAAAAGGACCAAAAACGGGTCATTGTATTACACCTTCACATTCTTACTTCCTTAGCTTCTTTCTAGTGCATTTTTGTGCAACTCTTTAGCCTCTCCATCTCCAAGACTTTCTTACTTCTTCTCCACCTTAAAGCAAAAAAATGGCTTCATCATCTACACGTGGAAAGAAGAAAGTTTCTAGCAGGAAAGGAAGGGCGGCTTCCCCACCATTGACGATCATCAACGACATTCCCTTCATCGACGTAGCTGCCGGTGATCACTACCTCAGGCTCTCCTCCAAAACTCCTCTTCCACGACGGTCGGTTGACGTCATGGACTTCCACAACATCGTCGACCTGGAGGATCTCTTCGAGGTGCAAAATTTGAAAGAGTTTCTGAACCCTTCCTTCCCCTCCTACTCTTCCAAAGTGGTAAATGAGTTCTATGCAAACTTAATCTCTCATTCTGAAAATGATAATGACTCCTTCTACTCTATGGTCAATGGGCATAGCTTTCGATTTACTGAGGAGGATATTCTTGATATGCTCAACATAGACTTAGAAGAATACCAAGACGCTCTTGACCTTACCACTGGAAATCCACTCAATACACTTTCCCAAGATGACAATATCGTCAGTCTTAGTGAGATTAAACGAACCATTTTTCAATCTAATATAACTTGTCACGAAGATAGGGGTACCTACTATGCCATTAACCTCAAACCTGCAGCTAGGATTATCAAACTTATTGTTTCCACAAATATACATCCTAGAGCAAACAAGTCTGAAGTCCCTACCTTTCGCATGTATCTAATCTATGCCATTATCAAACGCATTCCCATAAATTTTATCCGCATCATCATTAAGAATATGCTTGAGTTTTCTGGCAATCTCCCTTATGCTGATTTTGTATGCCAAATCACTCAACACTTTCTTAAGAAACAAATTGAGGATCTAGGATACACATGGGAGAGAAAACCACAAAAAATAAGCAAAAATACAGTAGAAAAGATGGGCATTAATTTTGGTCCCAAGAGGGCTAGGACGGAAGGTGAGACATCTACTCAAGACATACCACCACCACCTCCTCCTACCAACCTACCCCATGATCCCATCCAAAACACCCTAACCTACATTGCTGGATCACAATATCATCTAAGTAAGCAATTAGATTATAGTCACCGTGCCATGACCTACTTAAACCAAAGGATGCAAGTCCTCTCTCCAAATCAACCATATGAATATCCTTATTCTTTAAATCCTGGCATGATCAACCCATATAACCCTTCCTACAACTACTACCAAACTCCACCTCCACCATCTCCTGATCTCACACACACTCAGTTTTCTCACCTGCAACTACAAGACATTGCTGCTCATTTCCGCTTTGATTGTGTTCCCACCTTCTTGGAAGCATATGCTTTAACCAAGACAGGTGCTTTGGAGTGGCAAACTTTAGTCCAGTATTATGGAGCTGAGTCATTTCTTGGAAAAGACCCAGATATTGATGTAATACTTAGGTCTTTTCAGTGAAATCATGAGTGTCCTTTGTAACAGTTGTCATGAAATGGTTATCTTTCCATGATTGTAATAACTTTGTTCGTTTTGCAATGAAATTGGTTATCTTTGCACGATTATAATGGATACCTTTCAAAGCATATGAGTCATTTTGTAAAATATTAAGTTGTTGTTCCGTCTATGGCATCACCTGAACATTGTATATAAGATCACACAAAGTAAGG
This sequence comes from Alisma plantago-aquatica, assembly GCA_963693085.1. Classification (NCBI taxonomy): domain Eukaryota; kingdom Viridiplantae; phylum Streptophyta; class Magnoliopsida; order Alismatales; family Alismataceae; genus Alisma; species Alisma plantago-aquatica. The sequence goes on along the minus strand of OY856414.1, from coordinate 894,811,096 downwards.
GGAGTAATATATATGCAATGAATCTTTGCAAATACATGAAATTTATGGCTAAATTGACCATCTATTGGAGTGCATTAATTCTTTATTTATAATTGGGATATCTATTTAAGGGGGAGCAATGCATAAGGATTCTTAATGAAATTTTCATTTACTCTAAAGCTTAAAAGGATTATCATATCACTTTCACGGCTTCACAATCTTTGCAAGAGACACACCAATATGTATCTTGGATATCTTTTTGAAATGACAAAGGGGGAGAAATAAACATAAATCTTAAACCTTAGTAATTATTACATGAAATGAGTTTCATAAACTCTTGGCTTTACATTGAAAGTTGCTATATTCCCTAAAGAATTGGATTTCATGTTCTATCATTCATGGGGAATAATAAGCACACATTTTATAAACAAGAGAAGAAATTCACAAAGGTAATCTTCAGGTATGAAACTTACATGTTTTATATTTCCTTAATTTATATTTTGGAAATGTTTGTCATTTTCAAAAAGGGGGATATTGTTGGCTAAATTGGACATTATAATAAATCCCTTTGTTTTGATTATGACAAACATTTCATTCTTGTTTATCTAACGTGCTACTTGAGTGTTGCAGGAATAAGGGGGATGACAAAAGCACTAGGGAATCCATATGCTTAAATACTTATAAATTTCACGAAATGTAATCAATTGTAAACTTGTACAAATATATAATGTACAAGTACTTAGACTTCATGTAAATCAAGCGTTAGATTTTCCCTAGCCAATCACTATACTTAGATAGATCATCCCCTTCAATAGCGTCACATATGCACACTCACATACACACTTAGTACTCTAATTGAAACATTGAAACAGGGTCAATCTCGGTCGACGAAATCCTCGACTGAGACACTCTCGGTCGACAAACTTCTCGACCGAGAAAGACCCAGGTAGCCGTTAGACACAGCTGACAAGGTGGTTGGTAGTTAGAGATGATCGTTGCAAATACTTGATCCAGAGAGCCTGTCGGTCGATAAAACTTCGACCGAGTAGGTATCTCGGTCGACAATTTCTCGACCGAGTAGACTTTGACAGCAACTGCAGAATTAATTAACTAGCCGTTGTTAATTCAACTAACTTATACCTAACGGCTAGTGAAGCACTTGGAACCCCCTAGAAAGTGTCTAGAACATCCTTAAGCACTTGTAGGTCATTCCTATAAATAGGACATACCTTAGGACACCTAAACTCACTTGATTCCATACTTGAGCAATCTTTGAGCATACACTTGCATTAGCAACCTGTTTTGAGCAATTGAGCAATACTTGCAATTGGCCACTCTTCATCTTGCTCTAAATTCATGTCCTATAGGCTATTATCTCCTATCCACCGCAATCACACTTCCATATACTTTGGTTAGGAGATCTACACGCTTGATATAGGCAAATCAAGCCTTGTGCTTCAAAGGATAAGTTGTAGTTTCTGTTTTCCTTTCTTGTTCACTTTCATTGTTTGTACTCTCCTTGCTACTCCTAGGTTGGAGGCTGCGGATTGGAGAGGGTTGCGATCTTCTTGGTGAAGAAGGAGACTTTGGACTACTTCAAGAAGGCTGGTGCAACGGGAGGTTACTTCTAAGAGGAAGGCTACTTCAAGGGGGAGCTTGGAGTTACTTCAAGAAGGCTACCTCGAGTTGGTGCATCTACTTCAAAGTGAAGGCTGTTCCAAGGGGTGTAAGAAAGTATTGTATTTTGTGTAATTCCTTGTGAAGGTAATAAAATTAATACTTTCAAATCCCGATTGGGTAAGAAACCGGGTAGTGGAATGACTGCCTTAGTATTTGCTAAGGTAGGAACCACTCTAAATCCCTTGTCTCCTTCTTACTTTTTCATTTGTGGTTGTTTAAGTTAAATAATTTTTAAAATAACCTTAGAACCCTATTCACCCCCCCTCTAGTGGTTTTTCAATAAAGGTATTGTTCCAGAACGTATATACATGATCCCATAATAGTTGATATACAACAAGTACATAAGGAGTACACATTCACAAAACATCTACAAAATGCTCCCCAAGGACCCGAGTGTATAGGGATGACTCTAGGACTCTACCACCAAAAGATAACCAACATCACTTCCAACCTTATCAGCTACTGCTCCTCTGGCTGCTTCTCAACCTCCTCTGCACGATCTCTACCTCCTCGTGCTCGTCAACCTAAAAAGGTTGTTAATCAACGGGGTGAGACACATAGTCCCAACGAGTGATAAAACTCTTTGCCAACTCTATTATTATCACAGACAAGATAAACGTAGCAATAGTATAAATAACAAAAAGAACAATTACTGTTGAATTAGTAAACATCTTAATAATTATAAAGGAATATGAAAAACATGTATATTTTCTACAATCAACATTGTGTAAAGATCAAGTAAGGCCTAAACCAATGTTTTTACATTTGATCCTATACAACAGTACTACACGGCTGATTACGTATTTATTATGCCCTGAGAATTTGAATCATACCATCCAAATCTGACGGACTACTATATGTATATAGTCAAAGTCAGTGCCAAACAAGGTCTAATGGAAGAGCTGGAATTCACTACCTCACAACACCTCTTGGTCAACATAAGAGAATACACCGCAGAGACATATCAGTCAACTATAACATTGACATATAGCCAAGATCAGGGATTGGCTCACGCATGGTCATCCAAAAATATAAACATAACTAGCCCACCTTGGTACAGGTACAACGCTAGAAGAACAAGCTCATGCATGGTCGTTCTAACGAAAGGAGTGGCTCACACATGGCCATCCATACCACACCGAGATCGGCTCACGCATGGCCGTCTCACACATCATGTATTTATGGATACAAGGAATTACTTGACTTGTACCTCACATATTCAAAAATATGCTCTCCGAGTTATACTCGTTTCACCATCCAGCAATAAAGTTGACAATGGAATGGATCTGTGGCACTGGAAACTACACTTCTAGATTTCACTTGATTAATTAGATCAATTTAAACATCTTTAATCATCAATCAAGTTACAACGCATAATCTCTAAAAAAGATCTACATCAACGGGGTATGTCCCATCACCAGAACATATTAAATCACATCATGTGTCCATCTCAAGGACTAATGTCCATCACAAGAACCACATGTCCATTACAACATAACCACCATAGCTCATACCTAGCTATGATCATCAATCAGTATCACATGCATGGTTAGAAGCTGATAACAAGAAGGAAAAGCATCATCACCTCATTATTATTATAAAACATGTTATGTGGTTTAGGAACATAACCTTCACATCATATATACAACTTCTCCGTAGGATATCACATCATCACCATGAAACACCAACATCAAAATGGTAGGTCTCAACCATCACCATGAAACTCTAGCATCAACAAGATGCATCACTACACCACATAGGGGTATCGTTAAGGTTGGGGTATTAGCCACCACACTAAACTAGTGTATCAACCACCACACTAAGATAGTGTATCAGTTAACCCTTGATATCGGACAACCAACCTAGGTAGGGTGTCGGCCTACCAACTCAAGGATGAATATCGGTTCATCACAAGAGATAAGGTTCATCATCACCATGTATCAGGCACAACACCTCAATGAGAGTGTGTCGGCCAAGGTACAACAAAGGAAATCAATTAAGAGATACATGAAGAAGGTGAATCGGTTATACCATCTCTACTAGGTGTTGGCCTTACCACTTCAACTAGTGTATCAACCTCACCATCCATTAGGGTATCGACCTAATCAACTAGGGTATCAGCCTCACCATCCCTTAGGGTATCAGCCTACCCATCAACTAGGGTATCGACCTCACCATCCCTTAGGGTATCGGCCTACCCATCAACTAGGGTATCAGCCTCACCATCCCTTAGGGTATCAGCCTACCATCAACTAGGGTATCGGCCATAAGAGTTGGTTGTATCAGTTGAGCCACAAGGTAGGTTCTTCTCACCTCTAAACAAGGTGTGACGGGCTAAGGTGTATCGGTCTGCAAGATGTGTCAGTTTGCACATGCATATCAGATTAGGGTAACCCATGTCAGCTTCTACACTTAACTAGAAACATGGAGACTCAACACTCTTCCCACCCAAGGCATCATAAGATAATGGAAAGCCACATCACAAGAAGCATGTCGGTCTGAACAAGGCATGTCGGGTTGCAAGTATATCAGACAGCTTATCATATCGGTTTGCAAGGAGCAACTCATATCGGTTTAGTCATCTTCTACCTTAAGATGAAGATACTACCAAGGCAAAGAAAGGAATGTTTCATGGCAGCAACTTAACATGGTTCTAATCTCAAAATTAGAACATAAAGCTACTAATAAAAGCTACTAGCATGCAAGCAAAACAAGCTAAGAGCAACTAGCAAGATAACAAGTAGAAAGGTGATAATAACAAAGTAGGGTTAGAGTTATATAACACGCCTCAAGAACAACCACCATGCTTTAAGCTCCAAGCTCAAGGTAGAAGAAGATCCTCCTAGCTCAACCTCCACCACACCTCCAATAAGGAAGATACGACCATGGTCAAGAAAGTAAAAGACAAAAAGAGGCTGCCAAGGTCCATGGCCGAGAAGAAGAAACAAGAAGAGAAGGGTAGCTAGAAAACCATGGCTTACCAAGGAAGAAGATGAAGAAGAGCACCCCAAGCTTCTAGATCGCCCACCAAGCTCCAAGTGTAAGGACCCTGACCTTCATTTACGGTTTACCCTGTTTGCTTTGCTTAACCTTGATGCTCTGTTGCTTGCTAATCACCTTTAAGTGGTGATCAGGGTTTGTTTGAGCTTTGTTGAGAGTTGGAGGGACTACTTGCAAATAACCCAAGTCTAGGGTTTTGTGGGCAAGTTTTCCACCTTGTGAGGTGTTCCTCTCTATCTTTGCTTCCTCTGGTGTTGAGAGGAAGGTTTGGGCTCGTTGTTTGAGTTCTTTTGGGCCTGGTTGAGCTTGTTTGGGCCTTGTTGAGTGTTGCCTTTGCTTCTTTGTGCCCTGTGTCGGGCAAGGGCAAGCTGTGTCGGCCTGAGCTTGTGACACCCAGGGTTTGTGTCGCCCTAGTGGTGTATCGCCCAAGATGGGGAGTGTATCGGCCAAGGGGAGTGTGTGTCATCCATGGTGCCTTGTTGTGTCACCCATGGTGTTTGACCTAGCTTTGACCTCGTTTGTGCCACCACTAGTGGACACTTGGTGCATGATGGTTACATGTGGTAATAACCTTGGACATGTGTTTAGGGCTTGCTAGAGTGGTGGATCGTGCACTAGGACAAGTGTCCCCAGGTAGGCGACACCTTGCTTGTTTCTACCTTGTTTTCTCCTCCCTTTCCTTCTATATAGGTGTGTCCTTTCCTTTGCTAGGAGTTCCTTTGGTCCCTTTGCTTCTCCTCCACCTTGGTGCACGACATACCCATCTCTTTGGCAAGTGGTGGCCGATACCCCCTTTGGAGGAGCAGCTTGGTGGCCGATAGCTTTGGATTCTTCTTCTTCCTTGCTTGGTGGAGCTTGGAGCTTTCTTAAGGCAGATGACATAACTCCTAACACTAACTACCTTACATGCCCTTATATTCTTGTTGCTTAGAATCGGTTATACATGTTAGTGGCTTAGTTTCTTGTTTAGTATCCATGTTGGCCGAACCTAAGACCTAGGGTTTCTTGGTGAGCAATACTCCTTTCTCTCCTTGGTCTAGAGGAGTGAGTTTAAGCTTCTAGTACCATGAGCAACACCCATCCTTCTCTTAGTCGATTGAGGTGAGCTTGTGTTCTAGTTGCTTGAGCAACACTCTCCTCTCACCAAGGACTTGAAGGGTGAGCTTGGTTGTTGTGGACCTTTTTTTAGGGAGTTCTTGTGTTGCCTGATGGGTGATAGGTGGTGTGCAAGACCCCTCCTTCTTAGTTGATTGAGGTGAGCCATCTCCTTAACCCACTAGGGTTTCAGGTGTCCTTGTGCTTAAGGAAGACGATAACCTTGTGAGTTGCACCTTGGACGATATGAGTTTAGGGGAGGTGCCGCCCGACAGTCCTCTTAACCTACCCCTTTGGACGATATGCTTGGGAGGTGGTGGACGACACCATGTCTTTGTGACGGGCGTCACACCTTCCTTGCCTTGTGTCGGCCGATAGGCCTGGCTTAGTTGGTTGTACGATAGGTCTCTTAGACCTTGCCCTTGCGACATCCGTTTGGCCCTGGGATTGGTTAGTTGGTCAGTAGCCTTTTCTGGTTGTTTGAGCTTGTATACCTGACTTAGAAGTGGCTGGTTGTCGTTATGCCTTGTTGGACAGAGTGTTGCTAGTTGGCCTGCTGTGGGCATTGCATCCTGAACCCTTACGGGTGTCACCCTAAGTTCTGTGAGGGTCGACCGACAGGCCATGACGGGAGTTGCGTTTTACCTTGATGCCCGACACCCCATTGCATGTCATGTTTCTTTACTTAGCTGCTAACAGAGCGTTGTGCGTCACATGCTTGACCGTTGTGTGTTGGCCGATAGGTGCTGGGAGATAGGGTGAGTACCCTACCTGATACACCCTATAGTGAGGGCATGATGCCCGACACAGCTTTTAGTGAGAGTTCTTGGTGTTGTTAGCGAGGGTTCTGCCCCCATATAAATCGTTTTACTCGATGAGAATTATTATAGTAACGCTTGTTTATGTAAAATACATGTCTTTACACATGAATGTGACCCTCTTGATTCTCTGTATTATACTAAGGAGAATGATAGGCACATAATATGGTTTGCTTAAAGATATGATCATAAGTTGATGCATGGTTAAGGAAGCATATCTAACCATTGATGTAACCTTATGTGATAGCATGATAATTCTATGATTATTGTACACTAACCATGCAGGTGAGGCCTAGCCAAGAAAAATGGCTATAAGGTATATATGATGAATAACACTACTTTGAAAGTCACTCTTGATACTGAGATAACATGTATAATGTTATTCCTATTCCATGATGATGATGATGTAAGCCTTGGGAGGCAGTGGCACTATGTGATGAGGGATTGAGATCCCATGGAATGTGATGATCCTTGAGATTGATCTAGATTGATTGGCAAGAGGCCAAGTGATAAACATGTGATGTGGGATCCTTGTGATGGATCAGTATGATGTGAATTGTAGTAAAAGAAACTGTTGAGTTTTATATTGTTTACTTTTGTTATAATTGCATGTTATCAACTTGGTTGAATCTTACAATCCATATAAAAGATACTAATTAATCACAGTGAAATATATCATGTAGTTGCCCTGGCCATAGATCCATCATCGTCAGGAATTGGTGATGGTGAAACGGGTTCTCCTACGGGTTAACCCGGAGCGCATATTGTTGAGTATGCGAGGTTTCTCCTAGCCTAAAGTGAGGAGGTAAGAGTGCAACTTCGGTTGTAGACTCCAGGGTGCGGATTCAGGGCCGTAGCCCAATTGTGATAAGAGCATGGTGAACAGGACCCATGGCTCAGGATATGTCATATGAGGAGCATGAATGCATTCATGGCTCAGAGCACGGTGAATAGGCCCATGGCTCAGTTTCACTAGCGCCAAGACCTGTACTAAGGTGGGCTATGCAGAGGGTAGCCTGTCCCTGTGGCTAAGACCACTTCAGCATGAGACTATGGTCCTGCTTATGTTGTACTCGTGCACTGACCATGAGGTGGGAGGTCGTGGAGTCCGACCCTTCCATTGACCTTGTATGGCACCGGCTCTGGGTTTCGCAGCCGTCGGTTGGATTTGAACGGTACGGTTCACTTCCTCAGGGCATAATAATATGTAATCCAGCCGAATAGTAATTACTTCTTAAGTCAAACTCGAAATATTGGTTGAGGCCTTGCTTGCTTAGTTGATCTTGTTATATCCTGCAACTACTTATATGTTCATCATGTTATGTGACACTACAAGGAAGAATAATGCTTGGACGAGGATGAGAAAGGGATTTACTACAAGGATCTTTTGAAGATTCCCAAAAAGTGAAAAAAGTCCAACAATCAATAAGCCTGGCTGAAGGCGTTAAATTTAGCGCTAGTGGGAGGCAACCCACGTGGTTTGAGATTCTCGAACCCTTCTTTTGATACTTTAGTTTTGTTTTACACAAATACACACACGCACACTTGTGCTTTACAGTTTTTGTTTGAGTTTTGATGATGGCAAGTGATAGACATTAGAGCGAGAGGATCTAGAAGTTAATCGTGGTCATTCATTCATGGTTGTGGCAAAAAGAACAAATAAAATCGAAAGCTCAAGTTTTAAAGTTTGAAAACTAAAGAGACAACCCCAACACAGCCGTGGAAACAGACCACGACCGTGGTGTTCTTGGCCAAACACGGTCGTGGCCCTTTGCCACGGCCGTGGGAATTATTGCTACAAATTGGCCAAAGTTACAGGTTGTTTTGAAGATCGGCCATGACCGTGGCGAGTTGACCACGACCGTGGCGAGTTGACCACGACCGTGGTGTTCTTGGACAAACACGGTCGTGGCCCTTCGCTATGGCCGTGGGAATTATTGCTACAAATTGGACAAAGTTACAGGTTGTTTTGACAATCGGCCATGACCGTGGTGAGTCGACCACGACCGTGGCATGAGGACAAGGCCACGACTGTGGCTGGATGCCACGACCGTGGCGAGGTCGGACCAGGGTTCTCTTCATTAACAACACGACTGTGGCACCTGCCACGGCCGTGCTACCCAACCCTGGCCACAACCGTGTCCCGCTGCCACGACCGTGGCCAAACCCGGTTCAGAAAAAAATATACTTTTAAGCGTCCAAAAATGACCCTCCCCCTCATTCTTTTGTCTTCCACCTCCAGAAAACGACCGTGGCGGCAGAAAACGGTTCCGTTCTCCCCCATTCACCACCAAATTCACCACAATCCACCCCCTTTTGATCCCCAATCCATCCCAAATCGATCCCCAGCATTCCCTCTCCCGTTTTCACCGTCCAATCTCTCCCAATCACATCTCCATCTCCATTTCCATCTCCATTCCACCCAGCAACTCCCCTACACAAAACCTCCACAAAAACCCTTCCATTCTCGCCCAAATCCACCACTAATCATATAACCACCATCCATACATCACTATCCTTCCATTCCACCCATAAAACCACACCCACACCACCTTCTCCACCAAATCTGAAAATCTCCCTCCTACACCACTTTCACCTCCATTTCCGCAATGAAGAAGATTGGGAAGCTATCACAAAGGGGACGAACATCCTCACCGGAGGGAAACGGCGTTCTAATAACACCTCCTCTGATGTGTCCGTTCCATCCCACACCCCATCACCTACCGCTTCCTCCCACCATTCCCTTCGTCGGTCGCAATCAGTGAGCGGATCACACTCCCGCTCATATGATAGCCACCACATCACAGACGCTACCTACGAGGGATCGACATGGACAACCTCATTGATGAGATTGATCTGGCGACCGCAAAAAGGAACCAGAGATCCAAAGAGGCGTCGTCCTCATCCAGGCTGCCTCCAAAGCCCGCACCACCCCGCCACTCGACATTCAGTGTGGCGGCGAGACGTGATATGCAGCCACAACCCTCGCGGCAATTGCAGCACGACGAGGAGCAGTCGGCCCACTGGTACAATTTTGATACCAGCTTGGGGTCGCAATCCTATGCGATGGAGGAAGAATAAGATAGCGAGGAGGAAGAGGTGGAGCTGGAGTCGGAAGGAGAAGATGTTATGACATTTTTGGAGGCAGACAGAGAGAAGACCCTAGGCAAAGCACCGGCGGGGGTGTCCTATGGTAGAGGACACAGGAAAAATAAAGTTGATCTTATCTACCCTGAGTGCATGACGAGGCGAGTCGTCGCCACCAAGTACGGGTCTCAGAAAGTGATCGATGATCTAGGGATCAAGGAGGCAGTGGAAAGGAGCTTAAAGAGAATAGGGTTGTGGGACATCCTTTTCACACCGCAGCCAACCTATGTCACCTTGACCCAAGAATTCTTCACTTCTCTTGAAAGGACTAAAGTGAGGGGTTGTGACACAATCAAATTTTCCATAATGGGCAATGTGCACACCCTCACTTCCACTGAGCTGAACGGGATATTTGTTGCAAGTCCTGAAGAGGCCGTCAAGATGGATGACGACTTGTTAGAGAAGGTGAAAGAACTGGATTATGCCTATTTCTGGGAGACAATCACAAGCAGCGGCGTGTACGACGTAGGAAGACAAAAAACAGCCACCATAAGCAATCCAAAGATGCGCTATGTGCAGAAGGTCGTGGAGAACACAATTGTAGGGAGGTATGATAATCAAGGCTCCATTTCACAGAAAGATATGTTTGTCTTGATATCGATGTACCTCAAGAAGCACCTCAACCTCGGTGTTCTATTGATTGATTATATGAAGTCCATACCATACAAGAGCACATAACCCTTTGTCATGGGTGGGTTTGTGACTTCGATTGCACTAGTACTGGGATACGATCTCTCGGGGTTACAGGATGCACTTGAGGCAGAGTTTGTTGACCTCAACTACTTGGTGCGCTCACACACTATAAATATAAAGGAAAAGAAGATGATCTATCTTACTACTAGTGTGCCGGACTTCGAGCTCGAGCTGCCATACCACACGGTGCCTCTTCTTTCCGCGTTGGGAATTAATTTCAATCTGAAAGAAAAACTTTTCAAATGGCAGCACGAACACCCACGAGAGATGTATGCAAGGGAAGCCACTGTCGTACATGAAGAAATCTCCGAATCTGAATCTAATGTACAAGGGCAGGAGCATGAAGCAGAAGAAGAACAGCGGCCCCGAAGAACTAGAAGGAGGGATGAGGGGACATCCCAGCTGCAGCCGCCCTCATGGAATGCCTATGACATGGCTACCATCCAGGCGCACCTTGAGAGTATTCAGAAGACTCAAGGAGACATCCAGCTTGTCCAGCAGTACATGTGGCAAAATCAACAGCAGATGCACTATCAGATCAACCACTTGTACCAATACCAACATGCCCTGGCAGCACGAAACCCTGAATGGGGTACAGACTTTTTGGGTGGTATAGCTGGACACCCACAGGCATATCCTCCACCCCAGGATGACCACTGGGGTCACTATTACCAGCATCCTCTGTCAAGCTCAGCTCCAGACTCAGCTCCTCCTCCAGATCCTCCGAACATGCCAGACCAGCCACCACAGCCATGGCACTTCCCCTATCTCCCCTAAAATATAGTTTCATGCTGAGGACAACATGATTCTAAAGTTTGGGGTGGGTAGGGCGGTACGCATCATCCTATCTCTCTATTTTTGGTCATTTTGATATCACCCTTCCATCTAGTTTAGTTTTACTATTTTTGTTCTTTTCATTGCATCTTTGCATAACATGTAGTTGATTTCTGCATTTTTGAGTAATTTTTCAAAAATTTTGCTTTTTCAACCATGCATTGCATATCATGTAGTTTTTGCTAATTTCTGCATGTTTTAGCTAGGATTTACTTGCTTTTTACCTAGAGTTGTGATTGAATGTGATTTAGTGCAATGTGGCACCTTTTTGGCCAATTTTGCCCAGATTTTATGTGTCTTGTCCAAAAAGCCTGTTTTGACTCAATCTTTACCATATTGAATGAAATTGCTTATCGTTGACAAATACAAGATGATATCCTGTGATGAAGTGCTATGTGGTATCAACGAGTGACTTCTTACATGCTCATCACCTCCCTTGGGAATGTGTTGGTTTGATTGAATTATGATCTGAGCAAGCATAGAACGTTTAATGTTTGTGGAGTTACTGGTTTGATATATGGATTTCATTTGGTTCATTCATGTGATGTGATATCTATGGTGAAGTGTTGGACTAGTTTTCATGCAGGAGACCTTATGTGGAAGAGTATGCCAAGTGACCCCTCTTTGACCCGACCACTCTTTCATCATCTTCATACCTCTCCGCCTCATAAAAAGATGCCAAAGCGCACATATTAGCCGTGGCCACCTCCAAAAGTTTGGGGTCGCTTCACTCTATCCACCATATGCCCTATCTACACCAGGGGCAAGAAAAAAAGAAAAGAAAAAGAAAAAGAAAAACAAAACAAAATAAAAGGATGCTCCTGTTTAAGAGCATTCAAATAAAGAAAAGATGTGTGTGTAAAAACACTCCAAAAATCTTACCACATCCCTTTCTTCCACTTTTATACCCATTGAGCTAGGAAACTTCAAACCTAGCTCACTTTATCCCTTTTCCACAGCCATGTGGGTCATTTGGCATAACTTGAAGCATAAGGTTGAACGCATGAAAGTGAAACAACACTCCTAGTCATCAGCGATTAACATCATCATGAAACGGTCTACCGGAACCTTATGAATGAGATATTGACAACTTGTGAAATCCATGCATTATATGTGAAGTTCATGTGCTCTGTGCTCTCTTCATGGTTGGTTTGTGAAAGTAGAAGAGGAGGGAAGTGATTTGCATGTACCTAGTCACCTTTGATCCCATTTAGCATTTTTCGCCCATCATATTGTATTTGTCATATCTTTTGATTGTGGAAAATGGAAAAGAGATTGAGTTGGAACATACTTGAGGACAAGTATGTTTCAAGTTTGGGGTGGTGATCCAACCCTATTCTAGGGCTGTATCTTGTGTCATTTTGTACTTTTATCACATTCAAATGCACTAGAATTACATGTTATTCTCCCCAATATGATTATCATTGTAAATATGCTTATGGATGGTCTTTGCACTGTTTTTCAAGTACTTAGACCATGCTTAGATGGAAGAGAGAGAAGGAGGGACCCAGAGAAGGCCCCAAAGTCTCCCTCAACCTACCTCCAGTGGCCAAGAGTCATCCTCGAGCAAAGACATCCGAAAATGACAAAGTTAGAAGAGAAATCAAGAAGTCGAACCTCACCACGGCTGTGGCCACAATGCCACGGTCGTGGCTTTTTTTAGCCAAACCAACAGGTTACAACAGGGAAATCCATAGATCGCCCACGACCGTGGCCACTGAAGACAACACGGCTGTGGCACCCTGCCACGGTCGTGGGAATTAATTTGCAAGAAGTCAGGTTGCAACAGGGATTTAGCCTCACTGACCACGACCGTGGCCAAGTCGCCACGACCGTGGCCGATGCTGATCAAGACGGTCGTGGCCCCTCCCCATGGTCAGCTTCAACCCCTCCAAAACGGCTGTGTTACCCAACACGGCCGTGGTGCATGCTACCCACCACGACCGTGGCACTCCGCCACGCTCGTGGCCACCACCATCTCACCACTTCCTTCACCCCACGACCGTGTTCACCACCCCACAGTCGTCCTCCACTACCCTCACCACGACCGTGGTACACCCACCACGACTGTGGTGATCACCTACCCTATACAACTTTCCACTATTTTTCCTATTTTTCCCCCACTTATCCCTAGATCCTATATAAGCACTAGTTGCTTCTAGGGCTCGAGGGAGAGCACCCCCTAGCCGCAATCTAGCTGCTCCCTTACATCCATTACCCCCATCCACCTTCTTCCTGGCATTCAACCCCATTTCCACCCACTTTCCACTCATTTCCACCATAGAACCCTAGATTCTCTAGGTTTCTATCCATCCATTCCACCATTTTCATGCACCCTTGCATCCTTGGAGGGAGGAGGACGTCTACAGCAAGCTTGGAGGTGAAGAAGGAGGCTTCTACATCAAGCTTCATGGAGTCCCTACTTCTTCTACCCCTTTCTTTTCCTATTTTCATGATTATGTCTAGCTAAGCCCCCTTGTGGTGGGCTGTTTGGGATTAAAATGTTACTTTGATACCATATTGGGGGATAAATTCTTGTAATGAACTTGATTCATATTTATGATGATTACTTCTTGCTTCCATCTCTTTTCCTATCTTATTACATGTGGTTTGTTCTTCTTGTATGGATTGCTTGTTTTGAGGTTTTTGATGACACTTCATTTCTAGGAGGAATTGGGGTGTATGTGGCAATCTTAGGAATGGCTCCTAGGTCCAATTAGTGGATCCCTAGCTATCCCCCTTTGTTCCTACATACACATCCCCCCCTACAAATGAATGTGAGATTTAAGTGGCTAGTGTAAGTGAGAGTGATGCAATTGCCTAGGGCCTTCTAAAGGCTAGAGTGGCTAGTGGCATGAGGTTAAACCCCTTCATCTCCACTCCCATCTCTACGAAATCTTGGTTGGCCTTGTCCGGGCCGACCTCAACAACAGATTTTAGCCTTTGTCCATTAACAACGAATTCCTTAGCTCCTGCTTTTGCACAAATGATCACTGCCTCGGATGGGTACACCTTCTTGACAAGGTAAGGACCTTCCCATCTAGAACGAAGCTTTCCGGGGAAGAACTTCATCCTTGAATTGTATAGACATACCCATTTGCCGGGCTCAAACTCTTTCTTCTTTATGATCTTGTCATGTAGAAACTTGGTTCTTTCCTTGTAGTTCTTTGACATTTCGTATGCTTCATGCCACATTTCTTCTAGTTCTTGCAATTGAAACTTTCTTTTCATTCCGGCTTTCTCTTCATCGAAGTCCATCATCTTCAAGGCCCACAATGCGTTGTGCTGCATCTCAACCGGCAAATGGCAACTCTTACCATAGACAAGCTTGAACGGTGTAGTGCCAATCGGGGCTTTATATGCAGTCCTATATGCCCATAAAGCTTCATTGAGTCGAAGTGACCAATCCTTATGGTCCAGTCACATCGTCTTCTCCAAAATGAGCTTTATCTCCCGATTTGCCAACTCAACTTGACCACTCGTTTGAGGGTGGTAAGGAGTAGCTGCACGATGGTTAACTCCATGTCTCTTTAGCAGCCCTTCGAAGGTGCGGTGGATGAAATGACTCCCACCATCACTAATCATAGCCCTTGGAACACCAAAACGGCTAAAGATGTTGGATTTCACGAAATCACACACCACCTTATGATCATTTGTCCTTGTTGCCACAGCCTCAATCCATTTTGATACATAGTCTATGGCGACCAAGATGTAGACATACCCGAAAGAAGGAGGGAAAGGACCCATAAAGTCAATCCCCCAAACATTAAACACTTCTACCACAAGAATAGGTGATAGAGGCATCATGTCCCTCTTTGAGATGGTGCCCACTTTTTGGCACTTGAAGCAACCCTTGCAAAAGTCATGAGCATCTTTGAACAATGTCGGCCAGTAGAATCCACATTGAAGAACTTTGGCAGCCGTGCGTTTCCCTCCAAAATGGCCTCCACACACTCCGGAATGGCACATAGATAAGACTTCTTGCTGCTCCATCTCCGGAATGCACCTTCTAATGAGTTGGTTCGGGAAATACTTAAAGAGGTGAGGGTCATCCCAAATGTAGTTCTTTACCATAGCAAACAATATCTTGCTTTCCTCTCTTGTCCACATGCTCGGTATCCTCCCACTGGCTAGGAAATTCGCTATGTGCTTGTACCATGGATTTTGGACAGATGAGACTAAGAGGAGTTGTTCATGTGGCATTGTCTCTTTGATTGGAGTTGTCACATCAAAAGGTCCATCAAGGCGGGAGAGATGATCTGCAGCACCATTTTCTATTCCTTTCTTATCCATAATTTCTATGTCAAATTCTTGGAGCAACAAAATCCATCGGATCAACCTTGGCCTTGAGTCTTTCTTGGACATGAGATACTTCAACGCAGCATGGTCCGTGTAGATTGTCACTTTGTTTTGCAAGAGATACGGCCGGAACTTGTCAAGAGCGAAGATCACCGCAAGCAACTCCTTCTCGGTAGTCGTATAATTTCTTTGAGCATCGTCTAATGTTTTGCTTGCATAATAGATAGCATGAGGAATTTGGCCAATGCGTTGACCCAGCACAACCCCCACCGCCATATCGGATGCATCCTTCATGATCTCAAACAACAAAGAGAAGTCTGGGGGCTGCATGATCGGAGCATAAATAAGCCTCTCTTTCAAATGATTGAAGGCCTCAACACATTTGTCATCAAACTGAAATTCGACATCTTTCTCAAGTAATCGACAAAGTGGCCTTGAGATTTTGCTAAAGTCCTTGATTAAGTGACGGTAGAAACCTGCATGTCCCAAGAAATATCGAACATGTCTTACGGTGGAAGGAAGGTTGAGTGTAGAAATAAGGCCCACCTTGGCCTTGTCAACTTCAATCCCATCTTTAGAAACTCAGTGTCACAGAACTATACCCTCAGGTACCATGAAATGGCTCTTTTCCCAAGATAGAACTAAGTGAACTTTCACACATCTTTCCAGTACCACAGCTAGATGTAGCAAGCACTCATCAAAGGTTTTCCCAAAAACTGAAAAATCATCCATGAAAACTTCAAGTGACGAATCAAGTATGACAACAAAGATTGAGGTTACACATCTCTGGAAAGTGGAAGGGGCATTGCACAATCCAAATGGCATTCTCTGATAGGCAAATGTACCACTTGGACAAGTGAATGTCGTCGTGCACAACAATCTGAAAATACAACAACCATGAAATGGAAGGAAGGTTGAGTGGAAGGAAGGTTGAGTGTAGAAATAAGGCCCACCTTGGCCTTGTCAACTTCAATCCCATCTTTAGAAACTCAGTGTCACAGAACTATACCCTCAGGTACCATGAAATGGCTCTTTTCCCAAGATAGAACTAAGTGAACTTTCACACATCTTTCCAGTACCACAGCTAGATGTAGCAAGCACTCATCAAAGGTTTTCCCAAAAACTGAAAAATCATCCATGAAAACTTCAAGTGACGAATCAAGTATGACAGCAAAGATTGAGGTTACACATCTCTGGAAAGTGGAAGGGGCATTGCACAATCCAAATGGCATTCTCTGATAGGCAAATGTACCACTTGGACAAGTGAATGTCGTCGTGCACAACAATCTGAAAATACAATCTGAAAATATCCTGAGTACCCATCAAGAAAATAGTAGAAGCTCTGCCCAACCAATCTCTCTAAAATCTAATCAAGAAACGGAAGTGGGTAGTGATCCTTCATTGTCTTTTCGTTGAGCTTCCGGTAATCCACACACATTCTCCACTTGGATTGCTCTCTCACCGGCATAAGCTCACCATCGGCATTTTCTGCAACCGTAATCCCACCCTTCTTGGGCACAACTTGGATGGGGCTCACCCACGTACTGTCAGAGATGGGATAGATAATCCATGCATCAAGCAACTTCACAACCTCTTGAGTTACAATGTCCTTCAACTTGGGATTTAGCCTCCTTTGCATTTGACGGGTCGGCCTCGCATCTTCTTCCAAGTATATCCGATGCACACAGATAGAGGGGTCAATCCCTCTCAAGTCAGCAATAGATCATCCAATGGCTTGGATGTTCTTCCTCAAGACTTCCATCAAGGCATCTTCTTGCTTAGGAGAGAGAATAGAGGAAATGATCACCGGGAGTGTGTCATTTGAGCCAAGGAAAGCGTACTTCAATCCTTCAGGAAGTTTCTTCAACTCAAGAATGGGGGGTGCTTCAAGGGAGTTCTTCAAAGGTGCAGAAATAGAAGGGAGGTCCTGACTTGCAGCCACTAAGGCTAGCTCACACCTTTCATCATCTTCATCATCGTCGTCAGGGAACTCAACAATTGGTTCAAGACCTCTACCTTGAGTGGCAGTCTCAATCCACGCAGGTAAATACTCTTCAACAATCTCATCTAGAAATTCCACCAAATAACAATCTTCCTCGGTGGCCCCTATCACTTCAGCTGTAGTAGAAGACTTGAAGATGTTCAACCTGATCTTCATGTGCATGAATGTAACATACATGGTCCCTGTCCTCACATGGATCACGACATCAACTGTGGCTAAGAAAGGTCTCCCCAAGATGATTGGTACCTTTTTGGCCTCTTTTTCCATATCAAGAATGATAAAATTGGCTGGGAAGAAGGAAGAAGTATCTTCATCAAGACGGACCAGCACATCATCCACACACCCTCTAGGCGTCTTCACAGATCGGTCGGCCAACTATAGAGTGCAGTGGGCTGGCCTCAACTCCCCCATTTGGAGCTCATCAAACAGATCATACGGCATCAAGTTTACGCTAGACCCCAAGTCGAGAAGAGCCTGGTCTATGCGATGTGCCCCGATGTAGCATGAGATGATGGGAGCACCGGGGTCTTTTCTTTTCCAGGGGATGGTGTGTTGGAGAATGGAGCTCACTAGCTCAATGAGCTTGATCTTCTTAGGCATCCTCCCTGTTGTTTTTCTTTTGAAGGTGCACAATTCTTTAAGGAATTTTTCATAGGACGGAATTTTCTTGATTGCATCTATAAGAGGTACATTGATTTTCACTTGCTTGAAGATCTCCAAAATATCATTCGCATGCTTCTTCTTTTTCTTTGCAATAGAAGGCTCCTCGAGTGCATCAGGATATGGAGGGAGTTGGGACCTCAATCGGTCCAAATCAACAGTATCATCCACTGGTATCACTGGAATCACGGTATCATGGCTCGGTATTACAGTATCACTGCTCGGTGTCACGGTATCAACACTGCCTCTTATCACAGTATCATCAATCTGCATCTCAGTATCAACCTGCTCTGCCTCAGTGTCATCTCTGCCAACAACTGTACCATGGAGCCTCTCCAAGGTCCTGCCACTCCTCAACGTAGTCACAACCTTCACATGCTCATGGGTGGTAGAAGAGGGAGCTTGTGGAGGTGGTGGTGGCTGTTGGGGTGGTGGAGGCCTTTGGTGAGGGGAGTTGGGATTTTGAAGGATGAATTGGGGTTGCGGTTGTTGTTGTGGTGGGGGATGGTATTGTGGAGGTGGTTGTTGGTAAGTGTGAGGTGGAGGTGGAGCATATTGATAATTGAGTGGCGCTTGAGGAGGTAGAGGAGCATAGGGGTTTGGTGGGGCTTGGTAAGATGGTGGAACATAAGCACTCGAAGTGTTCCCTAGAAAAACCCCATCATTGTTCAGATTTAGTAGTGGTTGAGATGGAAGTCTACCTTCTTCCCTTCTAGCCAAAGAGAGAGAAATTTGGTCCAACCTCTGCTCAAGACAGTTTATAGACTGCCCATGTGCGTTGACGTCCTTTTTTACTTCATCCAGGCTTCTTAGCCTTCCTAGAACCTCGTCTTCAAACTTGGAGCTGTAGCGTGGCTTCTGTTGCCCCTGCCCTTGACCTTCCTCATTTTGTTGTTTCCAGGAGAAGTTGGGGTGGTTCCTCCACTAGGGAGTGTAGGAACTGGACATCGGGCCCGGGTTGTTGCGGCCACCAAAGGAGTGTAAAGCGTTAACTTCCTCGTCTACAATATCCACAACCATTGTGGGTTGGCTAGAAGAGCCAGCCACTTGATTCTTCATCATTCGCATCATATCAGCCATCATTTTCATCATATCAGGGTTGGTGGCATTGCGTGCGGGAGCCACGGAGGAAGGGGGAGGGGTGTAATTCTGGCCGCAATGCCCCCCTTTAGTGGAAGCTCGGTGGCGTGAATTCTCGGCAAGATGCTCAAACAGCGGCCATGATTCCTCGGGTGTCTTTGCCATGAATGTGCCCCCGCAAGAGGAATCTACATTGTTTTGGCTCTGCACTCAAGCCCGGTGTAGAAGGCATGAACTAGCTTCCAAAGCGGAACCTCATGATGAGGGCAATCACGAAGCAACTTCTGGAACCTCTTCCACGCCTTGTGGAAGGGCTCGTTGTCTTTTTGGGCAAACGATGTGATGCATCTTCTCATGTAGGATAACTTGGCGATGGGGAAGAACTTCTTGAGAAACTCATTCTTCACCTCATTCCAAGTGACCAATTCTGGCCTCAAGGCGTACCACTCCTTGGCCTTCTCTTTGAGGGAGAATGGAAAGAGCGTCCTCCTGATTGAGTCGTCGGTGGCGGCAGGCGTGCGGAAGGTAGAGCACGTTTCAAGGAACGCATCTATGTGGTGGTAGGGGTTCTCGTTCTCCATACCGAAGTATGTAGGGAGAAGCCCCAAGAGTGTCGGCGGGATGGAGAACTGTTGACCTGGCATCTGGTCAACTAGAGTGGTGATGGGGGAGTTATAGTTCCCCTGCGTGAAGTACTCGTGAAGCGGGCGATGTGGCGGTGGAGGTGGAACCTCCGGTGGTGAGTCATTCTATGCCATCTCGGCCTCTCACTGTATAGGTTGCGGCGAGCTTGACGCCTTCTTCTTCCAATCTCCGGGTCGTAAACCACCAAGTCGGTGCAAGTCGAACGCGTGCTACGCATGCACAGCTGTCACCTGTGCACGACACAAAAAAACAACAAGGAGCCAAGTTAGAAAACCAATATGCAAGAGTAACACAAAGAATAAATAATAGCAATGGTGAGGGCAAAAGGAAAGGCCAAGCTACACTATCTAACTAGGCCGAGCGCCTCTATCCCCAGCAACGGCGCCAGAAAGCTTGGTGTGCTCCCACTAGAGGCTTGCAACAAGTGCAATCCACGAGGTCGGGAGGCACAGGAGAGATGGGATCTTTGCTTTCGATATTTGTATGGTCCCACACTAACTACCTACGTCTACTAAGACACTACGCCCGCAAGCGCATGGGGTCGTGCCGTAGTATAGGTGAGGCGGCAAGTACGGGGTCGATCCGCGGATATAGAGGGGGCGCTAGAGTTAGATGTCGTGAGCTACGTTCCTAGTGCGGAGAGTAAGGTTTTTAGGGTTTTAAGGTTGATTGGTTGATTACACTAATGAGCAAGTAAGAGATGCGAAAAGAAAACTAAATTATGGAAGAGCAAGCAAATTAGTAAACTAAGTTATCAAACTAACTAAGCAGGAACAAGAAGGGCTACACTACTCTAGCAAGGCAAGAAGCAAATAAGAACTAGACTAACCACTAGAAAGAGCAAGAGCCTAAGTTAACACTGAAGAGTAAAACTAAGCAATTGACTAAGTTAGACTAAAGCGATTGGACTAAGCTAGCATTAACAAGTAGACTAAGTGATTAGGGTTTTAAGCAAGGTGATTAAGGTGGGTGGTCCGTTTGGGGAATGTCACTTTGATTTTAGTTGGGGGAGTTCATTAAACATGCATGGTGCTCAATTCATATCTAGATTACCAAACCAAACAACAAGGGCAATGCCATTAGAACATACCCTATACTACTAGTAGAAGACTAGGGTTAGGTGTAGTTCTAGTGAGATTGGCCAAATCTAGGTTTCTAGGGTAAGTGATAGTGGACAATTGAGGGTTGAGGGTAGAGATGGGAGTGGAGATGAAGGGGTTTAACCTCATGCCACTAGCCACTCTAGCCTTTAGAAGGCCCTAGGCAATTGTATCACTCTCACTTACACTAGCCACTTAAATCTCACACTCATTTGTAGGGGGAGGGATGTGTATGTAGGAACAAAGGGGGCTAGCTAGGGATCCACTAATTGGACCTAGGAGCCATTCCTAAGATTGCCACATACACCCCAATTCCTCCTAGAAATGAAGTGTCATCAAAAACCTCAAAACAAGCAATTCATACAAGAAGCACAAACCACATGCAATAAGATAGGAAAAGAGATGGAAGCAAGAAGTAATCATCATAAATATGAATCAAGTTCATTACAAGAATTTATCCCCCAACATGGTATCAAAGTAACATTTTAATCCCAAACAGCCCACCACAAGGGGGCTTAGCTAGACATAATCATGAAAATAGGAAAAGAAAGGGGTAGAAGAAATAGGGACTCCATGAAGCTTGATGTAGAAGCCTCCTTCTTCACCTCCAAGCTTGCTGTAGACGTCCTCCTCCCTCCAATAGCATCAATTAATGTTAATCCAAGAGAGCACGAAACTCATTTTTTATTTATATTATTTATCCCCCTTTGTCATTTCAAAAAGATAGCCATATAATCAATTTGCTCCCCCTGAATGAGATACCCCCCCTAATTGTTCAAGAATGTCAAATTTAGCCACAATTCAAAAACCATGATTAATTTCTCTAACCATTTGTAAGGGATGTTAAGCCTTGAAATGATATGAGAATCCTTTAGACTCATGAATATATGTTTATATAAATTTCTCAATCCATTTGCAAGGGATGTTAAGCCCTGAAATGATATGAGATTCCTTTTAGCTCATGGTGGAATACATAAATGTTTTTCTATATTGATTTCTCAACCATTTACATGGGATGTTAAGCCCTGAAATGATATGAAATTCTTTTAAGCTCATAGTGGAATCAATGAATGTATCTCTAACCAAATATAATGGATGTTAAGCCCTAATTGGTTTAGAGAATTCAATTTATAGCAAGATATACATTATATTCAAGAATGTTGTAAGCTCTCCCTTAAGCTCATAACTTAAATATACTAATATATTTCAAATTATATCCTTCTAAAATCAATTGAGTAAGATTGTGAGTCACTTTATAAGCAAACATTTGTCTTATTATAAGTATTTAACATGATAAGAAACTTTTTAGATTTAATATACCAATGTTGGGTGCACGTGAATGATTTCATTTACCAATAAGCATTTTGTCATGCTTATTTTTGGTTGACGACTGGGGCACCCCTTGACCGAACTCTTTTTCGGCCGAGAGGCAATTATTTAGATTTCCAATATAAACATTTACATAAGTTATCCAATGATCCACTTCTTCTAGAATATGATTGAACCTTGTTGTATATAATCATTTTTCATTTTACTCATATGTGAACTGGTGAATGTTGAAAATTCTAAGATAAAGCCTTTTTGTGACCTAAGATTAAGTTTTACTTCTTTTGTTGTATGTCTTAATTCATGTGAGTAGGATTTGGTTTTGAAAAGGTATCTTGTTTGTAATTTCCTAGTATGCTCAAATTTTAAACTTTTCTCACAAAATGGTGATGATTATATTCTAACCAAGTTCCTTGTATGATCAATTCTTTTGTTATCAATTTTGATTATGTTAATGTTGAACAAGATCTCTTATGCCAATAGTTTTGCCATTAAGGCTTTCCTCTAATCAGACCAATCTTTTCCTCGTGTATGTGAAAATCTCTTTATTTTCAATTATATTCTTGTTGGGACAATTTAATCATGCAAAGTATAATATTTTGATGCCCATATATTCTTTCTTTTGATTAGGGTCATTCAAATCTTTAAAGAAATGTAATCTGTAAGTTTCATTACATATTTGAGCCACTTAAGTTAATTGCAAGTGAAGTATCTTATTCTTATCAAACATTTCTGATAGAGCTTTCCTCGGTCGACAAAGTTCTCAATCGAGAATGGTTTCCGTTGAGGTTTTTGTTTGCTGGATGTTTTTCCAGGAATTTCAAGCGGTAGTAACATTCTTGGTCGACTATTTTCTCGACTGAAATGTTCTCGGTCAACAACTTTCTTGACCGATAATGTTCGAGCGATAATGTTACACTTTGTCCAGAAAGTGCAGGCTTATGACAGAAACTTTCCTTGTCGACTATTTTCTCAACCGAAGAGTGTCTCGGTCGAAATTGTTGTCGATCGAGATTGTTTCTATTTTGTTTTCACCAATTTTATTAGTATTAATTAGAGCTTAGATTACTTTAATTATCCAAGATAACGATGAGTTTAGTTGAGATGAGACATTATGAGTATCAAAGTAAAGTTTTAGGTTAAATCTCAACTAGTCATATTCAAGTTTCCTAAGTTTGGGGTCTTATAACCCAAACTAAATCAACATCCTTTTAATTGTATGGGCATGAGAAAGAATAATGTCCAAGACATAAGAAATAGTGACAACAAATGGAATCAATTTCATTTCTCTTTTTATGATTTTGAGTTGAGTTGTTCTTGGGTACATATATCACTTTGGTCTTGGGTTCTTGTGTTCTTTTAGTCCTCGGTTTTTGATAGGATTTATCTTTGAGCACGTGACCTAGTACTCTCTTTCCAATTTGACCAGAAGAGTCTTTTAGAATTTTATCAAGAGTATATTTATTTTTCAAGCTACTAATATCTTTTTGTAACTTGGTAATTTAATCCATTCTCCTTTTAATGTCCAACTTTGCTTGATCTAGATTAGATAAAAAACTATCTCTTTCTTTGACAATAGTATCATAATCCAAATGAGTACAAAAAATAGGTTGAGTCTGAAGATCATTTATCTTAGCAAGCAATTCAAACTTTTCTTGGCATAGAATGTTATTGTTAGTTTCTAGAGCAAGCAACTTAATATTGCAATCATTGACAGATGATTTCAAAGTAGCTTTTTTAGATGTAAGATCATTCAATTTTGCATTCAAATCTTCATTAGTTTTTGTAAGCCTTTTTAATTTCTTTTTACAATAAATATATTTATCATATAATTCTTCTATGATAGAAACTAACTCTTCGTTAGATAAATCGAGAAGACTTACACCATCTTCTTCTTCATTGGTTGTGGCAATGAGACATTGTACCTTATCTTCTTTAGTCATGAGGCATTCTACTTCTTCTTCTCCACTCTCACTATCATCACTTGAGTCATCCCATGCTGCTTTGTAGGCTTTTTCTTTCTTCTAGAGAGAGGATTTCCTTCCTTTCTTGACTTTAGGGCATTCATTCATTAAATGTCCCTTTTTTCCACATTCAAAGCACCTAGGGGAAGAGGAAGAAGAAACACTAGAAATTTTGTTAGATTTAATTCTTTTATATTGCTTACCATTTACAATGAGAGTCTCTTCTTCACTAGCTTCTTCACTTGTATCATGACTAGCTTTAGTTGTAGCTTTGAATGCAATGTCCTTTCTTTTCTCCTTTTTGTGTTTGGCTGCTAATCTTTCTTCTTCTTCAAGAGTAACCTCATGAGTCTCTCGGTTATGAATGAGCTACTCCATCCTCAATCTAGTGAGATCATTGGCTTCTTCAATGGATGTCACCTTTAGCTTGTACTTTGGAGGCAAGCACCTAAGAATTTTGGATACTTGATCTTCTTCACTTATAAATTTTCCTAATGCACTTAAATTGTTAATAATAGTAGAAAATCTTGCATAAATATCACTAATAGACTCATTTGGTTGAGTACGAAATTGTTCAACTTTTTGTTTAAGCATGCCAATTTTAGAGTTTTTAACTTGAATAGTTCCTTCATGTGTGATAGAAAGTCTATATCATAAGCAGTTTCACATGAAGAGATTCTATTGAATTCACTTATAGAAATAGAACAATATAATATACTTACTGCCTTGGCATTTAGTTGAGCTTGTTTTACAATATTTACATCCCATGTGGCATATTTAGATTTGGGAAGCACATATGGTGTAGACACCATCCTCCAAAGCTCCCAGCTGATGCATTGGAACAAGAACTGCATCCTTCTCTTCTAATAGTTGTACTTGCTTCCATCAAATGGTGGTGGATGAGATACATAGGTTCCCTCCAAGTTTAGGTGGTTGAGCACAGCGTCCCCCATCCTTCAAGACATGTTAAGGTTTCTTGAATACTTGCTCATATACCAATCAAAAGATCTAGAGTGGGGGTGAAAAGAGCTTTTTGGACTTTTAAAATTAATTATTTAAAATAATCAACCAAAGAAGTAGGAGGGAAACAAGGAAGACATAAGGATGTAGAGTGGTTCCTACCTTTGAAATCAATGGTAGTCAGTCTACTACCTGATTATTTCCAATCCGAATTTTGAAAGTGATTAATTTTATTACCTCCCAAGGATATTACATAAAATACAATCACCTTCCTTCTACACCCTTGAAGTAGCCTTCACCTAGAAGTAGCCTCAACCTCCTTCAAGTAGCCTTCTTGAAGTAACTCCAAGTCCTCAGAGCATCCTTCACCACCTTGAAGTAGTTCCACCGCCTTGAGATAGCCTTCCTTTAGAAGTAGCTCCAACCTCCCTTAAAGAAGCCTTCCTTGAAGTAATCTTAAGCAGACCTCCTTTCAACAACCTCCGATCTAGGAGTAGTCAAGGAGAACAATATACAACAAAAGAGAACAAGATTGGAAAAAAGGAAATACTTAACCAATGAGTACAATGCTTTGATCCTATATCAAGTGTATAGATATCCTATCCACTATAGATGAATGTGGTTATGTGGTGAGTAGGAGATACTAGCTATAGGACACTAAATTGGAGCTCAAGGAAATAAGATTGCAAGTGTAGCTTTGCTTGTTGTTCACTTAGATTGATTCTCAAATTGTGTTTATGTGTCTTGGGTGTCCTAAGGCCTCTCCTATATATATGGATGAGTTGCAAGGGCTTAGGGACGTTCTAGAGGGTTTCTAGAGTGTTCTTCGTGCTCAACTAGTCATTAGGTGTCCACTAATTGCATTGTAATGGCTAATTGTTTCGTGCTGAAAAGTGTAATCTAGAAACTGTCTCGTTCGAGAAATTTGTCGACCGAGGTGTGTCTCGGTCGACTATTTCTTCGACTGAGGTAGGGTTTGGAGTAAGTGTGTTACAACAATCATTTGCATCTTCCAACTACCACCTACTCTCAGTCTAACGGCTATGGAACCTTGTCGAAATATATCTCGATCGAGAATGTTGTCGAATGAGGGCTATTGTAGGGTTATATGAGTAGGTCAACAATCAGTGCCCGTGACTTAGACTGAGGTGGTTCTCAGTCGAGAATTTTGTCAACCGAAAGTGTCTCAGTTGAGAAGTTTGTCAACCGAGAAGTCTCTGTTTTAATATGTTGAATCATCTACTAAGTGTGTATCAATGTGTAATTGTGATTCTATCTTAGGGGAGGATCTATCTAAGTGTTGTGAGTGGATAGGGAAGATCTAAACACTTTATTTACATGATATCTATGTACTTGTACATTAAATACTTGTACACATTTTTACATTGAGTACAATCATGAAAATAAAAGAAATTTAAGCATATTAATCTTCCAATTTGTATTGATCTTCAACTATCAACTGCCTTATTTGTTTATCCCTGAAATACTCAAATAACATGTTAGATCCACAAGAATGAAATGTTTGTCATCATTAAAACAAATGGTTTAATAATGTCCAATTTATCTAATAATTCCTTAAGAGATGGATACTATGTTCCATATCTCTTTAGGAATATTAGCACACACTTCATAAATAAACAAGAGAATGTCTACATAAGGTAAATCTTAGGTATGAAACTCATGCTATTTAAATTCCTTTGATTTATATTTTATAAATGTTTGTCATCTTCAAAAAGGGGGAGATTGTTGGCTAAATTGGACATTATTAAGCCCTTTGTTTTGATGATGAACAAACATTTCATTCTTGTGGGTCTAACGTGCTATTTGTGATTCTATATTAGGGGAGGATCTATCTAAGTGGTGTGAGTGGATAGGAAAGATATAAATGCTTGATTTACATGATATCTGTGTACTTTTACATTATATACGTGTACAAGTTTTTACATTGAATACAATCATGAAAATAAAAGCAATTTAAGCATATTGATCTTCCAATTTGTATTGATCTTCAATTATCCACTGCCTTATTTGTTTATCCCTAAAATACTCAAATAGCACATTAGATCCACAAGAATGAAATGTTTGTCATCGTCAAAACAAAGGGTTTAATAATGTTCAATTTAGCCAACAAGATGTTCACATGCAATATGAGCCATAGCTCGGTATTCTGTCTCTCACTGGATCTGGATACAACAATCTGATTTTTGCTTCACCAGGTAACAAGATTTCAGCCCACAAATGTACAATATCCTGATGTTGACTGATGATCAGAATGACTTCCTGCATAATCAAAGTCTGAAAAACCAGATAGATTATAGTGGTCATGCTTCTTATTCAACAAGCCTTTTCCAGGAGAATTTTTAAGACACCACAGAATGTGACATATAGCATCCCAATGACACTGCCAAGGTTATCAAGATACCTACTGATGAATCCTACGACAGCAGTGAGGTTCGCTCTTGTGACCGTCAGATAAATAAGCTTGCCTACTAGCCTTCTGAACTGGTGATGATTAGCATAGGGAGGATAATTTTCATCATCCCAATCCATATTTGGGTTAAGGGGAGTGTTGTCTAGTTTGCAGCCAAGCATATCGGTTTCCTACAAGAGATGAAGTACATAATTCCGTTCAGAGAGACACAACCCTATAGATGATTTGGAAACCTCAATGCCTAACAAATATGTCAGCATTCTGAGATCTTCAGTGACAAAGTGTTTTTCTAAGTAGGTTTCAGCTACCTATATACCCACGGTATCACTGCCAGATAAAATAATATTGTCAACATAAATAATAAGAATACTAGTCCGGCCACTATTTTGCAGATAAAGACTGAATGATCTGAGTGAGAAATACGGAAGGCAAAAGTGACTAAAATATGAGTGAGTTTGTCAAACCAAACACGTGGGCTTTGTTTGAGACCGTAGATGGCCTTTTTCAATTTACATACTTTTAAGGCAACCCCCCCTGAGCAACAAAACTGGGTGGTTGCTCCGTGTAAACTTCCTCCTGTAGATCTCCATAAAGAAATGCATTTTAACATCTAACTGAAAGAGGGACCAGTCTTTGTCAACAACAACAAAAATCAGAATTCGAACAGAATTTAATTGTGCAATAGGAGAGAAAGTCTCAAAATAGTCGACACCATATGTTTGCATGTACCCTTTTGCCACAAGTCAAGCTTTTAGGCGTTCAATGGTTCCATCAGGTTGATACTTAATGGTGAATACCTAGTGGCAGCCAACAGTAGGGCATGAAGGAGGGCGATCTACAAGTTCCCATGTCTTGCGATCACATAGCGCCTGCATTTCCTTATCCATAGCATGTTTCCATGCAGGAATAACTAGAGCTTCTGTAGTAGTCTTTTGAATAGTGACAGTAGAAATAGTAGAAGTAAAGCATGAAAAATTGTTATGCAGATTAGAAGAAGATTAGTAATGACTGATAGAATGTTTAGTGTAGGAGCGAACACCTTTGTGAAGACGGATAGGAAGGTGTAAGTCAGAAGTTACCTCAGTGTTTGTTTGATCATCCGTGGACGAAGGATTTGGTTATGGAAGGGCCATGAAAGGAGTGATTGTCTTTGGTCGGCATGTGTACACTTGCAAAGGGAGACCTTCAGGATGGTCGGAGGAAGGCAAATCCTCAACAAGATCTGGTAGAGGCATGGGAGCTAACATATTACTAGAGAGTGTTGCCCCATCATAAGAAAAATAGGACATATGCTAAAAAAAGATCACATCTGCACTGACAAACCATTGCTTGAGAATTGAATCAAAGCAGCAATAACCTTTCTGGGTTCTAGAATATCCCAAAAAGATGCATTTAGTGGAGCGAGGATCAAGCTTTGTCATCCCTAGGCATAATTTTTTGACAAAATAGGTACACCCAAAATACGAGGAGGAACAGAGTTTCATCAGGAAACAAAATGGTGTAAGGGATACGATTATATAAAATAGAGTATGGCATACGGTTAATAAGATAGCATGCCGTATAAAGTGCCTCAGGCCAAAAATGGTAAGGGACTTTATAATGAAGAAGAAGAGTGTGAGCAACCTCCAATAAGTGGCAATTTTTCCGTTCAGCAATACCGTTCTATTGTGCAGTATAAGGGTAAGTGGTTTGATGGATGGTGCCACGAATAAAACAAAATGATGTGATAGACTTTTGCATAAATTCTAGGGCATTATCGGTATGAAAACTCTTAATGGGTTTATTGAACTGGGCATGTATTTCAAAAAAGAAGATACTGGTATTGTCCAAAATACGATCTTTGAGTAAAAAAAACAAGTAGCACGAGAATAATCATCAATAAAAGTCAGAAAATATTTAACACCAGAGTGACTAGGAATAGAACATGGACCCCAGATGTCTACATAAACAATATCAAAAGGTACATTAGAACCAATTTCTTTTTTAGTGGGAAATACAGAATGTGTTTTTTTTTTAAACACAAGATGCACAAGAAAAGGTTTTTTTAGATAATGCAGGAAATAAATTCTAAAACTTTGTTGCAGATGGATGACCAAGCCGGAAGTGCCATTGAAGTCATGTAACTCATGTAGCCATAAGAGCAAATGTTGTAGGCAGTTCATCTAAATAGTAGAGTCCATATGATCCTTCATAGCCTGAACAAATCCTCATCTTCATGTGGAGATCCTATAAAACACAACCAGAGGGATTAAATTTAATAGAGAACTAAAGCTTTTTTATAGTTTTACTGACAGATAGTAAATTAATAGGAAATGGTGGTATGTATAAAATAGATTGGAGATGCAACTTTTGAGACAGAGGAACAGTGCCAATGCCATGAATAGGAGTCTTAGAGCCATTTGCAACAATGACGGATGGAATATTAGAGCTTTTAGTCAGAGAATAAAATAATTGGATGTTGCCATCCATATGGATAGATGCACTAGAACCAATGCACCATTTATTATTACCAATAGAAGGATAGGCAAGCATGGTGGAGGAACCCGCAGTAGATGTCAAAGGTAGCTGAGTCATACGCTTCTAGAAAAACTTCTCGAAATCTGAGCGAAACCATTCAGTAGACGACAGAGCAGATTGTTGGTTGGATGCAATATCAGTTGAGGTCTCTGTAGATGCTTGGTAAGCCCAGGCTGGTTTACCATGCTTGATCAAACACCTATCTTTGTTGAGATTATCATGACCACACCAGTTGCAAAAGTGAGGCCCAGTAGCTTGGCCTCAACCAAGAGTAGGAGAGGAGTCACGTCCACCAGTAGGAGGTAGACTTCTACCACAACCTTGACCGCTACCACGTCCAGAGTCAGTAGTGTGAACAGCTAGAGCATGATGCTCAATAATAGGATTGTAGATCATCGTTGGAAGTCATTGAACTCGCTTAAGAACATCACGAAGAGTAGGCTGTGGGATCGCTAGATAGAATCCGATCGACCGCGCCAGAGAAAGATGCAGGAAGGGCAGCCAGAAACTGGACCAATTGTAGTTCATTGTGCTGCTTCTGGATTCTTTGATGTTGGATGTCAAGGGATGGTAGATTTTGTATTCATTCCGAAGATAAGACCACTGGTTGTAGAAATCCTCAATAGAAGTGTCAGAAGAAAAGTCCTTCTTGGCCAAGTTTTTGAAAATTTCAAAACCACATTTAGGATTCTGCTTATGGGAATAGACATGGGAGAGTTGGTCCCACATTGCCTTAGCATCATGAAGGCATAAGAAGGACTGACTGATCCGTGACTCAGTGCTATTAAGAAGCCATGACATAACACCAGAGTTGTCTGTGGACCATTGTACATAAATTTGCTTACTATTTTCATCCGCAATAGCAGCAGGAGCAGCATTAGTAAGATGTGAGTACCAGCCTTGGGCCTTGACGTAAAGGATGGAGAACACCGACCACAGATGGTAATTAGAGCCATCGAGCTTGAAAGTGGTAACACACAAAGAATGAGGAGGCTAAATAGAAGCCATGATGAGCAGAAGCAGGGAAGCAGTGAAGAGGCAGCGTAACAACAACAAACAGTGGACAAAGAACCTGCTACTGGGCAGTAGCAACACCAGAGATCTGACACATCATATCATAAGAGACCCATGTCATGCATATAGACTGATAAAGGAACATATGCCCACATGAGGTAGATCAATATTCTATCATGAGGCGCAAGTAGAGAAACCTTGAGAGATAAGAGACTCTCAATGTGTGGTACCTATGGTTGTCTGGAAGATTGCATGTACAGGAATGAGTGAGAGGAAGCAAGAGAGGAGGAGGACAGCAGTAGGAGGAGTGGGCAAGAGTAGGTGGGTGGCGGCGGGCTTAAGAAGGAGAGGGGCAATGACGGGTGGCGGGGTGGGAGGCAGTAAGGGGGGGAGGTGGCGGGCGGAAGAGGGGGTGGGGGGTGGAGGCGGCGGTGGAAGAGGAGGGTGGTGGTGGCAGCGGTGGTGGGGGGGAGATGGGGGTTACTGTGATGGGTGGGAAGAACCAGTGGAGGGTTGGGGGGGGAGGAGCTAGGGTATAGGGGCGAGGTTGGAATTTACAACTCGGGGAACCAGACCTGCTCTTGATACCATATAGAAAGAATGGGAATTGCTTATTTGATGATTTAACAACTGTACTATACAATCTCTTATATATCAAAATAGAGTAGAGACTAAAATAGAGATGAGCAATATGGGACTAAACTATTGAAGTAAAAACATAAGTGAGGCCCATGATATGCACATGACACTCAACAGAATACAACATATCTCTATACATCCCTTCTCTACCCTTTTCGCAGAGAAACTATAAGAGCTTAGGATTTTCTCTTTCTTCACCTCCTCCTAAGTTTGAGGGTTATGAGTACTAAGGATTAAGGAATCCTCCTCCAAATAATAAAAAGCATGTAACAAAGATGTCATGGACATAAGTTTAAATTATGAAACTTAGACCAAGATTCGTTACATGCTTAAGTTGCATGGCCATGTTGTTGTGCCCTTAGGTACCCCTGAGGAGAATGTTGAGGTTAGACCATCTCGTAGGAAGAAGAGTAGAGGGATATCCTTGGAGGAAAAAGCCTCCAAGGAGAGGAAGAGACCTAATGCATCCTATGAAGACGATGCTCAACTCAAAACCTTTAGTAGTGGATAGAGAAAGAGAGGACACTATGAGTTGGATGCCTTAGTTGTCCATGCATGCAAGTACGTGGGTTAGACATGCTTGCTTTACGTAGAGGTTTTGACTACACATGAGAAACATAAACTATGAGTGGTTGCATGACCCCTAGTGCCTTTTAGTGACTCGACCTCAGGTGGGTCGTGCTTTATAGGAGAATAGATCTAGGAGAGAGGGATAACACCCTCATTTGGAAGGTTAGTGGTGACCGAATTGGAACCCTAACGGGCATATATGAGGAAAGAGGCATGCACCTACATACAAGTGAGTGACATCAAGGATGGTAACATGTTTTAGTCCTAAGCCAGAGGGGTTATGTCTGTTAGTTTATGAGATAAGCATACTAAAGGATATAAACACAAAGCTTTGTTATGATCTTGTCTGGACATAAGATTAGATAGTATGTTTCATCCAGGTAAGGATAGATGTATATCTTAGGGTCCTTTAGATTTAGGCTATTTATAGGGTTATCTCAAGAGAGAGTGAGACCAGATGAAGAAGGTTAGAGACCTAGACTATGAGATATGAGGAACCATGAGGAGGTTTGGTATGATATGGCCTAGAATAGATGACCCTGAGTAGGTGTATGGAGTTGCTTCATGCATGACCTATAGAGGATGTCATACCTTAGGTGCCTTTATAGGAACAAACCCTAAAAAGGATAAAGAGGCTTCTTGAACTGATGTACAGATGATATGAGTGCCTACCTTTTAGGTGTAGGAAGGAGAGTTCCAAAGACCCTAAAGAGGTATGGTATGGTAATAAGTGGTGAGGCCTCACACCCAGTTGGTTGTCATTGTATGGAACTCTAAGGGTTGTTCATGTGGAAGAAGGTAGGAAGTATATGCCATATCATGCATGGGTTTGGTACATGTTTGAGCAGCTGAGCATGTAGTTTAGATGCCTGATGTATAAGGGGTGAACTTGGGGTTCCTAGACCAAAGAGGGGAAGTAGTAGTACCTAGTGCACATAGTTCCCACAAGGCTGAGTGGGATCATAGGATTTAAGCATGGCTTCCATATGTTGGAATGAAAGGAAATCCCACTTGAACTAAGATATATGATTGATAAATCACTCACATAGGTTGGTGGCATATGATTGTGATCCAACCTTGAGGAATGATGAACAAGTATGATATACCAAGGAACTTGGAAATGGTTTGATAAGTTGTCTACTTGCTAGCCATATGCACAGGTAGCATGATAGGAGATATGCATATACATGATGATATAAACCTTAGATGCAAGAACATTTTGTGACCTTTGTTACTATCAAGTGATAGTTTTGTCCTGTCTCGGGAAAGGACCCTTCATGTAGGAGTGAGCACCCACTCTTGTTTAGGTTTTAGGTAACCTTAAAGGTCACATATAAAGAGCCTGAGAGGCTAAGTGTAAGAGCACATTGTTGGAGTATGAATCTATAAACCCATGTACGACCATCTCTAAGGGACATAAGGATATGTTACCATGGCGGTAACCTATATGGGGCCATACCGAGATAAGTAGGTCACCATGATTCCTATGAAGGGATGCAAATTTAACCATGTGTGGCCAAAGAGATGATGGAGATTTGGGTGAGGATTCTAAGAATGAATCAAAGGAACCACCAGCTACAGTAAAATCCTAAGTCAATACTAAGGTCGAGGAGGGATAAGATCGATGTAAGTAGGAGTTGTTTGTTCCCTAGATGCACAAGACCATAGGGTCAATAGGTAACAACTACTTTTCCCAAGGCCCATGGGTTAGGAAGTTGGCCACCTTCATGAGTTCATGGAGCCTAAGGGGTAAATGTGAGAGGCACTCCTTAGATGCTTGAGGGTAAGATCACCCCAAAAATACCAGCACCCTAGAGACCTTGAGGAAATGACTAAGGATTGTATATATGAGTAATGTTAAGACCCAAAATTTATGGGGAAAAGTCTTCCCATGGGTGAAGACCTAGAATTGAGATATTCATGGTGTGGAGTCATGTGAAGTATGTTTCAAATTAGATTGGAAAGTGTAATGGTAACTGAGATGATGGAAGCAAGAGCTAAAAGTTTTCCTAACTCAGACAGACCTAAACACGAGACAAAGATGATGAGTGGAGTATATGAAGGTTTATGTCTTCACCATCACCTAGAACACAAGGAAGCTAATGTGGTAACATAATGTTCTCAGCTGGAAATAGCTTAGGTGTTCAGCTGTATTGTCTAGCCAGTAGAGAGGGCTAGAAGAGGTTGCCAGATGGACCCTGCACCCATTGGAAGACTAGACATGTGTGGCTAACATCTAGATACAACCAGACTAGTAGACCAAGTTGGTAACTGCCCAGTTAGCCAACCCATAGCTTGATGAAATGAAAGGTTTGTTAGAGAAACCTCTGATGCACCTCTCAAGGAGAGTAGGTGGTGAAATCCACTACTATAGTCTTTTAAGGTTTCTGAGGATTCACCCTAGAAGAATGATGTCGTGCAAGAAGCTCATGATTCTAAGTACACTGTACACCCTGGTACTACCAAGATGGTTAAGGTTTGTAGAGGTACTTTGGAGGCTTGGAATGAAGAAGGATATAGAGGTGCATGTGGTCAGTAGCCATACATGCCAGAGGGTGAAGGTTGAACACTAGTGACTCAGTGGATTGCTATAGAGGATTGGAAATTCTCAAGTGGAATGGGAGCAAATCACCATAGACATTGTGGTGAGTCTCCCCTGGACCGAGAGAGGTCCTGATGCAATATGGGTTCTGGTAGATTGCCTTACCAAGTCAGTACATGTCCTTGCCTTAGGGACCACTACCAATGTGATAGATCTAGTTGAGCTATATATTTGAGAGATAGTTCGACTGCACAGTGATCCAAGTTTAAATGTTCTTGAGCATGGCCTTAAGTTCACTTTCACATTGTGGAAGCAAGTGTAAGAAGAACTCAGGACCATGCTCAAGTTTAGTACAGCTTATCACCCCTTGATTGATGGACAATCAAAAAAGTATGATCCAGACTTTCAAGGGTCTAATGAGAGTATATGTACTTATTTAGGGAGGATCATAAGAGCAGATTCTGCCCCAAGCTGAGTTTTCTTGTTATGATAGCTACCATGACCAGTATTAGGATGTATGAAGCTCTTTATGGGAGGACGTGTTGATCACCACTTCACTGGGATGATGTCGGTGAGAGGAACTTATAGAGGTCAGAGAAACCACAATTGTATGTTGATAAAGTTGCTTTGGTCGAGCAATGGATGAGAAAGCCCGAGATCGATAGAAGTCACATTTTGATGCGAAGTGGACTTACTTGTAATTCTCTATGGGTGAACATGTGTTTTTGAAAATCTGACCGCTCTGAGCTATGACTAAAAATAGAGGAAAGTTGAGTCCCCGATACATGGGTCTGTTTGATATTTTGGGAGCGGATTGGTTAAGCTGCTTTTGTTTAGCGTTACTCCCTCAGGATAATATGATGCATGATATGACCAATCTAGAGCACTATGTGAGGTACCTGAGCCATGTGTTGAGCATTGAACCTATTAAACTCCAAAGAAGGCTGACTTTCCCTGAGTCACCTATGAGGGTACGAGATACCAAGGTGAGAGAGATTAGGAGTAAAGGATAGAGATGGTAAAGGTTCTTTGGAAGAACCATGGAGAGGATGAAGCCACATGAGATCTGAAGATGGACATGGAAAAGTCTCATATTGAATTGTTTGTTTGTTTGGTGGAATTTTGAGGGAAAAATTCCTATAAGAGGGGAAGGATGTTACAACCCCAACTTATGGGTTTATATTGATTGAAATGCAATTTTTCCAATAAGGTGTACATGTATGAAAATTGTATAATATATGTTCAATGAATAGGTTCTTTTGCAATATTTCCTTTGAATGTGTGATTTTGTGGAGCCTAATAAGTTAGTGAGCCCAATGTGACAAAAAGGGAAGAAAATAAAAGAAAAATCCCATAATATTAATAAGGTAAAAAAATAAGGATAATGGAGAGAATTATGTGGGATTCTATGAAAAGTGGTATGTATGACCTTTATTGATTAGGTTTCGAATCCACATAGTTTCTAAGGGTAAAAGGAATCCAAATAAAGGAAATAGAAGAGAAATAGAGAGAAAATATGTATAAAATATGCTTTATTAAGTGATATATTTCTTATGAAGAAAAGTCTCTCATACTTTTGAATATGAGTCTCAAACTTTGTAAAAATGTAGTTTAAGTCATAATGGAATTTCCTTTAAAATTTGAGATTAATTGGATATGGGGTTTGAGATATATGATTTTTGTAAGAATCCATAAAGTGGGAGGATATCATTAAATGTCACACATTTTAAACTGTATTCCAATTTTATTTAGGATATGGACGTGCGTCGCAAGCCATTGGATCTAGCATCCAACGGTGGACCGTAGATCGTCTAGATCTAGTTAGAGTGGGAGATGGAAGCCAACAACTGATCTTTGACTCCAGTTTCCGTTGCATCCAACGAGGTCTTGGCACGGCACCGCTGTGGTGCGTATGAAAGGAAGGAGAGGGGAGAAAGAGGGAAAGGACGATGCTACCCCTGTCTCTAGAGAAGGCACAGAGGGGAAGGAGAGTCTTTCTGCCTGATCCAGAGAACATGACTCACATTCTGGACTGAAGCATGTGGAATGTGGTGATTCACGAAGGCAGTCCACGTCAGATCAAGAGGTATGTGTCTTTACACTGACATGGCACTTTTCTATTGGTTCAAATTAGTTTAAGTTGTGAAATGCTAGAAAAATCATAGGATAATTGAATTATGGCATGTAATATATGAAAATTTATCAAAACAATATAAGGAATCTATTAAAATAGAATTGATGCCAGATTCCACTTGAAATTCAAAAAGTGTATAAAGTTGTCATCTTTAATGGTTTAGTTAATGAAAAACCCTAAGATTTGATGATAATTAGATCTAATAATGTTCATTGGATATTTGGAGCAAATATTAACCTATTGTTAATAAAATGAAGATTTGGATTTCAAAAAGATGATTTGTGTACATAGTATGTGGTTCCATGTATATGAATATGCATTAATGGACCTAGAGACCCTAATTTTAGAGAATATGACTTTTAATGGTTTTTATTTTGAAAATCGATGAATAATACATAGATATGATGAACCTAAGCCAAATTAAGAATAAAAGACCCTTAATGTGGATAGTATGAGTAATTAGGATTTTTATGAGTAGAAAAGTTGTTTTTAGGTTTGTTGATTTAAAAAGGATAAAGATTGAGAAAATGGATCTAAGAAACCCTAATGAATCCTAATGAGACTTAGAAACCTTAGAAAGGTGTCCCAAGTCAATGAGGAGTGGTTTGGGATATGATTGTAACAATTGGGTATTATACATGTTTTCAAGATCAAGGGTTGCTTGATTGATTGCTTGGCTTGCTTGATTGGACATCTAGTTGGCTATGGATATATTGCTTCTTTTGACTCCTAATCAAGTATGTGGTTACGCTTATGGCTAATCACTTTAGTTTCATGATGATTTTCAAGGTTTTACCAATTGCTTAATATTAAATGAATGCTTGGATGAACTTTAATTCCTATAATCTATAAAGTAACTATCATTATCGTTATTATTAAGTTCACAACTTGCTCAAACTGACATGACATCTCTAGGATTTATGAATAAGATTATGAATGAAGTCATGTTGATGACTAAGATACCAAACCTAGGTTGAGAAGGTCATGAGAGGTCAAACCTAGGATGGGCAGACCAATGACACCTAACTCCAGATTGAGGGATGACCAATGAGGTACCTAACTCCAAATTGAGAGGTAGTCTAATGTCCACTGTAGGGACAAAACCCTAAGGGAGGGTATACCTGAGGATGGGAAAAATGGTTGAGAGGTTATGAAGAAAACATAATTCTTGATTGGTAACAAATAATTGATGTGATTATGTTGTTAAAATATATGTGCAAACTTTATTTACCCCACATAATAGTATAACTTGTTATACTAACCGACATTTTGTTTTTCGGCATTTTAGGATTACTTTTAGATATATGCTTGACAGAAAGTGGATGAATATTTAAAGTGACATTGAAATAATAAAGTTACATAAATATTGGAGGATCATAGATAGATAGATTTCTATCTTGGGTAAAGTTCCCAATGTCCATATTTGAAAGGTATGTGAAAAGAAAAATTATATCATGCATTAAGCTTAGTTTGTGGTAGAATTTATTAATTATTTTTTATTATTTGCAAAACCATATGATCCTATTTTGTGATAATGGCACCAACTTCTTAGCCTTCCCTAAGTGGGGATTGTTGCGGGGTGGGGTCGTTATAGGGGGTGAATAGAGCTGAATGCACTTAAACCAAATTCATGAGACCTCTAAGATATTTCATAAGATAAGGTTGCTAATGTGTGAAATTTGATTTGAAACTAAACATACATAGCAAGGATGAGAGAGATCAACATGCACCACTTAAAAAGCTATGTAGAGTGATTCCATACTTCAAATTAGAAGTATGTCAGTCCACTACCTAAGGAGGTCAATCTCTAGGATTTTTAACAATTGTATTATTATATTCATCATAAGACATACAATACTTGAACTTTCAAAAGACTTACCTATTTAATCCAAGAGTCTTCAATCTATACAAGGATTCACCCACTTTTCAAGGAGTCTTATACCTTCACTAAGGATTACACACTCTTGCATAAGTCTTCGGCCTTGAAGGAATTACCCATTTCTTGGATCTTCAGCCTTTGACTTCACCTTTGGAAAGGAGAAGCTTTTACAAAGGGCATACCCACTTGAGCAAGGAGTATTTTTCCTTCACCAAGGGCTTACCCACTCTTGCTCCAAGTCTTCAACCTTGCCTTCTTCTTCACCAAGGGACTCCATCCCTTGTTCTTCTTCACCTCTATTAGCCAAGAAAGAGAACCTTCATCTTCATGGTTGAATTGGGAGGTGGTGGAAGTGAGAGCCTCACAAGATATACATGTAAGACTAGCTCTCTAACAAATCTCCTACTCACTCTAATGGATGTAACAAGTGATTAATCTTAGATAGAGATAGGAGGTTGTAGGATGCACTCAATTATAGAATAGGGACCTTCATAGTGTGTGTCTAACCATAGGATGAAGCCCAAGGAGTCCTATTTATAGTTGAGGGTGCCTAGAAACCTTTGGGAACACTTAAGGATGAATTATAGCCATTGGGGTGTTGCAATGGATTTTTTTTTAAGTTTTACAACACTCCAACAGTTAGAAACACTTTTGTATAATTTTCCGTATAGTGCGATTGGTCGAGTTTCAATAAATGTAACTCGACCGATTGCACTATATGATAAAGCATATTTGAACAATTAGTCAAGTTTATCCTGGATGAAACTTGACTTATCACTTAAATCAATTTTGCCCAGTGTAGGGATCGATCGATTTCTATGAGTGTGCAACTTGACCAAACCACGACATTTTCAAGATCCATCAAGGAATCAGTCGAGTTTGTAACTTGAATGACAATCAACCTGTAATGAAATTTAGAAAATGTCAAAAAAAAGCTTAAATATTTGATTTGAGTTCTCCTAATTTTTTATAGGCTTAATTACAAGTCATATAATCATTACAAGTGATTTACAACATGATTCTAATGTATTTACATCATATTCCACAAAAGTGCACTTGCATTGATTTTGACTTATCTTTTCTCCAAATTGATATGTGCAAGTTAGGGCATTTGGAGTGTGTCTATACCTAACTTGAAATCACTCAAGTACAGACATTAAACACAATTAATTGGAATGGTTTAGTCGTCATCAAAATGAGTGTTTAGTTAATTTAGACCTTGAGTCAACATTCTTCCCCTTTTTGAAGATGATAAACCATTCCATAAATGTATTGAAAGCTTTTAAGTAAAATCATACCTTTGGAGAAACCTAGGGGTTTCAAATGGAATTAAGTTCATATGCTCCCCCTCAATTGATGCTCATTGAGTTCTCATACTCCCCCTCAATTGATGTTATTTCTCATGCATGGTTAGCTTTCATAACATTTATAGAAACTGTCTTCTAATCATATATGTTCTGCACATATATGTTTTCTCCCCTTTACATTCTCCCCATCATATAAGACATATTTTCTCCCTCTTCATGTAAGACATGCCTTAACTTTCCTATAAGACATACCTTCTCCCCTGCCTTTCATAAGAAGACATGCTTGCTCCCTCTTTGTCATTTCAAAAAGGTGGGGGTATGAAGACATAAAAACAAAACTTGTTAGCTATAGGAGATAACAAAAGTTATAAAGGAGAGTAGAATAGCACAGCTAGGATCGTGTCCAAGCATAGTATATAAAGCAACTTAAGACATGCATTATAACAACCCTAGATTTAATTCTAGTCAAATATTAAGGAAAGATAAAGTGTTGCAGAAAAAAAATCGCAATTTTGACCCTCAAGATGACGAAATTCGCTCAAACAACGTCAGACATCATGGCGAAACAATGAGACTTGCTCAGAAGGCCATTTTTGCATAAAAAGTACTAGTCTGCATCAAAATCTGACGTTGGAACAAAATCTACATAAATTTCAAGGATGCTCTGATTTCTACATACAATGTAGCTATGTATATCCTGCAACATGATGCTATGAAAGCAACTCAAGATAGTAGATATGCAAGTTAAGGAACAAGTTTGAGTAAGAAAGAAACATGATACAAGCATAGCATATAGTTATATACCACTTGATGAAAAGATAAACAAGGCTAGAACTACATGTATGTGAACTACTAGTAGATGATATCATAAGTTAGGACTACTAGCTGGATCTATATCATAGCAAAGGATGCACAAGTTAAAGAGCAAGCTATGAGTAGATGTAGAGATATATCCAAACAAAGAGATGTGCAATTTTAGAAGCAAGAAAGGATATATCTCACTATCAAGTATGCATCATTACCAAAATTTGATTATCACTAAGAACCTCAAGGTTGTATCACAATATATACTACTAGATAGATGTAGCACGTTAGCACACAACGTCAGCAATTTTAAGACACAACCAAGAGATTCAAAGAGATCATTATCAAAACTTGCATAGAAACTCAAGACAAATTTGCAAGATATAGGCATACCACTTGTAGGATACCAAAATATAGCAATTAGAAAGATAGAGTTGTATGCAAGATAGGCAACTAAAATGTATGGCAATATGCATATATAAGGCTATTGGTTGATAAATTCTAGTTGAGATGGAAAATCTCATTCCAAAGGCCAACTGTATATTCTATGCATAGTGTTATCGGTCGAGTTCTGTGTTTGGGAAATTTGACCGACAATAGCTGTTGGAAACACCCATTGATGCTAGTCGGTCTGGATTCTAACAGGACAAACTCGACCAAAATAGTTGTTGTAAAAAGCATCTATATATATATATATATATATATATATATATCATAAAAACATATGTGGAGGAATGATGGAAATATAAGTCATGTCCAAACATGTGTAAGCAAGTTAGTAATGCACTATAAAAGTATCATAAATAGGTTTTGAGCAATAAAACATATCACCTTTGACTCAAGAACCATATGTATAGTGTATATTAACTTGGAAAAAACACATTATGATTGGATATGAGCAACAAAACATTTACCTTTGTTCTTACCATTCCTTTTCACTTGTTGTCACCCCATACACATCTCACCTTTCTTCTTTTATGTGGATTGAAAAATAAATTTGCAAATTCATAGCTCAAGTCAATCCATTAGCAGGTGACCTACAAGAAGAAAGATGAAATAGTCCCCAATCATATTTTTGGGTCTGGAGAGGTTAGTTTAGCAACCCAAGTCCTGTATCTCTAGAGTGATTTCCTACATGGAATATTTGTGGAATAATGACCAATTTCATTACAATAATAACATGATCTCCTAGCCTTAGAACTAAAGGATTCTTCATTGAAAATTGAGGGTCCTTTGTCTTTGTTTCTCCTTTGGCAACTATCATGTTCATGACCATATCTACCCATTTGTTTGGTAGTATGATCTAGTATTTGATTAAGATTCTTTTTATAATCTAAGAATCTTTGCATAGAAGATATCAAACTATGATTATCATGCATAAGAGAAGCAATAGTAGAAGACAAATTATTGATATTATCTCTAGCATGCAAAAGATCATTTTCTAAGCAAAGGGCTTTGGTCAAAAAAGAATCTCTATCAATGTGAAGAGGATCAACACTATTCTATCTACTAGTAGAACTAGAACAAGATTCAAGCACGTTGATTTTAGAAAGTAAGGAAGCATTTTCATTTTAAAATATAGAAATCTTAGAATGATGGATCCTATTTTTAGATTCTAAACCTTGCAAATCCAAATCTTTGTTCTTGCTTTCAGATTTAAGAACATTAATATTAAGCATGAGAGAATCAACAATGTTACTATGCTCTACATTAGCACTATGTAGGAGAGGTTAAGCTTCTAGAAATCAAATATTGTCAAGCTAGCTAGCATTTTCAAGCTTAAGATCATCTACTTGGCTAAGACAGACATTTTATCATCAAACAAGCAAGTATTAGCATGTTCAAGACCATCTATTTCTACATGCAAATTATCAACAATTCTAGCAAGTTTTTTCTTTTTCTTTTTAGAAGACTTAAGAGAGGCACGAGTAGCATGAATATTAGCAATTAAAGATTCTTTATCTAAAGAGTTTAGATTTACCTCATTTGAGTCTTCATTTGTTGAAGCCATGAGAGAAAAATGGCATTCTCCTTCATCACTAGAGCTTGAGCTAGATCCTCCACTTGGTTCTTCACTTGAGCTTGAGTTGGAGGAGTCACTTGAGGTTAAGTTGGAGGAGCCACTTGAGCTTTTGTGTCATTTCTCCTTCTTCTTGTACTTCTATTATCTTCTCTTGTGATAATGGGTCTTCTTGCCTTGTGGACAATCTTCCTCAAAGTGACCCTTCTTTCCACACTTGAAGCATCAAGTGAAGGAGGATCACTTGCCTTTGTAGAGTCTACCCTTGGAGTACATGGCCTCTTCTTTAACTTGAGAAGATGGAGAGGCTTGAGAAACAATAGCTTCAATTTGTTCTTTGATTTCATCCTTCTTCGTTATCTTGAGCTCTTTTTGTTCTTCTCTTTCTTCTTTATTTTGCTTGTCAAGTTTGACTTCATGGGTTTGTAGATTTCCCATGAGCTCTTAAATGGGTATATCACAATGAGACTTTACTTCTTCAATGGAAGTCACCTTGGATTCCCAACTTTTGGGAGGTCATTCTAAGGATCTTTGAGTTGATCTCTCCTCTGGCCATAGGATGACCTAGAACGATTATACCATTCATAATTGTGTTGAGCCTTGAGTACATTTTGGCTATCCTTTCCTTATTCCCCATCTTGAAGTTTTCAAGAAGACCCTTGAGCATGTAGACTTTGCCTTCCTCCACTTGTTATTGATTACACTCATAAGTGATGCATATCTTTCTCCATACTTCATAGACCGTCTCACAAGAAGAAATCATGTTGAACTTGGTGGGGGACATACATGCATGGAGAATGTTGATTGCTCTTGCATTGAAGGTAGCTTCATCTCATTCTTCTATGTTTGTCTTTGATATCTTGTTTGGATGGGCCACGATTTGCCATAGATCAAGACTTGATCCTTAGATGTCAAATTGTAGCCTTCTTTTCCAATAAAGGAAATTGCTCCCATCAAAGATTGAAATGTTGATGAGATACCTCCCACCTTGATAGTCGTCCGTCTTCACCTACTTGTGGAAGTATACTTGGAGAAGACCCACTCTGATACCACTTATTGGATCTAGGATGGGTGATTTTCTCTAGGGTGTAAATAGATTTGAATGTACTTAACCAAATTCATTGGACCTTCAAGATATTTCATAAGATAAGGTTGATAATATGGGAAATTTGATGTGCAACTAAACATACATAGCAAAGATGAGAGAGATTGAGCATGCACTAATTAATAAGCTATGTAGAGTGGTTCCAAACTCAAAACTAGAAGTATGTCAGTTCACTACCTAGAGAGGTCAACCTCTAGAATTTCATAACCATTACACTCTTATATTCATCATAAGACATACAATACATGACCTTACAAAGGACTTACCAATCCAAGTCAAGAGTCTTCAACCTACCCAAGGATTTACCCACTTTGCAAGGAGTCTTCTGCCTTCACCAAGGACTTACCCACTTTTGCACAAGTCTTTGGCCTTGAAGGAATTAGCCACTCTTCTTGGATCTTCACCCTTTGACTTCACCTTCGAAAAGGAAAGCTTTCACCAAGGACTTACCCACATAAGCAAGGATTCTTCTTCCTTCACCAAGGGCTTAC
This sequence comes from Alisma plantago-aquatica, assembly GCA_963693085.1. Taxonomy (NCBI): domain Eukaryota; kingdom Viridiplantae; phylum Streptophyta; class Magnoliopsida; order Alismatales; family Alismataceae; genus Alisma; species Alisma plantago-aquatica. The sequence continues at coordinate 894,766,361 of OY856414.1, read as the reverse complement.
CCACTCTTGCTCCAAGTCTTTAGCCTAGCCTTATTCTTGACTAAGGGACTCCTTCCATTGTTCTTCTCATCTCTTTTAGCCAAGAGAGAGAACCTTCATTTTCATGGTTGAATGAGAGATTGGGAGGTGGTGTAAGTGAGAGCCTCACAATATATACATGTAGGACTAGCTCTCTTACAAATCTCCTACTCACTCTAATGGATGTAGTAAGTGATTAAGCTCGAAGAGATATAGAAGACTATTGGATGCACTCAAATATAGAATAGGGACCTTCATAGTGCTTGGCTTGCCATGGGATGAAGCCTAAGGGGTCCCATTTATAGTTTTGGATTCCTATAAACCTATGGGAACACTTAATGACGAATTATAGCCATTTGAGGTGTTGCAACGGATAATTTTTTGGGTTTTGCAATACTCCAAAAATTAAAAACACTTTTATGTACTTTCCGTACAGTGCGATTGGTCAAGTTTCAATAAAGGTAACACGATCATTGCACTATATGACAAACCATATTTGAACAATTGGTCGAGTTTGTCTTGGATGAAACTCGACCAATCACTTAAATCAATTTTGCCCAGTGCAGGGATCGATCGAGTTCTCTGAGTGTGCAACTCGACCAGACAATAGCATTTTCAAGATCCATCAAGGGATATTTCAAGTTTGTAACTCGAATGACAAATAGCATGTAATAAATTTTGGAAAATTCATTAAAGTTTTTAAATATTTGATCTAAGTGCTCCTGATTTTTTCTAAGCTTGATTGCAAGTCATACAATCATTACAAGTGATTTACAACATGATTCTAGTGGATTTACATCATATTCCATAAAAGTGCACTTGCATTGATTTTGACTTGTCTTTTCTCCAAGTTGAGATACACAAGTTAGGGCATTTGGAGTGTGTCTATACCTAATTTGAAATCACTCAAGTAAAGACATTACAAACAATTATTGGAATTTTTTAGTCATCATCAAAACAAGGGTTTATTCAATTTAGACCTTGAGTCAACATTCATTACTTCCAAGAAGTGGAAGGATCTTGTTGGCAATCAAACTGACAAGAGCATGAAAACTTTTCAAACTGACAACAACTTGGGGTTCTATTATAAGGAGTTCGATAATTTTGACAGTGATCATGTTGTTCAAATGACGCAATATGGTGTGTCACACATCCCAATAGATTGGTGTAGTAGAAAAAATGAATAGTTCATTATTAAAAAAAGGCCCAATGCATGCTTCTCAATGTGGTCTTATATAGTTCTTTTTGGGATAAAGCTATATCAACCTCATTTTATTTGGTGATTCCTTATCCGCCATCTTCTATTAATTTCAAGATTCCTAAAGAAGCTTGGTCTAGTAAACATGTTGATTATTTGAATATTTGAATATTCGGTTGCCATGCTTATGCACATTCCAATACTGGAAAATTAGAACCTAGACCTATCAAATGCATATTCCTTGGTTATGCTTTTGGGGTGAAAGGATATCGTCTTCGGTGCAAGCACCTTGGTGTCTACTATGTAAGACACTCATAGCTCTCCAACAGGTTTTCTATAAGGCATCTCATAATAGGTGAAGACCTGTTAGATCCTCAAATTTGGTATATTTGAATTCTACAAATATAAAGTTTGGTTTGATAAGTGAATTCCCCAATTATAATTGAGAATAATAAAACTGTCCACTTTATATCATGGGCTCAATCCAGAGCCTAAATGAGGCCCATGAGACTATTTGCTTTGCAAATAGGTCCTTGTGACATAAGTTTAAAAAATAAAAGGGAATTCGTGCATAAATAAAGGATAATGGCTTTATGGTTTGTTAGAATATGGAAATATGGAATGGTAGACAAGTTCCCAAAAGATTCTAAGATAGCTTGTAATTTAAATCATTCATGGAATCAATTAGCTAATCATGTCTTGCAACACAAGTTTGAGGCATCAAATAAGGATAATTCGGTCTGGTTTTAGAACACATACAGATGACAAGGAAACTAAGATAATTCTAGAATTTGAGATAAAAAGGACTTTCCACATGATGTGGGTAATTGTTTTAAGAAAATACATAAAGGGAAAGCTTTGCCTACAAAAATTATCCCAATAAATCATAAAAAAATGGATATAAGTTTATAATGATATTAATGAGTTTCCATCCAAGTTTCATAGTGAAAGGATGCTCCTAGTAGCCTATGGAAAATTGAAAAAGAAGAGAGACTTGCTTGAAATAATTAAATGTTGTTTCCCTTATTTGAAGAAAGATAAAAGGATATTTAGAAACATTTTATGGTTATCCAACTTGTCTCAATACAGGATTCTAGGATAATAAAAAAAATATCAAATTTTGAGATTGATTGGAGTAAAGATTAGAGAGATATGAATAATATAATTTCGACAATTAAGGTTTAAAAAGGGTTCTCTAGGATATCAAATAGGAAAATAAGTATTTTCATACTCCTGAAAAATACTCAAGATAATTTATGAGATATATAATCCAAATATAGGATTATGGAAGAAAATCCAAGCAGTTCAAAAATATTTTGTGGCCAAGATAATTTAGTCGGCATTTATGTAAATTTTCCTTTAAAATAAAGTTTCAGTTAAATAAGGGAATATTGAAGGAGTTTTCCTTTTCCCAATGGAAGGTAATAGTATGAATAGAATTTTTCAATATAATGGTATTAGGGGTTTTTTTTATGTGACTTTCGATTCTATAAAGTAAAAGATATAAGATTGTTATTATAATGACAAGAGAGAGGAATATAGTTGTTACTTTTCTATTACGATGCTTTGACAATTGCATAAGGAAACTTGTGAAAACTAGACCCATCGATCTCCTACCCTTGTTTTATATAAGAAGTGGTATGAAGAGAAGATTTCCTACTCCAAACCCATCCTTTATGTGCATCCTTCCAAAGTAGTGCGGTTGCAAATATCTCTCCCTTTATCATGGCAATGCTCTTCCTCATCCTTTAGGTCTCGTTGTATCTCATAGCATGGTGTTTCCAACAATGAAATGGAAGATTATGTTCTTCCAAAGTACTGTTGCCCTCCTCCCTTTCCTTCTAGTATCCATGGAAGAGGCTGCCATGTCACCCCATGTTTGAGGTATAGATTCTTATTTTGTTTAATTTGTATAAATGACTAAGATCACCCAAATATGGCAAGATTATATACCAAGCTAATCGGGAGAAAAAGTATAATCCAAATAAAACAGTATCATGACATATATCTGATCCTAATCCAAAAGTATGGCTAGTGCATGATTAAGTAATTATTAATACATGGAAATCGTGGATCGGATAATTAACATGTTGATATATTAAAAATATGAACTTTTCCATATAAACTGATATAGTTGAATATAATGAGATCTAAAATGATGACGATAGGGATGATGAATAATTAGGGTTTCTAGACCAATAATAATCAACATGTGTAATTAGGAATTCAAACATCAATGATGTAACTTTCTATGACCTTAATGCACAAATTTTGATATAAGTGATCATGATGCAATAACATGGTAGTTTTGATAATCATGATTACACTTAATATGAACTAGGGTTCTTGAGTCATTAGATCAATGAACATGGGAATTAGGATACTAAGGAAACCTAAACCTTAGACTAAATCATGATTAGTATTTTGAATATGATTGGTGAAACTTTAGAGTATACATATATGCAGATAATGTAGGTTGATTACGTTGAATGCTTGGATATTTGAATATATGCTTGAAGTACATGTTGTATGGTTTTTGCATGGAAAAAAAGATATGTGGTTACGTTTATAAATACTCTCCTTATCGACTTTTGTGGTTTTTTAAAGTTTCCTAAATGGATAGAAATTAAACTACATGGTTGTTTATTTACTTCCTGCAATCTATAAGGCCCCTATGAGAATCATCTTATATAAATGTAAGTTGCTTGAACCTCAAATTGCCATCTCTGGAGAGTTGAATGAGCATGTGGGAGTAAGAATTCATTATCAAAATTTGTGATCAAGCCCAGATAGGAAGATGTTACGGGTCATTGTACACGCAACAATCACTAGGAAATGTCCTAGAGTTTAACCTTCTAACCCAGTTGTCAACTTGTTGTGAACAAGTCAACTTAGTATAGATAGGTATCGATCCAAGGGACGGTGAAAAGAAAAGTTGAGATCCAAATCCGATCGCAAGAACAAGAATTAAATTCTAATTTGAGAGAGTTGTTAATACTAAAAACAAAAATAAAATTACTAAAATAAAGTTTAACTAATTAAGAAATAAAGATCTGGGGGTCCAGAGGATCACTACTAAAACTATTCTCCTATTCAACTAATCAAATTCTAAACTCCAAAGATCAAATAAGGACCTTGTGGTTGCATGTCCTTACAGATAAACTCACAAGGGTCGGACTTCCTGTGAGCTCGTTGGTCCCGACGTTTACGGATCATTGCCCAACCGTCCAACATGCTATAATCCACAGTCATATCAAGAAGCATGTGAATTCAAGATGACATTCAAACCCATGACTCAAGTGGTCACGTCACCAAGGATTATAATATAAATAAGATTAAAAATATGAAAAGATAATAATCATAATTAAGGTACTATTATTTCATTCTTACAGAGGTCCATGGTCATATCACTCCATAAGAATATATCAGATCATCCAAATAACCACGCATAAATAGAAAGAAGACACTTTCTTGATGGAGAAATAGAACTGATTATATTGAATAGAAACTGGGCTAAGAGGCTACTCCCCATGCCCTAGAAGAATCTACTCACACATTACGAGACTAAACGAAATGCAAACTAAAATGAGATCCAACATTATACAAGATGTAGTCTACAACTAAGAATTGGATGAAATGGAATGAAAAATGGAATGCTCTTATAAGTGAAGAGTCCCTCATTTTATAGGAGAGGGAGGGGGTAGGCTTCCCTCAAAAGAGGGGGAAAAAGAGAGGGAGACCGATTTTTGAATTTTCTGGATCTGGTCAAATAGAAAGTTGATTGTCTTTAATTATCTTGACCATGTAACTCTGTTTAATCCACTTTCTCACAGTAGTGATTTCAAATGTATTTATCTCCCGTCAAAAGAACAAATTCGGTCTAAATAATAGGAATTTCTGTTAAAAATTAAATTCCCTTTCCATTGAATACGTGTACACTCAATTTGGAATTTGAACGCAAAAGTTATGTCCCTTTTGGTGACGGGTATACATGAATTTCAGGACTGCTGCAAATTGTGTAATTTTCCTACAAAACCCAAGATAATATAATTCAAACTCCAATTAAAGAGAAAAAACTACAATAACACAATTAATTATGAAACTAAGATAATAAATAACAAATGAATCCTAAACAAGTATCAAAAATATGTAAATAAAAGGGAAAAATACACATTTATCAAATACCCCAAACTTGAATCCTTGTTTGTCCTCAAACAAATAAAATCACAAATTATTCCAATTTATACTAACAACTTGTCTATCCTCACCCTTGTAAAATCACTTTATTCCTTACCTTCAAATTCGGCCAAGCAACCCAATCTCCTAAAACCACAAAACACAAAATTCTATATTCCATATTGAAAACAAATATCATATCTTGTTTTTAAATCAAGATTTTGTAGAAAAGCATGCTTCATCATACTTTTACTTTGACACTTTTATTTTATTATTGTATTTTTTATGTGTGTTTTTGCACAAGAACGAGATGAAATTGGGGGTGTGAAAATAAAGAAGGAAGTGATGATTTTTTTTATCCCTCCTCTATTCGACTCGGGATTTAAATTTGTGGAGTTGTGGCTACATTGGTCACAATTTTTTCATGTGCACTTTTGGCATCTTTTGATGGTACGCCCCTTTGTGGGGTATGAAATTTTTTATATGGGAAGCATGCCACCGCAGACTTGATTTTTGTCCAGTGGTGATTCTTTTCTTCTCTTTTTTAGAAAGAAAATAAGGGAGAAACAAAAGGTATCCTTGTTCGTATAACTTCACACATTTATTTTCTTTTTTTTAAGTATCATTACATTAGAAAGAACATTCATGTCAATCACATTATAGAAGAAATAAAAGCATAGCTGACTAGATAATGGCCATGAACAAAGCACCTATATGCAAAAAAAAAAGATAGAAATAATGCAAGAATAAAAAAGATAAAGGGGGTGGAACAAAAGCATACCACCGAACTCCACCCCGGACTTCAATTTTTGTTCATCTCGAGTAAAACCAAACCCGAGATGGAGGGAAGAAAAATTGTTAGGTTCACCAGGAGGTCCTGGTAGCTCAAAAAATGTCCAGCTGAAGGGGATGTGTATGAGGGTTGGGACCTTTATCAGAGGAGATTCATAGTGTACCCAATGATAGGATAGTCGTGGAAGATCAGTGGGGTGTTCATATTTTCTTTCACCTCACATTCCCTCCAAAAAGATCCACAAATCTTCCTTTGATAGCAAGGGAAGTGTTGAAGATGGATGTGGATTGGGGGAGGTTGGTGGGTACCCGACCGGTAACACATGCAGTGCCAAATGTGCAAAGTCAGGCAGAGAATCTGGCTCAGGTTTCCCATGGTCATATTGACTTGCATATAGAAGAATTGGTTGTGATACAAAAGATTTCAAATTATTTATAAAAGTGTTTTTCTTCTCCTAAAAAATAATGTCATCAACATTGGGTTTGGTAAGTTTCATTGTTGATATAACATATCGCTCTAATTCTTTTATACATGGGGTCCCCAAGGATTCAGGAGGGATGAGGACATCTTCCTTGCAAATAATAGAAGCGGATGTATGGGCTTCTTCTAAGGGTGTATCCCCTTCTAAGTCAGCCTTATGTAGAATGAGAATTGGCTGTGTCAAAATGGGAGGAATTGTTTTGTCAAAGGGGGTTGGATACTCATTATCCAAAATAGACTCAAAAAAAGAAATTCGGTCTCTGATATAAATTGGGTTTATGTTAAGGATGGGAGGACTTGTTGGATCATCAAAATGACTCTCCCGCTTTGACATTTCATATTCAAGTAATAGAGTCTTAAAAGGAAAGGTAGGGATACCAACGTCCTCATCACAGGAAAAATATGGCTCCATGGTTTGTTTATTTCTTCAGGATCTGACATATATGACACAAAAATAGGATCGTCATTATCGTCATCGCAGGAAGAACCATCTTGGGTTTCTCAAGCTCCATAGGGGGAGTTTGTGATTGATCCTCTAGTAAGGTAGCTAACATGGCTTGACTGGATTCAAGTTTTGCTTGTCTTTCTGCTGCCATCTTTTCTACGGCCTTAAGTCTCTCTTCCAGTTCAAGATTAAATTGTGTTTTACCATAGGATTTATACACCCCAAAATTTTAGCCATCCTTGCCAGACTCCCCATAGTGTCCTTGGCCATAGTACCCCTCATATTGTTTTGGGTGACATTGATCCTCATAATAATCTCCAGAAGATGGTGAATTGTAATTTCCATTGCGTCCATCTTGGTAGGAAGATTTAATATTACAAGGTGTCACCAAATCATGAGGAAACATATTTGAACAATCTATATTTTGGATTTGGGCTTCTAGCAGGGCGGTTAAGACGGCTTAGCTAGTTTCTATTTTTGTTTCTCCTTCTACTGCTATCTTGTCAAGGGCCCTAAGTCTCTCTTCTTGTTGAGGATTACATTGGGTTTCATTAACATGTTCATAACCCTCACGGTTTTGTTGGTTACACCCCACAATTTTTTTTGATCATATCCCCCATTATAATATGGATAGCAAGGTTCCCCATAATGGTTCTCAGAAAAATGTGGATTCACATTGTACCCACTAGGATGAAAGGGTTCACAATAAAAAGGGGTGCTATTAAAAGCATGGGGTACAGTTGCGCAGGCAAGAGATGCATGGTGGTAAAGACCACAATAATAACATTATGGGGGATATTGAGATGCCTACTCCATTTGAAAAGAAAAGTTCCTGAAAGATATGTCAATCAACGAATGAGAGAAGAAAGAATACGAGATAATAGGTTAGTCAAAAATTACAAAGAGAACTAAAAATTATAAATTTAAGAAATTATGGAATAAAATAAAATTACAAAAAAAAGTAACTAGATAGCAGTATTGCTAGAATGGAAACTCAGTAGAAAGAGGAGATACACTTCCAGAATTGTGCTCAGGAGGAAAAAAGAAATTACAAAAATCTAAAAGAAATTATAAAAAGACTAAAGTTATGATAGTTATAGAATATTAACAAGGATTATACAAGATATACAAGCAACCAGATCTGAAAAACAACTGTGTCGTCTTCGGTAATGACGCCAAATTGTTAGGGGTCATTGTACACACAACAATCACTAGGAAAAGTCCTAGAGTTTAACCTTCTAACCCGGTTGTCAACTTGTTGCAAACAAGTCAACTTAGTATAGATAGGTATCGATCCAAAGGATGGCGAAAAGAAAAGTCAAGATCCAAATCCGATTGCAAGAACAAGAATTAAATTCTAATTTGAGAGAGTTGTTAATAGTAAGAATAAAAATAAAATTACTGAAATAAAGTTTAACTAATCAAGAAATAAAGATATGGGGTCTAGAGGATCACCACCAAAACCATGTTCCTATTCAACTAATCAAATTCTAAACTCCAAAGATTAAATTAAGACCTTGTGGTTGCATGTCCTTATAGATAAACTCACAAGGGTCAGACTTCCCGTGAGCCTATTGGTCCCAGCATTTACAGATCATTGCCCAACCGTCCAACATGCCACTATCCATGGTCATATCAAGAAGATGTGAATTCAAGTTGGCATTCAAACCCATGCCTTAGGTGGTCGTGTCACCAAAGATTATAACGAAAATAAGATTAAAAAGATGAAAAGATAATAATCACAATTAAGGGACTACTATTTCATTCTTATAGAGGTCCATGGTCATATCACTCCATAAGAATATATCAGATCATCCAAATAACCATGCATAAATAGAAAGAAGACATTTTCTCGATGGAGCAATAGAACTGATTATATTGAATAGAAACTGGGCTAAGGGGATACTCCCTATGCCCCAGAAGAATCTACTCACACATAACAAGAGTAGAAGAAATGCAAACTAAAATGAGATCCAACATTATACAATATGTGGTCTACAACTAAGAATTGGATGAAATGGAATGAAGAATGGAATGCTTTTACAAGTGGAGAGTCCCTCATTTTATAGGAGGGGGAGGGGGTAGGCTGCCATCAAAAGAGGGGGGAAAAGAGAGGGAGACCGATTTTTGAACTTTTTGAATCTGGTAAAATAGAAAGTTGATTGTTTTTAATTTTCTTGACCATGTAACTCTCTTTAATCCACATTCTCACAAAAGCAATTTCAAACGTATTGATCTCCTGTAAAAAGTATAAAAGCGGTCCAAATAATAGGATTTTATGTTAGGATATTAAATTCCCTTTCCATTGAATACTTGTACACTCAATTCGGAGTTTGAACGCAAAAGTAATGTCACTTTTGTGACAGGTATACATGAATTTCAGAACTGTTGCAAATTGTGTAATTTTCCTACAAAACCCAAGAAAATATAATTCAAAACTCCAATGTAAGAGAAAAAACTAAAATAACACAATTAATTATGAAACTAAGAGAATAAATAACAAAACAATCCTAAAAAATATCAAAAATATGTAAATAAAAGGGATAAATACACATTTATCATAAGACCACTACATGCCAAGTTTGGAAAGGAAGGTTTTGTGAGTCCATTGTAGAGACCAAACCCTAAAGAGAGGGTCCCCCATAGAGGATCCTCTAAAGAAAGGGTATACCACAGAGAGTGAGCATATATGGGTCGAAAAGTTAGAACAAAAAATACATGTTTGATTATGTAATGATAATAATTGTTATGGTTTTTTATGTTGTTACCTACATCTGTATATTTTGTTTATTTATACAGTATAGGGATATATTGACCGCATTTTTATTCCATGCCATTTTAAGTTAAACTACAAGTTAGCTAAAGAATTTGACTTCTAGACAAGATAGCACTAAAAGGAAAGATGACTAATGTCTACTCGAGGATTATAGATAGACTTACTTTATGTTTCCAACATTAGTTTCCCTTTCCATGTAACTACGTAGAGGAGATCATATCTTCATATTTTTATCATACTATTTTCCATTCAATGAAATTTCTAATTATTATTAGTTACTTGCTAAACCTTGATCTTGGAATTATGATAATGACCATTTCCCTCTCAGTTCGCGTTAATTGGGGATAATAGGAGGAAGGGGTCTTTATAGGACCAAAGAAGATGACGACTCACAGGTTAATGAACAAGGTCCCTCTTCTATAGTACATGATTTGATGCCTACTGAAGACAAATAGGAGACTCCACAAAGCTCTTACAATGTAGAAAAATGCAAAGGCAAAGGAAAAAGGAAGGTTAAACTCCAACACTATGCTTTAGTGACTCCATGGATGTGGATATTGGTGATGAACCCACCAATTTTTGTGATAGAGTCACATGTCATGATGATTAGTGGATTGTTCCAATGAAGGAAAAGATGGAATCGCTTCACAAGAATCAAACTTGGGAGTTGGTGTTACCTCCCAAAGGCAAGAAAGTAGTGGGCCTATAAGAAGAACGGTGATAGATATAAGGCACGCCTTATTGAAAGGGTTAGAGTCATATTTTAGGAATTGGTTATAATGAAGTCTTCTCACCCATTATCAAGCATAGTTCCATATGGTTGGTCCTTTCTTTGGTAACCATTGAATACCTAGAACAGAAGCAACTAGATGTAAAGATAGATTTTGTGAACTGGAAGAAAAGATCTACATCCAACAGCTAGAGAGTTTTAGGATAAAGAGAACCATATGTGCTTGCTCAAGAGATTTGACTCTTTCATGATGCACAATGGATTTTCTAGGAGTATCTACGACGTTTGTATCTACTATAAAGAGCTAGATGTAAATTCCTTTGTTTACTTATTGTTATATGTTAATGATATGTTGATTGCTTCTAAACAGGCATCTGAGATTACCAAAATGAAATCTCTTCTAGGTGAAGAATTTGATATGAAAGACCTCAGTGAAGCTAAGAAGTTTTTTTACATGGAGATAAAAGGGACTGAAAAAGGTAGAAGGATTAACATGGCATAGGATAAGTCCATAAGAAGGCTCTTCACAAGTTTCACATGTTTGATGCAAAGCCTATTTCAACTCCATTGGCCTAGCACTTTAGGTTATCGACTTTATAGTCTCCACAATCTGATTAAGAAGAGAAAGAGATGGTACATGCACCTTACTACAGTAGCATTGGTAGAATCATGTATGTTATAGTTTGCACTAGACCAGACCGCTTATGTAGTCAGTGTGGTTATTCGTTACATGGTCATCCTGGAAGGCACATTGGCAAGCAATTAAGTGGATTCTGAGGTATTGGAGGGCACTTCAAATACTTATTTAGTCTCGTGGAGTTCAAGTCACCACGACAGGGTATGTGGACACTGATTATGTAGGAGACCTCAACAAGAAATTTCACATAGGTTACATGTTCAAAGTGGGATCTATTGTTGTTTGTTGGAAAGCCACTCTACAAAGTATTATTGCTCTATCCATTACTGAAGCAGAGTACATGACAAATGAAAGTCATGAAGGAGGATTTATGGCTCACTAGTTTGATGAATCAATTGAGCATGGATCAACAACAAGTCACAGTTCATTGCAACAGTCAAGTGACATATATCTTAGAAAAGATCAAATGTTCCATTAGAGAATGAAGCACGTAGATGTCAAGTACCACTTCAAGGAGAAGTCATAGCTTAAGGCAAGATTCAAATAAAGAAGATTGGTACATTTGAGAATCCATCCAACATGATGATGAAGACTCTTCCAATATCAAAGTTTAAGCTTAGCTCAAAATTAGTTAGTTTTCTTTCTATCTGATATTTTCATGTGTAGGCATATGGAGGAGATGTTATTCTTAATCAGTTTTCAACATTGGAGAAGATTGCAAATGTTTTTCTACTTCCATCCTTTTCAAGTTGAAGATAGTGGATTTTCTTAAAATCTCTAGAAAAGCTTCTTTAAAGGATCGGAAGTCTACACCACAACCTCAACATCGTTGGGATGCATTTTGGCCCTTTTGGGCACCTACATGTGCATTTACAGTCATACATTAGAGTATATACAATCTACTTGGACTATAAGTAAGGGGCAATAACAGTGTTATTTACGATCCAGTTGGACCATAAATATTGCTGAAATGAGAACATAGGTCATGTTAGGGACTATATACAGTCTAGTCGGACCGTAAACGTGAACATAAAAGAACTGTATCATGTTTACATTTTGAATCTGGGTCCTATCCTTATAAATAGAACCCCCCCAAACTGTCCCAAGAATGAAGAGTAACGAAGAGACATTACTTTTTAAAGACCTAATGCTACAGACAGACCTAGGGCTTCTCTTAGGGTTTCAAGCCTCTAAGAGCTCCTCTCCAGGATTTTGTCTTCTTCCATAGTTGAATTTTAGGTGTAAAGGGGGATCTGGTTCTTCTTCTCTCTTCAATTACCATCATCTCTATAATTTCTCCATCAATAATATCATCTCCACCAATGGATATAGGCTCCCACATTGGGATCTTGTCATACCACTATAAATCTTGTCGTTGTGCTTGCTTGATTGCTCAGTCATTGATCTTTGTAATATGTATTAGGTTAGATGCTCGATCTCACCCTTTTGCATCTCCGCAACAAGCTCACTGGGCCTTATTGTTTCGGTCTCATCACACCATATCCCAACAATTTTCAATCATATAATAAAGGAAAACAAAGTAGCTATGAACGTAAAATGTATATTTTGAAGGAAATAACAAAGAGTATGCAGTGATTTGTCAACAAACAAGGCATAATATGAATAGCCTTGTTTGGAAATGACATGTGATTTGTTACAATACTCACATTAGACCTATATAAAGGGTACAATGCACTTTACATGCTTACTTTCAAATGGAAATATATGACTTTTTTCCAAGAACGCAACTACAGTAGAAATCTAAAATCTTATTAGATGATAAAATCATATGTTTCTTCTCCATTATCTCTATATATCATTACTGAGGTTCCCCAAACATCTATGCCAGACAATTCATGCTACTCTTTGTCCACCAATAGCCAGAAACTATGGTGGACAAGAAGAGTTGATGTGTACATGCCTCCTTTAAGTTTCTTCTGAGCTAGAATTGTCTTTCTACAAATGTTTAATTATAAGAATCCTTGAAGAATATCAAATAGTTTGGGATGTCACTAGTCAATTAAGAAACATATAGCATATTTCTTTCATGTTAGGTTAGGAAAAATCAGGACTTCCTCTAGAGGATTAGGAGATTTGTGTACAATATAAGACATTCCTATATGTGAGATAGGCAAGAATGTGTCATCTCCTATCATTATGAAATCACATCCTCTATATGAAGTGATCGGTTGTTCTAGAGTCAACTTGTCATTCAGTAAGTTGAATTTATTGCACTCAATGATGTCCATGGAAGCAAGGGCCTTTGCTTGTTCACTCATGTGTCACTGATAAGATTCTTGTGGATCTCTCGGCTTTGAGAAGTGTTGTAAAATTTGTTTCAATACCTAATATATCCATGTCCTCTTTTGCCATAAATTTGGAAGGACACAGGATCTCATCCCTGATTATAGTTACCAGATGTCCGAACAGTCATATTGAAACCTTTGCCCTGAGAAGAGAATCAGCGATCAGGATTAACCCCAAGAATGCCAAGTTATTTATTGAATTGCATGTAAGTTCCTCTTCCTCCACAATTTCATCTATTAGTCTATCATCCCACAAAAGAAAGATTAGGACTGGAGAATGAATCTGCTACAAATCTACACATATAATGGTCCTTAATGACCTCATCCTAAGTAGGTAAGAAGGGCTCATCATAGAAGCAATAAATGTTTCAAAATCATTGCCTAATCTATTTAAAAAAAGCACACCTCATCATATTGAGGAAGAGATATACTGAAAGCATGAAGGTGGTTACATATCTGTTTGAATTCCCTCAGATACTATGGGAAAAACTTTCTTCCTTTCCGATTTCCATGGAGTTGTGACGTCAAACAATGCTCCTTCACAAAGTGAACTCATAGAAATTTGTTGAAGGTGTTATCTAAGTGTAGAGGTAGGAAGCCCGACAACAACTCCTAACACTTCCTCAGTCAGAGTTATGATGATCCATCCCTTAACGAGACAATCTCTCCTCATCTATAAGAATAGTTAGGGTTTAGATTCATGTTACCTTCATCATCAACAAGAACTTTTGGAGGATGTTTCTTTGATACATCAAAGGACTCGAGCGTATTGCTTTGAATAAGAGCTCTGACATGGATGTCCAAGTACATCTATCTAGGGTTGTTTGGTTTGAGAGAAATGAAGTTGGAGACCTTGATGGTAGTCGGATAGGGATACTTCATGGTGGCTCCAATCGATGATGAATTCTCTCCAATAGCAGTCGAGGAAGCAGTGGCGGAATACATGATTGATGCCAAAGATAGGATAGACGCTTTGATACCAAATTAAAAACTAGAAATGAGGTAGAAACCCTAGAATGGAGATCTAGGGAAACTGACAAAGGAGGAGAATCGGAGGCAAAGACTGAGAGAGCATGGAGAATTTTGGGTGTGTAGCTAATGATTTCCTTTCAAATGAGATTTCATGCACTCAGCTAATGCATTTGTGAGTCATGTGGGCCTTAACCACATAGGCCTCACCAAAAACTCGATAACAAAGGCTTCACAAAAATAATTGTTTCAATAATGTAATGCTTTGCTAAGGATATTAATTATATAATAGAGGAGATAGGTCAACACCTTTATTGATAAATCTAAAAGGAATATGGATGAAAATGGCAACAACATGTCAGGGTGAATCAAAAAATTGAAAAAGTACCTAAAAATAGAAATTCAAATCTTTCCAGTTTATACATATCTATACTAGATAATAAAGTCTGTCTGGGGTGTTGTATGCAATATTTACTATTTTGTTTCTAAATTACAAAGTGATCCTCGAATGTCCATACACAGAAGCAGGCTTTGGTTATGTGAACAAATTAAGTACCAAGACTATGATGTGCAACTTTGACATAGTTGAAAGAGGCAACTAGTTTCTCGAATACTCGCATTGTCCCTTTTGTGAGTTCTATACTATATAAGAAAGCCCGTCTAGGGAGTTGTGTGCAATATTTACTAATTTTTTTCTAAATTACAAAGTGATCCTTGAATGTCCATATGGGTTTTGGTTGTGTGAACAAATTATGTTCCAAGACTATGATGTGCAATTTTCACTCAGTTGAAGAGGCGACCAGCTTCTCAAATACTCATGTCGTCACTTTTCTTTGTGAGTGCTTATAGGTTTTGCAAACGACAGTTGGGATTTTCACCGAGCGATTGGGGAGCCGCGGAGAAGGTGTCTTGGTGGTACCATCATTAGGTTAACCATTCCTCACTCTATTTGTTCTTCCTCCTCTTCTCCCGTTCCCTATTTCTATTCCACCTCAAAGTCAATGTCCTTGATTGGGAGAAGTGTGGGGAGGAACATGTCGTTAATTGTCTAAGGGATAATCATGAGGGTCGTCTTTGTTCTAGATACATGCTATCTAGTCATCAACGCTCATGCTCCACCACCATCAATGGTAGAGAATTCACAGACAGTAGGTGGCCATTGAGAATGCACGAACAAGGAACGATGGCCCTTTCTATCCCATTTGTAATGTCACTAGGGCAGTAGTTGTAGGTCTCTATGACAACATGTATGCCACTAGCAAGTCTACCACTGGGATTGCAAATATCAGTAAACTGGTGGACTTACCGGTAAAACTGACCAATATCAGTGAATATCGGGGGTGCCACATTCAATAAGCCCCACTTAAGGGCGGTACTGGCGGTATGCCGCCCCAAAATACCAGTTTTTGCAAACCTATTGCTGTTGTTGTTGTTTGAGTGGAGAAACTTGGAGATTTGGGGTGGTTTCTTTCCTTGGAGCTCAAATCAGCCCTAATCAAGGTATGTTTTCTTAATTTCTTTCATTTCTCATCATTTCCAACCCTCCCCTCTCTATTTCCTCTTATTTTTACCATAGAAATTCTCTAAATACACCCAAATCCTAGATCTACTCCAAAAAACTTAGTATTAATACTATTTAACAATAGATCTATGATTATATTATGTAGATCTACTAATGTATCACTAGATCTACTACTATTAATTAATATTATCATATAATTTCACTAATTAATATTAAATTCATAATGATACAATAAGTTGTCTAACTTAGATTTAGTAGAAGAAGTTGGAGATATGTTATTTGGGCAGACACTTCCATACCCATCTCAGTCCCAACATGGGTATTCTGGATATCAAGTTGAACCACCACCAAGATTAGAAGTAGGTTTGGGATATCAACAAGCATACTCTGGTGATGGAGGTCAAACATGGAGTGGTGGGCATACTATAGTTTATCCTATTTCTGGTGTACCATTACAACCTCCTTTTCTTCAACCTCAAGCTCCTTGATCACGGGCACCTCCTCCTTCTTCTACTCAACCTACAGCTCCTCAACATCAAGCTCCTCGAGCATGGGCACTTCCTCCTGCTTCTACTCAACCTCCATTCATTTCAGCAACCAAGTAAAAATATTTCAAAGATTTGGAAGAACATTTTCCAAAGTTTGGGATGATACAGATTTGCCAATCCTGAAGTGTATGAGGAGCATGTTGTTTCATACAACAAGTCTTACAGAAGTTACATGACATGGGAGCAATACATGGCCCATATCAACAACATAATGTATAGAGAACCAGCATGCCACTCAACATATAACTGATGTGAGTTAGTAATTTACTATGTTGTTATATGTTTTTTGTAAATTGAATATTATTGCATATGTGTCTAAACACGAGTTTATGGATTGTGCTAATAAAATGTAAGATCTTAATTCTTGGCTTTTGTCATCAAAATTCTTCATCGAAATCTCCAAAAAATAGGACAGATTCCTTACCTCCCACATGATTGACCCCCAACCCCCCACATACCCAATATAGAATTTTATTGCATAAAACATTGCATCTAGAAGTTGAGACCACGCCTATAAAATTTTATGATTTAATTTGTTTGTTTTGGTGTCGATATGGCCAGGATTGCATCTGTCAATATTTTCGTCGATATACCGGTAAATATCAATATCTAAGTTGTCAAAATGGCATCAGTATCGGTCATTAAATTCCTTGCCCAGTATATATATATATATATATATATATATATATATATATATATATATATATATATATATTTGAATTTCTTAATGAAAAGGATCATTGCTTGATATTGTATAGATTTTCTTCCATGCGTAGGAAGTGTTAGAGATATGGCTGCTGCAGCCATGTGTCTAGCATGGGTTAATCCCAATGTAGTGCATCCAGTACATGTGAGAGAGGTAGTTTTATCTCTAGAGCAAATGGGAAAGAAGCTTTATACCACATTGCTCACTCCTAGAACTTTTGTGGTCATTATATGTAAAATCACATGGCACACTAGTATCCAAGGGTCCTAGGAGGAGGGTATGCTCACCTCCTTGGTGGTTATGGTGACCACAACACACATGCACACACATGCACATGCCATGCCATGACTTGTCTGGTCGGGCCAGGAACGGGATCAGGCTTGTGGATTGTGGAGAATGTCTTCTGTCTTTCGTTAAACACATCTTTCAAACACACATCCGCCAGTCGTTCAAGTGTTTGTTTGCCAATCCTAAAGCTAGAGTCTATCTCTGTCGCTTATGCGGTGCTACATGGAGACCAAATTTTCTCCTAGATGTAGCAAGTTTGTCCATCCTTCCCTACCAAGACACAACCTATCAGGCGGTGGTTCTTGCGGTTGCTAAGTTGCACTAATAGTGCAACTGGTTCTTCTGCAACATTTGTCGTCAACACGAGCGAGATGTCTCTTCTTTAGGTTCATGATCAGGTCGACTAGGAGAACAACGTCTATCCATAAGGTTTGCAAGGCATTGATTTATTTAAGTATATGATGTTTGTTTTTCAACGAACTACCTAGTTTGGTTCTTGTTCTTAATCACTTTTATTCTCCTGCATTGGTTTATTCTATGTTTTCTTATCTAGATCGGCCTAAATTGTTAACTTAATTGCATTTGTCACTATTGCATGTAACGACATAATTCAAAATTAACAATAGTATTAAAGAAATCACTATCTGTCGTTAGTTAACTATGGATGGTTCTAGTATGAAAATTGATACGTCTAGTATGCCTGAAAAAATTACTGGAACTTATTTTGCTCATTGGAAAAGTAGGATGTAAATCTGGCTTAACATGGTAGGGTACGATCAGTATTTATAAGAAGACAAACCCAAAGTAGATGAAACTGTTCCTGATAATACTAATATAATTGCAACCTGGAAAAAGGGTGACAAGATGTGCCGAGGGTTGATTTTGTTTGCGTTAAAAAACAAACTGTATGACTCATACTCTAAGCCGCTTGTTACTACATCTAAGGCTCTGTGGAATACATTAGAAAAGAAATTCAATACTGAGAATCAGGGAACTAAAAATATTATGTCTCTAAATTTCTTAAGTTTCATATGTTTGAGGGAAAGTTTGTTTCTGATCAAACACATAATTTTCAACTCTTAGTGCAAGAGCTCGCTGATGCGGGCATGACACTTCCTAAAATGTTTGTTTCTATGTCAATCATTGAGAAATTTCCAAAATCTTGGGAGTCGTATGGCATGACTCTTAAGCACCGCAAAGGAGACATGTCAATGAACGATCTCATGTTGGACATCAATATTCAGGAAGAACATCTGAAAGAGAAGACTATCAAAGTATTAACTGATGTTAATGCGACTGTTAATTTCACTACTGTTAAGAACCAGGATAAGAAATCTAAGAATTCACTTAAACCTAAGGCCAAGATCTAGAAAAAAATCAAAGAACAAACCTTGTTGGACTTGTGGACAGGTTGGCCACTGGAACAAGGATCGTCCTTCAAAGAAGGCCAAGAAAGTTTCCATGTCTACAACTGAGGAGGTTGTGGTCAACATGATAACTTCATCCTTAAACCTCAATGATGGGCATGTGTCTATAAAACCTGAAGTTCTTTATATATTTGAACCACTATATTAGATTATAGACACTTGGGCTAATGTGCATGTGTGTACTGACAAGTCCCTATTTGTGTCTTATCAGGCCTCTTAAGGTCAATATGTGAGTTTGGGTGATTCCAGCATTGTAGAAGTCAAATGTGAAGGATGGGTGCACTTGAAGTTTCCTTCGGGAAAGGTTCTAATGCTTCATAGAGTCAGACGTTTTCCATCAACACGACACAACATTATTAGTGGCGCAATTTTAGTTTGAGTTGGTTTTCAAATAGATTGTAAATGTAATAAAGCTATTATTACTCACCTTCAAGATACTTTATTTTTTGACAAGTGGTATCTTTGTGATATGGAGAACTTGTTTAAGATTCTTGTAGAACATGTTTCAAATTCTATTTTAAATTTGAATGATAATAGTTCTTTATGCTTGAATCGTGTATCATCTGATGTTTGGCATGCACGTTTGGGACATCTGAATGTTGGCTCAATGAAATGTATGATGAATGTGAATTTGATCCCTAAATTTGAAATTACCGATAATAAATGTGAAATCTATGTGCAAGCTAGATTACCTAGGAAGCCTTTTCATTCTATGAATAGGAATTTGGAAATATTGGATTTAGAGCATTCGGATATCTATGAATTTCTTGGTATTGCTACAATGGACCAAAAGTGTTATTTTATAACTTTTATTGATAATGCTAGTAGATATCATTATGTATTTTTGCTTAGAAGTAAAGATGAGGCATTGGATAAATTTAAAATTTATAAGAAAGAAGTTGAAACTCAAACTAGTAAAGTACTTAACGATTGAGATCTAATAGGGGAGGAGAATATACCTCGAATTTGTTTTTGGAATTTTGCCAATTACATGGTATAGTTTATGAGATTACTGCTCCGTATTCACCACAGTCTAATGGGATAGTTGTACGTAAAAACCAAACCCTTATAGATATGATAATTATTTACTCCAAACCTTAGGTCTACCCAACTTCACGTGGGGGGAAGATTTGAATACGGCTTGCCATATTCTGAATAGAGTTCCCCACAAACATGTAGACAGTAGTCTGTTTGAGTTATGGAGAGGAAGAAAACCGAGTCTTAAATACCTTCGAGTGTGGGGGTGCCTTGCTAAGGTACTTCTCCATGAACACAAAAGGAAGAAATTGGGACCGAAAATAGTTGATGCCATATTCTTGGGGTATGTAGAGACAAGTTATGCCTATAGATTCTTGATTGTAAAATCTAATATCTCAGGCATTCAGGTCAATACAATTGTAGAATTACGTGATGCTACATTCTTTGAGGATGTATTTTCCATGAAATATGGTGTGCCTAATGAAGTATCTCAAGAGGATTCATTCACCATAGGTTCCATTCCTTAGCACTTAGAAAGGATGATAAATGTTGGGGCCGACTCAGAACAAGCTATTTTCGAATCTGATGATTCTGAAGAAATAGTTGAACCAAGGAGAAGTAAATGGTCTAGGACATCCAAGGACTTTAGAAGTGAGTTTCCCACTTACAATGTTGAGGATGATCCTGTAACTTTCAAACAAGCTATGGAATATCCTAAAGTTAAGTTTTAGAAAGAATCTATTAATGATGAAATCCAATCAATTCTCTCGAATGGAACTTGGGAAATTGGTGCATTTGCCTCATAATTGTTCTGTAGTTGGATGTTAATGAATTTTTAAGAAGAAACTTAATGGAGATGAGACAATCAATAAGTATAAGGCTAGGTTAGTTTCTAAGGGTGTAACGACCCTGCCTCCCAGTAACCCCCAATTAAGGGAGACCAAGAGGTCAGAGCCTTTATCCCAATTAACCAGATCAAAGGTTCGACAAATAATCAGTAATAATTATAAAATTCTACCAAACTATACTAAAAGATAGTATAAAATAAAACTTTGTATACCTTTTAAAAAATTTGGATATCTACTTCTATCCCCAACTTGAATCTATTCTATCTAATCCTCCTCGCACTTTCTTTCTTATTTTTACAATGTGTCACTTTACTGTTTGTTCTTTTCAGGGTTGTACATAAAACGCCAACAAACAAAATGTTGGTTAGCATAAATGAATATGACGATATGTGAGGACAAACAAAATATCACACATAAGGCTAACAACCTATTTATCACAATCAAGGTAATTAACAATTCAATTTACATTTTCAATGTGTCAATCTCCACCGCTTTTGCCCTAACTCTAGAATACCCTCTTTAGGGTTTCTCTTTAGCCATTGACTTAAGGCCACGTTCTCCATCCTGAGCTTGGTGCATGGGGTTACCTCTCATGGTGCCCATTAGTCATGCAATAAAGGCCACCTTCTCTATCCTGAGCTTGGTGCCTGGGGTCACTACTCATGGTGCCCATGGGTCTTCCCTCTTAGGTGTGACCTCATTGCATCATCCATCAGGGTGGCATGTAGGTGCGAGAATACACACTTATATCATATTCTGATAATTATAGTGACTTTATGATTTGCAAGTATGAACATCCAAACTGATAGGTTGCATTCAATTTGATTAATCATCCAGAAAACCTTCGGGAAACTAATGTGATTAACGATAATTAACCACATACCTGATCTAGAGCAACTTGATGTCCAAACAATAATGATAAAGAACAATCAAACAAGCAATCAACAATATCCTGAAATTAATGCATAACATCCAAGTGTTATAGTTTACCCAAAACATTCTCAAGATAGACTTGTATTCCACCTTCGTCTTTCTAGGCCCACTTTAGGGTTTTATTAGGGTTTTAACCTCCATAATACTTTTATCACATTTAATGCTCTCTTAGTTCACAAACCCTAATTTCAACATCATAAACCCAATTATCATATTCAGTTTCTTTCAAATTAACAACTCATATTTCCTTATAGTTCAATTCATATATGAACTCTATTTATCACTAATTTCAGATGAATTAACTAGAAAACCCTAATTACTCAATTAAGGGTATTTATCCACAATTCGAAACTTTTATACTCAAAATAGCTTAGAACCATCATATCTCAAGTTTATACATGAATTTGACCAACTAAAGCCATTAAGGAACATAATTACTAACATTAGGGTTTCAAGGTCCATTAAAGCTTATTTATGTACATGGAACCCTAAATTAATCAAATTACGCATAAAGTTCATCCTTTTAGATCTAATGTGTCTTTTTATAATCAACATGTCAATATAAACTTTAATCATCCATATAACCCTTCTCAATACATTAATCGTCTTAAATTAGGGTGTCTTAATCATTAATGCACTAAAGTTGATAACTTCCACTAATTTTTGAATTGCAAGAGGAATTATCTCCTAAATCTATTTTTAATGTATTTCTCACATTTTTTTGAGCAAAACTCACTATTTACTTTTATTTTTCGACCTAAGGATCTATTTTTAGTGATTTAAAAAAGATTCATAACTTTTCTTGTATTTTGACCAGAGGGGTGACCAACCTGGATTTTTAGGAAAAACCTCGACTGTCAGATCATGAGTTGCTATTGACTATGCACAAATGTGCGGTCCCTGGCGCACACACCAACTCACTGCTAACCTAGGGCGTGGAACTACCAGGGTCGTTGATCCTCCATGTGATCTATGGTGGACACCAATCAAACGGCTACTGAGTGTCACCTCCACTCGAACTAGCAAAAAGCCTCACGACGGTGCTGTAGCTAAGAGCTCACTGGAGCTACCTCAACTCGTCGACCCAAGATATGAAAGAAGCAGGGAGATGGTCGATTGAAATCGTGTAACCATGAGGAGTCGAGAGGAAGTTATTTATATAGGTCTTGGGGTTGATTTTAGGGTTTCCCAACCCCCGTCGTCGCCTGCCTTTTTAGGCAATTGGGCATTTTCTCTAGAAGCATATAAAGCTCGAAGAACCTAGGTATAGGTTGCGTGGAATCCTCTCCCGAACTCAACCATACACTTTCCTTATCCGCAGATGCGAAGATTCGTAAGAAAATTGAGTGGAAAGATCCCACTAACGCAAACTTGTTCCTAGTTCGACTAGAACTAGAAGACGAGTGGACCTTGTTGGATCAGGATCCAACGATCCTCATCACTCACGCCCAAACAAAAGAAAAGTCTGATTTCTATTTTAAGGAAAATCCTTTTCATTTTAGGATAATTTGGAAAAATCATAACTCTTAATACATGGCTCTGTTTTATCCCAAATTTTGAGGGAATCTTATTAATGATTTAATATATCATCATGCCAAATTTGGGCTCATTATCTAAAGAAATCATGTCCCTTTATTTAGTTGCAAGTTATTACTTAATTATGTATATTTCTCACCTATTTTCTCTTTCCTTGGCTATTAAATTATTATCTTAGATTCCTTGGACCTCAAGCAACCTTAATGGCTCAAAATCTCATCTTGGGGACCTTTCTTTAGCCTCTTTCCTTATCTTTTATCCTTTTTCTTATTTATTCCTTTATTCAAATAAATTACTTTTCCTTTTCTTTTATTTTGACTAATCTTTCTATTAGAAATCATAGGTATACGAAATTTACTCCATTGTGGCCATTAATGCCACTTTCTAGATATTTCCATGTATTTTTATAAATAATTTTCTTAATATTTATTATCTTGTATCTTTTTCTATTATTTGGACTTTTCTTCTCTTTTATATCCATTATTTGATTAATCTAATAATACAAATTATGAAATTCCTATGAAAAGGGAGATTTGCAAAGAAATCCATCTTTTGAAGCAAAGCATACAACCTTTTCAATTAAGTCCATATTCACAAAATCTTTACAATTCAATTATGAAAACATATGCAAAATTGAGGTTGTAACATCCTTCCCCTCTTATAGGAATGTTTCCCTCCAAATTCCCTCAAACATACAATCAAACAGGATAAGACTTCCTCATGTCCATCATGGCTCCCATGTGGTTTTACCCTCTCCATGGTGTCTCTCAAGAACCTTCATCATCTCATATTCTTGCATTTGAGTTCTTTCTCACCTTGGTACCTTGTATCCTCATAGGTGACTCAGCACGTTTCAACTTCTCTCAAAGCTAACTGGGTTCATGGCTCAGCACATGGCTTGGGTACCTCACATAGTGCTCTAGATCGGACTCGTGGAATACATCACGTTATCCTAAGGGGTAAGACTGACATGACCCAATTATTGGGGACTCAACTTTCTCATTTGTAGCTTAGAGGGGTCAAATTTTCACATCGCATCTTCTCCCACAGTGAACTGCATGTCAGTCTGCTTTGCATCAGCTCACAACTCATGTCGCCCCTGGGCTTCCTCAACCATTGCATGATCAAAGTGACTTTATTTGCACACACTGTGGTCCTTTTCTGACCTTTGCAAGGTCCCTTCACCAACATTATCTTAATGAAGTGGTGACCGACACAACCTCCCTTACAGAGCTTCTTTACATCTTGATACTGGCTATGGTGGATATCATCACATCTCTCATAGGGAAAGAACTACCCCCCATGTATCATCCTGAATGAGCACACATGCTCTCATCAGACCCTCTTGTCTGGATCATACTAACCATTAGTTAGGGGTGATAAGTTGTACTAGGATTGAGTTCTTCATATACCTACTTCCACCTCATGGAAGTGAATCTTTAGGTCACACTCAAGGACCTTTGAACTCACATCAGGGTGTAGTTGAACCATCTCTCTCTCTTACATGTAGTTCAATTGGATTTGTCCCTTGATAGTACTCCCTCTTTTCTTAAATTATGTCATCTAGGTAAGGCGATCTACCATAACCCATATTGCATCTTGACCTTCCTCGGTCAAGGGAGACTTATCACAAAATATATAGTGATTAACTCCCATTCCCACTTAGGGACTCTTTATCCTCTATATTAACACATTAGGTTACTGGTGTTCGTCCTTCACCTCCTAGCTTGCATGGTGACAAGCCACATGCAACTTTGTATGCTTCTTCTTCTTAGGCATCATAGTACTACTACCACTTATTATCTTAGTAGTACCATGGTGTATGGTGATCTTAAAGTCATGATCTCCTATATATCATGATTCCTCAAGATTGATTCCTCAGAAACCCTAAACCACTCTAGTCAGGGTTTCATTACCTTCTTTTCCAGAGAAGTGCATCTGAGGTTCTACAACCATCCTTTTATCACTTCAAGGCCTAGGCTGGCTAACCAAGCAACCACTAACTTGATCAACTGATCTCGTTACATCTGAGTGTTAGCCACACATATCTCCTTTTCCAAACTTAGGGCTAACCTAACAACCTCTTCTAGCCTCTAACTAAACTATGCAGTTGGATTTCAACAAGAGCATCCATTACCACCTTACATCCTTATGTGTTAGGTAATGTGAAGACATAGACCTCCATGTATTCCACTTATCATCCCATCTCATACTTTGAGTCTATCTTCATCAAGAAAACTCAGAACTCATTCTCTTGGTTATCAAACTCTACCTTGTATAGTTTATAAGTTCCACATAACTCATGATAAAAACATCATCATAAGATGACTACCTTAGCTTCTTGGTGTTTGTACAACATCCACACATCGTACACTCCACAAGGGTATGTTATTATCTCTATCCTCCTACATCATAGCAACATTTCCACACACATGATCTTTACTCTTGGTGTATGGCATGTGTACTGTCCTATCTCTCACTCCCATAACAAGAGGAAATAAGCATTTGGTTGCAGTCCAAATACAGAGTTCTTCCCATTCCAAGAGTAGAGATGGTAAATCCCACATTTCCAGTACACCTACAAATCTAAACTAAAACGTGCATCACATGCCTCTACATCATGAACATCTCAATATCCAGGTTACTTCCATGAAAAACTAGTCTCAAACCCTCTTGGGTCCACACACAATCCTTGGTCATCTCCTGTAGGTCTATAGGGTGCCAACACTTTTGCGGTCATCCCTCTTCCCTTATGCATCCAGAGAGTGCCCTCCTCATCTTCCCTTTGGGTCCCATGAGTTCATGAAGGTGATCAATCTCCTAACCCATGGACCTCAGACAAAGATAGATGTCACCTCCTGACCCTATGGTCATGTGCAACTAGGGAATTAGGCAACTCCTACTCACATCAGTCTTATCCCACCTGACCCTAGGATAGACTTAGGATTCTAACATAGTACGTATCCAACTTGAAACCTTACCCAAGTCTCCATCATCTCTCTCACCATTCATGGTCTGACTTCCCTCCTGTCATAGGGGTCATGATGACCTATCTACCTCGGTCAGGCTCCATATTGGTTACCTCCATGGTTACACATCCACATGCACTCAGATATGATCATCTATGGGTCTATAGGTTCACTCTTATATTATGTACTTTTCTCTTAGCTTCTTAATATCCTATGAGACCTCTTTACGTTACCTCAAAACCAACAAAAACTGGTATACACCCTACAAAAGTGTCCCTCTCCCAGGATGTGAGGAAACTACATCTTGATAACAAAGGTCACAAACGTCCTTATGTCCAGGGTTTACCTTCACATGAGCATGCTTAACCCTAGCAAGATACTAAGGCTCATAGCTAACGGAAGACCACCTACTAAACCATGCTAGATTTTTCTGATAAGTCATACTTGTTCTCATTCCTCGACATTGGACCAACATCATATGTCACCAACCTATATGTGAGAGGTTCATCAAACATACACCTTAATCCAAGAGGTTTCCCATTCCTCTAAACATGAGGATTACCATGCTCAATCTATGGAAACTCAAATCTCGTCATGAGAATCAGGTACACCCAGCACTACTATTTCCCTTCTTAGGTCTAGGAACCCTAGGTTCACCTTTCTGATGTCCAACTACATGCTCAACCTTGTAACCACGTACCAAGCATGTTCAAGGTATGACATGCACTTCCTATTATCCTTCTACTCGAGTAACACCTCAAAATTGAGTCCTCCTCAAGGACAACCAACTAGGTATAAGGCCTCACAACTTGTTACAAAGCCTCCTCAGGGTCTAAGGAACTCTTCTTCCTATCCTTTGAAGGTCAGCACTTACGCCCTCTGCTCATAGGTACCAACAGCTTCATCTTTCTTTTTAGGGTTTTGTTCCTTTAAAGGCAACCCAGATACCATGTACGAGGCAACCCCAACCATCCACTTAGGTCACATCATCCTCAACTCATCAGGGTTACTCCTAACCCGGAGTCTAAACTTCTAACCATCTAGCTTGGGCCCTGCCCTCTCTCTCTAGAGCTTAACCCCACAACAACCTTACTACTAGAGGTCCTCTCTGTAAGGTGGATCAAGCTCACAAGCGTACACCTACATGAGTGAAACCTATGTTTGCCCAAGATTATCCATAACTCTTCATGTTTATCTCATAAGCTATCCAACATACTCTCCTGGTGATGCAGCCCTATTTTAGAGCTCCATTCTGTGCCATTTTGTATTTAAATCACTTCTAAATGTGTTAGATTACAAGTGTTTCCCCCTAATATGATTATCATTGCAAATATGCTTATGGATGTTCTTTGCACTATTTTTCAGGTACTTGGACCATGCTTAGATGGAAGAGAGAGAGAGAGAGAGAGAGAGGAGTTCTAGGGTTCCCCCACTCAAGGAGGGACCCAAAGAAGGTCCCAAAGTCTCCCTCAACCTACCTCCAGTGGCCAAGAATCACCCCCAAGCAAAGACATCCGAAAATGACAAAGTCAGAAGTGAAATTAAGTGAGGCCAACATCACCACGGTCGTGGGCACTATGCCACGGTCGTGCCTTTATTAGCAATGAAGTGCCAAGTTCAGCAGGGAAATTCCACAGAATCCCACAACCGTGGCCACCTGCCACGACCGTGGCCATTGAAGACACCACGGCCGTGGCCATCAGCATGGTCGTGGTCAGTAGAAGAGAAAATGGTCGTGGCACCCTACCATGGTCGTGGGAATTAATTGCCAAAAGTTCAACTTCCAATAGGGTTTTTTCCCAGAACACCACGAACGTGGCCAAGTCGCCACGACCGTGGCCGAAGATGATCAAGACGACCGTGGATCCTCCCACGGTCACCTACACCTCCTCCAAAACGGTTGTCTTACGCAACATGGTCGTGGTGCATGTTACCCACCACGACCGTGGCACTCCGCCACGGCCGTGGCCACTTCCCCACTTAGCATTTCTACCACCCTTAACATACCACGACCGTATTCACCCCCATGTCCATTCCCCATTACCCTCACCACGCCCGTGGTGATCACCGACCCTACACAACTTTTTCACTACTTTTCCTAAACTGCCCCTACTTACCCTAGTGCTTCCACCACCACCTATATATACCTGGGTGGTGGCCATAGCACTAGGTTAGATGCCCCCTAGCTGTTCTTAGCCTCCACTCTCCACCCTTGAGATCTTTGTGCAATCTCCTTGCATTTTGGGCTCATCATCCACCATTTCCACCCTCATTCCACCATGGAAACCAAGGTCCCTAGGTTTTCATCCATAATCCCCTACCATTTCATGCACCCCTGCACCCTTGGAGGAGGGAGGTCGTCTACAACATCTTGGAGGTGAACAAGAAGGCCACTTCATCAAGCTTCATGGAGTTCCTTCCTCTTCTACCCCTTTCTTTTCTTGTTTTCTTGATCATGTCTAGCTAAGCCCCTTGTGGTGGGCTGCTTGGGGTTTAAATGTGACTTTGATACCATGTTGGGGGAAATTTTCTTGTAATGAACTTAATTCATATCTATGATGATTGCCTCTTGCTTTTATCTCATTTCCCATTTTAATGCATGTGGTTTGTGCTTATAACATGGACTGCTTGCTTTGAAATGTTTGATGACACTTAGCTTCTACGAGGAATTGGAGTGTATGTGGAAATATTTGGATTGGCTCCTAGGTCCAATTAGTGGATCCCTATCTAGCACCCTTTGTTCCTACATAAACATCCCTCCTCTTACAAGTGAGTGTGAGATTTAAGTGGCTAGTGTAAGTGAGAGTGATGCAATTGACTAGGGCCTTCTAAATGCTAGAGTGGCTAGTGGCATGAGGTCAAATACCCTCATCTCTATTCCCATCTCTACCCTCAACCCTCAATTTCCCACTATCACTTACTCTAGAAACCTAAATTTGGTTCATCGCACTAGAACTACACCTAACCCTAGTCTTCTACTAGTAGTATAGGGTATGTTCTAATGGCATTGACCTTATTGTTTGGTTTGGTAATCTAGATATGAAATGAGAACCTTGCATGTTTAATGATCTCCCCCAACTAATATAAAAGTTAGATACCCCAAACGGCCCACCTACCCTAATCAAATGCTTAAAACCCAAATTTCTTAGTTTTCTTGTTCATGCTAGTCTAGTTTAGTCGCTTTTGCTTAATCTAGTTAATTTCTCAGTTTTTCTCTTTAGTGTTGACTTAGGATCTTGCTCTTGCTTAGTTAGTTTGTTAACTTAGTTTACTACTTTGCTTTCTCTTCCATAACTTAGTTTCAATTTTGCATTTCTTACTTGCTCATTAGCTTAATAACCAATCAAACCTTTTAAAACCCTAAAACCCTAAGCTTTGCAAAAGGAACATATCTCGCATCGTCTAACTCTAGTGCCCCCTCTATCTCCGTGGATCGACCCTATACTTTCCGCCTCACCTATACTACAACACGACCCTGTGCGCTTGCAGGCGTAGTGTCTTAGTAGACATAGGTAGTTAGTGTAGGTCTTACAAATTTTGAAAGCATAAGGTCTTCCCACATCCCGTGCACTCTGACCTCGTGGGGGTGTAAAAGCACCACTAGCGGGGATGCACCAAGCTTTCTGGTGTCGTTGCTGGGGATAGAGGTGCTCAGCCTAGTTAGATAGTGTAGCTTAGCCCTTCCTTTTGCCCTCACCATTGCTATTATTTATTCTTTGTGTTACTTTTGCATCTTGGTTTACTACTTGGTTTCTTGTTGTTTGTTTGTGCCTTGCACAGGTGACAGTTGTGCATGCATAGCACGCATTCTACTTGCACTGACTTGGTGGTATACAACCCCGAGATTGGTAGAAGGAGGTGTCAAGCTCGCCGCAACCTACACCGAGAGGCCGAGATGGCTGAAAACAACCCGCCACCGGATGCTCAACCTCCACCACATCGCCCGCTCCACGAGTACTTCACATCGGGGAACTACAACTCCCCCATCGCCACCCTAGTTGACCAAATGCTAGGTCAACAGTTCTCCATCCCGCCGGCACTCCTGGGACTTCTCCCTACATACTTCGGTATGGAGAACGAGAATCCCTACCACCACATAGACGCGTTCCTGGAAACGTGCTCTACCTTCCGCACTCCAGCCGCCACCGACGACTAAATCAGGAGGACACTCTTCCCTTTCTCCCTCAAGGAGAAAACCAAGGAGTGGTATGTAACGAAGCCAGAGTTGGTCACTTGGAATGAGGTGAAGAATGAGTTTCTCAAGAAATTCTTCCCCATCGCCAAGTTATCTTATATGAGAAGGTGCATCACATTGTTTTCCCAGAAAGAGAACGAGCCCTTCCACGAGGCATGGGAGAGGTTCCAAAAGCTACTTCGCAATTGCCCCCATCATGAGGTTCCTCTGTGGCAGCTCGTTCAAGCCTTCTACACCGGGCTTGAAGAGAAAAGCCAAAACAACGTAGACTCTTCCTGCGGGGGAACTTTCATGGCAAAGCCGCCCAAGGAATCATGGTCGTTGTTTGATCATCTCGCATAAAATTCTCGCCATCATGCTTCCACAAAAGGGGGGCATTGTGATCGAAGCTATGCTCCTCCACCTTCTCACGCAGCTCCGAGTCGCAATACTAACGACCCCGATATGATGAAGATGATGGTCGATATGATGTGGATGATGAAAAATCAAGTGGGTAGCTCTTCCAGCCAGCCCACAATGGTAGTTGATATTGTAGACGAGGAAGTCAATGCTCAACATTCCTTTGGTGGCCGCAACAACCAGGGCCCAATGTCCAACTCCTACACTCCCGAGTGCAGGAACCACCCGAACTTCTCCTGGAAACAACAAAATGAGGATGGGCAAGGACAGGGGCAGCAAAAGCCATGCTACAACTCCAAGTTTGAGGAGGAAGTGTTAGGAAGGCTAAGAAGCCTGGATGAAGTAAAAAAAGATGGCAATGCACATGGGCAGTCTATTAACCGTCTTGAGTAGAGGCTGGATCAGATTTCTTTCTCTTTGGCTAGAAGGGAAGAAGGTAGACTTCCATCTCAACCAATGCCAAATCCGAACAATGATGGGGATTTTCTAGGGAACACTTTGAGTGCTTATGTTCCACCATCTTACCAAGCCCCACCAAACCCCTATGCTCCTCCATCGCCTCAAGCGCCACTCAACTATCAATATGCTCCACCTCCACCTCACACCTACCAACAACCACCTCTGCAATACCACCCCCCACCACAACAACAACCGCAACCCCAATTCATTCTTCAAAATCCTAACTCCCCTCACCAAAGGCCTCCACCACCTCAATAACCACAACCACCTTCACAAGCCCCTCCTTCTTCCCACATACAAGTGAGCATGGTCTCTATCATATGGGGAGAAGAAGCTACTCCAGATTTTGGAGAAAGGGAAAAGAAAGTGACTGAGGTTGGAGATAAAAGCCCGATACCAGGGAGATCTAGAAAAGATAATGAATGCTCCAAAGAATTTTTTGCTCAAGCACTGCCAAAGAATGCTAAGTGCATCCAAATTTCTGATGCACACAGTGCAAATGTAAGGGTACCCTCACTCGTCTCACCCTCACTCGGGGTCACTGAAATTGCAATAGATATGGTTCATCCGGTTGTTGGTGATATGGTCATGTCCACTGTGTCACATACCATTGACATAGCAGCGCTTGAGGCCATACCTTTTTGGGAGTCAAAACCTTTACAGGAGATGAGTATCACCATCACCCCTCCTCAAGTTCCAAAGAGTACATCAGAGATGTTTGATGAAGATAGGAAGCAATTCAATGAAGTTTTGACTCTCCAAGAAAAGGGAGAAAATATCATGAATCTTTTCGGAAACTTGAAGCGAGGGACGATGGGCATCACATCGCTATTTTCTTGGGTGAAGGACGTGTGCATGGGGAGGAAATAGTTAGTCTTAATACCAACCATGGAGCTTGTTGCCTCAAAGTCCGTGAATCTCATCTATGACATTGGCTTCCCAGAAAAGAGAGGTGATCTGGGAGTGCCACTGATTTCCTGTTACATCGGTACACAACCCATCAAGCACGCTCTCATTGACTTACGTGCAGGGACAAGCCTCATTCCATGGAACATGTACCTACAGCTTGGCCTAAACAAAATGAAACACATGGAGTGTGCCATTATCTTAGGTGACGGAACCAAGAGGAATCCCTTGGGAATAATGTGGAACACAATAGTGTCGATGGATGAAAGGGTGAACATTGCATATGTGATCGATTTCCTAATAGTGGATACCACACCTATTGATGGAGAAGAGTACCTCATATTGGGTAGACCTTTCCTATCCACCGTGGGAGCTGAATCAATATCCGCAAGGGCACGCTAACGGTTACTTATAAGAGGAAAAATTTCGACTTCTTGATGTTCACCGACGAAGAGAGGGATAAGCTGGCCAATGAAGACTTCGGCGAGAGTTTGTGCTATAGTGACCCTCTGGAGTTGTGGAGATCGAGCCCATACTTCCATTCCATGTGCACTCCATGGGATGAGGAACATGTTGTCAGAACGTTGGACAGGATTACTGTAGAGGAAAAGGAGGACACCGTGGGTGTCAATACATAACGAAAGGAACAACAAGCCCGGCTGAAGGCTATAAATTTAGCACTAGTGGGAGGCAACCCACGTGGTTTGAGATTCTCGAACCTTGTTTTACCATACTTTCTTTTGGTTTCCAAGAACACACACACTTGTATTTAATAGTTTTCATCTAGTTTTAAGATGTGCAGGTGATAATAGGGTGAAATGAAGGAAATTTGAGTACAATTGAGAGGAGGATTCCAAGAAAAATCACTTTGAGTCAAGTTTTTGAGTGTTTGATGTTCCTCATTTTGAGAGTGGTAGCTACATGGATCACCACGACTGTGGTACATCAATACGACTATGATCATTTGCATGAAAAACACACCAAGTCCCTGGATTCAGAAGAAAAGTTGAGAAAAACTGCCAAAGGACTGCACCACGGCAGTGTCAGGCAGCACGACTGTGCAACCTGAAGCCACCACGGCTGTTCTACGCAGCACGGCCATGCAACATATCAATTTCAGCCACTCAAGACAGATTAGTGGGGCAGCTACTACGCATATCCTCATCCACAGGGAGGAACACCGCCAGAACCTTGAGAGAGCCATGATAGTCTACCCTATCATCCTAAACTCTAGGATCATGTTGAGGACAACATGATTCAAATGTTTGGGGTGGTAGGGCAGGTATGCCCTAGTTTCACTTTGCATTTGACCTACCACATCCACTTTTGTTTTCTTGCTTTTGCTATCTACCTTAGTCATCTTTACTGTTTTGCATACTTGCATGCCATGTAGTTTTCTTCCTTGTTATTTTTGCGTAATTTTCAAAAAATTTGCTCTTTTTGCCATGCATTGCATATCATGTAGATTTTTGGTAATTTTTGCATGTTTTTGCTAGGATTTGCTTGTTTGCTACTTTAAGTTCAATAATATAGAGTTTAGATGTGATTGAAGGCAACTTGGCACTGTTTTGGCCAATTTTGCCCAAATTTGAGACTTCTTGCCTAAAAGTATGTTTTGACCCAATCTCTACTATTTTGAGTAAAAATAATGATCTTTGACAAATGCAAGTCAGTTAACATTGTTTGTTGCTAAATGGTATCAATTCTTGACTTTGTACATGTGCATCACCTCTCTTGTGTTTGTGATTGAATTGGTTGAATTGTGAAATTGAGCAAGCTTTGAATGCTTAGTGTTGGTGGAATTACTTGTTTGATATATCAATTTCATTTTGTTCATTCATGTGGTGTGATATCTTGGATTAAGTGTTGGATTAATTCTCATACAGGATGTCTTATGTGTAAAATCATACCAATCACCCCTCTTTGACCTGACTATTCTTCCACCATCTTCACACCCCTTCGCCTCATAAAAAGATTCCCTAGTGCACATAATCAGCCTTGGCCACCTCCAAAAGTTTGGGGTGGCCATATCTTGATCTCCCCGCTTCACTCTATCCACCATTTGCCCTATCTACACCAAGGGCAAGAAAGAAAAGAAAATAAAAAGAAAAGAAAAAACAAAATAAAAGGATGCTCTTGTTTAAAAGAATTCAAATAAAGAAAAGATGAGTGTGTAAAAACACTCCAAAAATCATACAGCATCCCTTTCTTCCACTTCCATACCCATTGAGCTAAGAAGCATCAAACTTAGCTCATTTTGCCTTTTTCCGCAGCCACGTGGGTCATCTGGTATGATTTGAAATATAAGACTAAATGCATGAATGTGAAACAACACTCCTAGTCATCCTCGATTAGCACTATCATGAAACGGTTTACCCGGAACTTAATGAAAGACATATGGATAACTTGTATATTCTATGTGCTATATTTGAAGTTCATGTGCTTTGTGCTCCTTGCATGATTGGATTGAGAAAGTAGGAGAGGAGAGAGGTGATATGCATGTAATTAGTCATCTTTGACCCCATTCAGCAATAACCATCTTTTATATTGCATTTGTCATTTCCTTTTGTGAAAATTTGGTAGAGAGTTTGAGTTGGATCAAACTTGAGGACAAGTATGTTTTATGTTTGGGGTGGTGATGCAGCCCTATTTTAGGCTACATTCTATGCCATTTTGTATTTAAATCACATCTAAACGTGTTATATTACAAGTGTTTCCCCCTAATATGATTATCATTGCAAATATGCTTATGGATGTTCTTTGCACTGTTTTTCAGGTACTTGGACCATGCTTAGATGGAAGAGAGAGAGAAGGAGTTCTAGGGTTCCCCCACTCAAGGAGGGACCCAAAGAAGGTCCCAAAGTCTCCCTCAACCTACCTCCAGTGGCCAAGAATCACCCCCAAGCAAAGACATCCGAAAATGACAAAGTCAGAAGTGAAATTAAGTGAGGCCAACCTCACCACGGCCTTGGGCACTATGCCATGGTCGTGCGTTTATTAGCAATGAAGTGCCAAGTTCAATAGGGAAATTCCAAAGAATCCCACGGCCGTGGCCACCTGCGATGACCGTGGCCATTGAAGACACCACAGTCGTGGCCATCAGCACGGTCGTGGTCAGTAGAAGAGAAAACGGTCGTGGCACCCTGCCACGGTCGTGGGAATTAATTGCCAAAAGTTCAACTTGCAACAGGGTTTTTGCCCAGAACACCACGACCGTGGCCAAGTCACCACGACCATGGCCGAAGATGATCAAGACGACTGTGGCTCCTCCCACGGTCACCTCCACCTCCTCCAAAACGGTCGTGTTACGCAACACGGCCGTGGTGCATGTTACCCACCACGACCGTGGCACTCCGCCACAGTCGTGGCCACTTCCCCACTTAGCATTTCTACCACCCTTAACATACCACGACCGTATTCACCCCCCACGGCCGTTCCCAATTACCCTCACCATCTCCGTGGCACACCCACCACGACCGTGGTGATCACCGACACTACACAACTTTTTCACTGCTT
This sequence comes from Alisma plantago-aquatica, assembly GCA_963693085.1. Classification (NCBI taxonomy): domain Eukaryota; kingdom Viridiplantae; phylum Streptophyta; class Magnoliopsida; order Alismatales; family Alismataceae; genus Alisma; species Alisma plantago-aquatica. Next base: position 894,730,603 of record OY856414.1, on the reverse strand, counting down.
TTCCTAAACTGCCCCTACTTACCCTAGTGCTTCCACCATCACCTATATATACCTGGGTGGTAGCCATAGCACTAGGTTAGACGCCCCCTAGCTGTTCTTAGCCTCCACTCTCCACCCTTGAGATCTTTGTGCAATCTCCTTGCATTTTGGGCTCATCATCCACCATTTCCACCCTCATTCCACCATGGAAACCTAGTTCCCTAGGTTTTCATCCATAATCCCCTACCATTTCATGCACCCCTGCACCCTTGGAGGAGGGAGGTCATCTACAACAGCTTGGAGGTAAAGAAGAAGGCCACTTCATCAAGCTTCATGGAGTTCCTTCCTCTTCTACCCCTTTCTTTTCTTGTTTTCTTGATCATGTCTAGCTAAGCCCCTTGTGGTGGGTTGTTTGGGGTTTAAATGTGACTTTGATACCATGTTGAGGGAAATTGATTGTAATGAACTTAATTTATATCTATGATGATTGCCTCTTGCTTTTATCTCATTTCCCATTTTACTGCATGTGGTTTGTGCTTATAACATGGATTGCTTGCTTTGAGATGTTTGATGACACTTAGCTTCTAGGAGGAATTGGAGTGTATGTGGCACTCTTAGGATTGGCTCCTAGGTCCAATTAGTGGATCCCTAACTAGCCCCCTTTGTTCCTACATACACATCCCTCCTCCTACAAGTGAGTGTGAGATTTAAGTGGCTAGTATAAGTGAGAGTGATGCAATTGCCTAGGGCCTTCTAAAGGCTAGAGTGGCGAGTGGCATGAGGTCAAATACCCTCATCTCTACTCCCATCTCTACCCTCAACCCTCAATTTCCCACTATCACTTACTCTAGAAACCTAAATTTGGTTCATCTCACTAGAACTACACCTAACCCTAGTCTTCTACTAGTAGTATAGGGTATGTTCTAATGGCATTGACCTTATTTTTTGGTTTGGTAATCTAGATATGAAATGAGAACCTTGCATGTTTAATGATCTCCCCCAACTAATATCAAAGTTACATCCCCCAAACGGCCCACCTACCCTAATCAACTGCTTAAAACCCTAATTGCTTAGTTTGCTTGTTCATGCTAGTCTAGTTTAGTCGCTTTTGCTTAATCTAGTTAATTTCTTAGTTTTGCTCTTTAGTGTTAACTTAGGATCTTTCTCTTTCTTAGTTAGTTTATTAACTTAGTTTACTACTTTGCTTGCTCTTCCATAACTTAGTTTCCATTTTGCATTTCTTACTTAATCATTAGCTTAATCAACAATCAAACCTTTTAAGACCCTAAGCTCCGCAAAAGGAACATAGCTCGCATCGTCTAACTCTAGTGCCCCCTCTATCTCCGTGGATCGACCCTGTACTTTCCGCCTCACCAATACTACGACACGACCCCATGCGCTTGCGGGCGTAGTGTCTTAGTAGATGTAGGTAGTTAGTGTAGGTTTTATACATTTAGAAAGCATAAGATCTTCCCACATCCCGTGCGCTCTGACCTCGTGGGGTATAAAAGCACCACTAGCGGGGATGCACCACCTGGGCAGGGTTATAGCATACTGTCAGTACTACTGACGTGTCATCTCACGTAGGCACATGCCTCATCCTGGCTCATATGTGCCTATAAGGGTTTCTATATGGTCATCACTAACCTCATCAATGAAGCAGTTATCCTTCACCCTAACATGCACCACCCTTCCCAGGGTTGGGTCGCCAAAGGTACTAGGTCAACCAACCTCACATGGCTCATATTGTCATGGGCATCCAAAAACATGTCCACCCACACACATGGTCTACCATGACATCTAACTCATCATGTCATCCCTCTATGACCACCACTTAGTCTTAAGGTGAACATCATCCTCAGAGGATGCACCTGGTCTCTACCTTTAATGGAGATCACTTCCTCCAAGATCAACTCTCTACTCATCCTCCTAAAAAGAGGGTCTATCCTCAAGTCTCTCCTGAGGGCATGACAACACATGTCATATGACCTACTCATGCAACTAATCTTTAATTTCTGCTTAAACTATTAAACTTATGTCCATGACATCTTATTTACATATTTTTCATTAGTTTTGGTGGAGGATTCCTTAACCTTATTATGCATACCCTATCCTCAAGAGGGTGAGGAAGAGAGAGAAAACCCTAAACCTTACAATCCTAGCAGAATTTGGGTTGAGAAGGGATGAAAATAGATGAGAGAGTCCTAAAGGTATCTTATTTCGAGTCAGATCCTAAGACATTGGCTAGGCAGTCACATAGATTTGGGAGTCCTCGTATTCCGACTAGTGGTGCGGAGGAAAATATTGCCAGCCCCTAAATGTGATCCTTTTCTAGACACCTTTGTCTTTCAGAAAATCCTTTAATAACTCCCTTGGGTTCTACAGAGTTTGTAAAATTTAATAATTCTTAAGGATTAAATGAGGAACCAATGCTCTGATACCAACTGTAATTACCCCACCTCCCAGTAACCCCCAATTAAGGGAGACCAAGAGGTCAGAGCCGTTATCCCAATTAACTGGATCAAAGGTTCGACAAATAATCAGTAATAATTATAAAATTCTACCAAACTATACTAAAAGCTGGTATAAAATAGAAATTTGCATACCTTTTAAAAACTTTGGATATCTACTTCTATCCCCAGCTTGAATATATTCTATCTAATCCTCCTTGCGCTTTGTTTCTTATTTTCACAATGTGTCACTTTACTATTTGTTCTTTTTAGGGTTGTACCTAAAAATCCGACAAACAAAATGTCAGTCAGCATAAATGAATATGTCGATATGTGGGGACAAACAAAATATCACACATAAGGCTAACAATCTATATATCGCAATCAAGGTAATTAAAAATTCAATTTACATTTTCAATGTGTCAATCTCCACCGCTTTTGCCCTAACCCTGGAATACCCTCTTTAGGGTTTCTCTTTAGCCATTGACTTAAGGCCACCTTCTCCATCTTGAGCTTGGTGCCTGGGGTCACCTCTCATGGTGTCCATTAGTCATGCAATAAAGGCCAACTTCTCTATCCTGAGCTTGGTTCCTGGGATCACCACTCATGGTGCCCATGGGTCTTCCCTCTTGGGCTTGACCTCATTGCATCATCCATCAGGGTGGTATGTAGGTGTGAGAATACACACTTATATCATAATTGTGATGATCATAGTGACTTTATGATTTGCAAGTATGAACATCCAAACTGATAGGTTGCATTCAATGTGATTAATCATCTGGAAAACCTTTGGGAAACTAATGTGACTAACCATAATTAGCCACATACCTAATCCAGAGCAACTTGACATCCAAGCAATAATGATAAAGAACAATCAAACAAGCAATCAACAACATCCTGAAATTAATGCATAACATCCAAGTGTTATTGTTTATCCAAAACATTCTCAAGATAGACTTGCATTCCACCTTCGGCTTTCTAGGCCCATTTTAGGGTTTTATTAGGATTTTAACATCCATAATACTTTTATCAGATTTAATGCTCTCTTAGTTCACAAACCCTAATTTCAACATCATAAGCCCAATTAGCTTATTCAGTTTGTTTCAAATTAACAACTCATATTTCCTTATAGTTCAATTCATATATGAACTCTATTTATCACTAATTTCACATTAATCCACTAAAAAACCCTAATTACTAAATTAAGGGTATTTATCCACAATTAGAAACTTTTATATTAAAAATAGCTTAGAACCATCATATCTCAGATTTATACATGAATTTGACCAAATAAAGCCATTAAGGAACATATACTAACATTAGGGTTTTATGGCCCATTAAAGCTTATTTATGTACATGGAACCCTAAATTAATCAAATTACGCATAAAGTTCCTTTTAGATCTAATGCGTCTTTTTATAATCAACAGGTTAATATCAAATTGAATCCTCCATATAACCCTTCTCAATACATTAATCATCTTAAATTAGGGTTTCCTTATCATTAATGCACTAAAGTTGATAACTTCCACTAAATTTCGAATTTCAAGAGGAATTTGTTTCTAAATCTATTTTTAAGGGATTCCTAACATTTTTATGAGCAAAAATCACTATTTACTTTTATTTTTCGGCCTAAGGATCTATTTTTAGCGATTCAAACAAAATTCATAACTTTTCTTGTATTTTGACCAGAGGGGCGACCAACCTAGATTTTAGTAAAAACCTCAACCGTCAGATTGTGAGTCGCTATTGACTGCGTGCGATCATGTGGTCTCTGACACGCACACCCACTCACTGCTAACTTGGGTCACAGAACTACCAGGGTCGTTGATCCTCCACGTGATCTATGGTGGACACCAATCGAACGACTACTGAGTGTCGCCTCCACTCGAACCAACAGAAAGCCTTGTGGAAGCATTGCGGATGACAGCTCACTGGAGCTACCTCAACTCGTCGACCCAAGGTACGAAATAAGTAGGGAGATGGCCAGTTGAAATCTTGTAACCATGAGGAGTCGAGATGTAACATACTCAATTTTAGGCATATAAGCTAACCCTCCCTTCTTCTAGGCCCCTATCTGCAATTCAAAAGGCATTAGGAATAATCAAATCTAATGGTATCATGAATTGAGGAGCACCCTTGATATTTGATAATTAAGGTAAAATAATGATAATACACTCAGTAACAAGACTTAATCAACAAGTATATCAGATATTATGCCTATCTCTAATTTGACATTCTAAAACATTTGTGTGGGTGATATGATGAAAGATATTGAATTAATATGTCATACAATGACACAATTAATTAATCAAGATGAGTAAATACATCAAATGGGTGCATAGTATAGAATCATGAAATCTATATATATACTTTGCAAAATGTGGAATTTATGAAAAATATGGATTCATCATATCCTAATTAGCTAATATACCAATTTGGGCCTAATCGGGTATCAATTACACTCCTAATAAGATTGTTTTAAAATAGGAAGTAAGTTAAGTGCTAAATATGTGATTTATTGCCATGTCACACTCCTTTTTCTATGCTCCGTGCATTTTTCTTTGTTGCCTTATTTTGGTCATGTTACATACTTACCTTCTCGTGACTTAGGGTAGCTCACGAACCACTTTTACCGGGTCTAGCAAACGCTCAGTCGTCGTCCTTTGCCACACTATCGCCGCCGATGAATCCAGCCAGTGAGAGCAATGCATGCATGCCATCATTCTCACTCTCCTCAAATAAACCTCATCCTCGTCTTCCTCTTCCCATGTTCTCCTGAACCTCACTATCCCGAACCATCCTTACGTTGGAGCTACATCTCCTGCATCCGGGGTAGCCGTCGTCATACATGATGGCGAGTCACCACCATCACCTCGGTAGCACGCTCCCAATGCGAAGACAAGATGAATCGGTTTCCTACAGCATAGAGGACGATGGAGGCCATTGCCCTGACCCTCGTCGACTTCCAGTGCAACGACGTCACCACCCTGGCCCTTCGGGCAAGATTCATCACTCTATAGCTGGCTCTAAAAGCCCCTCTCATCTCTACCACGGACCCAACAGAGCACCCCACCACACCAGTAATTTCATATATGTCACCTCTATTGGTCTCACGATGAGTGGGAGTTTCACCTGTCGTGCAATGGTTTCCGGTGAAGCTTGATTTAATCGTCACCTCCTCCGAATAACCTTCATGACCACATGGAGATGCCATCACCAGAGCTTTTGATCATTGTCCAACAAGGATGTCTCCTCCTTCAACTTCATCATGATTTCCTCTACATAGTCTCCTTCTTTGTTGTGCAGTGCTTCCATTGTTGCTCAGACTCCCAGAACTCCACCACACACCACCTATAGTCACCAGCCTTCTTCAACATTGAAGCTGCATGTGTCCTTTGCAATGGGGGAGCCATGCTTGACCAAACACCCTGCCTTGAACCCATCCACAATGTCCTCAATCCTCATCCTATTGGTAGCCAATTCTGAATGCATGAATTCATAGTTGCACCAGGCCAGAAATCAAGGTCTACCAAGGTCATAAGTAGTCTTCATACCTCACCAAATCTCACCAACATTATATGCAAGGCCGTCTCCTCCATGACCTTGACCCAATGTTCTATCCAGAAGAATCTATGAAGGTAAAGACCTACAGATTCAGTACATCGTGGTGTTTTCCTGGTTCCAGGAGAGAGTTCCCGTTGTAGAAGGGCCTCTCACTTCAGCTAGATGAGAAAGAACCAAGTGTCGCAATCTCATGGTAGTTCTATCCACCTCGATGCAATCCATCAGATCCAACACTAATCAACGGTTCTCCAGCATGCACAGGTCAGTAAATGATCTTTTGAACAATAAATTTTATATATATATCAATGAGAATATACTTAGTGGCATACTAGACCATAATGGTGATTAGAGTATCCTTAGATAACACATAAAATGAGTATTTTGACTGCTAAGATGTGTTATTTTAATGCCATAATTCTAATACGCATACATAAACTTAAGATCATTTTATAATGAAAACCAATATAGGTGGTGTAGTTATCTAGATTGGACTATTTTGTATAAGATGGTATATAAGAGAGAGAATATGTAAAGGAAATTTCTTACACAATCATAAGCATGGATTCTACACTAATATAACATGTTGTTCTAAACTCTCATTTCATTAAAATTAGTAAGTAGGCATATATAAATTATCATACATGAAATTGACATGAACTTTGGCATAAAGACTGTAAGTCCTACAAATTATTGTAAGTAGTGGGAGTATGAGTCGATTAATGCGATGTTAAACTTGGTGAACCCTAGTGGGGTAAAATAACCACCAAATATTAAGGCCTTAATGCATGAATGATAGAATAATAATTCCTTATAATTGGGAACCTAGATATTGTAATGATGATGGACCCAATACCCATTGGGAAACTAAAAACCCTAGGATTGAAAAGGGAGATACTGTAGACCACTTTATGAACATAAATGCATCATATGAAACCACATGGACGTGGAGTCTAATCCACCAATGTTATAGTCCCTAGCTAAATAGTGATATACACTATAACCTATGTCCCCTAACTAAACAAAAAAACCCTAACACACCATTAGAGATGATAATTTGGATAAGATATATATATATATATCTATAATAGGGTATAAACACGTACATTTTGGTTTGACTAACATACCAAATGTATTTTTAGGGTGAAAATTTACTTTGTGGACCAAGTATATGTATTGAGTTAGCCATTAGTCTTAAAGATCAGGTATGTACATCCTCTATTTTATTTTGGGCATTATTGGACTAAAACCTACTTTCTTTTAATGAGGCATCTTTTGAGTTGTTATTCCTTATGAAATCTAAATTCTTGAACATTTACATTTCCTGATTTTGACTCATTATACCATTCTCATTTTTGGACTACCTTGTTTATAAGGGTATTTGTACCCCACTTTCTATGAATGCCTTTTTATGAAAATTGACTGAAATGCTAGTCGTGCCTCTCTATTTTATGCATGCTACATGTTTGACTAGAATATCTAGAATAGTGGTACTTATGTACAACCATACTTATATAGGGCGTACATTTCCGCCTGGGTGTGCGTTTCCACCCTTATTTCTTTTGAGGCCATGATCCTATGGTGTTATGGCCCTGTTTTAGGTATATTTAGTCTACATTTGTATGCATGCAAAAGTTTATTGTTTTATGTTGTGATTGTGGTAAAGTACTATGGCAAGACATAATCTGAACTTTAATATGCCTCATTTCTTTTATTATATTCCGTTTGAACTTACCTAATTGCAAATAACCCCCTTCTTGTGGGAACATCTCTTTTTGCACTTATAACCATATATAATGCCCAAAGTGTTTATCATATGTGCATACTCAGCTCTTTGCTGACCTCTATGTTGCCTCCTATGTTTTGGGTGATGTTCCCTTCCATGCAGGTTTAGGTACATTAGAAGACAAAGATGCTAAAGGATCGTATGCATGGACTTGGTCATTGAGGATAGCTTGGGATAGTTGGTTTTCCCTCTGCAACCGGGCCTACGTGTTTGTAGGTGTATACCTTTTGTTCTATTTTTTGTTCCACCTTGTATGGTGAGGAACAATTGTATAACAAAAATGATGTAACTTTGTAATAGTTTTGTTTCCACTACTTTATCATTAAATGGCTCTTTTAGTGTATCATTTGAGTGGATCCCATATCGGGTCTCACTCATTACAAAATGGTATCAGAGCCAAAGCAGTCGGTAACTTAACTTTTTCAAGTTATCCTATATTGTTCCTTGATTAGGTATGTAGGTGACCCTATACATATAGTTGACATACCTATTACGGAGTAGTGGAATACCAAATAGGGTTCCAGTCCCTATCTAATTTGGCGATTTCCATTCCCCAAACCACATTTGGTCGAGACTCAATTTTGGAAACCCTATCTAGTCCTACACCCTTTATGGAGTACATAATTTCCCTACATAGGGGTTGATAATCCTAGTCATCAGATTCTATTCCCAACCTCATGGGAGGATAGTTCACAACTAAAATATAGGTTGTCTTGAACACTCATAGGATCAACCTAATTCCCATTTGGGCCCTTTCCCTTATTGTTTCCCTATCATGCCTCAGATACAACTACGAGGAGGATTAAGCATATATGGAGGATAAGCATAGAACTCAGACAGAAGTTGATGAATGGTAATGATTCCCTTGATGCTAGGTGATTGAATTAATTTTCTATATTATAGTTAGGCATGACTTTCCTTCAACATGGAGTATGTCTACATAAATCTAGCTAAATTCATCTAAGAGTTGGATATTATCTTCATTGAAATGGTTGTGCCTCATAAATGAGAATTAGTTGTGGAAAGCTATAAGTTTTGGTATATGATAACCTCCCATTTTGCGATGTTGTCTTACTAATTTTCCTCAATTTTCCATACTCTCTCTTAGTTAAATTAGATGGAATCTTTAACTTTCTACCTTTTTGTAAATATACCATTAGATTAACTTCTCCTTTTCACTTCTTACAGAAAAGCACAAAAAAATTACAAAACTCCCAAACGGTCCCAAGACCGAATGGAAGCCAAACGGTCCCAAGACCGAATGAAGGCCAAAAGGTCCCAAGACCGAATGGAAGCCAAACGGTCCCAAGACCGAATGAAGACCAAACGGTCCCAAGACCGAATGGAAGCCAAACGGTCCCAAGACTGAATGGAGACCAAATGGTCCTAAGACCGAATGGAGACCAAACGGTCCCAAGACCGAACAAAGGTCAAACGGTCCCAAGACCGAATGGAGACCAAATGGTCCCAAGACCGAATGGAGACCAAATGGACCCAAGACCAAATAAAGGTCAAACAGTCCCAAGACTGAATGGAGATCAACGGGTCCCGAGACCGTATGAAACTACTCGACCCCAAGATCGAATGAAAGCAAACAGTTTCAGACCAAGAGGACTCAAACGGTCTCCAGACCGAGAGAGTCCAAACAGTTTCCAAATCGTGTGAAAACCCAAATGGTCTCCAAGACCATTTGGACCCACATACCCCAAACTGTTTAAGGCTCACTCAAAATCCTATAAATAGAACCCAAAGGGGTCCTCACAAGGTATGAAGTTTTCAGACGTCCAAAGGCTACCTCTATTGCTCCAGAGCCATTCCATCTTTCACCCACTGCCCCGAGGTTGCTGGTCTGAGATCCATACTCCATCTCCAAGCTACTTTCTCTCTCATCGACAAAGAAGGTGGGAAGAGGAGGATTCATCATCAAGCAAGATATGAAGTGTGAAGATTGTTGCTCTCTCTCTCCAAGGGGTCGACCTTCCTCCCTCCTTCGTGGAGATGATGCTCTCTCTCTTCTCGCCCCCTTCTTTGTTCTTTCCATGAGTGAGTAGTATCATACACTAGGGTGTGGGGAGTAGCCCCGCTACCCATGTTTTCATTTCATGCATTGTAATTCTTGAGTTTGCAATAGCAAAACACTATCTTTCCAGTTCAACATCAATCATTTAATGAATGCTAGTTGCTTGATCACCAACTTGAGTTATCTATTATATATTAGTGCAAATCGTTTATGTTTGTACTTCTAGATTCAAATATCGACTGCTTGTTGGTTCCAGATTGTATGTAGTCACCATACGTTTGGTTTGGTATCTAGGAGCATTTTTCAAGAAGTGGAGTAAACTCACCTCCATTGTTGTACTTTCATACTATGAAATGGAATCAGTTGACGTATGAAAGAACAACCTTGACGGGTCGAGGAACACACTTTGTAAGGGGAGTGATGCAAAGTAAGTGACCATTCATCTGGGGATGGCTGGCATTACAGCACTTCCACATTTCTCATAGTTAGTTATCTGAAAGGAGGCTAAGCCTACAAAGATACTAACTGTTTAGACATTTTTCTTTGCAAGCCAAGTTATTGTGATGTATGTTTTGATCCATGTGTAGTGGTGGCGAAAGTCGGTCACATCCTAGTGGTTTCTTAACATTGTTTACAAACTTAAATTTACTTTCCTGCTTTTACTTTACTTGCACTTAATTAAAACAACCAACCAACTCTTTGATCTAAATACCAACTGTTAAGGAGTAAAATGAAATTCTAACATTTTCTATCTTGTTGATCTTAACAAGACCGTTGTCCTATGGATTCAACCCTTAACTATACTATGATAAGACTTCCACGTATCCTAGCATACATGGGTGGAGTTTTTGATCTAGTATAAGAAAGGCTAAACCTAAAAGACTTACTATCTTTAGGATTTTTAGTGGTGCACACAACTCCACGCAAGTGGAAGCTCCATCAGTATATATTCATAGCATTCAACCCTCTCATCTCCAATAGTTTACTTAGTTTATGTGGTGATTAAGATGAGTAACTTGACTATGTAGGTACCTTTATCTGCGAAGGAAGTATGGATGTAAACCAGATAGTGATAAGAAATCCCTAGATCTCTCCCTATAACGATGGATAATCTTATTACACATAGGTCTTGAGATAGTGCAATGTGAATTATGATTAAGGGTGGAAGGGGGATGGTGGTTATTATTCCTTATTAGGATTTGATAAAAGTTGATCATAAGGAATAGAAAACCCTTCTTCCTACTATGATAAAAGACTCGAGGTGATTTAGTCATACTATTTGTATGCTTGAAGAAATAGAATATGCTAGTAGAATGAAGTGATGATAGAATGATACTATAGGTATCATGTACTTGATAAGTGGTGTACATGGTTTTCGAGTCGATTTTGGCACCATTGTTTAATTTTGATTGCAAATTTTTCATCGCCAAACTTATTTTCATTATTAATTTATATGTACAAAAAAATTGAGATTTTATCGATGGTTTTGGAACCAAGTCACCACCACAAGGAAGTTAAGCAGTAGTGAAAATATTTAGTGAGGGAATCCTTGACTGGCAGGATCTAACATGAGAACCTATGTCTGTTGTGAAGTAGTGAATAATAGGAATAAGTATATGACCTAGATCCACCTTTGTTACCCATCTAGGTGATTAGATGAGTTATAGACTAACCCTTTTAAGGAGTGAAGTCTTATATGGTTAGGAGTGTAGTTTAACTAAAGAGATAACCATGAGTTGATAGTGGTTGTAATAAGAAGAAACTAGATACCTCCCTAAAATAATGTCAAACAATGTAGATATCACATACTTTTGGTATATGAGTAATCCTTGTTATTTTGACCACCATGAATGTTACTTGGATAAAAAAAATATATTTCTTTTAATACAAATGATATGGGGATTCGATGCAAGAAATAAGATTCAACACACCAAGGATGATAAACTTAATGAACGTACTCTTATCCCAGGGGAGTACAATGAATTAAAAGTAAAAATGAATCAAGTACATCTTAATCATGACCTGAGTACATTAAGGTGTATAATAGAATCATGGGTGATTATTTCTCTAAGTTCAATATAACACACTATAGTGTTCAAATATGAACGAGAAGATTCGTTGGAAAACAAAACCCTGAACTTACGCCTCAACCCAAATATTCTTATTAAAGTATAAATCTTAGACATGTAATACATCATAATTCATATCCCTTAATAAAAACTATAAATAAGTTCAACTTAAGAGATAACTCTAATACATGAAGAAAAAAAAGACATATATGAACATCATACATAAAATGACTTATTATGAATAATCATATTTACGATGATAATGATGATGATCATGATGATGATGATCATGATGATGATCATGATGATGATGAGTAGTTGTGTAGATGATTTGTAAGATGATGATGATGACAATTATGACGATGATAATGATGATAATGATGAGTGATAAGGAAACTTTACATAGTAGTAATAATGATAGGAATCATGGTGCTTGAGGATTGATGTTTATACACAATAGTAGTCCACCAATTTAGCGAGTCACAATCTCAATGGTTCCATTGGTAAATTTGTATATGAGGATTGGTCATTCATGTTTAAGTGGTGGAAGATGAGGATCTATAGAACAACCTAGTACCTCATGTGTGTTGGGACATGGTTCATTGAAGTGGATAATGAAACATTCATAACAATTTAGGCAATCTTTATGAGCGTATCACCATTAAGACAATCTATGTCTTCGTGTAAAAAATTTCTAGCTCATCCTATAATACAAGGAAATGGTGGGGACTTGATGCATGAAATTATGTGGGTTAACCATGGAGTTTTGGATATAAGTATGATAAGGAATGTTGTACAATAGTCCACCATATTGAGTACACTAGAGATCTCAGGTTAGTTTACAATTATGTCATAGCACTCATGACTAGTGGTGGATGGATTTCGAGGACGAAATCCAATTTAAGGGGTGGAGTGTTGTAACATACTAAATTTTAGGCATATAATCTAACCCTCCCTTCTTCTAGGCCCCTATCCGCAATTCAAAAGGCATTAGGAATAATCAAATCTAATGGTATCATGAATTGAGGAGCACCCTTGATATTTAATAATTAAGGTAAAATAATGATAATACGCTCAGTAACAAGACTTAATGAACAAGTATACTGGATATTACGCATGTCTCTAATTTGACATTCTAAAACATTTGTGTGGGTGATATGATGAAAGATATTGAATTAATATGTTATACAATGACACAATTAATTAATCAAGATGAGTAAATACATCAAATGGTTATCCTGAAATCTATATATATACATTTGCAAAATGTGGCATTGATGATAAATTTGGATTCCCCATATCCTAATTAGCTAATATACCAATTTGGGCCAAATCGGGTATCAATTACACCCCTAATAAGATTATTTTAAAATAGGAAGTAAGTTAAGTGATAAATATGTGATTTATTGCCATGTCGCGCTCCTTTTTCTATGTTTCGTACATTTTTCTTTGTTGCCATATTTTGGTCGTGTTACCTATTTACCTTCTCACGAATTAGGGTGGATCAAGATCCAATTTTACCGGGTCTAACAAATGCTCAGTCGTCGTCCTTTGCCACACTACCACCGCCGATGAATCTAGCCAGTGAGAGCAATGCCTGCAGGCCATCATTCTCACTCTCCTCAAATAAACCTCATCCTCGTCTTCCTCTTCCCTTGTTCTCCTAAACCTCACCATCCCGAACCATCCTTACCCTGGTGCTACATCTCCTACGTCCGGGGTAGTCATCGTCATACCAGATGACGAGCCACCGCCATCACCTAGGTAGCACGCTCCCAATGCGAAGACAAGATGAATCGGTTGCCTGCAGCATAGAGGATGATGGAGGCCATTGCCGTGACCCTCATTGACTTCCAGTGCAACGACGTCACCGCCCTATCCCTTTGGGTAAGATTCATCACTTTGTAGCTGCCTCTTGAAGCCCCTCTCATCTCTACCATGGACCCAACACAGCACCCCACCACACCAGTAATTTCATATATGTCACCTCTGCTGGTCTCACGATGAGTGGGAGTTTCACCTACCATGCAGTGGTTGCCTGTGAAGCTTGATCTCATCCTCACCTCCTCCGAATAACCGTCGTGACTACATGGATATGCCACCACCAGAGCTTTTGATCATTGTCCAACAAGGATGTCTACTCCTTCAACTTCATCACAATTTCCTCTACATAGTCTTCTTCTTTGTTGTGCAGCGCTGCCATTGTTGCTCATACTCCTAGAACTCCACCACACACCACCTACAGTCACCAGCCTTGTCTCAGGTGTCCTCTGCAATGGGGGAGTCCTTCTCGACCAAACACCCTGCCTTGAACCCATCCACAATGTCCTCAATCCTCATCCCATTGCTAACCAATTCTGAATGCATGAATTCATCATTGAACCAGGCCAGAAATAAAGGTCTACCAAGGTCATAACCAGTCTTCATACCTCACCAAATCTCACCAAAATTAGATGCAAGCTCATCTCCTTCGTGACCTTGACCCAATGTTCTAGCCAAAAAATCTATGAAGCGAAAGACCTACAGATTCAGTACATCGTGGTGTTTTCCTAGTTCCAGGTGAGAGTTCCTGTTGGAGGAGGGCTTCTCACTTCAGCTAGATGGGAAAGAACCAAGTGTCGCAATCTCATGGTAGATCTATCCACCTTGATGCAATCCATCAGATCCAACACTAATCAACAGTTCTCCAGCATGCACTTGTCAGTAAATGATCTTTTGAATAATAAATTTTATATATAGATCAATGAGAATATACTTAGTGGCATACTAAACCGTAATGGTGATTAGAGTATCCTTAGATAACACATATAATGAGTATCGTGACTGCTAAGATGTGTTATTTTAATGCCATAATTCTAATACACATACATAAACTTAAGATCATTTTATAATGAAAACCAATATAGGTGGTGTAGTTATCTAGATTGGAGTATTTTGTATAAGATAATATATAAGAGAGAGAATATGTAATGGAAATTTCTTACACGATCATAAGCATGGATTCTACACTAATATAACATGTTGTTCTAAACTCTCATATCATTAAAATTAGTAAGTAGGCATATATAAAATATCATACATGAAATTGACATGAACTTTGACATAAAGACTGTAAGTCCTATGAATTATTGTAAGTAGTGGGAGTATGAGTCGATTAATGCGATGATGAACTTGGTGAACCCTAGTGGGGTATAATAACCACCAATATTAAGGCCTTAACGCATGAATGATGGAATAATAATTCCTTATAATTGATAACCTAGGAATTGTAATGGTGATGGACCTAATACCCATTGGGAAACTAAAAACCCTAGGATTGAAATAGGGAGATACCGTAGACCACTTTATGAACATAAATGCATCATATGAAACCACATGGATGTGGAGTCGGATCCACCAATGTTATAGTCCCTACCTAAATAGTGATATACACTATAACCTATGTCCACTAACTAAACATAAAACCCTAACACACCATTAGAGATGATAATTTGGATAAGAGATATACATATAGCTATAATAGGGTATAAACACGTACATTTTGGTTTGACAAACATACCTAATGTATTTTTAGGGTGAAAATTTACTTTGTGGACCAAGTATATCTATTGAGTTAGCCATTAGTCTTGAAGATCAGGTATGTACATCCTCTATTTTATTTTGGGCATTATTTGACTAAAACCTACTTTCTTTTAATGAGGCAACTTTTGAACTGTTATTCATCATGAAATTTAAATTCCTGAACATTTACTTTTCTTGATGTTGACTCATTATATCATTCTCATTTTTGGACTACCTTATTTATAAGGGTACTTGTACCCCACTTGCTATGAATGCCTTTTTATGAAAATTGATTGAAATGCTAGTCTTGCCTATCTATTTTATGCATGCTAAATGTTTGACTAGAATATCTAGAATAGTGGTAATTATGTACAACCATACTTATATAGGGCATGTGTTTCCACCCGGGGTGAGTGATTCCACCCTTGTTTCTTTTAGGCCATGATCCTATGGTGTTGTGGCCCTATTTTAAGTTTATTTAGTCTACATTGCTATGCATGCAAAAGTTTATTGTTTTATGTTGTGATTGTGGTAAAGTGCTATGGCAAGACATTTTATTCTGATGTTTGTAATCTAAACTTTAATATGCCTCATTTCTTTTGTTATATTCCTTTTGAACTTACCTAATTGCAAATAACCCCCTTCTTATGGGAACATCTCTTTTTGCACTTATAACCATATATAATGCCCAAAGTGTTTATCATATGTGCATACTCAGCTCTTTGCTGACCTCTATGTTGCCTCCTATGTTTTGGTGATGTTCCCTTCGACCCAGGTTTAGGTACATTAGAAGACAAAGATGATAAAGGATCATATACATGGACTTGGTCATTGAGGATAGCTTGGGATAGTTGGTTTGCCTTCTTCAACCGGCCCTACATGTTTGTAGGTGTATACCTTTTATTCTATTTTTCATTCCACCTTGTATGGTGAGGAAAAATTGTACAACGAAAATGATGTAACTTTGTAATAGTTTTGTTTCCACTGCTTTATCATTAAATGGCTCTTGTATTGCATCATTTCAGTGGATCTCCTATCGGGTCTCACTCCTTACAAAATGGTATGAGAGCCAAAGCAGTCAGTAACTTAACTATTTCAAGTTATCCTATATTGTTCCTTGATTAGGTATGTAGGTGACCCTATACATATAGTTGACATACCTATTACGGAGTAGTGGAATACCAAATAGGGTTCCAGTGCATATCTAATTTGGTGATTTCCACTCCCCAAACCACGTGTGGTCGAGACTCAGTTTTGGAAACCCTATTTAGTCCTACACCCTTTATGGAGTACATAATTTCCCTACATAGGGGTTGATAATCCTAGTCATCAGATTCTATTCCCAACCTCATGGGAGGATAGTTCACAACTAAAATATAGGTTGTCTTGAACACTCATAGGATCAACCTAATTCCCATTTGGGACCTTTCCTTGTTGTTTCCCTATCATGCCTCAGATACAACTACTAGGAGGATTAAGCATATATGGAGGATAAGCATAGAACTCAAACATAAGTTGATGAATGGTGATGATTCCCTTGATGATAGGTGATTGAATTAATTTTCTATATTATAGTTAGGCATGACTTGCCTTCAACATGGAGTATGTCCACATAACTCTAGCTAAATTCATCTAAGAGTTGGATATTATCTTCATTGAAATTTGTGTGCCTCATAAATGAGAATTAGTAGTGGAAAGCTATAAGTTTTGGTAAATATTCATAGTATTCAACCATCTCATCTCCAATAGTGTACTTGGTTTATGTGGTGATTAAGATGAGTAACTTGACTATGTAGGTACCTTTATATGCAAAGGAAGTATGGATGTAAACCAGATAGTAATAAGAAACCCCGAGATCTCTCCATATAACGTTGGATAATCTTATTACACATAGGTCTTGAGATGGTGCAATGTGAAATATGATTAAGGGTGGCAGGGGGATGGTGGTTATTATTCCTTATTAGGATTTGATAGAAGTTGACCATAAGGAATAGAAAACCCTTCTTCCTACTATGATACAAGACTCGAGGTGATTTAGTCATACTATTTGTATGCTTGAAGAAATAGAATATGCTAGTAGAATGCAGTGATGATAGAATGATACTATAGGTATCATGTACTTGATAAGTGATGTACTTGGTTTTCGAGTAGATTTTGGTGCCATTGTTTAATTTTGATTGCAAAGTTTTCATCACCAAACTTATTTTCATTATTAATTTATATGTATAAAAAAAATTGAGATTTTATCGATGGTTTTGGAACCAAGTCACCACCACAAGGAAGTTGAGCAGTAGAGAAAATATTTAGTGAGGAAATCCTTGAGTGGAAGGAACTAACATGATAACATATGTCTAGTGTGAAGTAGTGAATAAAAGGAATAAGTATATGACCTAGATCCACCTTTGTTACCCATCTAGGTATTTAGATGAGTTATAGACTAACCCTTTTAAGGAGTGAAGTCTTATATGGTTAGGAGTGTAGTTTAACTTAAGAGATAACCACAAGTTTATAGTGGTTGTAATAAGCAGAAACTAGATAACTCCCTAAAATAATGTCAAACAATGTAGATGTCACATAATTTTGGTATATGAGTAAGCCTTGTTATTTTGACCACCATGAATGCTACTTGGATAAAAAAATATATTTCTTTTAATACAAATGATATGGGGATTTGATTCAAGAAATAAGATTCAACACACCAAGGAGATAAACTTAATGAATGTACTCTTATCCTAGGGGAGCACAATAAATTAAAAGTAAAAATGAATCAAGTACATCTTAATCATGACTTGAGTACATTAAGGTGTATAATAGAATCATGGGTGATTATTTCTCTGAGTTCAATATAACACACTATAGTGTTCAAATATGACTGAGAAGATTCGTTGGAAAACAAAATCCTGAACTTACGCCTCAACCCAAATATTCTTATTAAAGTATAAATCTTAGACATGTAATACATCATAATTCATCTCCCTTGATAAAAACTATAAATAAGTTCAACTTAAGTGATAACTCTAATACATGAAGAAAAACAAGACATATATGAACATCATACATAAAAATGACTTATTATGAAATCATATTAACGGTGATAATGATGATGATCATGATGATGATGAGTAGATGCGTAGATGATTTGTATGATGATGATGATGACAATTATGACGATGATGATGATGATGATAATGATGACGTTGATAAGGAAACTTTATGTAGTAGTAATAATGATAGGAATCATGGTGCTTGAGGATTGATGTTTATACACAATAGTAGTCCACCAATTTAGCGGGTCACAATCTGAATGGTTCCACTGGTAAATTTGTATATGAGGATTAGTCATTCATGTTTAAGTGGTGGAAGATGAGGATCTATAGAACAACCTAGTACCTCATGTGTGTTGGGACATGGTTCATGTAAGTGGATAATGAAACATTCATAACAATTTAGGCAATCTTTATGAATGTAGCACCATTAAGACAATCTATGTCTTCGTGTAAAAAATTTCTAGCTCATCCTAGAATACAAGGAAATGGTGGGGACTTGATGCATGAAATTATGTGGGTTAACCATGGAGTTTTGGATATAAGTGTGATATGGAGTGTTGTACAATAGTCCACCATATTGAGTACACTAGATATCTCAGGTTAGTTTACAATTATATCTTAGCACTCATGACTAGTGGTTGATGGATTTCAAGGAAGAAATCCTCTTTAAGGTGTGGAGTGTTGTAACATACTCATTTTTAGGCATATAATCTAACCATCCCTTCTTCTAGGCTCCTATTAGAAATTCAAAAGGCATTAGGAATAATCAAATCTAATGGTATCATGAATTGTGGAGCACCCTTGATATTTGATAATTATAGTAAAATAATGATAATACACTCAGTAACAAGACTTAATGAACAAGTATATCAGATATTACGCCTATCTCTAATTTGACATTCTAAAACATTTGTGTGGGTTATATGATAAAAGATATTGAATTGATATGTCATACAATGACACAATTAATTAATCAAGATGAGTAAATACATCAAATGGGTGTATAGTATAGAATCATGAAATCTATATATATATAAATTTTCAAAATGTGGAATTGATGACAAATTTGGATTCCTCATATCCTAATTAGCTAATATACCAATTTGGGCCTAATCGGGTATCAATTACACCCCTAATAAGATTATTTTAAAATAGGAAGTAAGTTAAGTGCTAAATATTTGATTTATTGCCATGTCGCACTCCTTTTTCTATGTTTTGTGCATTTTTCTTTGTTGCCTTATTTTTGTCGCGTTACCTACTTACCTTCGCGTGACTTAGGGTGGCTCATGATCCAATTTTATCGGGTCTAACAAAGACTCAGTCATCATCCTTTGCCACACTACCGCCGTTGATCAGTCTGGCCAATGAGAGCAATGCATGCATGACATCATTCTCACTCTCCTCAAATAAACCTCGTCCTCATCTTCCTCTTCCCTTGTTCTCCTGAACCTCACCATCCCGAACCATCCTTACCCTGGAGCTAAGTCTCATGCGTCCGGGGTAGTCATCGTCATACCTGATGGCGAGCCACCGCCATCACTTCGGTAGCACGCTCCGAACGTGAAGACAAGATGAATTGGTTTCCTGCAGCATAGAGGACGATGGAGGCCATTTCCCTGACCCTCGTCGACTTCCAGTGCAACGATGTCACCGCCCTGGCCCTTCAGGCAAGATTCACCACTTTGTAGCTGGCTCTTGAAGCCCCTCTCATCTCTACCACAGACCCAACACAACACCCCACCACACCAGTAATTTCATATATGTCACCACTGCTAGTATGTGATGAGTGGGAGTTTCACCTACCATGTAGTGGTTTCCTGTGAAGCTTGATCTCATCCTCACCTCCTCCGAATAACCACCGTGACCACATGGAGATGCCACCACTAGAGCTTTTGATCATTGTCCAACAAGGATGTCTCCTGCTTCAAATTCATCATGATTTCCTCTACATAGTCTTCTTCTTCATTGTACAGCACTGCCATTGTAGCTCAGACTCCCAGAACTCCACCACACACCACCTACAGTCACCAGCCTTCTTCAACATTGAAGTCGTAGGTGTCCTCTACAATGGGGGAGCCCTGCTCGACCAAACACCCTACCTTGAACCCATCCACAATGTCCTCAATCCTCATCCAATTGGTAGCCAATTCTGAATGCATGAATTCATAGTTGAACCAGGCCAGAAATAAAGGTCTACCAAGGTCATAACCAGTCTTCATACCTCACCAAATCTCACCAAAATCAGATGCAAGCTTGTCTCCTCTGTGACCTTGACCCAATGTTCTAGCCAAAAGAATCTATGAAGCTAAAGACCTACAGATTTAGTACATCTTGGTGTTTGTCTGGTTCTAGGTGAGAGTTCCCGTTGGAGGAGGGCTTCTCACTTCAGCTAGATGAGAAAGAACCAAGTGTCGCAATCTCGTGGTAGTTCTATCCACCTCGATGCAATCCATCAGACCCAACACTGATCAACAGTTCTCCAACATGCACATGTCACTAAATGATCTTTTGAACAATACATTGTACATATAGATCAATGAGAATATACTTAGTGGCATACTAAACCGTAATGGTGATTAGAGTATCCTTAGATAACACATAAAATGAGTATCATGACTGCTAAGATGTGTTATTTTAATGCCATAATTCTAATACACATACATAAACTTAAGATCATTTTATAATGAAAACCAATATAGGTGGTGTAGTTATCTAGATTGGACTATTTTGTATAAGATGGTATATAAGAGAGAGAATATGTAAAGGAAATTTCTTACATGATCATAAACACGGATTCTACACTAATATAACATGTTGTTCTAAACTCTCATATCATTAAAATTAGTAAGTAGGCATATATAAAATATCATACATGAAATTGACATGAACTTTAGCATAAAGACTGTAAGTCCTATGAATTATTGTAAGTAGTGGGAGTATGAGTTGATTAATGCGATGATGAACTTGGTGAACCCAAGTGGGGTATAATAACCACCAATTATTAAGGACTTAACGCATGAATGATAGAATAATAATTCCTTATGATTGGGAACCTAGGAATTATAATGATGATGGACCTAATACCCATTGGGAAACTAAAAATCCTAGGATTGAAAAGGGGAGATATTGTAGACCACTTAATGAACATAAATGCATCATATGAAACCACATGGACGTGAGGTCTGATCCACCAACGTTATAGTCCTTAGATAAATAGTGATATACATTATAACCGATGTCCACTAACTAAACATAAAACCCTAACACACCATTATAGATGATAATTTGGATAAGAGATATACATATACCAATAATAGGGTAAAAACACGTACATTTTGGTTTGACTAACATACCTAATTTATTTTTAGGGTGAAATTTTACTTTTTGGACCAAGTATATCTATTGAGTTATCCATTAGTCTTGAATATCAGGTATGTACATCCTCTATTTTATTTTGGGCATTATTTGACTAAAACCTACTTTCTTTTAATGAGGCATTTTTTGAACTGTTATTCCTTATGAAATCTAAATTCTTGAACATTTACATTTCCTGATGTTGAATCATTATATCATTCTCATTTTTGGACTACCTTGTTTATAAGGGTACTTGTACCCCACTTGCTATGAATGCCTTTTTATGAAAATTGACTGAAATGCTAGTCTTGCCTCTCTATTTTATGAATGCTACAAGTTTGACTAGAATATCTAGAATAGTGGTAATTATGTACAACCATACTTATATAGGGTGTGCATTTCTGCCCAGGGTGTGCGTTTGCACCCTTATTTCTTTTAGGCCATGATCCTATGGTGTTATGGCCCTATTTTAGGTATATTTAGTCTTCATTGTTATGCATGCAAAAGTTTATTATTTTATGTTGTGATTGTGGTAAAGTGCTATGGCAAGACATTTTATTCTGATGTTTGTAATATGAACTTTAATATGCCTCATTTCTTCGGTTATATTCCTTTTAAACTTACCTAATTGCAAATAACCCTCTTCTTGTGGGAACATCTCTTTTGCACTTATAACCATATATAATTCCCAAAGTGTTTATCATATGTGCATACTCAGCTCTTTGCTGACCTCTATGTTGCCTCCTATGTTTTGGGTGATGTTCCCTTCCACCCAGGTTTAGGTACATTAGAAGACAAAGATGCTAAAGGATCGTATACATGGACTTGGTCATTGAGGATAGCTTGGGATAGTTGGTTTTCCCTCTGCCACCGGACCTACGTGTTTGTAGGTGTATACCTTTTATTCTATTTTTCATTCCACCTTGTATGGTGAAGGACAATTGTACAACGAAAATGATGTAACTTTGTAATAGTTTTGTTTCCACTACTTTATCATTAAATGGCTCTTGTATTGTAGCATTTGAGTGGATCCCCTATCGGGTCTCACTCCTTACAAAATGGTATTAGAGCCAAAGTAGTCAGTAACTTAACTATTTCAATTTATCCTATATTGTTCCTTGATTAGGTGTGTAGGTGACCTTATACATATAGTTGACATACCTATTACGGAGTAGTGGAATACCAAATAGGGTTCCAGTCCCTATCTAATTTGGTGATTTCCACTCCCCAAACCATGTGTGGTCGAGACTCAGTTTTGGAAACCATATTTAGTCCTCCACCCTTTATGGAGTACATAATTTCCCTACATGGGGGTTGATAATCCTAGTCATCAGATTCTATTCCCAACCTCATGGGAGGATAGTTCACAACTAAAATATAGGTTGTCTTGAACACTCATAGGATCAACCTAATTCCCATTTGGGCCCTTTCCCTTGTTGTTTCCCTATCATGCCTCAGATACAACTACTAGGAGGATTAAGCATATATGGAGGATAAGCATAGAATTCATACATAAGTTGATGAATGGTGATGATTCCCTTGATGCTAGGTGATTGAATTAATTTTCTATATTATAGTTAGGCATGACTTGCCTTCAACATGGAGTATGTTCACATAACTCTAGCTAAATTCATCTAAGAGTTGGATATTATCTTCATTGAAATTTTTGCCTCATAAATGAGAATTAGTAGTGGAAAGCTATAAGTTTTTCTATATATTCATAGTATTCAACCCTCTCATTTCCAATAGTGTACTTGGTTTATGTCGTGATTAAGATGAGTAACTTGACTATGTAGGTACCTTTATATGCGAAGGAAGTATGGATGTAAACCAGATAGTGATAAGAAACCCCTAGATCTCTCCCTATAACGTTGGATAATCTTATTACACATAGGTCTTGAGATGATGCAATGTGAATTATGATTAAGGGTTGCAGGGGATAGTGGATATTGTTCCTTATTAGGATTTGATAGAAGGTGACCATAAGGAATAGAAAACCCTTCTTCCAACTATGATACAAGACTCGAGGTGATTTAGTCATACTATTTGTATGCTAGAAGAAATAGAATATGCTAGTAGAATGAAGTGTTGATAGAATGATACTATAGGTATCATGTACTTGATAAGTGGTGTACTTTGTTTTTGAGTCGATTTTGGCGCCAATGTTTAATTTGATTGCAAAGTTTTCATCGCCAAACTAATTTTCATTATTAATTTATATGTACAAAAAAATTGAGATTTTATCGATGGTTTTGGAACCAAGTCACCACCACAAGGAAGTTGAGCAGTAGAGAAAATATTTAGTGAGGAAATCCTTGAGTGGAAGGATCTAACATGATAACCTATGTCTAGTGTGAAGTAGTGAATAATAGGAACAAGTATACGACCTAGATCCACCTTTGTTACCCATCTAGGTGATTAGATGAGATATAGACTAACCCTTTTATGGAGTGAAGTCTTATACGGTTAGGAGAGTAGTTTAACTTAAGAGATAACTACGAGTTGATAGTGGTTGTAATAAGCAGAAACTATATAACTCCCTAAATAATGTCAAAAAATGTAGATATCACATAATTTTGGTATATGAGTAAGCCTTTTTATTTTGACCACCATGAATTTTACTTGCATAAAAAAATTATATTTATTTTAATACAAATTATATGGGGATTCAATTCAAGAAATAAGATTAAACACACCAAGGATGATAAACTTAATGAACATACTCTTATCCTCGATGAGCATAATGAATTAAAAGTAAAAATGAATCAAGTACATCTTAATCATGACCTGAGTACATTAAGGTGTATAATAGAATCATGGGTGATTATTTCTCTAAGTTCAATATAACACACTATAGTGTTCAAATATGACTGAGAAGATTCGTTGGAAAACAAAACCCTGAACTTACGCCTCAACCCAAATATTCTTATTAAAGTATAAATCTTAGACATGTAATACACCATAATTCATCTCCCTTGATAAAAACTATAAATAAGTTCAACTTAAGAGATAACTCTAATACATGAAGAAAAACAAGACATATATGAACATCATACATAAAAATAACTTATTATGAATAATCATATTAATGATGATAATGATCATGATCATGATGATGATGAATAGATGCGTAGATGATTTGTATGATGATGATGATGACAATTATGACGATGATGATGATGATGATGATGACGTTGATAAGGAAACTTTGCGTAGTAGTAATAATGATGGGAATCATGGTGCTTGAGGATTGATGTTTATACACAATTGTAGTCCGCCAATTTAGTGGGTCACAATCTGAATGGTTCCATTGGTAAATTTGTATATGAGGATCGGTCATTCATGTTTAAGTGGTGGAAGATGAGGATCTATAGAACAATCTAGTACCTCATGTGTGTTGGGACATGGTTCATGTAAGTGGGTAATGAAACATTCATAACAATTTAGGCAATCTTTATGAACGTAGCACCATTAAGACAATCTATGTCTTCGTGTAAAATTTTTCTAGCTCATCCTAGAATACAAGGAAATGATGGGGACTTGATGCATGAAATTATGTGGGTTAACCATGGAGTTTTGGATATAAGCATGATATGGAGTGTTGTATAGTAGTCCACCATATTGAGTACACTAGAGATCTCAGGTTAGTTTACAATTATGACTTAGCACTCATGACTAGTGGTGGATGGATTTCGAGGATGAAATCCTCTTTAAGGGGTGGAGTGTTGTAACATACTCAATTTTAGGCATATAAGCTAACCCTCCCTTCTTCTAGGCCCCTATCCGCAATTCAAAATGCATTAGGAATAATCAGATCTAATGGTATCATGAATTGAGGAGCACCCTTGATATTTGATAATTATGGTAAAATAATGATAATACACTCAGTAACAAGACTTAATGAACAAGTATACTAGATATTATGCCTGTCTCTAATTTGACTTTCTAAAACATTCGTGTGGGTGATATGATGAAAGATATTGAATTAATATGTAATATAATGGCACAATTAATTAATCAAGATGAGTAAATACATCAAATGGGTGCATAGTAGAGAATCATGAAATCTATATATATACATTTGTAAAATGTGAAATTGATGACAAATTTGGATTCCTCATATCCTAAATAGCTAATATACCAATTCGGCCCTAATCGGGTATCAATTACATCCCTAACAAGATTATTTTAAAATAGGAAGTAAGTTAAGTGATAAATATGTGATTTATTGCCATGTCGCACTCCTTTTTCTATGTTCTGTGCATTTTTCTTTGTGGCCTTATTTTGGTTGTGTTACCTACTTACCTTCTCGCGACTTAGGGTGGCTCATGATCCACTTTTACTGGGTCTAACAAACACTCAGTCGTCATCCTTTTCCACACTACCGCCGCTGATGAATCTAGCCAGTTAGAGCAATGCATGCAGGCCATCATTCTTGCTCTCCTCAAATAAACCCCATCCCCGTATTCCTCTTCCCTTGTTCTCTTGAACCTCACCATCCTGAACCATCCTTACCCTGGCGCTACGTCTCCTGCGTATGGGGTAGCTGTCGTCATACTTGATGACAAGCCACCACCATCACCTCGGTAGCACACTACCAACGTGAAGACAAGATGAATCGGTTGCCTGTTGCATAGAGGAAGATGGAGGTCATTGCCCTGACCCTCGTCGACTTCCAGTGCAACAACGTCACCGCCCTGGACCTTCGGGCCAGATTCATCACTCTGTAGCTGGCTCTTGAAGCCCCTCTCAACTCTACCACGGACCCAACACAGCACCCCACCACACCAGTAATTTCATATATGTCAGCTCTGCTGGTCTCACGATGAGTGGGAGTTTCAGCTGTCGTGCAGTGGTTGCATGTGAAGCTTGATCTCATCCTCACCTCCTCTAAATAACTGATGTGACCACATGGAGATTCCACCACCAGAGCATTTGATCATTGTCCAACAAGGATGTCTCCTCCTTCAACTTCATCATGATTTCCTCTACGTAGTCTTCTTCTTCATTGTGCAGCGCTTCCATTGTTGCTCAGACTCCCAGATCTCCACCACACACCACCTACAGTCACCAGCCTTCTTGAACATTGAAGTCGCAGGTGTCCTCTGCAATGGGGGAGCCCTACTCGACCAAACACCCTGCCTTGAACCCATCCACAATGTCCTCAATCCTCATCCTATTGGTAGCCAATTCTGAATGCATGCATTCATAGTTGAACCATGCCAGAAATAAAGGTCTACCAAGGTCATAACCAATCTTCATACATCACCAAATCTCACCAAAATCAGATTCAAGCTCGTCTCCTCTGTGACCTTGACCCAATGTTCTAGCTAGAAGAATCTATGAAGCTAAAGACCTACAAATTTAGTACATCGTGGTGTTTGCCTGGTTCCAAGTGAGAGTTCCTATTGGAGGAGGGCTTCTCACTTCAGCTAGATGAGAAAGAACCAAGTGTCACAATCTCATGGTAGTTCTATCCACCTCGATGCAATCCATCAGATCCAACACTAATCAACAGTTCTCCAGCATGCACAGGTCAGTAAATGATCTTTTGAACAATAAGTTTTATATATAGATCAATGAGAATATACTTAGTGGCATACTAAACTGTAATGGTGATTAGAGTATCCTTAGATAACACATAAAATGAGTATCATGACTGCTAAGATGTGTTATTTTAATGCCATAATTCTAATACACATACATAAACTTAAGATCATTTTATAATGAAAACCAATATAGGTTGTGTAGTTATCTAGATTGGACTATTTTGTATAAGATGGTATATAAGAGAGAGAATATGTAAAGCAAATTTCTTACATGATCATAAGCATGGATTATACACTAATATAACATGTTGTTCTAAACTCTCATATCATTAAAATTAGTAAGTAGGCACATATAAAATATCATACATGAAATTGACATGAACTTTGGCATAAAGATTGTAAGTCCTATGAATTACTGTAAGTAGTGGGAGTATGAGTCGATTAATGCAATGATGTACTTGGTGAACCCTAGTAGGGTATAATAACCACCAAATATTAAGGACTTAATGCATGAATCATACAATAATAATTCCTTATAATTGGGAACCTAGGAATTGTAATGATGATGGACCTAATACCCATTGGGAAACTAAAAACCCTAGGATTGAAAAGGGGAGATACCGTAGACCACTTTATGAACATAAATGCATCATATGGAACAACATGGACGTGGAGTATGATCCACCAATGTTATAGTCCCTAGCTAAATAGTGATATACACTATAACCTATGTCCACTAACTAAACATAAAACCCTAACACACCATTAGAGATGATAATTTGGATAAGAGATATACATATAGCTATAATAGGGTATAAACACATACATTTTGGTTTGACTAACATACCTAATGTATTTTTAGGGTGAAAATTTACTTTGTGGACCAAGGATATCTATTGAGTTATCCATTAGTCTTGAAGATCAGGTATGTAGATCCTCTATTTTATTTTGGGCATTATTTGACTAAAAACTACTTTCTTTTAATGAGGCATCTTTTAAACTATTATTCCTTATGAAATCTAAATTCTTGAACATTTACATTTCCTGATGTTGACTCATTATATTATTCTCATTTTTGGAAATCCTTATTTATAAGGGTACTTGTACACCACTTGCTATGAATGCCTTTTTATGAAAATTGACTGAAATGCTAGTTTTGCCTCTCTATTTTTTGCATGCTTCATGTTTGACTAGAATATCTAGAATAGTGGTACTTATGTACAACCATACTTATATAGGGAGTGTGTTTCCACCCTTATTTCTTTTAGGCCATGATTCTATGCTGTTATGGCCCTATTTTAGGTATATTTAGTCTACATTGTTATGCATGTAAAAGTTTATTTTTTATGTTGTGATTGTGGTAAAGTGCTATGGCAAGACATTTTATTCTGATGTTTGTAAGCTGAACTTTAATATGCCTCATTTCTTTTGTTATATTCCTTTTGAACTTACCTAATTGCAAATAACCCCCTTCTTGTGGGAACATCTCTTTTTGCACTTATAACCATATATAATGCCCAAAGTGTTTATCATATGTGCATACTCATCTCTTTGCTGACCTCTATGTTGCCTCCTATGTTTTGGGTGATGTTCCCTTCCACCCAGGTTTAGGTACATTTGAAGACAAAGATTCTAAAGGAGCGTATACATGGATTTGGTCATTGAGGATATCTTGGGATAGTTGGTTTGAGCTCTGCAATTGGCCCTACGTGTTTGTAGGTGTATACCTTTTATTCTATTTTTTGTTCCACCTTGTATGGTGAGGAACAATTGTACAATGAAAATGGTGTAACTTTGTAATAGTTTTGTTTCTGCTGCTTTATCATTAAATGGCTCTTGTATTGTATCATTTGAGTGGATCCCCTATCGGGTCTCACTCCTTACACGAGAGGAGGCTATTTATATAGGTCTTGGGGTCGATTTTAGGGTTTCCCAACCCCCGTCGTCGCCTGGCTTTTTAGGCAATTGGTTGTTTTCTCTAGAAGCATCTAAAGCGTGAAGAACCTAGGTGTAGGTTGGGTGGAATCCTCTCCCGAACTCAACCATACACTTTCCTTATCTGCAGATGCGAAGATTTGTGAGAAAATTGAGTGGAAAGATCCCACTGTCGCCAACCTGTTCCTATTTCGACTAGAACTAGAAGACGAGTGACCCTCGTTAGATCCAGATCCAACGATCCTCATCACTCGCGCCCAAACAGAAGAAAATCTGATTTCTATTTTAAGGAAAATCCTTTTCATTTTAGGATAATTTGGAAAAATCATAACTCTTAATCCATGGTTCCATTTTATTCCAACTTTTCAGGGAATCGTATTAATGACTTAATATATCATCATACCAAATTTGAAATAGGGTCCCTTTCTTTAGTTGCAAGTTATTACTTAATTATGTATATTTCTCACCAATTTTCTCTTTCCTTTGCTATTAAATTATTATCTTGGATTCCTTGGACCTCAAGGAACCTTAATGGCTCAAAATCTCATCTTGGGGACCTTTCTTTAGCCTCTTTCCTTATATTTTATCCTTTTTCTTATTTATTCCTTTATTCAAATAAATTACTTTTCCTTTTCTTTTATTTTGACTAATCTTTCTATTAGAAATCTTGGGTTTACGAAATTTACTCCATTGTGGCCATTAATTCCACTTTATAGAGATTTCCTTGTATTTTATAAATACTTTTCTTAATATTCATTATCTTGTATCTTTTTCTATTATTTGGACTTTTCTTCTTTTCTTCTCTTTTATATCCATTATTGGATTAATATAGTAATAGAAATTATGAAATTCCTATCAAAAGGGATATTTGGAAAGAAATCCATCTTTTGAAGCAAAGATACAACCTTTTCAATTAAGTCCATATTCACAAAATCTTTACAATTCAATTATGAAAACATATACAAAATTGAGGTTGTAAAATCCTTCCCCTCTTATAGGAATTTTGCCCTAAAAATTCCGTCAAACATATAATTAAATAGGATAAGACTTCCTCATATCCATCATGGATCCCATGTGGTTTTACCCTCTCCATGGTGCCTCTCAAGAACCTTCATCATCTCATATTATTGCATCTGAGTTCTTTCTCACCTTGGTACCTTGTATCCTCATAGGTGACTCAAGACATTTTAGCTTCTCTCAAAGCTAACTGGGTTCATGGCTCAGCACATGGCTTGGGTACCTCACATAGTGCTCTAGATCAGACTCATGGAACACATCACATTATCCTGAGGGGTAAGACTGAAAGGACCCATGTATTGGGGACTCAGCTTTCTCAGTTGTATCTTAGAGGGGTCGGATTTTCACATTGCATATTCTCCCACAGTGAACTGTATGTCAGTCGGCTTTGCATCAGCTCACGACTCACATCACCCCTGGGCTTCCTCAGCCATCGCATGATCAAAGCGACTTCATTTGCACACACTATGGTCCTTTTCTGACCTTCACAAAGTCCCTTCACCAACATTATCTTAATGAAGTGGTGACCGACACAACCTCCCTTACAAAGCTTCTTTACATCTCGATACTGACTATGGTGGATATCATCACATATCTCATAGGGCAAGAATTTCCCCCCATGTATCATCATGAATGAGCGCACATGCTCTCATCAGACCCTCTTGTCTGGATCATACTAACCATTAGTTAGGGGTGATAAGATGTACTAGCATCGAGTTCTTCATATACCTACTTCCACCTCATGGAAGTGAATCTTTATGTCACATTCAAGGACCTTTGAACTCACATCAGGGTGTAGTTGAACCATCTCTCTCTCTCTTACATGTAGTTCAACTGGATCTGTCCCTTGATAGTACTCCCTCTTTTCTTAGATTATGTCATCTAGGTAACGCAATCTACCATAACCCATATTGCATCTTGACCTTCCTTGGTCCAGGGAGACTTATCACAAAATCTATAGTGACGAACCCCCATTCCCACTCAGGGACTCTTTATCCTCTATATCAACACATTGGGTTACTGGTGTTCGTCCTTCACCTCCTGGCTTGCATGGTGATAAGCCACATGCAACTTTGTATGCTTCTTCTTCTTAGGCATCATAGTACTACTACCACTTATTATCTTAGTAGTACCATGGTGTATGGTGATCTTAAAATCATGATCTCCTATATGTCATGATTCCTCAAGATTGATTCCTCGAAAACCCTAAACCACTCTAGTCGGGGTTTCATCGCCTTCTTTTCCAGAGAAGTGCATCTGAGGTTCTACAACCATCCGTTTGTCACATCAAGGCCTAGGCTGGCTAACCAAGCAACCACTAACTTGATCAACCGATCTCGTTACATCTAAGTGTTATCCACACATATCTCCTTTTCCAAACTTAGTGCTAACATAACAACCTCTTCTAGCCTCTAGCTAAACTATGCAGCTGCATTTCAACCAGAGCATCCATTACCACCTTACATCCTTATGTGTTAGGTAATGTGAAGACATAGACCTCCATGTATTCCACTTATCATTCCATCTCGTACTTTGAGTCTATCTTCATCAAGAAAACTCAGAACTCATTCTCTTGGTTATTGAACTCTACCTTGCATAGTTCATAAGTTCCACATAACTCATGATAAAAACATCCTCATAAGATGACTACTTTAGTTCTCTTGGTGTTTGTACAACATCCACACATTGTACACTCCACAAGGGTACGTTATTATCTCTATCCTCATGCATCATAGAAATGTTTCCACTCACATCATCTTTACTCTTGGTGTATGGCATGCGTATTGTCCTATCTCTCACGCCCATAACAAGAGGAAATAAGCATTTGGCTGCAGTCCAAATACAGAGTTCTTCCCATTCTAAGAGTAGATATGGTACATCCCACATTTCCAGTACACCTACAAATCTAAACTGAAATGTGCATCACATGCCTCTACATCATGAACATCTCAATATTCAGGTTACTTCCATGAAAAACTGCTCTCAAACCCTCTTCGGTCCACACACAATCCTTGGTCATCTCCTCTAGGTCTGTAGGGTGCCTGCACTTTTGGGGTCATCCATCTTCCCTTATGCATCCAGAGAGTGCCCTCCTCATCTTCCCTTTGGGTCCCATGAGTTCATGAAGGTGATCAATCTCCTAACCCATGGCCCTCAGACAATGATAGTTGTTACCTCCCGACCCTATGGTCATGTGCAACTAGGGAATTAGGAAACTCCTACTCCCATCGGTCTTATCCCACCTGACCCTAGGATAGACTTAGGATTCTAACATAGTATGTATCCAACTTGAAACCTTACCCAAGTCTCCATCATCTCTCTCACCATTCGTGGTCTGACTTCCATCCTTTCATTGGGGTCATGGTGACCTATCTACCTCGGTCAGGCCCCATACTGGTTACCTCCATGGTAACACATCCACATGCACTCAGAGATGATCATCTATGGGCCTACAGGTTCACTCTTATACTATGTACTTTTCTCTTAGCTTCTCAAGATCCTATGAGACCTCTTTAGGTTACCTCAAAACCAACAAAAGCTGGTATACGCCCTATTAAAGGGTCCCTCTCCCAGGATGGGAGGAAACTACATCTTGATAACAAAGGTAAAAAACGTCCTTATGTCTAGGGTTTACCTTCACATGAGCATGCTTAACCCTAGCAAGTTACTAAGGCTCATAGCTAACCAAAGACCACCAACTAAACCATGTGAGGTCTTTCTGATAAGTTATACTTGTTCTCATTCCTCGACATTAGACCAACATCATATGTCACCAACCTATATGTGAGATGTTCATCAAACATACACCTTAATCCAAGAGGTTTCCCATTCCTCTAAACATGAGGAGTGCCATGTTCAATCTATGGAAACTCAAATCTCGTCATGAGAATCACGTACACCCAGCACTACTACTTCCCCTCTTAGGTCTAGGAACCCTAGGTTCACCTTTCTGATGTCCAACTGCATGCCCAACCCTATAACCATGTACCAAGCATGTTCAAGGTATGGCATGCACTTCCTATTATCCTTCTACTCGAGTAACACCTCAGAATTGAGTCCTCCTCAAGGACAACCAACTAGGTATAAGGCCTCACAACTTGTTACCAAGCCTCCTCAGGGTCTAAGGAACTCTTCTTCCTATGCTTAGAAGGTCAGCACTTACGTCCTCTGCTCATAGGTACCAGCAGCTTCATCCTTCTTTTTAGGGTTTGGTTCCTTTAAAGGCAACCCAGATACCATGTATGAGGCAACCCCAACCATCCACTTAGGTCTCATCATCCTCAACTCCTCAGGGTTCCTCCTAACCCAGAGTCTAAACTTCCAACCTTCTAGCTTGGGCCCTACCCTCTCTCTCTAGAGCTTAACCCCACAACAACCTTACTACTATAGGTCCTCTCTCTAAGGTGGATCAAGCTCACAAGCGTACACCTACATGAGTGAAACCTATGTTTGCCCAAGATTATCCATAACTCTTCATGCTTATCTCATAAGCTATCCAACATACTCTCCTAGCCAGGGTTTTAGCCTACTATCAGTACTACCGATGTGTCATCTCACGTAGGCACATGCCTCATCTTGGCTCATATACGCCTATAAGGTTTTATATATGGTTATCACTAACCTCATCAATGAAGGAGTTATCCTTCACCCTAACATGCACGACCCTTCCCAGGGTTGGGTCGCCAAAGGTACTAGGTCAACTAGCCTCACATGGCTCATATTGTCATGGGCATCCAAAAACATGTCCACCCACACACATGGTCTACCATGACATCTAACTCATCATGTCATCCCTCTCTAACCACCACTTAGGGTTAAGGTTAACATCATCCTCAGATGATGCACCAGGTCTCTACCTTTAATGGAGATCTCTGCCTCCAAGACCAACTCTCTACTCATCCTCTTGAAAAGAGGGTCTATCCTCAAATCTCTCTTGAGGGCATGACAACACATGTCATACGGCCTAAGCATGCAACTAATTTTAAGTTTCTGCTTAAACTATTAATCTTATGTCCATGACATCTTATTTACATGTTTTTCATTAGTTTTGGTGGAGGATTCCTTAACCTTATTATGGATACCCTATCCTCAAGAGGGTGAGGAAGAGAGAGAAAACCCTAAACCTTATAATCCTAACAGAATTAGGGTTGAGAAGGGATGAAAATAGATGAGAGAGTCCTAAATGTATCTTATTTCGAGTCAGATCCTAAGACATTGGCCAGGCAGTCACACAAACCTGGGAGTCCTCGTATTCCGACTAGCGGTGTGGAGGAAAATATTTCCATCCCCCGAACGTGATCCTTTTCTAGACACCTTTGTCTTTTAGAAAATCCTTGAATAACTCCATCAGGTTCTATAGAGTTTGTAAAATTTAATAATTATTAAGGATTAAATGAGGAATCAATGCTCTGATACTAAATGTAATGACCCCGCCTCCCATTAACCCCCAATTAAGGGAGACCAAGTGGTCATAGTTGTTATCCCAATTAACCGGATCAAAGGTTTGACAAATAATCAGTAATAATTATAAAATTCTACCAAACTATATTGAAAGCTTGTATAAAATAAAACTTTGCATACCTTTTAAAAACTTTGGATTTCTACTTCTATCCCTAGCTTGAATCTATTCTATCTAATCCTCCTCGCACTTTGTTTCTTATTTTCACAATGTGTCACTTTACTGTTTGTTATTTTTAGGGTTGTACCTAAAATGCTGACAAACAAAACATCATTCAAAATAAAGGAATATGTCGATATGTGGGGACAAACAAAATATCACACATAAGGCTAACAACCTATTTATCACATTCAAGGTAATTAACAATTCAATTTACGTTTTCAATGTGTCAATCTCCACTACTTTTGACCTAATCCTGGAATACCCTCTTTAGGGTTTCTCTTTAGCCATTGACTTATGGCCACCTTCTCCATCCTAAGCTTGGTGCCTGGGGTCACCTCTCATGGTTCCCATTAATCATGCAATAAAGGCCACCCTCTTTATCCTGAGCTTGGTGCATGGGGTCACCACTCATGGTGCCCATGGGTCTTCCCTCTTGGGCTTGACCTCATTTCATCATCCATCAGGGTGGCATGTAGGTGCGAGAATACACACTTATATCATAATTGTGATAATCATAGTGACTTTATGATTTGCATGTATAAACATCCAAACTGATAGGTTGCATTCAATGCGATTAATCATCCGGAAAACCTTCGGGAAACTAATGTGATTAACCATAATTAACCAAATACCTGATCTAGAGCAACTTGATGTCCAAGCAATAATGATAAAGAACAATCAAACAAGCAATCAACAACATCCTGAAATTAATGCATAACATCCAAGTGTTATAGTTTATCCAAAACATTCTCAAGATAGACTTGTATTCCACCTTCGGCTTTCTAGGCCCACTTTAGGGTTTTATTAGGGTTTTAACCTCCATAATACTTTTATCACATTTAATTCTCTCTTAGTTCACAAACCCTAATTTCAACATCATAAGCCCAATTATCATATTTGGTTTCTTTCAAATTAACAACTCATATTTCCTTATAGTTCAATTCATATATGAACTCTATTTATCACTAATTTCACATTAATCCACTAGAAAACCCTAATTACTAAATTAAGGGTATTTATCCACAATTAGAAACTTTTATAATCAAAATATCTTAGAACCATCGTATCTCAGCTTCATACATGAATTTGACCTATTAAAGGCATTAAGGAACATAATTACTAACATTAGGGTTTTAAGGCCCATTAAAGCTTATTTATGTACATGGAACCCTAAATTAATCAAATTATGCATAAAGTTCATCCTTTTAGATCTAATGTGTCTTTTTATAATCAACAGGTTAATATCAACTTTAATCATCCATATAAGCCTTCTCAATACATTAATCATCTTAAATTAGGGTTTCTTAATCATTAATGCACTAAAGTTGATAACTTCCACTACTTTTCTAATTTCAAGAGGAATTAGCTTCTAAATCTATTATTAATGGATTCCACACATTTTTCTGAGCAAAAATCACTATTTACTTTTACTTTTCGGCCAAAGAATCTATTTTTAGCAATTTAAACAAGACTCGTAACTTTTCTTGTATTTCGACCAGAGGGGCGACCAACCTGGATTTTTAGGAAAAACCTCGACCGTCGAATTGTGATTCGTTGTTGATTGCATACGATCGTGTGGTCCCTGGTGCGTGCACCCACTCGCTGCTAACTTGGGGCGCAAAACTACCAGGGTCATTGATCTTCCACGTGATCTATGGTGGACACCAATCGAACAGCTACTGAGTGTCGCCTAGACTCAAACCAGCTGTAAGCCTCACGGTGGCGCCATAGCTAAGAGCTCATCGTAGCTACCTCAACTCATCCACCCAGGGTACGAAAGAAGCATGGAGATGTCTGGTTGAAATCGTGTAACCATGAGGAGTCGAGAGGAGGCTATTTATATAGGTCTTGGGGTCAATTTTAGTGTTTCCAAACCCCCGTCATCGCCTACCTTATTTGGCAATTGGGGGTTTTCTCTAGAAGCATATAAAGCATGAAGAATCTAGGTATAGGTTGCGTGGAATCCTCTCCCAAACTCAACCATACACTTTCCTTATCCGCAGATGTGAAGATTCACGAGAAAACTGAGTGGAAAGATCTCATTGTCGCCAACCTATTCCTAGTTCGACTAGAACTGGAAGACGAGCGGCCCTCGTTGGATCAGGATCCAACGATCCTCATCACTCGTGCCCAAACAAAAGAAAAGTCTGATTTCTATTTTAAGGAAAATCCTTTTCATTTTAGGATAATTTGGAAAAGTCATAACTCTTAATCCATGGCTCCGTTTTATCCCAAATTTTGAGGGAATCTTATTAATGAATTAATCTATCATCATACCAAATTTGGGGTCATTATCTAAACAAATAGGATCCCTTTCTTTAGTTTCAAGTTATTACTTAATTATGTATATTTCTCACCTATTTTCTCTTTTTTTTTGCTATTAAATTATTATCTTGGATTCCTTGGACCTCAAGGAACCTTAATGGCTCGAAATCTCATCTTGGGGACCTTTCTTTAGCCTCTTTCCTTATCTTTTAACCTTTTTATTATTTATTCCTTTATTCAAATAAATGACTTTTCCTTTTCTTTTATTTTGACTAATCTTTCTATTCGAAATCATAAGTATATGAAATTTACTCCATTGTGGCCATTAATGCCACTTTCTAGATATTTCCATGTATTTTTATAAATACTTTTCTTCATACTCATTATCTTGGATCTTTTTCTATTATTTGGCCTTTTCTTCTTTTCTTCTCTTTTATATCGATTATTGGATTAATCTAATAATAGAAATTACAAAATTTCTATCAAAAGGGAGACTTGCAAAGAAATCCATCTTTTGAAGCAAAGCATACAACCTTTTCAATTAAGTCCATATTCACAAAATCTTTACAATTCAATTATGAAAACATATGCAAAATTAAGGTTGTAACAAAGGGTTACACACAGAGGGAAGGAATATATTATTTTGATACCTATTCTCATGGTTCCCATATGACCACAATCTGAGTGCTTCTAACATTGGCTTCCATTTATAATCTGTGTATCCATCAGATGGATGTGAATACCACGTTCTTACATGGTGATCTTCAGGAAGAGATATATATGGAATAACCTGAGAGATTTGTGGGTCGTGGGAATGAATCCAAAGTGTGTAAACTTGTTAAGTCATTATATGGCTTGAAACAAGCCCCTAAGAAATGGCATGAGAAGTTTGATTCTATGATATCATGTTTGTCTTTATTTCTAATAAATTTGATAAGTGTCTCTATTGTAAAATCGTCAATGATGGATTCATTTTATTATTTTTATATGGCGATGATATCCTACTGTTTCGCTCTGATATGAAAGTAGTAAATGATACAAAGACATTCTTGTGTAGCAAGTTTGAGATGAAAGATATGGGTGTCACTGATGTGATTTATAGGGCTTAAAATCATAAGGTCTACTGATGGTATAACTCTCTCTCAGTCTCACTATGTTGAGAAGATACGAGAGAGGTTTGAGTACATATTACGTAAACTTGTTAAGACTCCATATGATTCATCCAAGGCCTTATTCAAGAATGAGAATGGGGTTCTAGTGTATCAATTGTGATACTCTCATATTATCATAAGTTTGATGTATCTTATGAACTGCACACTTGTAGACATTGCATTTGCCATGAGGAAGTTAAGTAGATACACCAGTTGTCCTGACAAGACCCATTGGGAAGCTCTTGATAAAGTTTTGAGGTATATCAAGGGAACTTGTTCCCTTGGGATGCATTATGGAAAATATCCTTTTATAGTCAAAGGATATATTGATGCAAGCTGGATTGCCGTCAACTCTAAGAGTAATGGCATCTCAGGATATGTATTCATGTTTGGAGGAGGAGTTGTTTCCTGGAGGTCTAAGAAACAAACCATATTGTCTCGATTTACTTTTGAGGCAAAGTTGTGTGCTTTAGATGAAACTGGATTGGAAGTTGAATGGCTAC
This sequence comes from Alisma plantago-aquatica, assembly GCA_963693085.1. Taxonomy (NCBI): domain Eukaryota; kingdom Viridiplantae; phylum Streptophyta; class Magnoliopsida; order Alismatales; family Alismataceae; genus Alisma; species Alisma plantago-aquatica. The sequence goes on along the minus strand of OY856414.1, from coordinate 894,691,734 downwards.
ATGGGTTTATGTTCAGTTCACTATGACAACATGACAACTTTTTCTAAGATAAAGAGTCACAAGTACAATAAAAAACAACATAGACACATCTAAGTCAGACTCAAGTCTATAAGGGAGTTAGTGTCTAATGGGGTCGTGGTTATGGACTATGTCGATACCAAAGAAAATATTGTTGATCCTTTCACTAAAGGTCTTACCTTAGCTTTAGTGGAAAAATCTAGGCTAGGGATGGGACTGAAATCCCTCATTATTCATAGGAAGTAGTAACCCAACCCAATAGAGTGGAGATCCCACAAATTGGGTTCAATGTGGTAATAACAAGCTGTCCAGAGAATTGGATGACACTATGTAATTACTTTAATGCTTCATGCATCTGTGTGTCTATCCCTTGGGAAACTTGTTAGTGTCATTACTATAAGTTAGTAAGAGATTAGTCTCTAAATGGTGTCAAGTCTTAGGACAGGATGTTAGCAGTACATCCTTTGAGACTCCAACTAAATGATTGATGTTGTGTAGGCTGCAACAGGAGAATTGGGTTGTTCTCTATTATCAATCATGACATAAAATTTTGTATGCATGGCCTTAATGCATTATTTTCATTACTACCATGTCTTTATTGTGTTGTTACCAACCTATACTCTTGCACCCAAGGTTCAGGTTCAAGACTTTTTATTCACCTAGCTCATGTGGGGGTCACAGTTGGATAACTCAGGTAGATTCAAACCGAAAGGTATCTACTGAAAGCACGGTATGGAGGAATGAATGGTAGAGCAGACTACACAATAGACTTTATGGGATATTATTATAGATATGGCTGTTGTAACTGTGTATCTTAGTATCTAGCATGGGTTAAGCCTAATGTAGTGTAGCTAGTACATGTGAGAGAGGTAGTTTTGTCTCTAGTTCAAATGCAAAAGAAGTTTATCCCATGTTGCTCACTCCTAGAACTTTTGTGGTCCTTATATGTAGGATCACATGGGACACTAGTAATCAAGGGTCCTAGGAGGAGAGTATGCTCACCTCCTTGGTGGGTATGCTGACCACAATACACATGCATACACACGCGCATGCCACGCCACGCCTCGCCACGCCTGACCTGGCCGGGCACGTGCCCGAGCTTGTGGCTTATGGCTTGTAGATTGTGGAGAATGTCTTCCGTCTTCCGTCTTATTTTTGTACTAGGATACAATTTCATAATAAATTGTTTCTTTCCTATTCAGATTTATTAATCCTAACAGAAAAGTGACTCTTTTACGGAATTTTCCACAATTTGTACAAGAACAACCAAGTGGTTGTGTCTTAACATGAATAGAATTACTAAGGTGTGTAAGGCTATAAATATGCTTCTGGTAATTAGAGTTAAATACATCTTTCGAACACATAGTCGTCAGCCGTTCGAGTGTGTATTTGTGAACCCTAAAGTCAGAGTCTGTCATCGTCATTTCCGTGGTGCTATGTGACGTGGTGCTATGTGGAGATCTTCTCCTAGACGTAGCAAGTTCATACATCCTTCCCTTCCAAGATGCAACCTGTCAGGCATGGTTCATGCAGTTGTTGAGTTGCACTGGTAGTACAACTGGTTCGTCTGCAACGTTCATGGTCAACACGAGTGAGACGTCTTTTCTTCAGGTTCATGACCAGGTCGACTAGGAGAACGGCGCCTATCTAGAAGGGTTGCAAGGCGTTATTTCTTTAAGTATATCACGTTCATTTTTCAATGAATGACCTAGTTTTGTTCCTTACCTTATTTACTTTTATTCTCCTACATTGATTTATTCTACATTTTCTTATCTGGATCGGCCTAAATTATTAACTTAATTGTACACGTCGTTGTTGCACGTAACGACGTAATTCAAAATTAACAACAGGAAGACCTGGCTCATATGGGAGTTCCGTCTTTCAAACCGACCGCCATAGCTGACATGCCTTCAAGTCCTATGCTCCTTCCTTGGTAGGTATCAGTTCGACAACATTGTCTATTATTACTCTATTTTGCCTGTTAAGACACAACTCCATTATTGAAGCAGTTGTTATCCCCACTGCATCCTCCACATTATCCATTTGTAGTGCCACACTCTTTGTCATTTCCTTTCACACACCCCTTTGATATATCATCAAATAAATATATCGTTGATCATTCTCAATTCTAATGTACTCCATAAAATGGAATACATTTATCATGAATAGCCCATAATGAACATGTATTTGTCTACCAGTGTTTTAAAAAAGTGGAACGAGTTATGTGTTCGAAGAGGTCACCTTGTAGAGTATATGCGGTATGCGGAAGTATATGCCGTTTTGGATTTTTTATTTATTAATTTTCATATATATATATATATATATATATGAATCATGAATTTACATATTTAATTTATAAAATTATCTAAATAGTACAATTACAAGAATAATTGATGCAATCATGCAAATATGCAATCATCACAACTTAAATAAATGAAAACATGCACTATGATCTAAATCTAAACAAACATAGATAAATGTAAATATAAAAAAGAAGAAATAAAAATATTCTAATTGAAAATCGAGGTTTAATCGGTCTTTTATGCGGCCTGGTCCGCTTTTTGGAGGAATTTCCAGTATGTGGTTTGCTAGGTGGTCTGGACCTTGTATGTGGCCACTTATGTGGCCGCACGAACCGATTTGAAAAACAAAGGTATCTTCCTTAGATTTACCTCCACCGTCATACCTATGCCAGAATAATATAATGTCTTATCTTCATAATCAAGTTAAACGGATAACATCTTTCTCTATGCCATTTAGTGATAGTTTGATTTCAATTATCTAAGATATTATTTAATCTTGCATATAAGTCATTATCCTTACTATGATTCTAATTGGTATTTGTTGTCATGCAGAAATTCAACTTTTTCAGGAAACATCCAATAATAACTTATCGACAACTTTTGGGGTTATTATAAGATAAATAGTTCTTATATAAAAAAATGTCACCCTCAGGTTTGACTTCTAATTCAAATTGTTGTTATCTTATACTTTTTTATTACAATTTTGACTCTTATCCTTGCCAAGATACATATTTCCTAGGTAAAAAGCTTTGATTTGACATACCTTGAAATTTTAGATGATAGAATGTATTGAATCTTTTTAATGCACGGCGGTCTCTCAGATAATTGGCTTTTGCCTTGTGTTTCGCTTCCCATCATTTTGGGGTGCGGTTGCGGGTTTCCTATGTTGTGAGTATCTTATCGGCGAAGGACGATGATATCAAGGAAGAGACTTAAGTCAAGTGAAATGCATCAAGAATGAAGATGGAAGGGTGTTGGTGAAGGACGATGATATCAAAAACCAGTGAAGAAATTACTTCCATAAGCTTTTGAATGGAGATACTACAAATAATGTTAGAGACTTGTGTGACATGTATACAAAAGATATCATTTACACATGATGAGTTTCACCATTTGAGGTCAAGAATGCTTTGAAGAAGATAAAAATGAAAAAGGCATGCAGACCAGACGGTATTTCCATTAATGTATGGAAGAGTATGGGGGATGAAGGAGTTATGTAGTTAACAAATCTCTTAAACAAGATCATGAAGACCAAGAAGATGTCGGGTGAGTGGAGAAATAGTACTATAGTCCTCATCTACAAGAACAAAGGTGATGTTCAATGTTGCACAAACTATAGAGGTATCAAGTTGATGAGTCACACAATGAAGCTTTGGGAGAGGATTATTGAGCAGAGGCTAAGATCTATAACGTAGATATTAAACAACCAATTTGGTTTCATGCCTAGAAGATCAACAACAGATGTTATTTTTCTGATAATGAGGCTTATGGAGAAGTATAGAGAAAGTAAAAGAGATATTCGTATGATGTTTTTTATTTGGAAAAGGCTTATGATCGAGTACCCAGAGAAGTGTTGTGGATGGTTTTGAAGAAAAAGGGATGCCAATCCAATACATTGACTTGATCAAAGACATGTATGATAGCTCTACTGCTAGTGTGAAGACTCCTAGAGGAGAGACACCAACTTTGTCTATAAAAGTTGGGGTACACCAAGGATCCACATTTAGTCTGTTTCTATTTGTTCTATTTATGGATGAGCTCACAAAGAATGTTTTAGATGATATTCATTGGTGTATGTTATTTGTTGATGATATTGTTTGATTGACGAAACTAAAGATGAATTAAATGATAAAGTTGAATGATGGAGAGAGTCATTGGAATCAAATGGATTGATGATTAGTAGGAGCAAAACTGAGTATATGCATTGCAATTTCAGCTAATCCCACAATATGAATGATGAAGCCAAGTTGGACGGAATAGATATACCAAAATGTGATAAAGTTTTCTACTTGGGTTCTATTATTCAGATATATGGGGATGTACAAAATGATGTTTTTCACATTTTTACTACAGGATGGTTGAAACGGAGGAGTGCAATTGGAGTGTTATGTGATCGAAAGATCCTTCTCAAGTTAAATAATAAGTTTTATAGAACATCTATACGGACAACCATTCTCTATGGTACTGAATGTTAGGTGGTTGAGAAACAAGGTTTCTACAAGGTGAATGTGGCTGAAATGTGTATGTTGAGATGGATGTGTGTGAAGATAAGAAAAGATCGCTTGATAAATGATTATACTAGGAATAAAGTGGGAGTGGCGAGCATTGAGGACAAGTTGTGCAAGGGCTGACTCAGATCGTTCAGACATGTGCAACACAGACCGACCAATGTGTCCATACAAAGTGATGCTATTGAGTCAAGAACAACAAATCGAAGAAGAGGAGGACCTAAATTAACATGGGATGGGCCTATGAAGAGAGATTTTGAATCTGTACATCTCAACCAGAATATGGCCCATGATAGAGCTGAATGGAAATGAAGGATCTATGTAGCCGACCCCAACATAGTTGGGACTGAGGCTTAGATGATGATGATGATGATGATGATGATGATGATGATGATGATGATGATGATGATGATGATGATGATGAGAATGTATTGAATTTTCTTGAATTTTTGTCTCAAATTTAATGTGCACTATGCGTATTTTCCAAGACATAATGGAAAAATTATTATAACCAATCTGAACCATCGAAACCAATTTGATCCATATCCTAATTTTTTTAGCATAGCCACTACACAATTACAATACTGTGGGTGGAGGACGCAAGTCCATAGATAATCCACAACATGCTAAGACAATGTAGAAGACTCACGAATCCACATCAATGAAAAAAGGGATTTTCATAAAAATCTTATGAAATTGGAAAATTTCTGGGAAACTCTACAAATTTTTGAATAGTCAATGAAATATGAAACTTAGAAATTGCGTAAAATTTGATGAGACATACATTTGAGTCTTTTTGTTATTGTTTCCCACCTCCATCATCATATCTATGCCAATATAATACAATGTCTTATCTTCATAGTCAAGTTAAACTGCTAACCTCTTTCACTATGCCATTTAGTGATGGTTTGATTTTAATTATCTATGACATTTTTATCTTACATATACATTATTATCCTTACTATGATTATAATTGTTATATTTTTTGTCATGTAGAAATGCAACTTTTTTAGGAAACTCCAAATGGTAATTTACATGTAACTTTTGGAAGTTTTATCTGATAAATAGTGCTTATATTAAAAAAAATGTCACCCTAAGGTTTGACTTCTAATTAAACAGTTTCTATCTTACACCTTATTTATTAAAATATACATTCTTATCCTTGGCAAGATACATATTTCCTGGGTAACTTCTGTCTGGCATACCTGTAAGTTGTAGGTGACAGAATGTATTGACTTTGCTTATGATCTAGGGTGAATGGAGAAATTTTATTAGCGATGAAGCCACAAAAAGAGGGATCACAAATGTAATAGAGGAGCTAAATAAGCTTATCACCTTATAACTTTTTTACAAGCCCAAAACTTAATAATATAATTATCATAAAACATATGATTGGAAGAACTCCTAGAGAATTCCTTATCTCATGACTAATTGAAGACACTATTGAAATAATATATTCATGAATTAAACATCGGGACCAAGTGCACGCTCTGCAACATTATAGTAAGAGGAAAAGAGTTTCCCTTTTAAACTAGAAAAAACATGGTATAGACCAAAAAGATGTGACATTGTTGTGTTATACACAGTTAAACAGTGTCTTATTTAGTTCTTTATATTCACTTGTTACTTTCCTATTCAATGTGGACCTATATGTAATTATTCTCTTTATAAATATAAGGGTACACACATTGTGTACCCTAACCCTTACAGCAAACTCAAGAGGTATCAGAGAAGGCTTAGTCGCCGCCCACCTCTCCCTCCCTCTCCTTCTCTCTCTTCCCAACGCCCTTCCCCCCACGTTGCCCACCATCACTGCCCCCTCTGCATGCCCACCCGCCGCCGATACCCTCTCCCTACTGTCGGCGACTCCTACCAATGAGAAGACTTCCTCTAGTATTGTTGTTATGATTGTGTATGTTGATGATATTATTTTATCTAGCAGTGATCTCTCTAAAATTCATGCTACTAAGACCTACTTATGCAAGCACTTTGTCACTAAAGATTTGGGAAAGATGAGATACTTTCTGAGAATTGAAGTTTCCAAGACTGCTAATGCTCTTGTTTTATCTCAAAGGAAGTATGTTCTAGATCTTTTACAGGTATCTGGGATGCTTGGAGCTCGGGTTACCAATACTCCCCTAGATCCTAATGTAAATTGGGATGATGATGACTCTCCCATGTATCCTAACTTCAAAAGATATAGGAGATTGGTTGGCAAACTAATCTATTTAACTGTTACTATATATGATATTTCTACTGTTGTTGACCTTGTTAGCATGTATCTTGACAAGCCTAGACAGTGTCACTGGGTATCATTGTGTCATATTCTAAGGTATTTGAAGAAATATCCTAGTAAAGGCCTTTTCTACAGAAAACATGGTCATTGTTCTCTTGAAGGCTACTCTGATTCTGACTATGATGGAAGTAAGATAGACAGAAAATCTACTTCTGGATATTGTACATTTGTTGGTGGAAATTTTGTAACCTAGAGGAGCAAAAAGCATGATATTGTTTCTAGATCTAGTGTTGAGGCTGAGTATTAGGGCATGTCTCACACAACTTGTGAAGTATTGTGGGTACAGTCTCTTCTAAAAGAATTTGGAGTGGGGTCTTATGCTCCTATTTTCATGCATTGTGATAATAAATCCGCTATCTTTATTGCAAATAATCATGTTTTTCATGATCGGACCAACCACATTGAAGTTGACTGCCACTTCATCAGAGAAGTTATTTTGACCGATCGTATTTGTACTCATTTCACTCGCTTAGAGGATCAAGTTGTTGATATCTTCACAAAGTTGTTGGCCAAGAAACATTTAAGCTCTCTTGTGGACAAGTTGGGCATGATTGATATCTATGCTCCAACTTGAGGGGGAGTGTTAAATAGTGTCTTATTTAGTTCTTTGTATTCATTTGTTATTTTCCTATTCTATGTGGACCTATATGTAATTATTCTCTTTATAAATATAATAGGTACACACATTGTGTACCCTAACCCTTACAGCAAACTCAAGATACACAATATTTTCAAAGTTGTAATGCTTCAAATAATTTAAATATCCAATATTTAGTATATATAAATACATTTTAGAAAAAAGAGGAACTAAAAAAACCTTGAAGTATGACATTAATTTTTCATTCCACATAAGGAGTATGGTTGCCATATTCTATTATTTGTCCTGTAAGTAAAACTTGTGGTAAAGATAAATCTTGAGTTTTAATATTGTGATTATTTCTTGTGATCCTATATATTTGAGATGACCCTATACAATTGCCCCGCATTTTGTAGCCCTACCTTCCCTAGAACACATTCATTGGTTTTCTATAGTCAAAAGTAAATACAACTCATTAGTGGAAACTCTACTCAATAAACACCCTATAACATGTGTTTTAAACTCATAATTAGTTTTATTTCATGATTTTTTCGTGATTTTTTACTAGGTGTTACTTATTTTTTTCATACACTCATTACAACTTGACTAAACTGAATAACAACTTCTTTACAGTACTACCTCCTTTCTCCTCACAGTCGGCCCAGTTACTGTATTTAAACATGTAGACCTATGGGTGTATAGTTAAGTATTGAGTTTAAAAAAATTTAACATCGATAGTGATTTAGTTCTTGTGGTATATTATCGTTGGATTTTGACCCGACATGGTAGAAAAATAACTTGGGATTCTTATCTACCAATCAAGGTTTTTTTTACTTACATTTTTTACACAATTCCATGGATGGTGCAGATCTATAAGACCAGCCAAGTGTTCTATTTTGTTTTGAAAATAACTGTTAATCTTGAGAAGGTTTGTACTTGTCATTTTATCTCAATAAATTGGGAAGTCTTGCACTAGGAATTCATATATGAAATATATTTTTCTCTTTGGCACATGTTGAAGTTATATTTTACCTTTATGCCCACATGTATGTCTGAATATTTCTTCTCATTTCCAATCAAGTTTGGATAGTCCTGTATCCAAGACTGGAATATTCTCATGCCCATTTGGCTGATAGAGATGAGGTGAGGGTCCCCCAAAGGAATCTCATACTTCATTCAACATGTTTTTCAACAAGTAATAAAGTACACAACACATTTTGAATATGTTGGTATTGGTAGTGTGTTGAGAAAGTTCTAAATACATGATTAGTTCAATGATTCTACGTCAACAAATCAGTTGCTTGCATGTGTATCTAAGATTTTGCTATGGGAGGAAAAGGGTGTCCCGTAGTCCTATTTGATCTCAATCCCAATAGTTATTCGAAGTTGCAGGAGCTTTCTTTGGCTGAAAACTATGAAAGGTTCCAACATCACTACTGACGTAGACCGCTTGAATACTTGATTCTAACAAATGCCCATCAAACACATTTTTGGTAATGCCAACACACAAACACTTTATCCTATTTGGATTTAATAGCCTTAATTGATTGTCCACTTGGGGGTAGGCAAGCCTGTCTAAATACATGTGTCAGGTGGCTTCTCAACGACCCATATCAATGTTGTTGTTTTATATTCCATGAGCATTCATATTGAAAATGGTGATGTTTAAAATTGTTGGTGCCCTTGTCATCAAAATATATCAAAGTTTGACATTATAATTTACTAGCAGGTAACACGTGCTAAGCATGTGAATCCCATTTAATTTGACATTAAGATTAAGTAAAAATATTCTCAATAATTATTTTGAATTAAAGTAGTTATGTATCATATGAATTAAACTTGTAACGTCTAATATATGTATGTATATAATTCAACAATTTTAACTGGTCAAATATTAGTCGTTATCACATTTATAGGAAAAAAATCAGAAGCAACATTGGTTCAATTATAGATGCACTCTCTGGCACATCGCAATTTTTCACTACATGTCTGGTCACTTAATTATTTTTTGGAGGTGACTATAATATGATGTTATTTGGTGGAGGTTCTTGATCTAAAAAAAGATGACTATATATTGACAATTCAAAGGTTTTTTAATGTATTATAATTAAGTTTGTAATCATTCCAATGAATAGAGTTATGTACCTAAGTGAATCAAGATGTTCTAATAGCGCTGCAACAATAACTATTATTCCTTTTGTTATAAAAATTTAAAAACATCATCTAAAGGAATCTGTTGAAATAACAGTTTCATTAATGTAAGAAATTAGCGACCTAAAACTGTTTGGATAGTCGATAAAAAAATTTATGTGCCAGGTGAATTAAAATGTTTGATTAACACACAAGTGGAAGCAAACCACTTGAATGATAGTTTTTACTACTTTTGAGAAAAAAACCAATAGACTGAAATTGCACTTCAACATTGAGAAAAGTTATACACCTGCTGAATTAAAATATTCAAATAACATCAAATACCAGTCTTGTCATTTTTTTAAAGAAAAAAAGAATTCAAAAAAAATGCACGCTCAAATAGAAATTGTTATCCTTTTAGAAAAAATAAAGTAAGTCACTTAGATATTAGTTGCAGTTTGTGAGACATGATGATATGACAAACATGTCTGATCTCCAAATTAATCTAATGAGGTGAGGCTAATGTAACTTTGTCTAGTAGACCTTCTTCAAAAAATATGGCAGTGTATATTAACTATTTACATGATTTTTCTATAATTATTGTTAAGTCTCTAACCACACAAGTAAAAGAATTATTAACATTTTTTTGAGAAAAAAATCAGTAAATTAAAAATGTTTGAATTGCCTCCAAAAATGTTAAACACCAATTGAAGTTAGCTTTTAAAAAAAATAAACATAAGCAAGTTGTTCGAGTAACAACTACCATTGCTATTATAAAAAAAGTCAATAGACTTGAGCAACTCAATAGTTCTGGCAAACTATAAAAGATTAGGAAAACCCACATCACCAGGTAGCTAGAAAATCGAATTATTTTAAAAAATACACAAATAACAACCATCACTATTTTTTTAAAAGAAGTTAATGAAGTAAAACTATTTGAATAGGGACTGAAAATAATTGCGTACCGCTTAAAGCAAGCAATTAAAATAGCATCCACCACGAACTTCTATTATCATTTCTATGAAAAAGAATTAAAAAAAAGATCAACATAAGTGAATTGCTTGAATAACATATGTTATAATAAAAGTTAGCAGACTGAAGTTGCTTGAATACTGCCAAGTTTCTTTGAAGAATAAGTGAATGAAACATATAAACAGGTATCTAGAATAAGAAAAAGCCACACACACACATAGACATAAATAATAAAAAAATAAACAGTTGGAATAGAGAATAAGACACACATAGGTGGAGAAGAAGGTAGATGGTCAATTCACCTCTACTAAGACTATTTTTCTACAGATACAAGATTAGTACTACAATGTCATACTTCATTATTTATATAAAACCCACTAAGAAAGGTAACTACTCAATTACAGCCAGCTAACTCTATTCAAAATGGGGTGGCGACATAGATAGTAGGTTATTTGAGTAAATGACGCATGTGAACACTGTAGTTGCAAAACAAAAATTGGCCAGAAAATTAACATAAAAATTTGAACAAAACAACTAAATAATCGATCGGTCAAGAAAAAATAAGTAAAAGGGAGAAGCTAGATAACACATAGATGTCTCCCTTTTATTATAGGTATATAGACTCTTGGGTGCCTTTATACTAAATTTAGATGTCACCTTTAGATGGCCAAAGTCGGGCAACATTTCTGAGTTTGTTATTCGATTACTATCCGAAGCACACAAGAATTTTTAATTCTAGAAATAGTAGATGTACATGTACTTAATAAAAATTACGTCAAACTTCTCAACTTTTTTATCATCACTAAGACAAATTTTTGGTCATACAGTTAGTTTCATAATGTACACAAACTACTCAGCAAAATGTGAGCATTAACCCACTCAATTAACCCATTCATAACTAAACTTGTTGTTTATCATCCTTTTTAGTTGGAACCCGATCTTAAAGCCAGTCTCTCCAATTTGCAACCCAATCTACAACTACAACATTGCCTATTTCCTCTTCACTTACTCTGAACAACATCGCCAACATGAACCTCACCGCTTGTGTCGTTAACATTATCCTTTCTTTGTTATCATTTTCCCCACCTTTATTAGAACCTTTGGTGTTAATTTTCCCTATATATAGTATTTATGGTTTTAAAATTTTATAGAATAACATCTTATATGTTTCACGTAGGATGCTAAATGTGTCTAGCTAACTTAGAAGCAAGTTTATGAATGGTTGTGATAATGATAGTAAACAAATTGAAAAGAACAAGACAACATCAAAAGATTCTATTGCAAGGAAGGTTTGTCTGATTTCTACTTATTTTATGTCAAGGGAAAAGTTTATTAGGATTTTTTATTATTCTTTTTCAATATTGTGTAGTAAAATGGCCAGAATATCCTTGTTGTAAGATATGTTTACTAAGTTTAAATTGTGAACGTATGCTTCTTGCTATGCAGCGTGTGTGACGGTTTCAAGACCACTCACCCTTTTATTAATAGAACTGGAGAAATTACATAGAGGTCCAACAATATATAGAAATTACAAATAATAGAACATAAAGAGATATATTAACACTCCACCTCAAGATGGAGCGTACACATCGTGTATGCCCAGCTTGTTGTAAAAGCTTTGAAATGTTGTTGTACTCAATGGCTTTGTGAGGACATCTACAAGTTGATCTTCAGATTTGACATGCAGAGTCACCACCTTGCCATTTTTGATCTGATCTCTGATGAAGTGGCAGTCAACCTCTATATGTTTAGTGCGCTCATGGAAGATTAGATTCTTGGAAATGTAGATAGCAGCCTGATTATCACACCTGAGCTCTATGGAAGATGAAACATAAATCTTTAACTCGGAAAGTACAGATTGAACCCACTGCAACTCGCAACAGACATGAGACATTGCTCGATATGAGTTTCCATGCTTGATCTAGCGACAATATTTTGCTTTTTACTTTTCCAGGTGATAATGTGATTTTCCAGAAATGTGTAATACCCCAAGGTAGACCTCCTATCATTCAGATTACCAGCCCAGTCTGCATGCATCTACATAACCAATAAGAATGAGAGTAGAAATATGAGTCTTGGGTCTATAGTAGGTGATCCCCTTACCGGGTGCACCCTTCAGATATCTCAAAATATGGAAGACTGCCATCTAGTGTGACTTTGTGGTGAGCTCATATGCTGACTCACCACACCTACAACAAAAGAAATGTCAGGGGTGAGTAACTATCAAGTATATCAGTATCCCAACAATTTTCTTGTAGTAACCTGGATCTAAATAATCAGTATAATCAATCATTTCCTTCACATGATAGTCCATAGGAGTAGACACCGGCTTGGATTCACTCATGCCATCTTCCTACAGTAAGTCCAACACATATTTACTCTGAGACAAATTAGTACCTACATGAGATCTAAGTACTTCAATGCCCAAAAAATATCTCAGTTTGCCCAGATCTTTTATATGAAAGTGTCCCTGTAATCCTTCCTTCACACGTCACATGCTTGTAGAATCACTTCCAGTGATAACTATATCATCAACATATACAATAATAATGATGGATCCAACAGAAGTGATAGAATAAAATAAGGAGTTATCCATCACAGAACGAGAGAAGCCCATCTTTAGTACAACATCATTGAACTTGTCAAACCAAGCTCTAGGAGATTGTTTCAACCCGTAGATGGATTTCTTCAATATACACACCTTCTGACGCTCCCCCTGAGCACCAAAACTAGGAGGTTGCTCCATGTACACCTCTTCTTGTATATCACCATGGAGAAAGGAATTCTTGACATCAAGATGAAATAGAGGCCAATCAAAGATAGTAGACAGAGAGATAAGAATCTATACTAAATTCAGACAAGCCACTGGTTAAAAGGTCTCAAAGAAATCAACTTCATATGTCTAAGTATAACCCTTTGCCACCAGTCTAGCCTTCAACCTATCAACTAAACCATTTGGATTATCTTTTATTGTGAATACCCATTTGCAGCCCACAACATTTTTCCCTGGAGGTAAGTCAATAAGATCCCATGTTTTGTTTTATAGAAGAGCGGACATCTCCATATGCATTACCTGTTTCTAGCCAATATCTTTCATAGCATCAAGATGAATTCTTAGAATGACCACGGAATCAATGCCGAGCCTACTTGGATTATTTCTACAAACAACACACATTTGCAATAGGATGTTGAATAGTATAGGAACAAGTACCTTTGCAAACAGCAATGGGAACATCAAGGTCAGATGGTTCTGTAGAGATCTCTTGAGTAGAGGACGATGGGGAAGGCTTAGAGACTAGATTTGCTACCTCCGCTGGATCTTGCCTACCTCGTCTGCTATAAACATGTTGATATTATTGAATTAATGGATCACCTACTGGCTGTTCTTCTTGAATGACTAGTATAGTCATGAATGATAGATGGCACTCTCTCACTGATGTTTGATGGTGGAACTCTCTCACTTTCACACAATTTCTTCCCCTTACTAGGAATACTCAAGAAATATGGTGTGGATTCATGGAAAGTTACATCCTGAGACACAAACATACGGAGGAGACTGGGACAATAACACGTGTATCCTTTGCTAGTGTTGGAGTACCCAAGAAATAGAGTCATAATAGACCTAGGAGATAATTTATCAGCCTTAGGATCAAAATTGTAGACAAAAGACGTACACCCAAACACTCTAAGAGGAACAAGGAAAGGCTGATCTTTTGGACATAAGACAGAAAAGGGAGTACGTCGTTGAAGCACCAAATAGGGTTGCCTGTTGATCAAGAAACAGGCAGTAAGTAAAGCATCAGACCAAAACCTCTTAGGGATATTGGATTGAAACATCATAGTCCTGGTAATATCAAGAAGATGACGATTTTTATGCTCAGCTACTCCATTTTGTTGAGGAGTGTGAGGACAAGACGTACAATGAATCAACCATAGCAGTTTGAACATATTCCAAGGCGTTATTAGACTGAAGAATTTTAATATTGCAATCAAATTGAACTTTTATTTCTTGATGAAAATGCTTGACAATAGATAACACAGACTCTCTACTCTTTAATAAATAAATCCATGTCATGTGAGAAAAATCATCCACAAAGGAAATAAAATAGCGGAAACCATTATAACTATTGATCTTTACAGGACCCCAAACATCATTGTGGACTAACTCAAAGGGACAAGATGCTCATTTATTGACATGACTTGGATAAGATAGCCTATGATGTTTTCCCAATTGACAGGACTGGCACTCTAATGAAGACACTTGGGATAACTCAGGTTCTAACTTTCTCAAGCTTTCCAATGATGAATGTTCATATCTGTAGTGCCATAGTAAGCGAGAGCCGCTCAAAAGGATAGCCAGAACAGGAGCAGATACTTGGTGAGGCAGATTGTCACTGTGGAAGAGGTAGAGATCACCTTTCCTAGGCCCCCCACCAATCGTCATCATACTCTTGAGGTCCTGTAATACAAAGTAAGAAGGTCCAAACGTCATTGTACAGTTCACAGTATCAACTAATTTTGCAACAGAGAGAAGACTAAAAGGAAATGCAAGCACATAGTGAATAGATTTAAGATTAATTTTAGGAGTCGGAGAAACAAATCCACTTGCTAACACTCTCCTCACTAAACCATCTTCTATGGTCATAGATTTTTGAGGAGTATGTGAGTCAATGGAGTGAAGTAGTCTCCTCATACCAGTCGTATGTTGTGATGCTCCAGAATCAACCACCCATGAAGAAGTTAAATTAGAAGCCAGTAGGGAGGTAGCCTAATTACCAGTGGTAGAAGCCAGATTTGTTGCAAAAGAAGAAGATCCCACACTCATATGTTGTGTAGCCAGAATAAATCTATCATATTCTTGATTTGTGAGTGTGATGCCAGAAAAACTAGAACTTGATGCAGATGGCTCAGAAGACTCAGTAGTACATGCATAGTTTGTTGCCCCCACATGTGGTGTAGTAGGTCTTCCATGCTTCTTCCAGCATTTATCAATAGTGTGTCTAGGTTTGTCATAGAAGGTGCACTTGGGACGGGTTTCACGTCCTCGTCCCATACCTGTACAGCCTCCAACTGTAGTGGCTACTAATGTATGAGAATCTTCAGAAGGCGAGAAGTTTCTAGAATCAACTGGTTTAAAATTTGATTGTATAATTCTTGAGTAGGTTTCTTCCAGTCTGGGAAGTTTTCCAGAAGCGAGGATGACATTGTGGGTTGAACTGCAAGATAAATTCATACCTGATAGAAAATTTGTAGTAATCAAGTCATCTTTGTCTTTGACTTGTTCTTGGATAGTCACTGGATGATAGAAGCTCAACTCCTGAGCAATACCTTGGATCACTCCAAAATATTCCTCTAAAGGCTTGTCTCCTTGTCATTCAGAGAAGAGGCGATCATATATCATGAACTGACGAAGAGCATTCTTTTCCTGAGAGTAATGCTTCTTCACAACATCCCATATGTATTTGGTAGTAGTATAGAACATGAACCTAGCAGCAAAAGTAGGTTCCATGCTCCCCCATAGCCATGTATTCACCAGAGTATTATGACGCTTCCATTCAGCATAGCCTTTGTTAGTAGAAGCAGGAGGATCCGAGTCAACATGCCTTGCTTTATCTCAGGATTCTAACATTGTATGCACATCATTCATCCACAAGAGATAATTTTTTCAGTTAAGCTTGATGGAGGGGATAGGTAACATCTCGTTGTAGATAGTAGATGCCTTGGTGTCCTCCATGGTTTAACAGAGAGATAGAGTGACAGAGAGATACACGTCACAGAAGAACTGAGAGTGACGGAGAGATACACGTCACATCAAAGGATTAGATGCATTTTTTACGCATCCACAACCTCCAATCGAAAATTCCTGAATCACACATGGAGGAGATGTGATTAGGAATTTTTTACATATGAACGGAGCCTTTGATATGAAATTTTAATGAGCCATTTAGCATAGACGTCGCCTTCAGAAGCAACCAGAGGAATTGGGGGCGGCTGGTGCGCCTGCCCTGAGCCTGCGGCTACAGAGCCCGGCCTTGGGTGCCGGCTATTGTTGCCGCTCCTAGCAGTCGATGGCGGCAGCGGCCACCCTGGGAGGCGGAACTGGGTGCTTCCCGAGAGGGGCGGCGCTGAAAGCTAGCCTTGGGCGAGGGAACTGCGTGCTATCCAGAGGAGTGGCACCGACGGCTGGCCTTGTGGCTGGCGGTGTGGAGTGGAGGAGAGGAGAAAGAAGTGGCGGCTGCTCAGATGAACCCTAGCAACCTTGCTCTGGTACCATGTTAATGTATGTTTCTTGTTATGCAACGTGTGTGAGGGTTCAAGACCACTCACCATTTTATCAATAGAACTAGAGAAATTACATAGAGGTTCAACAATATATAGAAATTACAAATAATAGAATATAAAGAGATATATTAACATATATGATGTACATAATATTGCAAAATAGTCTCCAACGATTATTTTTACAGTTAACTTTTAATTTTAAAATTGTGGTATGTGTGCATTTGCATTCTTGCAAACTTAGCTCTACCAAGATTTGTATGAAAACCTTTTTCTTCTATTGCACTTTATTTGCTATACATGCCACAAACTAATAAGCCCAACAAGTGAATTCACATTTGTGGATCTTGGCAACTCATTTTTTATGGGGATTAGTTAGCTACTTTGTTCTTGTGAGACTATAGATAGAATGGGAATTTCTTATTTGATTATTTAACAAGTGTACAATACAGCCTCTAATATAATAGAAGAGAGTAGAGACTAAAGTAGAGATGATCAATATGGGACTAAACTACTGAAGTAAAAAACATAAGTGAGTCACATGCTATGCACATGACACTCAACAAAACACAACATATCTCTATACTCCCCCTCAAGCTGGAGCGTAGATGTCAAACATGCCCATCTTGTCCACTAGAGTTTGAAAATTAGCTTTTGGAAGAATGTTGGTGAAGATGTCCGCAAATTGCTTTTTAGTGTTGAGATATGGAGTGCAAATCTGGCTAGAAAGAATTGTTTCTCGAACAAAGTGACAATCGACCTCAATATGTTTTGTCCACTCATGAAAAGTGGGGTTGCTCGCAATAAAAATGGAGGCCTTGTTGTCATAAAACATCAGTATAGGGCTACAATAGGATATATCAAACTCCTAGAGGAGACTCTGGACCCACAGAAGTTCACATGCAATATAAGCCATAGCTCGGTATTCTGCCTCTGCACTGGATCTGGATACAACAGTCTGCTTTTTGCTTTGCCAGGTAACAAGATTTTTGCCCACAAATGTACAATATCCTAATGTTGACTTACGATCAGAACGACTTCCCACATAGTCAGAGTCTGAAAAACTGATAGATTACAGTGGCCATGCTTCTTATACAACAAGCATTTTCCTAGAGAGCTTTTAAGATATCAAAGAATGTGACATATAGCATCCCAATGACATTGTCGAGGTTTATCAAGATACCTACTGATGAATCCTACGATAATAGTGAGGTCGGCTCTTGTGACCGTCAGATAAATTAGCTTGCCTACCAGCCTTCTGAAGTGGTGATGATCAGCATAGGAAGGAGAATTTTCATTTTCCCAATCCATATTTGGGTCAAGGGGAGTATTAGCTGGTTTGCAGCCAAGCATATCGATTTCCTGCATGAGATCTAGTACATATTTCTTTTGAGAGAGACACAGCCCTACAGATGCTCTACAAACCTCAATGCCTAAGAAATATCTCAGCTTTTCGAGATCATTAGTGACAAAGTGTTTTTCTAAGTAGGTTTTAGCTGCCTATAGACCCGTGGTATCACTCCCAGATAAAATAATATTGTCAACATAAACAATAAGAATGACTAGTCCAGCCACTATTTTGCAGATAAAGATTGAATGATCTACGTGAGAACAACAGAAGCCAAAAGTAACTAAATTCTGACTGAGTTTGTCGAACCAAGCACGTGGGCTCTATTTGAGACCATATATGGCCTTTTTCAGTTTACAAACATTTAAGAAAAACTCCCCCTGAGCAAAAAAACTGGGTGGTTGCTCCATGTAAACTTCCTCCTATAGATCTCCATAAAGAAATGCATTTTTAACATCTAACTAAAAGAGGGACCAGTCTTTGTCAACAACAATAGGAATCAAAATTCGAACAGAATTTAATTGTGCAATAGGAGAGAAGGTCTCAAAATAGTCGATGCCATATGTTGTGAGCACCCTTTTGCCACAAGTCGATCTCTTAAGCGTTCAATCATTCCATCGGGTTGATACTTAATGGTGAAGACCCAGCGGCAGCCAATGGTAGGGCATGAAGGAGGGGATCCATAAGTTCACATGTCTTGCGATCACATAGTGCCTGCATTTCCTGATCCATTGCATATTTCCATGCAGGAATAACTAGAGCTTCTGCAATAGTCTTTGGAATAGTGACATCAGAAATAGCAGAAGTGAAGCATGCAAAATTGTTATGCATATTAGAAGAAGAGCAGTAATGATTGATAGGATGTTTAGTGCAGGAGCGAACACCTTTGCACAGATAGATAGGAAGGTGCAAGTCAGAAGTTACCTCAATGTTTGTTTGATCATCCTCAGATGGAGGAATTGGTTGTAGAGGGGCCATGGAAGGAGCGCTTGTCTTTGGCTGACATTTGTACACTTGCAAAGGGCAACCTTCAGGCTGGTCGGAGGAAGGCAAATCCTCAACAACATCTGGTAGAGGCGTGGGTGCCAACATATCACTGAAGAGTGTTGCCCCATCATCAAAAAAATAGGGCATATGTTAAAAAAAGATCACATCCACACTGACAAACCATTGCTTGAGAACCGGATCAATGCAATGATAACCTTTCTGGGTTCTAGAATATCCCAAAAAGATGCATTTAGTGGAGCAAGGAGCAAGCTTCGTCATCCCTGGGCGTAAATTTTTGACAAAATAGGTACACCCAAAAATACGAGAAGGAATAGAGAATAGAGGTGCATCAGAAAATAGAATGGTGTAAGGGATACAATTCTGTAAAGCTGTGGATGGCATACAGTTTATAAGATAGTATGTCGTAGACACTGCCTCAGGCCAAAAACGGTGAGGAACTTTATCATGAAGAAGAAGAGTGCAAGCAACCTCCAATAAGTGGTGATTTTTCCGTTCAGCAACACCGTTCTGTTGTGATGTTTAAGGACAAGTGTTTGATGGATGGTTCCACGAATAGAACAAAAAGATGTGACAGAGTTTTGCATAAATTCTAGGGCATTATCGGTACGGAAAATATGAATGGGTTTATTGAACTGGGTCTGTATTTTAGAAAAGAAGATACTGACATTTTCCAAAACAGTGCTACGATCTTTGAGTAAAAAAAGCCAAGTAGTACGGGAATAATCATCAATGAAAGTGAGAAAATATTTAACACCAGAGTGACTAGGAACAGAACATGGACCCCAGATGTCTGCATGAAAAATATCAAAAAGTTCCTTGGAACCAATTTCTTTTTTAGTGGGAAATACATACCTCATTTGTTTTCCCAAAACACAAGATGCATAAGAAAAGGTATTTTTAGATAATGTAGGAAATAAATGCTTCAACTTTGTTACAGACGGATGACCAAGCCAAAAGGTCCATTGAAGTCTTGTAAATGATGTAGATAGAAGAGCAGATGTCACAGGAGATCCATCCAAATAGTAGAGTCCATCTGATCCTTCATGGCCCGAACCAATCCTCATCTTCATGTGAAGATCCTTCAAAACACAACTAGAGGGATCAAATTTAATAGAGCATTGAAGTTGTTTTACAGTTTTATTGACAGATAATAAATTAACAGGAAATTGTGGTATGTATAAAATAGATTGGAGATGTAGCTTTCGAGACAGAGGTACAGTGTCAATGCCAAGAACAGGGGTCTTCGAGCCATTCGCAACAGTGACAGATGGAATATTAGTGGTTTTAGTCAAAGAAGAAAATAATTGGATGTCGTCAGCCATATGGAAAGACGCACCAGAATCAATGCACCATTTATTGTTTACTAGTAGAAGGAGAGGCAAGCATGGAGGAGGAACCTATAGTGGATGTCAAAGGTAGCTGAGTCATGGGCTCCTGGAAAAACTTCTCGAACTTCGAAGGAAGCCATTTAGTAGACGGCGGAGCAGATTGTTGGTCGGATGTAGTATCAGTTGAGGTCTCTGTAGATGCTCGGTTAGCCCAGGCTGGTTTACCATGCTTGATCCAGCACCTATCTTTGTTGTGATTATCACGAACACACCAGTTGCAGAAGTGAGGCCCAGTAGCTTGGCCTCGACCAGGAGCAGGAGAGGAGCCACGTTCACCAATACGAGGTAGACGTCCGCCACGGCCATGGCCTCGACCGCGGCCACGTCCAGAGTCGGTAGTGCGAACAGTTAGAGCAAGATGCTCAATAATAGGATTGGAGATCATCGACAAAAGTCATTGAACTTGCTTAAGAATATCGTCAAGAGTAGGCAGGGGGTCACTAGATAGAGTGTGATTGACCACGCCAGAGAAAGATGCAGGAAGGACAACCAGAAACTGGACTAGTTGTAGTTCATTTCGCTGCTTCTGGGCTTCTTTTATGTCGGTTGTCAAGGTATGGTAGATTGTGTACTCATTCCAAAGAGTAGAGCATTGGATGTAGAAATCCTCAATAGAAGTGTCTGAAGAAAACTCCTTGGCCATGTTTTTGAAAATTTCAAAAACTCGTTTAGGATTCTGCTAATGGGAATAGACATGGGAGAGATGGTCCCACATTACCTTTACATCATGAAGGCATAACAAGGACTGATTGATTCGTGGCTCGGTACTTATAAAAAGCCAGGACATAACACCAGAGTCGTCTTTGGACCATTGTGCATAAGTTTGCTAACTTTTTTCATCCGCATGAGTAGTAGGAGGATCAGTAGTAAGATGTGAGTACCGGCCTTGGGCCTTAACATAGAGGATGAAGGACGCTGACCACATATGGTAATTAGATCCATCGAGCTTGACGGTGGTAACACACAAAGAATGAGGAGGCTCAACAGAAGCCATGATGAGTAGAAGCAGGGCAATAGTAAAGAGGCGGTGCAACAACAGCAAGTAGTGGATAAAGAACCTGCTATGGGGTAGTAGCAACACCAGAGATCTGACACATCAGATCAGAAGAGACCCATGTCGAGCAGATAGACTGATAAAGGAACCTACGTTGTCATGAAGAAGATCAATATTCTGTCATGAGGCATAGACAGAGAAACCCAGAGAGATAAGAGACTCTTAATGTGCGGTGGCTATGGTTGTTCGGAAGATTGTACGTACAAAAATGAGCGAAAGGGAGCAAGAGAGGAGGACAACAATAGGATGAGTGGGTAGGGGCAGGTGGGTGGCGGTCGTCTTAGGAAGGGAGAGGTACGACAGTGGGTGGTGGGGTAGGAGGCAGCGAGGGGGAGGTGGCTGCAGGAAGAGGGGCGGGGGGTGGAGGCGATGGTGGAAGACGAGGGTAGTGGTGGAAGCAGCGGTGGGGGAGGGGGTTGCAGCAGCGTGTGGGCAGTGCCGGCGACGGGCTAGGGGGCGGCGGCCGTTGGGGGGAGGAGCTAGGGCATAGGGACAGGGTGGGAATTTACAAGTCGGGGAACCGGACCTACTCTTCATTCCATAATGATAGAATAGGAATTGCTTATTTGATGATTTAACAAGTGTACAATACAGTCTCTTTTATAATAAAAGAGAGTAGAGACTAAAGCATAGATGAGAAATATGAGACTAAACTACTGAAGTAAAAACATAAGTGAGGCATATGTTATACACATCACGCTCAACAAAACACAACATATCTCTATAGAGACATTCATTTTTTAAGAGTAGATAAATCAATGACTATACATCACTCCTTCCTCTCAACAATTTGTCTTCCTCCACAGCAGGTCATATGTTGAAATAGTTGATGTGGAGTAATAATGATACATTGATATTTTCTTCGTTGTAGTTATTCTATTTTGGGATCATGTACAAACCATTAACTAGAGATTTCTTTTAATTATAAGGGATGTTGGTTGTTCCTTTATAGGCTCTTGAGAATTTTGAATTGAAAAAGTATGTGCACTTCCTATAATATAGACTATCGAAAACTCCAGACGCATTCAGCAGCATCGGTTTTGTTGCAATGATAGGTTTCTTGAAAGCCATGTCGTTCTATTTTAGGTTGTAAGAAGACAACTATAACTTTTTTTCTATGAAAATTATAACCAGATATGAGTATGCATTGTATACATTCATCGTGCATCTTCTCTTAAAAGTTAAAACATTTTGCACTTCATCATCGAATATTCAGTAGTGTATAGTGACAGAATATTGACTCATATATCGGCCAAACCCGTATATACGACTGACACTTTACTCATGTATGACGTTCATATGTACCGATCTAAGATACCTAAGAAAGCAAAAATTTCCTGGTCAGTGAAATAATAGTATATAGTCATCAAGCTATGGAGCAAGTTCCTCGAATAATCTCCCGGGGTATGTCCTAATTAAGGAGAGAGGTTGTTTTGTAGATGTTGACGCATAGACATACATAGGTCAAGAGATGGTTTGATAGAGTTGAGGATCATTTTTGTAGTCCTCCTTCCTCTTTGTAATCACCTTTTTTTTGCTGATGGCCAAAAAGAACGGAATTCTCCTAAGTTTCGGGAAAAAAAATCCTCTAAAAATTTCAAATAGCAGTCATCAATCCTGCGGGAGTCTATAAGGTAAATTGGGTCCACTCCGACCGCAAAATCGTAAGGAGGTAGCACAATCCAAGTAGCACTAATTGCAACCACTAGTTCAGACATCGGAGTCAATCCAACCGAAACCAAAAAAAACACGAGAAGAAGCACAGACTTGCAGAAAGTAATTATACAAACATAACCATGGCATTTAACCAGACAAGCAAGGACAGGGGTGATGAGGTGAGGAGAATCCCATGCCTCTCAATAATGTCACGACATTTGTTCCTCCTGCAATTAATGGCGGCGTTTCTCTCAGCCGCCTCCCTCCGGCTGCACCCAGTGGTGCTGGTGCCCGGCAGCGGCGGTAACCAGTTAGAGGCCCGCCTCACAGACGCCTACAAGCCATCCAGCCTCGTGTGCAATCTGTGGCATGGGGCGGAAGCGACCAGCAGTAAGAAATGGTTCCGGCTGTGGTTCGACCCGACCGTGCTGCTCGCACCCTTCACCCAGTGCTTCGCCGAGCGGATGACCCTCCACTACGACCGCGAGCTCGACGATTTCTACAACACCCCCGGCGTGGAGACCCGCGTCCCTGACTTCGGCACCACCAACGCACTTCAATACCTGGATCCCAATCTCAAGTAGGTACTTATCAGTCGCTACTGTATGCTATTGCCGATTGTAAAGAATCGCAAACTGATTCAAGAAGGGTTCATACTTAATATTTTTGTCAGGTTTATCAGCAAATACATGGCGGGCCTCGTGGACGCTTTGGAGGGGATGGGCTACAAGGATGGCGAAAACATCTTCGGAGCGCCATACGACTTCCGGTACGGCCTGACAGCCCCGGGACACCCGTGCCAGGTCGGGTCTCAGTACCTGGACGACCTGAAGAAGCTGATCGAGACCGCAAGCGAAGCCAACGGCGGGGAACCGGTGATCCTGCTCTCCCATAGCCTCGGCGGCCTATTCGCCCTCAGCCTCCTCAACCGCAACCCCATGGAGTGGCGCCAGAGATACGTCAAGCATTTCCTCGCCCTGTCAGCGCCGTGGGGCGGCACTGTTCAGGAGATGCTAACGTTCGCTTCTGGATACACTCTGGGAGTTCCCCTCGTGGACCCATTGCTGGTGCGCGAGGAGCAGCGAAGCTCGGAAAGCAACATCTGGCTGTTACCTGCCCCAAGGGTGTTTGGCCAAAGGCCCCTCGTGGTGGTGGCGTCTACAAATGTGGTAAACAAGAGCTATACCGCCGGAGACATGGTCAGTTTCCTGGAGGACATCGGGTTCCCGGAAGGAGTGTACCCTTACAAGACGCGAACACTGCCGTTGGTGGAGGAAGGCTGGGCTCCGCCCGGGGTGCCAATGACGCTCATCGTCGGGAGCGGGGTCGGTACTCCAGAGACATTGTACTACCGCCTCCAGAATGATGGTTCGGCGATGTTCAACGAGCAGCCGGAGGTGGTGTACGGCGACGGGGACGGTACCGTTAACATGGCGAGCCTTATCTCTCTGCAGGTGGACTGGTCGGTGGCAGCAGCAGAACAGCGGCTGAAGGTGACCAAAATCCCCGGGGTGTCGCACACGGCAGTGCTGACGGAAGACGCTGCCTTGATGGAGATCACGCGGGAGATTAGTGAGATTAATTCTGACCAAAACGCGCGCCTAATTTCTGCATTATAGATTGGCCTTGTCTAGGGAAGCTCCAAGTTGAGCAAAGCCGAGGTACCTTGAATTGGATAGCGGGACAACGGATAGAAATCGAATACATAGCAGATACCTGTATCCAATTTTCAAATTCGAAAAGAGAAAAAAACCTATCCGATATATAATATAACATCTAAATCCCATCTGAATAGATAATATTCGCCTCCAGGTAAAAATGTGATTAAAAAATCATACATTATATGTAACTATATAATAATTAAAAATAATTATATCAAACTAAACATATATAACAAAAAGTTTATATTCTCATGATTTTATATGCACTTTATATTTTTTATAGTAAATGTATAAATAGGTCGAATTTAGTTTTTTTAGCAGATATAGCGATATGTGAAAACATCACAAGAGTATAGCGGATGTAGCAGTAGCAATATCCGTCTATGTATCCCTCTATTGTTCATATACATCAGCAGAGCATTACAATTAGTATGGAAGACTTGCAACGAAAACATTTTATGATTTCAGCTATATATGCAAGGTGTAGTTCCCTTCAAAGACGCCCCTTATGGGTGGACATGTCTTCACAATCTGTTAGGGTTGTGGACATCCCCTGAATGATTGTAGTGGATTTCAATATTGTCTAGTCAACGTCTGAACAAAGAGGCATACTTCTTATGAATCTAAATGGTATGGGTGATTTCAACCGTTGGATAAATAATATGGGGATTTCAGAAATGCCTTTCACTTGAAGTGCATTTACGTGGGTTGACAAAGAAAGACTAACTCCTATGGCCTAGGAGAGACTAGATAGAGGCTTCCTAAACCAAACATGGGTGTCCCTGTCAAAGGATATTCTGATGAACCATCTTACGCGTAGGAGCATCTTGGGTCATTGTCCTCTTCTGGTCATTGTCGCATGAAGATTGTATATAGGTCATAGAGAGGGGATGGAAAATGGAGGGATGGGGGGATCTGTCCTTCAAATTCTTTGCCAAATGTTCCAACCTGAAAAAAATATATATGAAGGATTGGAACAAAAACTTTTTTGGTGATATTTATCAGCAGAAGATTAACCTGAAAGAGATTGTCAGATGCCTACAAGTTCAATATGACAAGAGACCAGATGCCATAAATGAGAGACTGTTGCAGGAAGCGGAAGAAGATCTTGACATGATTCTTGACCGCGTAGAGATATTATGTAAGGAAAAATCCCATATTTTATGGTTACGGGATGGTGATAGAAATAAAAAGTTTTTTGAACATTGTTAAAGCTACGAGAGCAAAGAACATGGTGAAGAGAATACATCTTCCTGATTGAAATTTCTGCTCTTTGCATGATGAGATGATAAAGTGGTCATATATTATAAAGGTTTTTTTTTTCTTCTGATGAAGGTGCTTGTGATTTTTTAGAAGAAACCCCTTTCTTGTCTAACATCCCTTGTGTCTTATCCTCTGAGGATAATTTATCATTGGCACCTCCCTCTGAAGAACATCAGATATTTGATACCATCCAATAGATGTCCAAGGCTACTGCAATGGGACCTGATGGTTTGACCACTTCTTTCTCTTAGAGGCCTGAAACATAATTAAAGGGGACGCCTATGACCTCACACGGCATTTTTTTATGGGTTATCCTTATTGTATCCTGGAAATAAGAAGTATTCCAAGTTGTATACCGTCGTGAGGTTGTTCCATATAAAATGTAGCAATCATTGGAGCAATAAATCATTTACTGAGTTGCTCAAACTTTTGAAAGATTTTCTTCATGAGGGTGACACATTGCCTGGCTCATACTATGAAGTAAGGAAAATAATTAGGGACCTTGGTCTTGACTATGAGAAAATTGATTCTTGTATAAATGATTGTATTTTGTATCACAAGGAGTTTGTAAATAATAATTCATGCCCGCGTTGTCATGTTTCTAGATATATAGAGACTGAAACTGATGTAGACGGTGCACAAAGTATGGGAATTAAAAGAAAAGAGTTCCTTGTAAAGTTATGTGCTACTTTCCCTTGACTCTTAGGTTGAAGAGATTGTTTATGTCCTCTAGAGTCGCACCACTAATGCGGTGGCACGATGAAAGTTGCACCAAGGATGAAGTTCTAAGACATCCAACAGATTCACCTGCATGGAAGACATTTGATAACATGCATGTTGATTTTTCATCTGATTCTCGTAATGTGCGTCTTGGTCTAGCATCTGACGGATTTAATCCATTTGGCATAATGAGTCAACCATATAGTATTTGGCCAGTCATATTGATTCCGTACAATTTGCCACCATGGTTATGCATGAAGACACCTAATTTTATCCTTTCTATGATTATTCCTGGTCCAACTCAACCAGGAATGAAGATAGATATCTACTTACAACCTCTGATTGAAGAGTTGAAAGAACAGTGGGAAGTTGGTGTTGATACCTACGATGTTGGTCCTAAAGTTGTATTCAAATTGTGTTTGTCCCAAATCCATCTAGTTTTCCGTGTCCTATAGCTCAGTTGAGCTTGTCACCGGTACTAGTCGTCATCCATTTTAACTTCAAATTGACTCAATAAATATGTTTTCCTAATTAGAAAAATATACCAAATCGTTTGGCCTAGTTTTCATATCCAAAATCGAGGTTTCATCTAGAAGATATAAAATTTAGGTTTTCACCCTTAACTCATTACAAAACCCTAATCCTTGTGATGAACACTTGTGCCTAGGATAAAAGGGACATTGAACAACCATAATTGGGAAAAGTCATCTCTAGGAAACTCAAGTGAGGTATGTGCATTCTAACCCTAAGTTAGACATGTTTTAAATCCAATCCTATTTTCCCAATGACGCATGACCCTATTTTCATTAATTCTTATTATTGCATAGATTGTTCTAGGGTCTTGGACCCCACTTGCAAAGTTATTAAATTTCTTAAATCTTCCATTGATTTACTCTAGCATGATGATGTAAATGACGAATTTAATAATGTAGTGTACATAAATACAAGCCACCCATTGTGGGGATGTGTTATTTTTCCCAGGGGAATGTGACCACTCTCCCCAATTTTATATATATTAGGGTGCTTGGGAATGTGTTACTCTACCTAACCTAGAGGTTGAAGTTAGGTAGGTGCATCAACCCTATGTTAGCTTAATGTAGTCATATTTAATCATGCATGCACTCTTATTATTTCTAAAAATGGTATAATTCTTATTTGTTTTACTTGCCTCATACTTTTGAAATCTCATAGTTAGTGAACCTTTATTTTTTCATATTTTAAGTTGCTAAAATGTCCTTATTCTTTAATTGACACATACATTTTTATCTCATTTTCCTAGGTGGCCCCAACCACTGAGAACCAAGACAAGGGATAGGACCAAAAAAAGGAGTAGCTGATCAGGAGTGAGACTACCAAGATGACTAGGTTACTATTGTTAGATCTCGTAGTCTACTTTCTAGTTTCATTTTCAAACATTTGAAATAAAGCTATGTAATAGCATAGGTTTTTCTTCCACTGCTACTTTTGACAATTATTTGTATTTGGTCCATGCCTATTTAAATGGAATTATTATGCCTGCATCCCTCATCTTCAAATTTTTATAAAAGATGGATGTTGTGTATTTTCTATTAGATTTTAGTAAGGAGGTGATCTTGCCTCTTTACATTTTGCATGTTGTCCTTTTCAAGTTTGAGATGTTACCTGAAGTTGCAAATCTTATGATATCTTTTTTTGATAGATCTTGGATTTTTGTGGTTCTAAATGGTGTTACATATGGTTTCTTTCTTATGCGGCATGGAGTGAAATAAGCAAATTTTTTGTCTTCAATCTTATTTATTCTCTATGGGGAGTCTATTTGCATAGTGATTAGAAAAGCCACTGGTGATTGATGGATGCAACTATTGACTTGAGAATTATACATTGTCCATATTTTGATAATGACTTAACCATTCCATTCATATGTATCTAATATGTTTATTTAAGATTGATTTTAGGTATTAGGTACATGAAAAGGATCAAATTACACAAGCCCTAGCTTGTCCAAGTTCAAATCAAAAGCAATGCAAAAGCATTTTTGTGGAAAATAGTCCAAACACCTTAGAATATTTTTGTAATCATTTGTATTGATGATATGAGTTGTAACTAAGATGAGAAAAAATCAAGGACACTTAACTCCATCCTTTAATCACTTTAAATTATTTTGAAAAATTTGTCAATATACTTTAATCGATCAAGTTTGGATCTCGACTGATCTATGATAGATTTTTGGAAATGGTTCCATCAGTCGAGTTGTACACTCACAGAACTCGACTAACCAACTTTCTGACCAAATTTTATTTTAACTGGTCGGCCGAGTTACCCTAGGACAAACTCAATCGACAATTTGAAAATTGGCTTTGTTAGATAGTGGATTGGTCGAGTTACCTTTATTTAAACTCGACTGAATGCATGGTACTGAAAATGTAGAAAAAGTGATTCCAACCATTGGAGAGTTGTTAGAAATGAAAATAGATCCATTGCAAGTTATAAAATGTCTATTTTTGTTCTTAAATGATCCCACACTCAAAGGAACACCTCCAACTATAAATAGGACCTCTTGGAGTTCATTCCAATGTTGCTTTTTCATTCTATCCTTAGTCATTGCTATAGTTGAGTGTGCTACAACCCTTTGATCCCCTTTCTCTCTCTCATTTACAAAACATTTCATGATTATGAGTTAGTTAGGCATGTTGTAAGAGAGATGCCTCATTGTTACCTTATAAAGCTCTCCATATTCCCAATCCCCTTTCTTAAAGAGAAAAGGATGAAGAGATTTTCTCCAAATGAAGGAGGAGTTGTTGTTCTTCTTCAAAGCTAAAGAAAGTGTGAAGATATTCTCCAAGTGAATGACAAAGACAAGGTAAAAGATCCAAGGGTCTTGGTGGGTAAATCCTCAAGGCGGAAGACTTGTTGCAAGGAGGAGATGTCCTAGGAGAAGGAATCGAGCTTCTTGCAAGAGTGGGTAAGACCTATTGTGAGGTAGAAGACTATCTCTTAGATAGATAAGCCATTGGATGTAAGGAGGTATTCCTGTATGTCTTATAATGGAATATAAGTATACATGGGTTACAAAGTCCTAGAGGTTGACCTCTTGAGGTAGTAGATTGACGGTCTCCTAGTTTGGAGATTGGAACTACTCTAAACACCTTATTTAAGTGTTTGTTTCAATCTCTTTCATCCTTGCTATGCTTGCTTAGATAGGACCTCAAATTCAATTTTAGCATTTGTTTTCAATTGATATAATTTGAAGGCCTAACTATTCTTGTGCAAGTTTTGAAGATCTATTCACCTGACTCCTCTAGAGCCCTAGATCCAACAAGTGGTATCAGATCAAGGATCTTCTCCCACAAATCTCCTAAGATATGAGAAGATGGGTGAGAACCTACTTGGTTCCCTCAACCTAGTGGGAGGTTTCTCTATGTGCCCCCCCATCTTCGATGGCACCAACTTCCTCTATTGGAATAGACAGATGTAATTTTATATTCAAGGAATGAACTTTGATATGTGGAAATTGATAATTTCACCCTACAAGGATCCAAACGGAGCTATATCAACTTGGGATGAAGCATCCCTAAAGATTGCACCACTCAATGCCAAAGCAATTAGCATCCTCTGTGTTGCCCTCACTCAATCCGAGTTCAGCCACATCTCCTCATGGGATACATCCTATGAGACATGGGACAAGTTGTGCCTCACTTATGAAGGCGCAAAGCAAGTGAAGGAGGCAAAGATATGCATATTGAACAAACTCCTAGAGAACTTAAAGATGGGGAAAAAAGGAGTTGTCGATCCTCAAGACTCAATCAACATCATCATCAACAACCTAGCTGCTTTGGGACACATTTTGGATAGAGGCGCAATCAACTCAAAGATCTTGAGGTCTCTTCCAAAGAGATGGGAGTCAAAGGTGACCTCCATTGAAGAAGTAAGAAGTCTTGGTGATCTTCCAACCGAGAGCTTATTACAATATACAAGCTCATGAGACAAGACTTGACAAGCAATAAGAGGAAGCAAAGCAAGAAGAAAAAGAATCAAGGAGGATCAAAGATAGTACCTTCAAAGCTCAAGTGGAGGCTCTCATCCATCAAAAACAACTTGCTTGTCAGACCTATCCCTCCTCCTGTAGTGAAGATGATGGCCCTAGTGAGCATGAAGACAACTTCTCCAAGGGAAAGCACTTCAAAGGAAAGTAATATTCTTCATCTACTCCATGGTGCTACAAGTGTGATAAAAAGGACACTACAAGAGTGAATGTCCTAAGGCTAGAAAGTCACACCATAAGAGAAGCTCCAAGAAGGAGGAAGAGTACAAGGAAGGTAGAAAATATAAGAGGAAGGACAAGAAGGAGAGGAGGTACAAAGATGCAACTCATGCATCTTGGTAAGGATCATCGTCTAGTGACTCAAGCTTCGATGAAGATGGAGAGTGCCACCTTGCACTCATGGCCTCCACAAGTGAAGATATTGGTGAGGTAAGTGAGGTAAGTTTGCATGAGTTAACTAAAGAAACTCTTATTTACATGCTTGTTACTACTCATTCTTCTTATTCCAAATGTAAATCTAAAAAGAAGAGGTTGGGTAAAATCATTGATAACTTGTATGCTAAACTTGATATTCTTCAACAAAATGAGAAAATTAATCTTGAGAGCATTGATTCCTTGCAAGGCCAATTTATTGATATTGAGCTCCAATACAATGGAGTTGAATTAGATAATGGTGTCTATCTTAATAATATTGCATCTCCTAAGGAAGACAACCAAAAGTGCCTAAATGAGCTTGAGTTACATAAAACTGAAAATGCTAAACTTAAGCATATTAGTGATTCTCATAGAGATGAGAGGGATGTTTATCTCAAATAAATTCAATTACCTAAATCTAAAAATGCTAGGTTACTTGGTCAAGATAATGATTTATCTTCTAGACCTATTTTTCCTAGTAATGATATTGCTTCTATTACTCTTGAAAAGAATTCTTATTTGACTAAAGCCCTCTATTTAGAGGATGTCCTTGTTCATGCCAGAGATGATTTTGCTAGCTTGTCTTCTAATGTTATATCTCTTACTGATGACAATCACAGACTTAGAGCCTCTCTGGAGAAATTCCTCAGAGGGAAAAACACCCTAAATGAAATCATTGATCATTCTACCTAACAAAGTGGTACTAGTGGTTTGGGATTTGTAGGAGGAGCTTCTAAGGGCAAGAATAAAGCCAAAGGTAGGAAAAAGAGTAAGGAAACTCCTCTTTTTATTGGAGAGTCTTTTGTCTCTAAGAACTGTATGATTTTCTCTCATTGCAAAAGTGAAGATCATTATTCTACTTATTGTCCTTACTAGCCAAAGGGGACCAACCCAAAGATGAAATGGGTCCCCAAGCTAACACTGGATCTCAAAGTTTGAGTTGGGAACCAACACTCTCCTTTCTTGTAGGAAAAAAGAAAATGGATCCTTGATAGTGGTTGTATAAAGCACATGTGAGGTGATATAAGACATTTCTACAATTTGACAAAGAAGAAAGGAGGTTCGGTCAATTTCAGGGACAACAAGAAAGGTAAGGTAAAAGGTGAGAGTGATGTAGGTGAATCCTTGTGTATTAAGAATGTTCTTTTTTTGGATGGCCTACATAACAATTTAATAAGTATTTGTCAATTATGTGATATTGATTACCTTGTGCTATTTATTTCTTTTGAATGTTTGCTCCTAGATTCCTTCACTTGCAATGTCATATATAAGGGAACTAGGAATGGTAATCTTTATATAATTATGCTTGACTCTATTAAGCCTATTGTTGGTAGATGCCTTGTAGTCAACTCAAATGATATTTCTCTTTGGCATCGTCGGCTAGGTCACATAAATATGGATCAGTTGAAGAAACTGAGTAAAAAGGACTTGTTCAAGAGACTTCCCAAATTAGTTTTTGAAAAGGATGAGGAATGCCAACCTTGTACCCAAGGAAAGAAAACCAAGTCCTCCTTCGAATCCAAAGGAGTCCTTAGTACCAAGAGAGCTCTCAAACTTCTCCATATTGATCTATTTGGATCTATGAGAACTCAATCGCTTTGTGGCTCCAAGTATTGTCTTGTTATTGTCGATGATTTCTCTCGATATACTTGGACCTTCTTTCTCATTTCTAAGTGCAGTACTCTTGATGATTCCTTTAGCTTTTGCAAACGAGTTGAAAATGAAACTTCTTGCTGAATCGTTTCCATTCATAGTGATCATGGGGGAGAATTTGAAAATGACCTTTTTGAACATTTTTATGAAGAGTCCAGATGTGCACATAACATTTCTTCACCTCAAACACCTCAAAAAAATGGGGTTGTAGAGAGGAAGCACAAGTCACTACAGGAAATGGCTAGGACCTGACTTTTAGAGTATGACACTCCAAAGAAGGTTTGGGCCAAAGTCGTTAGCACCTCATGTTTTGTGTAGAACCTGATTTTCACACATCCCTCTTTGAAGAAATCCCCCCCCATGAGTTATGGAGAGGTAGGAAGCCTTCCATCGAGTATTTTCATATTTTTGGGTGTCCTTGTTTTGTTTTGAATTCACAAGATTCTCTTGACAAGTTTGATCTGAAATCATATAATGCTTTCTTTCTTGGCTATATCACTACTAGCAAGGCTTATAGAGTGTATAATGTTGATCAATCTAAAGTAGAAGAATATATTAATGTCAAATTTATTGAGACTAACCCATGTATTTCCAAGGACATTGATAATAATCATGTTGTAGATGAGGTAATTCCTATCTTAAAAGAACTCAACATCACTCAATAGGAAAAAAGAGGTGGCCCCTCAAGAAGAAGAGATATATGAAGAAAGGAAGGATCCAACTCCCCACTTTGCAAAGAATCATCCTAAAGAGCTAATCATAGGTGACCCCTTTGAAAGAGTGAAGACACGAGCTACCTACAACAAATAACAAGCCAACAATGCCTTCATCTCACAACTCGAGTCAAAGAAGCTCTTGGGGATGATGAGTGGATCCTAGCCATGCAGGAAGAACTGGAGTAATTTGAGAAGAACAAAATGCGGACTCTAGTTTCAAGACCATGTGATAGAAAGATCAATAGCACCAAGTGGGTCTACCACAAAAAAGCTAGATGAAAATGACAAGGTGGTAAGAAACAAAGAAATGTTAGTGTCTCAAGGCTAAAATTAGTAGGAAGGTATAGATTTTGATGAAACATATGCAACTGTATCTAGACTAGAGTCCATTCGTATGTTGCTTGATTTTACTAGTTATACAAATTTTCTTATATATCAAATGGATGTTAAAAGTGCATTTTTTAATGGTACAATTGAGGAGGAAGTATATGTTGCACAACCTCCGAGTTTTAAACATGATAGTTTACCTAACTATGCTTATCTATTGCAAAAAGCTTTCTATGGCCTCAAACAATCACCTCGATCTTGGTATGA
The DNA here is from genome assembly GCA_963693085.1 of Alisma plantago-aquatica. Taxonomy (NCBI): domain Eukaryota; kingdom Viridiplantae; phylum Streptophyta; class Magnoliopsida; order Alismatales; family Alismataceae; genus Alisma; species Alisma plantago-aquatica. Next base: position 894,657,435 of record OY856414.1, on the reverse strand, counting down.
GAAAGTAAAGAAATTTTTGTTAGATCGTGGGTATATCATGGGCAAAGTAGATTCTACCTTGTTTCTCAAATACAATTCTAACAATTTTTTTATCGTTCAAATCAATGTTGATGATATTATTTTTGGAAGAACTAATCTTGATCTTTAGAAGGAGTTTAGTGATCTTATATAGAGTGAGTTCAAGATGAGCATGATGGATAAGCTTGCTTTCTTCATCAGCTTTCAAATCAGCAAACTAAAGATGGGAACTTCATCAACCAAGGCAAATACACAAGTGAGCTACTTAAGCATTTTGGGATGGAGAACACCAAGCCGATGGACACACCCATGTCAAACACGGCCAAACTTGATAAGGATGAAGAAAGTGAGAAAGTGGATGAGAAGACATATAGAGGTATGATTGGAAGTTTACTTTATTTAACTGCCTCTAGACCTGACATAATGTTTAGTGTTGTCTTGTGTGATCATTTTTAACCAAATCCCAAGAAATCACATCTTATAGTTGTTAAGAGGATTTTAAGGTACTTATCCAAGGCCCAAAATTTTGGACTATAGTATCCTAAGTCAAGGGACTTTACTCTTATGACTTATAGTGATGTTGATTATGCATGATATTTAATTGATAGAAAGTGCACAAGTGGCACTTGCTTCCTCCTAGGACATTGCTTGGTGTCTTGGTTTTCCAAGAAAAAGAGAATAGTGACTTTATCAACTACTGAGGTTGAATACATTGCAGCCAGGAGTTGTTGTGCCCAGGTTCTATGGATGAAGCAAATGATCCAAAACTTTAACATTTATTTTTATGCTTCTCCTATATTTTGTGACAATACCTGCAAAAATTGGGCCCATTGCCCAATGCTCTAGTAGAGTTTTAGGAATGATGACTGGCCCCACAGACCACCACCTGCCTTAACTGCATGCTTTAATCTCACTCACGCACATGCCAGGATCAACTTCTCGACTGGTCACCCATCCTAGTACTACTCCAAGCTGAGCATGATTAACTATGGAGTTCTTTAGTAATGGGCTCCCAGAAAAGGAGGTGCACCTTGGTGATATGGGTAGTCAAATCATTCCTTATAAGATCATTTTATCTGAGGCCTCAAATCCTGGAATGTTACAATCTCCCCCACTTAGACTCTTGACGTCCTCGTCAAGGCTCAACTATGTGGCCTCATAATATTTTCCCATTTCAGTGCAGACCCAACATGGCCCATGGACACCTAGCTCCCGATCACGGAATACCAGCACAAGGGTGGCTACATCACCATGGATATCCCTTTGCTACATGCCTGGACCGTATGGCTCAAGACTGGCATACCACATGCCCATGTGGGCCACACCTACTAGAGGGGTTATGGTTCTGATACCATTTATAACAATCGGGCCCATTGCCCAATGCTCTAGTAGAGTTTTAGGAATGACGACTGGCCCCACAAACCACCACTAGCCTTAACTGCGCGCTTTAATCTCACTCACACGCAAGCCATGACCAACTTCCTGACTGGTCACCCATCCTTGTACTACTCCAAGCTGAGCACGCTTAACTATGGAGTTCTTTAGTAATGGGCTCCCAGAAAAGGAGGTGCACCTTGGTGATATGGGTAGTCCAATCATTCCTTATAAGATCATTTTATCTGAGGCCTCAAATCTTGGGATGTTACAACCCTCAATTTCATAGCTAATGTAAGCCTTTAATGTGGAGTTTTCTAGTATGTGTATGCCAAGGGACCTAATGGACCTAACCATGACTAGGTATGTAATTAAGTTCACAAAATTTGTAATACAAGTCATTTGGTCAACTAATACACACATAATGATTTAATTTTTGTATGATTGTGGTCAGGTGTAGATGAATATAAATGATTTAATTCATGTGAACAATAATGTGATGATTATATACATAATATGATGACTTGAGTTATTGGTTTGAGCTCTAGACCAACTTTTGTGTCATTATTAAAAAACTAAAGCAATGTTGATCTAATATATCATAAGAAATTTTTTATTGACAAATTATATTGTTTCAAGAATTGGTTTCATAATCAAGAATATGATTGAGCTTCTGGACCCTTTACAAGACCAACGAATGAGCCATGTGTTCTAAAAACAATTTCAAGCCCATTTGGGCAATCATAATTTACATTTGGGTCCTTGGAGTGCAAATTTGCGAATTTAGTGTTTCATGGTCATGATAAATGCTCAAGATATTTTTCATAGATGTAGAATTAAAATGTAAGATAATTAGTAAAAGTTTGAATGATTTTGAATTATCTAGAGACCTAGGTAATTAATTTAGCATTTATCTAGTTTTTACTTAAAATGTAGATTTGGAGTGTCTACCTATTTAGTTTTGACCTAATCTCGTACCCAAAGAAAGATAATGAAAATACAATCTTAATTCCAAAGTTTGGACACAAATGGAATTAGTATGTGGATATAATAATTATTTCTTTAATCTAGACTTTTATGCAAAAGAAGAAGAAGAAGAAGAAAAAAAGAGGGGTCGAGACTCTAGCCCAGTGCGGACTGAGATCCGACGCTTGGGCGGAACACAGTCCAAAAAGGGGTCCAAGAAGATGGGGTCTTCCTCACCCAGATCTAGGTTTCGGTGTTATAAGGACCTTCTATCCTTGTAAACAAGGGTCAGACGCATCCTATAGTAGGGTTTTGATGCAAATTGAGAGGGAGCGAGAGAGAGGAGACATGGAAGAGGACTTCGTAGGTGGTAGTTCTAGGGTTTAGATGAGGCTTTGTTTGGCTGCCATAAAGGTAGCATAGCATCGATGGAGATGAAGGGGAGGAGGATCGGCGGCTAGGGCAATCTTTGTTGGGTCCATCACCAACCAGACATGAGCTCCTCCACCGTAAGAAGCACTGGGTGTGGTGCCCTATTGTTGTAATAGAAATAGGGGAAAACACCCCCTTTCCATCGAGTGAAGAAGGCGGATCCGCCTGCGCTGAAGGGATTGTTGATGCCCCTAAGCCGTTGGATCATCTTCTGAAGGCCAAGAATGGATGATGAGGTAACATATTCAAAAAATCATAACTTGAGATTTCATTATCCTTTCTTGGCGTATAAGGTATCAATAGAAAGCTCTTCGAAGGTACTATATTCTAAAAATATCTCTAGAATGTGATTTGAATGTATATTATTTATTATGTGTTGGGTAGACAAAACTATATTATTTTGATGTTTTGTCAATTAAAAATAGCAAACGAATTTAGAAATTCATGAAAATTTTACTGAAAGTGTATTTTGATATTCTTAACATGATTTCAAAAGCTTGATCTCTCTTATATAAAGTTTTAATGAGGTTTTTGATATAAACCCTAATAAGAGTATTTTGGGTATTTCACCCATGACCTGATCATAAAATGGCTTGGTATTTTTATTCAGGATATTTCTACACTATATGACTACTTTTCTAGAGATTTGATGGATTTTCTTATGTTACTTTGTCAATATGTACTTTTGGACCTAAGTGGCCATTATATAGAATAATAGATGATTATCTTGAGACAATAAGTGATATATATGCCTAATTAAGTCTGATATTATTTTTCTAAATGGCATTTTAATTTGATTTCATATTAGAGTCAAGTAATATTATTATATATTACTATGTTTGAGATTTTCTTCTTATATGATCTATATGTTCATATTAGTGCATAATGTCTTAATTGAGTATACAGATAATATTGATTATATAGTAAGAGTTTTGATTTAATTTCAATTCCAATATTTTATGATGAGTTTAGACTAAAGTTATGTATAGTCTAAATAAGAGTCCTAATTTGTAGGTTACAAGGTTAGAAAGATGGGGTTTTGAGATTTAGAAATAGAAAGAGGGAACATACACTTGGACTAATAGAACTAAGATGACATCCAGGTTATTAAAGTTATGGAACTTGGAATCAAGACTTCCTTAAAGATACCCTCAGTACAAGAGGTAAGTGGTTCATGGCCATGAATATTCGTATTTTAAGCTCAGAATGTTTACATTAGACTTTCATGGTTTATGTGGTTCAATGTTCTAAGATTTTTAATGTAAAGGTATACAAGTAAGATCTTCCTCATACTTCTATGATTACATAAGTTCATGTGCTCAAAATCTTAAATAGAGATATGTTGCTCAAAATTGTTGTGACTCATGTACCAGGTCCATGAGAGAGTTAAAGAGTCATGCTTCTATAAGATTTCTTAGAAATGATTTAAATTGATGAATAAAGATTCGAGATGAGATAGCCATACTTAGCTGATGATTTGGCATAATTTTATTGAACTTTAAAGTATAATTATTGTATTAGGATTTCTCATATTTATAGATATAACGTTGTATTTAGATTTCAATTAGAAATATGAGATTAAGATGTCTTATATATGTAGAGAATCTAAGAGATAATAAGGTAATCATATTTCTTATAGTGAGTAATATTTATAAGTTAACTATAATGTGAAAAATATAAGTTTTGAACATATTAAGATATGGTCCAATTTTCAGAATAGAGGTATTGTTGGGATCAGAATAAATTGTAAAATGAGTTAAGAATAATATTATAAGATGATGATGCATTAAGCTATGATTAAGTTGCAAGACAATATTTTATAAGATTTTTATTTTGATATTTAAGGTTTAAAATGTAAGTTCATATGCAAATATTAAGGTTCAGGGTAATATCATATTTAATAAGAAGGGTTGAACCATCTTGTCAGAATTCATATTTTAGGTATGTTGTACTTAAGATACTTTCATAAACTTTACTTAAGCTACTTGGTATACTTAGTATTTCTATATTCATTTCAGATCTTTTCTCCTAAGATATTAGACTCATTTATCACATCATTGGTATAACTGAAGTAAGTTTACCAAATCAGAGTTTTAGAATAAACTTTACCCAGGTAATGAGAATACCAGATTTAGATTCAAACTTAAATTACTCAGTGCCTGAGTAGTCAGATATTGAATAAAGATACATGCTAAGGGTTATAGACCCAAACTCTATTATGTTGTAATTTGAGATACATATTCAAATTTAGTATTAGATTCAGTTCAGAATTTAAGAGCATAGATTCAGATTCAGAATTCAGTACATGTTTCGTACTCAGTTTTAGATAAGTTCAGATTCAGAGTTTAGTAAGACTAAGATAATTACTTCAAAACCTTCACATAATACATTATATAATAAGTCCTCACCACAGAGTCTCGGGACAATTCAAATGGCACACTACACCAGACACTGTGGGTGTCACAAAGGGTATTTATGCCAACAGAGGGTGCGATGCACCATAGAGGACACTTCGATGTTAACAGAGGGCACGTTGTGCCAATAGAGGGTGTGCTGCACCATAGAGGATGCTTCGGTGTTAACAGAGGGCACGTTGTGCCAATTTTTTTTTGAGGAATGGTAATGTTAATATTAAAAGCACAACAAGCAAGCGAAGACCTGCTTATGTGAAGTACCCACATAATGTTTTTGAAGGGAGCAACTGAACGGAAAAAAACTGAAAGAGAAACTAAAAACAGAAGCAGAAAGAGGCAAAGTTTGGCTAGCTGGGGGGAGGCTCCCCTTAAGACAAACCTCCTATAAAGTTTTTGCATCCAAAATGATAAACTGATTGAACCATCTTTGAGTTTGATAGTGTCACAGGAGCTGCTGCACCAAACTGACCCCGGTCTCGTCATCCACCATAGCTTTTAGATCGCAGAGAAATGCCGCTTCAGATTCACCTTCATTTGAATCATCCTTTTTTCCATCTGTTAGTTTACCTGCATTTTAGTAAGGATGTGAAGATCGGCCTCTACTTGAGCAATGATAATTTTTGCCAATTTTTTGACGTTGTTGAATGTTCTATTGTTTCTTTCCTTCCAAAGGTTCCAGCAAATTGTGATGAAGATATCGTTGCTTTTGAAATTTCTGTAGCTTCTTGAGGGGGAGATTTTTATAGGGAAAATGTCTTCCTGGAGGTCGGGAAGACTTTTTCGCATTAAGTGTGAAAAAATGTGTTGTGAGAAAGCGCATTTGAAGAAGATGTGGCTGACTGAATCATTGTTTTTTTCACAGAGGACACATCTGAATGGTCCGATAAAACCCTTTCTTGAGATATTTTCACCTGTAAGAATTTTATTGTGAAGAACAAGCCATAGGAATGTTTTGTATTTTTGTGGACATTTTTCTTTCCAAAGCTTTGTTGATGATGGAGAGATACCTCTAATGCTGAGAAAATTGTATGCAAGCTTGACCAAATATTTTTTCCCCCATTTCCAGGTGATGTTGTTTGAGATATCATTTTCCAAGGAATTAGTAAGATTTCTAAATTCATTTTGGCTGACCTGGGAAAGAACACATCTTTTTAAGGAGTTTGTTCTGTTACTGGTTATAAGAGCAAGGGCTTTATCAATTTTTATGTTATGTAGATTCTTTGGAATTGTCCAAGATGTTTTAAGATTTACGATAGAGTTTTTTTCAAACCATGGGTCAGACCAGAAAGAAATATTTTTATGGGAATGTGGAGGAGTGTTTATGATTTGTGAAAGAGTATTGATATTTTTATTTATGAATTTCCAGAGAGGGGAAGCAATTTTCCTTTGGATATGGTGCCAGGGAGGAGAGTGTTGGTAGTATTTATTTTTGATAAGATGTGACCAGATTTTCTTCTTGTTTTGGATAAGACAATCTATGACTTTGGCAATGAGGCAGAGGGAGTGAGTTTCAATATTTATAATGCCCCAGCCACCTTGATCAATGGGAGCAGAAATAGTTTTCCAATTAACTAAATGATAGTGTTTCCCTTGTTTATTTTGCTTTTGAACATTATTCCACAAGAAATTTCTCCTGATTTTGTCAATTATGGATTTTGTTTTTGAGGGTAGGGGTATACAGCTTAAGAAGTGGGTAGTTATAGGAGTAATGACACTTTTAAGTAGGGTGAGCCTACCCGAGAGAGAGAGGAAGTTGTTTTCCCAAGAGGTGAGCTTGTTGTTTATTTTTGAAATAATAGGTTTCCAAATGGCATTTGTTATGTTATAAGGAGTGATGGGAAGGCCGAGATATTTGATTGGAAAATCTTCTGTTTTACACTTTAGAAAGTCTTTAAGGTTCTCCAGAGTGGAATGTTGAATGTTTACCCCAAAAATGGAGGATTTTTTTATGTTAACTTTTAATCCAGAGATATAGGAGAAAAGACCAATGATCCTAAAGATATTCTGGACAGAGGAAAAATCAGGTGTGGAGAAGATGATGGTATCATCCGCAAATTGAATGATGTTCTCCATACAGTCATCAGGGGACGAAATGAGACCATTTTTCTTTCCCAAGTGAAGCATACGTGAGAGAATGGTGGTTAAAATGTTGAAAAGGTATGGAGAGAGTGGGTCCCCTTGTCAGAGTCCGTTTGAATTATGGAAATAGCCAAAAGGGACGCCATTGATGATAGTGGAGAAGTGGTTAGTAGATATACAAGCATGGATCCAAGAAATCAATTTGTCAGGGAAAGTAAAACCTTTAAGAGTTTGAAGAAGGCAGTTCCAATTGACAAAGTCAAATGCTTTTTCAAAATCGAGTTTAATGGCAAGAAGGGGGGTTTTTTTGTATGACAAAGATGGATGGTTTCATTGACCATTAAGAAAGCATCTTGGATGCTTCTATTTTTTAGAAAGGCGGATTGGTTTAGAGGGATGATTTCGTCCATGAGAGGTTTGATCCTATTAGCTAATGTTTTTGCAATTATTTTGTAGGAGGTGTTAATGAGACTGATAGGACGAAAGTGTGAAATAAGTTTAGGTTTATTTTTTTATCAAAGTAATAAAGGTTTTATTTATGTATTTCATGATGCTATGAGGGTTTGAACTTGTTTGGAAGGCAGTAAGAAAGGCAAGGAAGTCTTTTTTATAATGATGCCAGTTGGCCAGGTACAATTCTGCGTTAAGGCCATCTGGACCAAGCGATTTGTTTTTTCCTAGGTCAGAGATTGCAGATTGTAATTTCTCCAGAGTGAATGGTTTAATGAGGTCATGAGGGTTTGTTATTTTATTTTCACAAATAGACTGCCAATGGAGGTTTTTTAGGCCTGCAGGGTTGTGATTATTGTTAAAGATTTTTTTAAAATGGTTTTTTATATGGGTTATGATGGTCTGTTTATGTGAAGTGAGCCTGCCATTTATCGAAAGATGAGATATGGCATTATTTCTAAACTTTTGGTTGCAGATTTTATGAAAAAATTTAGTATTCTTGTCACCTTCTTTAGCCCACGTAATTTTGGCCCTTTGTCTCCATTTAGACTCCAATCTATTATTTATGAGGTCAAGATCAGCTTTAATGGAGAGGATCAAGGCAGGATCGGTTGAAGGGTCTTTTTCAACAAAGAGAAGTTGATCTTCAAGGTCTTTCTGAGAATCAGTTAAGGTCGAGGGGTTTTGAATCATCCATTTTTTTATATGATTTTTGATGTGCTTTGTGTTATTTAAAATGTGTAAACCTATGTTTGTTGTTTGTGAGTTAGCTAGAGTCCAGTTCTCAAGACAAGATTTTGAAAAAAATTTGATGTGAAGCCAATTGTTTTCAAATCTAAAAGGGCGTGATCCCCAAGAGATTGAGGCAGTTTCAAGGATTAGGGGAAAATGATCAGAAATGGTGCGATGGGAGATGTAAACTGAAGAGAATGGATGCTTGTATTCCCAAATGTTTGAACAAATGAAATGATCGAGACGGTCAAAGGAGAGATTTCTAGACCATGTGAATAAGGCATTTGTGGGAACAAGATCAATGAGAGAATGGTTAGAAATCATCTTTTTAAATTTTTTGTCAGCAGCTGTCATGGGAGAGGGTGATGGATTTGAGTTGATCCTATCTGATATTTGGGTAACAAGATTAAAATCACCACCAAGAACCCAGGGTGTCTGATGGTAATTTGAGAAGAGACAGCGCAACTCCTCAAGGAAGGATGTTTTGTCATATCCTGGTTCCCCTTATAATCAAGTGAAGGACCAAAGGTAGTCATCATCAAGATTTTTGAAATCAATCGTGATAGAAAAATTTTGAATGGAGGAGTTTAGCAAATCAAGGATCTGATTATTGTATCCCACAAGGATCCCACCTTTAAAACCCTTGGGTGGAAGATGAATCCAGTTCGAGATTTGATTTCCACCAATGGTTTTAAGGGCGAAGGGAGAGAGAAGGGATTTAGTTTCTTGGATGGTGATTAAATATATTTTGTTTTTGTAAATGTGGGAACGTATTTTTTTTCTTCTTTGTAGGTTGGCTGCACCACAGATATTCCAAGTAGAAATTTTCATGATAAAGGAAAAGAAAATCGAGAAAAAATAACAGGTAGAAAGGAAAACTGTTAACAACTTTTCTTAGACCAACCCATAAATGATTCTAGATTATTTAACATATACTGTGCGTCATCTTTTTTATCAAAGCAAAAGCCAATCTTGTTTGCAAATGTAGTAAAACTTTTTGAGCTGGACCAAGAAGCAACATCATCTATAGAGACAGACTTATTTTTTATTTTATGTGATAGAGATGATGATGGTGATGACGCAGGAGAATCATAACAGATTGAGCAGGGTGGGGTGTTACCTCTCTTTTCCCTGTTGATGATGCTGGTTCCGGTGATGTTGGCTTGTTCAGGTTGCAGGATCTTTTGCAAGTAGCTTGAGTTTGTCTTTTGTATAGGGCTCTCCTGCTCCAAACTCTGCAGCGAGGTATCCTTGTTTTGTAAAGAAGATTCTTGAAAAGTAGAAGTTTTAGTTTCCTTGTTTGGGGTATGCCAACTTTCCTTCATAGATGAAGTAGATGGGCATGAGTTTTTGCTAGGTTTGATATTGGAAGCGGGAAGGGAGGGGTCAGGTGATCTATTTCTTTTTTTGTTTTGGAGAGGGTAAGAACTTTCAGAAAAATTTGTAGGTTTCCTAATCTAGACTTGGTTTTTGGTAGGAGGAACTCTGGCATGAGGGATGGGGTTTTTCCCTTTGTTTGGGCTAAACCAAGAAGGAGGATGTGATGAAAGCTCAGAGAAAGCAGTGTTGTTAACAGTGGGGTGCTCAGCAGCAAGCTTCAGATGGTAAATCGATTCTCCTATCCTGATGTTGATAGAAGGAGGAAGGGAGATGGCTGCTTTAACCATGAAAAGGCAATAGTCTTTGATGAATTGGGTGGGATGGAGAGTTTCCGGACTAATGTATTGAAGTGCAGCACCAATAGAATGGGCGATACCTCTGAAAATCTCAAGCTCCCACAGATGAGGAGGAAGGTTTGAGATGGCTACCCAGTCGGAACCACCAACAGGAGCAGGGAAGGAGCCTGTATCGGCGGACCATTTGGAGAGGCGTGCCATGATAAAGCTAGATCCACAAGGTATGGTAAGCATCTGGTTGAAGATATGGTCAATCATCATCCCTTCAGGAACAGTGTAGATGAGTTGGGTGGGAGAGAAAACTTTTGGTTTGAGAATGGTTTGGCCCGGGAGAAGGAGAGCTAAAGCTCTAGTGATATCGAGGACATTGATAGGATTATTGTCCAGGTTATTTTCTATCGTAACAAGAATACTTCTGAGGGAAAAAACCTTGAGTAATTGCATAGAGTTTGTTGGTAGATCCATGGCAATCGCATACTCGAGGAAGTCAGGTGTCTTCATGGTTGGAGGAGAGGGAGGGAGGTTGACACTATGAGTTTTGATGGAAGGGGTTTTAGATGGAGGTATATATTGATGTGTGTGATGTTTGGTAGGGATTTTTGGCGAGGGGTAGGGTTTTGAAATAGGCGATGTCCAAGAGTATGAGTTTACGAGGCTAGGGTTTGTTTTTTTTGCATGATCTGGCGGGAGATATGCTAGACATGCAAAAGGGTTTTTTGAATGGTAATGATTGAGGGGAGGTACGGAGTTTGGCCGGTGGTCGGTGGAAGTTTGTTTTGGGACCACTGAACTATTTTGGAAAGGGGGGAATCATGTTGAGCATGAGTGCATGTTAGATCGGTGTGGATGTGTCTGTTTGACAAACCTAATGGGGAAAGGTCGTGCCAAACAGAACCTTTTTATGTGCCCAAGGTTACCACAGTTGAAGCAAGTGCATTGAGAGAAACACCTAGAAGGAGAGTGGTTGTTACTGTGGCAGAGGGAGCAGAAAAGGGCACGAAAAGGTTTCCTGGGGGGACCGATTTCCAGATTTGGGCGGTGGGGTTTTGTTCTAAAGTGTCTTTTATCAGAGCGGAAGATTTTGCATGTCCCAGAATTGGGAAGGAGAGGTTTAAATGATTGATGTTTTTAGGGATGATATCCCTAGGCGTGGAGAACAAAGGACGGAGGGTTTTGTGTAAGGACGATAGTTTTGAACTGTAAACATTTTTTTATGGATGGAGAGGGAAAAAGTTTATACCTTTCAGCTATGGAGCTCTGTTGTTGAACCAGAGGAGATGTGATCTCATCTTCTTCATCTTCTGATCCAGAGGTGATAGAGATGGGCCAAGATTTCACACCCATTGGGGGTTGGTATTCTGCCCTGATGAAGAGTTGGTCTGCAGAGTCTGAGGATGAAGAAACATCTTGGTCGTTTCTTTTGTAGAGATATGCAAGAGAAGGTGGTGTCTCATGTAAGAAATTGCGAACCCAGGAATGAAAGGTGCAGTCTGCAAAAGGTTGGAGGAACATAGACCATTCCGACTGCAGATTCAGCTCCAAGCGCAACTCTTTCCAGCCTTCCGAGATGAGGAGAAAGGGGGATTTCTTGCCCCAAGTTGTTTCCGGTGGGGTAGACCATGAAATCGAAACCTGGAATGATCGGAGACCAATGTTTATCATGCAGATTCCAGGGGAGATGTCATATTTGTGGTAAATCCAAGCTCTAGGTAGTGGGATAGTTGATGAGTAGGTTTGATTGGAGAGATGGATCTCTAGGAAGGGGAAGTGAGAGTTCATGTTGAGAGAGGAAGATGGGGTTTTCGAGATGTTGCTGGACTTCAGGGTTTTGTGATTCTGGAGGGCTCGGCGGAAAGATTTGACCTTACCTGATTTTTGCATGCAATGCCCTTTTAAGCATGTAGCAATGGTGATGACGCCCCCTGTTCTCATGTTGAATACCGAAGGTTGGTGGAGCTTGTATTGCGGCTTTCTAGAATAGACGGTGAGCAGATGAGATCCTTGAAACCCAGAAAATCTGGGGAAAGAGAATGTTCCGACAGAGACAATGAAGATGGGTAATCAATGCGATGTTGTTTGCATGTTTCTAGATCGATTTTATGGCACGAGGAATGGAGGATAGAGACTATATCCAGCAAAAATGAAAGCTTTATCCGTTCGGGCGTAGAAACGATGATGCTGAAAGAATCTATTGTCGCAAAGTATAATTTGAGAACCCAAATGATGAGGTTAACTGATGTAAAGACAAACCTTAGCCAACTGAATTTGAAGGGGGGGCAGGGGGAAAGGTAATTGAGGAACCAGGGTTCATGAAACCTAGAACAGGCGGTTTCTGAAGGGTTGATGATGGAACTTTTCAGCCGTATCAACTGAGAAGATGGTAGAAGAGATGTCTCGATGGAGCTGATACCCAAACCAGACGAAGATATGAAACTCTGGCGAGAGGGGGAAAAGGCGAGAGATGATGGGAGATTCACCTGAGGAGGGGCTTACCGAGCTGGGAGATGACAGACCGATCAGCGAATCCTAGAGAGAAGTTAGAGCTTTCTCCCTCTAACTTACCGTTTAGGGAGAGTCGAGATTATCGTGAAAAGATAGGGCACGTTGTGCCAATAGAGGGTGCATTGCACCATAGAGGACACTTCAATGTCAACAGAGGAGGACTTATTGTATAATTGTAGCCACAAACAATTAAAAATCATAAGTAAAAGATACTTAAGATTATAGCATGTCTATAATCTCATCCACGAGTGTGATGAGGGGAATTTAGATAAGATATTTATGATCCATACACTTTGGTGTAGGCCATGATACCCATAGTATTGGTCTTTAGAAAAGATTGAGTAAAAAATAAGAGTTTAAGAAATGAGAGAATATGTTTCTAGATTTAATCAAAGTTTAATGTTCATTTCATATTTATGATGTTCAAGAATCTTTTGTAATATTCCAGTTCTTTAGCCATGTATATTTTAGAATACTCATGCCACTCACTCTAACGACTGTTTTTTCCAATGCATGGTTGGGGAAGCGATGTACGCAGGTTTTAGAATAATTCAAGAACAAAAGGACGAGCAAAGGACTAAGGGATTTCAAGCGTGCCTAGTGGGGTGCCATCTACCGTGACAATCTAGAGTTTAGACATCTTTTATTATGTATAATCTTGTTATCATGGTAGATTAGATGATTTGTTTTTCTTTGTCAAACTATGTATGAATCAGTTTTCTAGTTATGTAAAGTGTTTCATTTGCCTTAATTGCAATGATCATCATGTTTGTGACACTCCCAGATGAAAAAAATATATATAGCTTCTGCTCATGCGTTATAAAAATATGGGTGGTACAATATCGTATGAGAGAAATTTGGTAAATGGCCACTAGGCAAACATGATTATCATAGTCACCCTAGAATGAAAGGGTAAGAATAGTGGTTAGGGTTAGATTCTCAAAGAAGGATACCACGACCTAGAATGACTAAGGGTTTTTACCTAAAAGATAATAGAGATGTCAAAAATAGATGTTTACCTAGTCTACATATCAACCTAACCCTAGCTGATGACATAGCCTCTGCATTCTCAATGGTTATGGCCAGCCAATTGAGAATTGAAGAGGGATGGCATTAGCAGTAGAATTTGATGCATCTATGCTTTCTTACTGGTCCATGTGGTATGGGACACATGTGTTAGTAGGTTAGTGAAAGGTAGCATATCAGGATACCACATCTCTAGGTATGTGCCTGATCACTACATATCTAGAAATGTAGGTGTTACCTAAAAAACCCAAGATTAGAAAACCATGTGCAACTAATGTTAGGAAGTCATGACAAGGTTGAGGTAGATGTCCTAAGTATAGAGACACGTTTAGTTTCATAAACACTAAGTATGAGTTGAGCTATAGACTAAGGAAACATATTATTCTCACAAGATTATTTTATGAAATATGTTACATATCTCTTTTCATGCAAAAGTTTGAACATAAGTGTGCCTTACAATAAATGGAGAGGTAAGAAGAACCCTAAGTTGGGTAGTATCCTAGAGAAATTTTGAGGATGGAATTTATTTTAAGGTGGGTAGAATTGTAACATCCTCAATTTCATAGCTAATGTAAGCCTTTAATGTGGATTTTTCTAGTATGTGTATGCCAAGGGACCTAATGGACCTAACCATGACTAGGTATGTAATTAAGCTCACAAAATTTGTAATACAAGTCATCTGGTCAACCAATACACACATAATGGTTTAAATTTTGTATGATTGTTGTCAGGTGTAGATGAATATGAATGAATTAATTCATGTGAACAATAATGTGTTGATTATACACATAATATGATGACTTGAGTTATTGGTTTGATCTCTAGACCAACTTCTGTCTCATTATTAAGAAAGTAAAGTAATGTTGACCTAATGTATCATAAGAAAATTTTGATTGACAAATTATATCATTTCAAGAATTGGTTTCATAATCAAGAATATGATTGAGCTTATGGACCATTTACAAGACCAATGAATGAGCCATGTGTTCTAGAAACAATTTCAAGCCCATTTGGGCCAATCATAGTTTACATTTGGGTCCTTGGAGTGCAAAGTTGTGAATTTCATGTTTCATGGTCATGATAAATGCTCAAGATATTTTTCATAGATGTAGAATTCAAATGTAAGATAATCAGTAAAATTTTGAATGATTTTGAATCATCTAGAGACCTAGGTAATTAATTTAGTATTTATCTAGTTTTTACTTAAAAGGTACATTTGGAGTGTCTACCTATTTAGTTTTGACCTAATCTCGTACTCAAAGAAATATAATGAAAAGACAATCTTAATTCCAAAGTTTGGACACACATGGAATTAATATGTGGATATAAAAATCATTTCTTTAATCTGGACTTTTATGTAAAAGAAAAAAAGAGGGGTCGAGACTCTAGCCCAGCGCGGACTGAGAGCCGACGCTCTGGTGGAATAGAGTCCAAATAGGGGTCTAAGAAGATGGAGTCTTCCTTGCCCAGATCTAGGTTTCGGTGATATAAGGACCTTCTATCCTTATAAACAAGGGTTGGCCGCATCCTATAGTAGATTTTTAATGTGAATTGAGAGGGAGCGAGAGAGAGGAGAAATGTAAGAGGAGTTCAGTGATGACAGTTATAGGGTTCAGATGAGGCTTTGTTTGGCTACCATCAAGGTAGCATAGCATCGATGGTGATGAAGGGGAGGAGGATCGGCGACTAGGGAAATCTTCGTCGGGTCCATCGCCAACCAGACATGACCTCCTCCACTATCAGAAGCACTAGGTGTGGTGCCCTATTGTTGTGGAAGAAACAAGGGAAAACACCCCCTTTCCATCGACTGAAGAAGGAGGATCTGCCTGGGCTGAAGGGATTGCTGATGCCCCTAAGCCGTTGGATCGTCTTCCGAAGGCCAAGAATGGATGATGAGGTAACATATTAAAAAAATCATAACTTGAAATGTCATTATCATTTCTAGGTGTATAAGGTATCAATAGAAAGATCTTCGAAGGTACTATATTCTAAAAATATCTATAGAATGTGATTTGGATGTATATTATTTGTTATGAGTTGGGTAGACAAAACTATATGATTTTGATGTTTTGTCAATTAAAAATAGCAAACGAATTTAGAAATTCATGTAAATTTTATTGAATGTGTATTATGATATTCTTAACATGAATTCAAAACATGATCTCTCTTATATAAAGTTTTATTGAGGTTTTTGATATAAACCCCGATAAGGGTATATTGGGTATTTCACCCTTGACCTGAACATAAAATGACCTGGTATTTTTATTCAGGATATTACCACACTATATGACTACTTTTCTAGAGATTTGATGGATTTTCTTATGTTATTTTGTCAGTAAGTACTTTTGGACCTTAGTGGCCATTATCTTGAATAATAGATGATTATCTTGAGACAATAAGTGATATATATATGCCTAATTAAATCTGATATTATTTATCTAAGTGGAATTTTAATTTGATTTCATAATAGAGTCAAGTAAGATTAGTATATATTACTATGTTTGAGATTTTCTTCTTATATGATCTATATGTTCATATTAATGCATAATGTCTTAATTGAGTATAAAGATAATATTGATTATATAGTAAGAGTTTTGATTTAATTTCAACGCCAATATTTTATGATGAGTCTAGACTAAAGTTATGTATATTCTAAATAAGAGTCCTAATTTGTAGGTTACAAGGTTAGTAAGATGGGGTTTTGAGATTTAAAAATATAAATAGGGAACATACACTTGGACTAATAGAACTATGATGACATTCAAATTATTAAAGTTATGGAACTTGGAATCAGGACTTCCATAAAGATACCCTCAGTATAAGATGTAAGTGGTTCATGCCCATCAATATTTATATTTTAAGCTCAGAATGTTTACATTATACTTTCATGGTTTATGTGTTTTAATGTTGTAAGAGTTTTAATGTAAAGGTATACAAGTAAGATCTTCCTCATACTTCTATGATTACATAAGTTCATGTGCTCAAAATATTAAATAGAGATATGTTGCTCAAAATGGCTGTGACTCATGTACCAGGTCCATGAGAGAGTTAAAGAGTCATGCTTCTATAAGATTTCTTAGATATGATTTAAATTGATGAATAAAGATTCAAGATGAGATAGCCATACTTAGCTGATGATTTGGGATACTTTTATTGAGCTTTAAAGTATAATTATCCTATTAGGAGAGTCGATCTGGCCTCTCTCTCTAGGGTTTGCTCTGGCCTCTCTGTAGGTTCCCTGGCAGTGTCCTTTGGGGGGAGGGAGCACCTCCTCGGTGCTTTCCTCCCCCTGGCCCTTCATTGGTCGTGATCCTAGTTTTGTAGGCTGTAGTATTTACTGGAGAAAGGGTTTCGATCAATGAAAAGTGTGGTGTTGCGATTCGTTGATGGGAAGCGTATAGTTGAGGGGCGTCGCCTCGGATGTTCGGTTGGTGAGGTGATGTGCAATGCCGCGGGGAGCAGCCTGGGCTAGCAGAGTTGTAGTTTGACCTGGTCGATTCCTATCCGTTCAAGCATGACAGTTGGAAAGAGCTTTTCCCATCCAGGGCTTCTACGGCGTTGTTCTATCCTACAGGTGATGGACGAGTTCCCCTTATCCCTTACAAGCACCTCCCCCTCCTACTTCTGAGTGAACCCCGGGTCTCCTGGGTGACGATGGCTCCTTGTCCCTGCCCTGGCTGGGCGGCACATCCTTTCAACCATCGATGACGAGGTGGGGCGGCCCGCCTTTAGGTTGCTTCTGCCTCTCGACGACGTGCCTCCCTCAACCAAGGTGCCAGACCCTCTCCTCGGAGTTGGGCGTCTCAGCTCGGAGACCAAGCCTGACCATGTGCTCTTCCTTCCCAGTCGTAGGGTAGCCTGGGTTACCCATCCTGCCCTACCGGACGGTGGTTGTTTATGCCTGGTCCCCAGTGCCTTCAAGCTCCGAGTGCACACCATACATTTTTTGGCAGCCTCGATTCGACCTCGACTTGATTGGCGATGGTGATGGCGGCTGAGCGCTGGGATTTTTCCGAGATCGGGCGATTCACCTCAGGTTGTTTTCTCATGATGTCAATGCCTCCCTCCTTAGTCGTTGGATGGCCCTCTTCTTCGGACTTGGGCGGGTCAGTGTCGGGGCCAAGCCGACCCTCAGACGGGGAGGAGTCCTATTGCTCCCTGCGGGACTCTGTCCATTTTTTGCCTGAGAGGGATGTGCAGGTGAAGTTGGTAAACCAACTGTTTGGTCGTAGACATGGTCCTCAATGGACACATGTGAGGGGTTTCCTGCTACGATGGTGGTGCCCTGTTCTGGGGTTCAGATCCTCGACCTTTTCTAGGTCCTGAATTCCAGTTTCAATTTCGAGTCTTCTTGTTGGACATGAAGGTGGTGGCTCTCCGTCCAGGTGTGGCCAAGACACGGTGGTGGGTTTGGGCATCCCCTACCCAGACAACATCTTTCAGATGTTTGCTGGGATGCTTCCATGATTCTGTCTCTATCTGCTCGTCCAATTCACCAAGACACTAATCAGTTCTACTCAGTGCCTTCATTCAAGCTTTGTATTTCTTCTGACCACTAACCTCAGAGGATGATCATACTGCCATGTGTGAAGGAGTAATATGATGTTTGAATGGAGCATTGTCCCAGTCTGTTCAGTTGTCTTTGGAGTCTTCTTTGAGAAGATGGTTTGACAGGAGGTTCACCCTTCGGGTGCTTGTGGGGTGCTGTTGTGCAAACAATAGCATTCAATGCATGGTCTCTAGTTCTTGCATAAAGAAATAACCAGGTCCGCTTGTTGGTTTCTTTTGCTTGCCAGAAACTCGAAGACCTGGATGATAGCAGTGGAGGACTCTGCAATATTGCTCCTGAGATTCTGAGGTTGCTGAAGTGATGTTTCGGATGCCCATGTTGCCACAATTTCAGAGGATGAGTCTATTACTAATGTTGGCATGTGTAGTTTGGATAGTCGGTTTAGGTTCTCTGTCATCTCTTGAGTTAGTTTTGAGGTTTGTTTTCTTCTTTTATCTAGGTAGCTGGCTACTGTGTAGCTTGTGTTTAGTTTGTTTCTCTTGTTGTTTGGATGTCTTCATCCAGGACTGTAATGGGGGTGTAATCTCTTTTGTTCCCAAAGTTTTGGTAATAAAGTAACACGCTTTTTGGACCGACCAAAAAAAATTATGCTATTAGGATTTCTCATATTTATAGATATAACATTGTAGATTTCATTTAGAAATATGAGATTAAGATGTCTTATATATGTAGAGAATCTAAGAGCTAATAAGTTAATCAGATTTCTTATAATGAGTAATATATATAAGTTATCTATAATGTGAAAAATATAGTTTTTGAACATATTAAGATAAGGTCCAATTTTCATAATAGAGGTACTATTGGGATCAGAATAAATTGTAAAATGAGTTTAGAATAATATTATAAGATGAAGATGCATTAAGCTATGATTAAGTTGTAAGACAATATTTTATAAGATTTCTATTTTGATATTTAAAGTTTAATATGGAAGTTCATATGCAAATATTAAGGTTCAGGGTAATATCATATTTAATAAGAAGGATTGAACCATCTTGTCAGAATTCATATTTTAGGTATGTTGTACTTAAGATACTTTCATAAACTTTACTTAAGCTACTTGGTATACTTAGTATTTATATATTCATTTTAGATCCTTTCTCCTAAGATATTAGACTCATTTATCACATAATTGGTATAAATGAAGTAAGTTTACCAAATCAGAGTTTTAGAATAAACTTTACCAAGGTAATGAGAATACGAGATTTAGATTCAAACTTAAATAACTCAGTGCCAGAGTAGTCAGATATTGAATAAACATACATGCTAAGGGTTATAGACCCAAACTCTATTATGTTGTAATTTGAGATACATATTCAAATTCAGTAATAGATTCAGTTTAGAATTTAAGAGTAGAGATTCAGATTCAGAATTCAGTACATGTTCAGTGCTTAGTTTCAGATAAGTTCAGATTCAGAGTTTAGTAAGACTAAGATAATTAATTCAAAACCTTCACATAATACATTATATAATAAGTCCTCACCAGAGAGTCCCGGGACGATTTAGAGGGTGCACTGTGCCAGACACTACAGGTGTCACAGAGGGCATTTATGCCAACAGAGGGTGTGTTGCACCATAGAGGACACTTCAGTGTCAACAGAGGGTGCGCTACACCATAGAGGACACTTCAGTGTGAACAGAGGGCATGTTGTGCCAATAGAGGGTGCGTTGCACCATAGAGGACTCTTCAGTGTCAACAGAGGAGGACTTATTGCATAATGGTGGCCACAAATAGATAAAAATCATAAGTAAAAGATACTTAAGATGAGAGCATGTCTATAATCTCATCCATGAGTGTGATGAGAGGAATTTAGATAAGATATTTATGATCCATACACTTTGGTGTAGGCCATGAGACCTAGAGTATAGTTCTCTAGAAAACATAGAGTAGAAAATATGAGTTTAAGAAATGAGAGAGAATATGTTTCTAGATTTAATCAGAGTTTAATATTCCTTTCATATTTATGATGTTCAAGAATCTTTTGTAATATTTCAGTTCTTTAGCAATGTATATTTTAGAATACTCATGCCACTTACTCTAACGACTATTTTTCCCAATGCATGGTTGGGGATACGTTGTCCACAGGATTTGGAACAATTGAAGAACAAAAGGACAAACAAAGGGCTTGGAGATTTCAAGCGTGCCTAGTGGGGTTCCATCAACCCCGACAATCCAGAGTTTAGACATCTTTTATTATGTGTAGTATTGTTATAATGGTAGATTAGATGATTTGTTTTTCTTTGTCAAACTATGTATGAATCAGTTTTATAGTTATGCAAAGTGTTTCATTTGCTTTAATTGCAATGATAATCATATTTGTGACACTCCCAGATGAAGAAAAAATATATATAGCTTCCGCTCATGTGTTATAAAAATTTGGGTGTTACAATATGGTATCAGAGCAATTTAGTAAATGGCCACTAGGAAAACATGATTCTCATAGTCACCCTAGAATGAAAGGGTAAGATTAGTGGTTAGGGTTAGATTTTTAAATAAAGATACCACGACCTAGAATGACTTAGCATTTTTACATTAAAAGATGATAGAGATGTCAAAATAGATGTTTACTTAGTCTAGATCTCAACCTAACCCTAGCTAATGACATAGCCTCTGCATTCTCAATGGTTATGGCTAGTCATTTGAGAATTGAAGAGGGATGGCATAAGCAGTAGAGTTTGATGCATCTATGCTTTCTTACTGGTCCATGTGGTGTGGGACACATGTGTCAGTAGGTTAGTGAGATGTAGCATATCAGGATCCCACATCTCTACGTATGTGCCTGATCACCACATATCTAGGAATGTAGGAGTTACCTAAAGAACCCAAGACTAGACAACCATGTGCAACTAATGTTTGGAAGTCATGAAAAAGTTGAGGTAGATGTCCTAAGTATAGAGACAAGTTTAGTTTCATAAACACTAAGTATGAGTTGAGCTATAGACCAAGGAAATAGATTATTCTCACAAGATTATTTTATGAAATACGTTACATATCTCTTTTCATGCAAAAGTTTGAATATAAGTGTGCCTTACAATAAATGGAGAGGTAAGAAGAACCCTAAGTTGGGTAGTATCCTAGAGAAATTTTGAGGATGGAATTTATTTTAAGGTGGGTAGAATGGTAACATCCTCAATTTCATAGCTAATGTAAGCCTTTAATGTGGATTTTTCTAGTATGTGTATGCCAAGGGACCTAATGGACCTAACCATGACTAGGTATGTAATTAAGTTCACAACATTTGTAATACAAGTCATCTGGTCAACCAATACACACATAATTGTTTAAATTTTGTATGATTGTGGTCAGGTGTAGATGAATATGAATGAATTAATTCATGTGAACAATAATGTGATGATTATATACATAATATGATGACTTGAGTTATTGGTTTGAGCTCTAGACCAACTTCTGTCTCATTATTAAGAAAGTAAAGTAATGTTGACCTAATGTATCATAAGAAAATTTTGATTGAAAAATTATATCATTTCAAGAATTGGTTTCATAATCAAGAATATGATTGAGCTTATGGACCCTTTATAAGACCAATGAATGAGCCATGTGTTCTAGAAACAATTTCAAGCCCATTTGGGCCAATCATAGTTTACATTTGGATCCTTGGAGTGCAAAGTTGTGAATTTAGTGTTTCATTGTCATGATAAATGCTCAAGATATTTTTCATAAATGTAGAATTCAAATGTAAGATAATCAGTAAAATTTTGAATGATTTTGAATTATCTAGAGACCTAGATAATTAATTTAGTATTTATCTAATTTTTACTTAAAAGGTACATTTGGAGTGTCTACCTATTTAGTTTTGACCTAATCTCGTACCCAAAGAAAGATAATGAAATGAAAATATTAATTCCAAAGTTTGGACACAAATGGAATTAATATGTGGATATAATAATTATTTCTTTAATCTGGACTTTTATGTAAAAGAAAAAAAAGAGGGGTCGAGACTCTAGCCCAGCGTGGACTGAGAGCCGATCCTCAGGCGGAACATAGTCCAAACAGGGGTCCGAGAAGATGGGGTATTCCTCTCCCAGATCTAGGTTTCAGTGATATAAGGACCTTCTATCCTTGTAAACAAGGGTTGGTCGCATCCTATAGTAGGTTTTTGATGCAAATTGAGAGGGAGTGAGAGAGAGGAGACATGGAAGAGGAGTTCAGAAGTGACGTTCTAGGGTTCAGACGAGGCTTTGTTTGGCTACCATCAAGGTAGCATAGCATCGATTGATATGAAGGGGAGGAGGATCAGCAACTAGGGCAATCTTCGTCGGGTGATGCGATGATTTTAAGTCGCATTTATAGACCTTTTTCATATGTGTTTTGTGCTCTAATTACTCATTTTTAGGGATAATATTGCATAATTCACTCATTTTGGTCTTTGCCATCATTCTATGTCAAATCCCCTTTGTTTTACCATTTTGAGCATTATTTATCATATTATCATAATTTGTATGGATTTACTTGGTCTTGTTGTGGAATTTCAGGAAAAACAAGTATCTGCTTCCGTCGATACCATCGACGGAATTCGATACCATCGACCAAGCCACAGATTGCCAGTCGAGAGGAGCAGCACAGAGTCGATACCATCGACACCCAAGTCGATGGTATCGAGATCCCTTCAGATTGCTGGCGAGGAATCCGTCGATACCATCGACCCAAGTCGATGCCATCGACATATTGAGGCTACAGCGTCGCTAAACGATAACAACCGACGCTAAAGAGAGTCAATACCATTGACCCAAGTCGATGGTATCGAGATGACACAGGCACTCAGACGAAAAGGAAAGAAAGTTGCCGCTAATACGCTGGGTCGATACCATCGACCCGCGACGATGGTATCGACGCCAGCGGATATGCGTTGGATTCGTTTTGATCTCAATCGGACGGCTGGAGTTATTTGACGACCTAATTAGGGACTTATACCTAATGACGGACGCCCACACGAGAAGGATCTGATTTTTGCATTGCACGAGTGCCGAGGAAGGAGAGAAAGGAGAACGGAGGCCAGAAGCTCATCTCGGGTGATTCGGACGCTGCGGAGGACGAATTCCACCACCGACAGGCGGGGAAGCTTGTATTCTACGCCAAGGATCTACCGGTTCTTCTCCGTTCAGGGGTTTTCCCACTTGTTTCACGTTTTTCTTATGAATTCCCCTATTTCTGCCATGTATTCGTGTGAGATGAACATGAGAGGCTAAAACCCTCCATCTTTAGGACCGGGAGTAGCCCGGGAATGCATTGTATGACAATTTTATATTGATAATTCATATTTTCTCTCTCAAATCCGTGGTATAGATTCGTTTTCTCCATATATATTGTTATGCTTGATCACCATAATAATAACTTAATGCCCTTAATCACTTCGACAGAAGGATTAACGGTTGAAAAGAGACGAAATCTACATTAATCAATAAAACCCTTGACAAAGGAGTTGTAAAATTAATGGTGGGAACTGAGAGATCGTTTATAATGCGCTTAGTTTAGGGGAATGATTACTATGACGGTGGAATCAACCTAAACCTAAGTAGTGAGTTACACCACGACAGTGGGTAATTCTGTTTTCAGGCCACTACCCGGATAGAGAGAGAAGAGTGAGGAATTATATAAAACCTAATACAATGTTGACCCGCGGCGAAACCGCAATCCTAAAGCTATCCTTTTGAATTGATTAAATTAACCTTTAATCAATTGTTTTCTTTATTTCATTTTACTTTCTTTTAATTTCGACAACAAACCTTACTTTGTTATTCGGCCTAGCTGATTGCGATTAGTTAGTAGAAGTCTCCAATAATTCACATATCCCTGAGTTCGACTCGGGCCTCACAAAGGCCTATATTACTCGACGTGTATACTTGCGTTTAAGTGCGTAGTAAAATACACGTCAAGTTTTTGGCGCCGTTGTCGGGGATACGGCGAATTATTGGCACTTTGAGTGCTAAGAGCGGCCACTCTAGGCCACATTTTTTTTTATTTTGAAACAATTTTAAATATTTTTAAATTTCTCTATAATTTTGTTTACTCATTCAAAGCATAGTACTCAACCCCGATTTTCTTATTTCAAGTACTTTGCATGGTGCATACACGTAGCGCAGACTACGCGAATCGCACACCTGAGGTTCCACCTCCGGGACCAGAGGACGAGGATTACTACGAGCAAGATCACCAAAGCGACATAGATTTTGAATCTGAGCAAGAGCAAGCAGAAGAAATGGCCGAACCACAGACGATATGGGAGAAGATCAAAGCGTCTTCTTCATCAGCTTCAAAGGGGCCTATCAAGAAATAGGGGCTCAACATTCCAACATATAAGATCGATCCAGCGTTGATCAACTTGGTAAAATCAAATGCATTTCATGGATTGAAGAATGAGGACCCAATGGCACACATCAGTCAGTTCGTTGAAAACTGCGATATGGTGAAGATAGACAGGTTCCCACATGATGTTCTGTACCTCAAGTTGTTCCAAAGCTCCCTGGCAGGAGTTGCGAGAGAGTGGCTACATAACCTCGACGATGAGTTTGTTGAATCATGGGATCATATGGTGGAGGTTTTCTTCGAGAGGTTTTTCCCTCCTGAGAAGACCAATGACATGATTAGGAAGATTCACAATTTCATCCAATAGGCGGGTGAAACATATTCTGAGACTTGGGATCGATTCCAGGTCATGTTGAGGAGATGTCCACATCATGGACTGGACAAGGAGACACAGGTGAAGATCTTCTATTTTGCTCTCTCCGAGCATGATAGAAGCAACTTGGACTCGGCCGGTTCAGGATTTTTCTTGAACAACACTGATACGAGATGCTGGGAAATACTGAAGAACATGGCACGAAAGCAATCCTGGGGAGAAAGAGAGAGAGGCCCAGTTGAGCAAGCAAGAGTTGCCAGTGAGTCCAAGGCAATGAGAGAGTTAAATGAGAAGATGGATCTTCTCGCAAAGAAGCTACTGCAGAAGGAAGACAATGAGTTCGAGGAGGAGGCTCAAGTCAAGTACATGAGGCAACAGCAAGGGTACAGGAACAATGACTATTCATGGCGAAAGGACAAAAAGTTCTCATGGAAGGATCCGAACAATTTTCTACAGGATCCGGACGCCAAGCCTGCACCAGCCACAGAGGACAAGAGCACGGAGTTGCTCAATCAGGTCATCAAACAAAACCAGGAGTTAATGAACACATTTGGGCAACAAATCAAGCAACAGGGCGAATTTATGAACCAATTTGGGTAGACTTTGCAGAGCCATGGGGCTCAAATGAGAACTATAGAGACTTCCATGGCGCAGATGGCAGCTGAAATTGCAAGTTTGAAGAAGCCAGCACATCCGGGTTTTCCGGGGAACACCAATGTTCCCGGGGGAAACCAGCAGGCCAAGGCCATCCTACTGAGGAGCGGTAAGAAAGTGTTGAATCCAAGGGCGGATGACACAAACATACCGCAGGACAAAGTTGAAGATGCAACCACGAAGGAGCAGCCCACATCTGTCACAGGGCAAGCTGAAGATATAGTTGTGGATGGTAATGAAGAACAAGCTACTGAGGAGGAACCGTAGAAATGGACACCCTATGTGCCACCTCATCAAAGGGCACATACCGTTCCGGTCCCCTATCCCAATAGTGCAAAGTCAAGAAGGTGGATGCACAATTCAAGAAATTTCTGGACAGCTTTAGAAAGTTATCGGTAAATATTCCGTTGTTAGAGGCGATTGAGAAAATCCCATCTTACGGGAAGTTTCTAAAAGATGTCATCAACAAAAATAGGAAAATACCTGACACTGAGGTCGTGGTGCTGAAGGAGCAAGTGAGTGCTTTCATTATGGGCACTTTGCCGCCGAAGAGACAGGACCCCGGTTGTTTCAATATTTCTTGTTTTATCGGGAAGTTCAAATTTGGAGAGGCACTCTGTGATTCTGGGGCAAGAATCAATTTGATGCCCCTTTCTACATTTAAAAAGCTGGGATTAAAGGAGTCAAGGCCAAGCAACATGACTATCCAATTGGCCGATAATTCTGTGGTGAAACCTTATGGAATCTGCGAAGATGTCTTGGTAAAGGTGGATCGATTTGTTTTTCCGTCTGATTTCGTGGTTATGGAAATGCAGGACGAGCATGGCAATGAGTTGCTACTTGGACGCCCATTCCAAGCAACAGCCGATATGATCTTGGAGATGGGGAGAGGTCGCTTGACCTTGGGCATTGCGGATGATCGCTTTGAGATGGTCATGCCCACTAGCAGTGCGTCTACTAAAGCAAAAGCACATTGTAACATGGTGAAACATGTGGAGCACAATATCTCACTTTGCCTTGGGAAGCCATTCTTGGACATGGCTCATGTGATGAGCAAGATGGATAATGGAACCTTAGTTGTAGAAATTATGGAGCAAACTAAAGTTGTCTCTTTATGCAAAGCTGTTGGGTTTCCGAATGATGAGAATGAGGACATTCCACCTTCTTGGGAGGATGATGCGATTATTACTTCAGTTTGTGA
Organism: Alisma plantago-aquatica; assembly: GCA_963693085.1. NCBI lineage: Eukaryota > Viridiplantae > Streptophyta > Magnoliopsida > Alismatales > Alismataceae > Alisma > Alisma plantago-aquatica. The sequence continues at coordinate 894,630,706 of OY856414.1, read as the reverse complement.
TGCATATCTAGAATTGCCGTTGGAGGCGTGTTTGTTGAATGTCACTTATGATTGGATGCGGAGTACTTCACTCAAGGAGTGCGCCAAAATGCTTCAGATGCTTCCATGTTTCTACACGAGGCACTATGAAGACTTAGGTACACTTCCCCCACCGCTGCAATCATCTCTTACTTGCCCGCCGGAGTTGGAGTTGAAGCCACTGCCCCCGCATCTTAAGTACGTCTTTCTAGCTGAGAAGGACAAGCTACTGGTGATTGTATCTTCTTACTTAAGTGCGGAAGAGGAGGAGAAACTACTGATAGTGCTCAAGAACCACCGTGGAGCTTTTGGGTGGTCTGTTGCAGACATCAAGGGGATCTCCCCTACACTTTGTCAGCATAAGATACGGCTCGAGGAGGGAGCCAAGCCAGTCATTCAACCTCAAAGACGTCTAAATCCGAGCATGATGGAGGTTGTGAAGAAGGAAGTCATAAAACTTCTTGCTGCAGGGATCATATATGCCATATCAGATTCGGCGTGGGTGAGTCCCACACAGGTAGTCCCTAAAAAGGGGGGAATTATTGTTACTAAAAATCTTTTGAATGAACCTGTCACCACCCGATTGGTAACCGGGTGGTGTGTTTGCATCGAATACCGCCGACTGAATGCCGCCACTCTTAAAGATCATTTTCCTTTGCCATTTATCGATCAAATTTTGGAACGTCTTGCAGGTCGGTCGCATTTTTGTTTTCTGGATGGGTATTCGGGGTATAACCAGATTTCTATTGATCCTTTGGATCAAGAGAAGTCTACGTTCACTTGTCCCTACAGGACTTTTGCTTACCGACAAATGTCGTTTGGATTATGTAATGCACCGGCAACGTTTCAACGCTGCATGCTCGCCATATTCTCTGACATGGTGGAGCGTTGTCTTGAGGTTTTCATGGACGACTTCTCGGTTTATGGGGCGTCTTTTGATGAGTGTCTATATAACTTGGACAAGGTGCTGCAGCGGTGCGAGGACACACACTTGGTCCTCAATTGGGAGAAATGTCACATGATGGTGACGGAAGGAATAGTGCTAGGACACAAGGTTTCTAGCAAGGGTCTTGAGGTAGACCCCGTAAAAATTGAGGTGATTTCTAAGCTACCCCCACCTAATTCCGTAAAAGGGGTGAGAAGCTTTTTGGGACACGCCGGGTTTTATCGGCGATTCATCAAGGATTTTTCTAAAATTGCAAAACCTTTATCCGAATTGTTGGAAAAAGATGCAGTTTTTGATTTCAATGATAAGTGTCTTCACGCATTCGAAGTTTTGAAAGAGAAGTTGATTTCGGCTCCGGTTGTTCAAACGCCGGATTGGACAAAACCATTCGAATTGATGTGTGACGCTTCTGATTATGCAGTGGGAGCCGTTTTGGGGCAAAGGGTAGATAATAAGCCCGTTGTGATTTTCTACGCCTCCAAAACACTTAATGATGCTCAATTGAACTATACAACTACAGAAAAAGAGTTACTTGCCGTCGTGTTTGCTTTTGAAAAATTTCGGCAGTACTTAGTGGGTTCTAAAGTAGTTGTGTGGACCGATCATGCTGCGATAAAATATTTGATGGAGAAGAAGGATGCAAAGCCTAGACTAATTAGGTGGATTTTGCTTTTACAAGAATTTGATATTGAAATCAAGGACAAGTCGGGAATTGAAAATGTGGTAGCTGACCACTTGTCTAGGTTAGAAAGGGTAGATGAACAAGGTTTACACATACCCATAACCGAGACATTCCCCGATGAACAACTTTTGAAAATTGATTCTAAGGAACCATGGTTTGCTGAAATTGTTAACTATTTGGCTTGCGGGATCATCCCGAAAGATTGGTCTTATCAAGAGAAAAAGAAATTCTTTCATTCTTTGAGATATTATTTTTGGGATGACCCAATTCTTTTGAAGCAGTGCAGGGATGGTATTCTTCACAGGTGTGTGCCGGAGGTGGAGTACGAGAGTGTTCTCCACCATTGCCATGCGTCGCCTACGGGAGGACACTATGCTAGTTCACGGACAGCAGCCAAAGTGTTGGAAAGCGGCCTTTATTGGCCAACTTTGTTCCGGGATTCCTACGAGTTTGTAAGGCAATGTGACCCGTGTCAACGAGCAGGTAACATTTCAAGGAGACAAGAAATTCCCCTGAATATATTTCAGGAAGTTGAGGTATTTGACTTATGGGGCATAGACTTCATGGGACCCTTTGTGTCCTCAAATTCAAATTTATTTATCTTGCTTGCTGTTGATTATGTGTCGAAGTGGGTGGAAGCAATCCCCACAAGAACTAATGATTCTAATGTAGTGTGCAGGTTTGTGAAAGAAAATATATTCTGCAGGTTCGGGATACCCCGAATGATCATAAGTGATGGAGGCACACACTTCCGGAATCAGAAATTTTCGACACTTTTGAAGAAATATGGGGTCAAGCACAATATCGACACCCCATATCATCCACAGACGCAAGGACAAGTGGAGGTCTCAAATCGGGAAATCAAGAAGATTCTAGAACGGACAGTGGCATCCACAAGGAAAAATTGGAGTGCCCTACTACCGGACGCACTTTGGGCGTACAGAACGGCGTACAAAACACCTATAGGCACCACGCCTTTTAGGTTGGCGTATGGCCGAGCTTGCCACCTTCCGGTGGAGTTGGAGCACAAGGCCCATTGGGCGCTAAGAAGGCTGAACTTGAGTTATGATGAAGCCGGGAGAAAGAGAATGTTTGAGTTGAATGAATTAGATGAGTTACGCATGACGGCATATGAGAATGCCCGCATCTACAAGGAGCGTACAAAGCTGATCCACGATCGACATATCGAGCTGCACACGTTCAAGAAGGGAGATAGTGTTCTATTGTTTAACTCCCGTCTCAAATTGCATCCCGGGAAGCTGAAGTCCCGGTGGAGTGGACCCTTTGTAGTGAAAGAGGTGAGACCGCATGGTGCGATTCTTATGCGTGATGGAGATGCCACGTTCTTGGTGAACGGGCAGCGGTTGAAGTTGTATTTTGGTGAAAACTACAAGAGAAAAGTGAATGAGTTCAAACTCATTACACTTGTGAATGAATGAGATGGTGGGAAGATGTCTAGCCTAAGACGTTAAATAAGGGCGCTTGTTGGGAGGCAACCCAACCATTGGTACATTAGGATAGTTTAATTATAGTCGTAGATTGCTTTTATTTCGTTTAAATTTTAGTGTAAAGAAGATACCTTGATCCGTTTGTTCAATGTGCAGGCACAGGCAGGGTCGATACCATCGACACACTGGTCGATGGTATCGACATGGGTTCAGGTTGACAGCTGCAAAAATCACACTGAGTCGATACTATCGACGGCCCCGTCGATGGTATCGACATACCTACAGGCAGGTCGCAATAAAAGTGTCGATAGTATCGACACACCAGTCGATACCATCGAGATCTCTGGAGAAGTTCAGAACAATTTTGCTCAGTCAACTCGATACCATCGACGGCCTCGTCGATGGTATCGACATGATCACAGGTAGAAGTGAAAAAGTGGCGGTGTCGCAATGAAAGCAAGTCGATACCATCGACCCTCGTCGATGGTATCGACATCCATATCACCGATCCGCACCAAGGCATCGACGACGATTGCGAGTCCACATCAGCGATCCGGATGTTGCGTCGATACTATCGACTTCCGTCGATGGTATCGACAGGTCAGCAATCTGGGCTTCCCGATCCAGCAAACGTCAGCCATCGATACTCGCGAGGGAGGCGGATAGCATCGAGACGTGTCGATACCATCGACCCACGTCGATGGTATCGACGGTTCAATAGTGGCGCCGGCCAAGTCTATTTAAGGAGAATTGCAACGTCATTTGACGTCACACCTTCAGAGCAAACGTCCTCCTTTGCGCCGAGTACCCGCCTCCGCCTCCACAAGAATGATCAGGGTATCTCTGTTCCACTCTTAAGTTTGTTTTTGACTATGAGGCCATAGTCGGATTCAAGCTTAGGGGGGTAGCTGGAACATCTCTATCTTTTTCTTTTGTTATTTTTAGTTGTTATTTGCTATTTGTTTCTTGCATTTTTAGTTTTTGTTTAGGATCCACATCTATCTAGTGTAACTGTGGATGTCGTAAAAGTTGTCATCTTGTTGTGTATTCATGGGAAATTTAAGGGAATTTTAAAATTTTTGTGTATTTTGACTTGGTTGTCCTTGGGGAACTTATCCTATGAAAATGATTGATTATGTCAACTTTAAAACAATATGTCACACCTATACTCCCATTGACTCATGAAAAGTGGATAGTAACGGTTGTTTGAGCCTAACCTAACCAAATGGTAATGAGACCTTAATTGGATGTAAGAGAGAGAACCCTCTAAACTACTACACATGTCAGTAAGGAGGGACACATAATACTCTTCTAAGATTCAGTCATCTAATCTTGTGATCATTCCACTTCATTTTTCCATAATCCACCTAAGAATTGGAAGTAAAGTACAGTTTTAATTCCTTCTTGTGTGCATAGCATTTAGATAGGAATTGCATTGATATTTGCCATACTTGTGTAGAAAAAGAGAAAAATATAGGGATTCATGCACATTACCTTTAGGTGCATGCCATGTAGTTGCACTCATGATTATCATGCATAAAGTACACCATGTATCTCAATTTTTCCTCAAAAGTGATCTAAACTGTTCCATACCTTCGAAATATTGCAAACTTTTCCAATCATGAAGAAAACAACCCAATACATGTATCTCTAAGCAATTATGGATATGTGGGCTAAAAGAAAAAAAAAATTCTGGAAATCTGAAAAAAATTGAGAAAAGAAAAAAAAAGAGCATTTAGAAGGAAATGAAATAAGAGGGAGAAAGGAACATGATATCACTCGCATTACAGGAAAATTGAGTACATGATGTGGCTTAAGTAGATTTCCATCTCATTTTGAGGTGGAAGGTTAGTGCATGCATCATTTCACCCAATTTAGGCATTAGGGCATTTTTAATGTGCATTTGCATCACGTAGGACATTTTGTTTTATGCATATTGAAATTGTGCAATACTTCCAAGTTCTTCCATGAACCACCCATTCCATCCACCCGTTGCTCGGATTGGTAGGCCACCGTGAATTTTTCCTCACTAATGATTATCAGGAGAACTGCTTCCATGTAGATGGTAGTTAGGGCGAGCAATGTAGTGTAGGCGATCACACGATGCACCAATGCTGAATCGACGAATTTTATTATGTTAACTGCCTTATGTGATAGTGTTCATCGGTTTGAAGGATAATTTCTCTTATTGATGATAATTGTCGCCTTTAGGGTAATTACTGTTATGTGGTTAGAGAAGGCCGGGTTGAGAACGTTCAGTGGGAGTCACATGGGAGGTGGGTTGGTGTGTTGATTTTTAGTTGACATCTGCAATTCTATTCTAAGGATCAGTTGCTCGAGGGCGAGCAATGTTCAAGCTTAGGGGAGTTTGATGCGATGATTTTGAGTCGCATTTATAGACCTTTTTCATATGTGTTTTGTGCTCTAATTACTCATTTTTAGGGATAATATTGCATAATTCACTCATTTCGGTCTTTGCCATCATTCTATGTCAAATCCCCTTTGTTTTACCATTTTGAGCATTATTTATCATATTATCATAATTTGTGTGGATTTACTTGGTCTTGTTGTGGAATTTCAGGAAAAACAAGTATCTGCTTCCGTCGATACCATCGACGGAAGTCGATACCATCGACGGAAGTCGATACCATTGACCAAACCACAGATTGCCAGCCGAGAGGAGCAGCACAGAGTCGATACCATCGACACCCAAGTCGATGGTATCGAGATCCCTTCAGATTGCTGGCGAGGAATCCGTCGATACCATCGACCCAAGTCGATGCCATCGACACATTGAGGCTACAGCGTCGCTAAACGACAATAACCGACGCTAAAGAGAGTCGATACCATCGACCCAAGTCGATGGTATCGAGATGACACAGGCACTCAGACGAAAAGGAAAGAAAGCTGCCGCTAATACGCTGGGTCGATACCATCGACCCGCGTCAATGGTATGGACGCCGGCGGATATGCGTTGGATTCGTTTTGATCTCAATCGGACGGCTGGAGTTATTTGACGACCTAATTAGGGACTTATACCTAATGACGGCCGCCCACACGAGAAGGATCTGATTTTTGCATTACACGAGTGCCGAGGAAGGAGAGAAAGGAGAACGGAGGCCAGAAGCTCATCCCGGGTGATTCGGATGCTACCAAAGACGAACTCCACCACCGACAGGCGGGGAAGCTCGTATTCTATGCCAAGGATCTACCGGTTCTTCTCCGTTCAGGGGTTTTCCCACTTGTTTCACGTTTTTCTTATGAATTCCCCTATTTCTACCATGTATTCGTGTGAGATGAACATGAGAGGCTAAAACCCTCCATCTTTAGGATCGGGAGTAGCCCGGGAATGCATTGTATGACAATTTTATATTGATAATTCATATTTTCTCTCTCAAATCCGTGGTATAGATTCGTTTTCTCCATATATATTGTTATGCTTGATCACCATAATAATAACTTAATGCCCTTAATCACTTCGACAGAAGGATTAACGGTTGAAAAGAGACGAAATCTACATTAATCAATAAAACCCTTGACAAAGGAGTTGTAAAATTAATGGTGGGAACTGAGAGATCGTTTATAATGCGCTTAGTTTAGGGGAATGATTACTACGACGGTGGAATCAACCTAAACCTAAGTAGTGAGTTACACCACGACAGTGGGTAATTCTGTTTTCAGGCCACTACCCGGATAGAGAGAGAAGAGTGAGGAATTATATAAAACCTAATACAATGTTGACCCGCGGCGAAACTGCAATCCTAAAGATATCCTTTTGAATTGATTAAATTAACCTTTAATCAATTGTTTTCTTTATTTCATTTTACTTTCTTTTAATTTCGACAACAAACCTTACTTTGTTATTCGGCCTAGCTGATTGCGATTAGTTAGTAGAAGTCTCCAATAATTCACGTATCCCTGAGTTCGACTCGGGCCTCACAAAGGCCTATATTACTCGACGCGTATACTTGCGTTTAAGCGCGTAGTAAAATACACGTCATCGGGTCCATCGCCAACCAGACATGAGCTCCTCCACCGTCAGAAGCACTGGGTGTGGAAGAAATAGGGGAAAACACCCCCTTTTCATCGACTGAAGAAGACAGATCCGCTTGGGCTGAAGCGATTGCTGATGCCCCTAAGCCGTTGGATCGTCTTCCGAAGGCCAAGAATGGATGATGAGGTAACATATTCAAAAAATCATAACTTGAAATTTCATTATCCTTTCTAGGCGTATAAGGTATCATTAGAAAGATCTTCGAAGGTACTATATTCTAAAAATATCTCTAGAATGTGATTTGGATGTATATTATTTAATATGAGTTGGGTAGACAAAACTATATGACTTTGATGTTTTGTCAATTAAAAATAGCAAACGAATTTAGAAATTCATGTAAATTTTATTGAATGTGTATTATGATATTCTTAACATGAATTCAAAGCCTGATCTCTCTTATATAAAGTTTTATTGAGGTTTTTGATATAAAACCTAATAAGGGTATTTTGGGTATTTCACCCTTGACCTGAACATAAAATGACCTAGTATTTTTATTCAGGATATTACCACACTGTATGACTACTTTTCTAGAGATTTGATGGATTTTCTTATGTTATTTTGTCAGTAAGTACTTTTGGACCTAAGTGGCCATTATCTTGAATAATAGATGATTATCTTGAGACAATAAGTGATATATATGCCTAATTAAGTCTAATATTATTCATCTAAGTGGCATTTTAATTTGATTTCATAGTATAGTCAAGTAAGATTAATATATATTACTATGTTTGAGATTTTCTTCTTATATGATCTATATGTTCATATTAGTGCATAATGTCTTAATTGAGTATAAAGATAATATTGATTATATAGTAAGAATTTTGATTTAATTTCAACGCCAATATTTTTTTTGGATAAGTTAAAATATTACTCAAAAACCAAAAGGGATTACAAGACAAAACCAGTAATCAGAACAAAAAGGGGGGTAACTCTACAAAAGTCCCCAATGTTCCACCACACTATCATCCAACCCCTTATAAAGGTGGGGTCGAGTCTTACAAGCAGCCCTAACATTGTCCATGATCATAATAAAGGTGTTTGTGTTGTCTCTCTCCCTACTCGTGTGCAGCCTCATATTCCTTCCCTTCCACACAAAAAACACCATGGCTGGGAGGCACAACCCAGCAAGACATCTCAAGGAGTGGTTTGAAGAGGTTCTATCCAGGATCCATCGAACAACACCGTCCAAATTATCCAGGGGGAACCGCCCCAACCCATCTTCAAGGAAGCACGACACCAGATGTACCTGGATTAGTTTAGACTAAAGTTATGTATATTCTAAATAAGAGTCCTAATTTGTAGGTTACAAGGTTAGTAAGATGGGGTTTTGAGATTTAGAAATAAAAAGACAGAACATACACTTGGACTAATAGAAATATGATGACATTCAGGTTATTAAAGTTATGGAACTTGGAATCAGGACTTCCTTAAAGATACCCTCAGTATAAGAGGTAAGTGGTTCATGCCCATGAGTATTCATATTTTAATCTTAGAATGTTTACATTATACTTTCATGGTTTATGTGGTTCAATGTTCTAAGAGTTTTAATGTAAAGGTATACAAGTAAGATCTTCCTCATACTTCTATGATTACATAATTTCATGTGCTCAAAATCTTAAATAGAGATATGTTTCTCAAAATGGATGTGACTCATGTACCAGGTCCATGAGAGAGTTAAAGAGTCATGCTTCTATAAGATTTCTTAGAAATGATTTAAATTGATGAATAAAAATTCAAGATGAGATAGCCATACTTAGCTGATGATTTGGGATACTTTTATTGAGCTTTAAAGTATAACTATGCTATTACGATTTCTCATATTTATAGATATAACGTTGTATTTATATTTCAATTAGAAATATGAGATTCAGTTGTCTTATATATGTAGAGAATCTAAGAGCTAATAAGTTAATCAAATTTCTTATAATGAGTAATATACATAAGTTAACTATAATGTAAAAAATATAAGTTTTGAACATATTAATATATGGTCCAATTTTCAGAATTGAGGTACTATTGGGATCAAAATAAATTGTAAAATGAGTTTAGAATGATATTATAAGATGATGATGCATTAAGCTATGATTAAGTTGCAAGACAATATTTTATAAGATTTCTATTTTGATATTTAAGGTTTAATATGTAAGTTCATAAACAAATATTAAGGTTTAGGGTAATATCATATTTAATAAGAAGGATTGAACCATCTTGTCAGAATTCATATTTTAGGTATGTTGTACTTTAGATACTTTCATAAACTTTACTTAAGCTACTTGGTATACTTAGTATTTCTATATTCATTTCAGATCCTTTCTCCTAAGATATTAGACTCATTTATCACATAATTGGTATAAACGAAGTAAGTTTACCAAATTCGAGTTTTAGAATAAACTTTACCCACATAATGAGAATACCAGATTTAGATTCAAACTTAAATTACACACTACCTAAGTAGTTAGATATTGAATAAAGATACATGCTAAGGGTTATAGACCTAAACTCTATTATGTTGTAATTTGAGATACATATTCAAATCCAGTAATAGATTCAGTTCAGAATTTAAGAGAAGAGATTCAGATTTAGAATTCAGTACATGTTCAGTACATAGTTTCAGATAAGTTCATATTCAGAGTTTAGTAAGACTAAGATAATTAATTCAAAACCTTCACATAATACATTATATAATAAGTCCTCACCAGAGAGTCTGGTGACGATTTAGAGGGCACAGTGCGCCAGACACTACGGGTGGCACAAAGGGCATTTATGCCAACAGAGGGTGTGCTACACCATAGAGGACACTTCAGTGTCAACAGAGGACACATTGTGTCAATATAGGGTGTGTTGCACCATAGAGGACACTTCAGTGTCAACAGAGGGCACGTTGTGCCAATAGAGGGTGTGTTGCACCATAGAGGACACTTCGGTGTCAATAGAGGAGATATTATTGTATAATAGTGGCCACAAATAAATAAAAATAATAAGTAAAAGATACTTAAGATTAGAGCATGTCTGTAATCTCATCCATGAGCATGATGAGAGGAATTCAGATAAGATATTTATGATCCATACACTTTGGTGTAGGCCATGAGACTCGGAGTATAGGTCTCTAGAAATGATATAGTAGAAAATAAGAGTTTAAGAAATGAGAGATAATATTTTTCTAGATTTAATCAGAGTTTAATGTTCCTTTCATATTTATGATGTTCAAGAATCTTTTGTAATATTCCAGTTCTTTAGCAATGTATATTTTAGAATACTCAGGCTACTTACTCTAACGACCGTTTTTCCCAATGCATGGTTGGGGACGTGATGTCCACAGGTTTTGGAACAATTGAAGAACATAAGTACAAGAAAAGGACTAGGAGATTTCAAGCATGCCTAGTGGGGTGCCATCTACCGTGACAATCCAGAGTTTAGACATCTTTTATTATGGATAGTCTTGTTATCATGGTAGATTAGATGATTTGTTTTTCTTTGGAAAACTATGTATGAATCAATTTTCCAGTTATGCAAAGTGTTTCATTTGTTTTAATTGCAATGATCATCATGTTTGTGACACTCCCAGATGAAGAAAAAATATATATAGCTTCCGCTCATGTGTTATAAAAATATGGTTGTTACAATACTAGTGCAATCAATTTATCTTACAATCATATATTTCATAGTAGAGCCAAGCATATAGAGGTTCCTCATCATTTTCTTTGTGATCACATTATCAAGAAGGATATTTATATCACGTATGTGGACACAAAAAACCAGTTGGCGAATATTTTTACTAAACCTCTAGCTAGAGAGAAAGTTAATCTTATTAGATCTAAGCTACTCATAACTACTTTGGATGAATCTGATCTACCTTCTAATTAGTTGTTATCTATCATATATACTCTGCTCATGTCTTAATCACCCTTGCTTACTGAAAGTGCTAAATTTCATGTTCTTTTGCCTTGTTTTTCGCTTGTTTAGGGTATTTTTCACAAATGCTTGTTTTATCACTAAATATTACCCAATGATGAGTGACATGTGCCTAAGTATGTCTAAAATGCAAAACTGGCCACAAAAATAAATTTAATTAGTACTCAAATGGCTAGAAAATAAGATTTCTAAAGTTGGGATAGAACTTATGTCGGTCGAGTTGCCAACTCGACCGATTGGTGGCTAGCGGCTTTTGTATAAAGTCATTCGGTCAAGTTTCTTTCTCACATAATCGATCGATGGCTGGGCTAGACCAAATCTAAAGTAGGTTTCGACTGACTCTTCTCCCTCTCAACTAGATAAATATCGATCGATTCCTCCTCCAACTCTCAACCGTAGCCCCGACCTTCCCTCTCCTAGCCCTAGCTAGCCCTCATTTAACCTTCCAGCCCCTTTTTCTATCTGCCCTAGGTAGTTAGATGGCTTTTGGTGGTGTTTCTCTTGTGTTTGGTCTCTCAATCATCTTTTTTTTCCTGTATGGCTTAAAATAGGAGAAAGAGAGCTGCCCCTTCTAGAGCACCATCATCTTCTTCCAACTCTCTACTCGTTCCCTTTGATGACACCTTCTTTGTGCCCAACGAAGCTCTAAATAGGTACAAGGAGTTCCTTCTTAGGAATGATTTCCCTTTTCGTGCCTTATTTTAGCCTCATCTACACAAACAAGAGGTTATAGTTGAGGTTGCTGAGTTGCTTTATGACCATCATATTACAACCTTGAGTGTTGAACACCGATTCTTCCACAATTCCATGATGAGCACTAAGGCGGTTCATGAATTCTGCACAAATCTATCCTAGAATTATAACACTCTTGTACCCCCTCCTAATACTCAAGTGATTATCACTTCCATGACTGCCAGTAAGAAGTTCACAATATCAGAAGATACCTTGAATATGTTCTTCAATGGTATTGAGGTAACTGACACACGGAGGAATGGCTATCCTAAGTATTTTGACCTCCTTGACCTTGAGGCTTTCTACAAGAAATATGATATCACTCTCCCTAGCATTCATAAGTTCTTGAAGAAGCCTTAGATACCCTATAGGAAGAAATCCACCACCACATACTCTTCCTTGGGTCTCAAAAATTGCATACTCATTCTGGCAGTCAACTGCAATATTCACCCCAAAAAGAATTAAACTAAAATTGTAGATAATACCACAGTGATTATGTTCTGTCTTTTGATAGGAATCAAGTGGTCTAGATACATTCTTCACCATATGACCTACTTTGATCAGGGAAGAATACCCATGGCACCCACCCACCCTACCCTACCTTGATCTATGCTATCTTTGCCCTCGCGTCTGAGAAGTCTCTTTTTCATGATATTAATTACACCCTTCTAGAAAAGGAGTCTGCATAAGTGAGACCACTCTCAAGAAAACCTTTTTGCCTAAATCTTCTTCCACCACACCTGGAGCCTCTACCTCCACCTAGGCACCTCCACCTCCACCACCCTCTCGACCTGCCCGTGCCTCGTTTCATCTATCAAATGAAGCCCTCATGGGTTACATGGTGCATCAACAGGTGTACAACCTACAAGTTCAAGATCATCTACATCATGATCTTTGCTAGATCATGTCAACCATGAGCCTATCCTGTTCCCATCCCTACCCTCCCTACCAACCCTACCCAGGTGGTGATTATGCTTCTTATGCATATAAGCACTTCTACCCAGACCCTCCACCTACTAATTCCACTACTACACCCTCTGTTGTTGGTGGACCTACCCATGGAGTGCTACCTCTTCTTACTGGCCCCATAACTACCCTTCTTGTAGGCCTTGGTAATTCTTCTCCCACTTTCCCTTAGGCCAAGGAGCTCCATGATCTTGGCATGACTTGGGACGAGTAGAATGCCATGTGGCCCGGTCATGGTTTTGGTCCTTCTGCGGATGAGGAGATGCCTGACCAGGTTGATGAGGAAGCTATTTTTGCTGACTAGGAGACATCTAAGGATGATGGCCATGAGGATGGTTCTGATGATGATGGCTTTGCTGGTGCCTCTGGTGATGAAGGTGAAGCTCCTGCCACTACTGCACCTTCAGATGGAGATGAGGACTACGAGCCTAAAACTTATGATGAAGATGTTGATGATGATCCTTTAGACTTAGATAGCCTAGACGTTTAGATGTTTTAGTTTTAGTCTTTAGATGTTGATCATATATATTTTTCTAGACTATTTTGTACTTAAGACATCTAGGCACATTATCTGAGTTGTACTATTTTATGTCATTATGTTGTTTTCATCATTTTAGCTTGTAGTTACTTTGAAAACATGCTTCTATGTTGTAATCTTAATCTTATATATCATAACTCTATGTATTTTCTATCATGTGAGTTAGTGGTATGCTTTCCATATTTTGATTATGACATCAATTGCTTGTTTCTCTCTCGTCTCTGTTTGATGTGTGGTATATGGTTGCATGTTTTATCTTGAGGTTACATGTTTTGTTTGTACTTGGAGAAGACATGTTTTTTTGCTCTTCTACCCCCCTTCCTTTTTGATAATGTCAAAAGGGGGAGAGAAGAAGTTCAATGTTTTAAAACTCAACCATATTTCTTTTACTGCCTATGTGATCCTTTTCTTATCTAAATATATGTTTTATCATGTGACTTGCTAAAGGACAATGTAGCATACATGTTATATAGCTTTAAGTAGAAAGACTAACTATGCAGATAAGAGTGAGCATAGATTGAGGGGGAACAATTCACATTGTTCAAATTATGAATATCCTTGCAGTTCACAAGGCCAAGGTATAACTTTACATATTTTTTCAACATGTTGAGGAATGGTTTGTCATTGTCAAAAAGGGGAGAATGTTGACTTGAGAGTTATACATTGTCCATATTTTGATAATGACTTAACCATTCCATTCATATGTATCTAATATGTTTGCTTAATATTGATTTTAGGTATTAGGTATATGAAAAGGAGCAAACTACACAAGCCCTAGATTGTCCAAGTTCAAGTCAAAAGCAATGCAAATGCACTTTTGTGGAAAACACTCCAAACCACCTTAGAATATTTTTGTAATCATTTGTATTGATGATATGACTTGTAACTAAGATGAGTAAAAATTAGGGACACTTAATTCCATTGTTTGATCACTTTAAATCACTTTGAAAAATTTGTCACAACACTTTAATTAGTCGAGTTTTGGATCTTGACTAATCTGTGATGGGTGTTTGGAAATGGTTGCATTGGTCAAGTTGTACACTCACAGAACTCGACTGACCAACTTTCTGACCAAAGTTCATTTTAGCTGGTCGGTCGAGTTACCCCAGGACAAACTCGACTGACAGTTTGAAAATTGGCTTTGTCGGATAGTGGATCGGTCGACTTACCTTTATTGAAACTCGGTCGAATGCACTGTACAAAAAATGTAGAAAAAGTGATTCCAACTATTAGAGAATTGTTAGAAATGAAAATAGATCCGTTGCAAGTTGTAAAATATCTATTTTTCATTCTTAAGTGATCCCACACTCAAAGGGACACCTCCAGCTATAAATAGGACCTCTTGGAGTTCATTCCAAGGTTGCTCATTCATTCTATCCTTGGTCCTTGCTATAGTTGAGTGTGCTACAACCATTTGAGCCCCTTTCTGTCTCTCTCATTTACAAAGTATTTTGTGATTATGAGTGAGTTAGGCATGTTGTAAGAGATATACCTCATTGTTACCTTAAAAAGTCTCCATCTTCCCAATCCCCTTTCTCAAAGAGCAAAGGATGAAGTGATCTTCTCCAAGTGAAGGAGGAGTTACTGTTCTTCTTCAAGGCAGAAGAAGGTGTGAAAATCTTTTCCAAGTGAAGGAGAAGGACAACGCAGAAGATCCAAGGAGCTTGGTGGGTAAATCCTCAACGATGAAGACTTGTTGGAAGGAGGAGATGTCCCAAGAGAAGGAATTGAGCTGCTTGCAAGAGTGGGTAAGACCTGTTGTGAGGTAGAAAACTAGCTCTTGTATAGGTAAGCCTTTGGATGTAAGGTGGTCTTCTTTGTATGTCTTATAATGGAATATAAGTATACATGGGTTTTAAAGTCCTAGAGGTTGACCTCTCTAGGTAGTGGATTGATAGTCTCCTAGTTTAGAGATTGGAACCACTCTAAACACCTTTTCCAAGTGTTTGTTTCAATATCTCTCATCCTTTCTATGTTTGCTTAGATATGACTTCAAATTCAATTTAGCATTTGGTTTCAGTTGATATAATTTGAAGGTCTAACTATTCTTGTGCAAGTTTTGAAGTTTTATTCACCCCCTCTAGAGCTCTAGTTCCAACAACAACCATTCAGGTGTAGAGTGTAAATGTGCCTCCCATCCTTCTTTTTGTAGATGAAATGGTACTCTTTGTTCAAATATCACTGTTGAATTTCTTATCATTAATGGTATTTTTTCTTAATATGAAAAATGCTTAGGACAAATTCTTAATAAAAATAAGTCGGAATTTTTTATCCATCCCTTATCTCAGAGGGAGGACTTGATTTAGAGAATGATGATGATCCTAAACCTTTTCAATTCTTTCGTCTATGTGGGAGTCCTATGTGTAGAGGATGTCCTAGCACAATTTATTCATTCCCCTTGTGGAACGCATACAGGGTAAGATGGCATCTTGGAAGGATAAGCTCTTATCTTTTGCGGGATAATCATCCTTGATAAAACATACTATATCCTTTATGCTGATCTTTTATAGTGTTGCTCTTTGGATCCTAGTGAAGACTATTAATATGATTGAATTTGAATCTATGATGTGTAATTTTCTATGGAAGGGAAGAGATGATAAAAACCAACATGTTTGGGTTTCTTGGAAGAAGGTAGTTGTACCTGCTAACAAAGGAGCCTACACTTTACCCGTCTTCGTACGGTGTGTAGTGCTTTTGATATGAAAGCGACGTGGGAAATTCTTTCTGGATGTCTTGATGGGCTATTTTTTGCTGAGAAAAATACAAATGCACTTACCAAAATTACAAGGATACCCATCATCTATACTTTCTTCAGCTATCTTCAAATCATCGACACAATGGAAGAATATTTGGAAGGTGTTTCCTAATATTTTCCCCACCTCCAATAAGTGCTAGTGAGAAGGAATATTAGTTTTTGGTATGATCTTTAGTGTGAGGAGCGTCTTGCTCCTTATGCTCGTAGACTGAGAAACTAGAGGGAAGATACAAAAGTGTGTGATGTGTAGTCAGATGAGTATGGATGGCTATGGGAAATGATTGAGCATATTATCCTCCCTAAAGGCCAACACCTGATCATTGATTGTCTCTAGAGATTGTAAGATGGTATTGATGAAGTTGTATGTTTTCCATTTGACCGACAAAGAAGATGTTGACGGTGGAGGACCCAATAGAACATCCACAATACCATATGCTATATGTAGTTATCTAGATAAAGGCTGGTATTCCCCGTGCATGCATGCTAACTTGGAAAACCTTACGCATTGTGGCGTCCAACATCCAAAAATAAGATTTATTAATGCGGAAGCGATCACTAATAATGGATTACTGAAAATCACTAAAAATTAAAACTTTTTGGAAGGAGATCCATTCTCTGGAAAACTCTTTCAACAAGAACCATCATATCACATTCACATTCGGGTTCACATAGTACATTCTTTGTACCATTTCTTCTCAAGGAATATATATATACATCATTTGCTTTATCAAAAGCTCAAGTAACAAAATCCTCGAGGAATCATGCCAAAATCTCAGATCGATTATAAAAACATTATTACTGATTCCTAGGACCTGAGAGTACAGAGATGACACATAGGACTCTATTTACATATATACAAGCCTTGACCAATATCTCCACCTTAGGATTTACTGCTGCCCTTGTTGCTGCTACTGCTCTTCCCTTTTATGGGGTTTCTGTCTCTACCTCATCCGTGTCCACCTAAAAATGTTAGATTCCACGGTGGCGAGACAATTATAAAACTACCCCAATGAGAGATATAACTCTTTGCCGAAAACATTGTTATTATAGTTTAATAGAAATAAACTAAACAATGGAATCATATATTCAACAACAAATATTTCAATATCTATGCAGATTAGAGCAACATTTCTATTCAAGCATTTAAGCTAAAACTTGTTAAAGCAGCATGTCTCTTATTCAATAAGGACTTGAAGAGCATATATAACATTTATGTATCTAGAACATGCTAAGAATAATAACATCAACCAATGATTCTCGTATTTCAATCTTATGCAAATACGCTACACGGCTGATTACATTTTACCAACATTCTTAAGCCCTAGGGAGATGAGATACACCACTCATACTCCAACCGATCCCGATTACGTAAAGCATCGGTACCACATAAGGTCAATGGGAGAGACGAATTCCATGACCTCATCTATCTCGGTCAGTACGATACCACTTTAGCAGAGACATCACGTGTCAAACTGCAATTAGCTTGCCAGGGTATATTGGCATCTTCGCTATAGAGTTATAGCCCGTAGCATCTACTCTCTTCAGGGTTATGGCCCGTAGCCAATGTCTGGTATTATATTGAGAAGTTATGGCCCATAGCCATACTCTTATTGAGGTATGGTCTGAAACCAATCATGTACATAGGACATAGTCCGTAGCCATTCCTATGGGGCATAAGGATATATTTGCCCAATTACCCCCACATATTCAAAAATATGCGTTCTGAGTAAAACTCATTTTACCATTCAGCTAATTCCGATGCTGATGGATCTGTGGTCAGGGAAACTACATTCTATGGTATCACTTGATTAATTAAGTACATTATCATATTCTTTTAGCATCATCCAAGTTTTCAAACATAACTTATTACGAAAAGTGCTACAAGAAACATGTACTATTTTCATCAGTTACTTCTCAGTCTTTATAAGACATTGGGATCTCAGTCCCTCATTTCAATATTGGGAATTATCATCCCTTCACAATCTCAATACCATAATTATATGGATTTGGGTATTCCAACCCTTAGCTCATCACTGAGCACTGTTACCACTTTTTCAGGTAATTATCTCCTTCAAGTCATTTGACCAAGGTAAACATGATACTTGCTACACAAGCATCTCTTATGGGACTTGAGGCTCATTAACTCTCTTGTTACTATTTACTAAGCAACAAGGTATATTATGGAACACAAGGCCCAATGAATAATTTCAATGAATAAAGCATCATAGCTCATACCTGGCTATTTTCATCATCTCAGGATACATGCATGGTTAGAATACATGATAACAGATATATCAATCATATCTTAGTTTTATACTATTCAAGGGTAACACCACTATTCCCTTACCAGGGTTAGGGTTTCCCATTTCATGTCAATCAGGGTTACTCATTTCCTTTGCACAATTAGGACCAATGATTTATCATTTCATTATCCAAGGTTAGAGTTTCATGCTATATAATATAACCCAAAATTAGGGTTTCACATACCTTCACCCTATTTTAGAATTAGGGTTTACCATTCACATCACATCAGGATTACATATACTAGCACCCAATTTAGGGTTAGGTTTTACTATTCCTCCTAATTAGAGTTTCAAATTCCATTACCCATAATTAGGGTTTATCATCAGGATACCCTGAATTAGGTTTACTCATGTCATTACCCTAAATTCATATCACATCATCCTCCTAGTTTAGGGTTTCACTCAAACTTGCCCTAAATTAGGGTTTGAATTCATTAATCAACTCAATTAGGGGTTTATGATCTCTTTATCAAGGATCATACCCTAATTGTATATCACCTCATTTTGAATGTTTTAGACTTAATTGCTACATGATTATCATTCATGTATGAATCTTTCTCTTTCATCCTACTCAGGATGTCCAATACTCAATTCTTGATCAGATTGAGCCTTCTCTTTATTCAAATACATGCATTTATGGTTAGAATGATGTATTGAATTATTACATAATTATGCACCAATAATTAATCCCACTAAGGGTATCAATTATCTAAGTGCTTAAAGTCTCCAAAATATTTGATCAATTGAACCTTCAATTATATGAGGGATCCAAAAGAATTGACCAATTAAACTTTCAATTACATTAGGTGATCAATTGGATTAACCAATTAAATCTTCAAATGCATTAGCTATCCAAATAGACTAAACATATTGGACCTTCAATTATATGAGATATCCAAATGGATTAACCATGTTGTTCTTCAAAAGATTTAATTACTTAGACCCTAAACGGTCTTAGTTCTCATAATTGAATTGGTAGAAAACCATTTGGGCAAATTGCCCTTGAAACCGATTGAACAAGAAAGATGTTGAAACCGTTTCAACTTTGGGTCTCCAAACGGTTCGAGACCATTAGGACTCAAATAGTCTTCAGACCGTTTGGACCCAAATAGTCTTGAGACCATTTGGACTCAAACGGTCTTAAGACCGTTTGGTCCAAACCCTCTCAAAACCGAATGGACCAAAAAGTCCTATCAACACATAAACAATTCATGGTTTCAATAGATGAATAGATTAAAAATTGAATCCTTAACTTACTCATCAATTGAACTATTGAATCATCCTTAAATTGAACCATAAATTAGGGTTTTGAACCCAATTGATCTAGGATTTCCACTCAAGAAACCTTCAATTAGGGTTTTGAAATCGAGGAACCATCAATGATCGACATTATGGAACTGATTCAATTGAAATTAATGAATCATCATCAATTTTTTGGTATGACCTGACCCCAAACGGTCTTGAGGTCGTTTGTATGACCTCCAAACGGTCTTGAGACAGTTTTCCCCATCCTATCCTTGGATTTTGTGAAATTGCATTAGGGTTTAGATCATTGGATTGATCATAAATTCAGCATTTAATTGCATTTCAATTTGGTATCTCTGGAACTTCAATTACTCAACCATACTCAACCCTAGACCTCCAAACGGTCTTGGTTCACCTCCAAACGGTCTTGAGACCGTTTGGGTGACCCCCAAATGGTCTTGAGACCGTTTGGGTTAATCAACCCAAAAATCTAAATCAATCAAATTAAATTTCAGCACTTAACCCGATTATGGTTTGCTAATGGATTAACATTCAATTGATGAACCCTTTGGAATTAATCAATCAAATTTGATGGTTCATCAACAAAAAATATTAGCATCAACTTTTCCAAATGGTCAACCCTGGTAAACTCTCCCAAACGGTTTGAAACTGTTTAGCTTCAAATAGTTTGACGAAATTGTTTGCTTTCAAACGGTTTTGTTGAAACCGAATGAACAACTTGTTGAAACCGAATGAAATACAATTTCTTTGGGAAATGTGTCCAAGATGATGTCATCATCATCTACCTTCTTCCTTGTAGATCTTGTACTTCTGATTTCATGGAATTACCAATTTCAACCAACAATTAATCAAGAAGATGAAAGAATCAACGAAATTGCAAGATTGATAGTTGAATAACAATGTAGAGGGGTTCAAGTTATAAAACCCGCCTCCAATTGAGCTTCAAAGCTCCAAGATCACGTCAACAATGGTGGATGCAACTCCTTTAACTATTCCAAGGCTCGTCCTCAAGCTTTGAGTGAAAAGGAATGGTTAAAATTGAAGATGGGATCGAGATAAGAAGAAATCATGCATCATTTTGTAATTTCCACCATGAATTCAAGGTGAAAGAAAGTCAAGAAGCTTACCAACAGGTTGGGGTTTGTCCTCCTGGTCCTTCAAAGATCCCAAGGTCGTTTTTCAAGCAAAGAGAAGAAGTGGATTCGAAATTACCCTTTCATTCTATGGATAAAGGAGCATATATGCATTTTTATTAAAAATTCAATTATGAGAGAGAAAGTAGAAATTATCTCTTCCTTTTTCTTGCCACTTGCCCCCTTATCTTCCTTAGAGACGAGGATATCCTCTTTGCCTCTTATTCCCTTCAATTATCCACAAATTAAAGAAAAGCAAATTAAACACCTTAACAATTATAATATTAATATCCATAAGTTAGTGGATATTTCTTTTTCTTATAATAATGTGAGTGGAGTCTTCACCTCCTTAGGATATTTCATTGCCTTTGAAGGGCACAAGGACGTTCACATATATGTATTTTCAACCATTACAATTTTGTTTGAAGGGCAATCCAATTAATATAATTATTTTTGCATTAAATTGAATTAAGGTTTCAATTATGCTTAAATCTTGATTATTTTAATATCAAGATTCTCTCTCCTTCAAAGTAGCTCAAATGAGATGCCCCTCTCATTTTCTTACCTCTTAAAGTTTCCAAGAATTATTAGGGACCTTATTGAAGTGACAATTTGCATATTTAACCCTAGGTTTTGGGTAAATTGCACATTACACCAAAACTAGGTTTTAATGCACAAACATTGTTTAATCAGCTCTTTCTTGGTACTCAGGCTTTCACTAGCCATACCTCTGCATCATCTTTATTATTATGATGCTTCAACACATGAGGAACATATTATCATGTAACATTTGCAAATTAACCCCTCAACTTGGGTAAATTGCACTTTAGTCCACAACAATCAAAACATTGTTTTCAATATAGTTCAAAAAGGACTAAAATTGAAATATAAGTTCCTCTTGTGCCTTGATTACTTTTCAAAAGATAAGAGCAAGAATATAATCAAATTTATTAATCAAAACACCTAGGGTTAAAGCATAACCTAGGTCAGGGATGTTACAAGTTATCCACCCCTTACAAGGATTTCGTCCCCAAAATCATCAACGAAAACATTTAAGAGAAAAGAGTAGGGTATTTCCTCCTCATTTCTTCCTCTAGCTCCCACGTAGCTTCTTCAATGCCATGATGATGCCAGAGAACTTTCACAAGACATATGTCTTTCTTTTCCAGCTTCTTGATTCTTCTATCAAGAATCAACACAGGTCCTTCAACATATGATATATCATCATTTAGTTCTACCTCCATAGGTTGCAGAACTAACTCTGTGTCAGGATGACACTTTCTCAACATAGAGATATGGAACACTGGGTTCAATCTATCCAGCTCAGGTGGTAACTCCAGCTTATAGGCTACCTTTCCCATCCTCTCAATGATTGGATAAAGCCCCATAAATCTAGGAGCTAACTTGCCCTTCTTTCCAAATCTAAGGATACCTTTCCAAGGCGAGACCTTGAGGTATACTCTGTATCCAACTTGGAATTCTAAAGGTCTATGACGCTTATCAGTGTAAGATTTTTTTTTATCCTGAGCATCTTTCAACTATTGTTGTATTACTTTAATCTTCTCAGTTGTCTGCTGAACTAGCTCAGGACCCAAAAGTTGATACTCCCCGGTTTCATACCAACATAAAGGAGATCTACAACGTCTACCCTATAATGCTTCATATGGTGCCATCTCGATATTGTGCTGATAGCTATTATTATAAGAAAATGCTATCAAGCTCAGGTGTAGATCCCAACTTCCTACAAATTGAAGGACACATGCCCTAAGAAAGACCTCCAAAGTTTGTATGGTCCTTTCAGATTGTCCATCTGTCTGTGGGTGAAAGGATGTACTAAACCTTAATTGTGTACCCAAAGCATTATGGAGTCGCTCCCAAAAATGACTCGTGAACTGGGGACCTCTATCAGATACAATGGTGGCTGGAACCCCATGTAAACACACTATCTCATCTATGTATATCTGTGCAAGCTTCTCAGCAATGTAGGTTGTTTTGATAGGAATGAAATGTGTTGTCTTAGTCAACCTATCAACTATCACCCAAATGGAATCATGACTTTTGGTTGTTCTAGGAAAACCAACGACAAAGTCCATGGTCACATGATCCCATTTCCACTGTGGTATAGGCAGAGGTTGCATTGTTCCTGTAGGCTTTTGATGTTCAGCTTTAACTTGCTGACACATTGGACACCGCATAACAAACTTAGCAACATCCTTATTCAAACTAGGCCACCAATACATATCTTTTAAGTTATGATACATCTTGGTGCTTCTTAGATGCATAGCATACATCAAAGAATGAGCTTCTTCTAGGACTAAATTTCTTAAGTTATCGACATCAGGTACTATCATCCTACCATGATAACAGGCTACCTGATCATCTGAATCATGGAAACCATCTCATTTCTCACTACCATACTTTGACCTAATCTGTTGAATCACAACATCAGCCTGCTATGCTTCTTTAATCTGCTGTCTCAGAGTAGGTTTCACTTGCATCTCAGCTAACAACCTGGATAACAATGATACCTTAAGCTATACATTGTCTTGCCTTAAAGAGATAAGCATATCTCTCTTAGAGCACACTAAGGAGTTTAATTGTGTGTTGCTGATTTTCTGCTTAAATCATCAGCAACCACATTGGCCTTCCATGGATGATAATCAATTATACAATCGTAGTCCTTGATTAACTCCATCCAGTAGTGTTGCCTTATGTTCATCTCATGTTGTGAGAAGATATATTTTAAATTCTTATGGTCTGTGAAAATTTGGAATGTCTCTCCATAGAGATAATGTCTCCAGATCTTCAAGGCATGGACCACAGCAGCTAGCTCTAGATCATTTGTCAGATAATTCTCCCCGTGTTTCTTAAGTTGTCAAGAAGCAAAAGAAATCACTTGTTTATCCTGCATCAACACACATTCTAGACCATTCTTGGATGCATCACAGAAGACTATGTACCCCTTCCCTTGCTCAGGTAATACTAACACAGGTGCACTTGTTAATCTTTCCTTCATCATCTAAAAAGATTGTTGGCACTTGTCATTCCAGGCAAAAGGAACCTCTTTCCTGGTCAACTTGGTTAGGGGTAAAGCTATAGAACTGAAGTTCTTAATGAACCTCCTGTAATAGCCTGCCAGTCCTAGGAAACTATGTATCTCCGTCGGTGTCTTTGGTTGTTCCCATTGTAGGACAGATTCTACCTTCTTAGGATCAACACGAATACTTGAGGCAGATATTACGTGTTCAAGAAAAGAAACTTCTGGTAGCCAGAACTCACATTTGCTAAACTTAGCATACAATTTATGCTCTCTTAGCAAAGTCAAAGCCTGACGGAGGTGTTGCTCATGGTGTTGAGCATCTCTACTATATATCAAAATATCGTCTATGAAGACTACTATAAACTGATCAAGAAAAGGTCGAAAGATTCTATTCATGAGTTCCATGAATGCAGCTGGTGCATTAGTTAGTCCAAATGACATAACTATGAACTCATAGTGACCATACCTTGTCCTAAAGGCAGACTTAGGTATGTCACTCTCCTTAATGCACAACTGATGGTATCTCGACCTCATATCTATCTTAGAAAAGATAGTTGCACCACACAACTAATCAAACAAGTCATCAATCCTTGGCAAAGGATACTTGTTCTTTATGGTTACCATATTCAACTGCCTATGGTCAATGCATAATCGCACGGACCAATCCTTCTTCTTAACAAAGAGGACCGAAGCACCCCATGGTGAAGCACTCGGTCGGATAAAACCCTTCTCAAGCAACTCTTGCAGTTGTTTTTTGAGCTATGCCATTTCAGTAGGTGCCATTCTATACGACATTTGGGCTATTGGTTGCGTGCCTAGGATTAGATTAATCTCAAAATCAATCTCTTGGGGCGGTGGAACACCTGGAAGTTCCTCAAGGAATACATCTTTGAATTCCCTAACAACTGGAACTTTAGAAAGTTTAGAACTCTCCATTTTGGTATCTACCACATGAGACAAGAATGCAAAACATCCTTGTCTCAAAAACTTTTCAGCTACCATGGCTGACACTAAGCAAGTTGGAAGAATCTTTCTGTCTCCCTGAAAGATCCATGTGTCACTGTTGTCTGTGAACACAGCCTGCTTGGAATCACAATCCAAGACCACCTTATACTTTTCTAAGGTATCCATTCCAAGAATTATATCAAACCCATGCATTTCAAGTGGTATAAGATCCACCTGAATGCGATAATCAGAAAAGGAAAGAATGCAGGAAGAACACACTTCCCGCAACACTGCAAATCCCAACAAAGGTGTTTCTAACACCAAGCTATCTACTCTATGACTGACAATCATATTGCAGTCATAAATCACTTCTCGGGTGATAAAGGAATGCGTAGCACCCAGATCAATTAACACAGATATAAAATAGGATGAAGACATATCAGAATGAAATAGTTCCATCTGACCTGCCACAACTCGTGGATTAACCACTGCCTCGGGTTGATTCATTACATAGAATCTCGTCGTTGCCTGCTGTTGTCCATGTGCTCTATTATTGGATGTAGAAGATCCTTCCTGGGACGCCTGTCCATGTCCTCGGGTACCACTAGAAAATGGCTTTCTCTGAGAGCCTTGTTGACTCTATCTCGGGGGTTGATTCACCACTACATTCCCCGTTGGGCAATCCCTTGCCAGATGTCCTACTAGTCCATATCAATGACAAATTATATTCTCTTGATGTGGTCTAGAGGGTTCAGTTACTGATGTTGATGTTGTGCTAGGGGATCTACTCAGAGGAAAACTACGCCCTCTACCCCTACTTGACGTCCACTGTGTCTGGGTATTGAACCTCTATGGTGCTGCTGGTGCAGAAAACCTTGGTTTCTTGAAACCCTCAGACCTTTGTCCATGAAACTGAGGATACACTTTCTTATTACTGGTCTGTCACTTCTCGATCACAGACCTCTCTATCCATCTTACGGACTCCACGAAGGTGGAAAACCTCTCCTGGTTCTCTAAATTAGACACTGGAGTGGTCAATTCAGCATTCAACCCCTTCTCAAAACGTCGAATTCTCTCCTCATCAGTAGATGCCATATGCGGAAAAAACCACAAAAGTTCCATGAACTTAGCCTCATACTAGCTAATGTTCATTTGTCCCTACCTAATCCGCTCAAACTGAGTAATTTTCTCATCCAGAAAAGTCTTGGGAAAGTATCTACTGACGAATTCTCGTCAAAACTCTTCCCATCCAATCTCAACACCTGGCCTCTTGCCCTCCTCAATGGTCCACCAGTGACCAGCACTCCCTTTAAGGAGGTATACAACATGCCTCACCTTCTCATCCTCAGGGATACTAAGGATCCTAAAGGCTTTCTCCAGCTCAGTCAGCCATAAGTCTACATCAGTTGGATCAGCTGTACCAGCATAATCTATGGCTCCCCCCGGCGAAGTCATTCAAATGTCTTGCCGGTTCCCTGTCCTTCATGGTGGGTAGGTTCCCTAGGTGTAGGTAATGGCATCCTATCTTTCATATGAGTCATGGCTTCCATAAACTACCCAAACATAGCTTGGAAGGTTGGGTTCCCCATATCTGTTTGGTTGAACTGGGGTTGTTCACGTACAAGATCCTCCCTATCTTGGTCTCTTGCACCTCCTCCTGGTGCAGCAGCGCTGCTCTCAATAGCATGTTCATCATGTGATCCAGACATCTTCAAGTTCTTCTTCTCCTATATGAGTAGAAGACACTATCAGATAAACTAGAAAACATTAGAACAGACTCAACGACCTTAATCCTATGTCTCTGTAGACTCAATGAACCTAGAGCTCTGATACCACTAAATTTGTGGCGTCCAACATACAAAAACAAGATTTATTAATGCGGAAGCAATCACTAACAACAGATTATTGAAAATCACTAAAAATTAAAACTTTTTGTAAGGAGATCCATTCTCCGGAAAACTCTTTCAACAAGAACCATCATATCACATTCACATTCTGGTTCACATAGTACATTCTCTGTACCATTTCTTCTCGAGGAATATATATATATACATCATTTGCTTTATCAAAAGCTCAAGTAACAAAATCCTCGAGGCATCATGCCAAAATCTCATATCAATTATAAAAACACTATTATTGATTCCTAGGACCTGAGAGTACAGAGACGACACATAGGACTCTATTTATATATATACAAGCCTTGACCAGTATCTCCACCTTAGGATTTACTACTGTCCTTGTTGTTGTTGCTCTTCCCTTTTTATGGGGTTTCTGTCTCTACCTCGTCTGCGTCCACCTAAAAATGTTGGATTCCACGGTGGTGAGACAATTATAAATTTGCCTCAGTGAGAGATATAACTCTTCACTGAAAACATTGTTATTATAGTTTAATAGAAATAAACTGAACAATGGAATCATATATTCAACAGCAGATAGTTCAATATCTATGAAGATTAGAGCAACATTTCTATTCAAGCATTTAAGCTAAAACTTGTAAAAGCAGCATGTCTCTTATTCAATAAGGACTTGAAGAGCATATATAACATTTATGTATCTAGAACATGCTAAGCAGAATAACATCAACTAGTGATTTTCATATTTCAATCTTATGCAAATATGCTACACGGCTGATTACATTTTACAAACATTCTTAAGCCCTGGGGAGATGAGATATACCTCTCATACTCCAACCGACCCCGATTACGTAAAGCATCGGTACCACATAAGGTCAATGGGAGAGTCGGATTCCATGACCTCATCTGTCTCGATCAGTACAAGACTACTTTAGTAGAGACATCATGTGTCAAACTGCAATTAGCTTGCCAGGGTATATTGGCATCTTTGCTATAGAGTTATAGCCCATAGCATATACTCTCTTCAGGGTTATGGCCCATAACCAATGCCTGGTATTATATTGAGAAGTTATGGCCCGTAGCCATACTCTTATTGGGGTATGGTACGAAATTAATCCCGTACATAGGACATAGCCCGTAGCCATTCCCATGGGGCATAAGGATATATTTGCCCAATTACCCCCACATATTCAAAAATATGCATTCTGAGTAAAACTCGTTTCACCATTCATCTAATTCTGACGCTGATGGATCTGTGGTCAGGGCAACTACATTCTATGGTATCACTTGATTAATTAAGTACATTATGATATTCTTTTAGCATCAGCCAAGTTTTCAAACATAACTTATTAGGACAAGTGCTACAAGAAACATGTACTATTTTCATCAGTTACTTCTCAGTCTTTATAAGACATTGGGATCTCAGTCCCTCATTTCAATATTGGGAATTATCATCCCTTCATAATCTCAATACCATAATTATATGGATTTGGGTATTCAAACCCTTAGCTCATCACTGAGCACTATTACCACTTTTTCAGGTAATTATCTCCTTCAAGTCATTTGACCAAGGTAAACATGATACTTGCTTCACAAGCATATCTTATGGCACTTGAGGCTCATTAACTCTCTTGTTACTATTTTCTAAGCAACAAGGTATATTATGGCACACTAGGCCCAATGAATAATTTCAATGAATAAAGCATCATGGCTCATACATGGCTATGTGCATCATCTCAGGATACCTGCATGGTTAGCATACAAGATAATAGATATATCAATCATATTTTAGTTTTATACTATTCAAGGGTAACACCACTATTCCCTTATCGGGGTTAGGGTTTCCCATTTCATGTCAATCAGGGTTACTCATTTCCTTTGCACAATTAGGACCAATGATTTATCATTTCATTGTCCAAGGTTAGAGTTTCATGCTATATAATATAACCCAAAATTAGGGTTTCACATACCTTCACCCTATTTTAGAATTAGGGTTTACCATTCACATCACATCAGGATTATCATATACTAGCACCCAATTTAGGGTTAGGTTTTATTATTCCTCCCAATTAGGGTTTCATATTCCATTACCCATAATTAGGGTTTACTATTCATCCTAATTAGGGTTTATCATCAGGATACCCTGAATTAGGGTTACTCATGTCATTACCCTAAATTCATATCACATCATCCTCCTAGTTTAGGGTTTCACTCAAACTTGCCCTAAATTAGGGTTTGAATTCATTAATCAACTCAATTAGGGTTTTATGATCTATTTATCAAGGATCATACCCTAATTGTATATCACCTCATTTTGAATGTTTTAGACTTAATTGCTACATGATTATCAATTATCTATGAATCTTTCTCTTTCATCCTACTCAGGATATCCAATACTCAATTCTTGATCAGATTGAGCCTTCTCTTTATTCAAATACATGCATTTATGGTTAGCATGATGTATTGAATTATTACATCATAATGCACCAATAATTAATCCCACTAAGGGTATCAATTATCTAAGCGCATCAAGTCTCCAAAATATTTGATCAATTGAACCTTCAATTATATGAGGGATCCAAAAGAATTGACCAATTAAACTTTCAATTACATTAGGTGATCAATTGGATTAACCAATTAAATCTTCAAATGCATTAGGTATCCAAATAGAATAACCATATTGGACCTTCAATTATATGAGATATCCAAATGGATTAACCATGTTGTTCTTCAAAAGATTTAATTACTTATACCCTAAACGGTCTTAGTTCTCATAATTCAATTAGTAGAAAACCATTTGGGCAAATTGCCCTTGAAACCGTTTGAACTTTGGGTCTCCAAATGGTTTGAGACCGTTTGGACTCAAACGGTCTTGAGACCATTTAGACCCAAATGGTCTTGAGAATGTTTGGACTTAAATGGTCTCAAGACCGTTTGGTCCAAACCCTCTCAAAACCGAATGGACCAAAAAGTCCTATCAACACATAAACAATTCATGGTTTCAATAGATGAATCGATTAACAATTGAATCCTTAACTTCTTCATCAATTGAAATATTGAATCATCCTTCAATTGAACCATCAATTAGGGTTTTGAACCCAATTGATATAGGATTTCCACTCAAGAAACCTTCAATTAGGGTTTTGAAATCAAGGAACCATCAATGATCAACATTATGGAATTAATTCAATTGAAATTAATGAATAATCATCAAATTTTTTATATGACCTGAACCCAAACGGTCTTGAGGTCATTTGGATGACCTCCAAACGGTCTTGAGACCGTTTTCCCCATCATATCCTTGGATTTTGTGAAATTTCATTAGGGTTTAGATCATTGGATTGATCATCAATTCAACATTTAATTGCATTTCAATTTGGTATCTTTGGACCTTCAATTATTCAACCATACTCAACCCTAGACCTAAAAACGATCTTTCTTGACCTCCAAACGGTCTTGAGACCATTTGGGTTAATCAACCCAAAAATCTAAATCAATCAAATTGAATTTCAGCACTTAACCCGATTAGGGTTTGCTAATTGAATAACCTTCAACTGATGAACCCTTTGGAATTAATGAATCAAATTTCATGTTTCATCAACCATCAATATTAGCATTAACATTTCCAAATGGTCAACCCTGGTCAACTCTCCCAAATGGTTTGAAACTGTTTAGCTTCAAACGGTTTGATGAAATCATTTGCTTTCAAACGGTTTTGTTGAAACCGAATGAACAACTTGTTGAAACCGAATGAAATACAATTTCTTTGGGAAATGTGTCCAAGATGATGTCCTCATCATCTACCTTCATACCTATAGATCTTATTACTTCTGATTTCAGGGAATTACCAATTTCAACCAACAATTAATCAAGAAGATGAAAGAATCAACGAAATTGCAAGATTGATAGTTGAATAACAATGTAGAGGGGTTCAAGTTATAAAAGTCGCCTCCAATTGAGCTTCAAAGCTCCAATCTCACATCAAAAGTTGTGGATGCAACTCCTTTCACCATTCCAAGGCTCATCCTCAAGCTTTGAGTGAAAAGGAATGGTTAGAATTGAAGATGGGATCGAGATAAGAAGAAATCATGCATCATTTTGTGATTTCCACCATGAATTCAAGGTGAAAGAAAGTCAAGAAGCTTACAAACAGGTTGGGGGTCGTCCTCCTGGTCCTTCAAAGATCCCATGGTCGTTTTGCAAGCAAAGAGAAGAGGTGTATTCGAAATTACCCTTTCATGCTATGGATAAAGGAGCATATATGCATTTTTATTAAAAATTCAATTATGAGAGAGAAAGTAGAAATTATCTCTTCCTTTTTCTTGCCACTTGCCCCATTATCTTCCTTAGAGATGAGACTATCCTCTTTGCCTCTTATTCCCTTCAATTATCCACAAATTAAAGAAAAGCAAATTAAGCACCTTAACACATAATATTAATATCCATAAGTTAGTGGATATTTCTTTTTCTTATAATAATGTGAGTGGAGTCTTCACCTCCTTAGGATATTTCGTTGCCTTTGCAGGGAAAAAGGACGTCCACATATATGTATTTTCAACCATTTCAATTTTGGTTGAAGGGCAATCCAATTAATATAATTATTTTTGCATTAAATTGAATTAAGGTTTCAATTATGCTTAAATCTTGATTATTTAATATCAATATTCTCTCTCCTTCAAAGTAGCTCAAATGAGACACCCCTTTCATTTTCTTGCCTATAAAATATGACAAGAATTATTAGGGACCTTATTGAAGTGAAAATTTGCATATTGAACCCTAGGTTTTTGGTAAATTGCACATTACACAAAAACTAGGTTTTAATGCACAAACATTGTTTAATCAGCTCTTTCTTGGTACTCAGGCTTTCACTAGCCATACCTCTGCATCATCTTCATTATCATGATGCTTAAACACATGAGGAACATATTATCATGTAATATTTTCAAATTAACGCCTCAACTTGGGTAAATTGCACTTTAGTCCACAACAATCAAAACATTATTTTCAATATTTGTTCAAAAAGGACTAAAATTGAAATATAAGTTCCTCTTGAGACTTAATTACTTTTCAAAAGATAATAGCAAGCATCTAATCAACTTTATTAAGAAAAACACCTAGGGTTAAAGCATAACCCAGGTCAGGGATGTTACACGCATGGTTGTTCCTATGGATGATAATATTTCTAGATACTCTATTCCTATTATTTCATGATGTTTTTGTTGCTAGTATCTAGAGGGAGAAATGATAGACCATCTCTTTATCCATGGGGAACTAGCATCCTTTATTTGGAATCGGGCCATACCGTTAATCCCAACAACCAAGTATTTCTGAACTAGAATATTTCTACAAGGCTGATTGAGTGGGCTTCTGTTCAACATTCTAGAGATTTTATCAGTTTGCTAATATCTATTCTTCTGAGCTTGATTCTATGGTATATTTGGAGAGCGAGATGCAAAGTCAAATATGAAAATCTTGATATTAATAGAGAAGAAATATGGAGAGAAGTGGCAAGAAATGCTAACTTCATCATGAGAAAAAGAGATTCTAGAGACTAGGAACATGCAATGATGTTCGAAATGTGATGAAGTTGGGTATTGAAGAGCCACACTATATGATGAGATTTCTTGATCTGGTCAAGTGGTATCCTCTTTATGTCCACAACCATAAGCTAAACTGGATGATTGGGTTATATCGTGATGATATGCATAATAATAGGTGATGGATGACATGTATTATTAGAAAGCATAATGGTTGGATGATCATCTTGTATAGGGCCACTTTTAATGCAAAGCAGAGGATAATGAGATTGCTAGTGTACAAGTTTTGATTATAGCCCTCAAAATTTGTGAAGATGAAATTTGCCCAATGACAAAGGTGGAAATAGAGGATAGATCACACTTGTGTTTTGGTTGGGACAAGAAAGAGTCCCATGGAAATTTACACCTTACATGTGGGTCATCTGGGAGGTTGTCGAGGAGCGAGATATCCTTGGTCTTCATGTCCCCAGAGAAGTAAACAGAGTTGTTGGGGAGATTGGCTTTTTGAGTAGAGATAGGGAGGAGGTAGAGATTTTTAGATATCCCTACCTCCTCCCCTGCCACATCAGAGGTCCTATCTATATGGAGGCGATAGGTGCACCTTACATCAAACTCTGTTGGATAGATACATATCCTAGAATGTTGTTTTGTTTTTTGGGTGTGTTGTATAGTTTGTTTTCTGGGAGAGGGGTGTTTATGGGTACTTATATAGTTATTTTGTTTTGTTTCTTTTATAGAGAGGGTGTGTATCTCTTATGCTCTCTTTTGAAGATAGAAGATAACATTTAGATGTAATATTCTTTTTAGCATGCTATGAGGAGGGCGGGATGAATAAAATCTACTCCTGACTTATTTTAGAAAAAGTATCAATAAGAAATTTTCAACTTGGAAATTTAATATCTAAAATTCGATCACAATCTAATCGATATTATATTTTTTTCAAAATTTTGAACTTGAATTTGGATTGGATGTGCGGATAATGGATATTCATTTACAAGTGTAGATAGTGCCCTAAGATAGAGGATGGAGTTCTATGTGGATAAGTAAAGATACCATGTATATCATGTACTCCTCTTATAATTTTTATTGCAAAATATGGTTTCTGAATTTTGAAAAAAAAACATAGTTAGAAAGTACTAATAGAACAAAGTTATCTAAAACAATATGCTAATCTTGTTTGATTTTCTTGTTTCCTTATTTGTGGTTGCAATCCTTTGTTCCTAATATTGTCACCAACCATAAAAACATAGTTAAAAGTTACTAGTGGAACAAAGTTATCTAAAAAAAGTGAGCTATGCTATTCCCATTTGGTTTTCTTGTTGCCCTATTTGGGGTTGCAATCCTTTGTTCCTAATATTGTCACCAACCATAACCCAATACATCACAAAGATACACCCATGACAATTTGGTTTGTGGGATATTTGGTGTTTATGCATTTTTTTATCCTACATTAGTCAAATGATGCATTTTCAAAATCCAAAAAATTTATGTTTTATGTTTGGTTTGTTGGATTTGACAACTGCAAAAAGTAATTTTTCTTGGTCTGCATCTAGCTTTTTGGAGTTCCAAATTATATGATGGAGATTGAAATGAGGGATCCTTATTTTGTCTAAAATCTCAGGGATTATCTCCATTCTCTCAATCATGCATATCAAACATCAAATGTGCAAATGGATCCCATATTACAATCCAATATGCTAAACCCTGGGTTATTAGATGTTGACACCTCATTTTTGATATTGTAATCAAATTATAGACCATATATGCTTTTGATAAATGATGGAATTTATTTGATTTCTTTCACATTCTTCCACCTATTTATTTCACTTAATTCACCCATTTGCTAGATGTCTAGGGTTAACAGATAGAAAACATCCTTTTTCATATTTAATTAAAATTTGGCCTTTCACTAATTTTTTGTAAGTTTTTTCAATAAATACCCAATTGAGTTCCTCATGAATAAAATATTTTAATCTGGGTTCAATTGAAAATTGAATTTCTTTTTATCTTATTTCAAAAATCAACACTATTATTTAAATGTAGAAGATGTCGATTAAATTTCATATCAATATGGAAAAGAAAGAGAAAAGGAAATAATTATTTGTCAAATTTTCATTTTCCCCTCATCTCTCTTTTTAGTTGTAATTCTATTGCTCGAAGACAAACAATCTCATGATCAGAAATAAGTTTTCTATCTGACATACACTCATAATCTTCTAGAAAGTCCGAGACTCTGATAAGAAAAGCCTAATTTTCTTGTACATGGACATCCAAATGGAAAGCTCTTTCCACCAGGGTGCCCCATGGTGGAACATGGCATTCCACTAGTGGTTCACTTGTAGAAAAAAGAGTTTTTCATGGTCCCCTCCAGGCCAAACACTATTTTTGTGTTATACTCCACTATCAGATTGCAATTTGGTTTGCACAATTTTCTTTCTTGATGTGGAACGCTCCCTTAGTAAGAGCTATCAATACCCCAACACCCATATCCACCATCAATTCCTACCCCTTTTGTGTAATATTCTGAATTTTGATCAAATAAAACGTCTTATTTAGAGTAAGTTATAAAAAAAGCTTCTTTAAGAATTTGTTAGTAAATTCAGTTTTAATATTAAAATAATCTATTTTGTTTTATATAAAATCTATTATATATTTAAAAAATAATTGCGGTACTTTTTGTCAAATTTTGAAAAAAAAATAATTTGGTGGGTAAGCACACGAGCAGGTAGTTGGGTGGCAAGCAAGTTGCTTATGGAGGCAAGCATGTAGCTTGGTAGCAAGTAGGTAGCTTGAGAAAACACACTACTAGGTAAAGCAATAAGCTTAGTGTCATGCTCCTCTTTCAAATACCTAGCACATCCTAATGATTGACACATATCCTACTATGTGTCAACTAATCTTTGATAGATATCTTATAATGACACATATGCATCCATTGTGTCATATAACCACGAATTCTCTCTCTTTAGAGGACATATACACATCCATGTATCACTAAAACTACAAACCATCTTCTTTTTATGTCACACATATACCCATGTGTCATCGATATACATTTTGCAATTAGGACCATGCTACCCTCCAACATCCCTATAAATAGAAGCCAACTCCACTCTAACTTAATCCATATTCCAAAGTTCTTGTTCTTCCATGAAAGAAAATGTCTCCTTGCTTCATCAAAGACAAGTAACCCTCTCCCTCTCTTTAGAAACCATAAAAAATTCCCTCTTTCACCACTATAGTAAAGTTATGCTTGGAGAAGATGTTGAGTAGGAGAGTTACTATGGAAACATAGTGTATCACCTACTAAGGTTTGATCCCTACATGTGATTTCTAAATATCATTTTTATATACTAACTTTCTCTCCCCTTGACTTCAGGCTCTCTCTTTTTCTAATAAGAATATATTGTAAGCTGAAATTCTGTCAAAATACTTTTGGAATTTGATCTTCTCTCTCTATGCTTAACTAGTTTCAACATCACCCTTAAGGAAAGTATGGTCCTCACTCCTTGATATATTCTCTTATCTAAGAATCAATGGAAAGTATGAGTTCGTATGGTCTTCACTTCTTGATATAATCTCTTATATGACCACTTATGAAAAGTAATGTTTATTATGATTTGGTACAGTAAGTATAATCTTCACTCCTTATCATAATTCTTGATATAAACATCCATGAAAAGTATGGTTTAATATGGTTTAAGATTTTTTAGTATGGTATTCAATTATTATCATGATCAATGATATCAACATCAATGAAAATAATGATTTGCATGGTTTGACACGTGCTTTCTAGAATAGATAAATGATATACTATTTAAAACTATTTTATTAATAGACATGAATATCAATGGAATTACTTTCCATACCCTAAAATATTACATCAAATTAGGATCCTAGATGATAGTTAAAAATGCCTTTGTGCATTCTAGTTCTGTTCTCGTTTGATTTCCCTTTTTTCTTCCTATTATTTGAGTCATGTGATATTTTTGGAAAGTGGAATTCAATCAGACATTTCTAAGGTGACTAGAAGCCTTTTTCACTGATGCCTGTAGTCAGTAAAGATGAAACATTATTTAATTGGTTCTGTGTTCACCCGGGGGGACTCCCTAACCTCTTGCATGCTCCTGGATATAGATTTGTCTGATTCAATTCCACAATCCCACAAGTTTACATTTTAGGTGTCATAGTGAAATACTCAACTAATGATTTATTTATTCATGGCTACCTTTTAACCTCATTGACTTTTACTGGCCATCATATTGAGTTGTATATCTTTGATGATGTCCTTTTAATTCGAAACCTTATAATGGGAGATGTGTTGGTAACAGAGTCGGCATGTCTTGGCCAGGGATTCATACATTTGGGACTTGGATCTAAGTCCTTTGGAATTATGGATGGGTTAGTATAATTCTCTACCATACTCAGGCCCACACTTGGGTTGGTCGTGTAGAGTCAGGCATGATCATGTTAGTAATGGGGAATAATCTCCTACAAAGATTAAGTAGGCTAACTAATGATACTCCAAGTGGCATTTAGTGCAAGGAGCACCCTCTTCCGGTCTTAGAAAGGTGACTGATGGCTACATGTGGTAATTTGATTCATTGTGTATAGCATGCGGTGTGCATGAGTGGCTGGGGGTGTGCCAGGGTACTTACATGTGGTTTGGTAACCCCTAATGGCCTAAAGTCTTGGCTAAGCAAGTTTTTTAGTTGCAGGCCAGTTGCAACCAATGACATATTCTCTGAGAGTTGTAGTTAAACTCCTTTGTGGAATAAGGTCTCACACTTATTAAGATTTATAAAAGAAATACAAAAATACCACTATCAATGAATTATCTCATTATGCTCTTCAGGATCAGTTTATTTTCCCTTGATATAGTTTTCATATGAATAAATGATTAAGAATGTAACTTAGTGAGGTATGAAAAGTGTCTTGCTGCAATAGTTTTATTTTCTATCAGCCATACTTAGACAATTGTCTAACTCTCTTTCTCCCATTT
This sequence comes from Alisma plantago-aquatica, assembly GCA_963693085.1. Taxonomy (NCBI): domain Eukaryota; kingdom Viridiplantae; phylum Streptophyta; class Magnoliopsida; order Alismatales; family Alismataceae; genus Alisma; species Alisma plantago-aquatica. The sequence continues at coordinate 894,593,576 of OY856414.1, read as the reverse complement.
GGTCTATGGAAAACTTTTCTTACCATAGGTTGATTATGTGGATGCAGGTGTATAGATGTATCTTATCGTAGACTATCTTGAAAGATCCTAGAAGTATTATCAAGACCATATCTAGTTTTCATGTTTTGTAGTTGCTAGACCTATGGGTTGTGTAAACATATGTACAAATTTTGTTTCAAGAAATGCTCATGTGAATGACTATGTTATCAATATAGTTATTTTTGGGTTGCATCTTTAATTGGCCTTAATACTTAAATTCTATAACCCTCAAGTTGATATGTTATGTCATTCGTTTCTGGGACGTTACATATTTAAATGGTATCAAAGCAACAAGATGAAATCTACACAAGATACAAACCTTAAAAAAACCTTACAAATTAATATGTAGATTGTTCATATACATACTTACCGTGTCTCTACAATAGGTTAGGATAATTAAGGTATCATCTATATAATATAATTTTGAAGCACCCTGACACAAAAAAATTCTAAAAGTCATGTATCGCTAAAAATAAGTAATAGTATTTTTGTTACTTTCTTGATACCACCACAAGTAGTTTCAAGATACTCTTTTATGTTGGACATGTGAATCTTTATCTAAAACTTAGTTATTCTTTTGTATAGATGGTTACCGGGTCAGAAGTTGAAAGTGACCAAGTAGAACCGACACTTGGGGAACTGGAAATTAGTCCAAAAACTTATACAACTGATAGAAGATATGTGGAAACAAAGAAATAGAGAAAATGAATACTTGTCAAAAACTATACCCAGTAACTCCAAGAATATAAGCATGAATAACTTTTTATCTTTGAACCCAAGATCTTTTCAAGGAATAGATGATCCTGATAAGGTGAGGTGTGGATAATGGAAATTGAAGAAATTTTCAAAGTCCTTTCCTGTCTTGAAAAAAGAAAAACTCTATTTGCCACCTTCAAACTACAAAATGATGCTAAAGTGTGGTGGGACAATATTAAGACCATCAAGTTTAGACATCTGGACTTTTTTCCTTGGGACACTTATAAGGAGGAATTCAATAGACGACATTTTCCTAACCATATAAAAAGACAAAAGTTTGATGAGTTCATGAAGTTGAAGCAAAAGAAAGAGATGAGCCTAGCTGATATACCACCAGATTTAGAATACTGGAAAAATATGCAAGTACTCTATTGATTTCTGATGATATGAGGGCTTCTAGATTCCTAACAGGTATTTCTCCTAAATTAGAAAGCAATCTAGTTCCCTTATAGTTGAAAACAATGAATGCCATGATTAGCGTAGCCTCTGATATTGAAGCATCCAATAGGCAGTTGGACAAGGAAAATTCTATCCAAACTCCATCAAATCTATCCAAAAGAAAGTTTGATAATAAAAAATTTGAACCCTCAATAAAGAGGATGTCAGTTGAATGCACCAGATGCAAAAAGCTACACTCAGGATCTTGCAACATGAAAGATTTGCAATGCTAGTTTTGCAAGCAATTCGGCCACACAAAGCCTTACTGCCCTAGACTTGGGAACAATAGCCAATTTTAGGCCAAACGGCCTAACACAACAACACACTCTAGGAAGAATCAAGAAAGAAACCCACCATAGAATAATCCACAAAGGAAATTGGCAGAGTAATGGCACTAAATGCTAAACAAGTAAAACATCAGACAAACTTGTGGAAGGTAATGCTTTCTATTTTTTAATTCCTTTTAAGACATTGTATGATTCTAATGCTACACATTCATGCATCTGTAGTCTTAATGCTAGAAATTTATCTTTGTCTTCCACTGCTATGGAATATGCTCTAAAAGTACCAACACCCTTCAACACTTCAACTGTTGCCAATTCTATAGCAAAGAATGTACGTTTGGAAATAGAAGTGTTAACTTTTCCATATAATCTAACAATATTAGATATGATTGGAATAGATATCATTTTTTGAATGGATTGGCTCCATACATATAGAGCTCTCATAGGCTGTCACCATAAAACTGTCACAATCCAAAAACCTGGAGAAAAGGAAATTTTAGTACACGAGAAGAAGGGACTAAACAAATGGAGTGTAGTATCTGCTCATAAGGCTCATAAGATGATTAGTAAAGGTTGCATTGCCTTTTTGGCAACCCTAGTTAGTGAAAATTAAAAATGACAATCACTAAAAGAAATTAAGATTGCCAAGGATTTTCCAAAAGTATTTCCTGAGGAATTACTAGGACTACCACCTGAAAGAGAGGTATAATTTGGCATTGAGTTGATACCCGGAACTCAACCTACATCTAAAGCACCCTATCGCATGTCGCCAATAAAATTGACTAAACTAAAGAAATAATTGGAAGAACTATTAAAAAAAGGATTCATCCGACCTAGGTTTCCCCCTTGGGGAGCTCCTGTTCTTTTTGTCAAGAAAAAGGATGGAACTATGAGACTATGTACAGATTACAAAATGATCAATCAGGTCACCATTACGAATTCATACCCATTATCTAGATTTGATGATCTTTTTGATCAACTTTTACTGTATATTTTTCCTAATTTTACCTTCTTAGTCAACTAGTTACTTTTTTACAATGAGGTTACTTTTTTATCCCGATAGTTACCTTTCTGACCAAATAGTTACTTTTCTAGATGCATTCCCCCTATATATATGTATATATATGTGTATATATGTATATATATATGCATGTATATATGTGTAAATGTATATATATAGGGACTAGGAAGTATGTACCTTCCAATACATGTAAGTTATGTGTACCTCCCATTAAAATGGGATATCTAACATTCACTAAGAAATCCAACCATATAGATTGAATTGACATTGTTTAGATTAGATGTATTTGAAAAATCACAACCACATCTTACATGTATCTTGAGATATAGAAACTTATCAACCAACAGTTCATACAATTTTTGTAACTTACCGTTGATTAAAAAATATACATCTTCTTTCATTAGTTGATCTAGGAATGTTGAATTGAGATGAAATTTGATACACACATTATGTAATGGGTATAAATCACACCCATAAGGTTAGATTGTTGTGTAGAGTGGTGCAACCATCATAAATGAAGGTGGGTACATATAAGATACATGTACTCAGGTACACTATATATATATATATATATATATATATATATATATATATATATATATATATATATATATATATATATATATATATATATATATATATATATAGGCATTCATTGAATACCTACGCGGGTAGCTTGGATTTTCGCTACCTGTCAGTCCCGAATGTAACCATATGGCAAACAAAGTAACTGGAAGGACCAAAAACTAACTATGTTGATAACAAAGTAAGTATATGACTAAAAAAGTAAAACTGGGAAGAATACATAGGAAATTTATATGTAATTATATTTTGAAATATGTTATTGCAAATAGAACTATCTATGCATGAAAAGTAATAGTTTACAAGGTAAAGTAACCATGTACATGTTGAAAGTAAGAAACTTGAAAAAAAGTAACCAAAATAGGGGGCGGGTAGCTACTCGTACGGGTATTAAAGATGAGCCCTATATATATATATATATATATATATATATATATATATATATATATATATATATATATATATATATATACATATATACATATATATACACACACATATATATAGGTTAGGGAGTGTGTACCGGTCGGTACATGTAACTTATGTGTACCGGCCATGAAAATAACATATGTGAAAGACATTTATTCCATCCAACCTTATGGATTGAATCAAAATTCAATTGATTATATGTGTTCAAAAAATCATAACCATACTTTATGTGTATCGTGAGATATTACAATATATCATTTAACAGTTTCTACAATTTTTGTAACTTACCGTTGATTAGAAAATATGTACATTCTTTCATTTGATGATCTAGGAATGTCAAAATTGAAGTGATTTTTGATGCACATGTTATCTAAGGGGTATGTAACACATCCATAAGGTTGGATTAATTTTTATACTTTTGTAATCATCATAAATGAAGATGGATACATATAAGCTACATGTACTCAGGTACACAATTCTTTTAGCCATATATATATATATATATATATATATATATATATATATATATATATATATATATATATCAGAATCAGGTAAGTATATTTCGACGTCCCCCCTAAAAATATAGGGGGTCAAGTGTACATGTAGGCCCAACGCCATACACCCAAAGCAAAGCTACTACTCACTCATCTATCTAATGCATAGTCTACGTCTAACACATTTACAAATTTTTACAGCTATGCTTGTAGCCTTCATGGACTTTCCTTGGTGTCTTCTAGCATTCCTCTCTTCCCAGATATGGTAGCATAGACCAGAAAATAGGAGGATATTCTTTTCATTTTTGCCACATCTAGCAAGCATTCTTCTCGGGTCCGCTAGGAGTTGAACCTGCAAGCTGAAATCTCTGCACAGATGCTCCCAAGTCTCCTTTGTGAAATTGCATTCACCCACAAGGTTGGTTGTGGGTTTCATCCATTTCTCCGCAGAGCAAGCATATAGTGGGGATATCATAATTCCAACTCTTTATTCTATCCATAGTAGCAAGGACATTATGCAGAAATTTATAAATGCATATACTCCATTTTGGCACATACCTACCAGTCCAAATCTGGTCACCCAATAGGTCCTTTGCGGCTCTTGTCTGAGTTACCTCCCATATGCATATTTTCTTATCTTTAATCTGCCATCCTCCAGAATTATTAGCGGCAAACATGTGCTTGATTTGTGGCCAAGTTTCTCTCATCACATTGATTTTCCTGGAGTATCCTTCCCTTGTCTTTGGTATAAAATCCAGCCCTCTTAGATATATGTCTCTCATCCACTTTCCCCACGTAGACGTGCCTTCCTAAAAAGCAACAAGCCTTCCCATGGATCCCCATCTAGCAATATTGTCTCTGGGTGTCTTCAAATTCAGCCATATATATATATATATATATATATATATATATATATATATATATATATATATATATATATATATATATATAGGCTATTCATTCGTTGCCCGGCGGGTAGCCAGAATTTTCGCTACCCGCTGGAGTAACTCGGGTCAAAAGAGTAACTATATGGTATTCTGGAGTAACCCGTCTGAATAGCAAGAGTAACTATATGGTATGCTGGAGTAACTCTGAGTGCAAAAGAGTAATTGTGCAGAAAATATACAGTCAGTAATATATATGGACGGGTTTTTTGATTATGGGGGGGCAAATGATATTATTTTTTGATCAAATTTTTTGGAGAGCTAGACAAAATTATCCTCTACAATTGTGAAATTAAAAAAAAATATCAGGAAGTGTGAAATATATATATATATATATATATATATATATATATATATATATATATGCGTGTGTGTGTGTATATATACACATATATACAGTCAGTAATATATGTGGACGGGTTTTTTGATTTTGGGGGGGGGGCAAATGATAGTATTTTTTGATCAAATTTTTTGGAGATCTAGATAAAATGTTCCTCTACAATTGCGAAAAAAAATTTAAAAAAATATTAGGAAGTGTGAAAAAAAATATCAGGAAGTGTTGCTGGGTAGCTACCCATTAGTTACCCGCCGGGTATTAAAGATAAGCCCATATATATATATATATATATATATATATATATATGAATGTATGTATGTATGTATGTATGTATATGGCAATTCATTCACTACATGTGTGAGTAACTAAGGTTACTTACCTATGCATCTATTTTGTAATAGGAAGGCACATGTAATGAGACAACTATAATAGATGACCAAAATTGTAATAGAACAACTTGTTTTGTAACATAGTGTATGTTACATCCTTGAAATTTATAGATTTCAAGCCTAAATAAAATTAGGGTACAAATAATGAGTAAGAGGATTGAGGGATCTTGGTTGATGTTTCCAAACCCTAAGACTCATGTTAAAAGATCAATTTAAGTAAATAATGTGTTCATATTAGGCTAATGTAAGGTGCAATGATTATCAAAGCCTTACATATGAAAATAAGAATGTAGTTGAGCTCAAGGAACCTTTAGAATGCCCAAGATGAGGTTCATGGGCCTTTGGGACATGTTTCAGCCCTAGTTGGTGAATTAGAGTTTACATATGGGTCCCTGAGATATTTTTTGGATATTATTGATGTTCATGATCATAATTGATATCCAACACATTTTTGGTTGATAGATAATCATAATGTAGGATAATGGAAGAATTTCTAGAAAGTCCAAGATAATATGTGGCATGGATAATTAGTAAAAGAATTATCCACTTTATGCTTACAGACTAAGTTTTGAGGAGCAAATGAATGTTACACTGTCCTATTTTTGGTCTAAGACTACACAATGGTTATCTAGAGAATGTCCCAAAGTTTGGGATTAAATAGAGCTATGATGTGGATCATGCAAATACTACAAAGAATAGGGTTTTTATTTAAAAGAAAAGTCTTGAGAAACCTTGGACCTGGGAGTCTAGCTGGACCTGGACCCTGGATTTGGGTAGCGGTAAGGAGACAGACTTGTCTCCCTCACCCGTGCCACCCTAAAAATAAGGAACAGAATCCTAATGTTCCCTAGGCTCCCTGACGTCTCTCTGATCTCCCTTAACTCCCAATTCTAATGCCATTATCTTCGGGAGTCCAATCCAGACCTAACCAACCCTTGGGTTGGCGCTATTGTGGGATATTGAGTTTATCCCCAAAATCCTTTTGCTAACCCAAATTTTCCTGTTGTGGGAAATGTTTCCTCTTTACGCTATCTTGGGTGTGCATATAAGGCATGAAGGCTTTGCCAAGGCCGCGGGATCCCCACGCTGCTCTCTGTACGCCCTTAGGCCCCTCGACCTTCCACGACTAGTAGTCTTTTCCAGGAGAGGTCCGCGTCAACTGAGGAGCATGAGACAAGGCCGCAGACCACCCCTGAGATACGGTGAGGGTACTGGGATGATCTATAGGCAATAAAGGAGCTTTTGCGGCCCCAAAATGATCAGTCTTAAGGTAATTATCTACCTTGTTATTGCTTTCTGCACCTAGCCCAGTCACGAGCATTGGATCTCAAGAGCAATCTCTAGTTCCTGGTAGGCTACACCCGACACCCCCCTCGAGTCCGTCCGAGCAGGTCAGACATAGGGGAGGCTTCACCTGTCTCTATTGGGCAAGGATGGTGAGAGTCAACCAAGGGGTTGACCTCAACCATGGCTGGAGCAACAGCCCAGCCTGCAAGTGGAAGGGGGCGATCTTTGAGGTCTTTTACCTCCGCAGCCAACCCGCGTGATCAGTCTTGATCACTACAAAGGGGTAATATGGTTTTTTACACACCCCGCTTACTTCTTTATTGCCTCATCCACGTGGGCGCGTGATGCCAGTAGGGTGCAAGCTCATTGGCTGGACAACGCCACATAGGTTTGGAGAATGCGATAGCCTTTTCTGTCATGTCAGTCTCTGATTGGATCACCTATGTCAATCTTGGAATAATTGTAGTTAATTAATGGTAACTCCGATGATGGAAAAAGTATATATGAAATTACTCAGAAAAATGAGTAGAAGCTGAATAAAATAGAATCAGAGTCTAAATATGTTTCCTGTTCCAAAAGTATATGCAATACATGTTTATATGTGATTAATAGAAAAGAAAATCTAGATCCCTTTAAACCGATGCTTAATTGAGTAGATTCATTTATGTTAATACCTGATCTTGTCATGTATAATGTGGAAATCCTTGATAATGATGAATAATTGATATTTCTAGATTAATAATCTTATACCTGCAGATTTAGGATTTTGAAACCAGTGTGAGTGTCTTGCTATGATCTTAATGCTAATAATATGATCTAGGTAACATTGATAATCTAATATGCTCGATATGATGATTAGGGTTTAACCTAATATGCATAAATAAAGGTTGTAATATTAAAAATCATGATATAATAGAATTAGGATTTGTGACCCTTATCCCTAGTCCAAACATGAGACAACCCTAAACCCTAGTTTAGGATTGAATCTAGATCTAATCAATATAATGTGAATGCATGTTGAAACATATGTAGTATGTGTGTTTCAGATAATGTTGATTGATTGCTTTGTTGCTTGGATGTTTGGATGTACTCTTAAATTACAAGAGATATTCTGCATGGTTTCTACCATGGCATAAGGTACATGGTTACGCTTATGAATACATGTATTAATTTATTAGTCTGTCGAGGTTTCTCGATGAGATTGAATGTATGATAACTGCTTGCTTATTTATTTACTTCATGCAAATTATACAGTTCCTATGAGTATCACAAAAGGTAAATAATGATATTTTGAACCCTAGGTTAGACTGATCTTAAGGGTAATGCACATGAGTCCAAGGATGGATAGTGATTACACCTAAGATAGTACACTAGATGTGGGTTAGAATATGGAAGCAAATTTATGTTCTTATGTGCAAGTAAAACACGTTTGATTATATGTGTACTTGTGATTATTGGATGAACCCACGTGCCAGTATTGAAATATACTGACCATGTATTTGTTTGTCGGCATTTTAGAAACTTGATATGCTTGATTCGTGGACATGAGGTTACATATGGAAAATGTTGAAGACATTAAAGTTATTCAAAGGGGATTAGAGATAGTAGTATATCTTTTCACATGTGTAAGTTAGTTCTTTCTAAAATTTATATAACTCCTTAGAGGAGCTTTTTACACAAACATGTAAATATGTATTCATTAATGGAAATTATTAACTATTTCATGTTATTTGTTGAATTTGATCCTCAAATTTATGAGTAATGATTTGTGACTTTAAGGTCCTTTGGACACTAAAAAGTGTGGGTCGTTACATTTGGCATCAGAGCACAGATTCATCAACTAATACTTAATAGTTTATAATTTCAAATCATCCTTAGAAATATAAGGGAAAAACTAAAGGCATAATGCATTTTCTAGGTTTCTCATCTCACATTTCGTCTAATTCTCATCTCTTTGCTTAATAAGACTTGAAAAGAAATTTTTAATTAGAGAAGTAAATGTGAAAAGATATAACCTTTTGTGCAGGTCCCTCTAGAGAGGGTAAACACTACAAAGATACAAGTATGGGTAAGCCCTTTCATAGAGGAAGGACTTGGATTAGGGTATGAAAATTCTAGTAGGTTAAGGGATATGGAAACTCCAAGAGGTGGAGTATAGTCCCTAACCCTAACCCTAAAACCTTAATCTTAAATGACGAAAATGGTGTGCTGATATGGAACACCACCCATATGAAACTTGAAATCAGGAATAAGAAAGATAAAGGGATGGGTTTAGGTGACCCGGTCTCCCATGCATGTGTGCATGAGGAGCATGACTTTTATGCAAGATGTCTTGAGAAATATAAGAACCCAATAGTCATATATATGAAAATGAAAATCTGAATATAACTTGCTCAAACCCCTCATGCTATCTCTAGAAGTTGGTGATGGAAATAAAGTCATTGGGATGACTATGACCAAGCCCTTGGAGGGAAAGGTGACACAAGTCTACTTTATGGACAAAACCCCATGAGAGGGTATCCCAGAGATTGAGCAAACAAGGGTTGAGTAGTCATAATGATAAAAAAATAATGCATAAAGATGAAAATATGAAACCTTTAGGGTTAGTGTGCCAACATGGAAAGGGTCAACCCAAGAGTGGGAAGATGACCTATGGGGGAGTCAAAACCTTAGATCTTGGGGTCAGGTTGTGGTTAGAGATCCTAACTCCCTTCTATGAGCCAAGAAGGCACCCTAGGTTAGGACTTTCCTTTATAATTAAGTTGAGGAAGCCAATTTAATTATTAAGGTAACCTTAATGGCCACCTGAAGGGTGGACAACTAAAGATATAAATATGAAATAACCTACATTCTTTGAACCCAAGTATGCCATCTCTGAGGGACATAAGTGGTCAAGCCCAGGATGGGAAGACCAGTATGGAACCAAACCCAGGAAGGGAAGGTGGCATGAGTTTATAGTGTGGATGACCAAGCCCAGGAAGGGAAGGTCATGAAGTGGTCAAGCCTAGGATGGGAAGACCAGTATGGAACCAAGCCCTAGGAAGGGAAGGTAGTTCAAGTCCACAATGTAGATGTTTAGGAACAAGCCCCTAGAGGGGAAGATCACAGAAGGTCAATCCCTGGAGGGGAAGGCCAACATAAGAACCAAGCCATGGAGGGGAAGGTGGCCCGAGCCCAATGCCGGGACTATACTGCATAATGTGTACTCAAAATAGAGAGAGATGAAGGCAATCTGGGTTAAAGAATTATATGAGAGGATAAAGTGCTTAAAAATAATAGAGATGTGACATCTCAAAGAACCCTTGGGAAGGGTAGAGTCCTAATGCAATCCTAAGGTCAAGTAGGGTGTATTAAAGGTACATAGAACCGATGGTTGAGAGTTGATTGCACCCTGGATGCATATGACCATGTGGTCCGGAGGTAACAACTAGGTTTTCTCAAGGTTCATGGCTTAGGAGACTTGCTACCTTCGTGACGATCATGGGGCATAATGGGTGAATGTGGGAGGCAATCCCTCGATGCATAAGGATGAAATCACTACAAAGGTACCTATACCCCTAGAGACCTCAAGGAAATGGCTAAGGCTCATAATACATGAGGCATAAGTATAAAAGATATAATGAAGTCATGGGAACTTGAGAGAAGTTCTTCCCAAACTTAAGAGTAAGAAAGGGACACTTGACGTGATAAAATATAAGAATATTATGGAATTAAAAGTATGTCGAGTTTAGAGTCATTCAACCTAAGATGTGAAATGTTAAGATAGTGGGTGAATACACCATCTATGCTCTTAAAATTGTATGAACTTTGTATTTGGACTACAGTCAAATGTTTATTTCATCTCCTTATGAGGGAGAGAGATTGGGTAGAGACGTTTCATGCTTAAAATTGATATATGAGAATGAATGCTTTAAGTTGAGCTTAATGACACGGCCTAGGGTTGGAGGTGTTACCTCACCCATATATGAGGATAAATGAATAATAGGTTGGAAAACTAGGTGAAAAGAGAAATCACCAAGTGAAATTAAAATCACGAAATGGGAATGAAATCATCAAGAGATTATAAGGTGTGATTACTAAAGATGTGAATATACTTGAATTTAAATTCATGTGCCAATCTTAGTAATAAGAGAGGTTTTGACATATTAAGGAAATTTGTTAAAATATTTAAGTAGGGTGATAACCCTAAGTTTTGAAAATAATATGAGTCATCATTCACCTAGGCTTAGTAGGCTTCAATTTTGAGGACAAAATTCCTTTTAAGGAAGGGTGAATGTTACATCCTTGAAATTTGTAGATTTCAAGCAAAAATGAAATTAGGGTGCAAATAATGAGGAAGAGGATTGAGGGATCTTGGTTGATGTTTCCAAACCCTAAGACTCATATTAAATGATAAATTTAAGTAAATAATGTGCTTTTGAGAATATGTGTTCATATGAGGCCAATGTAAGGTCCAATGATTATCAAAGCCTTAAATATGTAAATAGGAATGTAGTCGAGATGAAGGAACCTTTAGAAGACCAAGATGTGGTTCATGGGCCTTAGGGACACGTTTGAGCCCAATTGGTGCATCAGAGTTTACATATGAGTCCCTGAAATATGTTTTTGGATATTATTGATATTCATGATCGTAATTGATATCCAAGATATTTTTGGTTGATAGATAATCAGAATATAGGATAATTAGAGAATTTCTAGAAAGTTCCAAGATAATATGTGGCTTGGATAATTAGTTAAAGAATTATCCACTTTATGTTTAGAGACTAAGTTTTGTGGAGCAAACCAACGTTACAAGATCCTATTTTTTGCCTAAGTATACATAATGGTTATCTAGAGAATGTCCCAAAGTTTGGGATTAAATAGAGCTATGACATGGCCCATACAAATACTACAAGGAATATGGTTTTTATTTAAAAGAAAAGTCTTGAGAAACCCTAGACCAAGGAGTCCAGCCGGACTTGGACCCTGGATCCGGTAGCGATAAGGAGATAGACTCATCTCCCTCACTCACACGACCCAGAAAAATAGAGAATAGAGTCCCCATGTTCCCCAGGCTCCTTGACATCTCCCTGACCCCCCTTAGCTCCCAATTATAATGCCATTATCTTTGAAAGTCTGATCCGAACCTAACCAACCCTTGGGTTGGCGCTATCGTGGGATATTGAGTTTATCCCAAAAATCCTTTTGCCAATCCAACTCTGCCTGTCATGGGTAATGTTGCCTCTTCAGGCTATCTTGGGTGCGCATATAAGGCCTAAAGGCTTTGCCAAGGCCGTGGGGTCCCCACGTCACTCTCGGCACGCCCTTAGACCCCTCAACCTAATAGGACCAATCGTCTTCTCCAGGATAGGTATGTGTCGACTGAGGAGTGCGAGACAAGGCCGCATACCACCCATGAGCCACAACGAGGGTACCAGGATGATCTTCGGGCCATAAAGGAGCCTCAACGGCCCCAGAACGACCAGTCTTGAGGTAACTATCTACCTTGTTATCGCTATCAGCACCTAGCCCAGCTGCGAGCACTAGGTCTTGCGAGCAATCTTCAATTCCTGGTAGGCTACACTTGACACCCCCCTCGAGTCCACTGGAGTAGGTCTGACATAGGGGAGGCCTCGAATGTCTCTATTGGGCAAGGATGGTGAGAGTCAACCAAGGGGTTGACCTCAACCACAGCTGGAGCAATAGCCCAGCCTACAAGAGGAAGGGGATGATCTTTGAGGTCTTTTACCTCAGCACCCCAACCCGTGTGATCAGTCTTGATCACTGCAAAGGGGGTAATATGGTCTTTTACGCATCCCCTTACTTCTTTGTTGGCTCAACCAGGTGGGCGCGTGATGCCAGTAGGGCACAAGCCCATTGGCTGGACACCGCCACATGGGTCCAGCCAATGGGCTTTGAGAATGTGATTGCCTTTTCTGACGTGGTAGTCTTTGATTGGTATGACTATTTCAATCTTGCAATAATTGTAGTTAATTAATGGTAAATCTGATGATACCAAAAGTGTATATGAAATTTATCAAAAAAATAAGTACAAGCGGTATAAAATAGAATCAGAGTCTAAATATGTTTCTTGTTCCAAAATTATATTCAATACATGTTTAGATGTGATTAATAGAAAGGAAAACCTAGATCCCTTTAAACTGATGCTTAATTGAGTAGATTTATTTATGTTAATACTCAATCTTGTCATGTATAATGAGGAAATCCTTGATAAAGATGAATAATTGATGTTTCTAAATTAATAATCTTATACATGCATATTTAGGGTTTTGAAACCAATGTCAGTGTCTTGCTATGATCTTAATGCTAATAATATGATCTAGGTATCACTGATAATCTAATATGCTCAATATGATGATTAGGGTTTCACCTAATATGCATATTAAAGGTTGTAATCTTAGAAATCATTATATGATGGAATTAGGGTTTATGACCCTTATCCCTAGTCCAAACATGAGACAACTCTAAACCCTAGTTTAGGATCGAATCTAGATCTAATCAATATAATGTAAATACATGGTGATACATATGTAGTATGCTTGTTTAAGATAATGTTGATTGAATGCTTTGTTTCTTGGATGTTTGGATGAACTCTTAAAGTACATGAGATATTTTGCATAATTTCTACAATGTCATAAGGTATGTGGTTACACTCATTTTATGAGTTTGTTGAGGTTTCTCGATGAGATTGAACGCATGATAATTGCTTGCTTGTTTATTTACTTCATGCAAATCATACAGTTCCTATGAGTATCACAAAAGGTAAATAATGATATTATGAACCCTAGGTTAGACTTATCTTAAGATTAATGCACATGAGTCTAAGGATGGACAATGATTACACCTGAGATAGTAGACCAGATGTGGGTTAGAATATGGAAGAAAATTCATGTTCTTATGTGCAAGTAAAAGATGTTTGATTATATGCATACCTGTGATTATTGGATGAACCCACGTACTAGTATAGAAATATACTGACTGTGTATTTGTTTGTCAGCATTTTAGGTACTTGATATACTTGATTCGTGGACATGAGGTTACAGATGGAAAATGTTGAAGACTCTAAAGTTATTCAAAGAGGAATTCAAAGAGGAAAGAGGAATAGAGATAGTTGTATATCTTTTCACATGTATGTTAGTTCTTTCTAAAATTTATATAACTCCTTAGAGGAGCTTTTTATGCAAACATATAAATATTTGTTCATTAATAGAAATTGTTTACTATTCTGTGTTATTTGTTGAATTCTGATCTTGGAATTTATGAGAAATGATCTACAACTTTAAGGTCCTTTGGATACTAAAAAGTTTGGGCCGTTACAGTGTAAATTATTTACTATTTTGTCATAAATATTATTTTTACTGCTTTTAGAGGGACAATAAAATTTCATGTTGTATTTACAAAAGTGAGTCTTTCTATTACAATTTTGATTGTGTCATTACAATTATGTGTCATCCTGTTGTAAAATAGATCCACGGGTAACAAAACTCAGTTGCCCGTGTGGGCAATGAATATATATATATACATATATATATATATACATATATATATATATGCTGCTTCTTTAATACCTGCATGGGTAGCCTGGATTTCACTACCCGGCAGCCAAAAAAGTAAATGTTCTAACTAGAAAAGTAACCCTGCTATCAAAAAAAGTAACTATGCAACTAAAAAAGTAATCTCATACAAAATACACAACAGATATATATGTACCCATGTTTTGAAATCTACTATTGTAAACATAACTATCTATGCATGAAACTTAGTAGTTTGCAAGGTAAAGTAACCATCTACATGTCAAAAGTTACCAACTTGAAAAAAAGTAACCGAAATGGGGTCGGGTAGTTACCCGCGCGAGTATTAAAGATGGGCCCATATATATATATGTATGTATATATATATATATATATATATATATATATAGGGTAGAGATCCAGTGAGAAACATCCTACGGTGAGAGCATGAGAGGCATTTGAATAACTACAAATTCTGAACTGTTTTTAAAATCCAACTGTATAGATGGAAAAAGTATCATTTCATTTATCTTGTAAAAAAAATCATTACAATCGGACATTGTTTGCATGTCCATATGTACAATATACACTTTTTACATCCAAAAGTCAGCCTAAAATTCAATATAGAGCATCGAAAAGTATTTTGTTGTTGTGAATGATCTACAAATCAGATGGTGATAAATTTTGTAGGAAGGTAAATATTAAAGTATACTTGTAATCTATATGGTTGGATTATAAAAATTGGATCTATGTGAGGAGTTATTCAAATGCCGCTCATGCTCTCACCAATATTTGTTACCCACACAGACAATATATATATATATATATATATATATATATATATATATATATATATATATATATATATGCTAAAAGAATTGTGTACCCGAGTACATGTAGCTTGCATGTACCTACCTTCATTTATGATAATTATAAAATTAAACTACACTATCCAACCTTATGGATGTGGTATATACCACTTAGATAAGATGTGTATTAAAAATCACCAACATATGATATTCATAGATCATCCAATGAAAGAATTTGTGTCTTATCTAATCAACGGTAAGTTGCAGAAATTACATAAACTGTTCGATGATATGTTGCTATATCTCATGATCAATGTGAGATATTGGTATGAATTTTTAAACACATGTAATCTATATAATTATGAGTCAATACCTATGGATCTATTTTGTTATAGGAAGGTACCGAATTGTAATAAGACAACTAGAATTATAATACAAAAACTCATTATGTAAATACAATGTAAAATGTTTATTCTCCCTCTAAAATAGTAAAAATGATATTTTTGACAACAGTTAAAGTAGTGTTACAAAACGAGACTTTGTATTACAATTTTGGACATGATATTACAACTTTGGTTATCTCATTACAAATATGTGCATTTCTAATATTAAACAGATGCAGAGGTGAGTAACCTTAGTTATCCTCACATATAACTAACCTTAGTTAGCCACACGGGTAGTGAATGAATGATACACACACACATACATACCTATATACATATATATATATAGGCATGTATATATATATATACCTATATATATGTATGTATATATATATACATATATATACAAATATATAAACATATACATATATATATATATACACATATATATACATATATATAGACGGCAAGGGAATAGTCTGGTTGGCGAATTTCGATGGTCCCCAATGAAGGGACCCGGGTTCGAAACCACACGGAGAAGCATCTCTTGATTTATCACCATCCCGGGCGTCCGGCCTCCGTATATGTACCCCACATCCAAAAAATTAACTATATTAATAAAAAGTAACTATATTAATAAAAAGTAACTATACGACCAAAAAAGTAA